>OX422214.1:349278288-351678288 GCA_949130495.1 Sambucus nigra
CTCCGTGTGCACGATTCTTGACTATAGGAAATGTCACGCCAAAAATGTGATGTCATGTGCACTAGTATGAAACACAACCATGCACATAATTTTAGGCAGAAAGATTTTCACGTGTAAAATACGTCATCCTTGAAAAGGTGTAAAATATCCAATTTTTCAACTCCATTTTAGATAGAAAAATCACCAATCCTTAAACCATGCAATTAGTGCGCATGAGATTGAAATAAGTTCATGATAACATATATAGGAAAAAAATCAAATAAGAATGCCTTTTCAATATGAACCCTTTTACTTTAAGACAAACACCAGACTTCTAAAAAAATATCTGTTTACTTGTTTCATTGTAAAAAAGATTCAAAGTTATTACACGTGCGTGTGCATAGCCATAGATGTATATACAAATCAAACATAAAAGGATATTCTTCAACTAAGGTGCAACGAAAGACTTTGTTGTAGAGAAGCCGTGTGGTCTTAAAATCTGAATGTTCACCGATGTCTAATGAATAGGACTTTGTCTATCCATTACATCTATACGATATCGAGCATTTCGGCTTGACTATGCATGACTAAAAAGCTTTGACATGGAAGTCATCTAACCAAACTAATATAAATGGATTCAATAAAAGGATAGAAAAATAGTCTTACAGTGCGTAGATGCATCCTTGGGCATATCCTACTATTGAGGGTGAAATAGCCTTACACCGAGCGGACACAACCATGTGGTGCATTCATTATATTTTAGGTGTAATAACCCATGTTTTTTAATAATTCATTTGTGGGAAATTATCATAAAGTCATGTTATTTTGGTGCAAGGAACCTTCTAATAGGAAAAATTAATGTTTTTAGCAAGTTTTATTGAAAATTATTAATGAGAATAAGGTGTATTTCGCGAGTCAGTTGAAAATCAAGCATCTTAATTATCATAGCTAGTCATGCAAATATTTTGAGGGTATTTAGTCAATAATATTCAAAGTTAGACAAATTAGCGAGTCAGTTAAATTGATTAAGTGTCAAACTGTAAACATTTTTTCCTAGTATAATGAACTAAGGGAAATTTTATTAGTTGAATTAAAAGTAAATTTATAGCCTTAAACAATTAGAGTTCAAGGCAAGCAATCGAGGGTTGTAGTCACAAATCCATCCACTAGGGAGGGACCTTTATTCCACTATGGAAGAAGTCCCATCCACTAGGATGGTCTTCGACTGGTAGAGTGGTTAAAAAGGTAGGAGTGAGGGCCGTTAAACTACTTTAGCGATAGGATAACTAGGGATGAATTAAGGTTGACCACTATTAAAGTTAAGACTACACCGCTATTGTGGCACCTCGATTCATAATCTCAACTCAACTTTTTTAACCACGAACACTCAAAAGTCCTATGGGGAATAATAAATATACATATCCTAACTATTGGGTCACAGTGATACAAGGGTATATATATATATATATATATAAACAAAGGGGTGAAAATAGATATACCCAAAAATATCAAACCAAAACCTAGAATTGTGAAGTCCACACCATCAATCACAGGATTAATGGGCTTCGACCTCACGGTTGATCCCCTGTACTGCACGGTTGGATATCTGATGGTAATTATTAAAAGATCAAACCATCCACCACACGGTTGATGGTATGAACAAAACAGTTCTTCCTTTGAGGACAACTGTCCCTCTAAAATAGATCCATCCATACATGTGTCATACTAGAACCCATCCATGGAGACACGTGTCTTTTATAATCAAACGCACCGTTGATCAGGGCATGAACCATACGGTTGATGACCCTGAGATGAAATATATAAATAGAGGTCCCATGACATTAGAAAAGACACCCCCAAACCCAACATTGATTCAGTTTTCTAATTTTCTTCAACCTCGAGTATCTAAAAATCTCGAATTCTATTCGAAATCTCAATAGAGGTCTTGACTTTCCAAAAACATTGCTTCCTCTGACAAACATAGGCAGAACTTTGCATATATCTTACGAAGATAAACCCTTCTTAACAAAGCTTTGTCTGAGGTGCCACCTCATCGTGGACACTCCCCCGAGAAAAACTCGGCTCATGTTACAAGGGTAAAAATTCTGAAGAAAACTCGAGTTAATAGAAAAAAATATATACGATGATATATAGATGTACATATATGCTTAAAATAACTTAGTCCGACCTCCGTTAGGGGAATGAGTATGCATTTAACATTGTTTATCTTAAAGACTATTTTTTATCAAGTAGCTTTGTTAGTTGAGCTTGACAACAAATTCATAAGTTTAATAATACTAATTAAAACCGGTATAATTAAGTACTATATGAAAAATTACTTTTCAAAACCATTCTCAGGAAAGTTTCCAGTGAACTGAGTTACTTCGAAAATTTGCTAAAACCAATGTCTAAAATTGGAATACTCTTCACCACTTCTCCGAGTGAACATTCTCGCCTTAACAATGGTACCCATGAAACTGTGTATTCTTGGAATGCTTATCAAACACCTATATTTGATAACCTATTTTAAAATTACAAATATACACTCTAACTCATAACGAAAAGGATATCTAAAGTACTAGGCTCCATAAATACCATAATGATGTATAATTCATACCATACCCGATATCTCGCAACTTACACCCATAAATATGTCCTGTTTATTATAACTACTTTAGCCTTGATCCAGGAGTCTCCCAGGTACATTAGCGCTATAACATGCTATATTCGTGAGCCCAAGACTCATAATAAATCTCTTAGTGTATTATATTTTGGAATGCATCCATCTCAAGTCCAAACTCCATTTCTCAAATCAAAGTGATCATATCTATCACTTTGGGATAACCTGAGGCCCTACGACACCTTTGAGATTTTAGCCATTTTGATTAGAGATACATAGATCTCTATTGGTTAATTATGGTCCATTCCAATCGTAAAATGCCATCTTCAAGAGATCCTTTCGATACTAGAACATGACATCCTTAGCACAACCTCCTACTATTTAATATTGTATCCTTATAAAGTAGAGGATGTCTAAACATCTCATACTCTATATTTTCAAACCAAGACAAAAGGTTCAAAAACACATTTAAGTTAGTGATTGGCCAAGAGACATGTATATCCTTATACGTGACTTTGGGTCCACTCCCATTCTGAACCCTGCTTGATTCAGCCTCCTCGCTCATAAATAACTTTCTACCTCTCAAGAAAGGTTCTCACACTAGCACACACATCACATTGGAACCTTTCCATGTGTCTCTCTGCAAATACCAAACTATGTAGGATTTGATCTTGTGGATACACGGGTACATAGTCTCAATACCATGTCCTTATCATGAGCAGAAGGGTCAATAATTTATCTTTAGATATGTTATCCTAAAAAATATGCTTCGATCTCTTACTTATCATACCTTACCCTCTTATCCCATTATCACACCTCAAATGAGATATCAAACTATCTTAAAATATCACTATTTGCGCATATATATATATATATTTTAATGGCTGCCAATTACTCGAATACATACTCACACACAAGAACTTTTATGTACCCATACCAGTTTAATGATGTCCCTATACTACTCACTAATGCCATTTTTATACCTAAGGTCTCTTAGCATGTTATAAATTACACTAAAAGTAACCATAAATGTAAAATGTGATAATGAGTATATAAATAAGGAATCACAAAGAATAAGTTGGGTGCCGAATATCTTCCCCACTCATAACGCAGTTACCAAAACCACACCAAGATGATTAGCAGCCTCAAACTTCCTTAGGATTAACTTGAAAAGGATAATCCGACCCATTTTATTTGTTTTATTTAAAATAAACGGTCAAATCTGAACAGCCAAAAACCCCTCGCATAAAGAATTAGTCGTATCCTTAAACATGGTCATGAAGAAAAATTTGATATGGTATCAAACATCTTCCAAGGTCACAATCACATACAAACCAAACCCTGGGGGGGATGACGGATTGAGATACAATCACTCCCACATCCTAACAGAGATCACGCTAACATAACACATGCGAACCGGTGCACTACGCCCCCCGTATCCTGCTCTCCCTCCCAATAGGGTCTCATAACACCACAGTGGAGACTCTATTGGGGATATATTAAGAGATACAAACTATCATTATGCTTACTTTCTATATACTTAATATATCTATCTTGAATGACAACTTTGCCCACATTTTAGAATTATTTAGAGTACATGGTTTTAGAGTCCTGTGAAACGTATATACTTGCTTAGGTCCCCCTGTACAATATCTTACATCTACCTAAACATATAGGGGCACATGAACTACCTTACGATAAAACAAACATCAAAGTAATGGAAATAAATATTACATGTTTGCATCATGCACTACATAGTCTTTATTTTCATAGTGTTTAAATCCTATACCCGCAAGACCAAAAGGGGTCAGTCGAAAGGCTGATTGATAACAACTATACTCACTATTTTCACCCCCCCCATATAGTATATCGAACAACTCCTCTCTTACTCCCAAAGTATCGATGGCAGGGAATGTTTAGATATCGTCCAGATTGGGCTATATTCATTTGGCTTTCATAGCTACTCAGTAGTAGGTTAAAATAGTTTCGCACGTACCTTAAAGGATTGTCAATTGATGCATCATGGTATATCGTGATTAATAATGTGATACATAAATTTTAGTCTTTAGTTTATCTCTACCAAATTAACTTATATACAAAATTATTCATTATGTTATTTATTATGCTAGTTCTTGATTATATTTTCCTAGCTTTTGTCCATTCCATGACAAAAGGGGGAGAATGATTATCCTTCCTATGAAAGGAATGTTTACTATAATACTCCATCATATGGACTTAATTTAGGTGGAGAAAATTTCCTAAGGGAGAGATAATATGATCAAGATTAGTATCATTATGATATTATAACATAGTTTATTGAAATGGCATGGTGATAGATAACTTATGGAATAAAGTGTGTATGTTACGTCTTACTGAGATATGAGCTAAAGTTGGTATATTATCCTTAGCAATTAGATGAACCATGCTTACATTAATTATATTTCTTGTATTCATCATATTACCCTTGTTACCTTTTCAATATTTGTGCATTAGTATCTTGATATCTTTGCTAGTGTCTTGATAGGAAAATAAGTTACTAGAGTTATAAATTGTTGTGTCATGCCTATCCTTATGTGCCTTTGGTCGGGCGATTCGTGTCATAGGTGATAGATTTGTAATATTTTTTTTAATATTTTGCCACATAATAAGCAAAGGGGATCTGGGGATTGTAACAACACAAGTATGCTCTAAAGATTTTGAGTCATAGTCTAAGTTGTCCCGAAAAGCTTCATGTTCAAGATTATAAGACCAGGCTTCTTCTCCTACATTCAAAAGGCTACCTCATGCCATGACCAATGAGATTGTTGCTTTAGGAGAAAGTTAAGGACTTAGAATGACTTAGTTTTACCACTCTTATTTTGAGATAACTTCACTTAAATTTTCTTAAATTGGAAAATGTGTTAAAACTTATGTGTGAGTTAGTTTGGACATTTTTTTTTAAAAACACACTATGCAATATACTTTTCTTATAGAAAAAATATGTTAAAAAATTGCATTCTTATGTGTGTATTTTAAGTATGTGTGCTCTTGGTTGAGAATAAACATACATAGAGTGTTTTACAAAATATTTTTCAAAAATCTTAGATGATAAATATTCATTCAAAATCTCTAGGTAATGTCGTGACCTTTCTCTCGCCGTAGAGAAGATCGGCCACACTACAGTGAAGGTATTTCGCCAATGCTTTTGTCCATCTCCAAATTCTTTGGATATAACTACGACCTAGTTATCACCATAGGTTTGCTCCCGTGAGGAATTTCCTCGTTGCAGCGATAACGCCAGATCTGGAGCAAAAAGAAAATATGTCTAAGAAATTGCATCGTAAAATGTGAACATTATCTTTTACCTCCATATGTTTTGTTGTATACAAGAAGAAACCTATTGTGCATGGTTAATATTGAGTTAGAAGGTTTCAAAGATTGTGTCCAAAAGTTTGAATACACGTATTTAATCCATCTTCTTCATTGCAAAATAAGGTTAAGATTTGTTTCAAGAAAGGTTTTCATTATTTATTAAGCTGAAAATCAGATTTTCTTAAGAGCAATAACCTTGTTTGTATTTTTGAGATGTCCATTATTATCACTATGGTTTAAAGTGTTTGAAGTTTTATTACTTCTCTCAATACTTGAACAAAATATTTTGAAAATTTTGTTGTTGAGAAACTATAAATACTTTTCAAATCTAAAAAATACTTTGTCATTTTATATCGATTAGGCAAACATTTTTGGAAACTTCCCTCAAATTGTAGGACCCTCGCATTCTAGGAATTTCGATCTAAAAATAGTGGCCTTCAACCTTTTCCTTTGGAATGCAAAATATTTCTTCAACTTTAAAGAATATTTAAAGATTTGGTGCAAACATGGCATTATCAAGGGAAGTTGACAACTACGATATGGTGAGTGGTTGGAGAGATATTTGTTCTTTATCTTCCAGCTAAAAGGTGGGAAAAGTGTCTTCTAGAGGTTGTTCATTATTGAGTCTAGGTTAGGTTCAAGTTTGTCAAGACATTTCTCCTTTTTGTAAAAGTTTACATATATCAGAAGGTGTCGACTTCGCTCGATATTTTTTCTGAAAGGATTTTTCCCTCATATAAATCCTCGTCTTAAGTGCATGATTTACTATTTAGCATTTTGATTTATCTTACATGCTTCATGAAAATATATTATTTTGTTAAATCAACTTTTAAATAGCTATTATGTCACTTAAATGGTAGGATTAATTTTTGGCCAAATTTGGATGAAGCAAACATTACGCTCATTCTGGTAATAATTTTTAATTTGGGTAGTTCCTCTCTACATGCACATTCCTTTAGATCCCCCCCCCCCCCCCACATTCTTATTTAAAAGAAAATAATGGACCACATTTTGTTACTTCCTCTCTTCTCTCATGCATGTCGAGAGCTCACCCCAATTCACCCAAATCTAACGGGACTCGTCTCAGTTCTTCCCCTCTGAAGATACTACCAAATAAAAAATAGAAAAAAAATAACATACCGTCCACATACGATTAAAAATGGATTAAAGAATTTCATTAAAGAAATTATACAAATGTGAGTCCTTTTCCCCTATGTATCATCCTTTACTGAGTCCTTTTGTTTCAAAAATCCTAAATAAAGGTGCCTCTCCTTTTTCTGCAGTTATCATCACCTGTAAAAATTCACATTAAAGTCTTACCCTGGAATCCCATATTCATGCTTTGTGTGGTGGTTTAGTCTTTGTCAACAATCTCCCCACTCACGACTATCACGTTTGTTTTGTGGTGCATTCCATGTCTACGTAAGAAGATCAATCTCCATCCATAATGGATTAGGATTTGAGAAACTTAGAGAATATCGTCGCCTCTCAAAATACCATGCAATCAGAAATTTGAACACTAGGCCAAGAATTGTTATGCCTATAAGAGGCTACTACTACACTTGAGACTTCAGAGAACATACTCCCTCCACCTCTGCATGACAATAGTGTCCCGCCTATAATATCAGTTGAGAGGACACCAAAAATCCTCAGGATCCACCTACACCAATGACAACATCGTCCCCCCCCTAATGTCTGCACTCCCAACTTTCAAGTATCCCCCTCATGGTTACTTATAATCATACCACCAATACCCTAAGTAGCCTCACCCCACCTATCAGGGGGACCCATGAGCTAAATTAGTATCTCATCCACTAGACTATGAGATTACTCCTCCTTTTCCTCCTCTAAATTGAGAGATAACACAAGTACAAACTGAGTTACACCTTCTTCAATAAGCCATCAACAAAATGAAAACCTCCATTGAGTGGACCAACATAAAAAAGATGTCCCTTTATCCCGAGTCTTAATTTCCAAATAAGTTTAAGACCTCTTAAAGATGTACAAAGGACTAGGTTCCCCTCTTTACATTTATCAAACTGTAAACTCTAGATGAAAGTTCAGAATATAGATTTAGGGTTACTAGAAAGGATGTTCTTCTCCACTCTACCCAGAGGGGATCTTACCTAGTATATGGGTCTGAAGTGTGAGGGAATCGCTAAAACCGGGGACGATATGTGTCGTTCTTTTCTTAAATAGTATGAATTCAATAAGGAACTCGAAATCACCCATAAGGACCTAAAAATGCTAAAAAAAAAAAAGAAGAGGAGGCAATCAGTCCATTCATCACTCGATGAAGAGAGATGGTTGTCCATAGAATTAATCGTCCCGAAGAAAATGATCAGATTGAGATCATTGTCAAGAGTAAGGACCCATGTCCTTTGAGGCTCCTAGCTCCTAAGATTTCAAGTTTGGGATTGGACACAAAGCCACCCCAGAGGATATCGACCACCTTAAAAAAACACCAACACTGACGAGTCGCATGAAAAAATGAGGTTACAATGCGAATAGTTAATAATTAAGTGTCTTCTATGAAGGGCCACCCTCTAGTTGTTCGATAATGAAGGACAACTCTGGAACCCTAGTATTGATACATACCAAAGCATCCGACCCACCACATGGGTCAATTTACTGATAAAGATACGACACACTATGTATGGATCTATTAAACTCGATCCTAATCCACCCAAAGTTGTCTTGTCCCCATAAATATATCCTACGGAAGATCTCATCACTTTCCACTTTGAGCTAGACCTACTCATTTTATAACTGATATTAGACCTCTTTGTACTCAAGATATTGCCATGGTTACATAACCATATCAATGTGGGACTTAGCTATGGAAGAACATATCTAAATGGGGATCACATCATTGGACTAATCGAACTCCATGATGAAATAAACCACTAAGGCCATCGTCCAATATAATGTCCCCCCACCAGAAGATATTCATAAAACTTAGGGAAATAATCAGTGTAAAAATAGTGATCTCTTAAATAAGCTCTGATACCAATTTGTAAAAATGCAGATCGTTTAAATAAGCTCTGATACCAATTTGAGAATGTCGGGTGATATCGATTTAAATAAATTCACAAATTTCCAAGTTAATCTTATTTAATCGGTGTCAATTTTCAACCAAATAAATTCAGTCCCTTAATATGCAACTACTTGTGTGTGTGTGTGTGTGTCTCAAACCATCATAAATAAAATTTCTAACTCACAGATTTCAAGAAAAAAACACTTTCGGGTAAAACCTTTTATTTCACTATGAATGATAAATCGCAATTTACATGCACAATGAAATCCGCAATGAATATCGCGTAGATACTCACATAGACATGCAACCTAGAGTCAGCAATGGATTAACCGCATCAGTCCACACAAACACGCAGTCTCAATTAACTAGGAACACCAACGAGCACTCCCAATCGACACGCAGTCATAGTCAGCCATAAAGATAACACTCCACAAAGAAATAACTTCACCAAAGTTGAATCTTGGGCTCCAAAACAATTCATTAAAGCATATGGGATTTTTGTAAATTGAAAACAAAAAGGATTAAACCCTTAAATAAAGAAGACAAAGAATTATGCTTGCTTGCAGTTTGTGCACAATCAAAAATGTTTGGCCTTCTAAACAAAAATGGAGTGATTTAACACGCTTTATATAAAAAACTTAAGGTGGCTCGTCGCTCGAACGAAATCAGACTATCACTCGAACGATGCCACGTGTCGCTTTAAAAGGCTTCGTGCGACATCAACCAGTCGCTCGAACGACTGAGCAAAAAAATTATTTTGTCAAAAACTCTACCTCAATACTTAGAAAAATATTTGACAAAAAACTCCGCCTCAACACTTAGAAAATATTATAGAAAAATTATCCCAACACTCTAAGTGAACAGTAACGTAATCAAAACACAACCTTACCAAAACTAATCTTGTGGAGGCATCTCTATTGATGAACGTTGATATTCGGATATATATTGATGCATTATTGAATTTGAATACGTGTTCGACAGTTGTAGTGGTATATGACATACTCAAATGTAAATCGGACAAAAAATAATGTCCTTACAAATCTCCCCCTATGTCTATGCTGGTACAAAATAAAAAAATCTGAATTATCAAATCAAAATTCCTATACAAATCTAATACCCTCCCATAATCCCAAAACTGAAAAGGTATAAAAAAATGTTAAGACTTGCATCTTTCTTCAAAAATCTTCCACATCAAATCTTCAAATCTTCAAGCTTTTCTCATCAGGGTGTGCAAAATAATAATCTTGAATTTCGTGCCTACACATATGAGACAAATCAAATACCTTCATGATGTATCGAGTTTGAAATGATATAAAAATACATCAATCATCAATAATAAAATCTCCCCCATAATTAAAACTCAGCCATAAAATCATAATTCGTTTTCCCCCTTTTTATTTGTTCGAAATAGACAAGGAAAAGAATAAACAAAATAAACATGGAGTTGTCATGATGAATATGCATAGCAAACAACCGCGATCATCAAGAGATAATCAAAATTACTCCACAGACTATTTTTTATTTTTCAATGTTTCAAACAAAAATTCATAAATAATTTTACAAAAATCAAACACCGCGAATTTACACTAAGATAACCAAATCATGAAAATGGAATTAATGGGTGTGAACAATTCGATAGGAAAATCAATGCAATCATGCATAACATATGTGTATGATGCATATGTGTACTCCTAATGAATGAATCTCAAAATCATCTATAGGTGTCGAAAAATGTGAATTTAGATAACATTGTCCTAATCAAATCAACAAATCAAAGTCAAACATGATTTTCACACCAATAACGTCTAAAACTGTGTAATGCTTTTTCATGACTTTGTCAGGACGTGCAAACTCGTTTTATATTCCACTTAAACTCCCTCATAAATAATAATGCTTTTTATTTTTCTTTTAAGGTGATGAAACTAAATCCTATTGGCCCATTTTATGGCATATTTTCCTTTTTATTGCCTTTAAATTTTTTTGGGCTCTTTTTCAACCTCATTAGAACTTGGCTTCTGTTTTTCTACCATACATTTTCTACTTCCAATTTAAACGGCGACTTAATCGCAAAGGATAAATGAGTACCTTTCATAGCCCTTCCCCATTTTTTCAAATAAATCACACAAACTCATAACAACGGTTCTTACACGTACTACTTTCATTATCAAGTTTTATCGAATTTGGTTCATTTTAAAGACAAAATTGAGATGAACACACATCGACCAACATATGATAGAAAAGAACAATAGTCAAACAAATCCGTGAAAGTGTGCATTAAAGGAACTCATGAGTCAAATATGTACATAGTACCAAAAATCACATCTCAATGACTCCAAACATTGTAAAGAACAAAAATAAAATGATGATGCATATCAAAACACTATCAAACAATCACGTGGATATGGAATGAAATTGTGACTTGGTCATCCTAAATGTCCATCCATTAACGGTGTAAAAAAATACAAAACTCTATCGTCTTTTTCCAAAAAAATTATCAAAATAAAATCTTTTTGGCTTTTCCAATTTTTCTAAAAAAAATAAAAGAAATCTTTTTGTATTTTTCCAAAAAATTTCAAAAACAAAAATATTTTTAATTTTTGAAAAATATATCAAAAATGGAAAACATAACTACAAAAATGGACACACTTGAAATTGTCATAAAATATCATCATGAAAATCATTTTATGCTAGAAAACAAGTCTAAACCTCATCGGTTAGGTGCGGTGGAGTTTTCCAAAGGCGGTGACATCCTATGAAAAATATCCATCAAATCATGTGAAGTTTTGACCAAAAACATAACTTGTTCCCTAATATGTTCAAACTCTCTCATGTAATTATCCGGAGAATCCAAAGTATCACGTGTGGGTGCATGTGTAATGGCAACATGAGTAGTAGAAAAACGTGAAACATTACCAAACATAAAACAAAACTCCCTAAGGTGTCCTCTCTTCTTGCAATGAGTGCAAACCTAAACACGTCGGTACACCTTTATCAAAAATTATCCTACGCACTCTCCTATCATTGCAGGATGCCTAGGTGGGTTAGGTTGAGATCTATATGGATTAATGACAAACTCGATAACCGTCTTGGGTGCAACGTGGGAAATGGAAACACCGTCCTGACCTATTCCTAGTCTCTCAACATAACCCAAAACGAAATTAAAAACCATCGTTCCAACCTTCTTAGATGCGTTCTCTAAAGGTACTTTGACTTCCCTAGCATGTTCAAGATCACTCTCGAGTTGGGATACACGTGTTTTTAGACTAGACACCGTGTTGGTCAAATCACTCTTTTCTCGAACTGTTCACGGTGAAAACTGTGTCCTCAGAGTAGACACCGTGTCGTCAGACTAGACACCGTGCATGTGTGTTTGGGGTATGGAACTTCTCAATCTCGTTTGAACGAGATTAAGCCTGGTTCTAACGAGACAGGATCTCGTGAGAAGTCGTTCAAACAACATGAGACCTGGTTCGAACGACAGGTCCAAAAAAAATTCTAAAAAATCTTATTTTAGCCCAATTCGAGTTACACAGTTGGTTTGAGTAAGGAAAAAATATTATTTGATGAATCTAGCACACGCAAAATTATTGGAAAGTATTTGGGAAATAATACATTAAAAATTAGAACGGAAATTTAACCTTGGAAATTTAGAGAGAGTAATCGAAATGATTATATTATAAGTAGGAATGAGAAAATATTATGCATGGATGATATACGTACGGGTTGGGTGAATACCTATTGATTCTAATAGGATGTGAGAATTACTATTATATGTTTATTATTATGTGTATAGGATACCTACGCTGCTTGCTATCAAGAGGAGGTTTTTGCGTAGTGGACAGTCTTATCTTGTGTTGCCCATTGGGGGAATATTTTACTTGTACCCATAACATATGAACTTGGTTAAGTGTGAGATGTAGGATAGTTTCGATGACTGAATGCAAGCGTAGGTATGTGCGTGACCCATTTCGCTGGGGATTATGTTTGCCACCAATATTTGTGATTTCAATTTTATGGTTCGTGAGAGATTAAATCAATAGTCCTTTATGCAGTGAGCGATGCACCAAGACATGATAACAGAGTATGCATTGCGCTAAGTGGTCTTAACCTAAGGGTGCAGGATTAGTATATATATGTATAGGGGTGAGGTGACTATATATATATATATATATATATATATATATGTACTTGTGAATAATTCTTCTATGTGAAGCTTGTAGATATATTAATGTTGATAAATAAAATAGTCTTAGTTGGGTAAAAGATTAATTAGTAGAACGGTGAATATGAAATGTAGTTATCCGGGATAAACTATTTTAATAACTTATTGTATGGACGATACGGGGTACCCTCAAGAGATATAATTATAAGTAGAAGTCTATGAAGAGTATTATAGATAACTAGGTTGCAGTAGATTACGTTAGGCGTGCACAATAGTGAAGAGGTGAGGAACTTTAGGGAGAGTTAGAAACAAGCATACACATAATACTTGATTTATAATAGTTTTAAATACTTGCTAAAACAAATATTTTTATAACTCAGGCTCTGAACCGTCTCTTGCTATTCTTATCTCTTTTGCTATATACATGTCTTATACAGGTGACCAGTCACAGGGTTACCAGACTTAGACGCTTGGATTGTTTAGCAAGCTCCAGCGGTTGTGGGAGTTGCAGGTCCTTGTATTTAGAAGCCTCTATCATTTCTTTGAGTTATGTTCAGACATTTCATTTAGGGCATGTGTCACCCATTCTTAGTCGTTTTATCAGATAGATTGTACTCATTTTATTTCAGTAGTTTATTTATGTTGGATTGGGTATTTTATGGTTTATTGGCTTGAGACTTTAAACTGACATGTTTTATCTAGTCTTATTTATTTCAGCAGTTGAGTTATATTCAGTATTTATTGTAACCCTGTGAATGTTAAATAGTTGATATTTTAATAACTTAGAAATTATTAATGTATTCTTTGGATATAACTTAAAATGGAAAATGTTTTGACACTAGCTTAATTATTTATTAGGTGATTATTAACATTAAATATGTTTCGGCAGTGATGCTAAGAATGAACCAACCGAATATTTTATTTTAAATTGAATAAAGTACTGATCACCCTGTATTTAATTGGGTGGGGTGTCACTGGTAGTGTCAAAGCATCAGGTTCTAGATTCTTTTAGGATCTATACGGCTTATTATGTTTTCAGCTTAGCTGTAATACCCCGTACTTTTATTGATATTTATTTATGGGATTAATTGAATTAAAAGTGAATTAATTGAGAATTAATCCGGATAAAATACTAGCGAGATGCGAGTTGGTATTTGATTTTTATGTGTATATATGGCAATATATGACTATGGAAAATATTAAATTTGTCATGAGATTTAAATCGGCAATTTGGGAAATTTTGTTGAGACGCGTGTGACAGTCGCGTCAGGAAAGTAATTATTTTAATTAAAAAGTGAATTTTATTTTTATCAACCGTATGGCCCTTTTGAGTGCTCCAACGCATCCAGAAGGGCCGAGATAGTCAGAAAACACTAGCCAGGGGTTTAGTTTGGGTCCCAGGGTATTTTTAGGCCATACCGGCAACTTAAAAGGGTATTTTGGTAATTTTGGAATTTTGGGATTTATGACTAACGAATTTTGGGAGTTTAAAATAGGGAATTTCATAACCCACTAACCCATTACCATCAATTAACTGAGTTGAGGGCAACGGGAGTTTTAGGAGAGGTTAGGAGAAGTTACCAAAAGAGAAACACAACCTCCATCTTCAACCTTCAACCTTGGGAGAAAAAGGAGAGAGCAACCTTCATCAATTCAACACCAAATTCAGAGAAAAATCCAAGGCAAGTGGTTTAATTATGTTATTTGCAACGAATGCTTCTTCCATGCGTAGAAATTTATATAATTGCATTGTTTTGGGAGAATGACAAAAACCCATGAAATTGGAATTAGAAACTCATGTTTTGATAAAGAGATTGTACGTAGAATTGTGTTTGGGTGATTATACTGTTAAAAATACATCTTTCATGCTACAAAAACGGATTTAATTATGGATATTGATGACTTCAATTTTCTAGGGTTCATACTCATAAGGTTTGGGGGAAAATTAGGAGATTTGATAATTTGGTGTTGTTTAGGATGAATTGACCCCAGAAATATGTTAAAATACTACTTAAGTATGTGTAGGAATGATTCGAAACCTTGAACTACTGTTGGAATGACATTTAGATGAGATTAGAGGTGAAGAAAATTGGGAAAAACGAAATAGGAGATTTCTGGGCTCGAAACTGTCACTTCGTTAGAAGGCCTGCCTAGGTCATTCGAACGAGCTTCTAACGAGTTGGATGTTCATTCGATGCCTTTCGTTCGAATGAGATCTCGTTAGATGCCCACTTCGTTCGAACGAACTATCGTTCGAACGACCTCGTTCGAACGAACTATCGTTCGAACGACCTCGTTCGAACGAGACTTCTAACGAGTTGACAGATTGGCCTTTTTGGCCTGATTTGATTTCTAGTGTCCCGTAACCATATTTAATTGTAGAGATAACCTTCCCTTGTTAACTATTTGGTATAATTGGGAGATTTGGGATATATTGAGGAGTGAACCAAACGATATGTGTGGATTAGGACGCTAGAGACTATATACGATGTGAGGATTATTGACGACATATATATTGGTATTAACCGGGGATATGTGAATTGTGTAACATTATAAGTTGGTATGAGAATGAGAAGTATACCACTAATAAATTATGGTAATTACTAAGATGTGTGCATGCTTAGTATATGTATATGATTTTATGTGTATGACATACCTACCATACTTGCTATCACGGGAGGTTTGCGTTCGCTTAGGGCCATCTAATCTTTGTGTGCCTACGGGGGGGGATATAGATTGGTACCTCGAGGACATAGGTCAAAGAAGGACTTATTGGGAAGTTAATAAGTTTGATGATCGTGGGAGTGTAGGTATGTGCGTGACCCATGTGATGTGACTGTGTTCGCCTCCATTGTTTGTGATTGTTGTTATCTGAGAACGATTCGTGAGAGATTTGGAATGCATGATCCTTATGTACGTGATGTACCGGGATGGATAGCAGAGTATGTGTGCACCGCAGCTGAGTCTCGGGGTGCTTGTATAGTATATTTATGATATGAATTATATACGGTTAAATGAAAAAGGAATTGTTATGTTTAATTGCAAGAATAATAGTAGTAACGTCTTGATAAAGATAAAAAGGGAAAACCTGCTGTGAATTGTTTTGCTAACAATTGAGAATCCGAGTTTAAGTAAAGCCTTCTATTTAATTAATAACGCTGGGAATTTTTATTGTGAATTGAGTAGATGGGTTAGAACTTATGTCGGTTTAGTTAGATATGAATACCACTTAGATGGGTGTTGTACGTTAGGAGTGCACAATTAGTCGAGAGGTGAGTATTTCATGTGAGAGAATGTCCTAACATGTATTTTTCATTCACTGTTTTAATGTTATTAAAGCACTTGCTGTTTTTAAAATACTCCACTTTCGGGCTCTGACCCGTTTGCTTTCAAATCCATTTTTTTTGTAAAAACCTTTTAGGTAGGATTTTCATTCAGGTGACGAGCTGTAGCTGTTGTGGAAGTTACAGGGCCTTGCTAGTAGACGCCTCATTTCCTAGTCTTGACTCCATATTCAGTTTCATCATTTGTAGGGCATGTCGCCCATTTCTATTAGAGACATTTTGTATTTCAGTTATTCAAATCGTTGGCATGTAATTAATTCAGGATATACTGTTTTATTTATTTCAGTTGTGGGATTGCTGTGAGGAGTTTTACCTCCAGACTCTTTATTATTGTTGATTACATTATTGGGACTTTATGGTGAATGGTTATGTTATTCTTTCATAATTCTTTTATTGTATGTTAATCAGACTTAATTTAAAATTTGACATCTTACTTTTTAAATACTAGGTGGTTAGTAATTATAAAAATGTTTTCGACAGTGATGTTATTAACTGAGCCAACTTGGCATTTTGATTTAATTTAATAAAGTAGTAGCTACCCGGTATTTAATTAGTTGGGGTGTCACATTAGCGTCCTTTGATATAGAGCCCTATCTTTAGGAATGTTATACTCTTATTTATACGATTACATCTTCACCTATTTTAGATTTAATAATAATTATTGACTAATAAAATTCTTTCTCGTCTCAGATGCCTCCTCGGCATGCACCACGAGACAGATAGGCCTAACCAGAGCAGCCAACAACTCAGGCTAAGGGAATAATGAATGTAACCGAGGTGGCCGCCATAGTTTCTCAGGCGGTGAATGCAGCTTTAGCGATGGTGCAGCAGGCTCCACCCTAGGTTCAGGTTGTGGCGCTAGTTCCAGTTCAGATTCCCACTACTTGGGAGAGAGTTAGGGATGTTTTTCAAAAGGAACATCCTCCAGAGTTCCCGGGTGGTTCTGACGTTGTTATCACGAGCCAATGGAAGAAAGACATCCAGAGGCATCTTCGCATCTATGAGTGCATATATATTCAGAGTTAGTTATTGGCTACCTTCAAGATAATAGGGGAAGCCTAACAGTGGTGGGAGTCCACTATCACTTTAGAGGAGAGGGAAAATATGACGATTCAGAGTTTCTGGGTGCATTTCGACCGCAAGTGTTTTCCTTCCACAGTTCAGACCGAGATGAGGCAGAAATTACTGGACCTCACTCAAGAGGGGAAGACAGTCCCAGAATATGAGAGGTAATTCACTAGACTGGTTAATCTGGTACTAGTGAGGTGCCTACCGAAAAGAAGAAAATACAAATGTTCATGGATAGCCTAACTTGGAGGATCCGTCAGCACCTTTTGGGTAATATGTCTTTGCAGTCCTTTACAGACGTACTTAATGCTGCATTGCTAAATTTTCAAGACCACCGATTCCATGCGAAGGGGAACAAATGAGGAGGTTATCCCATCCAGTAGGGAAGGACAGGTGGGGTTATCTCCAACAGGGCACCAGTAGCTCAGTAGAAGTAGAGGCAGGGTGAGTAGGGTTCCCAGTCGAGAGATTCTGCTAAGAGGTTTAGAGCAAGTGGATTCAGGCATGGTCAGGAAGGTTACAGGCAGGGCCATCAGGATAGAAGGGCCAGTAGCAGGGACAAGAGTAGGTCCACCAGGGCCAAGGTAGAGGTGGCAATGGCCAGCAGGGTAAAAAGGGAGCTAATTTTAGCAGCAGGTGTTTTTCTAGTGGAAAGACTGGCCATAGGAAACAGGATTTCCCTGATAAGGGAAAGTTTTCTCAGCAGCACAGAGACCCATTTTTTCTTCCACCCTACCAGTAGTAGCACGATTCCCAGCTTTGCCCGCATCCTCGATTCAGTAAGGACAGTTACAATATGGACATGTTTATAACATCCACCGGACAGCTGCACCACAGGTTCCACCCACAATTGAGGGTACGTTCTTATCCATGGTACTATAGGGCGCACTTTATTTAACGCTCGGGCATCACACTCTGTGATAGCCACTAGTTTGGCATGGTCCATAAGGTTATTAGGAATGGTAGAGAGTACAGTGACATGTGTAGACTCACCGTTGGGTAGTGGGTCGTTAATTTTCTTTATATGCCGGGGAGTAGGTATAGAGATTCGGAGTCTGATTTTGCCTGCATATATACTAGTATTAGATATGTCTGAGTATGACGCCATTATTTCCATGGTTTGTCTATTCAGTTACAGGTCTATAATTGATTACTTCAGTAAGAGTATTGTGTTCGCTATTCCGGGCCAAGAGATGTTCATAGTGGCGATGCCTCTCCCTGAGGCAGGGTCATCCACCCATTTGTATTACATAGAGGAGGAGACCTCTACGGTAGTAGAGATTCCACTTAGTTCGATTCCAATTGTTTGCGAGTATGGTGATGTGTTTCAGGACATACCAGGGTTACCGTCGAGTAGGGAGATTGAGTTTGTGATAGACTTGACACCTGGCACCCGTCCTATAACACGTGTGCCTTATCGAATGGCTCTGGCAGAAATGAGAGAGTTACGGGACCAGATAAAACATTTATTGGGATAGGGTTTCATCCGTAGGAGTACCTCACCCTAGAGTGTTATAGTTCTATTTGTGAAAAAGAGGGATGAATCCTTAGGACTTTGTGTTGATTATCGGGAGCTTAATAAAGTCATGATACAGAATAAATATCCGTTACCTCGCATCGATGAATTATTTGACCAACTGAGGGGACCAGCCTATTTCTCAAAAATAGACTTGAGATCCGGGTATCATCAGCTACGCATTAAGGAGCAGGATGTGTCGAAGACAACTTTCTTGAGGAGATATGGGTCTTACGAGTTACGGGTTATGCCATTTGGGCTGACTAATGCTCTAGCTGTATTCATGACCTTGATGAACCGGGTGTTCATGGAGTTCTTAGATCAGTTGTCATTGTCATCATAGATGACATCCTGATTTACTCCGAGATGGAGGAAGAGCATGACGAGCACTTACGCAGAGTTCTACAGACCTTACGGGAGCATGAAATGTACGTCAAATTCAAGAAATGTGAATTCTATCAACGGGAAGTACAATTTTTGGGACACATTATATCTGATAGGGGGATATTTGTGGATCCTAGAAAAGTGTCATCAGTGAGGGAGTGGGGATAGCCCACGACACCGATAGAGGTAGAGAGTTTTCTAAATTTATTCTGGTATTACCGATGGTTTATTCGAGGATTTTTAAAGTTAGCGGGGCTGATGACAAATTTGACTCGCAAGGGGGTGTCATTCATCTTGGATGATGCTTGTCAGTTGGATTTCTATGAGCTAAAGGATAAGTTGACTTTGGCTCCAATTCTTTCTCTACCCAGGTCAGGAGTGGAGTGCTTGGTGTTTATTTATGCATCCTTATAGTGACTTGGTGGAGTACTTCAGTAGGAGGATCATGCTATAGCTTATGCTTCCCGCAAGCTCAAGCCTCGTGAGAGGAATTACCCCACCCACAGCTTGGAGTTAGCAGTATTCATGTTTTCCCTACGGATTTGGAGACACTACTTGTTGGGGGAGAAATTTTGCCTGTTGACAGGCCACAAGTCACTGCAATACTTGTTCACTCAGCGGGAGTTAAACATGCATCAACGTGGGTGGCTAGAGTTTGTTAAAGATTAACAATTTGAGATATAGTACCACCCAGGGAAGGCTAGCATAGTTGTTGATACATTGAGCCGTAGGCTAGTAGGTAAGGTGGCGAAAGTATAGAAGGAAAAATGGAAAGAGCTGGGACATCAGGATGTAGTGGCTCGATCCTTTATGTTCGTCATGACAATCACTCTAGAGATTGTCACGAGGGTGATCTAGGTCCAAGTTGCCGATTCGTTTTGTCAGGATCAGATTGTACAACTTCTAGCGGAGGGCGCAGAGTCCTATTCAGTGAGTTCAGATGGGGGTTTTCAATTTAATGGGAGATTAGTGGTCATGCAGTGATGATAGAGTCGCATGGATCTCGATTTGTGATACATCCCAGAGGGTATAAGATGTATGAGGATATGATGAGACAGTACTGGTGGACTGGGATGACGAAGGACATTGTGGAGTTCGTGCCCAAGTGTACCACTTGTCAGTTGGTAAAGGTGGACCATAAAAACAATTAGGGTTACTTCAGTCGCTAGAGATCCCTATGGGGAAATGGGAGAGCATTTCCATGGATTTCATCACTGGGTTGCCTACATCATAGAGGGTCACGATTCTATATGGGAAGTGGTGGATCGGCTAACCAATGTGGCTCATTTTTTGTCATTTCAGACAGACTACACTACGGGACAGTATGCCCAACTATTTATTGTCGAGATAGTGAAGTTGCATGGGGTTCCCTTGGATATCGTGTCCGACGGGGGCAAGATTTTTATGTCACGCTTTTGGGAGATCTTTCAGGAGGCTTTGGGTACTGAGCTACGGTTGAGTATGGCTTATCACCTGCAGAAAGATGGGTAGCCTGAGAGTACTAATCAGATGCTGGAGGATATATTACGCATGTGTGTCCTTGACTTTGGAGGGGTTTGGGAGCAGTATCTTCCACTGGTGGAGTTCACGTACAATAACTCCTATCAGATTACGATTGTTATGGCCCCATTTGACGCATTGTACAGAAGACCTTGTTGTTCTCCCGCTTGTTTTCTAGAGATGGGGGACAATAAGCTACTCGGGCCATAGGTGATTCAGGACACTTCTGCGATGATTGAGATGATCAGGAGCCGTATTCGGGTACCCCAGGATAGGCAGAAAAGCTATGTGTAACACCCCACCCACCCTGGGAGAGAGAGCGGAGCCCCACTATGATAAAACTAAATAAATCCACAAATAACAAGGCATAGAGCATCTAAATAAAATCCCACAATAATATAAAAAAATCCACTAATCTCAATACTCCAAATTAAATACAACAAAGTCTCTTAAAATAATACAACTATCTATCTCGAAGTAAAATAAATCGACAATGCTCAATACATCAAAATAAATACAATCTTCTCATCTTTTATTCTCGAATATTGTTCCCAAAATAATCCTCCCTAAAATCATCGCAATAGGTCCATAGCACCCCAAATCCGCGCTAACCTGCCAACTATAAGAAAATATGGGGAAGTACACAATACGATAGGAAAGATGCTCAACAAATATTAGCGGTGAATAAAACTTAAAAATATGAGTACGAATATTCAAAATAAATGCGAATCTCATTAGAATTTTTATCAATATAATTTCTGAACAACACATTAATCAGAGTCAACAGGCCTCACCATACCGCGCCATACTTTATCAAGTAGCCGGAACAGGAATCTTGGCGGGTGCCCAACATCAGTGGCATATTAGAATCTCATGACAACATGCCCAACAAAATAATAATACCACATGAATCAAAATCAGATTCCAACAATAATTTCCAGATTTTAATGAATTTAACAATTCAAATATGAGTTCAATAATCACATGAATTCAAAGGGAATAACACTCGCGAGATTAAGGAGCATATTATGTAAAACCCCATACCTCAAAATCATCACATGAATCGACACATAAAAATCAGCCTCTAAATCTGATCCCACCATCACGTTCCGCTCGTAAAAATAATCAAATCTCGTTCAATCCCAAACTCGAGAAAACACCAAATGAGCCTCATAAT
The DNA here is from genome assembly GCA_949130495.1 of Sambucus nigra. NCBI lineage: Eukaryota > Viridiplantae > Streptophyta > Magnoliopsida > Dipsacales > Adoxaceae > Sambucus > Sambucus nigra. The sequence continues at coordinate 349,300,427 of OX422214.1, forward strand.
CTAAGGTTGAAATCTTGAATAAGTTTGGGGCTATGGTTTGTAGATGAAAGGGAGTATTTTTGCAGAGGTCTGCTACTTGAAAAGTTCGAGAAAAAGTGATTTGAAATGCCAAGCCACAAATTTGTTGATATATAAAAGATTAAGAGTTTGATTAATAAAAGAGTTCTAATTAGATACAAACACTCGAAAAATCATTACGGACGATCGGACCATCATCACGATCGGACGGGACTACTGTGAAAAATTCAGCACGATCGGACGGTCGGATTTCTTAAAATATTATTTTTACAAGAGACTTTTATCTTTTGAGGACTCTTAGAGAGTTTTATGATTTGTGAACTCTTTTATATAATAAAAATTCAATTAGAACTCCATTTTAATTCCGATTCCAATTCCGTTTGAAAATTTATTTTTCAAATATAGAAACAAACATTTTAAATTAAAAATTTTATATAAAATCAATAATTTCATTTTTCTCCGATTTCCAAACATAATTTAAAAATTCCAATTTAAAAAATTTGGGTTGTTGCATACTTCCCCACTAACAAAGAATTTATCCCTCGAAATTCGACATAGCCTAACGCTAAAAAATCAGGCCACAGGAACAATCTCCAAAAAATAAATCTCGTCTCCAAAAATCAACTTTAAATACCTCACATCTAACCTCGATACCTGACATGACTTATCACCAAAATTTTCTATCTCCAAAAAAACTGTTTAACCCGTATGCTAGACCCAAAACCCAAGACCCGAGGGTTGTCGTATACCTAAGCTCTGATACCATCTGTAATACCCCGCCCGCCTGGCGAGAGAGAGCGGAGCGCCATTGCGATAAAACTAATTAAATCCACAAATAACAGGTATAGAGAATCTAAATAAAATCCCACAATAATATAACAAAATCCACTAATCTCAATACTCCAAATTAAATACAACAAAGTCTCTCGAAATAATACGACTATCAATCTCGAAATGAAATAAATCGCCAATGCTCTATGCATCAAAATAAATACAATATTCTCATCTTGTATTCTCGAATATTCTTCCCGAAATAATCCTCGCTAACTTGCCAACTAAAAGAAAATATGGGGAACTACACAATACGTCAGGAAAGATGCTCAACAAATATTAGGGTGAATAAAACGTAGCAATACGAGTACAAATATTCAAAACAAATACGAATCTCATAAGAATTTCTATCAATATAATTTATTAACAACACAGTAATCATAGTATCCAGGCCTCACCATACCGCGCCATACTTTATCAAGTAGCCGGAACAGGAATCTTGGCGAGTACCCAACATCAGTGCGATATTAAAATCTCATGACAACATACCCAACACAATAATAATAGCACATGAATCAAAATCAAATTCCATCAATAATTTTCATATTTCAATGAATTTAATAATTCAAATATGAGTTCAATAATCACATGAATTCAATGGGAATAAAACTCGTGAGATTAAGGAGAATATTATGTAAAACCCCATACTTCAAAATCATCACATGAATCGATCCATAAAAATAAGCCTCTAAATTTGATCGCACCATCACATTCCTCTCGTAAAAATAATCAAATCACGTTCTATCCCAAACTCGAGAAAACAGCAAATGAGCCTTCTAATCTATGGTTGAAATCTTGAATAAGTTTGGGGCTATAATTTGTATATGAAAGGGAGTATTTTTGGAGAGGTCTTCTGCCTGAAAAGTTGGAGAAAAACTCATTCGAAATGCCAAGCCACAAATTTTTTGATATATAAAGGATTAAGAGATTGATTAAGAAAAGAGTTCTAATTAGATACAAACACTCGAAAAATCATTACGGACGATTGGACCGTCAAAATTGTTTGAAATTTTATTATGTTGTAGCGAATGGCGAGACATGACTTCTAGAAAAAAATCAACACGATCAGACGGTCGGATTTCTCAAAATAATCTTTTTTCAAGAGAGTTTTATGTTTTGAGGACTCTTAGAGAGTTTTATGTTTTGAGGACTCTTCTATATAATAAAAAATCAATTAAAACTCCATCTTAATTCCGATTCCAATTCCGTTTGAAAATTTATTTTTCAAATATAGAAACAAACATTTTAAATTAAAAATTTTATATAAAATCCATAATTTCATTTTTCTCCGATTTCCAAACTTAATTTAAAAATTCCCATTTAAAAAATCCGGGTTGTTACATACTTCCCCACTAACAAAGAATTTTGCCCTCGAAATTCGATGTAGCCTAACACTAAAAAATCAGGCCACACCAACAATCTCCAAAAACTAAATCTCATCTCCAAAAATCAACTTTAAATACCTCACATCTAAACTCGATACCTAACACGACTTATCACCAAAAATTTCTATCTCCAAAAAAACTATTTAACATGTATGTTAGACCCAAAACCCAAGACGCGGGGGTTATCGTATACCTAAGCTCTGATACCATTTGTAATACCCCACCCGCCCGGGGAGAGTGAGCGGAGCGCAACTGCGATAAAAGTAATTAAATCCATAAATAACAAGGTATAGAGTATTTAAATAAAATCCCACAATAATATAAAAAAATCCACTAATCTCAATACTCCAAATTAAATACAACAAAGTCTCTCAAAATAATACAACTATCTATCTCGAAATGAAATAAATCGCCAATGCTCTATACATCAAAATAAATACAATATTCTCATCTTGTATTCTCGAATATTCTTCCCAAAATAATCTTCGCTAAAATCATCCCAATAGGTCCATAGCCCCCCAAATCCACGCTAACCTTCCAACTAAATGAAATTATGGGGAAGTACACAATACTACAGGAAAGATGCTCAACAAATATTAGCGGTGAATAAAACGTAACAATATGAGTACAAATATTCAAAACAAATGCGAATCTCATAAGCATTTTTATCAATATAATTTATCAAAAACACATTAATCAGAGTCTCCAGGCCTCGCCATATCGCTCCATACTTTATCAAATAGCCGGAACAAGAATCTTGGTGGGTGCCCAACATCAGTGCCACATTAAAATCTCATGACAACATACCCAACACAATAATAATACCACATGAATCAAAATCAGATTCCAACAATAATTGCTAGATTTCAATGAATTTAACAATTCAAATATGAGTTCAATAATCACGTGAATTCAAAGGGAATAACACTCGCGAGATTAAGGAGCATATTATGTAAAACCCCATACCTCAAAATCATCACATGAATCGACCCATAAAAATCAGCCTCGAAATCTGATCGCACCATCACGTTCCTCTTGTAAAAATAATCAAATCTCGTTCTATCCCAAACTCGAGAAAACACTAAATGAGAATTCTAATCTAAGGTTGAAATCTTGAATAAGTTTGGGGCTATGGTTTGTATATTAAAGGGAGTATTTTTGGATAGGTCTTCTGCTTGAAAAGTTTGAGAAAAAGTGATTTGAAGGGCCAAGCCACGAATTTGTTGATATATAAAGGATTAAGAGTTTGATTAAGAAAAGAGTTCTAATCAGATACAAACACTCGAGAAATCATTACGCACGATCGGACCATCAGAGTGGCTTGAAATTTCATTATGTTGTAGCTATCAGCGAGACAGGACTTCTATGAAAAATTTAGCACGATCGGAAGGTCGAATTTCTTAAAATATTATTTTTAATAGAGAGTTTTATCTTTTGAGGACTCTTAGGGAGTTTTATGCTTTGAGGACTCTTCTATATAATAAAAATTCAATTAAAACTCCATTTTAATTCCGATTCCAATTCCGTTTGAAAATTTATTTTTCAAATATAAAAGCCAACATTTTAAATTAATTTTTTTTATATAAAATCCATAATTTAATTTTTCTCTGATTTCCAAACTTAATTTAAAATTTTCCATTTAAAAAATTCGGGTTGTTGCATACTTCCCCACTAACAAACAATTTCGCCATCGAAATTTGACATAGGCTAATGCCCACACCAACAATCTCCAACAAATAAATCTCGTCTCCAAAAATCATCTTTAAATACCTCACATCTAACCTCGATACTTAACACGACTTATCACCAAAAACTTTTATCTCCAAAAATGGTCATTTCCCTCCAAAAATTGTTTCAAGTTAAATATAGATGGTGCTTCCAAGGGTAATCCAGGAATGAGTGGCATAAGTGGTATATTAAGGAATGATAAGGGCGACCTAGTATTTGCTTTTTCTCATTCTAACGATCATGCTTCAAATTCCTCTGCTGAGCTTAAAAGCTTATAGGTGGGGATAAATTTATGTTTGGATTTCAAAATATCAGAATTGCTTATAGAATCAGATTCATCCTTTTTGGTAAACTTGATAAACTTGCAATGGAAACCTCCCTGGAAATTGACTAAAATTGTGAACGATATCAGATCTACTTTATCTTCTCTCAAATTCTCATTAACTCATTTCTTCCGAGAATCTAACATGGTTGTTGATGCTCTATCCAATTATGGATCTACTACGAAAGGTCTTTCAAACTTCAAAAACTTCAAGCATCTTCCTTCTATAGCTCGTGGTGCCTTCAAGCTTGACAAAATGGGATGCTTCAACCTTAGACATTCTTAGAATTGATCTTTATTCACTTCTTTTGTAATGGGGCTTAAATAAAAACCCATATTTACTGCTTTTTCAGTACTACAATTTGTATTCTTATCTTCTTACCACTTTGGAGAGGCTTTTTCTCCTTATTCAATAATAATCTAGGGGGTCCTATCCCACTTTTATAAAAAAAAAACGTATGCTAGACCCAAAACCCAAGACCCGAGGGTTGTCGTATACCTAAGCTCTGATACCATCTTAATACCCCACCCGCCCGAGGAGAGCGAGCGGAGCGCCACTGCGATAAAACTAACTAAGTCAACAAATAACAAGGTATAGAGCATCTAAATAAAATCCCACAATAATATAAAAGAATCCACTAATCTCAATACTCCAAATTAAATACAACAAAGTCTCTCGAAATAATACAACTATCTATCTCGAAATAAAATAAATCGTCAATGCTCTATACATCAAAATAAATACTATTTTCTCATCTTGTATTCTCGAATATTCTTCCCAAAATAATCCTCGCTAAAATCATCCCAATAGGTCCATCGCGCCCCAAATCCACGCTAAACTGCCAACTAAAAGAAAATATGGGGAAGTACACAATACGACAGGAAAGATGCTCAACAAATATTAGCGGTGAATAAAACATAACAATACGTGTACGAATATTCAAACAAATGCGAATCTCATAAGCATTTTTATTAATATAATTTCTCAATAACACATTAATCAGAGTCACCATGCCTCACCATACCGCGCCATACTTTATCAAGTAGCCGGAACAGGAATCTTGGCGGGTGCCCAACATCAGTGCCATATTAAAATCTCATGACAACATGACCAACACAATAATAATACCACAGGAATCAAAATCAGGTTCCAACTGTAATTTCCAGATTTCAATGAATTTAACAATTCAAATATGAGTTCAATAATCACACGAATTCAAAGGGAATAACACTCGCGAGATTAAGGAGCATATTACGTAAAACCCCATACCTCAAAATCATCATATGAATCGACACATAAAAATCAGCCTCTAAATCTGATCGCGCCATCACGTTCCTCTCATAAAATAATCAAATCTTGTTATATCCCAAACTCGAGAAAACACCAAATGAGCTTTCTAATCTAAGGTTGAAATCTTGAATAAGTTTGGGGCTATGGTTTGTAGATGAAAGGGAGTATTTTTGGAGAGGTCTTCTGCTTGAAAGTTTGAGAAAAAGTGATTTGAAATGCCAAGCCACGAATTTGTTGATATATAAAAGGATTAAGAGTTTGATTAAGAAAAGAGTTCTAATCAGATACAAGCACTCGAAAAATCATTACGGACGATCGGATCTTCAGAATGGTTTGAAATTTTACTGTGTTGTAGCGAACGACGAGACAGGACTGCTGTGAAAAATTCAGCACGATCGGACGGTCGAATTTCTTAAAATATTATTTTTACCAGAGCGTTTTATGTTTTGAGGACTCTTAGAGAGTTTGATGTTTTGAGGACTATTCTATAAAATAAAACTTCAATTAAAACACCATTTTAATTCCGATTCCAATTCCGTTTGAAAATTTATTTTTCTAATATGAAAACAAACATTTTATATTAATTTATTTTTTATGAAATTCATAATTTCATTTTTCTCCGATTTCCAAACTTAATTTAAAAATTCCCATTTAAAAGATCTGGGTTACTACATACTTCCCCACTAACAAAGAATTTCACCCTCGATATTCGACATAGCCTAACGCCCATACCAACAATCTCCAAAAAATAAATCTCATCTCTAAATATCAGCTTTAAATACCTCACATCTAACCTCGATACCTAACACGACTTATCACCAAAAAGTTCTAGCTCCAAAAAAACTGTTTAACCCGTATGCTAGACCCAAAACCCAAGACCCGATGGTTATCATATACCTAAGCTCTGATACCATCTTTAATACCCCGCCCGCCCGGGGAGAGCGAGCGGAGCGCCGGTGCGATAAAACTAACTAAGTCAACAAATAACAAGGTATCGAGCATCTAAATAAAATCCCACAATAATATAAAAGAAACCACTAATCTCAATACTCCAAATTAAATACAACATAGTCTCTCGAAATAATACAACTATATATCTCGAAATAAAATAAATCGCCAATGCTTTATGCATCAAAATAAATACAATCTTCTCATTTTGTATTCTCGAATATTCTTCCCAAAATAATCCTCGCTAAAATCATCCCAATAGGTCCATCGCGCCCCAAATCCGCATTAACCTGCTAACTAAAAGAAAATATGGGGAAGTACACAATACGACAGGAAAGATGCTCAACAAATATTAGCGGTGAATAAAACGTTACAATACGAGTACAAATATTCAAAATAAATGCGAGTCTCGTAATCATTTTTATTAATATAATTTCTCAATAACACAATAATCAGAGTCACCACGCCTCACCATACCGCGCCATACTTTATCAAGTAGCCGGAACAGGAATCTTGATGGGTGCCCAACATCAGTGCCATATTAAAATCTCATGACAACATGCCCAACACAATAATAATACCACATGAATCAAAATCAGATTCCAACAGTAATTTCCAGATTTTAATGAATTTAACAATTCAAATATGAGTTCAATAATCACATGAATTCAAAGGGAATAACACTCGTGAGATTAAGGAGTATATTATGTAAAACCCCATACCTCAAAATCATCACATGAATCGACACATAAAAATCAGCCTCTAAATCTGATCGCACCATCACGTTCCTCTCGTAAAAATAATCAATTCTTGTTGTATCCCAAACTTGAGAAAACACCAAATGAGCCTTCTAATCTAAGGTTGAAATCCTGAATAAGTTTGGGGCTATGGTTTGTAGATGAAAGGGAGTATTTTTGGAGAGGTCTTCTATTTGAAAAGTTTGGGAAAAAGTGATTTGAAATTCCAAGCCACGAATTTGTTGATATATAAAGGATTAAGAGTTGATTAAGAATAGACTTCTAATCGGATACAAGCACTCGAAAAATCATTACGGACAATCGAACAGTCAGAATGGTTTGAAATTTTATTGTATTGTAGCGAACGATGAGACAGGACTGCTGTGAAAAATTCAGTACGATCGGACGGTTGAATTTCTTAAAATATTATTTTTACACGAGCGTTTTATGTTTTGAGGACTCGTAGCGAGTTTTATGTTTTAAGGACTATTCTATAGAATAAAAATTCAATTAAAACACCATTTTAATTCCGATTCCAATTCCGTTTGAAAATTTATTTTTTAAATATAAAAACAAACATTTTATATTAATTTTTTTTTACAAAATCCATAATTTCATTTTTCTCCGATTTCCAAACTTAATTTAAAAATTCCCGTTTAAAAGATCCGGGTTATTACATACTTCCCCACTAACAAAGAATTTCACCCTCGATATTCGACATAGCTTAACGCCCACACCAACAATCTCCAAAAAATAAATCTCATCTCCAAAAATCAACTTTAAATACCTCACATCTAACCTCGATACCAAACACGACTTATCACCAAAAAGTTCTATCTCCAAAAAAACTATTTAACCCGTATGCTAGACCCAAAACCCAAGACCCGATGTTTGTCATATACCTAAGCTCTGATTCCATCTTTAATACCCCGCCCGCCCGGGGAGAGCGAGCGGAGCGCCGCTGCGATAAAACTAACTAAATCCATAAATAATAAGGTATAGAGCATTTAAATAAAATCCCACAGTAATATAAAAGAATCCACTAATCTCAATACTCCATATTAAATACAATAAAGTCTCTCGAAATAATAGAACTATCTATCTCGAAATAAAATAAATCGCCAATGCTCTATACATCAAAATAAATACAATCTTCTCATCTTGTATTCTCGAATATTCTTCCCAAAATAATCCTCGCTAAAATCATCCCAATAGGTCCACAGCTCCCCAAATCTGTGCTTACCTGCCAACTAAAAGAATATATGGGGAAGTACATAATATGACAGGAAAGATGCTCAACAAATATTAGCGGTGAATAAAACGTAACAATACGAGTACGAATATTCAAAACAAATGCGAATCTCATTAGCATTTTTATCAATATAATTTCTCAACAACACATTAATCAAAGTTACCAGGCCTCACCATACAGCGCCATACTTTATCAAGTAGCCGAAACAGGAATCTTGGCGGGTGCCCAATGTGACAATCCGCCTAATAAAATACCGGGAAATCACTCCTATATCAAATTAAAACAGGAGTCGCATATGGATCATTCTTATCATCACTTTCGAAAATCCATTTTAATTACTAATAACCTGTTAGGCTGGCGTCAAAATTTTACTTAAGTAATCTTTTTAAATGACTACAATTAAAACATCCACACAGTTTGTGTAAATGAAACTGAAATGAAATAAAATAACCGAACACTCGGTCAAAATATACAACCATATCGAATGCCGTAATAAAAGAATAAATAAATGCAATTGGGACATTAGCCCGAATGTTTATACAGTACCTCCTATCTAGAGTACAAGGATATAAGCGTCTATCGAGAACCTGCATGCATCCACAGCTGCCGTAGCAGAAGTCTAACTCGAAGGAAATGTCATCCAGGCATCCTTGTGTCTGGACAGCTATATATATATATATATATATATAGGGAGCAAGAAAGGAAAAATAGATAAACGGGTTAGAGCCCGAGTTTGAAAATAATTTGCAAGTGCATAAATGCCTTGTCTTTAGAAAAAGGTTTTGTCTCATATTTAAATTTGGTATCGCACTCCCATGAGGTATCCCTCACCTCTCTTCTAATAGTGTAAGCCTAACCCCCCCTAACCCCCTAACAAAAATACCCTAGTCAAGCTACCCCGCCTAACTAGTCTAATTCACCCGTCTAATAGAAACTTATTTAACCCGAGTACTAAAGGCTAAACTTCTCTCCATTCTCAACACTGCGCTAAGTTCGTGCGTGGGGTTCTCGCGAAGTGAAATCCAAACAAGGAACCCTCCCGATACACTACTACTTGGCAGGGTTAATGGTAGAGATCCATTAGGCCCGTAGTACAAAACAAATTTACAAATTACATACCTATATATTAATATACATATCATATCCATTTTTATGTATGTTTTACTATATACATCCAAATAATATCTCTTGGACTGAGGTGTATTCTATACACATCCGGATCTAACTCCCGGACTGAGGTGTATTCTATACTCATCTTTATCTCTTTATCTCATTAGAGATATATATTACATTGTTCTCATACACAAGTAATATATCATGCACACATTCATACAAACCATCCCACCGAGCTATAACTCGAGGATGCGGTCTCATAGTGCCGATCCAAAAATCCGAGTTTGCTCTTATACCACGGTACGAGGGACATAAATGACCTGGGGACTATACTCTTCCTGCTCCTCGAGCCAGGGGATTCACCCACATCGCGCAACCGCCCTGGATCGCACTAGAGTAATATATAACCTGGGTGTTCCAACACTATACCAAAGGAAAGCCCATGGAAAGCAGCCAATCTAAATGCATACATATCATCCCATGCAGATATATATGTATTTATATCATATCATATATATACTTTAATCATATAGTATATATATACAATATATTCCTCCTCGAATATATATATATATATATATATATATATATATATATATGGCTGTAATTGCCAATAACATCTAGCGATGACCAATAATCCGAAAGATTACCTCAAGGAATCATAATCATGCATTCATATAAGCATGATATTAAACACAAAGTATTTCCTCACTTTGATAAGTAATAAATACCTCAATCCCCTCTAAGGATTTATTGGATATCTCCAATTATACCATTTCACACTAAGTGAATATATATATCTATATTGCCAAATTCAATCCTAATCATCCCATAGGATTTACCCAACAATATTCGATATAATTATGTTTTCTATACACATAATTATATAGGCCTAAATGCCCACTAAAATATCCCTGGGATTATCCTTCCCCGGCCAACCTTAAATTTAGTAGGTCGTGGATTCTATTTCCACAACCCAAGGACTACATCTCGTCCATATAATCCCTTAGAGGTCCCCACCCTAACTTAGGAACCATAAACCTTTAAATTCTACCTTTTCTATATTTTCCTCGAAAATATAATCTAAGGGTTATACATTTAAAACCCTCACCTTTCCCTCTTAGATCCCATCAATTAGAGGACTATATACTCCTAAAATATCCCTTATGTTATCCCATAATTAACCTCGAATCAATTAGAATTGGATTTCATCCCATCCAATTCACCCTAGGAAAATTGTCAAAGTTTCAAAAGGGTTCGATCGATCGACCCTTGGTCGTCGATCGATCGATGGCTTCGATCGATCGATCAAGGCGGACAGCTTCTTCTCCGAGAAGCTATTTCAGCCTTTAAACTTCTCCCAAGTTTTTATCTCTTTTCCCAACGTCCTACAACTTCAACCAAGTACAAATACACATATATTAAGGGTTCTAAACAACCTAGAACCCGAAACCACCAATTGATTTCGATTAATTTCTAAGTTTCTCCAATTATAAAATTATAGGGGTTTATTCGTTTTAACTCCCGAAAACCCATTTTATCCACGAAAACCCAACCCAAAATCTTTAGGGTTTGTTATTATTAAACTACGATATGAGATTTATGCTAAAAAATAAATAAAGTAAGTAAACACTTTCCTCGTGGATAAAATCCGACGATCTCGAGTCGAATCTCGCGGAAGTTGGTCGGAATCTCCCCTTTTCTCGCCTCATCTCTCTCTTCTCTCTCTTTTCTTTCTTACTTTCTCTTTTCTCCCTCTCACGCTCTTCATATAGAAAGAAAAAGGGTTTAACCCCCTTAAAACCCAGAAACGACTCGTTTACTCAATTACGAGCCCTTTTAACTCTAAAATTTCCCGAAACTCATTTTCGACAATCGGACACTCTTTTCGGACTATCTCGATCATTCCGAGACTCATGGCACAGTTGAAATTCCCATCCGAGGTACTTGACCGCAAATCACTATTTTAACCCAAAATAAATAAATGTGGTATTCTCATTAAAATATCATCTTCTGTCGCTTTACCCATCGGCGACATATTATTAAAATACTCCTAATTCATTTACTTAATCCCAAAAGTAAATATTACACCCATCGACAATCATCTAATCCTCAAAAATCCCAAAATTTACTATTTCGAGAAATTCCCCAAATTCCAATTTATACTCAATTATGGAATTCAATTGTCTCTAAAAGTACGGGTTGTTACATACTCCCCCCCTTACAAGGGAATTTCATCCTTGAAATTCAGGTGCAACCTACATTGCCAATCCTAGAATCGATCCAAATCCTAATACCTCAAGGGGACGATACTAACCCAATGGTTCCCAATCATACACTATGCGTCTACGATGGTCATAAAGTGACTCCAATAGCGTCACGTTGCACCCATCATCTCTAATGTCCCACGTAGAAAGACAAGCCTATAGCCACCGCTCCAATGTCCAAACACGATTCTAAACGTTCGCTCGTCCTTACCCAGATATCTAATTCTCCAAAAGACATTACTCTAATGCTTGACTACTCTCGTCAGTGTCCTTTTTATCTCGGGCACGACGTTCCATCCAACACACTCCAATCCATTAGTGACTGCCTTACAGCATAAACTGCAACTTTATATACCAAGCCTTTTCTATTTTAGGCAGTATATAAAACCAACTCACTAAGGTGCCCATACACCTTTTCAACTCGTGCACATCTGCACAACGATTGCAAACGCTCGACACGTAACACTCTCTCCAAATGAGGGTCTCCTTTCCTCAGTGTAATACTCACACCTGGGTTCTCCCAACTCACAAAATCTCACTCTTCTTTAGTTTACCCAACCAATAATTCTACATCGGTGCTCCACTACCCAGAAATCCTAATATTCGAAACGTTCCTACCTATGCAAAATGGTACTATCCTAATGTGCCCAGTGCCCAAGGCCTTTCTCAACTTCCGAAATTTGCTCGGTGTGACACCCCGCCTAATAAAATACCGGGCGATCACTCCTATATCAAATTAAAACAGGAGTCTCATATGGTTCATTCTTAGCATCACTGTCGAAAATCAATTTAATTACTAATATCCTATTACGCCGACATCAAAATTTTAAATTAACAAATCTTTTTAACCAAACCATTCAAATAAAAATTACAACAGTTTATATGCACCAACTGAAATGAAATAAAATAAAATAACCGAACACTCGATACAATAATACAACCAAATCGAATGCCGCACTAAAAGGCGATAAAAGAATAAATGAGTACAGTTGGGCCATAAGCACGAATGTTTCTACAATACCTCCAATCTAGGTCTCAATGATGGAAGTGTCTAATATAAACCTGCTTGCATCCACAGCTACTACAACAAACGTCTGACTCGAAAGAATCATCATCCACACCTATATATATATATATATATATATAGAAAGAGAGAGAGAGAGAGAGAGAGAGAAACGGGTCAGAGCCCGAGTTGTGAAAATATTTTTTGCAAGTGCATAAATACTTTATTTAGGAAATAATGTTTTATCTCATATTTAAATTGGTATCGCACTCGTATGAGATACCCCTCACCCCTCTTCTAATAGTGTAGAACTATCGCATACCTTTTTAAACAACCTAGTTAAGCTACCCTGCCTAAAAAATGTAATTACCTACCTTCTAATAATCCTCATCAATTCGAGTACTAAGGACTAAACTTCTCCCTATTCCCAACATTACGTTATGTTCGTGCGTGGGGTGTCTCGCAAAGCGAAATCCAAACAAGGAACCCCCCGATACACTACTACGTGACAATGTTGATCATCGGGATCCATTAGGCCTTCAGTACATACCATATTTATACCATCCCGTATTTATTAATAGTTCTCATTAGAACCTAAGATTCATATTCATATAAATCCGGATATTCATTTACCGGAAGTAATATAACACTTTATTCATTATTTTCACTTTATACAAGGTTAGGTTATATAATATCTCATCTCATATATATAAACAATATACTATATGCAACAAGTATATTAATCATCCACCGAACTATAATATAAGTGGCTTAGTCATTCTCATTTACTAAGCATCCGTGGATTATCTCAAGTACACATATATGTTAATCACAATACACATATACATATATAGAAACCCTAGGCTCAGCTGTGGTGCACTCATACTCTGCTATTCAATCCAAGTACATCTCGTACAAAAAGGATTACCCGTTCCACATCACTCAGGAACTGTAACAATACAAATCACACGTATTGGAGGCGAACATAGTTCACGTACCTACGGGTCACGCACATACCTACGCTCCCATAAGCAGAAGACTTATCAACTCACAAATAAGCCTTTCACAACCCTTTGTTCTTGAGGTACCAAATGAAAAATCCCCCCGAAGGCAACACAGGATAAGATTGTCCTCTTCCGAACGCCAACCTCCCGTGATAGCAAGTATGGTAGGTATGTCATACACATAATAAACAATCATATAGGTACACATTCCACCTATATACATATATCATCAATTTGGTATTCACGCAACCATATTATAATTATAGGTATTTCTCTCACCTATACATAATTCCCCATAGGTAATTATTTAACCCACGTATATAATAACATTCGGGCATACGCACAACCCGTATAATAAATTTCCTACGTAGTATATTTATCTCTCGAATATCCTACGCATTTATTAATTTTGACTAATCCTCAATACATTATTTTCGATATTTTCTCACCGCACGATGACAATACCAACAACACTGATATATTTATTCTTCCCATAAATAACGATAGGCATTCCTCTCAATTATAATAATTGTCATAAATAGACGTATCAGATGACTGATCAATTCTCTTCAGCCCGTATCCTAAATTTCATCCTAGTCACCTCATAGGATTTTACTCAGCCAAAATTGGCATATAAGTGTGTTTTCTACGCGCACAATTAATTATATAAAATTTTTGTCACCGAAACATCACCCCGAGTGTTACTCCACCCAAACACCCCTATTTGGGTAAATCTTGGGGTTTACTTTCATCTAACCCAAGATACGTACCTCACTAAAAAAAATATTTAGAAATCCCCACACTATTTTTAGGAACCCCAAATATTTATCTCCAAATAATTCTAGCTTTTATTTTTCAAATTTCCGAGTGTATTTTCGAGTTGGTAATTTCACCCCGGAACTGCCATCTTGTAAAAATCATAACAATTTGAAGAAAAATCAGAAAAATATGCGGTTGGCGCCCACGCGACCATATCGAAAAGATCTATAACTTTTGTGTTTTGACCGAGAGCTGAATCTACCCTCTTCCTGTCCGAATTTACCCCGCAAGCTATGGAGTTACTATTCATCATCTTCTCCAAAATCCCAACCTCCATTTTTCTCCATTTTTGTTGTTTCTAATCTCATCCAACAACTCCATAAACATATAATCTATGTTTTACCACTAACACATCAATTAATTTTGGTATTAAATCATTTCCCTTAGATTTAATCCCTAAAATAATAAAAACCCCAACTTATAATTTTAACTCATTTCAATCCATTTCTTCACTCCATTTACATGGATTTAACACTAGAAATCATTAAGAGTATACATTACATCAATATGTAAACTCATATTCAAATTTTCTCAAATTTATTTTAAGGGTTTACCAACCATAATATGAAATAAATGCACAAAAATGAAATAACGCAAGTATACACTTGCCTAGAGGATGAAATCCGACGACCTCGAGTCGAATCCGACGGAGTTTGGCCGAAAATCTCTTCTTTTGTTCTCTTTTCTTTCTTCTTCTTTCTTCTCTTCTTTCTCTCTTCTCTTTCTCTCTCTTAAATCTGATTTTGGGAAAGAAATGAGGGTTTTATCTTATTAAACCCGGAATATGGTATATACTCAATTGTTAAATGACTCGTGTACTCATTTACGAGTCCCTACTAGTCCAAAAATGCCCGGAACCCAAATACTACCCCCGGGTACTCTAGTTTGAATATCTCGACCATTCCGAACCCAATGGCGCAGTTAAAATTTCCATCCGAGTCACTTAACTAAAATTCACTATTTTGACCCAACACGTTCAATACGCGTATTTTCCAATTTAAAATATTTCCTTTGTCGCTTTACCCAACTTGCGACATGTAATTAAAAATAATCCACTCATATACTTAGTCTCGTAAGAAAATATAATCCATGAAAATATTAATCTGACACTTACAAACTAATATTTACTATTTACTTTATATTCTGAATTTATTCAATTTCACTCATAAATTCCAAAATTACTATTCATAGAAATTCCTCAATTTACCAAATTACGCCCACCTTTGTAATTTAAATATCTTTAAAAGTACGGGGTATTACATACTCCCCCCCTTACAATAGAATTTCGTCCTCGAAATTCAGATATAACCTGTACCACTACTCTAGGATCGGTATATACATTACGTCCTAGCTTAACCAAATTTAGATATAGCCTAACACAATGGTCTCTCACTATATTCCACCCATCTTAAGGCGTATGCTCACATATATAGTCTCATCATCTCTATATATTTACACTACACTTGAACCCTTTTTGTTAAGACCAATTAGCGCACTTAATCAATAATGTTCTTGCACCCCCGGGTTATCACCCATTAGTGCTCTTAATAATAACATCACATAATAGGCATACACACATCCTATTAAGATTCATAGGCATATTCCCAACCTAATTATACACTTCTCATATGTATTTCATTCTCATCATTACGTATTACATAAACATTCAGATTACTATCTCTCTCATAATCTACAAGGTACATTCCCTATACCGAATAATTAAAGTATTAATTCTCATATACGCTTTCGGAATTCGGTACTACATACACTCCTTTACTTGGAGTATGCTAGCCATACAGTCATGCGCAAGCCAATCTTCAATACTCGTTTGAGTAAGACTCTGCTCCACTTTCTCACAATAAATTGGGTAACCTTTTCATTAAGAGGTAGCTTTTTAAATGACTTTCCACGGCCTTTCAATCCCATCTCGAGTGTGTTAGCTCTCATTGCACATAAATGTTTGCATTATCGTTATTCTCGCACGACATTCAATACGCTATACTGTTTAACCTTGTTTATAGACGCCCTTCAGGCATATATTATACATATTTATTTTCACGTCCTTCCATCTCGGACATTTTTGGGATTTACTAATCAGGGTACCCCATACCCCTATCATCCGTGCATATATGCACCACTATTGCAAACGTTTTGATATATCACACTCACTCTAATTAATGGGAATCATTTCATTGGCCTGGTACTAACACCTGGGTATCCCTTAACCCCAATAATTTGAAATTTAATTCGCCCGATACCTGGAAATTCAATCCTTCTTAAAATTATCCCATCGACCTTCTTGTGGTTATCTCACAATAGTCTTCCTATATCAGTGCCTTATTGCCCTGACTTCGTGGTAGTCTTAAGATTAAGGTGTCTCTAACACACGTAATATGAGTACTATTCTAAAATATTTCCCTAGTGCCAAAGACCTTTCTCAACTTTCGATATTTTCTGGGTTTCATGCGTGGGATGTCTCGCAAAGAGAAATCCAAACAAGGAACCCTTCCTAAACACTATTACTTAACTTTGTTGGTCGTGGAGGTCATCTAGTTCAAATATGCCACTCGGATAATCCCATCTCTCCTATCGATAAAAATGTGGTCAGAACTCTCAATTCTTTCCAGGAGCCACACCACCAAGCGCTTGTACTAACACTAAGTCCTTAGCGCAAACAACAATGAGCTTAAACTCACACCTCAACAATAAATCCTGCATACCTTAAATTATATCTATAAAGTCCCCATGCACTCAAATCATGGTAATAAAACATCTCCTCATCGAAGTTTCATCTAAACAAGTAATCAAGGTGAGCTCATCCAGCATTTATCTGGCATTCCATGCTTTATTATGTCCGTATATATATGTTTCACATCTTATATAAATATATATACATTATACTATGCATATCGAGTATATCCATACTTATATATCACACACTATATAAGTATAATAACCATCCCTCAGAGCTATAACTCAATGGATGTAGTCTCTCAATGCTATCATCTTCTAGGGAATTACTCACACATCATCCTGGGTACCAGCAGTCGGACTATCACACCGACTTGGTAAAAACCAAATCACAATGAATGGGAAGCGATCATAGTTCCTCCCCGGAAATGAGAACGAAACATACCCACTACGTCTCATTCCTAATAAAAAGCACACAATATAAAATGGACACTATGACCTGGGGACTATACGCTCCCTACTCCTCAAGCCAGGGGCCTCACCCAAAATGCATAACTTCCCATGATAGCACTAGAGGGGTATGTTTCATACAAATATATTTAAACATATCATATATACATCTCAATATGTCCGTATATATATATATATATATAATATAATATAATCTGGCTAATCGTGTATATCTCTCGTAACATTAGCCCGTATTTCCCAAATTTACATATTCGATTTAATCCCATAAGTATTCACTTAGTTATAATATAAATAAATATTAAGCTTATCACAACTAGCTCATATCCCAATTATATCCTAAATTTCAATTCGAATCCCAGGAGTCTTTATCCCATTAGACTCTTAAAATCACAAAGTCTCACAACTTTAATTTTTATTGCATATTTCACACCTTGCACTAAAACAACTATAACTCAATCTACATAAGTCCAATTGCTAGTGAGTCTATCATTCCACTAGAGAAGCCTCTTCCTCCATTGTACCTACCTTACTCCGGTACTAACTTCACTTATCCATGTCACTCTTTATTCACTGTCGGTCTCTGACCGATTCTTATGTGAATAACCTAGAAACTACATTCACTTCATTCTAAATCACGGGAATTTGCAGTTTAAAACCGTCTGTAAGATTAATTTATGTGAAAAATATCATGCTCCTCTATATATGGTGACCATCGTTCCCACCATTTCACATTGCTCCAACGAGTGAAAAAAAATTCCTCAAATTTTCACATATGGGTATTTCCATACCCAACTCTAAACCAAAGCTTTCGATCCTTCAACTTCCTAGAATTGAAGTTACACTATTTCCGCCTAGCTCAACTTCAACGCACGATCCTCATCAAAGACCTCTTAAGCTTTTTCCCCATCTAACTTCACTGGGCAATTCAAGTTTAGCACCATTCTCTACTATAGCGGTGCATAGATAATTATAATTACTATTCTATAGTAGTAATTGCAGCAATCCAAGACAATGACGCAAGGAAAATTTGACCTTTACCGCGGTCCTCATTTCCAACATCAACTTATAGCTCTAACTAAGCCCCGCCTCCTGCTGCCCTCACAATGGACTTCCATGGTCACCCTTCGTCGATCTGCACACGAATCTCGAATGAGCATGCAAAAGATTTACTATAATCTTACATAATGGCAGGAGAACGAAATCTCACAAGAGGATATCAACAATCCTAATCATAAGGCTCTATATCAAATCAAAAGCAACGCTGAAAGCGTAGTATGATCACACAGATTCCTAAGGACACTAGAACTTGATGCTCTGATACCACTTGTGACACCCCGCCTAATAAAATAATGGGCGATCATTCCTATATTAAATTAAAACAGGAGTCTCATATGGTTCATTCATAGCATCACCGTCGAAAAAAATTTAATTGCTAATGTCCTATTAGGCCGACGTCAAAATTTTAAATTAACAAATCTTTTTAACCAAACCATTCAAATAAAAATTACAACAGTTTATATGCACCAACTGAAATGAAATAAAATAAAATAACCGAACACTCGGTACAATAATACAACCAAATCGAATGCCGCACTAAAAGGCGATAAAAGAATAAATGAGTACAATTGGGCCATAAGCCCGAATGTTTCTACAATATCTCCTATCTAGATCTCAATGATGGAAGCGTCAAATATAAACCTGCTTGCATCCACAGCTGCAGCAACAAACGTCTGACTCAGAAGAATCATCATCCAGGCGTCCCTGCGTTTGGACACACACACACATATATATATATATATATATATATATATATATATATATATATATATATATATATATATATATATATATATATATATATATATATATATATATAGCAATAGGGGAAAAATATAGAAACGGGTCAGAGCCCGAGTTGTGAAAATATTTTTTGCAAGTGCATAAATACTTTATTTAGGAAATAATGTTTTATCTCATATTTAAATTGGTATCGCACTCCCATGAGATACCCCTCACCCCTCTTCTAATAGTGCACAACTATCGCATACCTTTTTAAACAACCTAGTTAAGCTACCCTACCTAACTAATGTAATTACCCACCTTCTAATAATCCTCATCAATTCAAGTACTAAGGACTAAACTTCTCCCTATTCCCAACATTACATTACGTTCGTGCGTGGGGTGTCTCGCAAAGCGAAATCTAAACAAGGAACCCCCCGATACACTACTACGTGACAATGTTGATCATCGGGATCCATTAGGCCTTCAGTACATACCATATTTATACCATCCCGTATTTATTAATAGTTCTCATTAGAACCAAAGATTCATATTCATATAAATCCGGATATTCATTTACCGGAAGTAATATCACACTTTATTAATTCTTTTCACTTTATACAAGGTTTGGTTATATAATATCTCATCTCATATATATAAACAATATACTATACTCAACAAGTATATTAATCATCCACCACACTAGAATATAAGTGGCTTAGTCATGCTCATTTACTAAGCATCCGTGGATTATCTCAAGTACACATATATGTTAATCACAATACATATATACATATATAGCACTCCTAAGCTCAGCTACGGTGCACTCATACTATGCTATCTAATCCAAGTACATCTCATACAAAAAGGATTACCCGTTCCACATCACTCAGGAACTGTAACAATACAAATCACACGTATTGGAGGAGAACATAGTTCATGTACCTACGGGTCACGCACATACCTATGCTCCCATAAGCAGCAGACTTATCAACTCATAAATAAGCCTTTCATAGCCCTATGTTCTTGAGGTACCAAATCTAAAATTCCCCTAAAGGCAACACAGGATAGGATTGTCCTCTTTCGAACGCCAACTTCCCATGATAGCAAGTATGGTAGGTATGTCATACACATAATAAACAATCATATAGGTACACATTCCACCTATATACATATATCATCAATTTGGTATTCACACAACCATATTATAATTATAGGTATTTCTCTCACCTATACATAATTCCCCATAGGTAATTATTTAACCCACGTATATAAAAACATTCGGGCATACGCACAACCCGTATAATAAATTTCCTACGTAGTATATTTATCTCTCGAATATCCTACGCATTTATCAATTTTGACTAATCCTCAATATATTATTTCCGATCTTTTCTCCCCGCACGATGACAATACCAACAACACCGATATATTTATTCCTCCCATAAATAACGATAGGCATTCCTCTCACCTATAATAATTTTCATAAATAGACGTATCGGGCGACTGATCAATTCTATTTAGCCCGTATCCTAAATTTCATCCTAGTCACCTCATAGGATTTTACTCAGCCAAAATTGGCATATAAGTGTGTTTTCTACGCGTACAATTACTTATATAAAATTTTGGTCACCAAAACATCACCCCGAGTGTTACTCCTCCCAAACACCCCTATTTGGGTAAATCTTGGGGTTTACTTTCATCTAATCCAAGATACGTACCTCACTAAAAAAAAATTTAGAAGTCCCCACACTATTTTTAGGAACCCCAAATATTTATCTCCAAATAATTCTAGCTTTTATTTTTCAAATGTCCGAGTGTATTTCGGAGTTGGTAATTTCATCCCGGAACTGCCATCTTGTAAAAATCAAAACAATTCGAAGAAAATTCCAAAAAATACGCGATTGGACCCCACGCGACTGTATCGAAAAGATCTAAGACTTTCGTGTTTTGATCGAGAGCTGTATTTTCCCTCTTCCTTTCCGAATATACCCCGCAAGCTACGGAGTTACTATTCATCAACTTCTCCAAAATCCCAACCTCCATTTTTCACCATTTTTGTTGTTTCTAATCTCATCCAACAACTCCATAAACATATAATCTATGTTTTACCACTAACACATCAATTAATTTGGGGTATTAAATCATTTCCCTTAGATTAGACCCTAAAATCGTGAAAACCTCAACTTGTCATTTTAACTCATTTCAATCCATTTCTTCACTCCATTTACATGGATTTAACACTAGAAATCATTAAGAGTTTACATTACATCAATATGTAAACTCATATTCAAATTTCTCCAAATTTATTTGAAGGGTTTACCAACCATAATATGATATAAATGCACAAAAATGAAATAAAGCAAGTATACACTTGCCTGGAGGATGAAATTCGACAACCTC
The DNA here is from genome assembly GCA_949130495.1 of Sambucus nigra. Lineage (NCBI taxonomy): Eukaryota > Viridiplantae > Streptophyta > Magnoliopsida > Dipsacales > Adoxaceae > Sambucus > Sambucus nigra. Next base: position 349,322,489 of record OX422214.1, read on the forward strand.
AAGTCGAATCCGACGGAGTTTGGCCGGAAATCTCTTCTTTTCTTTTCTTCTCTTTTCTTTCTTTTTCTTTCTTCTCTTCTTTCTCTCTTCTCTTTCTCTCTCTTAAATCTGATTTTAGGGAAGAAATGAGGGTTTTGTCTTATTAAACATGAAATTGGGTGTATACTCAATTGTTAAATGACTCGTGTATTCATTTACATGTCCCTACTAGTCCAAAAATGCCCTAAATCCAAATACTACCCCAGGGTACTCTATTTTGACTATCTCAGTCAATCCGAACCCAATGGCGCAGGCAAAATTTCCATCCGAGTCACTTAACTAAAATTCACTATTTTGACCCAACACGTTCAATACGCGTATTTTCTAATTAAAAATATTACCTTTGTCGCTTTACCCAACTTGCGACATGTAATTAAAAATAATCCACTCATATACTTAGTCTCGTAAGAAAATATAATCTATGAAAATATTAATCTGACACTTACAAACTAATATTTACTATTTACTTTATATTATGAATTTATTCAATTTCACTCATAAATTCCAAAATTACTATTCAGAGAAATTCCTCAATTTACCAAATCACGCTCACCTTTATAATTTAAATATCTTTAAAAGTACGGGGTATTACACTCGGTTTCATGCGTGGGACGTCTCGCAAAGAGAAATCGAGATAAGGAACCCTCCCGTTACACTACTCCCTCGCGTTGTCGGTCATCGAGATATAGCTACCTAAGCCACCCTAATGGGACTTCCGAAATCCTACCTCGCAAATCTACTAACGTACTTATATTACTCTATCCAATCAATCTGGCGAACAGGAAAGTCTAACTATTCAAGGCACCCACTCTCTGCAAAATCGTTACGATTATCATACCCAAAATATACTTCCTTAAAATTTGCCTTTTCATTAAGGCCCGACCATAAGCCTCAAATCAATTCCTCTAAGTCCTACTTCACCCACCAACTTGTGGTGAGAGGACCACTCTAGTGCTTTTCCATAGAACAATATTTCCATAAGTATATCATCATCACATGGCTCATAGTCTATAGTGGTTCATCCACATTATATGACTTTTCCACAAAACCAACATCCTCGCATCCTATAACCCCTTTTTCACCAAATGTGGTCTGAACTCCCATCTCTATCCAAGAGCCATACCACCAAGCGCTCATACTACACTCAGTCCTTGCGCAAACAATAATGAGCTTAAATTTACAACTCAATAAATAAGTCCTGCGGGCCTTAGATCATATCTATAAGGTCGCCACATACTCAAATAACGATAATGAAACCTCTGCTCATCGAAGTTCCATCTACCCATAACAATAAAGGATAACTCAACCTATATCCAGGTGAGATATCACAATAATAACCCGTCCCTCCCTGGAACCACGAACATGATAGTCTTGCCATCCTTAGCCTGTTATCTCTCCAAATATACCATAACATCTTATACTCGTAATATTACCATACTCGTACAAACATATAAGACGAGTATCATAAACCAAACATATATATATTCAAAATATCAACACCCAATTTTATATAGCGAATGAAGGAAAATAAAACGCCGTTACTGCGGAAAACACACAAGCCTACATTACATAATGTTATCGAGACTGCAACAAAACTCAAATTACACACACGAGTCTAGGGCTAACGAACACTGCAAATTAATCTAGCCACACCTCTTATAAAAAATTCTTAACTCTATGCCCCATCTAGGCACCCTAATCTCGCCCTTTATTCCTACCGGGAAAGGACTAACCGTGTGGCTCCGCACTCCAATCCCTATTTCCATCACTGGCCTTCCTGACCATGATAAAGTTATCAGCATCATCTGACTCTATAACCTTGCTCCTTACAATCATCTTACTAGTCCCCTTAACTTCTTTGTTAAAAGGAAACTCCACTACCGGTTCCAATAACCCTATTTCAACAAGTCTCCCCATGTGGATGTCCACCCATGGGACACATGGACACACCCACATTCTCCGTAATTATTAGCAACACTTTTCTAATGATCCCATCATTCCACTGAAGAACTCTATCTTCATTGTACCTACCTCACCTCGGTACCGGGTTCACTTCTCCACATCACTCTTTATCCACTGTCGGCCTTGGCCGATCCTTATGTGAAGAATTTAAAACTACATTCTCTTCCTACTCAACCAAAGGAACTCGCGGTTAAAACCATCCATAAAATTCCTCTATGAGCAAACATCCAGCTCCTACTAGTGAAAATCTTCCTCAAATTCTCACGTATGGGTATTTTCATACCTTTCTCTAAGCCGAAGCTCCCGAGACTTCTACTTCCACTAGGTAGTGCCACGCTTACTTTGCACAACCTAACTTCAACTTATGATCCTTATCAAAGACCCTTTTCGAACCCCTAGCCTCACAGGGTAATTCAACTTGAGTACCACTTTCCACTACAGCAGTACTTGGATACTCATAACTACTATACTTTTAGTAGTCGTGGCAACAATCCTTAACCATTGCCATAAGGAGAATGACCTCTATTATGGTCCTCATCCCCCAACTTCTACCAGTCGCCCCAGCTAGGCCCCGCCTCCTGCTGTCCTCATCATGGCCCTCGTTGGTCGCTCTCCCTCGCTCGGCACTCGAACCTAGAATGAGCAAGCAAAATATTTACTATAATCTTATGCTATGGCAGGAAAACAAAATCTCATAAGAGAAATCAACAATCCTAATCCTCAGGCTCTATAACAAATTGAGAGCAATGCTGAAAGCGTAGTACGTCCGCATAGATTCCTAAGAAAACTAGAACCTCATGCTCTGATACCATCTGTGACAACCCACCTAGTAAAATACCAGGCTATCACTCCTATATCAAATTAAAACAGGAGTTGTAGATGGATCATTCTTAGCATCACTGTCGAAAATCCATTTTAATTACTAATAACCTATTAGGCTGGCGTCAAAATTTTACTTAACTAGTCTTTTTAAACGACTACAATTAAAACATCCGCACAGTTTCCGTAAATAAAACTGAAATGAAATAAAATAATCGAACACCGATCAAAATATACAACCATATCGAATGCCATAATAACAGAATAAATAAATGCAATTGGGCCATTAGCCCAGATGTTTATATAGTACATCCTATCTAGAGTACAAGGATAGAAGCGTCTATCGAGAACCTTCATGCATCCACAGCTGCCGCAGCAGATGTCTGACTCGAAGGAAATGTCATCTAGGCATCCCTGTGTCTGGACACCTATATATAATATATATATAGCAAGAAAGGAAAAGTAGATAAACGAGTCAGAGCCCGAGTTTGAAAATATTTTGCAAGTGCATAAATGCCTTATGTTTAGAAAAAGGTTTTGTCTCATATTTAAATTTGGTATCGCACTCCCATGAGGTATTCCTCACCTCTCTTCTAATAGTGCATGCCTAATGCCCCCTAACAAAAATACCCTAGTGAATCTACCCCGCCTAACAAGTCTAATTCACCCATCTACTAGAAACCTATATAATCCGAGTACTAAAGGCTAAAATTCTCTCCATTCTCAACACTGCGCTAAGTTTGTGCGTGGGGTGTCTCGCGAAGCGAAATCCAAACAAGGAATCCCTATGGTACACTATTACTTGGCAGGGTTAATGGTAGAGATCCATTAGGCCCGTAGTACAAAATAATTTTACAAATTACAAATTACATACCTATATTAATATACATATCATATCCATTTTTATGTACGTTTTACTATATACATAGGGATAATATCTCCCGGACTGAGGGGTATTCTATACACATCCGGATCTAACTCCCGAACTGAGGTGTATTCTGTACTCATCTTTATCTCTTTATCTCATTAGAGATATATATTACATTGTTCTCATACACAAGTAATATATCATGCACACATGCATAAAAACCATCCCACCGAGCTATAACTCGAGGATGCGGTCTCATAGTGCCGATCCAAAAATCTGGGTTTGCTCATATACCACGGTACCAGCCAGAATCCTCAACAGTCCTGGTAAAATACATAATGGTGGAGGTGGTCAAGTCCCTCCTGCGAGTGGGAAATCACATAAATCGCACTCAAATGCGGGACGTAAATGACATGGGGACTATACTCTCCCTGCCCCTCAAGCCAAGGGATTCACCCACATCGCGCAACCTCCCTGGATCTCACTAGAGTAATATATAACCTGGCTGTTCCAACCCTATACCAAAGGAAAGCTCGTGGAAAGAAGCCAATCTAAATGCATACATATCATCACATACAGATATATATGTATTTATATCATATCATATATATACTTTAATCATATAGTATATGTATACAATATATTCCTCCTCGAATATATATATATATATATATATATATATATATATATATATATATATATATATATATATATATATATATGGCCGTAATTGCCAATAACATCTAGCGATGACCAATAATCCCAAAGATTCCCTCAAGGAATCATAATCATGCATTCATATAAGCATGATACTAAACCCAAAGTATTTCCTCACTTTGATAAGTAATAAATACCTCAATCCCCTCTAATGATTTATTGGATATCTCCAATTATACCATTTCACACTAAGTGAATATATATATATATATCTATATTCCCAAATTCCATCCTAACCATCCCATAGGATTTACCCAACAGTAATCGATATAATTATGTAATCTATACGAATAATTGTATAGGCCTAAATGCCCACTAAAATATCCCCGGGATTATCCTTCCCCGGTCAACCTTAAATTTAGTAGGTCATGGATTCTATTTCCACAACCCAAGGACTACATCTCGTCCATATAATCCCTTAGAGGTTCCCACCCTAACTTAGGAACCATAAACCTTTAAATTCTACCTTTTCTCTATTTTCCTCGAAAATATAATCTAAGGGTTATACATTTAAAACCCTCACCTTGCCCTCCTAGATCCCATCAATTAGAGGACTATATACTCCTAAAACATCCCTTATGTTATCCCATAATTAGCCTCGAATCAATTAGAATTGGATTTCATCCCATCCAATTCACCCTAGGAAAATTGTCAAAGTTTCAGAAGGGGTTGATTGATCGACCCTTGGCGGTCGATCGATCGATGGCTTCGATCGATTGAACACCCACGCTTGATCGATCGATCAAGGCGAGCAGCTTCTTCTTCGAGAAGCTGTTTCAGCCTTTAAAGCTTCTCCCAAGCTTTTATCTCTTCACCCAACGTCCTACAACTTCAACCAACTACAAATACACATATATTAAGGGTTCTAAACATCCTAGAAACCAAAACCACCAATTGATTTCGATTAATTTCTAAGTTTCTCCAATTATGAAATTATCGGAGTTTATTCGTTTTAACTCCCGAAAACCCATTTTATCCACGAAATCCCAACCCAAGATCTTTAGGGTTATAAAATTCGACGATCCTGATTCGAATCCCGTGGAGGTTAGTTGGAATCTCCCTTTTTTTCCTCTTTTCTCTCCTCCTCTCTCTCTTCTCCCTCTTTTCTTTCTTTCTTTCTCTTTTCTCCCTCTCTCCCTCTTTATATAGAAATAAAAAGGGTTTAACCCATTAAAAACCAAAAACGACTCGTTTACTCAATTACGAGCCCTTTTAACTCTAAAATTTCCCGAAACTCATTTTCTACAATCGAACACTCTTTTCTGACTATCTCATCCATTCGAGATGCATGGCGCAGTCGAAATTCCCATCCGAGGTACTTGACCGCAAATCACTATTTCAACCCAAAACAAATAAATGCGGTATTCCCATTAAAATATCATCTTTTGTCGCTTTACCCAACGGCGACATATTATTAAAATACTCCTAATTCATTTACTTAATCCCAAAATAAAATATTACACCCATCGACAATCATCTAATCCTCGAAAATCCCAAAATTTACTATTCCGAGAAATTCCCTAAATTCCAATTTATACTCAATTATGGAATTAATTGTCTCCAAAAGGACGGGTTGTTACACCCAATAATAATACCACATGAATCAAAATCATATTCCAATAATAATTTCCAGATTTCAATGAATTTAACAATTCAAATATGAGTTCAATAATCACATGAACTCAAAGGGAATAACACTCGCAAGATTAAGGAGCATATTATGTAAAACCCCATACCTCAAAATCATCACATTAATCGACACATAAAAATAAACATCTAAATATGATCACATCATCACGTTCCTCTAGTAAAAATAATCAAATCTTATTTTATCCCCAACTCGAAAAAACACCAAATGAGCTTTCTAATCAAAGGTTGAAATCTTGAATAAGTTTGGGGCTATGGTTTGAAGATTAAAGGGAGTATTTTTGGAGAGGTCTTCTTCTTGAAAAGTATGAGAAAAAGTGATTTGAAATGCCAAGCCACAAATTTGTTGCTAAATAAAGGATTGAGAGTTTGATTAAGAAAAGAGTTCTAATGAGATACAAACACTCAAAAAATCATTATGGAGGATCGGACCGTCAGAATGGTTTGAAATTTTATTGTGTTTTAGCGAACGAGGAGACAGGATTGCTGTGAAATATTCAGCACGATCGGACGGTCGAATTTCTTAAAATATTATTTTTACAAGAGAGTTTTATGTTTTGAGGACTCTTAGAAAGCTTTACGTTTTGAGGACTCTTCTATATAATAAAAATTCAATGAAAACAACATTTTAATTCCGATTCCAATTCTGTTTAAAAATTTATTTTTCAAATATAAAAACAAACATTTTAAATTTAATTTTTTTTTATGAAATCCATAATTTCATTTTTCTAAGATTTCCAAACTTAATTTAAAAATTCCCATTTAAAAAATTCGGGTTGTTACATACTTCCCCACTAACAAAGAATTTCTCCCTCGAAATTCAACATAGCCTAACGCCCACACCAACAATCTCCAAAAAAAATATCTCATCTCCAAAAATGAACTTTAAATACCTCACATCTAACCTCGATACCTAACACGACTTATCACCAAAAATTTCTCTCTCCAAAAAAATTATTTAACTCGTATGCTAGACCCAAAACCAAGACTCGAGGATTGTCGTATACCTAAGCTCTGATACCATATGTAATACACCGCCCGTCCGGGGAGAGCGAGTGGAGCGCCGCTGCGATAAAACTAACTAAATCCACAAATAACAAGGTATAGAGCATCTAAATAAAATCCCATAATAATATAAAAGAATCCACTAATCTCAACACTCCATATTAAATACAACAAAGTCTCTCGAAATAATACAACTATCTATCTTGAAATAAAATAAATCGCCAATGCTCTATACATCAAAATAAATACAATCTTCCCATCTTGTATTCTCGAATATTCTTCTCAAAATAATCCTCACTAAAATCATCCCAATAGGTCCATAGCGCCCCAAATCCATGCTAACCTTCCAACTAAAAGAAAATATGGAGAAGTACACAATACGACAGGAAAGATGCTGAACAAATATTAGCGGTGAATAAAACGTAACAATACGAGTACGAATATTCATAACAAATGTGAATCTCATATGCATTTTTATCAATATAATTTCTCAACAACACATTAGTCAGAGTCAACATGCCTCACCATACCGCGCCATACTTTATCAAGTAGCCGGAACAGGAATCTTAGCGGGTGCCCAACATCAGTACCATATTAAAATCTCATGACTACATGCCCAACACAATAATAATACCACATGAATCAAAATCAGATTCCAACAATAATTTCCAGATTTCAATGAATTTAACAATTCAAATATGAGTTCAATAATCACATGAATTCAAAGGGAATAACCGTCGCGAGATTAAGGCGCATATTATGTAAAACCTTATACCTCAAAATCATCCCATGAATCGACACATAAAAATCAACCATTAAGTCTGATCACACCATCACGTTCCTCACGTAAAAATAATCAAATCTCGTTCTATCCTAAACTCGAGAAAACACCAAATGAGCCTTCTAATCTAAGGTTGAAATCTTGAATAAGTTTGGGGCTATGGTTTGTAGATGAAAGGGAGTATTTTTGGAGAGGTCTTCTTCTTGAAAAGTATGAGAAAAAGTGATTTGAAATGCCAAGCCACAAATTTGTCGATATATAAAGGATTAAGAGTTTGATAAGAAAAGAGTTCTACTCAGATACAAACACTCGAAAAATTAATACGAACGATCGGTCCGTCAGAATGGCTTAAAATTTTATTATGTTGTAGTGAACGGCGAGACATGACTGCTGTGAAAAATTCATCACGATCGAACGATCGAATTTCTTAAAATATTATTTTTACTTGAGAGTTTTAGGTTTTGAGGACTCTTCTATAAAATAAAAATTCAATTAAAAGTCTATTTTAATTCCGATTCCAATTCCGTTTGAAAATTTATTTTTCAAATATAAAAACCAACATCTTAAATTAAAAAAAAAATTATAAAATCCATAATTTCATTTTTTTCTGATTTCCAAACTTAACATGACTTATCACCAAAAATTTCTAACTCTAAAAAAACTGTTTAACCCGTATGCTAGACCCAAAACCCAAGACCCGAGGATTATCGTATACCTAAGCTCTGAGACCACCTGTAATACCCCACCCGCCCGGGGGGAGCGAGCGGAGTGCTACTACGATAAAACTAACTAAATCCACAAATAACAAGGTATAGAGCATCTAAATAAAATCCCACAATAATGTAAAAGAATCCACTAATCTCAATACTCCATATTAAATACAACAAAGTCTCTCGAAATAATACAACTATCTATCTTGAAATAAAATAAATCGCCAATGCTCTATACATCAAAATAAATACAATCTTCCCATCTTGTATTCTCAAATATTCTTCCCAAAATAATCCTCGCTAAAATCATCCCAATAGGACAATAACGCCCCAAATCCGCACTAACCTGCCAACTAAAAGCAAATATGGGAAAGTACACAATACGACAGGAAGGATTCTTAATAATATTAGCGGTGAATAAAATGAAACAATACGAGTACGAATGTTCAAAACAAATGTGAATCTCATAAACATTTTTATCAATATAATTTCACAACAACACATTAATCAGAGTCACCAGGCCTCACCATACTGCGCCATACTTTATCAAGTAACCGAAACAGAAATCTTGGCGGGTGCCCAACATCAGTGCCATATTAAAATCTCATGACAAAATGCCCAACAAAATAATAATACCACATGAATCAAAATCAGATTCCAATGATAATTTTCAAATTTCAATGAATTTAACGGTTCAAATATGAGTTCAATAATCACATGAATTCAAAGGGAATAATACTCGCGAGATTAAGGAGCATATTATGTAAAACCCCATACCTCAAAATCATCACATGAATCGACACATAAAAATCAGTCTCTAAATCTGATCGCACCATCATGTTCCTCTCATAAAAATAATCAAATCTCGTTCTATCCCAAACTCGAGAAAATACCAAATGATCCCTATAATGTAAGGTGCTATGGTTTGTAGATGAAAGGGAGTATTTTTGGAGAGGTCTTCTGCTTGAAAAGTTCGAGAAAAAGTGATTTGAAATGCCAAACCATGAATTTGTTGATATATGAAGGATTAAGAGTTTGAGTTAGAAAAGATTTCTGATCAGATTCAAACACTCGAAAAATTATTACGAATGATTAGGCCGTCAAAATGGCTTGAATTTTTAGCATGTTATTGCAAACGACGAGACAGGACTGCTATGAAAAATTCAGCACGATTGCACAGTCGGATTGTTTAAAATATTATTTTTTCTAGAGAGTTTTATGTTTTGAGGACTCTTAGAGAGTTCTATGTTTTGAGGACTCTTCTGTATAAGAAAAATTCAATTAAAACTCCATTTTAATTTTGATTCCAATTCCGTTTGAAAATTTATTTTTCAAATATAAAAACCAACATTTTAAATTTAATTTTTTTTATAAAATCCATAATTTCATTTTTCTTCGATTTCCAAAATTAATTTAAAAGTTCCCATTTAAAAAATTCGGGTTGTTACACTGTGCCGAAGCCAAGCAGTTCTTTAGGGAATTTAGTGTGGGGGATCATGTGTTACTACGAGTATCTCCTATGAAAGGAGTAATGAGGTTCGGGAAGAAGGGAAAATTGGCTCCGAGATATGTAGGACCATTTCCAATTAATGAGAGGATCAAACTAGTGGCATACAGACTTGGATTGTCGGATCACTTGCACTGTATTCATGATGTGTTACACATTTCGACGTTGAGGCGGTACATTAGAGATGAGTTGGCCCACACTCACATTGCGATAGAGGAGATTCATTTGCAACCTGACAGTTCTTATGAGGAGAGGCTTATGGCTATCTTAGACCGTAGCGAGTGGAGATCGAGGTCAAAGGTAGTTCCACGTATGAGGGTTCCGTGGGAGCATCATAATATAGAGGAGTCTACTTAGGAGTAACAGGAGGATATGTGCGAGAAATATCCAGACTTATTCTTACCAGGTATGCTTTACCTTTCGAATTTTGGGACGAAATTCCGTTATTAGGGGGAAGTATGTAACACCCCATATTTTATGATATTAAATAATTATGGGATTAATTATTATTATTGGATTAATTAAAAGGTGAGAAATTAATTTTTAATTAAACCGGATTAAAATAAATATTAACTAGCATGCCAATGGTTAATACTTATTATTGGGAATTATTGAATATTACTATGTGATAACGTAATATGGAATTATGAAATTTTTATAAATTGTTGAGAGTGAAAAATACGACAGTTTTGGATATTAAGTCAGGACGCGCGTGTGAGTGGTGTCGGGACTAATTTAATGGATTAGAGAAGTAAATTATTTTTAAGTAACTCATATGGTCATTTCGAGTGTGACATTGAGTCTGGAAGGGTCGAGATAGTCAGAAAACTCTACTCGGGTATTTTATTTGGACTCTGGAATATTTTTAGGCCAAAACGGCACCCTATAGGGGTATTTTTGTCTTTTGGATTTTTGGGGATTTAATATGGACGAAAATTAGAAAAATAGAAGGGAGGGTACATGGTGAGAGGAAGTTTGTCAGTTTCTAAACCTATGAGAGATATAGAGAGAACCATAGAGGAAGAAGGAGAGTCCACAAGTGTTCTTAGTGCAAAACTCAAGGACTCACACCACAAATCCCACCAAAGCATAGATCGGAAGATGAGGAACAAGCCTATACCAATTTCATCAGCGGATCAGAACATCATAATCGAGGCAAGCGTTTATTGCTTGCATTCTTCAGCAATATTTGTGTTCAAGTGAGACTAGGTAATTACCCCATTAATATGAAGATGAATGTTGGTGAAAATTTGGGAGAATTAATCATAAATTAGGATCGATTTGATTAGAGTTTGATTCCCTCATGTAGATAGGATTATGTCCATGAATTTATGATAACATTCTAAATAAATATGGGTTTTAATTTTGAGTTATGCATATAAATTGGAGAACAAGGGTTATTGATAATTAAATTGGGGATTTCGAATTTGATTGATGATTAGTGATGATTTAATGATGTTATGTTATTAGAAATCATATCTAGATGTTAGGAAGATGATTGGAATTGACTAATTGATGTGTTGGCTGAAATTTAGAGGTTTTAGAGATGAAAATCTGGTGAAAACGTAACTGTTAATGGTGGAAAACGTAGCAGGTCTGTTTGGGGTAAGGAACTTCTCAATCTCGTTTGAACAAGATTGAGCCTGGTTCGAACGAGACAGGATCTTGCGAGAAGTCATTCAAGCGACATGAGACCTGGTTCAAACGACAGGTCCAAAAAAAATCTGGAAAATCCTATTTTAGCCCAATTCGAGTTACACAGTTAATTTGAGTAAGGAAAAATATTATTTGATGAATCTAGCACAGTTCAAAATTGTTGGAAAGTATTTGGGAAATAATACTTTAAATATTGGAACGACAAGTTAACCTTGGAAATTTCAAGAGAGAGTAATCAAAATGATTATATTATAAGTAGGAATGATAAAATATTACGTATGGATAATATATGTACGGGTTGGATGAATACCTATTGATTTTAATAGGATGTGAGAATGCTTATTATATGTTTATTATTATGTGTATAGCATACCTACGCTACTTCCTATCAGAAGGAGGTTTTCGCGTAGTGGACAGCCTTATCCTGTGTTTCCCATTGGGGGGATATTTGACTTACACCTAGAACATATGAACTTGGTTACGTGCTATATAACTATATAAGATGTAGGATAGTTTCGACGGCTAAATGGGAGCATAGGTATGTGCGTGACCCATTTTACTGAGGATTACGTTCGCCTCCAATATTTGTGATTTGAATTTTATGGATCGTGAGAGATTGAACTCGTAGTCCTTTCTGGAGTGAGCGATGCACCGAGACATGATAGCACAGTATGCATTGCGCTAAGTGGTCTTAACCTAAGGGTGGAGTATTAGTACATATATGTATAGGGATGAGGTGACTATATATATATATATATATATACTTGTGAATAATAATACTGTGTGAAACTAGTAGATATATTAATGTTGATAAATAAAATAGTCTTAGTTGGGAAAAAGATTAATTAGTAGAACAGTGAATACGATATGTAGTTATCTGGGATAAACTATTTTAATAACGTATTGTATGGGCGATACGGGGTACCCTTATGAGATATAATTATAAGTAAAAGTCTATGACCTAGTTAAGAGTGTTATAGATAACTAGGTTGTAGTAGATGTACGTTAGGCGTGCATAATAGTGGAGAGGTGAGGATCTCATGGGAGAGTTGGAAACTGGCATACACATAACACTTTATTTATAACAGTTTTAATTACTTGCTAAAACAAATATTTTTAAAACTCAGGCTCGGACCCGTCTCTTTCTATTCTTCTCTCTTTTACTATATATATGTATTATATCAGGTGCCATCCACAGGGTTACCGGACTTAGATGATTGGATTGTTTAGCAAGATGTAGAGGTTCCGGGAGTTGCAAGTCCTTGCATTTAGAAACCTCTATCATTTCTTTTAGTTATGTTAAGACATTTCATTTAGGGCATGCGTCACCCATTCTCGGTCGTTTTATTAGAGATTGTACTCAATTTATTTAAGTAGTTCATTTCAATTGGATTGGATTGGGTATTTTATGGTTTATTGGCTTGAGACTTTAAACTAGAATGTTTATCTAGTCTTATTTGTTTTAGCAGTTGAGTTATATTCAGTATTTATTGTAACCATGTGAATGGTAAATAGTTGATGTTTTAATAACTTAGAAATTATTAATGTATTCTTTGGATATAACTTAAAATGGAAAATATTTTGACATTAGCTTAATTATTTATTAGGTGATTATCAACATTAAATGTTTTCCGACAGTGATGTTAAGAATGAACCAACCGAACACTTTATTTTAAATTGAATAAAGGAATAATTACCCGATATTTAATTCGGCGGGGTTTCATAATGAGGAAGAAGAAAAGGACGCGGAATTCCCGGATGAGGACCTCTTCGCCATATACAAAGGAGATACATGGTAGCTCTAGTTTCATAGGGCGGCTATAAAAAGAGGATTCGACATCTGAATGCTCATGATATACCCTGATTCATGCCGACTCCCCATGGCTATCAAACTCACTTATGAGTGTACCGGTAATATGGCCAAATATGAGGATTGAGCCCCGAGTTTGAAAATCACCTTAAAAATGGGAATCATCAAACAGAAATCCTGTGAAGATTCAATCCTAGTCATGAGTCCAACACTGAGAAAATGGAAGAGCTGAGATAATAAGCTATAACCATACCATGCCTACCTAGAAGATGTGGGGTTCATGGTCCGAACATCTCAATTTTGACTTTTGGCCCAGGGCTAGAAATAACTTTGCATATGCACTCATCACCCTAGCCTCAATGATAGATATGCCATAAGGAACCAAGGAAATCAACTTCATCATAACTAGCCAAAGAACCCCCTTATTACTGCTTTGAGATTAATGCCATTAAGGAAATGATGGTAGGGCCCACATTATGGTACTACAACATATGGAAATTATTAAATAAAAACTGTAACCCACAAAACTCCTCTTTGATTGATCGATTAATCCTAAGATGATTGGCAACCTAGTTCATCATCTATGGGGGCTAAGTTTATAAAAGAGGATTCGATGGAGTGCACCTATGATGCATCATAGAGGATGAAACCATATAAATCATGGACAAGATACATAGAGATGAATGTATCCCACACAAGAGCTGACACACCCTATCTAGAAAAATACTCCCATAGTCATACTACTAGAATACCATGCAAAAAGACTTTTTGCGATTATGTTAATAAGTGACTCAAATGTGAACTTTATGCCCCACGACAACACTTACCTACCAAGAACTCTATTGCATGACCTCACTATGGCCTTTATCCACATGGGGAATAAATACCATAGGGAAAGTGACTCCTAATGGCCTCCACCGAGCACAAGTTTATCTTGGTCACCATCAATTATTTCACCAAATGGGTTGAATCCGAATCTTATTCAGTTCTCAATGCCAAAATAGTATTCAAGTTCATATGCCCAAAAATAATTTACCCCTTTGGCGTACCCCCATGAGTTGGTATTCAGTTATGGTACTCATTTTAAGAACGATATATCAAGCATATTACACGAATACGGGAACACCAGACATAAGTCTTCCCTACACATACCTTAAACTAATCGAGTTGTCTAAGCCAATAATAAAAACATCAAAAACATCATAAAAAAGATCATAGAAACCTACAACTAGTCAGAAAAACTATAGTATGCTTATGGGTTTACCACACTATATATAGAAACGCGGTAAGGGCCACCCATACTCACTGGTTTTTGGCATGGAAGTAGTCCTACCCATAGAACTCGAGATACCCTCACTAAGGGTCATGTTTGAAATCTAAGTGAACGAAATTGATTGGGTCCAAGCCCTCTATGATGAACTAGATCTCCTTGATGAGCATAGACTAAAAGTCGCTTCTCATAATTAGGTCTACCAGTAAAGAATCTCTAGGGAAAATAATAAGAGGTTCAAGAAGTGAAATGTATAAGAAAGGGACCTCATCATAAAGGAAAATCTCAAACCTTCCGTGACTCTGGAGGAAAATTCGAACCCAACTAGGGAGGACCTTACCTCGTTACCAAATTAAACTATGGAAGAGAAGTTACCTTAGATGATTTCGATCGAGTCATATTTTCCCAAATGTTTAATCTTGACCAAAGGATTTATTTCCTTAAACACACTTGTGGAAGAGGTGAAAGAAGCCAATTTCAGCTGGGAAAAAAATAATTGTAACAAGAAAGGAAAACCACATGAATAACCCTACATTAAAATACCCACTTGAGCCACCAACAACTCATTTGAAGTCAACTAAAATTTGGGACCCCAAATCAGTCATTTGATGAAACTACGTAGACCTGATTCTTTGCTATAAAATTATACATTCAAAATACAAACACACTGCTATCTTAGGATAAAAAATATGTAGGCAACCTGAGATATCACTATGACACCCCGCCTAATTAAATACCGGGCGGTCACTCCCTTATTAAATTAAATTAAGGTGAACAGTTGGTTCATTCTCAACATCACTGTCAAAAAATAACTTTTCCAATTTAAACACCCTAGTTAATTAAGCTAAGTGTCAAAATCATTTTTAAACATTACTTTCCAAATTTTATTTTTTTGAAAATAAAGATTTAATTATTAACTACAATTCAATAGTAAACGAATCACCCCACAATAATCCTGGAATGTATAATCCAAATAATTTAAACATTCGACAATTGAATCCCAACATTTAAAATTTAAAGTAAAACATCCAAACCATAATAAACCCCAAAGTATCAATACTACAATACGGAATCACAATGTCCAAATGGAACAGCTAAATAATGGAAAGGGCGACACATTCCCCAATAACTGAGAATGATAGAAGTGGAATCAAGTAAATGAAGTCGTCTAAGCAAGTGGCTTGCAACTCCCACCTAAGCTGCAGCACGTTCCTTCCAAGGAATCCTAAGCAAGACGCCCCTGTGGCTGGGCACCTGTAATATATACATATATATACAAGAAAGAAAGAGAAATAGAAACGGGTCAGAGCCCGATAGTGTATGTGATTTAAAAATTTGTTTAGCAAGTATTTAAATTGATTATAGGCCAATGCAAAAACATATTAGTGCGACACTCTCTTGAGTAATTCTCACCATTCTCCTAATGTGCACGCCTATCATACTAACCTTCCCAACGGATTATCTATCATATATCGCACTAATCTCCCATAACGATTTAACTTATCTTAGGTTATTCGCAAGATTTAAAACTGAACAATACAATTGTTTAAAAAGGAAAATTTCAATTAGTAACCAAAGTTCTCATTTTAACTTTATTAATTAATAAAGTTTTCCAGTGTCATATTTACTTTCTCAAAACAAGTATTTAAAATTTGAGTCATCAACCATGTCCTACTTACCATGTCACAGTAGGCAATTCCAAATTCCAGAATTTCATATATATATATATATATATATATATTAACTACTCGTATAATATATATATTATAGCAGCACCCCAAATAAAAACTATGGTGAGAGAATACTCTACTATCCAATCACCGTATCACTCGTACTAAGGGGAATTCAAATTTGGAATCACGCTCGAGTTGTATTAACACATACACAACCAATATTGAGGCGAAGCATAGATTCCAAGTCTCTAAGAGGATGGAACATACCCGCGTCTCTTAGAACCGTCTGAACTATCAATTCGATAGCCTGTACCAAGGATATCTATCTCCTAGGGTACGAGTCAATATCCCCCATAAGGCACACGAGATAAGATCGTCCCAGCGTGGTAACCTCAGGGATAACAAGTAGCGTGGGTATGTTTTTCACACATAGATAGTATATGCATACACAATCATATAACTATACTAATATTACCATATCAATATCAGGTATATCTTAAATCCCATAGTTAAGACATTTATCCTCATATCTCATTATTAGTTATCACGTTTAACGATTCGTCTTTAACTTTAATTCGAGGTATTATTCCAACTTACTACGTAACACTCATGGACTCTATTCTCCCAAGTATAAAATTCAGTAGGTATTCATCTATTTTCCATCGTAATCAGTTTTACGTAATCTCTCCGTTTAATACAAGATTTCATCGCTCCTTATGTAATTATCCCAAAAATACAATTCTCGTCTTACATTAAAGGTCCCAAAATTATTCATATGTCCTACTGGTCTCCCATATTTCCCAAAACATTTTATTTAGGTTGGCCGAGAATTATTTCTCATTAACTTGAATTTAACTAATTTAAAAAGGGGAAATAGTTGTCTGCCAGGAGGGGTCGATCGACCGAGGTCTGGGGCTCGATCGATCGAATCTTCGATCGATCGAAGCTCTGGGCTCGATCGATCGATTAAGCAGGTATGACGAATTCTGCAGTTTTGCAGTTACGGGTTTTCTCACAAAACTTCATCCAAATCCTAACTTTCCATACCCAAACGTCCAGAAAATTATACTACTAATTATAAAATTCCATTCCATACCTCTTTTACGTAAAGCATGCAAATTTCCATTATTAAACATGGATTAACAAGCCCCAAGTCCATATAAAACCTCAAGAACCCTAGAATTTTATTAACATGGTTCTAATCCATCTTTTATAGAATTTTCTTCGTCGACAACATCATAAATTCGTGGTTCAATCCTCTACATGTGAAGGGTTTTCCAGATTATCATATAAATCATCACTTCATGCAATTTCCTATCTCAAATTGGGTTTTTCTTCAATACAACTCATTCTAATTATTCCTAAACTAATATAAAGGATGCATCAACGAAATAAGCAAGATAAAAACTTGTCTGGGATTTTTAGTGTTGTGGTTTGGGGCCGAATTTGGTGTGGTTGCGTTCCCCATCTCGCGATCTACGTAGTGGTGGCGGTGCAAACGGATGGGTTTTGAGCCTTGGATTGCCTTGAGAGCTCTCTCCTCTCCTCTCCTATGTCCGTTTTAAGGTTTTAAATTGTTTTAACCCTAGAAGATAACCTAGACATCTGATATAACCCCTTTAATTTTCGTGGGTTTAGTTACCCAAAAATGTGAAATGTCCAAAATGCCCTCTCGGGGTACTAATTAGGCCTAAAAACGCTTCGAGACCCAAACTAAACCCCCGGGTACACTTTTCTGACTATCTCGACCCTTTCAGACGCGTTGGCGCAATCAAAACGACCATACGAACAACTTATAAAATATTCACTTTTATTTATCAATATTTAGTTCCGACGCGACACGGGCGCGTCCCGACTCAAATTTCTAAAATTGTCATTTTATTCACTCGTGACATTCAATATAACCAATATTATATATTACTTTGCTCATCAGTAATATTCAACAAATTTCCCATAATTACTAACTCTCATCACGTTAATAATTATAACATAATTAATTTCCAGATTTTTATTAAATAATTAATTCACATTAAATTTAATAAATCCCCAAATTAATATAGCGTAAAAATACGGGGTATTACATACTTCCCCCCTAATAACAGAATTTCGCCCCAAAATTCGGAAAACATGGCATACCTGGTAAGAACAAATCTGGATATCTCTCGCGCATATCTGCCTCGCACTCCCAAGTGGATTCCTCCACATATGATGCTCCCACTTGACCCGTATAAGTGGAACTATCTTTGACCTCAATCTCCTCTCACTAAAGTCTAGGATAGCCACCGATCTCTCCTCGTAAGAGCTATCAGGCTTTAAGTTTATCTCATCTATCGTGATGTGAGTATGGGCCATATCATCCCGAAGGTATCGTCTCAACGACGAGATGTGGAATACATCGTGAATGCGATGTAAATGCTCTGGCAGTCCCAATCTGTACGCTACCGGCCCAATCCTCTCGATAATGGGAAATGGTCCCACGTACCTCGTGGCCAATTTCCCTTTCTTCCCGAACCTGATCATTCCTTTCATAGGAGATACACGCAGTAACACTTGGTCCCCCACATTAAACTCCCGAAAGAACCGTTTCGCATCGGCGTAGCTCTTCTACCAGTCATGGGCTACTCGAATGTGACTTCTAATCATCTCAATCCCCGCGAAGGTTTCCTGAATCACTTTTGGTCCTAGAAACTTGTTATCCCCCACCTCGAGCCAACAAGCTGGGGAACGACAAGGCCTGCCGTACAAAGCCTCAAATGGAGCCATGCCAATCGTGAACTGATAAGAGTTATTATAAGCAAACTCTACCAGTGGAAGATGTGACTCCTAACCTCCCCCAAAATCAATAACACACATGCATAGCATATCCTCCAACATCTGATTAGTATGCTCTGTCAGTCCATCTGTTTGTGGGTGATAAGATGAACTCAACCTCAACTCAGTACCCATAGCCTCCTGAAAACTCTCCCAGAAACGCGACACGAAAATCTTATCTCTATCTAACACAATATTCAGGGGCACCCCATGTAATCTGACAATCTCAGCAATGAACAACTTAGCATACTGACCCGTGGTATAGTCTGTCTGCACCGGAAGAAAATAAGCCACCTTGGTCAAACGGTCTACAATCACCCAGATAGAGTCATGGCCCCGCTGTGATATTGGTAACCCCGTAACAAAATCCATGGAAATACTCTCCCACTTCCACGCGGGTACTTCCAATGGCTGAAGAAAACCTGACGGTTTCTGATGGTCTACCTTCACCAGCTGGCAGGTAGAACACTTGGACACTAACTCAGCAATGTCCTTCTTTATCCCACTCCACCAGTATTATCGCCTCATATCCTGGTACATCTTATCTCCTCCAGGATGTACTGCAAATCGGGACCTGTGAGATTGGGTCATCACTGCATGATGCAATTCTGCCGCTTCTGGAACCACCAACCTCCCATTAAACCTCAAACCCCCATCAGAACTAACAGAATAGGACTCAGCACCCTCAGCTAAAAGTTGTATAATCTGCTCCTGGAAAAACGGGTCTGTTGTCTATGCCTGTATCACCCTCGTAACAATCTCAGGTGTCACTGTCATAACAGATATGAAGGAACGTGCTACTGCGTCCTGGTGGCCTAACTCCTTCCACTTAGCTTTCCAGACTTCCGTTACCTCGTCTACCGGTCTACGGCTCAACGCATCAGCAACTACATTGGCCTTCCCTGGATGATACTGTATGTCGAACTGATAGTCTTTCACAAACTCTAACCATCTGCGCTGACGCATATTCAGCTCTCGCTGAGTGAACAGGTACTGCAGTGACTTGTGGTCTGTGAATAAGCGAAATTTCTCCCCCAATAAGTAGTGCCTCCATATCCTTAATGCAAAAACGACCACTGCTAACTCCAGATCATGGGTGGGGTAATTCTTCTCATGCGTCTTAAGCTTGCGGGAGGCAAACACTATGGCCTTCTCCTCCTGCTGAAGCACTCCCCCAAGTCCCCATAAGGATGCATCGGTCTAAACCAGATACTCCACACCCGGCTTCGGTAAAGCGAGGACTGGTGCTGAAGTAAGCTTGTCTTTCAGATCGTCAAAAGCCAACTGACAATCATCATCCCAAACATATGGTACCCCTTTGCGAGTCAGATTCGTCAATGGACCCGCTATTTTAGAGAATCCCCGAATGAATCTCCTATAGTATCCGTCTAGCCCCAAGAAATTACGCACATCCGTCGGTGTCGTGGGCTGTCCCCACTCCCTCACCGCTAACACTTTACTCGGGTCAACTTCTATCCCCTGTTCAGAAATGACATGCCCCAAGAATTATACTTCTCGCAACCAGAATCCGCACTTCTCATACTTAGCATATAACTGATGCACTCGTAGAGTCTGAAGAACCTGTCTCAAGTGCTCGGCATGATCCTCCTCAAAGTGTGAATATATCAAAATGTCATCTATGAAGACGATGAAAAACTGATCCAAGAACTCTCTGAATACTCGGTTCATTAAGTCCATGAATACGGCTGGATCATTTGTGAGACCAAATGGCATCACCCTGAACTCATAAGACCCATATCTCGTCAAGAAAGCAGTGTTTGAAACATCCTGCTCCCTAATACGTAGCTGATGGTACCCCGACCTCAGATCTATCTTCGAAAAGAAAGTTGCTCCCCTCAGCTGGTTGAACATATCATCGATTCGAGGCAACGGATACTTATTCCATATCATGACCTTGTTCAACTCCCATAGTCCACACATAACCTCAGTGAACCATCTCTCTTCTTCACAAACAAGAATGGAGTGCCCCAAGGTGAGATACTCCTGCGAATGAAGCCCTGACCTAACAGTTTCTCTATCTGATCTCGTAACTCTCGCATCTCCGCTGGAGCCATACGGTAGGGAGCGCGTGCTATCGGTCTAGTATCCGGTAATAAATCTATGACAAAGTCTATCTCTCGACTGGGGGTAGGCCTGGTATCTCCTGAAATACATCGGAATACTCACGGACAACTGGGATCGAGTCTACGGGAATCACAACCTCCTTAGAGGTATTCTCCTCTATATAATATAAATGAGCGATCGAGCCTCCCTCTGGGCGAGGCATCGTCACTACAAACATCTCTTACCCCGAAATGGCAAAGACAATACTCCCACCGAAACAATCAATCTTGGCTCTGTAAGCTGCGAGCCAATCCATACCGATAATCACATCGTGCTCATGCATATCTAAGACTAACATGTCTGCAGGTAATACCAAGTTACCAATCTCTACCTCCACTCCCCGGCATATAAAGAAAATAAGCGATCCACTCCCCAGTGGTGAGTATACACACATCACTATGCTCTCTGATGTGGCTAACAACCCTAAGGCCTTTGCAAAATGCGTAGCTATAAAATAATGCGTCGCCCCAGTATCAAACAAAACCCGACCCAGAGTACCATGGATAGGAAACATACCCTCAATTGCGAGTGGTGCCTGTGGAGCTGCTGCCTGTTGGACGTTATAGACATGTCCATACTGTAACTGCCACTGCTGGAATGGCTGGTAGGGATGGCACCTGGGCTGGAGCTGGGAGGGAAGATGGAAAAAGTGGTCTCTATGGCTCATTACGGGCACCCTCCTGCTGTGGGGCCCGTTCTCCCTCCGGACAATCCTAGCGCCTATGGCCGTGCTTACCACATACCAAACATCGGCCCTTGAAGTTACCCCCCTCTGACCCTACTGACCACGGCCCTGCTGGCCGTTACCACCATGCCACTGGCCCTGTTGGCCCTGATGAAAACGCTATTGGACCTGCTGCGGACCCTGTTGTTGTCGGTGTTGGCCCTGCTGATTAGGCTGGCCCTGCCTATAACCCCCAAATCCCTGTCTGGTATCACCTGAACGGAATCTCTTAATTAGCAAGGTCCCCCTGATGGGAACTCTGCTCGTGCTGACGAGTCTGTCCATGAGATGGTGCCCCACTAGCACTAGTACCCCCGGCCCTGCCCTGCTGGCTGGAATCTCCTGCTCTCTTGCTTCCCTACAGATGGAAGCGGTGATCCTGGCAATGAAGTAACGCAGCATTGAGTACATCAGTGAAAGTACTCAAAGACAAATTCCCTATAAGGTACTGACGGATCCTCCAAGCTAACCCGTCCACAAATAGCATAATCTTCTTGCCCTCAGTGGGTGCCTCGTCTGGAACTATGGTGAGAAGTCTCGTGAACTCCTCCTCATACTCAGCAACGGTAGAATTTTCCTACTTCAAATTCAGTAATTTTTGCCTCATCTCCATCTGCACGGCGGGTGGGAAATACTTTCAGTCAAACCGCTCCCAAAGTGTCTGAATCGGGATCGTGTCCCTCTCTTCCAATGTGGTAGTGGACTCCCACCACTGCAAGGTGGATCCCACCAGATTAAAGGAAGCCAACAACTATATTTGCACATCCGTGCACTCATACATACGAAGATGCCGCTGGATGTCTTTCTTCCATTGGCTGACTGTGATGATATCCGAACTACCAGAAAACTCAGGGGGATGCGCCTTCTGAAAGGAATCCCTCACCCTGTCCCTTGTAAATGGAAGCTATGCTGGTACTGGCGCCACTGCCTGAATCTGGGGTGGAGCCTACTGAACCACCGCTAGCACGGCATTCACCGCCTGAGCAACAATGGCGGCTACCTCATTAGCATTCATAGTGCCTTGTGCTGGGGCTGCTGGTTGCTCGGCCTGGGCATGCCTATCCTTCGGTGTACGTCTAGGAGGCATCTGAAACGTGAAGAATTTTATTAGTCTACAGTCATTATCAAATCTCAAATAGCTGAAGACGTAAACGTAAAAGCAGGAATACAACAATCTTAAAAATAGGGCTCTATAGCAAAAATGTTAAGCTGAAAGCGAAATAAGCCGTATAGATCCTATGGACACTAGAACTTGATTCTCTGATACCACCTGTGACACCCCGCCTAATTAAATACCGGGCGATCACTTCTTTATTAAATTAAATTAAAGCGAACAGTTGGTTCATTCTCAGCATCACTGTCGAAAAATAACTTTTCCAATTTAAACACCCTAGTTAATTAAGCTAAGTGTCAAAACCATTTTTAAACATTACTTTCCAAATTTTATTTTTTTAAAAATAAAGATTTAATTATTAACTACAATTCAATAGTAAACGAATCACACCACAATAATCCCGGAACGTATAATCCAAATAATTTAAACATTCGACAATTGAATCCCAACATTTAAAATTTAAAGTAAAACATCCAAACCATAATAAATCCCAAAGTATCAATACTACAATACGGAATCACAATGTCCAAATGGAACAACTAAATAATGGAAAGGGAGACACATGCCCCAATAACTGAGAATGGTAGAAGTGGAATCAAGTAAATGAAGTCCTCTAAGCAAGTGGCCTGCAACTCCCACTAAAGCTGCAGCACGTTCCTTCCAAGGGATCCTAAGCAAGACGCCCCTGTGGCTGGGCACACCTGTAATATATACATATAAATACAAGAAAGAAAGAAAAATAGAAACGGGTCAGAGCCCGATAGTGTATGTGATTTAAAAATTTGTTTAGCAAGTATTTAAATTGATTACAGGCCAATGCAAAAACATATTAGTGCGACACTCTCTTGAGAAATTCTCACCTCTCTTCTAATGTGCACGCCTATCGTACTAACCTTCCCAACGGATTATCTATCATATATCTCACTAATCTCCCCCAACGATTTAACTTATCTCAGGTTATTCGCAAGATTTAAAACTGAACAATACAGTTGTTTAAAAAGGAAAATTTCAATTAGTAACCCTACTTACCATGTCACAGTAGGCAATTCCAAATTCCAGAATTTTATATATATATTAACTACTCGTATAATATATATATTTTAACAGCACCCCAAATAAAAACAATGGTGCAGGCATAATCTACTATCCAATCCCCGTATCACTCGTACTAAGGGGAATACAAATTCGGAATCACTCTCGAATTGTATTAACACATACACAACCAATATTGAGGCGAAGCATAGATTCCAAGTCTCTAAGAGGATGGCACATACCCGCGTCTCTTAGAACTGTCTGAACTATCAATTCGATAGCCTGTACCAAGGATATCTATCTCCTAGGGTACGAGTCAATATCCCCCATAAGGCACACGGGATAAGATTTTCTTAGCGCGGTAACCTCAGGGATAGCAAGTAGCGTGGGTATGTTTTTCACACATAGATAATATATGCATACACAATCATATAACTATACTAATATTACCATATCAATATAAGGTATATCTCAAATCCTATAGTTATGACATTTATCCCCATATCTCATTATTAGTTATCACGTTTAACGATTCGTCTTTAACTTTAATTCGAGGTATTATTCCAACTTACTACGTAACACTCATGGACTCTATTCTCCCAAGTATAAAATTCAGTAGGAATTCATCTATTTTCCATCGTAATCAGTTTTACGTAATCTCTCCCTTTAATACAAGATTTCATCGTTCCTTATGTAATTATCCCAAAAATACAATTATCGTCTTACATTAAAGGTCCCAAAATTATTCATATGTCCTACTGGTCTCCCATATTTCACAAAATATTTTATTTAGGTTGCCCGAGAATTATTTCTCATTAACTTGAATTTAACTAATTTAAAAAGGGGAAATAGCTGTCTGCCAGGAGGGGTCGATCGATCGAGGTCTGGGGCTCGATCGATCGAACCTTCGATGGATCGAAGCTCTGTTCTCAATCGATCGATCAAGCAGGTATGGCGAATTCTGCAGTTTTGCAGTTACGAGTTTTCTCACAAAACTTCATCCAAATCCTAACTTTCCATACCCAAACGTCCTGAAAATTATACTAGTAATTATAAAATCCCATTCCATACCTCTTTTACGTAAAGCATGCAAATTTCCATTATTAAACATGGATTAACAAGCCCCAAATCCATATAAAACCTCAAGAACCCTAGAATTTCATTAACATGGTTCTAATCCATCTTTTCCAGAATTTTCTTCATCTACAACATATAAATTCGTGTATTAATCCTCTACATGTGAAGGGTTTTCCATATTATCATATAAATCATCATTACATGCAATTTCCTATCTTAAATTGGGTTTTTCTTCCAAACAACTCATTCTAATTATTCCTAAACTAATATAAAGGATGTATCAACGAATAAAGAAAGATAAAAACTTGTCTGGGATTTTCAGTGTTCTGGTTTGGTGCCGAATTTGGTGTGGTTGCGTTCCCCGTCTCGCGATCTACGCGGTGGTGGCGGTGCAAACGGATGGGGTTTGGGCCTTGGATTTCCTTGAGAGCTCTCTCCTCTCCTCTCCTATGTCAATTTTAAGGTTTTAAATTGTTTTAACCCTAGAAGATAACCTAGACATCTGATATAACCCCTTTAATTTTCGTGGGTTTAATTACCCAAAAATGTGAAATGTCCAAAATGCCATCCCGGGGTACTAATTAGGCCTAAAAATGCCCCGAGACCCAAACTAAACCCCCGAGTACACTTTTCTGACTATCTCGATCCTTCCGGATGCGTTGGCGCAATCAAAATGACCGTACGAACAACTTATAAAATATTCACTTTTATTTATCAATACTTAGTCCCGACGCGACACGGGCGCGTCCCGACTCAAATTTCCAAAATTGTAATTTTATTCACTCGTGACATTCAATATAACCAATATTATATATTACGTTGCTCATCAATAATATTCAACAAATTTCCCATAATTACTAACTCTCGTCACGTTAATAATTATAACATAATTAATTTCTGAATTTTTATTAAATAATTAATTCACATTAAATTTATTAAATCCCCAAATCAATATAGCATAAAAATACGGGGTATTACAATCACTTTGGGTGTGGTCTCAACAAACACCAAAAACTACTTCTAGAGGAAAACCATATTTATGGTCATTGTACCTTCACACCTAAAGAGTTGGTGCGATCTTAATAAACTAAGCATCAAGTAATAGAGGGGTTCCCGTGTTATATGCCAACACAATAACAATACACCAAAAAAAGATGAAGATTTCCCTTATCCAAAAGAAAAGTCTCAAAATGATGGGGAACGCTTACTTTTATGTGTGCATATCCTCTTTTTGGTTTTGCATAAATATTTGCATGTCTCCACCATTTTAAATAAAAGATCTTATGATCACTTTGTTCATATGAATTTTACATTATTTACCCTATGAATTAAGCAGCACCAAACTTGTTATTATGATTCATCGTCACTCCTATTCCTTTTCATAAAAAACTATAAAAGCATGTACATAAAAAAGGCTAAATAAAGACATCAAGATAACACATTACTGTAACCATGTTTATACAAACAAAACCATCATAAAACATTTGTTATTCATAAAAACATGACAATATATTAGAATCCTCTTACAAATGTTTGTTTTATGGAGGATTCCTTTTTCTTGTACCAGAGGATCATACAACAACAAATTGTACCCCTAATTACACAAGAAAAAATAGACTTTATTAATTTTGGGGGAGTACACTAAATTGACCACAAAATCCACCTACAAATACAATCCCACTATCCCCTCATATACTAGGCTTCTTCCTCGTGCGACTACCCACATGACCCTATCCATAGTCCACAGACCCATCATCCTGGCCCTCAAACCATGCGTAGAATCACCCGTTAGATGAGAAGAACCAGTAACTCCTATAATCAGGCCCGAAGACAACCTTATATAATCTATAATCCGATAAGCAAAGACCTTAGCAACCAGGTGATGGAGAGTGATATCAGTAGAAGACCAGCAGGTCAGTACCTCCATAAGATGGGCCATATCAACCACCACTTGATAAAAATTAAAAAAATGAGAAAAATAATTATTTAAAAATTTAAGATTAATATTTTCAGAATATACCGAAAGGAAGAGTTATCGAAAGGCATTGATCGAGAGATAAAATTTTTAAAATTAATTTTTCATTGGGTTTTTACTTCCTAATAAAAACCACAACTTAGTACACTATGGGAATGTAGCGGAAAGTAGGGATCAAATCCACAGGGAACTTTCTTTAAGAGGAAATTGATTTGTTACTCGAGAAGGGAAAAAAACATGAGTTGGAGGGGTTTAAAACGAAAAATAAGTTAACCACACAAATAAAAACTAAATAACAATGGTTAAACAAAACAAGATTAGGATAATTTCCCCACCATGTATTAACAAAACATATTAAGGAATTTGGTTCGAATGATAATTAATTGAGCATATTCAATTAATTATAAACTCAAACATGAAGAGACGTAACTAAAGTTGAAAGATAAAAAATTCAATTGAATATGGTCAGAAATGGAATAACATTTAATATCATTTTCAACACTACTGTTGCATGACAAAGGAAGCTAAATGCATAATATTCCAAAACCAATACACATGGTTTTGATTAAAATTATTTTAAACCAAAACCCGACTTTCAAGCTCACGAACGCATCAATGATGGAAACATGATCCCAATCTATAAACTAGTTACAACACATAATGAAACGATTACAACAACTAATTAAAAATGGAAAGTGAGAAATAAAACACAAATAAGTATAGACAACTAATTAATAAATCAAGAAACTAAGTTATGGAAGCTTACATAAATGAGGAAGATGGTGAATGACACTCATAATAAAACCCTAGGAGAGAGAAATCTAAGAAGCTCTTAACACTAAACTAATCTAACCTAAAATGAATAATTATATCATAACTAAACATGGGAAAAATGATTTATACCAAAAACAAATTGGTAAACATGTAAAACAAAGAAGCCAAAAATACAGGGCCCGAATCAATTCGTAGTAAAGACGAATCGATTTGGAGAAGAGACGAATCAATTCGTGACCAGAGAAATCCTATTGTTCCTCCATATGAATCAATTCGAATCAGGTTTGAATCAATTCGAATTAGGTCTGAATCAATTCGAATCAGGTCTGAATCAATTCTAGGCCTGTAGGTTGTAATCCTTAGGTTGCTTTCTTTCTTTACTGGCTCATCACAAGAAAAAGATCGTAACTTCTTTGTTATTGGCCAGAATGATGCACAATTGGCATTTACATAAAACTAACTCGAAAAGCTAAGATTCCTTATAGATTTCAATCCAAAAGTCGAAATGCTGAAATGACTCAAATTCCCTTGAAAATGTGCACTAAGATAAAAATTTCCTATAATGCAACCAAAATTCATGCATAGCACCCGTAATACCTACAAAAGCTGAATTATACTGTGTAAAGCATATAAACATCAATAATAGAGGTTGTATGGTTAATGAGCATAAATATAGGAATTAAAGAACATAATTGTTCTACAATGTGCAAGAATAAAGGGTACTAAAATGCAATATTCGGGACAAATCACGCACCTTAACTTTCACATTTCAACTCCCTATCAATAAAGTTCAAAGAAATAAGATCCACTAGTAGCACCACACAAGGGGAAAATTTACAACAATAAATTCAACTTTTGAGGGCATACGGTTACATTCAGTGAATCCAACAAGTCGTTGCATCCCGTGATTACCCTATTATATGAGTGTTGTCTCATGAGAGTTTTTAGGGATGAAACCCACAGACATCAAGTTTCCTCAAACGTATGTCCAAATAACCAATAAAATAGGATCAATTACAACTAAAAGGATTTTAATAAGCTATTAACAATGCAAATGAGAATTTTCCCAATAGTCCAAAATCATTGGCATTATTAGATGTAACACCCCGTCTAATTATATACCAGGTAGATACTCCTTTATTAAATTAATACAGAATATCAAGTTAGTTCAGTCTTAGCATCATGATCGAAAAACATTTAATTAATTACTAGACACCTAATATTTAAAAAGAGAGATGCCAAATTTTATTAATTAAGTTATCAAATAACCAAGAATTAAATCATTAACCATCAATCGCATAAAAAATTTCATATGAATAACCAAAGAAATGAAATCAACTAAGTCTAGAGTAAACACTCCAATAATAATAATGCCAGAGTAAATAAAGTCCCAATACAAGAGTCTGAATAAATAAACCAATAACCGAAATAATGATACTCTGTAACTATAACCTCTAAATAATAATGGACGACATGCCCTAACTACTACAAATGACTCTGAAGGAACCAATGACAAATATGAAGGCGTCTAATACCAAGATCCTGTAGCTTCCACAACAGCTACAGCACGTCATCAGAATGGAACTCTTATGCTTGGCGTCCTTGTGGCTGGGCACCTAAAAAATGTTTTTACAAAACAAAATAGATTTGGAGGAAAACGGGTCAGAGTCCGAGGTGAAAACAATTTAAAAGTTTAGTAAGTGTTTAAATTATAATTAAACAACACATATTATAAACACGTTAGTTGCGTTCTCTCACATGAGTTTCTCACCTCTCAACTAATGTGCACCATAACGTATGCCCTTAACCCATCCTAGTTATGTCGCTAACTAACTAGTCTATACCACTTCCTCTTTCGCATTCTACCATAGGATGCCTACTCTTAATATCTAGATAAGTTATATTCATAACCCATATTCGCATTCATTAAATTACTTATCTCAAGTGTTAATTAAATTCTCTTTCTTAATCCATTCAAATATCTTGGTTATTCACATTTACTAAACAACAATGAACCAGCCACAAATACATAAGTATAACACTCTCAGTACATAAATACATATATGGAACCCCTAGGCTAAGCTGCAATGCTCGCATACTCTGCTATCAAATTTATGTACATCACGTACGTAAGGATCACGTGCTCCGAATCACTCAGGAACCGTCTAAATACAAATCACACATATTGGAGGCGAACATAGTTCACATACCCATGGGTCACGCACATACCTACGCTCCCATGGTCAGCTGACTTATCAACTCACAAATAAGTCATTCACAGTCTTATGTCCTTAAAGTTCCAATCTAAATCCCCTCGAAGGCACACAAAGACAAGATGACCCTTTTTCGAAAACTAACCTCCCGTGATAGCAAGTATAGTAGGTATGTTATACATATAAGAAATTCATACACTAGGCATTCCAACAACCTAAGTAATCATATTTCAATATAGGTATTCACACATTCCATCTAGTAAGTCTCGTACGTAGCAAGTTTATCCCGAAAATCATATGTAATATATATTTAGCTTGATAACTCTCTCGTCGTATCAATTTGAGTACTTAAACCTATCTCAAAAGGTTACTAGGTCTCCTATTAGTTTATAATGTTATCTCAGTAACTTAAAGTTCATCCGTTACTGTTATTATCCATACATCATCATTAATTCTCATTATAGTTTCAATTCGAATGGTTTCTAATCATACCTCACTCGATAGACCCTCGTAAGCAATAGCATTAAATTCCATAAGGTAAACTATTTTTCCCGGCATCAACTAAGACCCCACTGACCTTAACTATGTCCTAAAATATCAATTTAAACATCCTAAGAATCATCATCGGCCTTGGGATTTTCATTAATCCTTAAGGGAAAACAATTGCAAAAAATCATAAGGGGTCGATCGATCGAAGAAAAGAGGTCGATCGATCGATCGACATTCTTGATTCGATCAATCGATCAAGCGGGTATCAACCCAAACTTCTCTTAAACTGTTACGGGTTTATTCCTTTTTACACATCTAATTCTTCATTAAAACGTCCCAAACTCTCAAGAAAATGCACTAATCATCCTGTTAACATATCAACATCATCTCTAATGTATTAGAATCATTAAACCCTTAAGGATCATGAGTTTCTTGGATTAAAACACCCAATTTTCATAAAAAACCTATTTCTCCTAATTTCCTCAAGAACACTATATAATTCAATAAAAATGTATTATTCTCCACCCATAAATCATAGTTTTGTGGCTACTATTATCTCCAATGTTTAATGATCGAGCGGTAAAAGTAGCCTCGCGTAGGTACGCTAATCGTTGTTTTCGTTTCGCCTACTCAATGCAAAAACCTAAGCTACTACTACACTTGACAAGCAAGCACAACGGTAAGTCCGGTATCGTAAGAAATCCACAGGGAGTGATTGAATTTTAGATTTTAATTGTTTAATTACTTCAGGAATAAAAGTGTAAAATAAATAAATGAAAAGATGATAGGTTGGTTGTGGTAACAAAAGAAAAGAATAAGTTAATGCTAAATTAAAGGAAAGCGAGGATCGGGATCGCATTCTACCACACGGATCAAAACAACTACTAATTAGAGTTAAGTCTCGAAAGCAATTTAATCGATCATTTTCAATTAAGCATAAACATCACACAATAAGGAATTTAATCCAAAGTTGCGAGATTAAACATTTAACGTAAAATGGTCACACGCGGATTAAATTCGGAATATCGCTATAAACACTAAAGTTGCATGACAAATAAAGTTAAACGCATAATAATCCAACTTTAATACACGCGGTTTCAATTAAATGCAATTTCACACGAAAACCTAACTTTCGAGGTTCTAAACCCGTAAATGGCGGAACACAATCCTGAACCTATTTATCTACGGACAAATCATGGAAATAAACTAATTTACACTATAAAAGCAATAAATAAGAATAAATAAACTTATCTAGGCATGGAAAATGGAAAGAAAGCAAGGAAAATAACTAAAACAACTATATTAAGGAAGAAAAGGCTTAAGGTACAACTTACAAAATAAAGAGTACAACCATCCAAAGCAAGAGGGATAGGGTTTAGCTCCCAATTATAAAAGGCCCTAAATCTATCAAAAATGAAGATATGAAGATGTCTTCTCTTCAAAATGAAGAGATAAGGGTTAAATACAAAATATCCCATGGTAAAATTGTAAATAAACGGAAAATTGCCAAATATCAGTAGGGCCGAATCGATTTGGCTTTGGGGCGGATCGATTCGCCCCTACGGTCTGCAATTCTGCAGCTTTGTCCTGTTTTACGGAAAATGTCGCCATTTCTTCGTTATAGCTCGGAATGAGGCACGATCAGAGGCTACGCGAAGATAACTCAGAGGACTACAACATACAAGAAGACATTAGGCTAAAAAACCAAAATATGAAATGACTAAAATTCCCTTGAATGTGACCTTGAGTGTACTTTTCATGTCAAAACCATCCTAAAAAGGCCATAACTCCATCGATACAACTCGGAATCATGCACCGTCAGCGGCCACGTGAAGAGAAATCAAAGGAATTCAACTTCCGTGAAGAGCTCGGGATTCAAACCCAAATGATGAAATTACTAAAATGCCCCAGAAGCTGCAAAAGTCGACGAAACTTTTTCGGAAAGTGTCTGAACTTCATACTAAGCATCCAAATACCTACAAAAGCTCAATTAACCCCTGCAAAACATGTTAACATAGAAATTCGAGGTTTTCTGGTTAACGAGCATAAGTATAGGGATTAAGATACCCAAGCGGGCTAATAAGGCGTTGGTTAACGGGTGAAATACGCAATATTTGCGTCGTATCACACCCCCTAACTTACACATTGCTAGTCCCTAGCAATGAAATAGGAAACAACAAGAACTACAAGCAAACCAAAAGCAGGATACAAGTACAAAATGGGATGAAAAAGTAATAAAAAGATAAGGCCACTTTCGCGGGCGCACGATTGCATTTAGCATATGCAATAAGCCGTTAAACCCCTAGGTTACCTAGTGGATGAGTGTCGTCTCGTGAGGGTTTTCAGTGATGGAACCCACAAACATCATAAAGTTTCCTCAAAATATGCCCAATCAAGTAAGACAAACTCAACAACAACGAAAAAGATTTCAAACATGTTATTAGCATATTGAACGAATTCAAGCTAAAGTTCGTTGTTATTAACAAGTTGAATGCACCTCATAGAATTGAAACTTTAAAAGTGGGAGGGGGAGAGAACATGCATAGTGTGATTTGGTGAAAAACTTATATAAACTGGATACTATTCAAATCAAGCGTACATTCAATCCTCACGGGCATTACGCTCAACAAATGAATTCACTATGAAAAGGGAGGTAACACACGGAACATGTGGGCATAAAGAGTAAATATAAATGGAAACTAGGCCTCGCACATGTCACAGATGAAGAACGCTATATAGGAAGTGAAAAACTTGTAATCTCAATGAAAGGATACCGCACACTAAAAGAGGCGAAATGCATTTTCACAGATTAACAAAACTATTTAAACATTTAAATTAAATTCACCTTAAGATCACATAGGACTTTATAGGGTTGTAATGTAGGTTTGGCAGGGTATGAAACGAAGGAATGTATGTACGGATTCAAAGTGTTCGGGATGAAAACTCGGGATAATGGGAAAATGCGGGCAATATCAAAAATAGAAAGTAACTTCCAAACGAGCATTAGATATATCACCGGGGAGAGTAATCAAAGCTTATTGAACTATATACACAACATATACAACTTTCTCTTTTCTTTTCTTTTCTTCTTTTTCTCTTGTTTTCTTTTTTTGTTTTCTTTTGCTTTTTGCTTTCTCTTTTTCTTTACTTTTTCACTACTTTCTTTTCTTTGCTTTTCAAACTCTCATATGCCTAAATTGCAACCGACATCATAACAACAACATTCAATCCCAAGTAACATTCCAAACAAAGGTATGGAAAGTGTATGTATGGACTAAAACTCCAATTTGGAGTTGGTTATGGGAATGGGGTATGAAATGAAAGGCTAGTATTTAGGCTCAAAGGGGTTGACTAGGGAAACATATATGGTGAGGTCAAGGCTAATATAGGTGATATAACAAAGATGGCCTATGATCATTTCATAAATTTTACGCAATTCTCGAGTCAAAACAAACTTTGAAAATCAT
Organism: Sambucus nigra; assembly: GCA_949130495.1. Lineage (NCBI taxonomy): Eukaryota > Viridiplantae > Streptophyta > Magnoliopsida > Dipsacales > Adoxaceae > Sambucus > Sambucus nigra. Next base: position 349,356,753 of record OX422214.1, read on the forward strand.
GCTCAAGTAATACATTTCAAGTATGAACTCAATTAATGAACAGTCAAATGAAAGAATAGTGAGATTACCGACGAATTCAACGTTTTCAATGAGAAAAGAATAGTGTGTACACTCACAAACGATGAAAGGTACAAAGCTTACTCGGTGTAAGTATATACAATGTAACAAAAGATTATCGAGTTATAAAAATCTTAAACCAAATCAATATAACAAGGAAAGTGCATATGCTCATGGGATAAAGTTTAATTCATGAAGTTATTCACAAAATCAATGATTTGAGGACTAAAGTCTAATAACTTCTAAAATCGAGAACATGCATCATTGAGTTGTCTATTGGATCGGGCAATTATTGAAATTTATCATCGGAAACAAGGCAAAATGCCCAACAAAGGAGAAAAAAGAAAGAAAATATTTTTGAAAATTTTCAAATTTTTCACAAAAAGGCATACTAAGTAACTAAATGTGAGAAAATCAATGGACTACACATGAAATGGATAGAATATCCTACACCCCCTAACTTAAATGTTGCATTGTCCTCAATGCGCATTAAGAACACAACACAAAGAGAGGAAAAGAACGATATTACCCAAAATTGGAGCGATCTCCATAAGCACGAGTCCAATGAAATCTACAAAATAAGTTAGTACCGAGCATAGCAAAAACAAATAACAAAAAGTTAACTAATTACACTAGACTAAATTAAAAGGAAAGAAAAATAGGAAAGCTAACTATTTACAACCTACTATTTAGGCTTCACACTAACTATACACTAGAAGTCTAAATAGTTGAGGGTCCACCCAAAAAGGGATTTGACTTTGAAAAATCAACGGTGGACCCTCCAAAGCGAACATGCCTCTCACAAAATAAGAATTCCGTTTGAACAACAGAAGGCATGTGGGTGGTGAAAAAAGTGAACCATCGCCAATTTGAAATTTTGGGCGGACGATGGGGGATTTGGATAATAAGGGGGAAAAGAACACTAGAGGTCCAAGAAAAATCGACTCATCTCCCAAAGGTTTTTCAAGTGGAATGGGAGATAGTGCACACACGGGGATAACATCCATCGAAAACAAGTCCGGTAAAGAGTCCTCGTCGGCAAAAAGTGTAGAAGTTTTAAAAATTTCTACCGACTCATAGGAATCAACCGGTAATTCTAATGGTTCGATCACAGAAAACGAATATGGTGATGAAACAAATTCAATCTCAATCGACTCATCGTCGAAAAGTGATTGAATTTCGGGGGAGAAAGATGCACACTCGATGAAAAATTCTTTGAAAAATTGAGGTGAAACACAAGTTTCCACCTCCTCGTTGTTTTGTGAAAAATAATTCATCTCATCGCAAAGTGCACCAAGTCTCATTCCATCATCATTTAGGCTTTCCGAACCTTGGGAGTAAAGAAGCAAAGTTTCTTCCAAAGTAGGCTTCCTCGGCTCAAGAGCCTCGGACTCCTCATTTGGTTGAAACTCGTCTTTGAAAGTAATGAAATAAGAATAGTCATTGGATTCGAATAATGAATCCAACTCAAGCTCCCAATAACGATTTTCATTCCGATAAATGTTTTCAAGTCTTTCATTTTCAAGAAAATCTTGAAAATGGAAAACTTGAAAACTATCCCCAAAGTACGAATCATTAGAATAACCGCAATAGCTATAATAGTAGGACATGATTACCTCGTTGTTGTAGATGGAGAATACGAGCACGAAAGTGAGCAACCGCGAATCAAAGTTTCTTAGCGCTCAAAGTATGCAAATCCTGCAAGAAAGGTTAAAAGAAAGAATATAAATACAAAAGGAAAAATACTACGAAATAATAAAACAATTACAATCTAAAACACACTCCCCGGCAACGGCGCCATTTTGATCGAGCGGTAAAAGTAGCGTCGCGTAGGTACGCTAATCGTTGTTTTCGTTTCGCCTACTCAATGCAAAAACCTAAGCTACTACTACACTTGACAAGCAAGCACATCGGTAAGTCCGGTATCGTAAGAAATCCACAGGGAGTGATTGAATTTTAGATTTTAATTATTTAATTACTTTAGGAATAAAAGTGTAAAATAAATAAATGAAAAGATGATAGGTTGGTTGTGGTAACAAAAGAAAAGAATAAGTTAACGCTAAATTAAAGGAAAGCGAGGATCGGGATCGCATTCTACCACACGGATCAAAACAACTACTAATTAGAGTTAAGGCTCGAAAGCAATTTAATCGATCATTTTCAATTAAGCATAAACATCACACAATAAGGAATTTAATCCAAAGTTGCGAGATTAAACATTTAACGTAAAATGGTCACACGCGGATTAAATTCGGAATATCGCTATAAACACTAAAGTTGCATGACAAATAAAGTTAAACGCATAATAATCCAACTTTAATACACGCGGTTTCAATTAAATGCAATTTCACACGAAAACCTAACTTTTGAGGTTCTAAACCCGTAAATGGCGGAACACAATCCCGAACCTATTTATCTACGGACAAATCATGGAAATAAACTAATTTACACTATAAAAGCAATAAATAAGAATAAATAAACTTATCTAGGCATGGAAAATGGAAAGAAAGCAAGGAAAATAACTAAAAAAACTATATTAAGGAAGAAAAGGGTTAAGGTACAACTTACAAAACAAAGAGTACAACCATCCAAAGCAAGAGGGATAGGGTTTAGCTCCCAATTATAAAAGGCCCTAAATCTATCAAAAATGAAGATATGAAGATGTCTTCTCTTCAAAATGAAGAGATAAGGGTTAAATACAAAATATCCCACGGCAAAATTGTAAATAAAAGGAAAATTGCCAAATATCAGCAGGGCCGAATCGATTTGGCTTTGGGGCGGATCGATTCGCCCCTACAGGTCTGCAATTCTGCAGCTTTGTCCTGTTTTACGGAAAATGCCGCCATTTCTTCGTTATAGCTCGGAATGAGGCACGGTCAGAGGCTACGCGAAGATAACTCAGAGGACTACAACATCCAAGAAGACATTAGGCTAAAAAACTAAAATATGAAATGACTAAAATGCCCTTGAATGTGACCTTGAGTGTACTTTTCATGTCAAAACCATCCTAAAAAGGCCATAACTCCATCTATACAACTCGTAATCATGCACCGTCAGAGGCCACGCGAAGAGAAATCAAAGGGATTCAACTTCCGTGAAGAGCTCGAGATTCAAACACGAATGCTGAAATTACTAAAATGCCCCCGAAGCTACAAAAATCGACGAAACGTTTCCGGAAAGTGTCTGAACTTCATACTAAGCATCCCAATACCTACAAAAGCTCAATTAACCCCTGAAAGACATGTTAACATAGAAATCCGAGGTTGTCTGGTTAACGAGCATAAGTATAGGGATTAAGATACCCAAGGGGGCTAATAAGGCGTAGGTTAACGGGTGAAATACGCAATACTTGCGTCGTATCATTAAACTACATGTAAGACCTACCCAGATTACGATTTCAATTCTTTAAATCCATTCAATTTTCATTATTCAAGGTTATTCTCCAATTCTAACCTAACATGGATGATATATGCGCTAAATTATTGCAAGTTAAATCACTTGCCAGGTAATTAAGATTCTGATCCGTTGAAGTACATGGTATGGGGATGATCCTTGCTTTCCGATCTATCCGGTGGTGGTGACGGTGGTGCAAAAGTCTCTTAGTGGTGGTTCTCCATTGGAAACTTCCTTCTCTTCCACTCTAATGGCTGTTTATGATTTTTGGTTGAGAAACCCTAAGGGACTCAAGTGTTGGATGATATTAACTGTCTAAAATTCGTGGGTCACTATTCACCCAAAAATAGGAATGACTAAAATACCCTCCCGAATTGCCAGTTATGCTTTAAAATACCCCGAGACCCAAACTAAACCCCGACTCGTGTTTTCTGACTATCTCAAACCTTTCGTACACGTTGGATCACTCAAAATGCTCATAGGGATGACATAAAAATAAAAATAGTTTTAAATCAATTAAATTGGGTCCTGACACGATTGACACGCGCGTCCCAACTTAATTACCAAAAATTCCATATTTTTAACTCACGAAAATTTTAATAAATCCAATAATCACATATTAGCATAATCACTCAGTAATGTTCAACAACATTATAATAATCAAATACTAATTCTCGTCTCGCTAGCATTTAAATCCGAATTGATTTCCCAATTAATTATCCCAAATTAATTTAATGAATCTCACAATTAAAAGCCATAAAAATACGGGGTATTACATACTTCCCCCCTAATAACGAAATTTCATATCGAAATTCGAAAAAGTAAGGCATACTTGGAAAAATTAGGTATCCTCCAGCACTCAAAACAAAATTCAAAATAATGCTCAATCACTACAACCCCCACTTCACAACAAGTTTGTTGAACACTCTCAACACTTTATCAGTTATAAGGTTACACCTCAATAAATGCACCTCACGTTGTGCTCTTACTAAACAACATTCGAATAAGAATAGCCTATATATCATTGGCCGCATTATCTCAATATTATTGTGAGTCTGCACCTCACTATGTATCAACCATCGCGTTTATTTAGACGCAAAACACCCATCCTGGGAGGAACCATAGAACAACTCACTACTCTTGTTCATTCTTTGAATCTCTGTTCCCAACATTATGACTTTTACACAAGGGAGATCCACTCGCGACTGTTGGTGGTTATCTCATTTTAGTCATCAGACTCTAACTCCTGACTGATCTAAAACTCTGATAATCCGCTCACCTCTAAAAATACAGAGAAATAATGATAAGGTTTATCCACACAAAACCCCAGTAAGCACCTTGTCCACTATAAATAGATACGGGTGATTTCACCCAACTCTACCATTAGGTAATATCTTCTCCCCATTTCCACAATATATCTCACTTACTAGCTATACCCGTTTTGGAAATGAAATGATCGCAATGAATCAAAAATTTCTTTCATACAGTTCCACCAGTCGTCAATCACCTTGCGCCTACTCCTCGGGCTATCGGTGATACAACCTTCTTCGAACAAAACATTATATTCACTACTTCCTGATACCCCATGTTGAATGTGGATTTCAGGGATCTCATCCTAGTTCTGAATAATACTGCGTAGGACCACGTACCGGCGTGTTCACTATCTAATAGCGTAAATCACTCAATGATATAACAATTTCTCTCGTTTTTGACAACTTGTCCCACATATTCGAAGGAACTCATTACTTATCTATAAGTTGGCAACCCCTTAAGGAAATTTACCAACATGACTCTTCCATCACTGGAATCGTCTGTTTTATACAAAATTATCGGGTTGATCATCTTACCCCAATCGATCTACTATTTACTATACCCCTTTCAATGTTGACTTCCATGTATAATTCTTCCCGTTAAGTGATACTAAATAACCCTCTTCTTCTCTCGGTGTATACCAAAAGTTCCTACCCCTGCATTTTTCACAACGATGCGCGCTTATGTAATTTTTTTCCCTTATTGACATCATCACTCTATTTATGTGTAAACCACTCTCAACATTCGATTGGGTGTAACTCCACTCCAAATTTTCCATGGTAATTAAATATTTTCCCTCTCAAGAGATACCCCCTTATTAAATGGCTTTCCACTGCCTTTTCCCCAAATTCGGACATGCTACTCTAATTGCACATGATTATACTGATTATCACCTTCTCTTACGACGCTTAACCCATTCTACCACTTTCATTTTGTCATATTAATCCTATAAGTAATAATTTCACCCATATATGTCTCTCCTTCCGTACATTACTACATTTAGAAAACTAAGATGTCTACACCCCTTATAGCCCGTGCATACGGGTTTAAACATCATATACGCTTCATACGTACTCCAAACTCTTTATTTCCCCTACATTTGCAACGTGGCTATACCACTTGGGAGTTCTCAATCACCCCCAAATTTGAAATCCTAAATACTCCTTAACCTCATTGCATCCTTCAACCCGCCGTAATAAAACAAAATTTTTTCAGTACTTCCTTACCACACCATTGGCTCTACTGGCCTTATATCTTAATTTACCCTTTAACTTCCAGCTCTAACTACATACTTCCATAACAATCGAGGTACCCAAATCATGGACAAATGGCCAATCATCTCCTTACTACCAACCTTACGCTAAGTTTCATGCATGGGATGTCTCGCAAAGCGAAATTCAAACAAGGACCTCCCCCCCCCCCCCCCCCCCCCCGATACACTACTTCCTAGCATTATCGGTTATCGGAATTTGTTAGGACCTCGGTCCATAACATGTACCCCTATATTCCCGTTTCTTGACAATCAAGTTACATCTCCTTCCACAATTACACTTAAACAAGGAACTCCTTCTGAAAGACACTATCTCTTAACATTGATGGAAATCACCTTCCATAAACATCATGCAAATATAATCGGGGTTCTCAAAATCGCGTCCACATACTTACAACTATGAGTGTTAACTCCCACATCTCTAAAGGGTGATATAACAATGCACTCTTCTTATTACTACATCCTGAGCGTTAATTATAATAACCAGCTAAATCTTTTCGCTGAACGGTAAACCAAATACACTCTGATTTATATCAAAAAAGTACCTACACATATCGAGAACAAATATCTAGGACCATAGTACTTTTAGAAGTCTCAACAATATATATATATATATATATATATATAGACACACACACACACACACACACAAATATACAATCGTGAGCTCGGCCCTCTCGCAGATGGGGCCTCGCCAGAACAAAACATTCTACACCAAGGTAGTAACCCCGATAAACTTGCAATATCCGCACACTATCGGTATAAGAAAATTATAAAACCATAATTAGGATGATATCATACTCGTATAACACAACACTAAAATGAGTAATTTCAATAAAGTATATACCACTATCAATATACCCATTCATCCTCCGCGGATAACACTAAAGGTAACCCCATTATACCAGGGAAAAATATCCGCATAAATAATAACATTACGGAGATACTCACTAAAATCGACTCACATGCGAATATAACAGTAATAAAAATGTAGTAACTCGCTCCTGACACATACAACACGCAACATCATCTGAGGATATAACTCATACTTTTATCTTATCAATTGCCCTGGCTTCTCAAATGGTTCCTGGACTTAACACATTTGTCTGTACCAAACCAAAATTTTTAATAACTATTGCCCTTGCTAGGAACCATACCCTTATCCCTATAATTGCTTCGGGAAACATTTATAACGCACGGGTTTTACTCCCCATAAAATACCTCTACACAGACTCCACTTATCTCTGGTCACACTGACCACGTTAAGGTGGTCCTTTTCTCGGATGTTGGTAGTCTCGAATTTGATGACTACCTCCGTTGTTCCCTTAGCTTTGATGGCCCTAAGTAACACGCTACTAGTTTTCACATCTCTTACTAAAATCACCATCGCTCGATAACAATTCAGCTATCCAAATCATTTAATGGGTCCCCCGATGGGTCTCCCCCTTGTGGTACTTCTCCAACACCATTTACCCCAGTCTTACTCTATATAAATTCTTTGATTCTTGTATCTCCCCACACAAGGAATCGTTACCCCATATTAACAAAATGCAACATTATTTCCATCTGCATTAACCGTCCAAGTAGAATTTCCCAGAAGTGCTAACAATTCTTCTTGTATGTAAATTCTCCCTTTAATGTCCTCATATCCATTTCACCTACCTTATTCGGTGTAAGGTTCACTAAATAATTAAATTTCTTCTCACAAAGTGACCTCTGTCCGACCCTCTTGTGTGAGTTCAGAACAACATTCGCATCTCACCCTGAACATCTGTTGAAAGAACTTATGGTCAAACTATACGTATGTGCCTTCTCTTGACAAAGCATTCCACTTCTAAGTGTGGTGGTTGCCTCTCACCATTGAAACTTTGCTCTTACGAGCCAAGGAAAAAAATTTACCCTAAATTTTCACTCCCGATTAGCCATACTCCGACATATGCCCAAGCCTTTGGATATTTTACGTTCGTTGGCTAGCACACGCCATTTCCGCATTTCTAGTATTTCCACTACTGGTTATTTTAAATGTTTCATCTGACTCTCTCCCAATCCAACCTTGCTGGGTGAGTCTAATTTGACCCCAATTCCTACTATAGTTATACCTGGAAGTCACAAGTCACGCCTTAGCCGTCTTTACTGTCCTGGACTTCCGTTCCATAATATGGGTGACTTCAACTACGGTCATCCGTCATTAATAAATCAAATAACCTCAACTGATCTTTGCCTCTTGTTGTCCACCCAACTGTCGTGGCCTGATGTACTGCATTGTTCGACATATGAACACACCCGAATGCAAATAAGATTCACTATCATACACATCATAGCAGGAGAACAAAATCTCACCAAAGAAATCAACAATCCTAAACATAGGGCTTTATATCAAAGAAAGCTACGCTGGAAGCATAATAATCCGCACAGATCCTAAAGGACACTAGAACCTGATGCTCTGATACCATCTGTAACACCCCGTCTAATTAAATACCGGGTAGCTACTCATTTATTAAATAAATACATAATATCAAGTTGGTTCAGTCTTAGCATCACTGTCGAAAAACATTTAATTAATTACTAGACACCTAATATTTAAAAAGAGAGATGTGAAATTTTATTAATTAAGTTATCAAATAACCAAGAATTAAATCAATAACTATCAATAGCATAAACAACTTCATATGAAGAACCAATGAAATGAAATCAACCGAGTCAGAAGTAAACACTCCAATAATAATAATGCCAGAGTAAATAAAGTCCCAATACAAGAGTCTGAATAAATAAGCCAATAGATGAAATAATGATAGTCTGTAACTACAACCTCTAAATAAGAATGGGCGACATGCCCTAACTGCTACAAATGACTCTGAAGGAACCTATGATAATTATAAAGGCATCTAATACCAAGATCCTGTAGCTTCCATAGCAGCTACATCACGTCATCAGAATGGAACTCCTATGCTTGGCATCCCTGTGGCTGGGCACCTAAAAAATGTTTTTACAAAACAAAATAGATTTGGAGGAAAATGGGTCAGAGCCCGAGGTGAAAACAATTTAAAAGTTTAGCAAGTGTTTAAATTACAATTAAATAACACATATTATAAACACGTTAGTTGCGTTATCTCACATGAGTTTCTCACGTCTCAACTAATGTGCACACCTAACGTATGCATTTAACCCATCCTAGTTATGTCGCTAACTAACTAGTCTGTACCACTTCCTCTTTCGTATTCTACCATAGGATGTCTACTCTTAATATCCAGATAAGTTATATTCATAACCCATATTCGTATTCATTAAATTACTTATCTCAAGTGTTAATTAAATTCTCATTCTTAACCCATTCAAATATCTTGGTTATTCACATTTACTAAACAACAATGAACCAATCACAAATACATAAGTATAACACTCTCAGTACATAAATACATATATGGAACCCCTAGGCTAAGCTGCAATGCTCGCATACTCTGCTATCAAATTTATGTACATCACGTACGTAAGGATCACGTGTTCCGAATCACTCAGGAACCGTCTAAATACAAATCACACATATTGGAGGCGAACATAGTTCACATACCCATGGGTCACACACATACCTACGCTCCCATGGTCAGCTGACTTATCAGCTCATAAATAAGTCATTCACATTCCTATGTACTTAAGGTACAAATCTAAATCCCCCCGAAGGCAAACAAAGATAAGATGGACCTTTTCCGAAAACTAACCTCCCGTGATAGCAAGTATGGTAAATACATCATACACATAAGAAATCCATACACTAGGCATTCACACAACCTAAGTAATCATATTTCAATATACGTATTCACACATTCAATATAGTAAGCCTCGTATGTAGCAAGTTTATACCAAACATCATACGTAATATATATTTAGCTTGATAACTCTCTCGTCGTATCAATTTGAGTACTTAAACCTATCTCAAAAGGTTATTAGGTCTCCTATTAGTTTCTAATGTTATCTCAGTAACTTAAAGTCCATCCGTTACAGTTCTTATCCTTCCATCATCATTAATTCTCATTATAGTTTCAATTCAAACGATTTCTAATCATACCTCACTCGGTAGACCCTCGTAAGCAATAGCATTCAATTCCATAAGGTAAACCATTTTTCCTTAAATCAACTAAGACTCTCTGACCTTAACTAAGTCCCAAAATATCAATTTAAACATCCTATGAATCATCATCAGCCTTGGGATTTTCATTAAGCCTTAAGGGAAAAAAATTTCCAAAAATCAGAAAGGGTCGATCGATCGAAGAAAGGAGGTCGATCGATCAATCGTCGATGGATCAACATTCTTGAGTCGATTGATCGATCGAGCAGGTATCATCCCAGATTTCTCTTAAACAGTTACGGGTTTCTTCCTTTTTACACCTCTAATTCTTCATTAAAACGTCCCAAACTCCCAAGAAAGTTCCCTAATCATCCTATTAACATATCAACATCATCTCTAACGTATTAGAATCATTAAACCCTTATGTATCATGAGTTTCTTGGATTAAAACACCCAATTTTCATAAAAACCCTATTTCTCCTAATTTCCTCAAGAACAGTATATAATTCAATAAAAATTTATTATTCTCTACCCATAAATCATAATTTCGTGGTTGCTATTATCTCCAACGTTAAACTACATGCAAGACCTACCCAGAGTACGATTTCAATTCTTTAAATCCATTCAATTTTCATTATTCAATGTTATTCTCCAATTCTAACCTAACATGGATGATATATGCGCTAAATTATTGCAAGTTAAATCACTTGCCTGGTAATGAAGATTCTGATCCGATGAAGTACACAGTATGGGGATGATCTTTTCTTTCCGATCTATCCGATGGTGCAAAAATCTCTAAGTGGTGGTTCTCCATTAGAAACTTCCTTCTCTTCCACTCTAATGGCCTTTTATGATTTTTGGTTGAGAAAACCTAAGGGACTCAAGTGTTGAATGATATTAACTGTCTAAAATTCGTGGGTCACTATTCATCCAAAAATAGGAATGACTAAAATACCCTCCTGGGTTGCCAGTTATGCCTAAAAATGCCTCGGGACCCAAACTAAACCCCAGACTAGTATTTTTTGACTATATCGAACCTTTCGAACATGTTAGCGCACTCGAAATGCTCATACGAATGTCATAAAAATAAAAATACTATTAAATCCATTAAATTGGGTCCTGACATGAGTGACACGCGCGTCCTAACTTAATTATCGAATTTCTGTATTTTCAACTCACGATAATTTTAATAAATTCAATACTATCATATTACCATAATCACTCAGTAATAATCAACAGCATTATAATAATCAATTACTAACTCTCATCTCGCTAGCATTTAAATCCGGATTAATTTTCCAATTAATTATCTCAAATTAATTTAATAAATCTCATAATTAAAAACCATAAAAATATGGGGTATTATATTAGAATAACTTCATCATAATTGTAAACTTAAATGGGGTAGGAAGAGCAAGAATGAGAAAAAAACTATGATTTGGCTAAAATTTTATAATTCGAATAAACATTAAAGCGTTCATGGATCAACCCTCTCTGGTGAATTACACTCAACAAATGAAAGCACTAAGAGTGGGATGTAACACATGAGGGACATGCGGGAATAATGAGTATATGTAAATGGAAGCAAGGTCGCGCACATGTCATCAATGAAGAAAACTATATACAAAATAAAAAATTATAATCTCAGTGAAAGGATATCATCCATTAAATGAGCTAAAATGCACTTTAGGGGATTATAGCAATTATTATGACTTTTAAATCAAATTTATCATAGGATCAGGATTATAATGTAGGTTAGACTAGGTTTTATGAAAAGAATGGAATAATTACGGATTCAAAGTGTTCAAGGGAGAATACTCAGGATAAATGGAAAATTGTGGGAAATTTAAAATTGGAACATAAATTCCATAAAAAGCAATAGATATAACATTGCAGTATGACTAACTGTATTTTCTCTAATAACTATGGGATTCTTAATTTTACAATCCCTTTCTTTTTCTTTTATTTTTCATTTCATTTTTCACTTCTTTTTCTCTTTCTTTTTTCACTTATTTTTCTCAAGAACAAAAGCCAACTCATGTGCTTAATTATAAAAAATAAAATAAAAAAATCATTAAAGTACAATTCTAAACAAAGGTATGGAAAGTGTATATATGGTTTGAAAACTCCAATGTAGAGTAGGTTAAGGGGATTTGGGTTCGAAATGAAAGGGTAATATTTTGGCACAACTGGTTTGACTAGGAAAATACTACGGTGAGGTCAAGGTCAACATCGCTTAATTAACAGAAAGGGCCTATGATCCTTTTCTAAGGTTTACATGATACTCGAGTCAAAACAATGTTAAAAATCATGCTCAAGTAAAACATTTCAAAATGAAATCAAATAATTAACGATCAAAGAAAGAATAATGAGATTACCAATGACTTTAATGTTTTCAAGGGGGAAAGAGTATGTATAAACACTCAAAAATGAAGAAAAGTACAAACCTCACTTGGTGTAAGTATATACAATGAAACAAAACATTACGAATTTATAAAATCCTTAAACCAAATCACTAAATAAAAAAGCATATGTGCTTATGGATTTAAAGTTAAATTTATGAAGTTTTTCATGATATCAATGATTTGAGGACTAATTTTTGATAACTTAAAAAATCGACAACATGCATCATTGAATTATCTACGAAATCAGGCGATTATTTGAATGATCATCGAAAACAAGGGCAAAATGCCAAATAATAGAGGGAAAAAAGAAAATATTTTTAAAATTTTCATTTTTTTATAAGGACAAATTACCAATTGAATCAAATTGTTTGTATTATCATAGCTCCAGGCAAAACATTTTGAGTCATAGGCTAGTTGTTGACCTTTTAAGACCAAAGCGTGTTTGATAGAAGATGGAGAAAAAAAGATTAAGAGATTACATATCGTACCATATTTCGTGACACATTTCATTTTTGTTATTCCGGGGATCTAACAGGTATAAATGAATATCAATTATGATCCTTGGAAATTTTAGTTTTGGTGTATTTGTTTACACAAAATTCTTTGAAGCTATTTTCTAAAAGAAATACAATCTTTCATTTTGGTTCATTCGAATGAGATTAAGCGTTTGTTCGAATGATATGTGGAGTTCGTTAGAACGACCTTCCAATGAACATCAAACGTGGTACTTTTGTTCATCAGAGGTATAAACGTTCGAAGATAATTCGAAGTTGGTTCGAACGAGATCATGAGTTCGTTCGAATGAAGTCTAAGTTCATTCGAATGAGATAAGGCTTTCGTTCAAACGAACCTTATGTTTTCATTCGAACGAGTTGCCTAAAAAAATATGCCGACTCAAAAAATGTGTTTTCTATAAATTGGAGTGCTAAAATCAATTTTTTAAATGACATTTGGCAAAAAAAATGTTTTCCTGTCTATATCACCAAGCCCTAGTTTCACCTAAAGAGTTTAAAGATCCAAGTTTTCATCTTTTATGCGTTGAGATCTTGTTTTAAGGTCACCATAGTTTGCTTCTCTCATTATCTGATAGATATTCATTTTGTGCAGTGCACTCCGTACTTAGTTATTCCTTACATACAATGGGGTTCGTGGGTGGTGTAACGGTAAAGAAATGGTGCGTCCGTATTTCATATCCAGATATGATTTGCGATCCTATTCGGTGGATATTGAGGCATGTGTGGACTAACACGTTATGGAAGCCTAAATAGGTGGACTCCTACGTTGCATTATAGAGGAGAAGTTGAATATCGAAGATGTGCAAAGGCATAAGAGGGCATCGATTATGTGTAGTAAGTCATATGTTGACTTTTGTAATTCCTCATCATAATGAATTGTGTGGCTGGGCTGTTCGATGGTTTTCCCGTTGTGGGTTTTCCTCGTACATCAATGTATTGTGCGAATGGTTTATTTATTTTATCTTCTTCCACTCAGATACATGTGTTAGGTTAAGATTGGTGCAAAGTTTTTATTTAGGTTAATTATAATTAAAGTTTTATAATTAATTTAAAAAAATTAAGAATTAACTTTGTTTGCTTAGACCTCATACCTCCATACCCCACTGCCTGGTGTTAGGGAATTTTCAAATTGGTATCAGAGCTAGAACACTAAGTTATTGTGTTTTAATCCATGTTTAGGCATGAATTTTGGTGTTTTTTATTCAAACGGTCATTCAGTTTCTAGAGCATCGATGTTCGATGGGTCTAATTATGCATATTGGAAAATACGTATGAAATTAACAATCAAGGCGATAGATGAACGGGTATGGAAAGCGGTTCTTAATGGTTGGTCCTTATCTATAACCTTAGTTGGTGAATATAGGATTCCCAAACATGTAGAGCCATGGAGTGAGGAAGAGCTTAAGTTAGCAAACTATAATTCTTAAGGTTTAAATGCTCTGGTTTTTTTTATCACACCAGAGGAGTTCATTCGTAATATAACATGTGAAACATCTAAAGAGGATTGAGACACACTTTAACTCACCCATGAAGGAACAAGTGTTGTTAAGGCTTTCAAACTCTAAAACCTCACCAACCCATTTGAAACCATTAAATTGGAGGAGAATGAAACCTTCGATGAGTTTTATGCTAGATTGTCAAATATTGTGAACCCTTCTTTAAGTTTGGGAGAAAGAATATGCAAAAATAGAGTAATTGACTCGAAAGATTTACTTTAAAAGTGAAGGTTTCTAATTCCTTAAGTACTTTGGACTCTAATGTAACACCCCATAAATTTAAATGAGTCTTTAATTAAATTTTTTCAAAATTCAAACAATAAAATTTTTGGATTTAATTATTTTTGGTAATTTAAAATGTTGGATTTTATTTATGGAAAACATGATTTTAATCGAAATTGAAATCGGGGGAGAAATTGGGATTTATTTGCATATAAAAAAATTTTGTCATTACTGGGCAACTGACCAAGACCAAACCAGTTGGGCCTGGGAGCGAATCCATTCAGAAATGGTCAATGAGAGGGATCTGTTCATTTTTAAGTGTTGCGTCTTTAACCAAAATTCCACCACTTCTTTATATATTAATAATTCAGGGTTTGGACTTTAAACACTCATTCCTAAAAACCCTAAGAGAATTAAACCTTTACATTTTCATCATCTTCTACCTACAAACCCTAGCCCCATTTAAACCAAGATTTCAGTCCAAGTTTTGAAAGGCAAAAATCAGATTTTTTTTCGAGTTAGTTCCAGAGAGGATTTTTTTCAACTCTTGGCGAGGAACACATTCATCGCTCAGATTTATTCAAACTAATCTCAGGCATGGTTACCTCTATTTCTTTCCCTTAGTATTGTGCATAGTAATTATGGCCTACACACTAAATACATGTGTTTTCTTAAAACAAATTAGAGATATTAATTAGGGAAACTGGAAGAAAAATAGGGACTATTTTTATGAAAATTTCTAATATGAATGAAGACACAAAACCTAGAATGTTAGGTTAGAGAATTGGGATTCGTAGACTTTAAGATGTTCGCATGTAGATTTTTACGTAGGTATGTTATTTAATAAATTGTATGATGTTAAATCAGGGTAATTTTGTGGATATTGTGTAGTGGAAAATTCTTATTGTATAAATTCGATAACATGCAGGTGATAAAAAATTGAATGATTTGATGAGAAAGTATTATTCAGTTAATATAATGATTAAACTCGCGTAAATTGATTAAGTAGTGATGTTGGATATAATTGGTATAATTATTGTGGTACATAAAAAGTTAGACTGATGCCACTTATTTACTTTGATACATTCGAAATCTCGAGGATGACGGGGTTATGGGATCGATAGGGATATCACCTTTATTTGGTTTGCTTTTTAGGTATGGTTCTAGTTAGTAGTCCTTTGGGGTTTTATCGCTTTCTAGGTATGGTCCTAGATAGTGGTGACAGTTTACGAATAAGTATTCTGGGGTGGGGCAGATTTATATGTTGTTCCTCGGTTTAGTTAGTCTAGGTGTTAGGCTAAGTGGCGTTTGTTAGTAGTTGTTTTTTAGGTGTTAGGCTAGAAAGTACTTGCGGAATGGAGACCTTTAGGTATGGGACTAGGGGTGTTTTGAGGACTTTACGTCGATTAAAAAGGGTGTGGCTAATTTGAGATGAATGAGAAACCTTGAGAAATTGAGAATTAATGCCTATGATATTAAACGTGTGGCTAATTTGAGATGAATGAGAAACCTTGAGAAATTGAGAATTAATGCCTATGATATTAAACGGGTATTAAAATATATTGACAGCGCGAGTATGTGCAGGACTAATAGTTAAACGGGCTGACTGGCTATAGCGACGTGGGTGTGTGTGGCGTCACAATTATATACAGGATGATAATTAAATGAGATGACGGGCCATAGTGACGTGTTTTGCGTAGAACCTCACGAGTGTGTGCAGAGATGACAGTGAACTGGCCAACTGTCCATAGTGAGGGGAATGGGTATGGTGTAGAACTTTTAGTGGGAGTACCGCAACTAAAATGATGTAAGACTTTAAGCGGGAGTCCCGCAATGGATGTTTATGATGGATTCAAATAATCATCGAGTTAATGGAATTTAGTTAAATAATTAGTTGTTGTTATGTAAATAATTTGACCTGGACCTCGGATATGACTTAGAAGTGGATAGATAGTAATCTATTTTACTCATTGATTATTATATCTCGTTTAAGTTAAAATATTTCGCTGTCGTGTTTATTGCTTATAATGTCATTGTCTGGGTTCAGGGATCGTATTTGAGAGGAGTAGCTGGTATCCATGCGGTGGGCATTGACCCATTATGTTGAATAATATTTCAGGTTTTGTGCTAGAGTAGCTGCATAGGAGTTATTGGAGATCATTTTGGAGGTGCAGTTGAAGTTTTATATTATTTACCTGCTTTACTAGTATAGGTTTAGAGGCGCAGCCGCAGGGTACACCAACTTCGACTTGGGATAAGGTGAGGCCCATCTTCCAAAAGCTCAATCCTCCCACATTCGCAGGGGCGTCTGACCCCAATGGTTACTCACCAATGGAGGAGAGACATGGAGAGACACTTGAGGTTAGTGTACTGCACTGATGTGCAGAAATAGATATTACCTACATTTATGCTGACTAGAGATTCTTTACAATGGTGGGAGAGTGTCACCACATCGGAGGATAGGGATCGCTTGAATTATGGTGATTTTCTAATAAATTTTAATAATATGTATTTCCCGTATGTGATTAGGAGTGGGAAGAAGAGAGAATTTTTGGACTTATACTAGGGCTCAAAATCAGTGGTTGAGTACAAGTAAGAGTTTACAAATTTATCGATGTTTGTATGGAGGACGTCAATACTGAGGCAAGGAAGATGGAGTTATTTATAAAAGGGTTATCTTGGTCTATTAGGTATATGGTGTTGGGGAATCAAGCGTACACTACAAACTCTCAGGTGGTGACGTTGCAATGTTGATGTGGCAGGAGAAAGTAAATCACCAAAAATAGTTGGGGAAGAGGCAAAAGTCAAATGGACAAGGAAAAGAGAACAAGGGTCGTAATGGCCAGGCTTTAGAGAAAGAGGACAGGTCAGGAGCAACAGGGTAGTGGTTCCCCGAAGGGTCCCCAGGTACAGGAATAGGAATAACAGGTGGAGCAAGCGCCAAATAAGCAATATGGGTATTTTACAAGCCCATGTTTTAACTGTGGAAAGGTAGGACACCGAGCTTCAAAATGTACAAATCCACAGGGATAATAAGGCCAGGCGCATAGGGCCAGTAGGGTAAAGGGACAAGGATCACAAGGGCAACAAAGTCAACATCCTCCTGCACCAGCATCACTGGGTTCATAGGTAGCATCAGCGATGACCGCAGTGGGTAGGTGCTATTTACTTGAACCTCAGGTAGACCAAACTCAGCAAGAGCCAAGACATAGCTAGGAGGGTAGCGCGATACATACTATTCTCCTAGATATGCGCAACATATTTAAGATAAATTGTATCCTTATTCGTGGGGTAAGTGCATATAGGATTGGGCGTATGGATACCTGATCATGGTATTCTATGGGTAGGCATATGTGAGTCTTATTTTATTTTGTGTGTTTACGCTTCGTCGAATTTCAAGGATAAAATTCTCGTTCTAGTGGGAAAGTATGTAACACCCCGTAAATTTAAATCGGACTTTAATTAAATTAATTCGAAATTTAGGGAAAAAATTGGATTTAATTATTTTTGGTAATTTAAAATGTTGGATTTTATTTATGGAAGATATAATTTTAATGGGAATTGAAATAGGGGTGAAATTGGGATTTTATTTGCATATAATTGTTTTAGGCATTACTGGGAAACTAACCAGGATCGAATCGATTCGGCCTGGAGGCGAATCCATTCAGAAATGTTCAGGGGCGGCGATTTGTTCATTTTTAAGAGTTTTTCGTTTTTAATCAAAATTCCACCAGTTCTTTATATATTAATAATTCGGGGTTAGGAATTTCTGCGCACATTCGTAAAAAACCTAAGAGCAGTAAACCTCTATATTTTCATTATCTTCTACCTCCAAACCCTATCCCCATTTAAACCAAGATTTCAGTCCAAGTTTTGAATGCTAAAACCAGATTTTTTTCAAGTTAGTTCAAGAGAGGACTTTTGTCATCTCTTCGCGAGGAACACATTCGTCCGTTCAAATTTCTTCCAACTAATCTCAGGCATGGTTACCTCTGTTGCTTTCCCTTAGTATTATGCGTAGTAATTATGGACTACACACTAAATACATGTGTTTTCATAAAACAAATTAGAGATATTAATTAGGAAAAGTGTAAGGTAAATCCGGACTATTTTTCTAAACATTCTAATATGAATGAAGACTAAAAACCTTGCATGTTAGGTTAGAGATTTGGGTTCCATAGACTTTAAGATGTTCACATGTAGATTTTTACGTAGGGATGTTATTTAAAAAATATTATGATGTTAAATCATGGTAATTTTGTGAATGTTATGTAGTAGTAAATTGTTGTTGTATAAATTCGATGACATGGATGTGGTTAAAAATTGAATGATTTGATGAGAAAGTATTTTTCAATTAATATTATGATTAAATGCACGTAAATTGATTAAGTGGTGATGTTGGATATACTTAGTAGAATTATTGTGATACATGGAAAGTTAGACTTATGACAATTCTTTACTTTGATACATTCGACAACGTGATGATGACGGGGTTATGTCATAAATATGGCTCTCACCTTTATTTGGTTTTCTTTCTAGGTATGGGACTAGTTAGTAGGTCTCTGGGATATTATCTCTTTCTAGGTATGGGACTAGATAGTGGTGATGGTTTACGGATAAATATTGTAAGGTGGGGCTAATTTTTACGTTGTTCCTGGGTTTAGTGAGCCTAGGAATGAGGCTAAGTGGTGTTTGTTAGTAGTTTTCTTCCTAAGTGTTAGTTTAGAAAAGTACTTGCTTATTAGAGACCTTTAGGTATGGGACTACGGGTGTTTTGAGGACTTTACGTCGATTAAAAAGGGTGTGGTTAGTTTGAGATAAATGAGAACACTTGCGAAATTGAGAATTAATGCCTAAGATAATAAACGGTTATTAAAATATATTGGCAGTGCGAGTATATGCAGGGATGATAGTTAAACGGGTTGACTGGCTATAGCGGCGTGGGCATATGTTGCGTCACGAGTATGTGCAGGCTGATAGTTAAATGGGCTGACGGGCTATAGTGAGGTGTCATGCTTGGAACCTCACGAGTGTGTGCAGAGATGGTAGTGAATTGGGCCGACTATCCCTAGTGAAGGGAATGGGTGTGGTGTAGAACTTTTAGTGGTAGTACCACAACTAAATTGATGTAAGACTTTAAGCGAGAGTCCCACAACGAATGTTATTGATGGCTAAAAATAATCATTGGGGTAATGGAATTTAATTAAATAATTAGTTGTTGTTATGTAAATAATTGCACTTGGACCTCGAGGATGACATAGAAGTGGATATATAGTAATTCATTTTACTCGTTGATTATTATATCTAATTTAGTTTAAAATATTCTACTATCGTGTTTATTGCGTATAATGTTATTGTTTGGTTCAAGGACCCTATCTGAGGGAAGCAGTTGGTATCCATGCAGTTAGCTCTGACCCATTACGTTGAATAAAATTTCATGTTTTGTGTCAGACTATATGCATAGGGGTTATTGGAGATCGTTTTGGAGGTGTAGCTAGAGTTTTAATGTTATTTACTCGCTTTAATAGTATAGGTTTATTTTTATTTAGCTGTTTTACATTATTTGACTTCATTTTGTAATTTTATTGGGCCATTTGGTTCCAAAGTTATCTATGATTTCAATCAGTTACTATATTGTATTATTTCATTTGGAGTTTTAAATAAACTATGGAGTTGGATTATTTTTGGAGAGTAGTATGGTGACGGATTTTATTATTACAGGGATGATTATTCATTTGATTAATCTAATTACTCTTTGTGGATAATTTTTTTTATATGTTTCATATCTGTCACATGTTAAGCATGATATTCAATTTCGCATTGTTCGGCGTAGTCTTGGTGGTAGCCGATGCCAGGAATGTGCGAGTTGTTATATATACGAAACTTGAAGAGCTTGTAGGTGACCTAAAAACTTATGACCTAGATATAATTTTTTCCAAAATGAATAAGAATAATAAGAAAATTGCTTTGAAATATTGGATGGAGGAAACACCTGTTTCGAATGATGAGTCTGATTTGATTCCGATGATATGGTCATGTTTGTGAAAAAATTTAGAAAATTTCTCTAGTTTCGAAAACAATCGAAAGATGCGAAGAAGTTTGAGAAAAATAATTATAACAAGGCCGATCAATTCCTAAAAAATCATAATGATAATTTTAAGATGGATGATTTGGATAGATGCCTTGCATGTGAGGGTTATGGACATAAGAGTGTCACACTAAAATAAGGAAGGAGATCAAGAAACCGAAGGTGTCAAATTCTACCTTAGTGATAGTGATCCGGAAGAGGGACTTGATTCCCCAGTTGAGAATAACTACACTGTGTTCATGTCCAGTCATGATATCCCCAATTATAGATCTTCTCATGATAATAATTCTCAGCATAACACTTCTGAGGCCATCATTTGTGATTCCCATGTTAGTGATGGTGAAGAGAGTGGAGAAGAAGATGAGGATGAAGAAGAGGAGGAGGAAAGTGAACTCTAAGTTTCCTTATGTGAGTTGAATACAGAAACATTGAGAGTGAAAAAGGTAAACTTGAAGTTGGAAGCTAGGTTGAAATAGCATGCCATGTGTGATAATAATGATAAATTAAGTGAGAAACTTAGGGCATGTGAGAAGACTATTAAAGAGAAGCACAAGTATATTGAGGGTGAGAAAGATAGACTCCGTGTCTTGATGGAGGTTTTAAAGAAGGATATTCTTAAGTTTGAAAAGTATAGGCATTTACTCGAGTCTAGGATAGTCGAGCTAGAAGAGAGATTGAGAGACTCGAGTCATGTAAACTTTGATTTTGGATCTAGTTCAAGATTCTTTCGCTACTAAAGCCAAGACCATGCATTTAATAGAGTCAACCATTGCTACAAATATTAGAAAAAGTCAACCCTTAGGCCACATCCCTTGTCGTGTCTTTATGTGCACACATTACGATAGGAAAGGTCACTTTAGGCATCTTTGGCTTTAATCTTAGAAATGGTACTAGAAAGTCTAAGTCTAAAGTCACCTAGGTTCTCAAAGCCCTTAAGCATGACTGTTGACACCACTAAAATGGCTTCAACAATGACGTTACACCTATATGGATTAAGAAATCCAATTTTGAGGCTTTACATATTAGACTTATTTATTACCATTTTCTTGCACATGATACTTCTTATGCTATATATGATAGTTGATTGTGTTTGCATGTTTATATACACTAACTCGTGTACTTCATGATATATGTGTTTGTTAGTTATATGTTGTTTGAGTCATTTGTATTTTGTTTTTCTCGTTTATGGGGTCATATGGAAAAATACAAAAAGATTTTGTTCTTTTGAGTTTTTTTTTAAATTGGTAATTTTGAAAAGTATTTAAAAACTAAAACAAACTAGTTTATGTCCACTTTATTCCAGGTTGCCATATGGCTAGGAAATTTGGGTTATGATTTTCAAGGCTTAGATTATTCTTAATCATGCTAGCATGGAGTTGTTAGACATTGATTTTCTTAATGGTTTCACATTGTATATGCCTCCACACACACGCACAAGCTTTTTGAATTTTAACTTCACATGTTATATTTGAGCTAAGTGAGATGTTCTCTTATCAATCTTGTCATCTACATATTTGTTGACTATAGAGAATTTGTGCATGTAAGAACCATCGCCCGTGAGAATGTTGATTTTTATTCACTATATGAGGGTGCATGTTAAAGGGTTATGAAAGGACAAAATCTCCTTTGCTGTAAATCCATTATTAGGAAGAGCCTAAAAGATTGGGAGGTAATAAAAATAGAAACATTGTCAAGACCAACATGTTTGTTTATTTGATTTTCCAAAATGGTATCTTAAAAAGAATTGAGGAAAAATATATGATATTTTCTTAGCTTTTGAGGGTGTTATAGTTGAAGATCAACAGATTTGCACAATAACTACTAACTATGCTTATCATGTCACAATGCTATTGATTTGAAAAGTTATCCATATTATAGGCTTGTGTGCATTGTGCTTGTTTGTTTATTCAGTTCACTTTATCTATCACTTGAGGCTAAATCTTAGTTTGAAAAAGTTTTGCGGCCAAATTGAACTCCTTGGACATTTTTGAGTTATTCGTTCATCATTCATTTATATCTAGTTCATGCCCATTCATTCCATTCTACATGTTTTGACACATCGATACTATGCTAGTGTGTAAATCGTATGTGTTTTGTCTCAGTTTTGTGGTTGTTTACACTTATATATATGCATGTGTGTCATTGGTATATTTTTCATATATATATATATAGCATCGTTTATTTTGAGTCTTTGCGTTTTGCATTTGATATATGTTTGCCATATGCTTTATATTTCGATAAAATGGCATGCTATATAATCATATTATTAGATATTGTTGATTATTTGCATTTATATCTCATGATTTCTTGTATATTCAAGTTGGTATCATATTTGCATTGATATTGATATTAATTAACCATTGTTCAGATTTTTTGTGCTTGTGTTTCTACATTATGTTTTGTTTCACTTCACATCATTGTATGATATTATTTTTTCTTATATTCCATAGTGGTGTCACATGTTCTCACATTTAGGGGGAGTAATGGCTTGTGGGAAAGAAATAGTTGTATGCATTCTTTCTTTGTCTATTTCGGAATAAAAAGGGTGAGAAATTGTATCTTTCATTTAAGATTTAGGAGAGATATCTATCTTAGGGGGAGACGTCTTACCAAGGTTGGAATTGTTAGACATGGGGAAGTTTTTATTTTTATTAAAACTTATACTTATTTTATTCTCTTTGCATTTGAATTTGTGTTTAAATGTTCAGGGTTACAACATGCGGCAAAGTTTACAAGCATGCAAAGCTACTCAGTTTATGTGTTTGTCGAGCGTCTATACTTTTTTTCCTTTTAGGGTTAAGTATTGAATTTTTTAGAGATCTTGATGGCCCACAAGTGTTTTGTTTTTTATTTTGTATCGAAATAGCCAAAGGGGAAGATTTGAAAGGACAAATTTCCAAGTGAGTCGGTTTTTATGTATTGGCTTGATTGCAGACAAAATAGTTTGAGTCATAGGTTAGGCTTCGAGTTATTGACCTTTCACGCCTATGACGTGTTTGATAGAATACGTAGTAGTAAAGATTCAGAGATTACATATCGTGTCGTGTTTTTTTGCAACATTTCATCTTTGTGATTTTTAGGATCTCTTATGTATGAATGCATATGAATTATTATCCTTAAAATTTTTAGTTTTGGGTATTTTGTTTTAACAAAATTGTTTGAAGTTTTTGTTATAGAAAAATATTGTTTTTGTTTTGGTTCATTCGAACGAGATAAAAAATTCATTCAAATGAGATGTGGAGTTCATCAGAATGACCTTCTAACGAACATCAAACGGGGTACTTCTATTTATCATATGTATATACGTTCGAAGTTAGTTCGAACGAGATCATGTGTTCGTTCGAACTAGTTTTATGTTCTTTCGAACAAGATAAGGTTTTCATTTGAACAAACCTTATGTTTTCATTCAAACAAGTTGCCTAAAAAATTTGCCTCCACGAAATCATGTTTTTTATAAATTGGAGTACTCGTATCTATTTTCTAAGAAACTTTGGGGAAAAACGTTTTCCCATCTATATCCAAAAGCTCCCAAACCCTAGTTTGACCAAAAAAGTTTTCATCTTTATATGCTTTGAGATCTTTTTATAAGGGCAGCATAATTTGTTTCTCTCATCATCTTGATAGAGATTCATTTCATGCGATGGACTCCGTTGTGTGGTGTTGTGGTGAAGAAAAGGCGTGTCTGTGTTTCGTATCCGTAGACAGTTGTTGAGCCTATTCGGTGGATATTGAGGAGTGTGTGAACTCACACATTATGGAAGCTTGTGTGGGTGGACACCCACATTTCACTGTTGAGGAGAGGTTGCAGATTAAAGACGTGTCAAAGCTTGCGAGGGCATCAAGTTTGTGTATTAAGTCAATTGTTAAATTTTGTAATTCCTCATCATAGTATGGTTGGGTTGTCCAAGGACTTTACCATTGTAGGATTTCCTCGTACATTGGCGTGTTGTGTGATTGGTATATTTATTTTATCTGTTATCACCAAGATGCATGTTTTAGGTTAAGAAGATAAAATTTGGTAAATGGCTTTAACAACGCAACTTGGTTTAAAATTGGTGCAAATTTTTTATTTGGTTTAATGTTTTATAATTAATTTGAAAAAATTAAAAATTGATTTTTTTTCGTAGACCATATACCTTTGTACCCCACTACCTAGTGTTAGAGAACTTTCAAAAGGCATGCTTAAGAATAACATATATTTTAAAAAAATTACCAATGGATGGGAAGAATAACCCGCACCCCTAATTTAAATGTTTCATCGTCCTCATTGTAAATCAAGAACACAAGTTCAACAAAGGAAGAGAAATATATTACCCAAAATTGAATGATCTCGAGAAAATACAAGTCCATTGATTCTATACACATGTTAAAACCAAGCATAACAAGAAAAAAGAACAAAAAACTTAACTAATTATACTAGACAATAATTAAAAAGGAAAATGAAACAAACAACTATGTACAACTAACAATTTTAACTTCTAACTAACTATACAGAAGAGGTTAAAAAAGATTAGGTTCCACCTAAAATACGATCTGACTTTGAAGGATTAATAGAGGTCCCTCATTTGAGTTCATGTCTTCTAGAAAATAAGAATTTTGTTTGAACAACGGAAGGCATGTGAAGGGAGGAGAAAAAGAGCCATCACCAATTGAAACTTTTTGGAGAATGATAGGGGGATTGGATTCAATGGGGGACATGACACAATTGGTCCCAATAAAGGATTTTTAATTGGAATGGGAGGTGGATAAATTGTGAGTTAATAGCCTATCAAATAAAGCATCTCAAAATGACATTCCCTTTCAAGAATCGGATCAAAGTTCTCAAGACTTTCATCTGATTCTTATGATAGATGTAATGATTGGATAATGGTGAGGAACAAAGAAAATGAAATATATATATATATTCAACCTCACTATAATTGGAATTACTAATCAAAGGTTGAAGTTCAAATTCATCATCTATTTCCTTCTTTTCATTTTGCAACGTTTTTCAAGCGCTTTGTTCAATTCTCTCATTTTCAAGAATCTTCATATACCCATCACCATGGTTGGTGGATTTTTTTCCTTTTCAAGCTCAATTCTTTCATTTTCAATAATTTGGAAGCATTCGCGCATTGTCTTGGGTGTGTAACTTTAAGAACCATTATCGTAACAATTAAAATTATCTAAGGAGTTAGAATGAGATATTTTGCCTGACGTGCATTTAAAACACTCAACGAACACCCAAATTTCAAGTTTTTTGAAGCTAAAAAGGTATAATTCATAGAGCAAGTTATAACCAAAAAGAAAGAATATATAAAGTACTAAATCACTAAAATCCTAAAATACACCATTACGTGGTAATGATGCCATTTTGATCGAGCGATAAACTTTGTACAATGAATTTGTCATTGGTTGTTTACAGCCTAACAAAAACTACAACTTAGTACACAATGGGAGTGTAGTGGCAAGTAGGGATCGAATCCACATGGAATGATATTTAAAATGAAATTGATTTATTACTTTTTAAAAAGGGAAAGAAGTTAACTACAAAAAACTAAATAACAAAGATTAAGCAAAATAAGATTAGTATCATTTACCCACCATAGATTAACAAAACATGCTAAAGAATTTTGTTCAAATCACAATTGACCGAGAATATTCAATTAATTATGAACATCAACCATTAAGGGACCTAACTCAAAGATGCAATATAAAACTTTCAATTGAATATTTTCACAAATGGATTAACATTGTAATATCGTTTTAAACATTACCATTACATAACAAAGAAAGTTAAATGCATAATATTCCAATCTCAATACACATGGTTTCAAGTAAAAGTATTTCAAACCAAAACCTAGCTTTCAAGTTCAAGAACCCTCTAATGGTGGAAAAATGATCTTAGCCTTTAAATTAGTTACAATACATAATAAAACAATTATAACAATTAATTAAAGATGGAAAAAAATAAATAAAACAACAAATAAGTGAAGATAACTAATTAACAAAGAAAGAAATTAAGTAATGAAAGATTACATAAATAAGGAAGATGGTGAATAGTAACTTACAATCAAACCCTAGGAGAGAGAAAGGAGAAAAGCTCTAAAAACTACACTAATCTGACCTAAAAATGAATAATTAAATCTGAACTAAAAGAGGAGAAAAACTATTTATACCAAAAAAAGTGGAAAACTTGTAAAACAAAGAAGCCAGAAATATAGGGGCCGAATCAATTCGGATCAAGCCTCAATTGATCCGGGACCTAAATATTGCAATCTTTGCGCTGCCTTCTTTCTTCACTTGGTTCATCATATGAAAAAGGTTGTTAACTCTCCGTCATTGGCCGAAATAATGCACTGTTAGCAGCTACGTGAAGCTAAATCAGAGATTTACACTTTCACATAGAGTTCAGGCCAGAAGCCCAAATGTTAAAATGACTCAAATGCTCCTGAAAATGCACATTAAGATAAAATTTCCAGGAATGCAACAAAACTTCTCTCTTAGCACCCATAATACCTATAAAAGCTTAATTATACCTCACAAAGCATATAAACATCAATGATAGAAGTTGTTTGGCTAACGAGCATACATATTAAAATTAACAGACAAAATTGTACTCAAATGCGCAAGAATAAAGGGTACTTAAATGAAATATTCAACACAAATCAAACATATATACGATATTTGAAAAAGGTTTGAGTCAAGAGATGATACCACTATTATGAACACAGACTCACATTGTCGTAAGTGAATGACTTGATTCACGCCATGTAGAACCACAATAAATGATGATGGAAGCAAGTGAAAAAGTCGCGATCAATTCAGATTGCTAGTGGGGAAGACATGGAGCACCCAATAGGAAGAGATGTAATTGCTCCCACACTTATTGGAACTAGTAGTACGTAGGTAAAAGCTTGATCACCCAAAAGAAGGGTTCCCGCTACGGATAGGATAAAGGGGGCATAGGGCATGCAAAACCTAGCACCACTACTGGCATCCATCTCTCGAGAAAATTAAGATATAGTTAAAATTGATCCATTAGCATCAAAAGGGAGAAAATGTCGCTAAATACGTTTGGAGAACTTCATTTCAAATATTAAAAATGTTGGCTTTTTTAGGCCATTCTCTATAAGAGGATCAATCGCAAAGTTGATGCCTCAACAACCGCATGGTTAGAGACTTGACAAACTAAACAAATGATGTTTCCAAACACTTTTCCTTAAAACCAATCGCATGGTTGATGCCCCAAAATTTTTAAAAAAACTCTCAAGTCACAGTCCCCCCAGGCGCCCAATATATATGTAAAAATTCACACACCCCAACCAAATGCTGAATTAATAAATGGGCAATCCCATATCAACCAAATTTTTACAAAGATATCCACACACTCACACTCTTAGTTTACCACCTATGTGGATACCTCAATACATAATCTCCACTTAACTCTTCTAACCAATGTAGACACCACATTATAGGACCCCCTAAGTCTCTCCTTAGGTCCCAAGCACCTATTCATTTCACTACAAACCATAGGTCGCACTTCGAGTACCGATCTAGTGGTCATCTAGCGCTCTCGATCCCCGTTTGACTCCGATCAACTCTATCGTCAGAGAAAAAGCTCTTTGAATATTCGAAGGGCACTAAAACCCCTTTCCAATAGTCCACCCTGTGCAAAATAGCAAAATCGTTTGGACAAACGATCAGTGTTCCCCCGGAAAATCGATTTGGAGGCCATCCATCACTCCCGGGCTCCGTTTTGACCCAAGACAGCTCTTCAACTCAAATGAGACTAAATGAATCTTCAAAGGGAACTGAATACCCTTTCCAACGGTCCACCCTGTGTGTGATTCTGACTTATGGTGCAGACAAACAATCCTTTTTACTCCGAGAGGTCACCGGGCGCTTTCGAGCCCCAGTTGACCAAGGTTAACTTTATGAACTGAGCAAAACTCTTTGGAATGTGGAAGCACATCTACTAACCTTTCCAATAGTCTTCCCCATTAACAATTCTAACTTACCATATAGACGAATAATCCATTTTCGTCCGATGATCTCTTGTCCAAAGGACCGACGTTCATTTTTGAGCCACATTTCGCCCAAAGTCAACTCCCCAACCCGGGAGAGATCCAAAGGAATCTTAAAGGTATTTGAATTAAATTTCTAAGGATATAACCCATGAATGATTTGGATCAACGAATTACGTTCTATGATCATTATTCCAGAAAAATAAGCACCCGAATGCCAATTCGTAGATCCAGATCCCTACCTATCGGTAGTGTGTCTAGGTTCACTTGTCAATAGGCAGGACAAGGTCTGTGCTGATGATCAACCCATTGACCCAACCTATCGCTACCAAGCACACCAACACCTCAGATCCATCAACATCAGTGATCTCAGCAACATTCTCTCGAGATTAGCGAAGATCCTCCATGTGAAGTGCCATTCAAGTTTACATTCCCATCCTTTTCATAACCAATTTAGTAAATCACATTCTCTTTCATCCAGAATTCATATCACATTCAAGGGAGTTCATCCAAGATCAAAGATGAATTTTCAAAGAAGGTCTAATTCCATCCCTCTCTCTTTAAATTGCTTATTTTTTCATAAATTTCATTAGATTCATAATCTAGTTCATACACATTACTATCTACACTTTTATTAGTATATTGCACATACGTTATTTTCAAAAAAAAAATAAACAAAAAGATGGTTACGCCCATAAATTCTGAATGGGATTATCCATCACACTTTTTCAAAACTAAAACATATTTTTCTACACACACATATAATAAAATCTCGTTCGGATCTATGGGATAAACCCCACCCCCATGCCGCATTCGAACTACGTGGACTTTGATGCCTTTATAGGCTACGTAGGCATTTCAAATTAAAACCCGAGACTTGAGTCCAATTTTCCAGTTTTCTAATTTTCCAATATTCTCAATTTTCTAATTTATCAACTTTTCTAAATCCTCCAATTTCCTTAAATTCCTCAATTTTATTACTTTTTTCATTAATATGAATATTCTCCTTATTAGCGTTTCATCCAACACATATTGTCGTTTCATAATAACGATCAATATCGCGATAAACACACAAATTGTATTTTCTATATATATATTAGTTTGGGAACATTCCTATGGATGGCCTCATTCTACCTTTCCCATGGTATGAGTTGAATGATTATGATCTCCATTATATATACATGCACACACACTTTACGAAAAAATAAAGTAAAATAACAACACTAGCCCATAAGAGACCAAAAGGGCGGAATGGGTGCCTAACACCTTCCCATTCCGTAACGTAGCCCCCAAACCTTCGAACTATTGGTTTTGTATTCATCAGTTTGTCTTTGATGCTTCTCTCTTGAGGCGGCAACATGTTATTTTGCCTGTTTTGTGAAAAATAGGCTGGAGACTCCATCTCTTTACATTGACCCCACACCGACGACGACCAAAGAGATCCCAAAAAGGGGGGCAAGACCTTTCGAAATCCCCGACCCGGGGGTGCAATCTCTATCAAGATGGACACAGTGGCGACTCCACTGGGGAATTTTTTATAAGAATGCTAGACTCTATCTGCATGGGTGTTTTTTTTCTTGTGCGTATGGACCTACTTGTATGTACCCTTTCTCTCCTCCAGTATTTATTGCATATATACCTCATACTTGTATCACTACTCACTCACACACTTGTAGAAATTCTCCATGTACACTTCACACCACGTGCACCTAGGATCACTTATATCCCCATGTTGCACACACCACTTAGAAATCAATGCTTAGGTGTCACTAACACACACCTCCACATATCACACTTGTATATATCCATACTCACTCACACTTGTCACACACCACCTGTAGTTGGTCGATACCCATGATTATGTTCACTACCACACACTCACATGTAGATAATTACACACCACCCACTCTCACATATCCATGCTTAGTATTGATTTACTTACTTTTACATTATCCCCATGCTTGGCGTGATGCTCATTAATAAAGATACTCGCTCCATAAGATACTAATCCAAAATCATGCATGTGACACACTACATCACCAAAGAGCATTGCTATTAACAAAATTTTGTCTAGCAACTGGGGAGTCACTTCTTCATGGGCCCTGGTCCGGGAGGTCGCAGTTAGCCTAAGAAATATGACTCTCACCTTCCATTGTCCAAGTACCATCGACTTATATCAAATGGTTCCCAGCGCATCGTACTACTTGACCGAAGTCATGATGCGATGTATATTATAGGGAACTCATTCACGTACGTCAAGTATATCAAATTCGCTCTCACACGTATTGTCCCCATGAGGTATACAGTGAGGCAATTCACGTACACTCAGGTATATCTGAAAAAGTACCACTTAAGTCATTTAATTCAAGATTAAACTATTTAAATGGCTCTGAAAAGTTTATTGAAGAGACTCTGTTCTTAAAATAAATTCTTAACACAATATGTGTAAAACAGTATGAACGAGTTATTTAAGGTAAAGGTTTACCAGTCTTGAAAACCAAAACTTAAGGAACTTAAATCAACACAGCCTCAAGAAAGGGATGGGAGGAAGAGGAAGTATACAAGTACAATTTTAACGTGGTAAAACCCCACCCAATTGGGGAAACATCCACAGAGGTCTCTACACCTCAAAAGTAAAAATCCACTAAACACTACACCAAAAACAATAATCTGTCACGGTTTAAAACTGTGCCAGATCAAATCTGGCACAGTTTTGAATTGTGCCAGAATTAGGTGTTCTAAAGTGACCATTTTTTTCTGGCACGGTTTAAAAGTGTGCTAGATTTGTCCAAACAGGAACAGTTCTCGCACACTTTAAAACTGTGCTAGAATTTGATATTTCAGGTACAATTTATAACTGTGCCAGATTGAGTACATTTTGGTACACTTTTGGCACAGTTCAAAATCGTGCCATAATTTGTTACACTTTTGGCACGGTTTTGAACTGTGCCAAATTTTTGGATCAAAGAAAAAAAATATTTGAAAAGAAAAAAATTCACAAATTGCAAATCTCGCATGTTGTTGATAATCTAATTGTGGTGAAATTATATTCAACACAAATGAATGAGAAAGAGCAATCATCAAAGGGAATAGAGAATAAAAAAGGCCAATCACACAACACGGTATGTACGTGGTTGAATAAGAATGCCTACGTCCATGGTGGTGCTCTCAATATTAATTTTATATACTACGAGGAGTGTTTTACAGATAATACAATGCATGCCTTTTGCCCTAGGCTTAGGGTTTGTTATATACATGTTTGTTCTCAGGGAGTGGGGGTGTTGGACTCCCCCATGTACATCTTCTACTCCTAGAATATCTCCTGATGAGATTTTAGGAGTAGACTAAGTCATAACCGAATTCAGTTGAGATACGAGGAACTCGAACTTTGGGCCGTTTCTATTGGGCTACTTGCTTGGGCCCATGATGACAAATCGAGGTACTAACAATTGCCCTTAAAGTTGTTGGGACACAATTTGGGCTCAATAAATTTAAATGATTTTTCATAATGTCTCTCTTGTAAATTGTGTAACTCTTCCCAAGATTGGATTTCTCTACTTGATTTTGGCGGCAGCCTGCTTCGGGTCTCGTGCGATATGATTAGAAATTTTTAAAAGGGCACTTGGAGCAGCATTTCCATACAGTCGTTTCAAGCTTCTTCATATTTTATCATCATCTTCAAGCTTTCGTTGTTGCGCCCTCCTCTCCAGGTCTTCGTTTACTTTTCTTTCAATCTTCTCCGTCGCCTGGGCTTGTGATCTTGCGTCGTCCAAGACAAACTTTCATCTCGTAAGTCCCCTTTTCTTTCTCTCTGTGTTTTTTTTGTTGTGTTTTCCTCGAATTTGTAATTAGGGTTTATGAATGGCGAAGATAGGCAATAGATCAGTGCCTGAGTTTATGAAGTTCTATAATATCCCAGACTGGGTAGAAATTGAATGCCCCTTTGTCCCTAAGAATGTTAGATAGATAGAGGATGCTCATTGGATTCACGTCCTGTTGCTGTCCCAAGGGGGCCTCACTTTCCCTCCAAGCAATTTTTTTTTGTATTTCTTTGGCTACTTTAATATTGTCCCTACAAAGTGCTCGCCAAATGTTTGGAGGATAGTTAATGGTGTCCATAGAATAAACCAACTCTATTGCACAAATCTAGGGCTTGCTGAAATGTGATTTTTCTACTCCTTCTCGCGAACAAGCTCTGGTCCCTCAAGGCCAGGAGTCCTGATAGGGTATTGGTAGTAAATCTACCTGATTCCCACAAGGATTATGTAATACCCCGTAATTTTATTGATATTTATTTAAGGGATTAATTAAATTAAATGTGAATTAATTGAAAATTATTCCGGATATAAATACTAGCGAGATGTGAGTTGGTATTTGATTATGATGTTAAAATTATTATTTTCGAGTATGTATGGTAATACATGAGTATTGTTAAATATTAAAATTATCGCGAGACTGAAATACGACAATTTGGGAAAATTAGTTGGGACGCGCGTGTCAGTCAAGTCAGGAATGTAATTATTTGAATTAAAAAGTGTATTTTATTTGTATTAACCAAATGGTCATTTTGAGTGCACCAACGAGTCCGGAAGGGTCAAAATAGTCAGAAAACACTAGCCGGGGGTTTAGTTTGGGTCTCGGACATTTTTGGGCCATACCGACAACATAAAAGGGTATTTTGGTCATTTTGAAATTTTGGGGATTAAAACCTACGAATTTTAGGAGTTAATTATACATTATTTTGGAACCCACTAAAGTCATTATCAGCATTTGGCAAGTTAGAAGGTTACGGGAGTTATAGGAAGAGGTTCCCAAAAGAAAACCCATAACCACCATCTTCAACCTTGGGAGAAAATCTGTAGAGAAAGGGGAGAGATCAACCTTCAACCTTCAACATCAAATTCTGAAGAACAATCTAAGGCAAGTGATTTTATATTTTTAATGCATTGAATATGTCTTCCATGTTTAGTGTAGGAAATTTTCTTATATTGTAACTTTTGAAGAAAACCCATGAAATATTTGAAGAAACATTGAATTTGGGTTAAGATTTGCATGTAGTATGATAATGGACTGATTTAATATTTGAAGAGTTATATATGATGTTTTAAAAATGGATTTTGATGAGTAATTGGGCATAAGAAAATTAGGATTTCATGTTCATAGGGTTTGGGGAAATAATTGGAGATTTACATTAATTCCATGATGGTTAGTAAGAATTGACCCCTAAAATATGTTAAGGAGTGATGTAGGGTGATTAGAAATGATTTATAAACGTTAAAACATAATTTGGATGGCCTTAGTGTGGACTTAGAGGAGAGAAGAATTGAGAAAATCGGATTTGGGAATTTCTGGGCTGAACTGCCATCTCGTTAGAAGACCTACCGAGGTCATTCGAATGATCTCATTCGAACGAACTTCTAACGAGATGACAGTATGACTTCTAACGAGTTGGTATTTTGTTCGAAGCCCTTCGTTCGAACGACCTCGTTCGAACGACCTCGTTCGAACGACCTCGTTCGAACGAGACTTCTAATGAGTTGACATAATGGCCTTTTTGGCCTGATTTGATTTCTAGTATCCCGTAGACTTATTTAAATGGCGAGATAACTTTCCCTTATTAACTAGTGGGTATAGTTGGGAGATTGGGGTACATTGAGGAGTAAAATTTAGAATAGTGACTTGAACCGGATGACACTTGTGGATTAGGACGCGAGTGACTAATCACGAAGTGAGGATAATTGATAACTTAAATACATATAAAGCGGGGACTTGCGATTTATATTACACTAAGTGTTGGTATAAGAACGAGAAGTATACCACTAATAAAATATTGTAATATCTAAGATGTGAGAATGCTTAGTATATGTGATTATCTGTGTATGACATACCTACCGTACTGTCTATCATGGGAGGTTGGCGTTTGTTTAGGGCCATCTAATCTTTGTGTCCCTACGGGGGGGATTTAGATTCGTACCTCGAGGACATAGGTCAAAGAAGGGCTTATTGAGAAGTTAATAAGTCTGTTGATCATGGGAGCATAGGTATATAATTGACCCATGTGATGTGAACTATGTTCGCCTCCATTGTTTGTGGTTGTTGTTAATGAAACGTTTCCTGAGAGATTCGGAATACGTGGTCCTCATGTACGTGATGTACCGGGATTTGATAGCTGAGTATGTGTGCACTGCAGCTTAGTCTCGGGGTGCTAGTATTGTATATTTATGGTGAGAATAATATACTGTTAATTGAAATGAATTGTTGTGAATAATTGTGAGTATAACTAATAGCAACAGTTTGTAAAGTGAAAATGTAAGATTTATAATAAATTGTAGTGCTAAAGTGGGAAAACTGTGTAATAAGGTACAATACTCTATTAAATAGAAAATTATGGGATTTGAATTGGATATCACATAGAAATGTTAGATTTAGCGTTGGACTAGATAGATATGGGAGCAACTATAATGGGTACGGGTACGATAGGAGTGCACAACTAGTTGAGAGGTGAGGAACTCATGTGAGTGCACACACTATCATGTACTTTATATTCACTGTTTAGTGATATTAAACACTTGCATATTTTTAAATTATTTTCACAATCGGGCTCTGACCTGTTTTCTTTCAAATCTATTTTTGCATAAATCTTTTAGGTGCCCCGCCACAAGGACACCATGCATAGGAGTTCTATTCAGGTGACGTGCTGTAGCTGTTGTGGAAGTTATAGGACCTTGACAGTAGACGCCTCCATCTTCGATCTTGACTCCATTATCATTTTTTATCATTTGTTGGACATGTCGCCCATTCCTTTTAGAGACATCTTATTTATTCAGTTATTTCAGACATTGGGTTGTACTTAATTTTAGTGATGCAGACTTTGTGTTTCTTTATTTCGGAATTTGGTTTGTTACGAGGAGTTTTCCTCCAGACTCATTATTATTGGATGGTTATTCTATTGTGACTATATTGTGTTTGTTACGTTAACTTTTCATAATTCATTTATTGCATGTTAATCGGATTTAATTAAAATGGTCAACTCACTTTTTAAATACTAGGTGGTTAGTAAGTATTAAAATGTTTTCGACAGTGATGCTATAAACTGAACCAACTTGACATTTTGTATTAATTTAATAAAGGAGTAGCTACCCGGTATTTAATTAGTCGGGGTGTCACAGGTGGTATCAGAGCATCAGGTTCTAGTGTCCTTAGGATCTGTACGGCTTGTTATGTTTCCGCTGAGCTTTCTTTGATATAGAGCCCTATATTTTAGGATTGTTGTATTCTTTTGTGTATGCTTCGCTCTTCAGCTATTTTGAGTTAATAACTACGAAATTATAAGACTTTACTCTCATTTTAAATGCCTCCACGACGTGCGCAACGAGTTCCTAGGGATGCACCGCCAGAGCCACAGCCTGCACCAGTTCAGGGCACTATGAATGCCGCCGAGGTTGCAGTTATTGTAGCCCAAGCGGTAAATACCACCCTAACCATTGTACAGCCGGCACCACCCCAGGAGCCGGTAGTAGCGCCAGTCCAGGATCATGCATTCCTGTCTGCTTGGGAATGCGTCCGTGATGCCTTTTAGAAAGCACACCCTCCGAAGTTTGCAGGTAGCTCCGATGTGGTATCCAGTCAGTGGAGGAAGGATATTCAGATGTTTAGAAGAAGATACTGGCTACTTTCAAGCTATTAGGATGTACGCGTGCACAGATGTTTAGAAGAAGATACTGGCTACTTTCAAGCTATTAGGATCTGCATTGAAGTGGTGGGAGTCCATTACCACCGCAGAGGAGAGGGACGCCCTCACTATACAGGAGTTCTGGGTGCAGTTCGACCGCAAATATTTTTCGTCAGCTGTTCACACTGAAATGAGGAGGAAATTGATGAACCTCAAGTAGGAGGGGAGGACCGTAGCTGAGTATGAGGCTGAGTTTACCAATCTCTTGAACATTGTTCCTGATGAGATTCCGACTGAGGAGAAGAAAATTCAGAAGTTCACGGATAGATTGACTTGGAGGATCCGTCAAGACTTGTCGGGGAATCTCTCGTTGGCCACTTATTATGATGTGGTTAATGCTGCATTACTTCACTGCCAGGATCATCGCTTCCACATATCTGAGAGCAAGAGATCAGGGGAGTCCATCCAACAGGGCAGGACCGGGGGAAATTGTTCTAGCGGGGCACAATCTGCTCAGGGACAGTACAGGCAGGGTGACCAAGGTTCCCAACAGGGGATTCTAAGAGATTCAGATCTGGGGGTTTCAGAAGTGGATAGGGAGGTTTTAGGCAGGGCCATCAGGGTCAGAACGGCCATCAGGGCCAACAGGGTCAGAATGGTCAGCAGCAGCAGTTTTAGTAGGGCCAGCATGGCCAGGGGAGGAATGGTAACGACCACCAGGGCCGAGGGCA
Organism: Sambucus nigra; assembly: GCA_949130495.1. Lineage (NCBI taxonomy): Eukaryota > Viridiplantae > Streptophyta > Magnoliopsida > Dipsacales > Adoxaceae > Sambucus > Sambucus nigra. Next base: position 349,393,982 of record OX422214.1, read on the forward strand.
GCAGGGACAGTGAGGGGGAAACTTCCCGAGGAAGTGTTTTGTTTTTGGCAAGACTGGCCACAAATTCTAGGATTATCATGATAGGGGCAAGGCCCCACAGCAACAGTAGCAGCAGCAGGGTGCTCGACATGAGCCACAGAGGCCTATGTTTCCCGCCGCCCTCCCAGCACCACCACAGATGGAAGCACTACCACCCATTCCAGCGGTCCCAGTCCAGCAGGGATAGCTCCAGTATGGGAGAGTGTATCAGCTCTAGCATGCCGCAGCCCCACAGGATCCATCGACCATTGAGGGTACGTTCTCTATTCAGGGGACTATGGGGCATATTTTATTTGACACGGGGGCCACACATTGTTTCATTGCCATGAGATTTTCATGCACTATTGGGTTATTAGACACCGCCAAGAGCACGGTTACTTGTGTAGATTCACCGTTGAGTAGGGGTTCCGTAATCTCCCTTATTTGTAGAGGTGTGGGTACAGAGATCGGGAGGTTTACTCTACCCGCTGATATGTTAGTGTTAGAGATGACTGAGTACAATGCAATTATTGGTATGGATTGGCTAGTTGCGTACCGAGCCATGATTGACTGTTTTAGTAGGAGCATTATTTTTGCTGTTCCTGGACAGGAGATGTTTTTAGTGGCGATGCCTCGCCCTGAGGGAGGATCGTCCACTCACTTATACTATATAGAGGAGGAGACCTCTAAGGAAGTGGTGATACCAATCGATGTGATTTCAGTTGTTAGGGAGTTTGCCGATGTATTTTAAGATATACTTGGACTACCTCCGAGTAGAGAGATAGATTTTGTGATCGATTTGACGTCGAAAACTTGGCCTATTGCCCGCGTACCTTATCGTATGGCTCCAACAGAGATGAGAGAGTTACGGGATCAGATTGAGCAGTTGTTGGGTCAGGGGTTTATCCGGAGGAGTACTTCGCCGTGGGGTGCCCCTGTGTTGTTCGTAAAGAAGAGGGATGGATCGTTGAGGTTGTGTGTAGATTACCGAGAGTTGAATAAGGTCACGATACGGAATAAGTATCCGTTGCCCCGAATTGTTGACTTATTCGACCAGCTGAGAGGAGTTTCTTTCTTCTCAAAGATTGATTTGCGATCAGGATACCATCAGTTGTGTATCAGGGAATAGGACGTCTCGAAGACTGCTTTCTTGACGAGATATGGTTCCTACGAGTTTCGGGTTATGCCTTTTGGATTGACCAACTCTCCAGCCGTGCTTATGGACTTAATGAATAGGGTGTTCAGAGAGTTCCTAGACCAGTTCGTCATTATCTTTATTGATGACATTCTGGTTTACTCCCAAACAAAAGAGGAGCACGCCGAGCATTTGAGACAAGTTTTGCAGACGCTACGTCAGAACGAGCTGTACGCAAAGTATGAGAAGTGTGGGTTTTGGCTGAAGGAGGTTCAGTTTTTGGGGCATATCATTTCAGACCAGGGGATATCGGTATATCCGGGGAAGTTATCCGCGGTGAGGGAGTGGGTACAGCCCACAACACTGACTAAGATCCGTAGTTTCTTGGGCCTAGCAGGATACTACAGGAGGTTTATTAGCGGGTCCTTTGACACATCTGACTCGCAAGGGTGTGCCATTTATTTGGAGCGATGCGTGTCAGTTAGCATTCGATGAGTTGAAGGACAAGTTGACCTCAGCACCTGTGTTAGCGTTGCCCAGACCGGGAGTTGAGTATCTAGTCTACACCAATGCATCCTTACAAGGACTCGGTGGTGTGCTGCAGCAGGAGAGTCAGGCCATAGCTTATGCTTCTCGTAAGCTTAAGCCTCACGAAAGGAATTACCCCACCCATGACTTGGGGTTAGCGGCAGTTGTATTTGCCCTTCGAATTTGGAGACATTATCTCCTGGGGGAGAAGTTTCGGTTATTCACTGACCACAAGTCTCTACAGTACCACTTCACACAGAAGGAGTTGAATATGCGTCAAAGACGGTGGCTTGGGTTTACGAAGGATTATCAGTATGATATCCAATATCACCCGGGGAAGGCGAACGTCGTAGCAGACGCTTTGAGCCATAGGCCAGTAAATGAGGTGGCCGAGGTGTGGAAAGAAAAGTGGAAGGAGTTGGGACACCAGAACACAGTGGCCCGATCGTTCATATATGTGATGACTGTTACACTGCAGATTGTTACAAGAGTGGTAAAGGCCCAGGCAAATGACTCGTTCTGTCAAGAGCAGATAGTTCGATTACTAGCAGAGGGAGCCGAGTCCTATATCGTTAGCTCAGATGGGGTATTACGCTTCAATGGGAGACTAGTCGTTACGTAAGGGGAAGACTTGCGACACGAGGTGATGATAGAGTCGCACGGCTCACGGTTCGCGGTACACCCTAGTGGGGATAAGATGTACCAAGACATGAGACGTCAGTATTGGTGAAGCGTGATAAAGAGAGATATTTCCGTGTTTGATTCTAAATGCGCCACTTATCAGCTGGTAAAAGTGGATCATCAGAGACCGGCAGGACTTCTACTGCCATTAGAGGTTCCGACGTGGATATGGGAGAGCATATCCATGGACTTTATCACGGGGTTAACTACGTCACAGAGGGGTCACGACTCAATTTGGGTAATTGTGGACCGTTTGACCAAAGTTACTCATTTTTTACCCATAAGGACAGACTACACTATGGGGCAGTATGCCCAGATTTTCATTTCGAAAATAGTGAGACTTCACGGTGTGTCTCTAGATATCGTGTCTGACCGAGACAAGATATTCATTTCACGATTTTAGGAGAGTTTCCAGGAGGCCATGGGCACTGAATTGCGACTGAGTACGACTTATCACCCGCAGATTGATCGGCAGACCGAGCGTACAAATCAGATGTTGGAGGACATGTTGCGTATGTGCATCATAAATTTTGGGGGTGGATGGGAGCAGTACCTTCCACTGGTGGAGTTTTCTTATAATAACTCCTACCAATTCATCATTGGCATGGCCCCATTTGATGCGTTGTATGGTAGACCTTGTCGTTCCCCATCATGTTGGTTAGAAGTGGGGGACAACAAACTCCTTGGGTCGGAAGTGATTCAGGATACTTCGGTAAGGATATAATTGATACGGAGTCACATTCGGAAAGCTCAGGATCGACAGAAGAGCTATGCTGATGACAAGAGGTTCTTCAGAGAATTCAAAGTGGGGGACCAAGTTTTACTTAGAGTATCTCCTATGAAGGGGATTATGCATTTTGGGAAGAAGGGGAAACTGGCACCGAGGTATGTGGGGCCATTTCCTATCATCGAGCGAATTGGGCCAGTTGCGTATAGACTTGGGTTACCGGAGCACTTGCATAAGATTCATGATGTGTTCCATATTTCCTCGCTAAGGAAATACCTTAGGGATGATTTGGCCCATACTCACATTGCTTTGGAAGATATCGATCTCCAGCCCGATAGTTCCTACGAGGAGGGGCCGATTGCTATTTTGGACCGAAGCGAGCGGAAACTGAGGTCAAAGATTGTACCATTAGTATGTGTTCAGTGGCGGCATCATAATGCTGAGGAGTCCAAATAGGAGCACGAGGATGAGATGCGCGAGCGTTATCCAGAATTTGTTTTACTAGGTACTTTTTAGTTCCGAATTTCGGGACGAAATTCTGTTATTAGGGGGAAGTATGTAATACCCCGTAATTTTATTGATATTTATTTAAGGGATTAATTAAATTAAATGTGAATTAATTGAAAATTAATCCGGATATAAATACTAGCGGGATGTGAGTTGGTATTTGATTATGATGTTAAAATTATTATTTTCGAGTATGTATGGTAATACATGAGTATTGTTAAATATTAAAATTGTCGCGAGACTGAAATACGACAATTTGAGAAAATTAGTTGGGACGCGCGTGTCAGTCACGTTAGGATTGTAATTATTTGAATTAAAAAGTTGATTTTCTTTTTATCAACCGAATGGTCATTTTGAGTGCGCCAACGAGTCCGAAAGGGTCAAAATAGTCAGAAAACACTAGCCGGGGGATTAGTTTGGGTCCCGGGCATTTTTGGGCCATACCGGCAACTTAAAAGGGTATTTTGGTCATTTTGAAATTTTGGGGATTAAAGCCTACGAATTTTAGGAGTTAATTATACATTATTTAGGAACCCACTAAAGCCATTATCAGAATTTGGCAAGTTAGAGGGTTACGGGAGTTATAGGAAGTGTTGGAAGAGGTTCCCAAAAGAAAACCCATAACCACCATCTTCAACCTTGGGAGAAAATCAATAGAGAAAGGGGAGAGATCAACCTTCAACCTTCAACATCAAATTCTGAAGAACAATCTAAGGCAAGTGATTTGATATTTTTAATGCATTGAATATGTCTTCCATGTTTAGTGTAGGAAATTTTCTTATATTGAAACTTTTGAAGAAAACCCATGAAATATTTGGAGAAACTTTGAATTTGGGATAGGATTTGCATGTAGTATGATAATGGACTGATTTAATATTTGAAGAGTTATATATGATGTTTTAAAAACGGATTTTGATGAGTAATTGGGCATAAGAAAATTAGGATTTCATGTTCATAGGGTTTGGGGAAATAATTGGAGATTTACATTAATTCCATGATGGTTAGTAAGAATTGACCCCTAAAATATGTGAAGGAATGATATAGGGTGATTAGAAATGATTTATAAACGTTAAAACATAATTTGGATGGTCTTAGTGTGGACTTAGAGGAGAGAAGAATTGAGAAAATTGGATTTGCGAATTTCTGGGCAGAAGCTGCCATCTCGTTAGAAGACCTGCCCAGGTCGTTCGAACGACCTCGTTCCAACGAACTTCTAACGAGATGACGGTATGACTTCTAACGAGTTGGTATTTTGTTCGAAGCCCTTCGTTCGAACGAGACTTATAACGAGTTGACAGAATGGCCTTTTTGGCCTGATTTGATTTTTAGTATCCCGTAGACTTATTTAAATGGTGAGATAACTTTCCCTTATTAACTAGTGGGTATAGTTGGGAGATTGGGGTACATTGAGGAGTAAAATTTAGAATAGTGCCTTGAACCGGATGACACTTGTGGATTAGGACGCGAGTGACTAATCACGAAGTGAGGATAATTGATAACTTAAATACATATAAAGCGGGGACTTGTAATTTATATTACACTAAGTGTGGGTATAAGAACGAGAAGTATCCCACTAATATAATATTGTAATATCTAAGATGTGAGAATGCTTAGTATATGTAATTATCTGTGTATGACATACCTACCGTACTTGCTATCATGGGAGGTTGGCGTTCGTTTAGGGCTATCTAATCTTTGCGTGACTACGGGGCGATTTAGATTGGTACCTTGAGGACATAGGTCAGAGAAGGGCTTATTAAGAAGTTAATAAGTCTATTGATCATGGGAGCGTAGGTATGTGCGTGACCCAAGTGATGTGAACTATGTTCGCCTCCATTTTTTGTGGTTGTTGTTAATGAAACGTTTCCTGAGAGATTCGAAATACGTGGTCCTCATGTACGTGATATACCGGGATTTGATAGCAGAGTATGTGTGCACCGCAGCTTAGTCTTGGGGTGCTAGTATTGTATATTTATGGTGAGAATAATATACTGTTAATTGAAATGAATTGTCATGAATAATTGTGAGTATAAGTAATAGCAACGGTTTGTAAAGTGAAAATGTAAGATTTATAATAAATTGTGGTGCTAAAGTGGGAAAACTGTGTAATAAGGTACAATACTCTATTAAATAGAAGATGTTGGGATTTGAATTGGATATCACATAGAAATGTTAGATTTAGCGTTGGACTACATAGATATGGGAGCAACTATAATGGGTACGGGTACAATAGGAGTGCACAACTAGTTGAGAGGTGAGGAACTCATGTGAGTGCACACACTATCATGTACTTCATATTCACTGTTTAGTGATATTAAACACTTGCATATTTTTAAATTATTTTCACAATCGGGCTCTGACCCGTTTGCTTTCAAATCTATTTTTGCATAAATCTTTTAGGTGCCCAGCCACAAAGACACCATGCATAGGAGTTCTATTCAGGTGATGTGCTGTAGCTGCTGTGGAAGTTACAGGACCTTGACAGTAGATGCCTCCATCTTCGATCTTGACTCCATTATCAGTTTTTATCATTTGTTGGACATGTCACTCATTCCTTTTAGTGACATCTTATTTATTCAGTTATTTCAGACATTGGGTTGTACTTAATTTTAGTGATTCAGACTTTGTATTTCTTTATTTTGGAATTTGGTTTGCTGGGAGGAGTTTTCCTCCAGACTCATTATTATTGGATGGTTATTCTATTGTGACTATATTGTGTTGGTTACGTTAACTTTTAATAATTCATTTATTGCATGTTGATCGGATTTTATTAAAATGGTCAACTCACTTTTTAAATACTAGGTGGTTAGTAAATATTAAAATGTTTTCGACGCTGATGCTATGAACTAAACCAACTTGGAATTTTGTATTAATTCAATAAAGGAGTAGCTACCCGGTATTTAATTAGTCAGGGTGTCATAGATTACTGTCAAGAGGGATTACTTGCTAGAAATTGGCAATTTCCTCCCCATACTGAGGGTTCGAGGTCTGACAGTTCACGGTCCCCTTTTATAGGGAGGAGTTTATACGTAGGCTTAATTTTTATTCTGCTCTTCAATTTTCTTGTTAATGTATGATTTCTCTGATATTCTTCTCTATTCATTTCAGCGAGGCCAAAGAATTTGGAACCTGCTCTTCGTGAGGTTCGAGTTGCCGAGCTGATCAAAGCTTGGAACATCGGGGAACCTTCGGCTGAAGGTGAACATCCTCGGTCAATTGCTTTTCTTGTGGAGTATAAGAATATCAGGTCTAGTTTCATTGCATGGCCTGTAGACAGCATCCCTGAGTTGGACATCACTGAAGAAGTTGCTTCACACCCCATTCAGTTGGATGAGGAAGAGAACAGCTCTAATGGTGATAATAGGGGAGGTGCTGAAGGTGGTTCCAGTGAGGCGAGCTCTAGTGGTGAAGGATCTTCTAGCTCGGAAGAGGTTTCAGAGGCTCAGGGGTCTTCAAGTACATCCATTAGTTCCAGCGAGGAAGATATGGCTCCCCCAGGAGGAATCTGATTCGTGATAACGATGATGATGATGATGATGATGGTGATGATGATGATGATAATGATGATGATATGCTTCTTGCTCAGCGGTTGAAGAGGCAAAAGTTTGGCAGTGGGGATATTGCCACCGGTTCTCAGTCTGCTGCCCATGAGTAGGAGAAGAAGAGGAAGTAGGAGGAGCTATTGAAAGAGAAAGAGAGAAAAAGAGAGAAAGAGAAGAAAAAGGTGGAGGAAAGAAGGAAGGTGGAGGACGGGAGGAGGGCTGAGAGGGAAAAAAGGAGAGGGAAGAGGAGAGAAGGAGAGATGAGGTGAGAACGAAGGCTGAGCATTCTCTGGTACTCGTGTCCACTTTGTCTGACGGGGACTATTTTTCCCCCTCTCCCTAATTGGCTCCTACATTGCTCGAGAGAGAAATTTTTCCCACTGATTGTCAGAAGGCGATGGGGACTGACCAGTTAGCTTTGGAGGTGAGCCAGAGACTAGCCTTTATAAATATTCTTTTCTCCTCTATGCTTACAGTTTAAGTTTGATATCTCTCCATTCTTGTAATATTCTGCTTAATGTTTTATCTTCTTTGCAGTTTGTGACTGATTTCACCATCCTCTACCGTACTCGCGACAAGCTGGTAAGGGCAAAGGACGATCTGGAAAGGCAAAATATTGAGATGCAGGGGAGGAATAAGGAGATGGAGGCTAGCTTAAGGGCTGCCAACGAGGCTCAGAAGTCCTCCGATCTTGCCCTTGTTGATGTCAATAGAGCGAAGGAGGCACCGATAAAGGAGTTAATGAGCTAAGGCAGTCCTACGACCTGGTCTACACGAGTAAGCTAGCCGTGGTCGAGGAGAATAAAGTGTTGGCAGAAAAGCTAAAGAAGATGGAGTCCGAGGCAGCCACCATTAAGAAAAGTTTGTATAATTTTGGGTGGGCTGCCACATATGAGGATGTTGATGCTCAGATGGCCTACATCAGCCGTCTAAACTTTAAGAGGGGCTGGAATAATGCTCTTCTGGCTGTCGGGGTGGATATTAACTCACCCTTATTTGACGAGCATGATCCAGGACCAAAGCCTATTGTAGATGATGCGCTTGCCCCAGTTATTGAAGGTGTAGTCCCTCCCTACCAGACTGTTCCTGTTGGTGCTCATCCTGCCCAGGGAACAACAGTTGTTCCATCTGAGGGAGCTTCCTCTACCTCTGCCGATAAGGGAAAGCAATCAGCAACCTCTAAACAAACTGAGGTTGATAGCTAGCCGAATCTTAGGATTTCCTCTGTATCTTTTGCTTTATTTGTACTGCTTTTTTTAATTATCGATGTACTTGGACCCCCTTATTTGAATGAAATGAAAGTACTTTCTCTTCTGTGCACTGATTCTTCTGCTTTTTACTTCTTGTATGGCTTGTAGTTGATTGATGTAGATGGCTATATACATGCCACCTCTTAACTGGGAAGAATCCTTGGTCCTAATGAGAGCATTCAAGTTTGTCAAGCCTTCATTAGGATTTCCAAGTCTCTCAAGTCGAGAAATAAAAGCTTTAAGGACCAATCTGAGCTCATCGCCAAACTGAAGGATAGACTTCAGGAAATGGAAGAAGTTGGCGCGTCTGTCCAAGAGGAAGTAAATACTCTAAGGGCCAAGCTTTTAGATGCCTCCGAAATCAACCAAGTCGGAGAAGTTCTCAACAGGAAAATGAAACTCTGAGGAGGGAGGTGTCGTGACTCAGGGAGCATGCACCGAGCATCGCACCTCAAGTTTTATGAGGCTCATATTCATTGACTGCTCCATGAGCTGGCACAGGGATGAGCAGAACCCCTCAAGCTTTGTGAGGTTTTACCCCATCGGCTTGTTCCCGAGCTGGTACAGATGAAGGGGGTCCAACTAAGGAGACGGACGAGCTTTGAGAAGATGTTCGTCGAGCATACGTGATTGTTGTTGGGCTTCAAAGAGATGTCACACGGCTGAGGCATCTATTCAAGAAAGGTCCTCAGAGAGTATGGGCCGATAGTTATGAACAAGGTCGAAGAGGCTGACAGAGTTTGAATAACTATCTTTTATTAGGGGATAGTTGAGCGCCCTCAGGGAGATGCAAGTCCTAAGGTTCTCAGTACTCTAGTACCGTCACGATATCTCTCCTTCAACTTTGAGACCTAATACTTTTAGGAGGGATGACTAGTGGATCCCTATTGATGCTATCCCCAGGCAGCTGTTAGAGCCATATGCGAATGAGGTTGAGGGTGAATTGGCTCCTCATTCGAACGATGGTCGAAGAGCATAAGTCGTTCATTACCTTATTTAGAGGCCTCAACCTCATTAAGAGTTTATCGATTGTAACTCATTGTACATGTAATGAAGTAATGTAATATTTATGTTTTGGGCGATTTTGCCGACTAAACATGTGTTGTATATATTTTACTTCATTTATTTCCTACTTGATTATCTTAAGCCCTTTGCAGCCGACTAGATTTGTAGGGTTGCTTCTTTGAGTGAGTATCCTCCCAGTCCAGTATACTTTTTGGGATACCATTCTGCCTAACTTTACCTTTTAGGTCATATCGTCACACTACCTTGGGCCTAAGTGTGGCAATAGCGAGGACACACCTGGTGTTGGATTATCTATCCGATCAGGTTTTCTGAACCAAATATAGTTTGGTGACCAATTCATTTTTGGTCTAATTTCCTAAGGGTCTCCTGTAGGGCTTCATGTATTACCGGGGTAATGCTAGGAGGTTGTTCATGTTTCATAATGAAAACCTAAGGAGGGTGACACCCTACTTTTATGCTTCGAGTAAGGTGCCTATTGCTTAGAAAAGATGTGCAAGTTATAAAGTTCCTAATAAAGAATTAAGCCTTCATAAGATGCCATTACCAAATAATATTTTATTAATCGTCACCAAAAAATAAGAAATGAATTGTCAATTCAATCAAGGTAGTAAAAGATAAATGAAATAAAGCTAGAAATAGAATTTCTTCAGATTGGCAGCATTCCAAGCTCGGGATATCTCTCTGCCCTCTAGCGTTTCTAAGTGATGGGATCCTTGTAGATCATATCTTGTCACCTTGAATGGTCCCTCCTAGTTCGGCCCTAGCTTATCGTTGGATGGTTTTACTGCACTGCCAAGGACCTTCCTTAGGACGTAGTCCCCAACTTGGAATGCCCTTGGATTGACCTTCTTGTTATAATGTTTCGCGAGCTGTTGCTGATATCTCACCAGCATTACTAAGGCTAGTTCTCTGCGTTCATCTACTAGGTCAAGTTCAGTGAGTAATGCTGCATCTTTTTGGCCTTGGTCGACAAGGGTGGTTCTCATGGTTGGCAGGCTAGTTCCCAAGGGGATGATTGCTTCCATTCCATACGTTAGTGAGAATGGGGTTTCCCCAGTTGCTCACCATGGGGTAGTGCGGTAGGCCCACAAAATATATGGCAGCTCACTCACCCATACGCCTTTGGCTCACTCTAGTCGTTTCTTTAACCTATCGATCACTGTTTTGTTGGAAGCTTCGGCTTGAACGTTGCTCTGGGGGTAGGCCACCAAGCTGAAGTAGTGCCTGATCCCGTGTTCTCTACAGAAGTTTTGGAAAGGGCCACTCTCGAACTGTGTCTCGTTGTCAGTGATGATGGTTCTGGGATCCAAAATGGGTAATTATATTCTTCCATATGAACCTCATCATATCTGCATCTCGAATATTTACCGGTGGATCTACCTCGATCTATTTAGTGAAGTAATCTGTTGCGACCAATAGATATTTGCGGTTGTCGATGGAGGTAGGAAGAGGGCCTACGATGTCCATCCCCCACTAGGCGAAATGACATGGGCTGGTAAGCAATCTTAAGTCGCTAGTAGGTTAGTGGACCATAGGAGCATGTAGTTGACATTTCTCGTATTTGCGAGCATAGACTGCGAAATCTCTTTGCATATAAGCCACCAGTAGCCTTACATCATTTCTCGAAAAGCTAGTGACCTCCCTCCAGTATGGCTTCCACAGATTCTTTCACGAAGCTCGTGTAGAACTTGCTCGACGTCCTTCGAGTGAACACATTGAAGGTAAGAGACGGTGAATGATATCTTGTATAGTTTTCCCTCAGGAGATAAGTGAAAGTGGGCAACTGTGACTCTTATTCGATGAGCGGTCTTCTTATCGTTTGAAAGTGCACCATCTTTCAAATAGTCCCTCAAAGGGTTCATCCAACTGGGTGCTGACTCAATCTGGAGCATATATTCCATGATTGGTAGCTCGTTGCTCTGGTTGATGCTCGTTACCCAGGTTGGTAGCTCGTTGCCCTGGGCGATGAAGCCGATGAGGATCATCCTCTTTAAGTCGGAATCGATTGCTGAACTTAGGGCTACCAGGGTGTCATCATGACTGTTATGTCCTCTAGGAAACTATTGTACACTGACTTCCTCAAAGTTGGACATTAGCTTCTTTACCAAGCCGAGGTAGGATGACATTCTTTCGTATCTTACGTTGAAGTCCCCACTTACCTGATTGGAGACCAGTTGCTAGTCACCGAACACCTGTAGCTATTTTACCCCCAGTGCCTGTGCCTTCTTCAGGTTGGTTATAAGAGATTCGTATTCTGTCTCGTTATTGGAGGCTTCAAATCCCAGCCTGATCCCTTGCATAAGAATTGTGTCTTCTGGAGTAACGAGCACAATGCCTACTCCTGCCCCCTTTGAGTTGGAGGCTCCATCAACAAACGATCACCAGACTCCTACTGATGGGTGATCTTCCATTTGCTTCATGGGTTGAAGTTCGTTGCAAGGCTGTTTGCCTGTGAATTCTGCAATAAAATTGGCTAGGGCTTGCCCCTTGATTGCATTCCTCGATTAAAATTGGATATTAAATCGTCCGAGCTCGACGGGCCATTTGGATAGTCTGCCAAACAAATCCACTTTTCGCAGGACTGCTTTAAGGGGGTGTGATGTGAGGATGATGATAGTATGAGCTTCGAAGTATTGCTTCAACTTCCTCGAAGCTATCACTAGTGCAAAAGAGAGCTTCTCTAGTGGTAGGTAGCACTTCTCGGCGTCCAATAAGGTCTTGCTTGCATAGTAAACTGGGTGTTGGACTCCTTCTCTTTCACACACCAGTGTAAAACTGGCGGCGTGACTAGAGACGGCGAGGTATAAGTATAGGGGATCATTTTCTTAAGGTATAACGAGCAGAGGCGGTGAGCTAAGGTAAGCCTTGAGCTCTTCCAAGGCTTGTGAGCAATCTTAATTCCATTCTACTGTCTTGTTTCCTTTTAAGAGCTGGAAGAATATCTTGCACTTAGAGGACTTTGAGATGAAACAATTCAAATTAGCGAGCATGCCTGTGAGCTTCTGTATGTCTCGTATTGTGCGAGGGGGCTGTACCCTGTTGATTGCATCGATCTGGTTCGGGTTGGCCTCAATGCCTCTCTTACTGACCAAGTATCCGAGAAACTTTCCTGACTGGACACCGAAAGAACACTTTCTCGCGTTGAGTTTCATTCGGCACTTCCTAAGGATTTCAAAGGTTCTTGATAGGTCTGAGAGATGGTCATCTTTACGCTTGATCTTGACAAGCATATAATCAATGTAGACTTTCATGGTATCCCCCATTTAGTCTTTAAACATCTCTATGACCAGCCGCTGGTAAGTTTCTCCCGCATTCTTGAGCCTAGAAGCAGTAACTTTATAGCAGTACAAACCGATGGTGGCAATGAATGTGGTCTTTTCTTGGTCAGGGGCATATAGAGGAATCTGGTGATATCCTGAATATGCATCCAAAAAACTCATTCTTTCATGAGTTGCTATGGCGTCCCCCAATTGGTCGATCTTCAAGGGAGGGAAACTGTCCTTAGGGCATGACCTATTAAGGTCAGTGAAGTTTATATGGACTCTCCATTTCCCATTGCGGTTTGGAACTACTAGTGGCTTGGATGGCCATTTAGGGAATTGAACTTCCCGTATGGATCCTGCATCAAGCAGCTTTTTAACTTCTTTTTCCACAGCCTTAGCCTTCTCGGCCGCAGTTCGTCGTGCTTTCTGCGTGATAGGCCTGAATGTGGGGTCTACGTGTAACCGATGACAAACCGCACTGGGATCAATGCTAGGCAGTTCGTATGATCCCCACGTGAAAATGTCTAGGTTTCTTCTCAGTAGAACTGTCAACCCTTTCTTCTCCTGATCTGTAAGATAAGTTCTGATCAAGAAACTCCTGTCTTTCTCGCTTCCATCGGCTGTTATCTCCTCCAGGTTTTTAACGACCCGCTCAAAGGGGAGGAGCCTGGTCTCCTCCACTCTGGGTCTTTTATATCTTAACTACTATTTTGAAGGTATCAAACCTTCTTGCTCCTCGACCTTCTCTTTGGCCTTCTCAACCTTCTTCTCTGATTTCGGGCGGATGGCTGCTATAAAGCACCTTCTTATCATTGCCCGATCTCCGTGAATCTCCATTACTCCTCGCTCAGTCACGTACTTGAGTTATTGATGGTAGGTCGAAGGTAGTTCCTTCATTTCATGTAGCTACCCCCTACCGAGGATAGCTTGATATGGCAAGTCAATGTCGACCACCAAAAACTCGATCATCTTGGAGACACTTCCTGCCCTTACCGGCAGCACGACCTTTCCTAATGGAACAGTCACTTTTCCAGTGAAGCCAACTAGAGGTACATTGGCTTCCTTCAAATCAATAATGCTTAACTTTAATTTTCTGAATAGGTCGAGATACATTACCTCGGATGAGCTTCCCTAGTCGACAAGCAACTTGTCGACGTCATAGTTGGCTATCCTGAGCATAATGATCAAGGCGTCATGATGTGGGGTTCTTACCCCCACCAGATCTTCATCTGTAAACATAATATGTTTGCAATAGTCGACATTATCTTTTCGCCGACGCTTTCCCGATTGTGTCTTCGTTGGGTCGATCTGAAAAGCTTGCATTACTGCAGTAAGCTTTTTCACTTCCATCACAGCTGAATTCCCTTGAATCTGCTTCATATCAGATGCCCCATGAATAACTAAAAATGCATGGCGACCATCGTCTTCGACTACGTTGTCGGGTCTTGTTTCTCCATTGGCAGGGACTTTCTCTGCCTTCTTTTCCACAAACTCATTCAGGTGTCCACTCTGGGCCAGTTTTTCGAGGTGAGACTTAAGAGCCTTATAATGCTCAGTCTTATGTCCTGCTTTCTTGTGAAAAGTATGTCTCAGTTCGTTGTTTCTCTTTAACGGATCTCCTTCTATCTTTCTGGGCCACTTAACAAATGGCTCGTCTTTGATCTTCACCAAGATCTTATAGATTGGTTCTTTGACGACAATGTTCACTGCCTGAAATGCTTTCGAAGCATCATTCTTGCCTCCGTTCTTGGAGCCATTGTTGACCCAATTCTTACCTCCTTTCTTTTGGTTTTTAACCTTGTCGTTGAACTTGGCAGCGAGCTTAGTTCGACCGTTTTCCCCTGTATTGAGGCGGCTCACATCCCCCACTTTGGCATATTTCTCGATGCGAGACGTCAGATCATCTATGGTTTTGGCCTCCTTCTTCATCAGGGATTAGCGCAGAAGGAAAGAGTTGGGTAGGCCAATCTTGAAAGAGGCTACTACTACCTGATCTGATTAGTCCTCGACCTCGTTGAACAGCTATCAGTATCTCTTTGCATAGTCTCGCAGGCTTTCTTGGGGCATTTTCTTCATTATTATCAAAGCATCCATTCTCTTCGAATGGGAGCTACTGGTAATGAAATGAGCCGTGAAGAGCTCGGACAGGGACTCAAAACTCCTGATGGACCTGTGCGGTAACCTCTTAAACCATTTTTGGGCCACATCATGGAGGCTTGAGGGGAAAATTCGACACATTAGTGCATCTCTGTGGCTCTAAAGAGTCATTGCTTACTTGTACTGCCTAACGTGATCGATCAGTCTTTTCGTCATAGATCTTGAATCTCGGGATTATGAACTTTTGGGGGGCTTCTTCTTCTTCTATCTCCCTAGAGAAAGAGGATTTCATTTGGGTCTTGAAAGCTCGACGAGCAAGCTCTCTGGTCGATCTGGCACCCCGATATGCTGGGTGCGGGTCCATCTCTATTCGGACCAAATTTCGTATGTCCTCATCACCTCGATCTGGGCTCCTATAACGGCGAGTTGGTTGCTATTTCTCGAGTGGGTCATCATTCGACCCGTGTTTCTCTCTTTTCCAAGATCCACGTCTAGGTCTCCTTCCTCAGCTGCGATACTTGCGCGCCTGAGGTCTAGGAGTGCGGTATGGACGTCGCCTAGCGCTGCGATGGAGTTCTTTCTCCAACCTTTTTAATTTCCTTTTGAGGTGGGGATTCTAAGCCTCTTGATGGAGAGCGGACTCTTTTTTCTCTTGGATCCTTGCCTCATGGGCATCAATCAATCTGGAGATTTGTGTAGATCTCACTGGTCCCTGTCTCTCCTCTGAGGTTGGTCGCTCAGGGTGAGCCCTTTGATCCGGACATTGAACTTTAGATCTGATCCTACGGGGAGCAGGCTGCTCTTGGATATCCCCTGCTTGAGGTCCATTACTACTGTGACCAGGCATTTCAAATTCGTTATTGATGAGGGCTTGCTCAAAGGAAGACAAATGTTCCCATAGATGGCGCCAATTGTGGTGACAATTATATTCAACACAAATTAATGAGAAAGAGCAATCACCAAAGGGAATAGAGAATAAAAAATTCCAATCACATAACACGGTATGTACGTGGTTCATCAAGAATACCTACGCCCACGGTGGTGCTCTCAGTATTATTTCTATAAACTCCGGGGAGTGTTTTACAGAAAATACAATGCATGCCTTTTGCCCCAGGCTTAGGGTTTGTTATATACGTGTTTGTTCTCGGGGAGTGGGGGTGTTGGACTCCCCCATGTCCATCTTCTATTCCTAGAATATCTCCTTATGATATTTTAGGAGTAGACTAAGTCATAACCGAATTCAGTTGAGATGCGAGGAGCCCGAACTTTGGGCCGTTTCTATTGAGCTACTCGCCTGGGCCCGTGATGACAAATAGAGGTACCCACACTAATGTACATAGAAACTTCAAAATATTACTAGTCTTAATAGTTCACGGACCAAAAAAAATGGGATAGAGTTTCCTCTATTTTCTTGGCATTCTAAAACCTATTAATATAAAACTTGCGTAATGTGAAGCCCGCACTACCATAAAATATAATAATAAAATTACAAAAGCATGCACGACTAATAATAAAACTACAAAAAACACCACGACCATAACACAAAAAAATAGAATCCCAAATATTAATGACATCAAATAAAAAACCCCATTGTTGTAAACCATTGACTTCTTCATGTGTTCCATGTGGATAAAAGCTAATGATAAAATGTTATCTTGCAAAAAAATAGGATATAAAAAAGAGATGATATTAGTAACCAAGTAATTTTACAAAAAAAATCTTATTCAACCTGAAAAATTGCATATACGAGTTACAATTAGTATTGTATTCTCAAACCGGAAGTCTCGTGACTACATGGTCAGCTTCTATGAGTTACATTAGTCCCATAGGAGGTGTTAGTGCCTCTTAGAGAACTGTTTGAGGATTGGTTTGAGTTTTCACCCTCAAACGACATGTTTTCAAGAATTATCAAAATATTTTCAAAGTATCATCATATTCTCAAACTGGGAGACTCATGACTATGCGGTTAGTTCCTACAAGTTACATTATTCCTGTGTGAGGTGTAAGTACCTCTTACAGGGCCGTTTGAGGGTTGGTTTGGATTTCACCCTTTTAGCTAAAAGTTTTTCATTATCAAATAGTTTCGTTAGAACAGTGATGTGAAATCCAAGGCCCTGTATATTAAGTTAACACTAACGTGCCAACATATTCCTCATCTCTCAAACCAGCGAATAAAATATGTAAATTTTTTGATCATGCATTTCGAGAACATGCAAATAGAGTCTAAATGAAAGAATTAGTATATTCAACTCAGGTTAGTGTAGGTTAAATTGATATATCCAACTTATCTAAGTACATGCAACTAAGTGGTAACTAACAGGTTGAATACCGAGTTCATTTTTCAATACATACCAATTATCAGTTTTCAATACTGAAACAACATTTCAGAATGAATACACGTCGGGTAACTAATAGGTTGAATAACGAATTGAAAGAAAAACATAGAAAGTTCAAAGTTACCATCTTGAAACTTAAAGGATATTGTGTGGTCCTATCTGTGCAATGTGAATCGCTAGTCTGTGGCGAGTAGGGTGGTGGCTACGACAGAGGGAGTAGATAACACAGAGCTAGTTTGGGGCAAGCAGGGGAAGGTAGGGAAGAAGAAGGAGGGGAGAGGTGCCACTGTGCGTGCCGACATGTAGACCTCAGTACGAAATGCTAAATGTAAAACCTAAATTTTAACTTTAACCCCAATCCCAAATTAAAAAATTAAACCAATCAAGTCTTGATTCATAATTGTCTTTGTAAGAGAACTCACAAATTGAATTAATCCAAAATCAATAGCTTAAAACAAAATCTTAGAGAGATAAGAGGTACCCGAATAAATCCAAACAATTCATCAGACGTATTGTCCATGGTTAGATCTTCGAAACAAACTTTCTTTTCCTCTTCGTCAGATGCTTCAGATGGAGTAGTTTCAATTAAATCAGCCATTTAATTTTGACTGTCCGATAAATCATCTTCTAGCTTGTGTGAAGCGGACTGTTCTTCCACACGTTTCGCTCCAGATTTGGTAACACTTTGAATTTTTTCTTTCCGCGGGACTTCCTCAAAATGTCTGTGTCGTGGTGTTTGCTCACCATCTTGGATGGGATTGAGATCAACTAAGCAGGCCTTTGCGGGAGCATCGGAGAGCATGTTTTTGGAAATTGCATTTCTTTCAAGTCTTTTGCGTTCATATGCTACCAGATTAGCTACTACTACCA
Organism: Sambucus nigra; assembly: GCA_949130495.1. Classification (NCBI taxonomy): domain Eukaryota; kingdom Viridiplantae; phylum Streptophyta; class Magnoliopsida; order Dipsacales; family Adoxaceae; genus Sambucus; species Sambucus nigra. The sequence continues at coordinate 349,411,962 of OX422214.1, forward strand.
CTACTACTGTCTTCCCATCCTTCTTCCCACCTCTTGACATTATCTCTCTCTCTTTCTCGATTTTCTATAATATTTGACAAATAAGAAACATGATAAATTATTTAAACTTGATCAATCAACTATACATTTTCAATAATAAAACTATACATTTTCAATAAATATGATCAATCAACTATACATTTTCGGAACCGATTATTTTTCAAGTATATACAACTATAACTTCCCAACTTTTTTGTTGTTATGACAATTGAAAGAAATACATTAAAATCAAAATCATGAAAGCATGGAAATTTGGTGTATATAACAATTATATAAACTCTCATATAAAGTTTATATACCAACTCTTAGTATAACAACAATAGCAAGAGCAGCTGCTTTGGGAAGCGGGAAGCGGCGGCAGCTGTTATATCTGCTATAACAACGTTATAGCCACTTCTATAGCTGCTATATATATATATATATGTGTGTGTGTGTGTGTGTGTGTGTGTGTGTGCGTGTGTACTTAATTTACACCCTTTCTAAAAGTGCTTATAACGGATCACGAATGGAACACTTCTCATACAAATTGGTCAATGCCTACGACCTTTACCCGACCTCGAACTTAAGAAAGTGTACAACATAAGAAACAATTCAAAATTATGCATCTTTAAATGTCCTATAACAAAGTGTGGCAGCTAACTTATATTTAAGTTTTAGCAGCACACAATAATTAGCAAAACTACAAGCAATATAATCTAGTAGTTTCCCTTAACTACAGAAAAGATCATATAGGCATGGGAAATGACATTGCGCATGGAAAACCGCTAGGTGTAAACACAATAAAAAAAATTACATCTCAAAACTATTGGTGAACTTTATTATAAACAAATTTGACCCGCATAAGCTAAAAGAGATTATCAAAAAATTCATGGAGGTGTCAAACGAGATTACCATGATCCATCAATGAGGTAACCACTCAGGATTTTCTTTAGACACCCGATCAACCTGCAAATAATATATAATGAGAAATAATATAATGGGTTATAAACACAAGATAAAGAAAGAACCAATCAAGTAAAAATGGTTAAACTTGAAATTCAACGGCACAGGAACCAAATATGACTTTCTACTTTCTCTATCGATTCAGTGTTATTTTTAGCATCACCAACTAATGAAATTCTTAGCAATGATCAATAGTTAACAATTCTGAACATTGAAAAATAGTAGTGCACAATATGAGTACGCATGTATTATTAAAAGTGGCATAATCTTCCTACGTTACTCATAGTGCAACTATCCCCAAAATAAATAAGAATGCACAACCATGAAGTTATCATCAATGAATGAGGATGCAAGGCTCACAAAGAGACCTTACCAATACCCACAAGCCTAAAACAAAAAAATAAAATAAGATTGACCACAATACTTAATGATTAGTCAGGAAAAAATCATGAGTCATAACAGATCATCAGAAGGTATTTAAAGAAATTTACTTACATGAAACATATCTTAAAAGATCATAAATCAATTGATAAACCATAACCAGCATTTTTATTAACAGTTTACAATCCGAATTTTATAAGCCTAAACGGATTGACACTGCAAAGTTTATGTACACAGACGAAAAAGAAGTAGTTGAATAGAACAAATATAATGTTCTCTACAAATTTTTTATAAGAAAAATGGTTTTTGATATTTTTTTATTCTCGTTGTTATTCACTAATTCAATGTGTTGAAACTTAAACCTTTGATACCTCTTCACTAAGGATGCAAATATTGGAGATGACACAAGGAGTCCAATAGTGAAAGCTGAAGCAGTAATATCTTAAATATTGTCCAAGATAAAATATCCCCTGCCCTGCTTTAAGAAGAAGTTGAAAAGGTAGGTAAAACAAAGATATATAAAATCTCCCCTCCCCAACTATAATGAGTTCCAACCTATAAAAACATGTTTTGCTGGGATACTGAAGAAATTGCTCCTCCGTGTAATTATTGACGCCATTGGATTTTCTGTAGATTAGAGATCCTTCCTTAAAGAACTTTAAGTCATCTCTAATTATCTTAAAAACTCCTTCAAGCACTTTAAGACATAGTATTTAGAGAAGAACTTGTCAAATCTTGAAATCATTTAATTCTTATTGAACGTTTACATGTGCATTAGCCTATAATTAAACAAAATGGAATAACGTAGAAGTTCAGTTCATGCTTACGAAATGACACTCAAAAGTTTGAAGAGACTTTTTCCCAAAGACACCATAGAAGAATAATGATAACATGGAGAAAATTACCACTAATTCCTTACCACATAAACAGACTGGAGATTCCCATGATGATAGACCCCCGATTACTGAAATTCACTTCTAGAACCACGATTAGTGCAACATTTTCCTACAAAATATTAAAGTTACTATATTTATGAAAACTAATAAGACAACATAAATCCTATAAGGTTACGCAAAAGTAAGTAAAGCATCATGTATTAAAATCAACCTACCCACCAGCATATAAATTAAATTACTAAATGAAGGATTGTTAATTATACCACATACGTTGGAGATCTCATATTTTTTAGCATGTGAAAATCTACCAATGCAAAAAAGAAGCACAACCATAATTGGTATTGATATTTACACATACGTGCACATAACATTAATGATTAATAACATAACATATTTTTAAGTAACAAAAACATTGAGAAGTGAACTTATTAGTCAACCTCTACTGTCTTTCTTTTAAATATATCCTAGTATCCATGTTTGTCCAGTTTAGAAGCAAAAAACTCCTTAAAATGATCACTTTGATCCTGACAGGAGGAAGTTAAAGATATTATCATTTAAGTGCTTTCTGGTCTGCGCCATCTCATAATCACTGTCTATATGTATTGACAAGGAAATGTTTTTTTTTCAACAAATCATTGTGCAGATGGAGGCACATGGATATTCCCAACAGGACCTACTTTGTAAAGAGACAAAGCTACTTTTCCAATATCATTGACCAAATTAATTAGTATATTGACTGTCTAGAACTATATATAAAATTAGTAGCTCATGTAACTATATTATGGGACATGATAAGAAATAAAAAGTTCCATTCGAGTTGGTAGTGGATCAAACACTCTTTGTTGGAATTTTAGAGCCGTAGCATAAAATCTTAGATCTGGATATTTTAGTATAATTCGGCTGTGTAGGTGCATTTCGCAGGTTGTTCAATGTTCAAGAAAGTGAATCGTAATATAATAAGAGAACTGACTTTTGGGGAGTATCACTGTGCTAATGTTAAAAAAAGTTATTCTTTTGCCTCTGCCCCTATTTATTCGTGCTTACCTAGTTAGTTAATAAGGAAACCAAGATAGTTAATAGGTAAAATGTTATATAACTGTTTATATAACAGTTATATAATTATTTATATAACTATTATATAAATTGTTATATAACAACGAAAAAAACAAAATGAGATGAAATATAATACATATAGTTGTATTACCTTAAGGCATATGTGTAAAGCAATAAAGCATAAGGCATACATGTAAAGAAATAAAGCATAAGGCATATGTGTAAAGCAATAAAGCATAACACCCTGAAATTAGTTTTTTGAATCTCAAAACCCACTGGCAACAAAATGAATCTCAAACCCTATGCTCCATTAATCCCTTCAATTAATGGAGCATAGTGAACTTGCCTTAACAATGCATATAATTGTTTCACTACAATATAGATTTTTTCTACTCCTTAACTAAGCCTTGACACCTACCTACACTCTCTTCTCATCTTGTGAAAATCACAGGAAAGCCAAAACCTCAAATTGGCCATGACAAGTGCAGTTTCTTTCATCAAAATGGCACTTGAAGTCTTTATTTCAAAACATCAAAAGCGGCAAACTGGTGTACTCATGCTAATTTTCAACTGACAGGTCACAGTAATCTTACTTCTCAGCAATTGTGTATATCCTCCAATTACTATTATTCATGTTAATGGATCTTCAATGCATATTCTCTTAATTGGTTCCATTTCTATCAATGTCCATTATGTTTTCTATTTGTACCTAATTTGTTCTTTTGTTCCGAACATGCCTCCAAGTATGCCTTCAATTAATCAACTTTTTTGTTTAGGCAATAATAATGTGTTTTATTCTTATGGTTATGATGTTTAGGATCAGAAGTCCAATAAGAAGATTGAACGTTGGAGCACGGTGTGGAGTTCTATAAATCTTAGAGAGTTTGTTTATTCAGTGGAACACAATTGTTTCCATTTTGTCATCTTTTGACTAGATAATTCTTTTGATGTATTTATAGCTAAGTTAAACCATTTATAGAAGACAATAGTGATATTTTAGGTAAAATGTTTGTGAGGGACAAATTACACTTACAGTGAATTTGAACTTGAAAAAGTGTGGGGTTCTTTATTAATAAAGGTAAATACTGGTTGTGGTTCTGTCTGTTAATGTCATTTATTGATAATTATAATGCTAAGTATATTAGTTATTCTATTGTATAGCTAATGCTCATACGAGGACAAACCATAGTCGTAAGTTGTGTGCCTAGCCATCCTTAGGAGGCAATAAACCAAGGCTAAAAGACGAAAACAAACCAAAAGCACATTCTAGGTACTTACAAAAGGCCTTAGATCATGACTCAATTAAAGGTAAAAATAAATATAAATAACAAATGGCAAAATAAAGGAATAACTAAAAAAGGAAGAAAAATATATTTAGACTAATTCAAATATATTCAAACACCCTAGTATATCACATCTCTCTGTTATTAATTATCACCCTTGTAAAATCCATCTACTCGTCTATATATTGACATGATTATCAATTATAAAAACTCAGTGAAAAACTTTCCACTGAGAGTTCAAACCAGACTTTAAAAATTTCATTCTTCATAATAATTGACAAGAGGCCCTCCAATACCACACTAAAAAATAGATATCTCACTCCAAATATTGCTAAAAATACACTAATAATCTACTCAACCTTCAAACACTAATGTAAGGATGAGAGTAAAGTCATTACCTCTGAAATTCAGTAACTCGCCCACATCAGCTATTTATAGTCAAACTAGGAGCGATCAATACTAGACAGAAAGAAAACAGAGAAGTGCAAGTGATAAACAATACAACGATAAGTAAATTGAACATGATTTAGCATCAACTGACTTTGTGTACCCAAACTTTCCCAAGGCAACCATTAGACAGGATTTTCTACGATGGTGACCAAAGTTTCTTCAATCGAGTCAAATCTATTAAATCACATTCCGAATATTAAGGTTCCAATAATAGATCGTGTGTTGGCCATGTTAGTCCCACTGCCGTATAACAATTTTAACATATCTATTCAACAGCAAGAGGAGTCTTACTCATGGGCTTCATTAGAAATCTTAAGTTCAAGTATTAACATATCTATTTAACATATCATGCAGTTTGTCAGGTTTTCGGTGGAGTTACTAAAATAATGATAAAGTTGTTTGTTCCTTAAGTTTTTCATAACTAAATCAAAAACCAAAAATCAGAAGCAAATGTAAATACTTACAGTGGAACAGATGTTTTGCAAGTGTATCATTAGGCATATACTAAGCAAAAAGAAACCTCTCATCATTGTCACAACAATACCCAATCAAATTGGCAAATCTTTTATGCCTCAACATTCTAACTTAGAATGTTTCATCCTTCAAACAAATCTAGAAGGAACTCTAGCCGTTTGTCCCTAACACTTGAAAAGGATAGCATGTGATGGAGACATTTTTATCCTACTCAATTGAATATAACAATTATGGATACAGTTACATGAAATTACATTATCACGCAATTTGTTGAATATAATACCTATACTCACAGTCGTATTATCACACATCAATGATTATATAACAAGAAAACAAACTAAATAACAGAAAGTCTTGGATCACACACTAAACGAATCCTACAAGAATCATTTGTGACCTAGTATTACTTCAACTTAGGATCAATGTGAACATGTCATTAATATTGACCCCATAAATTTGATTAAGCATATGGATACATCAATTACATTGCATCATTTATATGATAGCTTTGTAATAATTTCACATTATGAAACGTAGTGAGCTAAGAAAACATATTATTAATATTGAGATAAGCAAACAAAAGTAGAATTAATCAAATTATATGATGATGCATAAAAATTATTATCTACAAATAGTTCATATGAGTAGATTAGTACAAATTGGGAAGATTTCAAAGGTGTAAAGGGTCAATGCATTGCGAATCTTTTGTGAGCGAGATAAGAAAAAAGTAATGAATGTCTTCATTTTGGAATTACATTGAACACTTAGAGAACACACAAATAAAATTTGCAATTGTTGTAATATCTCTTTTGTAGGAACCAAAATTCAACCAGATTCAACAAGAAACAAGCCCAAATGGATAAATTTAAAATAATGACTTACAATATTCTTCATGTGACTCTTCCAGAACATATTGATCCGTTATGAGTACAAATATGGATATTGTAAGGTAAAAAATATTTGAAATTTATGCAATCCAAGTGATATTCTATCCCTATAAATTTTCCCTTCATGGAAACAATTTTCGAATAAATAGAGTGTTTCCGGTTTGAGTTAAGACATGTACATGATGATAAATATCTAACTGCAATAAAAAATTAAAACAAAATATTACATATAAAAAAACTAATCAAATTCTAGAAAACCCTATCATTCCTGAGTTATTCCAGACTTATATCTGAACCCACTGCAATAATTAATTTCACCCGAAGATATAAGATTAGACAATTTCTCATAAGCAATATAGAATTATAGAATTGATGAGGTGTATGTATCTCTTTTCTGGATCCGAGATTCAGCGACAAATGACAAGAGGGTGGATAGATGCTCTAATAAAAAATGCAAAAGCAATTTCCATAGTACAATATTCAAAAGCCCTAATTTATTCCTATCAAATAAATGTGATAAACAAATAAGGTTCAAACTTACCGATTGAATATAAACCCATGATTCTCATTAATCAACCATTAAAATTCTCTAGAGAGAATTTACAATACATTTTCCAAAAATAAACAAAAACACCAATTAAAACTTGTACCATTACCCATCTTAGATTATTTAACCAATAAACTATTTTTTTACAAGTAATCCTAAAAAATAATAACAATCAAATGCACCAAAATATTGAAAAAAAATACCTCTTTGTATCCATCCAAGTACATCTTGAGTGGATAAAGATAATCTTAAAAACCTAGTGTTGCCATTTCCCACAGCAAAACATCATTATTAATCATCTTCCTCTTGAATGATGGCAAAGCCTAAATAATTGGTTATCACAATATATTCTCATCTAAAAAGAAGTGCCACAAATATTTATTTCTCTACATTTAATTCCAAATAGTCTATAGAGACAAATAAATAGAGAGAGAAAGATCCGAGCTGCTGAGCAAAAAATGATATTGGCGGTGGAGAATGAGAGACGAACAGTAGAGCAGCTGTGACCAAAACATGAGGGAAATATCCGAGCGGGAAGGTTAGAAATGAGAGGGATGAGTGAGCGAGAGAGTACAAAAGTGAGTTAATGTAATTTTTTAGGGCATTTATATTTTCACCCAAAATAGAGTATCAGTTTACAAACTATATAACAATCAAGGCACACAATCAAACCTAATTCTATTTTTAGAAATGTACCAACTCCTCTGGATTTTCTGACTTCTCCTAAGGATCTGATGTTTTTTATGTTCTCTCAGCTTTTTAAATCTACTCCTTTTAGCTTTATGGAAACTCAAAAGTCCAAGATCTCAATACTAATAGTTTTCAGTGTAGTAGTGTGAAGGTGTAAGTGGTGATGTGCTCAAAATCACATGCATGCAATTCACACACACTTAATTACAGACAAGATGCTAATCAAATTACAAACAGATCTCAAATAAGTAAATATTTCCAAAATCATTTTAATCGAAACTATCAGGCTTTAGGTCTTTCAATATATCCACATATCAAGAGGGATTCTTGCTATAAACACGAGCCAAGATCCTAAACACTTTCTTACTTTGAAAATGTACAAAATATTTCACAAAATATGAAATATGTGAAAGTGTAAATCCCTAATCAAGATCTTAAACTAGATCTAAGTCTGAATGTTCAAAGAAACTGGAATAAAAAATAGTTTTGTTGGTTTTAGGGTTTAAAAACATAATAGTTGAAAACATCCAACAAAACTATGATTTCTCGAAATAAGAAATCAAAACAAAGAGAGATATAAATGTGGAATATATCACAGAACGTCAATCTCAATTTTTTATGAGAGAAAATGAGATCAAACTATTGTGATTAAGTTGGAAAAGAGATAACGGACATAAGAGGAATGATCTTTGCAACTCTTGATGTAACACACTCTCATAAATGTATTTTTGGTGAGATTTGGTCGTATTTTAGTTTAGGGTTTCCTATTTCTCTCTTCTCTCTCTCTCTCTCTCTCTCTCTCTCTCTCTCTCTCTCCCTCTCTCTATTCTCTCTACTCTCTTTATTGTCTCTCAAAAGTGAAACAAGCCAAAGATTGTAATTGCAAAACACAAGGCATGTATTTATACTAAGCTAAGGAAGCCTTTGGAACTTCGAAGCAAATGAATGGTCATGATTAAGTCTCAACTGATCAAGGTAAATCTGATGGCTAACAATGCATCGCAATTATAACGCCTCTGATTGGTTTAAATGAAAACACAAGGATCGGGTAAAAACGCATGCAGGCCATAGATTAAAACAATCCAACAGTTCACAATCAAACACTAGAATGTGAGGGTATGGAAACACACATCCAACCATTGTTATATTAAGACATGTAAGGCTATGATGGCTTGTAAAACACGTGTTTTTAGACTTTCAGAAATACAAATTTTACCTACATAATTATCTAGCACTTTTTGTTTCTACCCAAGCAGGTTTTTAACAGCTTAATGAAATTACAAATCACTCATAAACTTTTCAAATCCAAATTTTAAATTTCTAAAAATTGTTTAAAAAATCTTAGAAATGATTTAAAATATCCCAAAAATTATGGAAAAATTATTTTAAAGGGAATTAACTCACACACCCTCATATTATGAAGAATGCAATCTCATATGGAGGACATAAATTGTCCTAGGTGTTATGTTGGTGTTTATACCTTTGGACTATTAGAGGAAATCAAAATGAAGAGTCTGAAGGCTTGTTGGTTTAAAAGGTGTAAGACTTAATTTTTCACTATTTCCAAACTAGATGAACACCTATATAATATGGACTCAAGTGAGTCAAAGATATAGGGTGCTTCAATCTCCCCGTTGGAAATATGAGACAAAATCTCCTTTGAGTCATCTAGGACTCTTAGGGATACAAAAGAATAAGAAAAACTTAGTCCTATACAAAAATTATATCTATCCAATATCCTAGAAAGAGAAAATTACATAACTCAACTAGATACAGACCAATACCCTATCAAAATTTTATTGCAAATGAAGGTACTGATTCCTGTAAATAAGATAACTAAGATCAAGATTTTTAGTTGAGAATACACCAAAATGTCCAAGAGGACTCAAATTTCTCCCCCATTTTGTCTCAAATGGAGAAAGGGCAAAGTAAAGAAGTAAGAAACAATAAATCATTGTTCTGTAATAACCATACCATTAGGTTTGCATAAAGATTAAAATCGAAGAAAGTTTAATAGTTTAGTAAACATATTAGCTAATTGTAATTCAGTAGCTAGGTAATTAATTTTTAACTCCTTAGATTCAACTAACTCGCGGATGAAATGATATTTGATTTTAATATGTTTGGTATGGATTTTTAGAAATATTAATCGCGCTTTGATTGTCACAATAGAGATGTAACTTATCTTTGGTTATACCGTAATATTTCAGCATTTGTTTCAGCCAAAGTAATTGAGCACAACAGCTTCCTTCTGCAATATATTCAGATTCGGCAGTAGACAAGGAAATGCAGTTTTGTTTCTTACTACTCCATCCTACCAAATTGTTGTCAATGTATTAACACACTCCTGAAGTACTCTTACTATCATCGGTACATCCAACCCAATCAGCATCAGTGTAACCTATTATAGTACTAAAAGTGTCTTTAGTGTACCAAAGTCCTAAGTTTAGAGTGCCTTTAATGTATTTGATAATTCTTTTAACGCACAATGGATGACTCTCTTTAGGAGTGTTTTTATATCGGGCACACACGCAGACAGAATACATGATATCAGGAAGGGAGGCAATAAGGTAAAGTAAGCTTCCTATCATACTACAATACAAGGTAGAATCAATTGATTTCCCATTCTCATCTTTAGAAAGTTTGACAGAAGTACTCACATGAGTCTTTGCTTCTTCAACTGTTTCTATGCCAAGCTTCTTGACAATCTCTAAAGCGTATTTGGATTGCAATAGAAATAATCAATCTGAATTTTATTTAACTTGGAGCCCTAAGATGAATTGTAACTCCCCCATAAGTGACATTTGAAATTCTTTGTGCAAAAATCCAAAAATGATATCGTTAACATAAACTTGAGCTATAGGAATATTATTGTCAAAATGTTTGACAAACAAGGTTTGGTCTTTCCCTCCTCTCCTAAATCCGTTGTCTAAAATAAATGTGGATAGACGCTCATACCAAACTCTAGGAGTTTATTTTAACCCATAAAGAGATTTTTTCAGAAGATAGGCATAATTTGGGTGATGAGGGTCAATGAGCCCTTTGAGTTGTTCTGCATAGGTCTCCTCAGTTAAAATTTTGTGAAGGAAGGTTGACTTAACATCCATTTGATATAGAATGAAATGAAAATGATAGGTTATGGCAAAAAATAAGCGAACAGATTTGAGGCCAGTGAGAGGAGCAAAAGTTTTCTTGAAATCTATTCCTTCAATCTGAGAGTAGACCTGTGCAATTAATCTAGCTTTAATCTCAATAATCATCCCAGATTCATCAGTCTTATTTTTAAAAATCCAACATGTGCCTATAATGCTTTTATTTTCAGGCTTGCATACAATATACCATACATCATGAATGACAAATTGAATAATTTCTTCCTGCATAACACTTATCCACAAAGTGGCATTCAAGGCTTCATTTACAGCCTTTGTCTCAATAAGAGACACAAAGCATGAAAAATAAGCAATGTTACGAAGTTGAGATATTGTACGAACAGGCTCAGTAGGATTACTAACTACACTATCTAAAGGATGATCTTTGGAAACCCAGTTAGGTACTTTAGGGGTCTCAGTTGGTAAGGATTTAACTATCTCTAGAGAGTCATAATAAAATAAAATTCAGACGCATCAACAATAATTGGTTCTTTGGTCTTACTTTCTACATTAGTGTCACTTACAACCACATTAATGGATTCCATCATGGTTTTGGTATGAACATTGTAGACACGATAAGCTATACTATTTGCAGAATATCCTAAGAAAGTGTCTTTATCTCCATTGGTTTCGAATTTAGACAGATGTTCTCTGTCCTTACAGACATAATAAGTGCTACCAGAGGTTCTAAAGTATTTTAGGTTAGGTTTCTTACCATACCAAAGGTCATAGGATGTTTGTTTGGTATTTTTCCATAAGTAGACTCGATTGATTATATGACGGGCGGTACAAATGGATTCTACCCAAAAATATTTAGGTAAGTTCTTCATATGAATCATCACACGTGCCATTTCTTGAAGAGTGAGATTTTTACTCTCAGCTATTCCATTTTGTTGAGGTGTCTTAGGAGCACTAAATTCATATTTGTAACCATTATTGTCATAATATTCAATGATAATTAAATCTATGAATTCTCCTCCTCTATCACTATGAATTCTATCTACTTGGGAGTCCTTTTCGTTTTCTATATGAATTAAGATTTTCAAAAACTTACAAAAGGTTTCTAATTTATGTTTTAAAAAGGCAACCCAGGTAAATCAAGTGAAGTCATCAACCATAACAAGGATGTAACTGTTTTCTCAAAGACTAAAAGTACGAGAAGGACCCATTAGGTTCATATGGATAAGTTCTTAAGGTTTAGAGTATAGAACTTCTTTAACTTTCTTCTGGGGAGCCTTAACAATTTTCCCTTCCTGACATGGACCATAAACAATATTTGAAATTGGTTTGATCTTAGGAAGACCTCTAACTATATCTCGGGAGCATAATTTGCCAAGACTATCATAATTAATGTGAAGTAACCTATTATGACATATCTCATTGTCATCCATTCTGGCAATGTTACAAGCCTTTGTACTTGGATTGACTGTGTAACAGTTATCTGGAGTACGAAGTCTTGTACTAATGCATTCACCTTTTTCATTTAAAATTTTGCAATTGTTCTTTAAAAAAGTGACAGTATGGTTTGCGTCACAAAACTGTGATATACTTAGTAAATTGTCTTTAAGACCTTTTACCAAGAGAACATCTTCAAGAATAGGTAATCCTCCTTCATGGAGTGTTCCTTTACCAATGATCTGGGCTGATACACAATCTCCAAACAAGACTTTTCCTCCGAAAAAGTTAGTTTTGTTTGAAAATTTGGATCATCGCCGGTCATATGTTTAGAACAACCCGAGTCTAAATACCATCCAATTGTCATATGTTCATCTCTAAAAGCACTTATCACAATGTTGCATTTTACTGGGGTAATAAATCAGCTTTTCTAACCCAAATTTCTCTAGTTTTCAATTTGTGATTATTAGCTCATATTTTATCAAACTTGCAAGCTTCTGTCTTTTCTTTAAAAGATTTTTGCGCATATTTATTAGTATTATAAACAGTTTGAGCAATTGTTCTAAAAAAGAATCTAGGATTCCTTCTTGTTGATGGTCTTTTAATATTAATCCTTTTTTCTTCTGTTATGATAGTTAGAATTATTACCTGGCTATCTAGGAAGGGCATATTTATTTCGGCTTCTCCTAGAATAATTTGAGTTATGGTAAAAAAGAGAGTTATAGATAGAATTACATAGACGTTTGGAATATCAACCAACAAGGGAATGTCCATAGAAATCACAATAGGAGCAGTAAAGATGGCACGTTGAAGCCACAACCTTAGGGAAATTATTATTCAAAGGTTTGTCTAGGTTTTGAGCTCTAGTATTGTTCTTAGGTGGCACAGGATGAAATATCAAATCTTCTTATCGAATAGGGGGTAGACGTATTTGGTCTTTTTCTCAACATTATGCTTAGAGTTACTTGATTCACTAGTGTCTAACTTCAGTTGTTTTACATCAAACTAATTTTTCAAACTTTGAAAGTCTAGACAAGTTTCAATAGGTCTTTTTCCACCAGACACAAACTTTATAGTTTCAACGTTTTTAGTTTGTGTCTTAGAGTTAGGAAAAATCCTATTCCAGTTCTGCCATCAAAATTGGTTTTACTTTCAGCAACACAATCTTCAAAACATTTAGAATTATTTTCAAATTTTGCAAAATTTTTGAAGACTGTGAATGTCTTTTCCTTTGTTTTTTCTAATTCTAACAATGTTTCTTTGTATTTCTTTTCCAGAATTTCATTTGAGTTAGACAACTCTGTCAGTTTTTGTTCAAATTTTTGGTTTTATTCTCATGAGTTAGACATTGAGTAGTGTACTCTTCAGCATTCTTTTGGATCATTTGACTTAGGGTTTCTATCTTCTGGGTAAGATCCTTGACAATCTTTTCAAGCCTAGTGCTTTTCTTGAGAGTTTTTGTGCACAGTGTGTGAATGTCAGGAAGGTCATCATTTTCGGAGTCAATAAGTGTAGCAAAGAATGACATATAAGGGTCAAAAGTGTTAGATGACTCAGGTTCATCATTTTCAGAGTCACTTGAGTCATCGCAAGTCTTGCTTAGATGATCCCTATTATGTTTGTGAATTTTGTCTAAGTTAACTCTACTGTGACTAGCCATGTGTCCTAACTTCCCACATCTATAGCATTCAACATTTTTAAGGTCTTTCTTAGGTCTCTTGTGATTGTCAGTATGGTTTTTGTCTTGTTTTCTCTCATGAGGTCTATTGTTAAATTGGTTTGGATAAGTAGGTTTGCCTTATCTTTTTGCCATTTTATTTCAAAAGTTCACAATTTTCTTAAACTGTTTACACATTAAGGAAATCTGATTATCCAAAGTATCTAAATTATGGTCCTCATCATAGTCTAAGTTAATGTTAGGTATGCTAAGTTCAGGTTTGGTCAACTTAGATGAAAAAATAAGATTTGAGGCAGACTGTTTCTTTTGGGACTGGGTTAATTGTTTCTTAAATTCTAATTCCATTTCCACAGTTCTCAATTTTCGACTCAGGAGTTCAGGTGTGAGATTTTGATCATCCATCTCCTTAATTGCATATCTCTTATTATCAAATTTTTGTGGAAGTGATCTTTGTATTTTAGAGATAATTTCCTTTCTATCATAATCAATCCCATTAGCATGTAATTTGGTCACAATATTTGTCAGTCTAATATAAAAGTCATCAAATGAGTCAGTCTCAGTCATGATCAAGGAGTTGTACTGATGAATTAACATTTGTGTTTTAGTAGATTTAACTCTGGTATCACCCTCATGTGCAGTCACTAGGGTGTCCCATGCTTCCTTAGAGGTACAAGATAATGATATCCTCTTAAATTCTTGTTCATTAATAGACATGAATATGGCTTTTTTTCCTTTGTTGTTGTTAAGGGAAGTCTTTTTCTCTTCTTTAGTGAATTCATCTAGTAACTTTATAATCCCCATAGTATTTCCTCCAGCGGACGATTTAGTAAGAAAAGTGTAACCATTTTCAATAGCTTCCCAGACATCATCTCCCAACATCCCTTGGATGAAGGCAACCATACTTGTTGGTTCAATTAAAGAGAGGGGGCCTGGACAGGTTACTTACTCTCTCAAACTTCTCGTCCATAATTTGTTTTGAGAAAACAATTTAGAAACTCAAGATCTTAAGAATTTTGAAAAATCAAAGCTTTAATACCAATTGAAAAACGTACCACTTAAGTTGTTTAATTTAAGATTAAACTATGTAAATGGCTCCAAAGAGTTTGTTGAAGAAACTTGTAAGGACATTTTTATCATGTCTGAAATGTTATCATTTTTATATGTCGTACGCCGGTTTAATGGCAAGTCTCTACACGATGGCATCAATCCGAATTTAGAGAATCAATCATTTATTATCTCCATCATGTGTCCCTCATCTGCCTCAACGACTTCACCTTCCATGATTTTAGGCACGTAATGCAAGTGGTACACAAGAGAAGTCAAAAACAGTGAAACAAGGCTAGATAAGGAAGTTCAAGGGCAAGTTGGTAATTTTACAACCACCGTCTGGAAACTAGTCAAATAGAAAGTTGAAGATCTTGCCGCAACAAAGATACTAGAAGAAACGACACCTCAATCTGATCTACGGTGAACAAGTTATGGCCTTTTGAAAATGGAGAGATTTCCAAGAAAAAGATTTGGGAAAAATGCTAAGTGTTTAAGTCATCTTGTCCAGCGATTTTTTCCGAACCGAGGGACGAACCGATTCGGGGGGCGAACCGATTCACAGGGTACCCGAACAGGTTTGGGGTGCCTGTACGCTGGATAGAATTTTAGAGTTTTAAAAAATGTGGAACTCTCCATTTGTTTCCCTATAAAAGCCAACTTCGGGGGAGTTATTTTTTAAGACTTGCATAGACGAATTTGAGAATCCAAATACTTCAAGTCTTCAATTTTTTATCCCCAAGACTTATTTTTTGATTCACCCAACTTTGCCAAACCTTTGTGAATTAGTTTGCAACCCAAATACACATCCGTGTGTCTGTTCATACTCTTGTGGAGAAGACCGTTCTTCTTCATTACTGCCCTCCTGGAAAGGGAAACTTCCAGCTGCCGACTACAGATCCGACGCCTGAGGGTAATTCTGTGTCACTTTATTTTTCATTGGAATCCGAGAAATTGTATGTTACAATATTATAATGAAAATAAATGGTTTTGCCCCTTTGGGGGATTTTTCCTCACATGTATGTGTTTGAATTTTCTTGCATAAGTTATCATCTTGTTCAATCACATATAGTTGCATGTTTAGGAGTTGATTGACAAAAAGTGCGTTTAATTAAATAATATCTCTATTTGAAATCACGTGCACTCTTTCAAAACTCCTTTCTGAAAATAAATTCTTAACACAAGATGTGTAAAACAGTATGAACGAGTTATTTAAGGTATAGTTTTACCGGTTTTGAAAACCAAAACTTAAGGAAATTAAATCAACACAGCCTCAAGAAAGGGATGAGAGGAAGAGGAAGTATACAAGTACAATGTTAATGTGGTAAAAATCCACCCAATTGGGGAAACATCCACGGAGGTCTCTACACCTCAAAAGTAAAAATCCACTAAAATGGAGTAATAGTTTACAAACTATATAACAATCAAGACACACAATCAGACCTAATTCTAAGTTTAGAAATGTACCAACTCCTCTGGATTTTCTGACTTATCCCAAGGCGCTGATGTTGTTGATGTTCTCTCAGCTTTGTAACTCTACTCCTTTAGCTTTACTTCAACTCAAAAGTCCAAGATCTCAATACCAATACTTTTCAGTGTAGTAGTGTGAAGGTGTAAGTGGTGATGTGCTATAAATCACATGCATGTTACTCCCACACACTTAATTACATACATGACGCTAATCAAATTATAAACAGATCTCAAATATGTAAATATTTCCAAAATCAGTTTAATCAAAACTATCAGACTTTAGATCTTTCAATATATCCCTAGATCAAGAGGGAATCTTGCTCTAAACACGAGCCAAGATCCTAAACACTTTCTTATTTTGAAAATGTACAAACTATTTCAAAAAATGTGAAATATGTGAAAGTGTAAATCCCCAATCAAGATCTTAAACTAGATATAAGTCTGAATATTTAATGAAACTGAAATCAGAATCTCTTTTATTGGTTTTAGGGTTTGAAAACAGCCAACAAAACAATGATTTCTCAAAATAAGAAATAAAAAAAAAGAGATATAAACGTGGAATGTATCACCGAACGCCAATCTTAGTTTTCTATTACAGAAAATGAGATCAAACTCTTGTGATTAAGATGGAAAAGAGATAAAGGATAGAAGAGGAATGATCATCCCAACTCTCGATCTAACACACTATCAGAAATGTTTTTCTGTTGAGATTTGGCTAGGGTTTAGTGTAGGGTTTCCTATTCCTCTCCTCTCTCTCTCTCTCTCTCTCTCTCTCTCTTCTCTAACCTATTTATTGTCTCTCAAAAGTGAGGCAAGACAAAGATTGTAATCGCAACACGTAAGGCGTGTATTTATACTAAGACAAGGAAGCCTCTGGAACTTCGAAGCAAATGAATGGTCATGATTAAGTCTCAACTGATCAAGTTAAATCTAATGGCTAACAATGTATCGCAATTATAACGCCTATGATTGGTTTAAACGAAACACAAGGATCGGGTAAAAATGTATGTAGGCCATAGATTAAAACAATCCAACGGTTCACAATCAAACACTGGAATGTGAGGGCAAGTAAACACACATCCAACCATTGTGAGATTAATAAGTGTAAGGATGTGATGGCTTGTAAAACACGTGTTTTTATATTTTCAAAAATATGAGTTCTACCCACACAATTATCTAGCGCTTTTGGTTTCTACCCAAGCAGGTTTTTAACAGCTTAATGAAATTACGAATCAACCCATAAACTTTTAAAAGCCAAATTTTGAATTTCTAAAAATTGTTTAAAAAATCTTAGAAATTATTTAAAATATCCTCAAAATTATGGAAAAGTTATTTTAAGCGGATTTAACTCACACACCCTCATATTATGAAGAATGAAATCTCATATGCAAGACATAAATGGTCTTAGGTGTGGTATTGGTGTTTATACCATTGGACTATTAGTGGAAATCAAAATGAAGAGTCTGAAGGCTTGTTGGTTTGAAAGGGGTATGACTCAATTTTTCACTACTTCCAAACTAGATGAGCACCTATATAATATAGACTCAAGTGAGTCAAAGATATAGGATGCTTCAATGTCAAATGGCTTGTCCACACATACCAATTGCCCTCAAAAGCAAGACGTATATCATGGAAGTTATGCCAAAAGGGGGAACACCTTCCAATTAACCAAAAAACTGCATACCCACATATAGATGTCAAACCTAGGGAACACATATTTGGTTTGACAGTTTCAACCCGAAACACTGCCGAAATGCCTGGTTGGCATGCCACCCAAATTTCAATGGGGCCTACCCATGAGCTTGGTAACAAGTCCAACAATAGTTTTTACATATTTTTCAAACCCAATTTTTCCAGGCTCGGGTCCCGTCCGGCATTTCTTTTTGTATTTAGGTAAACCTAATAAGTGAGAACCTAATAAACATAAACATAAACATAAACATAATAATAATAATAATAATAATAATAATAATAATAATAATAATAATAATAATAATAATAATCATGCTGAGACTCGTCTCTCGTCTTTTCCTTCTTTCCTTTTCCAAAAAGTGTTGAAAAATATTTTTTCTCTTTTATCAAAAATACCAAAAATATTTTCCCCCTTCTCATACCAAAAATATTTCTCCTCCCCTGTGTCCAAAACATTTTTCCTTCATCTTTTCCATAATGTCGACATCATTTTTCTTCATTTTCTAAAAATAATAGTTTTTTGTTTCTCTTTTCCAAAAATAAATCCCTATTTTTCTCCTTCTCGGGTCGATAGTATACCCTTGGCGTGGCTCCCTTTTAGCTTCGATCTTCAGTCAAACCACCCTGAAGCTTCGTCAGTCCCCTCACTTCCTTCGAGTCTGGAATTCATGCACTTTCCATGGAAAACATAGACCAGATGCCGAATGTGCAGCCGAATTTATTGACTGTCCTAGCCCAACTTACTGCCAAGATTGACAACATTCAAATCGAGGTTCATAAGATGCAATGAAATTAGGACCCTATTCTGAAGATCTTGAGGTCCTCTTCCCTCGTGCTATGGTTCCTCCTAACCCGAGCCTATTTAGGTTCCCAAGGAATACTAAACGCTCCATGTGATCCTCCTACTAATGGGCCTCTTCCAACCCAGCTTTCTATATCGAATCTTGCATAGCCAGGGGCTCACTTACCCGTGACCATTGATCCGAAAGAGGAAGAATAGAACAAGTTCAAGGAGGACCTCAATATGTTGACCAAGAAATTAGACCAAGTCAAACTATCTGGGAATCACATGGACTACATCCATATATCTCCATATCCTAAAGCCATGTTACCAAAAAAGTTCAAGATGCCCAACATCGAGAAGTTTTGGGGATAGTGGACCTCCAATTGTTCATCTCTGTAGTCAGCACCGACCTATGACTCTCCTAGGGGCCTCTGAAGAAATAATGACCCAAATGTTCCAACAAACCTTGAAGGAGAGTGCTCTCCGTTGGTTATTATCTCTCGAAGAGTTCTGAATTCGTAATTGGGAAGATGTTTCCCGCAAGTTCATGTCATAGTACAAGTACATGAGGAGTTAGAGGTTACCCGTCATGATTTATAGTTTCTCAAGAAGAATCCTGGGGAGTCGATCAGTAACTTCATATCAAGGTGGAGAGAGAAACCAGCCACCATGACCAACCGACCTTCCAAAGAGGACAAAGTTACCATTGTAAAGAAGAACCTCTTACCCCATGTGCGAGCAACGATTGGAGGACAGTAATACCCTCATTTTCGATCCATTTGAGAAGCAGGAATGGAGATTGATGCAACTAAGAATGTGTCTCAGAAGTGCGTACTCTTTAGGCTCAAATGCAAGCCTATCACGTTAGTAATAAGCTCGGTAAGTCGGGATCGTATCCACAGGGAAATAGGATAATGGAATTGTAACAACATTAGACAGATGAAAGAATCCTAACTCTGACTCTAAATAAAAGGAAAAGATGATTTGATTGGTGTGAGAATTTACTACAACTAAATAAAATTTTTAAAATAATTATTTGATGCACGAAAGTATGAATGAGATGCAGCTACTCTAAATTACTGATGATAATTGACTTGAAACTGTAAACTATATGATGAAAGAACAGGACGGGAATACAATCGCCCAACCCTAGTGTATTGATGATATAAAACTAATCGTAAATTTAAATGATTAATTAGACCCAGAATTTAGTACTTCCAAGCATTACATATATGAGGTTCAAGCCCACACCATACTTAATCAGAGGATGAGTAAATCGGTATTACAATAGTTACACTCGAATTGTATTTTAAAGAATCCCGGTTACCCAGAAGCAATCGAGATCCAAATATCTACAATTGTCTTGTTTCTACACAATATGGTCATAATCAAACCACTAAATTTAGAGGATTAATTTTATGTACATACAACTACCACATCGGGTTAGGTTCATGCATCCCGACCCATAAAAGTCTAGCCTACCATGATGAAATTAATGAAAACGATTTTGGAATTGCAGGTGGTAATGATTAAACTAAGGAAAATTTGTAGAATGATGTAAACAGAAAATTATACAGAGCAAACTAACCACTAATCTTACCAAAGCACTCAAAACATTAACTTCAATTACTTGTAATCACTGAAACCTGAACAATCTTCAATCTTGGAATTAAAATACTAAGCTATCTCCAAACTCGGGTTTTTCTGAAAAGAATGGAAAATTAGATAAATTCTCCGTCCTAAGAATGATAATAAAAAGGGTTTAAATACCCTACAAAACTCCAAGAGTTTTAGCTATACTAGGACTCTACATTAGAGGAAGTTTAGAAAATTAAAATTCGACAGTCGGACCGGTTCGGTCCTCCCTCAGTTCGGTCTGGCTGGAATTCGGATCGTTTTGTTTATTTTCTTTAGACTTTGTCTGCTCATAACTTTAACACTGGGACTCGGATTGAGGTGTCATTTCTTCCTACGTGCTCATGAAGTTGATATCTTCAACTTCTCTTTAGATGCCTCATCCGAATTCTGTGTAGAAATTACAATTTTGCCCTTTTGACTTTTCATTCTTTTCTTTCTCGATTCTTCCGGTTTCTTTCTTTCTTCATTGACATTAAATACCTGAAAAATTAGTACGAAATACCAGAAACTCGGTGTAATCGTTAGAATAAGTCAGTTGCAAGATTATGAGATAAATTCAAATCGATTACGCTGATCGAGGTGCTAAAAGTAACAAAATTAAAGGGATAAATTGGGAAGAATTTATGCCTAATCAAATCCCCCTAATTTAGACCTTTGCGCGTCCCGAGAAATGTAAAAGAATCATAGCAAGGCTTAACTCTTGAAAATAATTTTATTGGGATAGAATACCTTTTTTGCGGGCAAGTGATTGCATTTAGCATATGCAACAAGCCTTTAAACCCCCAGGTCACCCTAGTAGGACGAGTTGTGTCTCGTGAGAGTTTACAGTGAATATACCCACAAAATTTGACTCAAAGAACCTTCAAAATATGCAAAAATTGTATAATTCAAGCTTTCTCATAAAATAGTCATCATCAAGTCATGCCCAATAGTCTCAAATCATAGTGCGTGTGTGCGAAGCCGGAAATTTAACGCGGATTTCCACCGATTGACTATTACATTACTTATCCGAAAATTCATTTTGATTTCAAAATCTCACAGGATGCTCTCACAAACGAATCACTCGGAATGTGGCTATTCTCTCAGTGTGTGTGATAAAAAAGAGTAAATATACTGGACGCAAAGTCACGCACATAAGTAGAAAGACGGATATTTATGGTGAATAGATCTCATCATCGAAATACGGTTTTAAAAACGGGAACATTGCCTCGTATTTACGCATTCAATCTCTTTTATTATCTTTTTGTATCTTAGCTCTCCATGCGGTAACCAATTTCGCAATTTGGACTCGGTTAGGGCATTTTTGGTTTTAAAGTTATATTGGGTAAAATGAAAATGGTAGGGAAGGTTGGAATTGGAAAAGTCATTTATGATGTCCATTTGTGCTTTTTCCGGGCTATTGCTCATTTTTTCTTCTTTTTCTATATTTTTCTATTTTCACTTCTTTTCTTTTCTTGCTAATTTTGTTGAGCATATCTATTTTTTTCTTGCCCCTTTTTATGCACTTTTCGGACTTTATTGAATATTCCCTTTTCGCAATTCCAAGCTACTTGGGTTTTTAGAGGTACCAAACGAAACGGATAACTGTTATTCAGCTCAATTTGGGTTATCAAAGGGATAATTTTTCACATCTTTTTATGGCTAATATTTTTGGGTAATAAACGATGGCCTACTTCATTTTCCAAATTACATATTAATTTACCATATGCGTCTCGAGATTAATTTAATTTAGAGATTTGTAGCGCGCTTTTTAAGGCAATACCACACACGTTTTCCATAACCGATCAAAATAAAAGGATTAAGATCCAAGATGACTTTTTAGGCACTGAAAAGAATTTTGAGTTAACAATTAACTCGGATTGATTTATAAATTTCACAAAGATGAAAGGCTCGAATCTCACCAAGTTTGTTAATCTCCACACTTATTCGTTAGGTCGTCAATTTTCGTTCAATTTCTATCTTTGGCCAATTTCGGCTTTTTGTATTTTAATTTTACAACTTGAGACTTCAATTTCACTTTTAATGATATTTTTGAAAATTTTGAATTCCAATTTTTATTTATTTTGAACAAAAATATTTTTGGGTTTTTCAAAATTTTATGATTTTTTTTTAAATTTCTGGGCATTTTTGAAGATTTGTGAAGTTTTAGAAATATGCACTTGTGACCCCCCTAACTTAGACTTTTGCATTGTCCTCAAGCAAAAAGGACTAAAATCTAAACAAGGTAAAATAAGAAGTGCGATAAAGAAAACAAACAAATGGAGAAAATGCATATTTTTATAAAACAGGATGGTGGTACAACAACAGCAAAGAGCATACAGCATGTGGACAAGGGAAACAACTAAAAACCATCACAAACAACCAAGGCTTCATTGGGGTGGTGGTTGGGAAGAGCTGGGCGCGTCGGGGCCATAGGGGTCACAGAATTAGGATGGCAATGGTTCGTTGGGATCCCCTTGGTGTCGATACAAGTCCGCTTGGAAATGAAACATCATGCTTCTATCACGACGGTAGTTTGTCAAAAAGCTGATGAATCTCGTCTCAAGGGCCGAAATACGGTTAGTCAGGTCGCTACCCGCCCATTCAAAATTCGGGTCACCTTCTTCTTCGGCTGACTCTTCGTCCACACCTATGTCACCCTACGCACCTACTTTGGACAGATAAAAGAATCCTAACTATGACTCTAAAGAAAAGGAAAAGATGATTTGATTGGTGTGAAGAAAAGTGGAGGCTATGGGTGGGTATTTATAGGGGAGGGGTGGGTAGGGTTTTGGAGTTGGAGGGAAAGGGTTTGGAGGGAAAGAGGGAGTGTATTTGGGAAGGAAAGTGAAGGGCTGGTTATGGGGAAACGAATTGGGAGGTACGGGAATGGATTGGGGAGAAGGGGGTGTGCACCTAGGGAATAGGGGAAATCCATTTCTGCAGAAAGCGAACTGATACGGCTGGTGATCGGACCGGTCCGGTCCTTTAATCTTTGATCTTTTCAATTGTCGGATCGATCCGGCTCTAAAAGTAAGGAATCGATCCGAGCCGGATTGGTCCGGCTCAAAAATAAAGGAATCGATCCAGTTCTTGCAATGAGCTGGATTCCCCCCCAACTTACTTGCGATCGCTCTTCTCCGAAAGTTTTCAATTCTCATCATGCTCCCTATAAGTTTGGACTCAAAATTCTTTCGATGTCTATGGTCAACGCAACTTGGATCAATTTCCATAAACTTGTGAATGCTCTCACTTTATTGTAACCTAATCATAAGAACTCTCACTACTCACACGACTCTCATCTACTATACATAAGAATTCACCCCATACGCGTCGAGGGTGCGACGACCTCACTGTAGCAGCTCACTCTACCCCGTAAATGGGGTCCGACAACCAAACAGTGTTGACTTCTTCCACACATGCCTCTAGATATGGATTTAGGCATTGTCCATTTACTTTGAATGTATTTCTCCCTTTCAAATCGTCTAACTCAACAGCTCGGTGAGGGAAAACATTCTTCATAACGAACGGGCCAGACCATCGTGACTGCAACTTGCTCAGAAATAGATGGAGCCAAGATTTATAGAGAAGAACTTTTTATTCGGGAAGAAACTCTTTGCGTCGAATGATGTTATCGTGAGAGAGTTTCATCCATTCTTTGGAGTTTTTTGCATTCTCGTACACATCATTGCTTATCTCTTCTAACTCATTTATTTGAAGCTTGCGAGATTCACTGGCCTTATCTATGGCATAGTTTAACTCCTTAATTTCCCAATACGCCTTGTTCTCTAATTCCACGGGAAGATGGCAAGGTTTTCCATACACAAAGAGAAAAGGGGACATACCGAGCTAACTTTTATATGCGGTACGATAGGCCCATAGAGAATCGTTTAATCTAACTGACCAATCTTTTTGGGTAGGATTGACAGTCATTTCGAGAATGTTCTTCATTTCCCGATTCGCTAGTTCGGCTTGCCCATTCGTTTGTGGGTGGTAAGTTGTTCCAACCTTGTGAACGACACCATACTTTCTCATGAGCTTCGCAAATGGCTTATTGCAAAAGTGCATGCCATTATCACTAATTATCGCTTTCAGAGCACCGAAGAGGGAAAGTATGTGTTCCTTCAGGAACTTAATCACCACTTTGTTGTCATTTGTCTTGGTAGCAATAGCTTCCACCCATTTAGAAATGTAGTCTACCGCGACAAGTATGTATAGGAAACCAAAGGACGGGGGAAAGGACCCATGAAGTCAATACCCCAGCAATCGAAGATCTCAATAATGAGTATGGGGGTAAGAGGAATCATATCTCATCGGATAATAGCTCCCATCTGTTGGCACCTATTGCAAGATTTACAAGCATTGTTCACATCCCAGAATATTGTGGGCCAATAGAGGACGCATTGCAGAATTTTAGCGGTCGTCTTTTTCGTTTAAAAGTGGCCTCCACAAGCTTTCGAATGAAAAAATTGGATGACTTTTGTGATCTCGTCATCCGGTATGCATCGTCGGATGATTTGGTCGGCACAATATTTCAACAGGAACGGATCGTCATAAAAAAACATGCGCAACCAAGTAATAAACCTCTTCTTATCTTGCAGTCTCCTGTCGGGAGGGACGACTCCCATGACAAGGTAGTTCACGATATCCGTAAACTAGGGCAAAGAAGAGGTAGCAAAGAGTTGCTCATCCAAAAAGTATTCGTCTATGGGTATTGGATCACTAGGTACGTCGGACGAAAGCCTTGATAAGTGGTCGGCAATGACTTTTTTTACTACTTTCTTATCTTTAATGGAGATATTGAACTCTTGTAGGAGTAGGATCCACCTTAGTAGGCACGGCTTTGCGTATTTCTTCGCAAGTAGGTATTTTAATGCCACGTGGTCGGTGAAGAAAGTAATGGGAGAACTGATAAGGTAGGACCGAAATTTGTCAAGGGCAAAGACTACCGCTAGCAACTCCTTCTACGTGGTGGAGTAATTAAGTTGTGGTCCGGTAAGAGTCCGACTAGCGTAGTAGATGACATGAGCCTTATTGTCTTTCCTTTGGCCCAAAACAGCCCTATTGCATAATCGCTAGCATCACATATAAGTTCAAATGGTAAAGACCAATCCGGAGCTTGCATGATGGGAGCGGACACAAGCATGGTTTTCAATTTTTCAAAAGCGCTTTGGCATGCTTCCGTCCCCTTAAATGGGGTGTCCTTCATAAGCAGGTTGCTTAAGGGTCTAGCGATGGCGCTAAAGTCCTTAATGAACCTTCGATAAAACCCCGCGTGGCCCAAGAAGGAGCGCACGTATTTAAGCAATTTTGGTGGGGGTAGATCGGTTATGACATCTATCTTAGCTCTATCAACTTCTATCCCCTTGGATGAAACTATGTGGCCAAGAACTATTCCCTCAGTGACCATGAAGTGGCATTTCTCCCAATTCAGCATTAAGTTCTTTTTCACACATTGGGCAAGTACCTTTTCTAGTTTTTCAAGGCAAAGATCGAAAGAGGTGACAAAAATGCTGAAATCGTCCATGAAGACTTCAAGTCCTCTCTCAACCATGTCACTAAATAGGCTCAACACGCACCTTTGAATGGTCGCGGGTGCATTACACAAGCCGAACAACATACATTTGTAGGCAAACGTGGCAAAAGGGCAAGTGAAGGTTGTTTTCTCTTGGTCAAGTACATCTACCTCAATTTGGTTATATCCGAAATAACCATTAAGGAAGCAATAGTAAGGGTGTCCCGCTACTCTTTCAAGCATCTGATCAATAAATGGCAAAGGGAAATGGTCTTTCCTAGTTCCCACATTGAGTTTTCAGTAATCAATGCAAATGCGCCACTCGGTGGTGGTACGTTGGAGGACTAACTCTCCTTTATCATTCTCAATCACTGTCATGCCCTAATTCTTCGAGACAACTTGAATAGGGATCACCCATTTGCTATCCTAGATTGGGTAGATAATTCCGACATCTAATAGCTTAATTATTTCGATCCTCACCACTTCTTTCATAATAGGATTTAGCCTTCTTTACATTTCTCTCCAGGGCTTGATATCCTCTTCGAGATGGATCTTGTGGGTCCAAATCAAAGGACTTATCCCTTTCAAATCGGTAATGCACCAACCAAAAGCACTTTGGTGCTTCCTCAGAATCTTTAGTAATTTACCCTCCTGCTCTTCGTCTAGGCTAGAGGAGACAACCACATGAAATGTCTCATCCTCTCCTAGGTATGCATATTTAATATGGGAGGGGAGTTTCTTCAACTCAAGGGTTGGAAATTTTTCGTTGGAGGGAACTATGCGTGCATCCCTCGGTGGTAACTCCTCGAATGTAGAAACCCAACTTACATCTCTCGCATCCTCGTCCGACGCTCTCTCACCAAATAACTATATCAACTCCTCAACCTCCCTCTCGAATGCAGTGTACGTCCCCTCAATCCTGTGTCTCGACACTAAACAGGACCCTAAGGCATCTTCATAATAAGTTTCCTCGAAATAATCCTCTACGATCTCGTCTATTAGACTCACCGCGTGAAGATCATCTTCTTCCCCCGTCTGTTGGGCGATATGGAAGATGTTAGTCTCTAAAGTCATGTTCCCAAAAGTGAGTTGCATTTGCCCATTTCGAGTATTGATGATTGCGTTAGCCGTAGCTAAGAACGGGAGCCCAAGAATTATGGGAACATGGTTGCTAGAGGTGAAGGAGGGCTCCGTGTCCCAAATGACAAAGTATACCAGGAAGTAAAAAGTGTCAACTTGGACGATCACGTCCTCAACTATGCCTCTTGGGATCTTCATGGTTCGATCCGTTAATTGGAGAGTGAGCTTTGTGGGCTTGAGTTCGCCCAAATCAAGTTGCCTATAGATGGCGTAAGGTAGAATATTGACACTTTCTCCCAAATCAGGTAAGGCTTTCTCAATTTTATTTTCTCCAATGATGCAGGAAATGGTTGGTGCACCGGGATCTTTGAATTTGGGAGGGAGATCATTGAGTAGGATGGAACTCACGTTCTGTGCTAGAAAGACATTTTTCTTTACCTTCATCCTCCTTTTTACCGTCAACAAGTCTTTGATGACTTTTGCATAAGCTGGAATTTGCTTAATAGCATCGAGGAAAGTTAAATTCAGCTTCACTTGCTTTAGTACGTCTAGCACTTCATCACGGGGATTTCCTTTGTGGGAAGGAACCAACCTTTGAGGAAAAGGTGCCGCGGTGGGTTGTTTCACTACTACCTCGCGCTCACTAGTATCTTTTTTCTCACTCTCATTCAAGGGGACGTCTTTGGCCTCTTTCGTACCGAGTGAAATCTCCTTGTCTTTGGTTGAATCATGTGGAGGAGGTGATAAATCAATGACTCTCCCACTACGAAGAGTGGTCACATCTTGACATTGCTCCTTATGTTCTATCGAGGTGGAGCTAACACTAGTTTGACCTTGGGGCGGTCTTTGGCCCTAGGCAGGAAACTTGCCCTTCTCTGGGATACTCAATGATGATTGCAACAGTGAGATGTCCGCATTAATGTTGTTCATCATGCGCTCATGCCTAGCATTAGTTGCAGTCTGGGTATTGATAAAGTGGTTGATCGTATCCTCGAGACTTCTCCGCGGTGGAGGGATGTATGCTCCTTGAGGTGGTGGTGCCTGCACTTGTCCTTGCATGTGTGGAGCATATTCAAAGTGCGGTGGTGGAGGACGGGCAATATGTGAATTAGGATTCATCGCAGCATGTTGTTGTCCATTACTAAAAATAGGGTGGTTTTTCCATGAAGGGTTGTAAGAATTCCCGTGCGGGGCACTGAAATTACCCTTAAAACCTCCTATGCCGCTGACTTGCTCTTGAAGCATCCCTTTATAGGCGGGTATGGTCGGGCATTCCTCAGTTGAATAACCTACATCACAAATCGTACACACCTTCTCGATGGGGTTTGGGATGGATCCAGTTGGTCCTCTTACACATTCCTTACATAGGTCTCGCAGTCCTTTCTCAAGCATATCGATTCGACTGTCCGCTATAGAATTCTTTTCTACATGAAATAAGTCGGACGTCGATGGAGTGGTGGTCATTTGACGATTTTGATTTTGAGAATTAGGGTCAGATGTATCCCAGGATTGAGTAGTCTTGGCCACATACCTCAGGTGAAGCTCCGCATCGTGGGCGTCTAAGTCGATAAACGGACCACTACCCATGGTTTTAACAAGTTGCTTGGAATTAATGTTCAGCACATTATGGATAAATGAAATGATTTGCGTTTTATCAAAACCATGTTGGGGACACGAGGCAATTAACTCATTGAAACGCTCGTAGCATCATTCGAATGACTCATTTTCTAATTGTCGGAAAGTTTGAATTTGAGACTTGATGGAATTCGTTCGATGTGGAGGAAAGAACTTCTTGAGAAATTTGGATTGTAATTCGCTCCATGATGAAATTGAATTTAGAGGTAAAGACCATAGCCAAGTCTTAGCCTTATCCTTTAGCGAGAATGGGAAGAATTTAAGGGGGATCACATATTTTGTGCAAGTTTGATCGCTAAGAGTCTCGTACGCCCCCTTAAATTCCATGATGTGGGCATATGGCTTTTCTGAATCCATTCCATGGTAAGTGGGAAGTATCTGGATTAGCCCATTCCTAAAGAGAAATTATCCCGCATTGTAAGGGAGTAAAATGCATCCCGGAGTGACAGTGCGCTCGGGATATAAGACGTCTCTCAAAGGGTGATATGGAGCCTCCCCTTCGTCAGCAACTGCACTACCGTGTTGTGACATGTCTCTCTCTCTCAAAGATTCGGTATCCTCACTTGGTATACTAGGAGTGTGCTTTGAAGTGTGTCCTAAGAAGGAAAACAGGGTTTTATTTGAGATTGAGTGGGACAGTGTGGGAGGTGGAATCCATAATTGTGGAGCGTTAGGAGTGTGAGGGCTATCAGGGTCATACTCAATTATTGGATTTTCGTGAATGTGGGTTGGAGTATTCTGGGGAGTTGGAGTGAGTTCAGAATTTTGCATTAATAGCTTATGAGAGATGGTGATGAATATTTTTGTGCTTTTTGATTTTTTTTTTATGTTTTTGGATTTTTTGAGATTTTTGGTCAAAGTATTAGATTGACTCGATCTAATCCTAAGTCTACCTAATTTCCCAGGCAACGGCACCAAAAACTTGACACGACTAATAATGTGTCTTAGAAGTGCGTACTCTCTAGGCTCAAGTGCAAGCCTGTCACGTTAGTAATAAACCCGATAAGTCAGGATCGTAACCACAGGGAAATAGGACAATGGAATTGTAACGACGTTGGAAAGATGAAAGAATCCTAACTCTGACTCTAAAGAAAAGGAAAAGATGATTTGATTGGTGTGAGAATTTACTACAACTAAATGAAATTTTGAAAATAATTATTTAATGCACAAAAGTATGAATGAGATGCAGCTACTCTAAATTACTAATGATAATTGACTTGAAACTGTAAACTATATGATGAAAGAACAGGACGGGAATACAATCCCCCAACCCTAGTGTATTGATGATATAAAACTAATCGTAAATTTAAATGATTAATTAGACCCATAATTTAGTACTTCCAAGCATTAAATATATGAGGTTCAAGCCCACACCATACTTAATCAGAGGATGAGTAAATCGGTATTACAATAGTTACACTCGAATTGTATTTTAAAGAATCCCGGTTACCCAGAAGCAATCGAGATCCAAATATCTGCAATTGTCTTGTTTCTACACAATACGGTCATAATTAAACCACTAAATTTAGAGGATTAATTATATGTACATACAACTACCACATCGGGTTAGGCTCATGCATCCCGACTTATAAAAGTCTAAGATGAAATTAATAAAAACGATTTTGGAATTGCAGGTGGTCATGATTAAACTAAGGAAAATTTTTAGAATGATGTAAACAGAAAATTATACAGAGGAAACTAACCACTAATCTTACCAAAGCACTCAAAACATTAACTTCAATTACTTGTAATCACTGAAACCTGAACAATCTTCAATCTTAGAATTCAAATACTAAGCTATCTCCAAACTAGTGTTTTTCTGAAAATAATGGAAAATTAGATAAATTCTTCATCCTAAGAATGATAATAAAACGGGTTTAAATACCCTACAAAACTCGAAGAGTTTTAGCTGCACTCAGACTCTCCATTAGAGGAAGTTTAGAAAATTAAAATTCGACAGTCGGACCGGTTCGGTCCTCCCTCCGTTTGGTTTGGATGGAATCCGGATCGGTTCATTTATTTTCTTTCAGCTTCGATCCGTCTTTGGTCCGGGGTTATCTAGAAATTGGTATTGCGGATCGGTCCGGGTTTCCTTTAACTTTTTCTTCAGACTTTGACTGTTCATAACTTTCACACTGGGACTCCGATTGAGGTGTTGTTTCTTTCTACATTCTCATGAACTTGATGTATTCAATTTCTCTTTAGATGCCTCATCCGAATTTTGGGTAGAAATTACAATTTTGCCCTTTTGAATTTTCCTTCTTTTCTTTCTCAATTCTTACGATTTCTTTATTTCTTTATTGACATTAAATACCTACAAAATTAGTACGAAATACTAGAAACTCGGTGTACTCATTAGAATAAGTTAGTAGAAAGATTATGAGATAAAGCCAAATCGATTATGCTGATCGAGATGCTAAAAGTAACTAAATTAAAGGGATAAATTGGGAAGAATTTATGCCTAATCAGAGATCAAAGAAGGCCTTGCCAAAACAGAAGTTGAACTAAAGAAAGTATCTGGAAAATTTGCTCCCAAAAAGTTTGAAAAGTCAGTCAGTACTACCATTTCAACCATCAACAACATCTCTTAGCCTACCACCTCATGTCCACCAAAAACCCACCCTAACCCAATCCGAAAGGAATACATCGAACTTCATGCTCCTCTCTCCAAAATTTACCATGCCCTCTTGAGCCGAAACCTTATCAAACCATTGGACCCTCGTCCAATACCAAACCCACTGAAGCACCTTATACTTTTGACTCACTTGAGTCTGTATTGTATAAGTGTTCATCTAGTTTGGAAATCGTGACAAAATTGTGTCTATCCTAGAAACCAAAGAACCTCAGAGTTTGGTTTGCTATTATTGATCTAGATACTTTTACCAACACTCACACACTTTAGAATTGCATTCATACATTTCATATATATATATATATATATATGTGTGTGTGTGTGTGTGTGTGTGTGTGTGTGTTGAGTCTATTTAAATCCCTAAAATTGTTTTTTAATAATTTGTGAGCATTTTATAAACGTTTAGAATAAGGTTTTTGTTAATTAAAATTTGGTTTTAAAAAGTTTTCGGTTCATTTTGCAATTATGGATTGTTGATTATATTGACTGAAATTTCCCTTGGGTAGAATCCGAAAGCGGTAGAGACTTCAGGGTGCATTTGTAATTATTTTTTAACATGCGTTTGTTAACCTCTTTATGCCCAACATCTGTTGCATTCTAATTGGTTGAATTTGTGTTTCTTCTAAGAGAGTAAAACAACGAATGTTAACAGCCCTTGGATCATGTTTATCAACGATCTGCATGTGCTCCTACATAATCCATGTGAACCTCTTTTGAGCCAATCATGAGTGTTATAATCACCGCCTCTGTTTAAACCATTGAATCAAAGTCAATCATACAAGACCAGATCCAAGCCCTTGATTTTGGTCTGTGTTCTCGAATCTTCTCAACCTTATATAAAAGGACCCCTACCCTCAGCCATCTGAGACTTTTGCCACTTTGTTCATTCGAGAGAGAAGAGAGGAGAGAGGAGAGAGAGAGAAACCAGAGTTAGGAAACCCTAACCCTAATTCGTCCAAAATTATTTTCAAACCTTAACCTCTTTAAAAACCTGTATATACCAAACACAACCTTGTGTGATTGAGAGATTTTGAGTGATTGGTTAGTTAGTTTTGTTACTGCAACCTCTTCGTTCCCAGATCTTGTTATCAACTTAAAAATATTTTTAGATCTGTGTTTCTTCTTTTATAGAAACCTTAGATCTAAAACGTTGCATGTTATATTACACATAGATCTACATTTTTAGTTTCTCATCTTGAGAAAATATTTGTTGATTTGGTTCTCTAAATGTTTTTAACTTCAAAATCAACAAAATCCTTTTCTGATTCTAGTTCTTTTGAAATAAGACCTTTGACCTAATTTGGAATCGCACTTGGTGATTTTCAATCTCAAAAATATTTTCAAAACCTGAGATTGATTAAGATCTTGATACGTCTTCTGAGCAAGATAGCCGTGGATTCTAGGATTATTGTAAAGGTCAAATAAGGTTAAAGTTTTGTGAAAAGAGAGAAATAGAAAATCACAGAATATAGATCTTATATGTAATTTGTTAGGACTGTTTGTATTAAATAAGTGTGTGTGCATGCATGTGTTAGAAATCACCTCCACAAACACTATCACCCTACCACACTAAAAGTGTTGGTAATAAGATCTCAAGAACAAAGTCGGCGTAAAGAACTTGAACAAATTGGAAGTTAGCGAAGTGGGAGAACAACATCAACAATCAGAACTGCAGAGAAGTTATAAGGACACTATTGGGTACATTCCTAAACTTATATAGGTCTGAGTTGTATGCATGTTTGTTATATAGTTTGTAACTATTAAAATTTATTTCAGTGGAGTTTTTGGTTTACTCCGTAGAGGG
This sequence comes from Sambucus nigra, assembly GCA_949130495.1. Classification (NCBI taxonomy): domain Eukaryota; kingdom Viridiplantae; phylum Streptophyta; class Magnoliopsida; order Dipsacales; family Adoxaceae; genus Sambucus; species Sambucus nigra. The sequence goes on from OX422214.1 coordinate 349,445,099, forward strand.
AGTCGTGGATATTTCCTCAGTTGGGTGAGGTTTTACCACGTAAAAATTCCTTGTTCTTAATCTTTCTACATCTCCTCATCTAATTCTTGGTTGTGTTGTGTTTAAAGTTTTTTAAACTGATTTATTAAACCTGTTAACAAATCTTGAACAAATCTCGTACATATTTTTTAAACACATCTTGTGATTAATTAGTTTTGGTTTTAAAGAAAAGAGTTTCTTCAAAAAAATTGTTTGGAGTTACTTAAATAGTTTAATTTTATATTAAATGGCTTGAGTAACAGATTTTCACCCACTTCCTCAAAATTTCAAGCCAAATGCCCATTTTGACTTTCACCAAACTACTGGCTATACCATCGACCAGTGCTTCCACTTTCAAAATGTGATCCAAGGCCTGATTAACCGAGGTGTCATTACCCAACCAGCCAATCCTAAACCAAACAATACCCACAATCCACTCCCGAATCATACAAATGCCATCGTTCGAGAAGAAAACCTAAAATTTTACCCTTTTACCCAGATCATACAAAGAAAATCATAAATCATACCCATATACTCTCCTAAACCTCTCAAAATATGCCCATGCTTTCTCCTACACCGTACCAGCTTCGTCGATAAGGCTCTATCGCTCCTTACCAAACCATACATCATTGTCTGCACCCATTCTGGAGGAAAAGTTTTGGAATTGATAGAAGTGTTGAACTAACTCCTAGAGTTTGGACTCAAATTGCCTCCTAGATGATCGTCGACTGTTAGAGATTCAATGTGGTGTTCTTAGATGCTCAAAAATGGGCCCGAAAGTCAGAAAATTGGGTAGTTGATAAGCACCCAAAAGTGTACATTTTATATCCGGAATAGACGCATTTTAGTTTCTTATTCCCGGCAAATTGGGTCTTATGCGTTGAAACATTTATTTTGTAGGTCAAATGCATGTTGTAGAGTTCAAATGCACAAATTAAGGAAATTGCAACAAAATTGGAGCTAAGCATGCATACCTTGTTCCGTAACCCTAACCCGAGCCTAAACCTACCCCGAACCCCATGTGTGTTTAGTTTGTGTTTTTTAGATTTTTTATTTTATTTTAAGTTTAAGTCGTTTTTATTTTTAGGATTTATTCTAGTTTAATTTAGAATTTTCCAGAATTCATTCTCTATTTCTTTTTATTTTTCATTTTTATTAGTTTTTAATTTTAGTCTTTATTTTTAGTTTTGCTAGATTTTATATTTGTAGGACTTTAGGTTTTATTTTTACTTCTTTTGTAGTTTTTATTTTTAGAGGGTTTATTTTTTATCTTAGTGCATTGAGTATTTGTTTTCCTTTATTTTTGTTAGTTTATTATTATTTTTTTGTTTTGTTTTGTTTTGTTTTGTTTTATTTTATTAGCTTTTATTTGAGTCATGTTTAGTTTTTAGAGTTTGTATTGTGTGTCGTTTTATTTTTATTTTAATGAGTTCTTTTTTTAGTTTAGTTTAGTTTTTTTTTATCTTATATGTTTTTAATTTTATTTTGTGTCTTGGTTTATTTTTTTAGGGCACAAATTAAACACACACATACACCTAAACAAACCCCTCACCCACACCCTATTTTCCTGCACCTTACTACACCTAATCAAACCCACCATCCACTATTCATCTTCTTACTACACCCTACTCTCTCAACTCCCTCCATAACCAAAAACACCTAACACCTTCTCTCTCTCTCTTCACCCATCTAAAGCCTTACCAACTCCAACACCAAAACCCCAAGGCACCCCACACCGCACGAACCCGAAAGAAGCTCAACCTACCATACTCGCTGTCACCACCTCGTAGCTTAACCCAAGCCATTCCTTGCCTTGACCTGTTGTTCAGCAACCCGAGATCGACTCTGCTCCAAACCGAACCCCCTTTACCCACTCCCTTGAACCAACAACTCATGAACACCTTGACCCACTTACAAACCCAACAACCCGTGACCCATTCCGTCCCCAATCTCCCCGCCAGAACCCGTTTACAAACCCAACGATCCAAAAACCATGCCCCAACCCCTGTCGACCTCAACCCCTTGACCCTGCTGCCATAACTGGATCCACACCAACCAACATCAAACCTAGCCCCAGGTAGAAACTCACGAGCTCTAAACTCGGGTTCGAAAACCCGAAATCCCAAGACCCACCTGTAGAACAACGAACCCAGCGCCTATACGATACCACAACCCCCAAGAGTTGTAAAAATTAAAAATTACTTTTCTAAAATAATATTTTTCTAATTCATTATGATAATGAGAATTAACTTTTGAATTAGTTGAATATTTTGGATATCAGTCAAACTAGAAATCGTTCAAACTAGATTAAATGTGTGAAATGGGGGTGGATTTACACCTCTTGATTCTTCTTCTTATTATCTTTCATTTAGTTATTTTTCACTCACATTTTTTTACAAACCTTGTAGTATTTCTTTAGATTATTCTCATAGCTTAGTTGATATCTTTCATTTAATTTAGTTATTTCACCATCACAAAAAATCATTTTAATATAAAAAAAAACATCATAAAAAATAGAAAATAAAGAAAAAGCAAAAAAAAAAAAGATAAATAGCTAGTAAATTTGATTTCATGGTTTTTCTTGTGTTTCATTCCATTAATTTGGATTGACACCCTTGCTTACCTCATACTAGGCTTGTGATATTTTTATAGGTAATTGTAGGAAATTGTTGATTAGAAAGGTTTTGCAACAACGACACTTACACTTAGAAGCAAAAATTTTCGTTCTATCAAATGGCGTCGTTGCTTCTTTTTGGAGATTCACGCACTCGAGAAGATTTTGAACTGTAATTCATTAGTTATTTAGTAGAATTTTTCCATTTTATTATAAGTGTTGTATTAGGATTATTGAGGCCTTGTATTTATTGGGTGCGTTTTGACTTCAATTTATTTGTAATAAATATTCATTAAAAAAAGCGAAAAGGGAAACCGGACAAGGTAGAGAGAGGGCGTCCAAAGGTGAGTTAAATAAGCCTCTATACTTTGGATCGGTAGGACTCCCAGGTCCGACTGAGATAGGCAAAATCTCCTCTATGTCGACTCAACTCGATCTTCACCCCATGCGTGTCAAAATCGTGGGAGGTAGCTTTTTAAACACTCGCGAATCTCCAGCATGCGAGTCAATATTTGTGTGTTCCTACGTGATCTTACGTGATTTTATTCTCGAATTTATTTATTTGAATGGTGTGATGAATTAATCCACTTAGACCTACACCCGGTCATTCATGAGAAGGGATTTCATCACCCGACTCACTCACTTATCCATTGTGTGCTACCCTAGCCATCATTAAATTAAAATCAATCAACTAGATAGCCCTATAGGATACGGTGTTCCTAGGACCCTTTTTGTTCAAGTTGACTTGTAGGATAACCCGTAGAGTCCTCTCCACCCGACAAATCTTTGAATGGTTCGCTTTGAGGCGCAGAAGTGTCCAGGAAAACTGGGTTTTAAGTGCGTCCGCCCAGTAAAATGGGTTTGTAATGTCCCCAGCATTGTACCGGTCTTCCTTTTTGTTGTAGTAGCTTTGCGGCGAATATCTGTGGCAAGCCTCTAGTTATCTTGTGATTAAAGTAGGAACACACAGTTTTGCACAGGCAATCATAAAGATAAATTCCGTGATTTTTTATTGCCCACGGAGTAATTAAAATTGACCACCCTCTCATCTAAATTGAAGAAAAAATTGGCTATGTGCTAGTTAGGAGTTTTACCTTGCTTGTACGTATTTACTTTACTCTTTAGGTAGTTATTTTTACGCTCCCTTATTTTTTATTTTCATGTTGCGTCCATCGGCCCTTTTTTTCAACAAAATCCAAAAATATTTTCTTTATCATTTTCTCTCCCATTTTTCAAAAAAAACAAAAACATTTTTTCCTTTTCTCGAAAAATATTTTATTTCCCTCATTTTCTAAAAATTCCAAAAATATTTTCCTTTTTCTTTTCAAAACATAAAAATTCACTCTTTGCATGTCCATGTGGCAACGAGTTTTTCATCGATTTATTCATTCCCGTAGCCCTTCTCCCGTCTCTTCCACATTAGGAGAGCCACGTGTTCCCCGTAATTTTTCCCTACCACCTGTCACTTCGAGTTGTTCCCAAGTCGACATCTCTACTTCATCCATCCATCCACCCACCAAGGCCGACGAGCGTGCCTCAAGCGACTATTTGGCCCACATAATGGTTACCCCACCATCATGTATCGTTCTTCCACCCACCCCAGTAGTCCAATCTACAATTCACCCGACGACAATTTCGATGTTGCCCAATTTCCATGGCCTTGAACGTGAGTCTCCATGCACTCACTTGCAAAAATTTCTCACGCTTTATGCTAATTTCAAAAATCAAAACTTAGATGCAGAAAATGTGCATCTTCGGTTGTTTCCATTTTCTCTCAATGATAATGCATCCATGTGGCTCCATTCATTGCCATCGGATTTTATCCTTACATGGGAATAACTTGTGAAGAAGTTCATGTCAAAGTTTTATCCAATGAGAAAAACCAATGAGATGCGCTAAGCCCTCCAAGATTTTCATGAAAAGTCAACCGAGCAATTTTGTGAAGCATGGGGTCGTTTTCAAGGTGACATCAATAGTTGCCACATCATGGTCTCGAGAAAAATTGATTAGTCCACAGTTTTTACAATGGTCTCATTCTCGCTTCCCGAACCATGATTGAATCCATGCATAAAGGGAAGTTCATGCGCTTAACTCCCACTGCCGCCTACGATTTTCTCCTAGAATTAGGCGATGACTCCCAAGATTGGGAGGGCACCAATGAATTTTCTAGATCCGATCCACCACGCATAGGGAGGACTTATGATATAAAAAAAATCCTGATTTTAAAACTTTTCTTCATGGCTTAAACACTTTGACTAAAATTGTTGACGCTCTAAGTTCTTCTATGCAACAAAAAGTTTATCTTTCTAAACAAGTAATGAATGTCAACAAGTCTAGGCCTTCTTCTTGTAATATTTATTTAAGACAAGATCAGTTAACTCATTTGTGCCCCCTTATTCAAGATGATCCCGAACCCACCATGGCCCAGGCATGTGCTTTTAATACCACTAGGAAACCCGTTCCCCCGTCGTTTACTTACAACCCCTATAATAGGAACCATCCCTATTTTTCCTATAAGTACGACAACAACCTCTATCCATCACACCCATAACAAAATTTAGGTGGTCCACCCGGGTTTCAAAAAAACCCACAAAGGAAACATCGCCCTCCCCTTCAAAACCCCTATGCTCTATACCATCAACCACATCATCCATCACCCTTTGTCCCCCACAGAGGACCATTACAATCCAATCATCAAATTATCCCTATTCCACCTCCCTCTTATGAGTATTCACCGTCGCTTAGTTCTCATCGTGAGTTAGTCCCCCAACCCCTATACCCCTCCGCCCCAATAATCCACATTCTCTTTTAAGAATATTCTCACTCAATTTATCATGAATCAATAACAATCCACGTAAGTACAGACTCAAGCCATCCAAAATCTTGAGCAACGTCTTAACCATTTTGAGTCTGAGCGAGAGAAAGGTCGATTCCTGAGTCAACCCATTGCTAACCCTAAGTGGAATTGCAAAGAGTCGGCTTATGAGGTTGGATCTGCACCCACTCCCCCCACATTCCAAGCGGACATGAAAGAGGTATCTGCTCTAAGATCAGGAAAATAGGTTGACAACGGTGTTGATATCCCCCGTGATGTGCGAACCCCACCCATCCTGAAATGCTCATTAGATCCTCTCCCTAAGGTTCTACCACCCACCAAATCCACAGAAAAGACCGACTCCAAACCTAAAGAGCCCACCACTGTCTATGTGACCAAAGAACCCTTCCCTCATAGGTTGGCTCCGACAAAGAAAGCCAGACAATTTGATGAGATCAGGCAGGTATTTTAGAATGTTCACATTAACATTCTATTCCTCACCGCGATTCAACAAGTTCCCTACTATTCCAAATTCTTGAAGGACTTGTGCACTGTGAAGCGCCGAATGAATGTGCCTCGTGATGCATTCGTCATTGAGCAATCCACGTCCTTTATCCATGAGAACGGTGTTGTGAAGTATAAAGAACCCGGTCTTCCTACTGTATCTTGCATGTTAGGAGATAAGTTCACTACTCGAGATTTACCTGACCTTGGGGCCTGTGTTAATTTGTTACCTTACTCCCTTTACCTTGAGTTAGGTTTACAAAATATGAAACCTACACGGGTTACTCTTCAACTTGTTGATCATTTCGTAAAAGTTCCTAAAGGAATAGTTGAAGATGTTTTGGTGAAAGTTTCTCACTTTTACTACCCTGTGGATTTCATCATCTTAGACACTCCTGCTCCCGACCCAACTAATATTCCAATCATATTCAATTGGCCCTTTTTGGAAACCACAAATGCCATCATCAATTGTCTTGATAGGTCTATAAATCTTTCTTTTGGAAACATGATCATTGAAGTGAACATCTTCCACTTTATGCAATAAAAGGACGACGTCGATTCTATTGATGAGGTGTGTATTATTGACTCCTTGGTCTAAGAGATGTTGGATCAAACATATCCCGAAGATCCTATCCAACAATGTTTGGCTCACTTTGGGTCGCTTTTGATAATGATTCCTCTATCTCTAAGCTAAATGCCTTGTTAACTTCTGCACCACTGATGGACACTTACACTTGGTCCACTCCTTTCGAGTCCCTCTCTGTCGACACTCTTCATTCTATGGATCACCCAATTAAACCAGGCCCTAATACTTCCCCAAACTCTATTTCTGCATCTGAGTTCGATGCCTCTCCTGAACCACCACTTATTTTGGATCTTAAGCCATTACTTGTTGAGTTTAAATACACTTTCTTAGGCCCAAACTAGTATCACCCAGTCATAATTGCTTCTGACTTGACCCTGAATCAACAAGAGAAATTGGTCCACACTCTCACTAAACATTGCACTGCTATAGGGTGGATAATTTTAGACATATTCATTTGGAGGAAAATGCCAAGACTTCTTATGAGCCACAACGTAGACTCAATCTTGCTATGAAAGAAGTTATGAGGGCTAAAATTTTAAATTTTCTTGATGCCGGTATAATTTAACCCATCTCAGATAGCCAATGGGGCAGTCCCGTTCATGTGGTGCCTAAAAAGTCTAGCGTCACCGTCGTTAAAAATAGTGACGATGAGCTTGTTCCCACCCGTATACAAACTGGATGGCATGTTTGTATTGATTATAAAACTTTCAACGTTGTCACTCGTAAATACCACTTCCCTCTCCCGTATACTGACCAGATGCTTGAATGCTTAGCCGACCATGCTTACTACTGCTTCCTCGACGAATATTCAGCATACAACCAAATACCCATTCCCCCTAAGACCAAGATAAGACTACCTTTACTTGTCCCTTTGGCACCTTTACGTACTCTCGTATGCCTTTTGGCCTTTGTAATGCACCTGCGACATTTTAAAGGTGTATGACTAGTATTTTTAGTGACATGTTAGAGTATTTTCTCGAAGTCTTCATGGAAATTTTTTCCTTTTTAAGTTCGTCCTTTGAACAATGTTTGTCTCTCCTCATTATGGTCCTTCACCGATGTCAAGAAGAGAAGTTAGTCCTCAATTGGGAGAAATGCTATTTCATCTTAAAAAAGGGTATTGTTTTAGGTCATGCTGTCTACAACTCCGGTATTGGGGTAGACAAAGTGAAAGTGGACTTAATTTCCACGCTTCCCATTCCTAAGTCTGTTAAGGACATTCTCTCATTCATAGGACATGCGAGCTTCTACCGGCGTTTCATTAAGGATTTTTCTAAACTCGCTCGGCCTTTAACAACCCTTTTATCCAAAAATATCCCATTTGTCTTTGATGACACCTATATCACGACCTTTGAGCGCCTGAAAGTCGATCTCACTTTCGCCCCTATCATGAAACCTCCCAATTGTTCACTCCCTTTTGAGCTTATGTGTCATGCATCTAATTTTTCACTTGGTGTCATGCTTGGCCAGAAGGTTGATAAGTACCCCGACATCATCTATTATGCTAGCAAAACTCTTTATGATGATCAACTTAATTAGATGACCAGTGAAAAGGAGTTGTTGGCGATAGTTTTTGCGCTTGATAAGTTTCGATCATATTTTATAAGTTCCCCTATCATGGTGTACACTGACCATGCTGCCTTGAAGCACCTTCTTCATAAGAAAGATTCAAAACCACGATTGATACGATGGATTCTCTTACTACAAGAGTTTAACCTTGAAATTCGCGATAAGAAAGGTTGTGAAAATGTAGTCGCTGACCATTTTTCCCTTATTACTATTACATCTGACTCTGATCATGTCTCCATCTCTGAGTCATTTCCCGATGAACAACTTTTTGTTATCTCCACCTCGCCTTGGTATGTTGATATAGTCAATTTCCTCATTACCAACCAACTTTCCAATCATTAGTTGAAACAAGATCGCTCCAAATTAATGGTGAATGTGAAGTTTTACTCTTAGGATGACCCCTTCCTATTCAAGTATTTCACGGATCAAGTCATTCTTCGTTGTGTTCCCGAGGGTGAACAGTTAAGTATTCTGCCCTTCTGCCACAATAGTGCCCATGGTGGCCACTTTGGCTCCATGAAAACTGCATCCCAAATTTTGCAAAGTGGTTTCTATTGGTCTACCTTATTTTGAGATTCCTATCACTATTTCCAAGTGTGTTCCAAATGCCAACAATCTAGGCGTATATCTCGACGTCATATGATGCCTCTCACACCCATTATAATTGTTAAAATATTTAATGTGTGGGGTATTGATTTTATGGGATCATTTCCCTCCTCTCATGTTTTCCAATATATTCTTATTGCGGTTGACTATGTCTCTAAATGGATTGAAGCAATCGTTTGTTGCACCAATTACCATCGTGTTGTGGTCAATTTCCTTAAAGAGAATGTTTTCACACGTTTTGGAACCCCCAAAGCTATTATTAGTGATGGAGGTAAACATTTGTGTAATCGAGTCTTTGAACACCTTATCAAAAAGTATGGTGTTACCCACAAGGTTGGTCTCTCTTACCACCCTCAGACTAGTGGTCAAGTTGAGCTCTCCAACCGCGAGATCAAGCAAATTTTTGAAAAAATCGTTAATCCTAATAGGGAAAAGTGGTCCTTACGCTTGAATGACAGATTATGGGCTTACCGCATAGCTCATAACTCCGATTGGCATGTCTCCATATCGATTGGTCTTCGTCAAGCCTTGCCACCTTTCTGTCGAGCTCAAACATCATGCATATTGGGCTGTCAAAACCCTTAATTTTGATATAGACGAGGCAGGAGTCTTTAGGAATATACAACTTAATAAATTGGAGGAGATAATAAATGATGCTTATGATTTGTCCAAGAAGTACAAGGACAAGATGAAGTGGATCCATGACCAAAGCATCATGCGAAAATAATTCCACCCTGGTCAAAAAGTTTTGTTATATAATTTTCGTCTTCATCTCTTTCTCGAGAAGCTGAAAACCAGGTGGTCTGGACCCTTCCTTGTTGAGTCAGTAACTCCTTATGTTGCATGACTGTTCAAAAATCCAAGGATTGTAGCCTTTTTCAAGTCAACGATCAACGTTTAAAGCATTTCTTAGAGTTAGGCCCCACTCAAGTTGAAGAAATTGACATTGTTGACCCAATCTATGAAGACTGATGATTCAGTCTTGTTTGGGGGTGATTATCATCACCCAGTTTTATGTCGCCCCGTTCTTTACTAGTTCTTATCCTTAGGGTGAGATTCCTTCGGTCTGGATGAAGACATTAAACTTAGAGATACCCATAGGCATCCCATGATTTCTTGTACTAGTCTCATCCTATTTGGGGGTGGTGTTTCAAATCACCATATGTTTTGCCATGTTTATATACTTTTACACATTTTTTCTTATCATTTATTCAGGTTTCTTCTTGGCTTCATCTGATGCATTTCAATAGCGATTTATTCTGGTAATCTCTTTCTACCTTATGCTCTCAATTTTAAAAAATCATTTTACTTAACATCGAGGACGATGTTCCTTTTCGTTTGGGGGAGGAGAATTTTATCAAAATCGTACCTCTTTTGAATTTTATTTATTTTTAAACCTGATTTTAAAATTTTCATGCAGTTTCTTTCATCTCATTTATTGATGTGAATATTCTATCATCCATATTTTAAAGTCTAAGAATCAAGCTAGAGGATTTATTTTTTCTAAATAGCTTATGTAATACGTTCCAAGGCATGTTGCACCATGAATTTCTAGACTAAAAAAATTGCGCACTTATCAAGTCACTACGGTTTAGAGTTGAAGAGTACAAAAATTCCAAAAAAAAACTTAAGGATCACTAGTGAAGACTTTAGCTTGTGAGATTTATGCCTTTCACCCTTTCAGAGTGTTTTACGCGATCTCCGAGTCACAAGTTGATTCAACTTCTTTTGGGTCTGCACTTTAAATCGTTGTATGATCTCATTATTTTTTCATAAATTTTTTGGCTTGATCACAGAGAACGACATCACTTTCAAGGTGTAAGAAACATGTGTCTTAAAGTTTGTCCCGATCACCAAAATTTCATCCATACACTCACCATTTTTCCATATCATGTTACCATTAACTTCACCCATCACCTTCCATATTTTCCCTATCGACATACATTTCCTATCACTTCCATCCATCATTTTTGAGAAAAATAGTGTTCCAAATGTAAAATGTCTTTGGTGTTGAGAGTGTAAAGAATGAGAGGAAAAGATAAAAATAGAAAAATAGAAAAAAAAAGAAAATAGCAAAAGAAAAAAATATATAAAAAAAAAGAAGAAAACGAAAAAGAAAATTTGTAGTTAGTTCTTGTAAAATAAAGGCATTTGTGCCTAAAGGGTAGGACACTCTTCTCGCATACACATAAATCACTCATCCATCATCCATCCTATCCCACCTACCTAATATCATATCCTTCCCATTTCATTTCCCCCTCACCCATAAACATCCATATCCTCCCCTTGGTGTTCGGAAAAATGAGAATCAACGTGGTGAATAACTCGATGTTCTCATTATAGTGATTAGCATTCTTTCATGAGATCGTTTTCTTTCTAAATTTTCATTCTTTCTTATATGTGTGTGAGACGTTGGACCTTGATTACATTTACTCACCTCCTCACATACAAAAGCAATACAGTTACCCTAATCTCGAGAGTTTGTTTGAGAGAGTTATATCCAATGAGATTTTGAAGTTGAAGTGTTGATTCTGAAAAGTAAATCTAGGAATTACTCTTGTGATACTCGGCCTGTTTTGACTGATTCACGCCACACACATTGAGTTCTAGTAAAGATATGCCTTGAGTATTCACATAAGTAAAGTTTTTAGACACTTCTAGCTTTTATTTCTCAAAATATTTCTCACATGATGGATTGTGTGATTATTTTACGTCTAATAAGAGTTTGACTGCCATTTTCAAATAAAGAATTTTGTGGGTATATTCCCTGCAAACACCCACGAGACAAAACTCGTCCTGTAGGGAAACCTATAAGTTTAAAGGCTTGTGTGACACCCCGCCTAATTTAACCCCGGGTGATCAGTCCTAAATTAAGTTAGAACAGGTTTCTCAGTTGGTTCATTCTTAGCATCACTGTCACCTTTTTAATTACTAACCACCTAAGTGAGAAAATTAGACTGGTACCAAGTTTTATCTTTCATTAACTTAAATGAAAGTCTCATGCGGAAATAAAATAACACAATAATCACAATTAACGAAAACAACCATTCACAATTAATTAACTGGTAGAATAAACCATCGGCCCAAACTCCAACAAGTATAAAATAGAGACAAGTAATCAATCTCAACAGGTCTGACAAAAGCTAAATGAATTGTGAGCGACATGATCAAATAACTAACAAGAAGTCTCTATACTAGGAATGAGATAATGAGGCGTCTATCAAACTCCCGCAACATCCACATATGCTGCAGTAACGGATCCCTGAAATTTAGTCAAGCCTGGCGTCCCTGTGGCTGGACACCTAAAAGGTTTTTTAAAAACTTTCATAGCAAGGGTTAGTACCCAAAAACATTTGAAAAATATTTAGCAAATGATTAACTTGTAGTAATAAGTAAATATGCATGCTCTCCATATTTTAGTGAGTGTCGTACTCCCCTGAGGACATCCTCACCCCTCCTCTAATGTGCACTACTAACGCCTTAATTAAATTTACCTAGTTCTTTATCTCATGACTAGATAAATTATATAACCCCTTGTAAAAATCCTACTCTAACCGAGTATGCCTTACTTATGATTTTTAAGTTATTATCAACATCAACTTAATTAAATCATTTCCCTTTTTAATTTCATATAACTTCCAAATATGTTATACTTATACATATAATACAACTCGTGCTTTGTATTAGTTAGCCCGTATATAATTATTTACCTAATTATATACTTACTCATATTACAGTACTCGCAAACATACTGAAATAACATTTAATAATAGTATCCCCCCCCCCCCCCGAGTAAAGTCTCATCGGGTATAAATTCTCTAAAGTGATATCCCACTAGGTGTATTCACATAACCTAGTTACCCCAAGTCAGAATCGCTCACTAACTTGGTTAATACATACATGTTGAAGGTGCTCATATTCCTTCCCTAAAAGTGAGATGCCCCTCACCCATATAACGGACGCTATGACCTGGGAATATAGTCTCCCTACTCCTCAAGCTAGGGGATTCATCCACTATGCGCAACCTCCCCCTATAGCACTAGAGTATATAATAATAATATCTATCCATTGATATTAATGCACACACCATAAATATACTATCACACACCGTATATATATATAAATATAAAACATCCCGGCTACACTGTGTACTAAGTCTGTGACACAAGCCTATTCTATTTTATTATGAGTTTATGGTCCAACTCTAATTATTAATTAATTTGCACATTAATTTCTTTTGGTACCATCCCAACCAATATATTCGGACTTACTCTCGTGGCCCGAAATAAAGCATCACCCGAGTCTAAATCCCCGACCCTAAATTATTTAGCTTTCACCTAAATAAAATTTACATCTCGGTATCACTCAACCATTATCCCCGAACTTCTCCACTAAATCCGTATTTAATCATTTTGAAACAAAATCCCCAAAATTTAACCTCAGTGTGTCACACCTAATTTCCTCCAAATCCCCATATATTTTTAATCATGATGTGCCACGCAAAGTCTCCCTCAAATCCTAATTAATTTTATTCACAATCAATTAGATTTATACTCATGTATTAATTTCTCAATAATTAAGACATGGAAGAATATTTATTTAATTTTCCTTTATATACATAACAAGGTGAAACTGTCAAAATTTCTGGACCATCGATCGATCGATGGTCCACCTTCGATCGATCGATTGATCAGGTCCTCGTCTTCTCCGAGTTAGCTGTTTCAGCCATGGACGAATACCTCCAAACTCTAACTTCTTCTAGACTGAAAACCAAACCTTCCCTTCGACAATAAATCTCAAAAACCTTATAAGGAACCTCTATACAATCCAAAAACATCAATTAATTTACTTTCTCTACTGTTTTCATGAGTTTGAGGGCAACATCCAATTTAATATTTAACTCATTTAAACATCAATTATGTATGACCAATTCATTTCTAATTCATCCGGGTTTACACATCTTACCAGATACAAATCCAAAGCTCAGATTATATATGAATTTCTACTCAATTTAGAAATCAGATTCATGGTTTACAAAACCCCATGTTTATCCCCTTTAAATCCCAAAACGAATTTCTTTGATTACCTACATCACATGAATATGAATTGAAATACAATGTAAATGCTACAGTAAGTTAACCACTTGCCTTAGGGTTTGTAGAGTCTGATTTTGGAGTTGTGAATGCCCAAGGTTAAAGATGACTCTTTTTGGCTCTCCTGTGATCCCCAAATTTGCCTTTAACTGCTATTAGGGTTTCCTAATCCACTAAGTCTTTTTCTAAACTCAATTCAGTCGTTCCCTTATTTCTTATCATTGCTTAATTAACCTAAATCCCATTTTTTGCCTAATGGGCCAAGCCCAAGTGACCCAAATGAAATGCCCCCGTGTGGGCCCGGCTATGTCTAAAAATGTCCTGTGACCCGTTTAGTACCCCCGGGTACAGTTTTCTGACTATCGCGGACCATCCGGACTCAACCGTACACTCAGAATTGGCATCCGAATTAATTTATAAAAATCCTTATTTCACACGCAAATTAGTCTATACCGACTCCCGGCTGAGATAAGTATATATCCCGTCATTAATACCTGAAATGATGTAAATACATTATTACTATTCACTTAGTAAATAAATTTCCCTAAATATTAACCATTCACTCCCCGATTAATATTTAAATATAAATTGTCATAATTAATTCAATTAAAATTACGACACACCAGTAATTTTGAATTCCCGAATTAATTAAATATTAAATGCACAAAAATACGGGGTTTTATAGCTTGTTCCATATGGTAAGTGCAACCGCAAGTGCCCGCAAAAGTCGTACACTTTTGATTACTTATCTTTCTCGTTCTCTTTCTTTTTCTCTCTATCTTATTGCTCGAGGACTAGCAACGCTCTGTTTTGGGGTGGTGTGATAAGCACCCAAAAGTCAACATTTTTTTACCTTGAATAGACGCATTTTAGTTGCTAATTTTTGACAAATTGGATCTTATGCGCTGAAATGTTAATTTTATAGGTCAGATGCACGTTGTAGAGTTCAAATGCTCAAATTAAGGAAATTGCAACAAAAATGGAGCTAAACCTGCATACCTTGTCCCATAACCCTAACTCGAGCCTAAACCTACCCCGAACCCCGTGTGTGTTAAGTTTGTGTTTTTTAGATTTTTAGTTTAAGTCGTTTTTATTTTTAGGATTTATTCTAGCTTTATTTAGAATTTTCTAGAATTTATTTTCTATTTCTTTTTATTTTTTTTATTTTTATTAGTTTTTAATTTTAGTCTTTATTTTTGGTTTTTCTAGATTTTATATTTTTAGTTCTTTAGGTTTTATTTTTACTTCTTTTGTAGTTTTTATTTTTATTATTTGAGTTTTATTTTTAATAGATTTTATTTATCTTTAGAGGATTTATTTTTTTATCTTAGTGCGTCAAGTATTTGTTTTCCTTTATTTGTGTTTGTTTTTAGTTTTTTGTTAGTTTATTATTATTTTTTGTTTTTTTTTTATTTTATTAGTTTATATTTTAGTCCTGCTTAGTTTTTAGAGTTTGTATTGTGTGTCGTTTTATTTTTATTTTAGTGAGTTTTTATTTTTAATTTAGTTTAGTTTTTTTTTATCTTACACGTTCTTAATTTTATTTTGTGTCTTAGTTTATTTTTTTAGGGTACAAATTAAATACACACATATACCTAAACTAACCCCTCACCCACACCCTATTTTCCTACACCTTACTACGCCTAATTAAACCCACAATCCACTATTCATCTTCTTCTTACACCCCACTCTCTCACCTCCCTCCATAATCAAAAACACCTGACACCCTCTCTCTCTCTCTTCACCCATCTACAACCTTACCAACTCCAACATCAAAACTCCAAATCACCCCACACCCCACGAACCCGGAACCAGCTCAATCCATCATACCCGTTGTCACCACCTCGTATCTTAACCCAAGCCATTCCCGACCTTGACTGGCTGTTTAACAACCCGATATCACCCATGCTCCAAATTGGACTCCCTGTACCCGCTCCCTTGAACCAACAACTCGCGACCACCTCGACCCGTTTACAAAACCAACAACCCGCGACCCATTCCATCCCCAACCTCCATGCCTAAACCTGTTTACAAACCCAATGACACAAAAACCATGCTCCGACCCCTATCGACCTCAACCCCTTAACCTGGATGCCATAATCGGAGCCACACCAACCAACATTAAACCCATCCCAGAGTAGAAACTCCCGAGCTCCAAACCCGGGTTCGAAAACCTAAAATCCCAAGACCCACATACAGACTAACGAACCTAGTGCCTATACCCAACCACAACCCCCATTCTAAAACCCATACCTTTAACCCGACCAATACCACACTATCCCAACTCCTGCAACCTCGATTCCACCACCGTGTCCCATCAGGAAGCATTAGGGGTGCAACCGGTACGGGTTTTTACCGTATCATACCGTACCGTACCGTTTTGGTCCCAAAAAAATAGTTTTGGTTTCATATTATAAAATACCAAAAACCAATTTTACCAAAACTGAAAATACCGCAAAAAAAATGGTTGGTTTTGGTTTTTAGATATAAAAAAAGGATTTATCGAATTTACCATACCGATTTATCGTACCGAATTTACCATACCAAAATCATCGAATTTACCATGCCAAAATTACCAAATTTATCATACTGAAATACCATACCGACCAAAATTGGCATACAATTAACTCGAAACCATCCCATTATAACCCGATATCAAGGATTTCCAACCCAATTAGAACCCATTTAAACCCGCGTTGCCCCGTGATCTTTTTTACACGGTCAACTCAACTAGTAAGTTATTAACATAACCTAACCTAAAGTAACCCACGTCCACATTTGACATAATACAAAACCCTCTCTCTCTAGACTCTACCTCACGCCCACGCCCTACTCAACAAAACCCTCCCTAACACTGGTGCCGCTGCTCATCCATTCTGGTTACACCACCGCTGCTTATCCATTTCAATTAGTGATTTTAACCAACTGTTAGATTTTATTTTGAACAATTGTGAATATTTTATTTTAAACAACTGGTGTCAATGGCGCCTCCTATGTTTATCTTCCTCTCACTTCGTTTTAATACCATGGATAGAGAAAAAATGGCATACCCATATCAAACCCTCATCAAAACTAACCAAAGTAATTGTGAGAAAGAAGGCATTTTTTTTTCTGAAATTCCAAACATTTGTGTCCTTTGCTTTTGTACTATGTGTTTAAGGATTTGTGGAGGATATGTTTGTGTTCAATGTTGTGTTAGTTTTTGTGATGTGTTGATGACTATTTTGTAAACTGAAAAACTATATTGTGTTAGAAATATCATTGAAAATGAATTTTTATTATTAAATGATTTTTTCCAACAAATTGAAGTAAATGATGTAAAAATAATTTTTCTGAAAGATTTTCACAGTCTCAGATGGTGAAATTAGGATTCACAGTCCAAACAAATAAAGCAAAATCAGTTCTAACCATACCGTACAGGGAAAAAATCGAATTGAAACCGAAATTACCAAAACCAAAAATACCAAAAAACGGTCTCTTTGGTTTTGGTTTTTTTTTTGATGTACCGGTCGATAAATTAGTATGGTACAGTTTTACCATTTAGATTGTGATTTTGGTATTGGTAAGGGGTCATTATTGACCGTACCATATCGGTTTCACCCCTAGGAAGCATAGTTGATTTTACCTTCTGTACAACACCATCCTCCATTTCCAATCCCCTCACATGTCATCTCAATTCTCCACTCAACCTCCAATTTTCAGTACCGAGACCCTAAAATCTGCAAACCCCATCTGCCAAATAAAAAAATTCATATGTTAAACTTTTACCCCTTTCCCTAAACTACCCTTATCTATATCTTGCAACTTTACCCCTTGCCCCATTTGTGCCAATTACAAAAGGAAGACACACTCATTCATTTTAGGGACACTGTGGGAGACTAGAGAGTGGAAGCAAGCTGAAAATAGAGTGCTAAGGATGAAAAAAATTTGTAGAGAGAAATTTTTCTGTTAGTGAGAAAAAAGAGTGACAAAAATTTGTAGCATCAAAAGAGATTTTGTGTTATATATTGATTGGTTGAATCTCTTCTTTCATACTCATATGAACTCAATAATTTATTTTATGTCTTCGAGTCCCATTATGGAGGGCTAATCTCCCATTTCAAGGGACGAAATGAAGCCCCCATAGAACCAAGTTGTCTAGTTTGTTAATATTATTTTTGATTGATTTCCTTTGATTAGTAGCTTTAATTACTACACTTGTTTTTTTTCCATTGAGAAATGGAAAACCATCCATGAAAAAGGATTTAAGTTTGGGTTATAATTTTATTATTTTGATTCAAACTAGAGAGAGGCTTTTTAAAATGATCAAAATTATAATATAAGTTTTTTCTACTCTTGTCTTATTTTTTTTAATTAGTTGGGTAAATTTTGCCTAGCGGGTGTTATACTTGATTAATTTTAATTTATTTGGTGTAGAGTTGTAGCAATTAATAATTACTTTTCTAAAATAATATTTTTCTAATTCATTAGGATAATGAGAACTAACTTATGAATTAGTTGAATATTTTGGAAATCAATCAAACTAGAAATAGTTCAAACTAGATTAAATGTGTGAAATGGGGGTGGATTTACATCTCTTGATTCTTCTTATTATTATCTCTCATTTAGTTATTTTTCACTCACATTTTTTTTACACACCTTGTAGTATTTCTTTAGACTTTTCTCATAGTTTAGTTGATATCTTTCATTTAATTTATATACTTTTCACTCACTTTTTTTTACACACCTTTTAGTATTTCTTTAGATTTTTTTCATAGTTTAGTTGATATCTTTCATTTAATTTAGTTATTTCACCATCACAAAAAAAAAATCGTTTTAGTATTAAAAAAAACATAATAAAAAATTTATAAAACAAAGAAAAAGCAAAAAAAAATAAAAATAAAAAAGAAGATAAATAACTAGTAAATTGGACTACATGGTATTTCTTGTGTTTCACTCCATTAAGTTAGATTGACACCCTTACTTACCTCATACTAGTCTTGTGATATTTTTGTAGGTAATTGAACGAAATTGTTGATTATAAAGGCTTTGCAACAATGACACTTACACTTAGAAGTTAAATTTTTATTTCTATCAGTGGGACCAACTGACGAAGTCAGTTTAGATGATGTGATCCAGATCATAACAGACTGGTGTCGATAGACCAATAATATTTGTTGTATATATAAGCTTCTCAATGCTTTGAAACTGCAAGGGTGCCTGGTCCCTTCACTTCTACATCTCCCTACCGAATGGGAACACTTATACGAAGAGGTCGTTAAAGTTGTGGAGTGCATTGACTTTTCATAGAAAGATGATATCATTTCCACCTGATGGGAGGATGACTTAGATGATTTAAAAAAGGTTAGTCTGATAGTCAGCATATGCGGGATGATATCATTTGAGGAGCTGATAGGAGAAATCAACAAGGTGGCTGAACAATACGAGATCAATGAAGAAATAGGGTTTTTATTTTTTCCTCTTATGTGAACCATATGACCAGGTCAGGGAGGCATTACCAAAACCCAAGCCTACCACCATCAGCAAGTGACAAAGGAAAGGGCATTGAGAATATTCCTATGACATACATGACCCTCGAGGAGAGAAAGATCCTCGATCAGTTAAAGAAAACCCAAGCTAACATCACTCTATAGGGACTTTTTATGTCTTACTAACTACATCGATATGCTCTGATCAAGCTACTCACAGGACCCACAGTTCCTCCCTCAACCATGCCAGAAGAAGCAGTGAATTTAGTTGAATCCATGACCTCTACTAGAATGCTCACCTTCTCTGAAGAAAAAATCTCCAAGATTGGTCCAGACCATAATTATGCCCTCAACATCTCTGTCGAAGTCATGGGAAAAAACCGTCCCACTTTCACTTGTCGATAATGGAACAACTCTAAATGTGTGCCCGTTAAGGACCCTCAATTGTTTGGGACTAAAATTAAGCGACCTTCCTCTAACATCTGCCGCAGAACGTGCCTACAATAATACCCGCCGAGAAGCAATGGGATCTATAAAACTTGCAATAGGGGTTGGCCTTATAAATTCGATTGTTGGATTCCAAGGCATCGATATCCCAGACTGTTTTAAGCTGCTGTTCGGACGACCATAGATCCATAGAATCAATGGGGTATCCTCTTTCCTTCATCATTAATTCAAATTCTTCGCCAATGGGTAGGCCATCACCATCTTAGGCGACGATGACAATACCGAGAATGCAAGCCCTAGCAATCTAGTACTAGAGATATAACACGGGACAAATGATATGCTTCTGTTAGGTTTTCGAGTTTAACCACTTCTACTCCCAGCAGGGGATGATTTCAAAGATAGGGTTTGCCCAGAATATAATCCCCATGGAAACATCAATGTAATCCAGATGTTCAAGAACATGGACTTCCTGCCCGGACTAGGGCTGGGACAATGACATCAAGGGATACTTGAACCCATTGTGCTGAAGAAGGCCTTTCCTCCCTGTGGCTTGGAATATCAATCGCCAGAAGAAGAAATCAGAATGATTCGTCAACCTCGACTGAAGACAAGGCTAGAAAGTACCAAAATTGTCTAGAGAGATTCCTTGAATAGAAGATTTATCAGAGGATGTGAGGATTTCATCTTCTGCGTCTTTCCTAATAATCGTGGTACCATCATGTGGACAAGAAAATGAAACTCGGAATGGAGATATTTTTCCAAGACAACTACTCATGGGCCAAAAGTTCCCAGCATAAAGTGCACGCTCACTAAGAAGACCATAGTCGATACTAGAGATTTTGAAGAAAATGACCCCGAGAATTCTTTTAACTTGCAGACACTATGGCTGACACTCTGCATGATCCACTCAGGGGCTACATCATTAGATCCATCCTGCCTAATCAAAGTTGTTAATGCACCTCTCCTCAACTGGCATGCAGCACCTATGCCACCTATTGATATTCAACTTAACCCTGATGTTCATTCCATTTCCCATTCTTTTGTTGTTTCTCCTAACTTTTATGTAATCAAAACCTCCTTTGATGAGGTTCTCAATGCTGCTTTTCCTATCAATGAAATAAATGAAGATTTTGAGTATCTTGTTGTGCCTTACAATAATAAATGAATATTTCTCAATAAAATAAATGAAGATTTTGAGTATCAATGAAATAAATGATGATGATTTTGCAAATAAACAATTCTTAACTGATCTAAATAAGCTTAATAATAAACAACATAATCATGTTCAAGTTAATGAAGATAAAACTATCATTATTACTATCAGTTCTAGTAGCTAATTGTGCGAGATTAGGATAGGGGCTACCCTTGACAAGCATGAATGTGCGTAACTCAAGGAATTACTAAAGGAATTTATGGATGTCTTCGCATGGTCCTATAATGACATGCCCGTTATCGACCCTAAGATAACTTAGCATGATATTCCCACTCTCCCAGAAGGCAAACCAGTCAGACAGAAACTACAAAATCTCTGCACCGAATGGTCACTCAAAGTTTAAGAAGAAGTGGTCAAATAGTTAAACGTGGATTTCATTCGTGTGATCGAATATCCCACATGTCCATACAATATCGTTCCCGTGCTGAAATCAATAGGGAAGGTTCGCATGTGTGCTGACTATTGTGACTTGAACAAGGCCTCTCCAAAGGATTATTACCCACTACCCAATATCGACACGATTATGGATAATATGGCCAGTGACGCTCTCAAGTCATTCGTTGATAGGTTTTCTAGATATAATCAGATCAAGATGCACCCGAATCATCAAGAGAAAATCGTATTTATCACCCCTT
The DNA here is from genome assembly GCA_949130495.1 of Sambucus nigra. Classification (NCBI taxonomy): domain Eukaryota; kingdom Viridiplantae; phylum Streptophyta; class Magnoliopsida; order Dipsacales; family Adoxaceae; genus Sambucus; species Sambucus nigra. The sequence goes on from OX422214.1 coordinate 349,466,667, forward strand.
AGGGAACCTTTTGCTACACCATCATGCCATTTGGTCTAAAAAATGCAGGGGATACTTACAAGAGGGCTGCCACAACCATCTTACACGATCTGATACACAATGAAGTCGAGGTCTATATGGATGATATGATTATCAAGTCTAAGACTAGGGAAGATCATGTTCCCGCTCTCCGGAAGTTCTTCGAATAACAGTGATAATATCAGATGCGACTTAACCCATAAAAATGTGTCTTCAGCATTACCAAAGGAAAACTCTTAGGATTTATGGTTAGTGAGAAAGGAATATAAGAAAATCCTCCCAAGCTGAAAGCCATACTCGAGATGCCACCACCCCGAATGGAGAAGGAAATTCGAGGATTCCTTAGAAAATTATAATATATCAATCAATTCATCAGCCAGTTGACTTCCATATGTGAGCCCATATTCAAACTCCTACGAAAGGATTTGACCAAAGTCTGGAATGAAGCTTTCCAAGAACCCTTTGACGAAATAAAGCAATACTTAACCTGGCCTCCGGTACCCATGCCACCACCCTTACTCCTTTACCTAACCATAATAGATACTTCAGTTGGGGCTTTTCTAACCCAATACCTTTAAGAAACCCGCAAAGAGAGATCCATCTACTACGCCATTCGCAAGTTGTTTGGGTACGAATTTAACTACACAACCTTGGAAAAAGCATGTGTCGCCCTTGTCTGGGTCACCCAAAAGCTACGGAACTACATGCTTGCCTTTCCCAACAAACTTGTATCTCGAATTAATCCTATCAAGTACTTTCTCGAAAAGCCTTCTTTGTCCAGCCGAATAGCCCATTGGATAGTCGAGTTTGATATTGTATATGTCACATAGAAAGCCATGAAAGGAAGAGCCATCTCTGATTACCTTGCTGACTACCCTATAGAAGAAGATGATATCTGGATTTTTGAATTCCCAGATAAGAATATCCTCTATACATACTAAGAAGACCTTCTATGGTAGATGTTCTTCAATGGCACTGTCGACAAGAAAGGATATAGAATTGGGATCCTCCTAATTTCCAATGATGACTATCACGCCCCCATTCCCATCAAGTTAGATTTTCCTTGCACTAACAACATGACTAAATATGAGGTATGCACAGTAGGCCCCAAAGTTTCCCTCAAGAAAGGAATTCGATACCTCAATGTTTATGGGGATTCAACCCTCATCATCGATCAAGTACTCAAAAGATTGAAAGTCAATGATGAGAAACTCTTAGCCTTTTATACTCACTTGGAAGAGCTAGCTTTCTAATTCCAAGAAATCACTTTCCAATACCTTCACCGAGGAAAGAACAACATAGCCGATGCCATTGCTAACTTAACCTCTATGGTCGATAAGCTCAAAGGAATAACCATGGCCCCTTTCCTTATCCAAAAGCAAGATAAAACAACCCACTGCTACCACATTGAGCTCATCACATACGAAGATCCTGAGATATCCAACTACTGGTACTATGTTATTTGGCGCCTCCTCAAGCATGGTAGGTACCCCCAAGCTGATAAAAAAGACCGAGCAACCCTCCAAAGATTGATTGCCCATTATATTGTATGTGATAAAGCACTATTCAAGATAAACTATGATGGAACCCATTTGCACTGCATCGCAGGGGCTAACATTGGAGAGATGATGCAGAAAATTCACATCGTAGAATATGGAACCCACGTGAATAGACAAATGCTCGCTAAGAAAATCATCCGATGAGGTTACTATTGGACTACCATGGTTCAGGATTGCACAACCTACGTTCGAAGATGCCTCAAATGCTAGCAGTTTTCCTACCTATAACCCTTACCTCCGCGGGAATTATATAATATGACTTCTCCCTAGACTTTCTCCATATGGGGCATCGACATCATAGGCAAGGCTACGCCTGAAGCCTCCAATAGACATGAATTTATCAAAGTTACCATTGATTACTTCACCAAATGTGTAGAAGCTGAATCATACGCAGTGCTAAATGCCACAGCTAGAATCTTGGACACTAACTTTCCCCACAACCACTTCATGTAGTCCTTTGATACATGCCATACCTGCCAGTGGATTGTGAATGACGAGATAATGGTAAGAAATTCTCCCACAAAGAGCCAAGCCGCATGCGCATACGCTCTGTCAAATCCTCCATAGGAAATAAGTCCAGTGTCCGCGGTGACACAATTTGTTCCCAACCAAATTGGTGCAACATCCACCTCGAAAAAGTAGAAAGAAGTCTGTCAGAGGCCTAATAACTGAACATACTGGTACTCCCTGAGTTTTAGAATGGGCAACAGCTCCCCCCACCAAGGCACTGACCAGTGCAAGCCTTGAGCCTTGTGCTCCATTAACCAGTTTTCGCAGCTCTTGATGTCCAGGTCTACACTGATGAAATAGCGTGAAAACAAGTTTAGCACCGTCGACAAAGGATACCCAGGTGGGATCGCCATATGGAACCTCTCTGACAGCCACATGAACAGCATTATAGGGCTACCCCTCAGAAAGTTGAACATATATTCCCGCCAGGCATCCAGACCATTCAACGTCTCGGCTAATATCACCGCTGTTGGATTGCGATGGTGTGACATATAGAAAAAAATAGCTGCAGGTTGGGGGGTCCACCAGTATTTCCTCAGTTACCAACAACAATTTTGAAACAAGACCCAGAATGATGACCCCAGCATAACCAACATCATCGACATCCTGTAAATGCACAAAATACAGCACCGTAGGAAGAGAAATCATTCCATATGTGACCAAAGACTTAGCTGCCAAAGGTGAAATATTGAGACGTCTGGACAACAGCTCCCTAGGGGACCGAGAAAACTCAGGCATATCCACTGCAATACTAGGATTTATCCCCACATTGGCAGAAAACTCTTCGTAGGTTGGGTAGATTTCTTCCCACCCGAAGTGAAATACATGGTCTTTGGGGTAACATAACTCAATAATCGCCATCAGCATATTCCACTCGATGGGTTGGTTGCACCACAGAGTGTAAAACCCCGTCCGCCCGGGGAGAGCGAAGAGGAGCGCTACCACGATGAAACTAACCGAATCCAAAATAATAAGGTATAGATCATCTAAAACAAATCCCGCAATATTAAAAAAATTCCATAAATCTCAATCTCTTCAAATTAAATACAACCAATAATCTCTCAAAATAATACAACTATTTATCTCGAAATTAAATGCTCTATACAACAAAAATAAATACAATCTTCTCATATGTATTCTATCGAATATTCTTCCCAAAATAATCCACGCTAAAACAATCTCCAAATCAAATCCAAAGCGCACAAATACGCGTAAACCTGCCACTAAAAGAAAATATGGGGAAGTACACAAAACAACAGGAAAGATGCTCAACAAATATTAACGGCGAATAAAGCGTAAAAATACAAGTACGAATATTCAAATGAAATGTGAATCACAAAAGTATTTTTATCAATATAATTTCTCAACAACACATTAATCGAGTCACCAGGCCTCACCATACAGCGCCATACTTAATCAAGTAGCCGGAACAGGAATCTTGGCGGGTGCCCAACATCAGTGCCATAGTAAAATCTCATGAAAACATGCCCAACATAAATAATAATACCACATGAATCAAAATTAGATTCCAACAATAATTTCAAGATTCCAATTGAATTTATCAATTCAAATATGAGTCAATGATCACAAGAAAACAAAGGGAATAACACTCGCGAGATTAAGGAGCATATTGTGTAAAACTCCATACCTCAAAATCATCACATGAATCATCACATAATAATCAACCTCTAAATCTAAACACACCATCACATTCTTCTCGCAAAAATAATCAAATCTCGTTATAGCCCAAACTCGAGAAAACACCAAATAAGCCTTCGAATCTAAGGTTAAAATCTTGAATAAGTTTCAGACTATGGTTTGTAGATGAAAGGGAGAAATTTTAGAGAGGTCTTCTCGGTGAAAAGTTTGAGAAAAAGTGATTTGAAAAGTCCATCCACGAATTTGTTGATATATAAATGATTAAGAGATTGATTAAGAAAATAGTTCTAATCAGATACAAACACTAAAAAAATTATTCCGAAAGATCGGACCGTTGGAATTGGATGAAATTTAGAATTAGATGATGACCAGAGGAAGCTGTCCAAAAAATTTAACCTCGATCGGACCGTTTAATATTTTTAAATATTTTTTTACTAGAGAGTTATATGTTTTGAGGACTGTGAGAGAGTTTTATGTTTTGAGGACTCTTCTATATAATAAAAATTCGATTAAAACTCCATTTTAATTCCGATTCCAATTCCGTTTGAAAATTAATTTTTAAATTAAATTTATAAAATCCAAAATTTTATTTTTTTTCGATTTCCAAAATTAATTTAAAAATTCGCATTTAAAAAATCTGAGATGTTATATACTTCCCCACTAGCAAAAAATTTTACCCTCGAAATTCAATGAAGCCTAACACTTAAAAATCAGGCCAACTATCTCCAAAAATAATTTCGACTCCCTAAAATAAATTCTTCATATCTAATCTAGATGCCTAGCACGAAACAATTATCTAAAATTCTATCTCCAATCACGCGCCACAAAAACGCAACAGAATGAAAACCCAAGATCCGAGGGTGGTCATAAACCTAAGCTCTGATACCATTCTGTAACACCCCGCCCGCCCGGAGAGAGCGGAGGAGTGAGCTACTACGATGAAACTAACAAAATCAACAAACAACAACGTATAGAGCATCTAAAACAAATACCTCAATATAAAAAAAGAATCCACTAATCTCAATCTCTTCAAATTAAATACAACCAATAATCTCTCGAAATAATACAACTATTTATCTCGAAATTAAATGCTCTATACAACAAAAATAGATACAATCATATCATATGTATTTTCTCGAATATTCTTCCCAAAATAATCCACGTTAAAACAATCTCCAAATCAAATCCAAAGTGCACAAATACGCGTTAACCTGCCACTAAAAGAAAATATGGGAAAGTACACAATACGACAGGAAAGATGCTCAACAAATATTAACGGTGAATAAAGCGTAAAAATACGAGTACGAATATTCAAATCAAACGCGAATCTCAAAATCATTTTTATCAATATAATTTCTTAAGAACACATTAATCGAGTCACCAGGCCTCACCATACCGCGCCATACTTTATCAAGTAGCCGGAACAGGAATCTTGGCGGGTGCCCAACATCAATGCCATAGTAAAATCTCATGAAAACATGCCCAACACAAATAATAATACCACATGAATCAAAATTAGATTCCAACACCAATTTCTAGATTCCAATTGAATTTAGCAATTCAAATATGAGTCAATGATCACAAGAAAGCAAAGGGAATAACACTCGCGAGATTAAGGAGCATATTGTGTAAAATTCCATACCTCAAAATCATCACATAATAATCAACCTCTAAATCTAAACACACCATCACGGTCTTCTCGCGAAAATAATCAAATCTCGTTCTAGCCCAAACTCGAGAAAACACCAAATAAGCCTTTTAATCTAAGGTTAAAATCTTGAATAAGTTTCATACTATGGTTTGTATATGAAAGGGAGTAATTTTAGAGAGGTCTTCTAGTTGAAAAGTTTGACAAAAAGTTATTTGAAAAGTCCATCCACGAATTTGTTGATATATAAAGGATTGAGAGTTTGAATAAGAAAAGAGTTTTGATCAGATACAAACACTTAAAAAATTATTCTGAAAGATCGGACCATTGGAATTGGATGAAATTTAGAATTAGATGAAGACCAGAGGAAGCTGTCCAAAAAATTTTAGCTCGATCGGACCGTTCAATATTTTTAAATATTTTTTTTACTAGAGAGTTTTATGTTTTGAGGACTGCGACAGAGTTTTATGTTTTGAGGACTCTTCTATATAATAAAAATTCAATTAAACCTCCATTTTAATTCCGATTCCAATCCCATTTGAAAATTTATTTTAAAATTATAAAATTTATGAAATCCAAAATTTCATTTTTCTCTAATTTCCAAAATTAATTTAAAAATTTTCATTTAAAAAATCCGAGATGTTATATATTTCCCCACTAGCAAAAAATTTTGCCCTCGAAATTCAATGAAGCCTAACACTCAAAAATCAGGCCAACTATCTCCAAAAATAATTCCGACTCCCTAAAATAAATTCTTCATATCTAATCTAGATGCCTAACATGAAACAATTATCTAAAATTCTATCTGCAATCACGCGCCACAAAAACGCAACAGAATGAAAACCCAAGATCCGAGGGTGGTCGTAAACCTAAGCTCTGATACCATTTTGAAACACCCCGCCCGCCCGGGGAAAGCGCAGTGGAGCGCTACTACGATGAAACTAACCAAATCTACAAACAACAAGGTATAGAGCATCTAAAACAAATCCCGCAATATAAAAAAAATCCACTAATCTCAATCTCTTCAAATTAAATACAACCAATAATCTCTCGAAATAATACAACTATATATCTCGAAATAAAATGCTCTATACAACAAAAATAAATACAATCTTCTCATATATATTCTTTCGAATATTCTTCCCAAAATAATCCACGCTAAAACAATCTCCAAATCAAATCCAAAGCGCAAAAATTCGGGTTAACCTGCCACTAAAAGAAAATTTGGGAAAGTACACAATACGACCGGAAAGATGCTCAACAAATATTAACATTGAATAAAGCATAACAATACGAGTACGAATATTCAAATCAAATGTGAATCTCATAAACATTTTTATCAATATAATTGCTCAACAACACATTAACCGAGTCACCAGGCCTCACCATACCGCGCCATACTTTATCAAGTAGCCGGAACAGGAATCTTGGTGGGTACCCAACATTAGTGCCATATTAAAATCTCATGACAACATGCCCAACACAAATAATAATACCACATGAATCAAAATTAGATTCCAACAACAATTTCCAGATTCCAATTGAATTTAACAATTCAAATATGAGTCAATGATCACAAGAAAACAAAGGGAATAATACTCGCGAGATTCAGGAGCATATTGTGTAAAACTCCATACCTCAAAATCAACACATGAATCATCACATAATAATGAACCTCTAAATCTAAACACACAATCACGTTCTTCTCGCGAAAATAATCAAATCTCGTTCTAGCTCAAACTCAAGAAAACACCAAATAAGCCTTCTAATCTAAGGTTGAAATGTTGAATAAGTTTCAGACTATGGTTTATAGATAAAAGGGAGTAATTTTAGAGAGGTCTTCTGGTTGAAAAGTTTGAGAAAAAGTGATTTGGAAAGTCCATCCACGAATTTGTTGATATATGAAGGATTAAGAGATTGATTAAGAAAAGAGTTCTAATTAGATACAAACACTAAAAAAATTATTTCGAACGATCGGACCGTTGGAATTGGATGAAATTTAGAATTAGATGAAGCCGAGAGGAAGCTGTCCAAAAAATTTCAGCTCGATCGGACGGTTCAATATGGTTAAATATTTTTTTTACTAGAGAGTTTTATGTTTTGAGGACTCTGAGAGAGTTTTATGTTTTGAGGACTCTTCTATATAATAAAAATTCAATTAAAACTCCATTTTAATTCCGATTCCAATTCCGTTTGAAAATTAATTTTAAAATTATAAAATTTATAAAATCCAAGATTTCATTTTTCTCCGACTTCCAAAATTAATTTAAAAATTCCCATTTGCAAAATCCGAGATGTTATATACTTCTCCACTAGCAAAAAATTTCGCCCTCGAAATTCAATAAAGTCTAACACTCAAAAATCAGGCCAACTATCTCAAAAAATAATTTCGACTACCAAAAATAAATTCCTCATATCTAATCTAGATGCCTAACACGAAACAATTATCTAAAATTCTATCTCCAATCACGCGCCACAAAAACGCAACAGAACGAAAACCCATACCCGAGGGTGGTCGTAAACCAAAGCTCTGATACCATTCTGTAACAGCCCGTCCGGCCGGGGAGAGCGGAGCGGAGCGCTACTACGATGAAACTAACCGAATCCACAAACAACATGGTATAGAGCATCCAAAACAAATCACGCAATATAAAAAAAAAGAATCCACTAATCTCAATCTCTTCAAATTAAATACAACCAATAATCTCTCGAAATAATACAATTATACATCTCAAAATAAAATGCTCTATACAACAAAAATAAATACAATCTTCTCATATGTATTCTCTCGAATATTCGTCCCAAAATAATCCACGCTAAAACAATCCCCAAATCAAATCCAAAGCCTAAAAATCCGCGCTAACCTGCCACTAAAAGAAAATAATTGGAAGTACACAATACGACAGGAAAGATGCTCAACCAATATTAACGGTGAATAAAGCGTAACAATATGAGTACGAATATTCAAATCAAATGCGAATCTCATAATCATTTTTATCAATATAATTTCTCAACAACACATTAACCGAGTCACAAGGCCTCGCCATACCGCGCCGGGCCATACTTTATAAAGTAGCCGGAACAGGAATCTTGGCAGGTGCCAGACATCAGTGACATATTAAAATCTCACGACAACATGCCTAACACAAATAATAATACCACATGAAACAGAATTAAATTCCAATAATAATTTCCAGATTCCAATTGAATTTAGCAACTCAAATATGAGTCAATGTTCACAAGAAAACAAAGGGAATAACACTCGCGAGATTAAGGAGCATATTGTGTAAAACCTCATACCTCAAAATCATCACATGAATCATCACATAAAAATCAACCTCTATATCTAAACACACCATCACATTCTTCTCGCGAAAATAATCAAATCTCGTTTTAGCCCAAACTCGAGAAAACACCAAATAAGCCTTCTAATCTAAGGTTGAAATCTTGAATAAGTTTTGGACTATGGTTTGTAGATCAAAGGGAGTTAATTTAGAGAGGTCTTCTGGTTGAAAAGTTAGAGAAAAAGTTATTTGAAAAGTCCATCCACAAATTTGTTGATATATAAAGAATTAAGAGTTTGATAAGAAAAGAGTTCTAATCAGATACAAACACTAAAAAAATTATTCCGAAAGATCAGACCGTTGGAATTGGATGAAATTTAGAATTGCATGAAGACGAGAGGAAGCTATCCAAAAAATTATAGCTCGATCGTACCGTTCAATAGTTTTAGATATGTTTTTACTAGAGAGTTTTATGTTTTGAGGACTCTGAGAGAGTTTTATGTTTTGAGGACTCTTCTATATAATAAATATTCAATTAAAACTCCATTTTAATTCCAATTCCAATTCCATTTGAAAACTTACTTTTAAATTATAAAATTTATAAAATCCAAAATTTCATTTTTCTCCGATTTCCCAAATTAATTTAAAAATTCCCATTTAAAAAATCCGAGACGTTATATACTTCCCCTCTAGCAAAAAAATTCGCCCTCGAAATTCAATGAAGCCAAACACTCAAAAATTAGGCCAACTATCTCCAAAAACAATTTAGACTCCCAAAAATAAATTCCACATATCTAATCTAGATGCATAACATGAAAAAATTATCTAAAATTCTGTCTCCAATCACGTGCCATAAAAACGCAACAGAACGAAAACCCAAGTCCCGGGAGTGGTCGAAAATCTAAGCTCCGATATCATTTTATAACACCTCGCCCGCCCGGGGAGAGCAGAGCGGAGTGCTACTACGATGAAACTAACCGAATCCACAAACAACAAGGTATAGAGCATCTAAAACAAATACCGCAATAAAAAAAATCCACTAATCGCAATCTCTTCAAATTAAATACAACCAATAATCTCTCAAAATAATACAACTATATATCTCAAAATAAAATGCTCTATAGACCAAAAATAAATACAATCTTCTCATATGTATTCTATCGAATATTCTTCCCAAAAATAATCCACACTTAAACAATCTCCAAATCAAATCCAAAGCGCAAAAATCTGCGCTAACCAACCACTACAAGAAAATAAGGGGAAGTACACAATACGATAGGAAAGATGCTCAACAAATATTAACGGTGAATAAAGAGTAACAATACGAGTACGAATATTCAAATCAAATGCGAATCTCATAAGCATTTTTATCAATATAATTTCTCAACAACGTATTAACCGAGTCACCAGGCCTCACTATACTGCGCCATACTTTATAAAGTTGTTGGAACAGGAATCTTGGCAACATCAATGCCATATTAAAATCTCATGATAACATGCCCAACACAAATAATAATACCACATGAATCAAAATTAGATTCCAACAATAATTTCCTGATTCCAACTGAATTTATCAATTCAAATATGAGTCAATGATCACAAGAAAGCAAAGGGCATAACACTCGCGAGATTCAGGAGCATGTTGTGTAAAATCCCATACCTCAAAATCATCACATGAATCATCACATAATAATCAGACCCTAAATCTAAACACACCATCACGTTCTTCTCGCGAAAATAATCAAATCTCGTTCTATCCGAAACTCGAGAACACACCAAATAAGCCTTCTAATCTAAGGTCGAAATCTTGAATAAGTCTCGGACTATGGTTTGTAGATCAAAGGGAGTAATTTTATAGAGGTCTTATGGTTGAAAAGTTTGAGAAAAAGTGATTTGAAAAGTCCATCCACGAATTTGTTGATATATAAAGGATTAAGATTTTGATTAAGAAAATAGTTGTAATCAGATACAAACACTAAAATAATTATTTCGAAAGATCGGACCGTTGGAATTGGATGAAATTTAGAATTAGATGAAGATGAGAGGAAGCATTCCAAAAAAATTTAACTCGATCGGACCGTTCAATATTTTTAAATATTTTTTTTACTAGAGAGGTTTATGTTTTGAGGACTCTGAGACAGTTTTATGTTTTGAGGACTCTTCTATACAATAAAAATTCAATTAAAACTCAATTTTAATTCCAAATCCAATTCCGTCTGAAAATTTATTTTCAAAATATAAAATTTATAAAATCCAAAATTTCATTTTTCTCCGATTTCCAAAATTAATTTAAAAATTCCCATTTAAAAATCCGAGATGTTATATACTTCCTCACTAGCAAAAAAATTCACCCTCGAAATGCAATGAAGCCTAACACTCAAAAATGAGGCCAACTATCTCCAAAAATAATTTCGACTCCCAAAAATAAATTCCTCATATTTAATCTAGATGCCTAACACGAAAAAATTATCTCAAATTCTATCTCCAATCACGGGCCACAAAAACGCTATAGAACGAAAACCCAAGATCCGAAGGTGTCATAAACCTAAGCTCTGATACCATTCTGTAACACCCCGCCCGCTCGGGAAGAGCGGAGTGGGGCGCTACTACGATGAAACTAACTGAATCCACAAACAACAAGGTATAGAGCATCTAAAACAAATCCCGAAATATAAAAAAAAATCCACTAATCTCAATCTCTTCAAATTAAATACAACCAATAATCTCTCGAAATAATATAACTATATATCTCAAAATAAAATGCTCTGTACAACAAAAATAAATACAATCTTCTCATATTTATTCTCTCGAATATTCTTCCCAAAATAATCTACACTAAAATAATCTCCAAATCAAATCCAAAGCGCAAAAATTCGCGCTAACCTACCACTAAAAGAAAATATGCGGAAGTACACAATACAACAGGAAAGATGCTCAACAAATATTAAAGGTGAATAAAGCGTAACAACATGAGTACGAATATTCAAATCATATGCGAATATCATAAGCATTTTTATCAATATAGTTTCTCAACAAGACATTAACCGAGTCACCAGGCCTCACTATACTCCGCCATACTTTATCAAGTAGCCAGAACCAGAATCTTGGCTACATCAGTGCCATATTAAAATCTCATGACAACATGCCCACCACAAATAATAATACCACATGAATCAAAATCAGATTCCAACAATAATTTCAAGATTCCAATTGAATTTAGCAACTCAAATATGAGTCAATGATCACAAGAAAACAAAGGGAATAACACTCGCGAGATTAAGGAGAATATTATGTAAAACCCCATACCTCAAATTCATCAGACGAATCATCACATAATAATCAGCCTGTAAATATAAACACACCATCAGGTTCTTCTCGTGAAAATAATCAAATCTCGTTCTACCCCAAACTCGAGAAAACACCAAATAAGCCTTCTAATCTAAGGTTGAAATCTTGAATAAGTTTCGGACTATGGTTTGTAGATGAAAGGGAGTAATTTTAGAGAGGTCTTCTCGTTGAAAAGTTTGAGAAAAAGTGATTTGAAAAGTCCATCCACAAATTTGTTGATATATAAAGGATTAATATTTTGATTAAGAAAAGAGTTGTAATCAGATACAAACACTAAAATAATTATTTCGAAAGATCGGACCGTTGGAATCGGATGAAATTTAGAATTAGATGAAGACGAGAAGAAGCATTCTAAAAAATTTAACTCGATCGGACCGTTCAATATTTTTAAATATTTTTTTACTAGAGAGGTTAATGTTTTGAGGAATCTGAGAGAGTTTTATGTTTTGAGGACTCTCCTATACAATAAAAATTCAATTAAAACACAATTTTAATTCCAAATCCAATTCTGCCTGAAAATTTATTTTTAAATTATAAAATTTATAAAATCCAAAATTTCATTTTTCTTCGATTTCCAAAATTAATTTAAAAATTCCCATTTAAAGAATCCGAGATGTTATATACTTCCCCACTAGCAAAAAAATTCTCCCTCGAAATGCAATGAAGCCTAACACTCAAAAATGAGGCCAACTATCTCCAAAAATAATTCCGACTCCCGAAAATAAATTCCTCGTATTTAATCTAGATGCCTAACACGAAAAAATTATCTAAAATTCTATCTCCAATCACGCGCCACAAAAACGCAACAGAACGAAAACCCAAGATCCGAGGGTGGTCATAAACCTAAGCTCTGATACCATTCTGTAACACCCCGCCCGCCCGGGGAGAGCGGAGCAGAGCGCTACAACGATGAAACTAACTGAATCCACAAACAACAAGTTATAGAGCATCTAAAACAAATCCCTCAATATAAAAAAAGGAATCCACTAATCTCAATCTCTTCAAATTAAATACAACCAATAATCTCTCGAAATAATATAACTACAGATCTCAAAATAAAATGCTATGTACAACAAAAATAAATACAATCTTCTGATATGTATTCTCTCGAATATTCTTCCCAAAACAATCTACGCTAAAACAATCTCCAAATCAAATCCAAAGCGCAAAAATTTCCGTTAACCTGCCACTAAAAGAAAATATGGGGAAGTACACAATACGACAGGAAAGATGCTCAACAAATATTAAAGGTGAATAAAGCGTAACAATATGAGTACGAATATTCAAATCATATGCGAATCACATAAGCATTTTTATCAATATAATTTCTCAACAACGCATTAACCGAGTCACCAGGCCTCACTATACTGTGCCATACTTTATCAAGTAGCCGGAACAGGAATCTTGGCGACATCAGTGCCATATTAAAATCTCATGACAACATGCCCAACACAAATAATAATAATACCACATGAATCAAAATTATATTCGAACAATAATTTCTAAATTCCAATTGAATTTAGCAATTCAAATATGAATCAATGATCACAAGAAAACAAAGGTAAGAACACTCGCGACATTAAGGAGCATGTTGTGTAAAATCCCATACCTCAAAATCATCACATGAATCATCACATAATAATCAGAATCTAAATCTAAACACACCATCATGTTCTTCTCGCGAAAATAATCAAATCTCGATCTAGTCGAAACTCGAGAAAACACCAAATAAGCCTTGTAATCTAAGATTGAAATCTTGAATAAGTTTCGGACTATGGTTTGTAGATTAAAGGGAGTAATTTTAGAGAGGTCTTCTGGTTGAAAAGTCTGAGAAAAAGTTATTTGAAAAGTCCATCCACGAATTTAATGATATATAAAGGATTAAGAGTTTGATTAAGAAAAGAGATATAATCAGATACAAACACTAAAAAAATTATCTCGAAAGATTAGACCGTTGGAATCGGATTAAATTTGGCGGAGAATTAGATGAAAAGGAGAGGAATCTGTCCAAAAATTTTCAGCTCGATCAGACCGTTCAATATTTTAAATATTTTTTTTACTAGAGAGTTTTATGTTTTGGGGACTCTAAGGGAGTTTTATGTTTTGAGCACTCTTTTATATAATAAAAATTCAATTAAAATTCCATTTTAATTCCGATTCCAATTCCGTTTGAAAATTTATTTTTAAATTATAAAATGTATAAAATCCAAAATTTCACTTTTCTCCGATTTCCAAAATTAATTTAAAAATTCTCATTTATAAATCCGAGATGTTATATACTTCCCCACTAGAAAAAAATTTCGCCCTCGAAATTCAATGAAGCCGAACACTCAAAAATCAGACCAACTATCTCCAAAAATAATTTCGACTCCCCAAAATAAATTCCTCATATTTAATCTAGATGCCTAACACGAAACAATTATCTAAAATTCTATCTCCAATCACGCGCCACAAAAACGCAACAGAATGAAAACCCAAGATCTGAGGGTGGTCATAAACCTAAGCTCTGATACCATTTTGTAATACCCCGCCCGCCCGTGGAGAGCAAAGCGGAGCGCTACTACGATGAAACTAACCGAATCCACAAACAACAAGGTATAGAGCATCTAAAAACAATCCCGCAATATAAAAAAAAGAATCCACTAATCTCAATCTCTTCAAATTAAATACAACCAATAATCTCTCGAAATAATATAACTACAGATCTCAAAATAAAATGCTCTATACAACAAAAATAAATACAATCTTCTCATATGTATTCTCTCGAATATTGTTCCCAAAATAATCTACGCTAAAACAATCTCCAAATCAAATGCAAAGCACAAAAATCCGCGCTAACCTGCCACTAAAAGCAAATATGGGGAAGTACACAATACGACAGGAAAGATGCTCAACAAATATTAAAGGTGAATAAAGCGTAACAATATGAGTACAAATATTCAAATCAAATGCGAATCTCATAAGAATTTTTATCAGTATAATTTCTCAACAACACATTAACCGAGTCACCAGGCCTCACTATACCGCGCCATACGTTATCAAGTAGCCGGAACAGGAATCTTGGCGACATCAGTGCCATATTAAAATCTCATGACAACATGCCCAGCACAAATAATAATACCTCATGAATCAAAATTAGATTCCAACAATAATGTAACACCCCGTGATTTTTAAGTCTGAGAAATTAAATTTTTGGGAAAATCAAAATTTAATGAATTGGAGAATTATAAAATTTAGGAATTGAGGCCGAAAAATAGAGAACATTTCAAAGTATTCCGGATGATGATTTTAGGAGTGCCATTGATCACGGAAGGGTCGAGATAGTCAAAATGACTGTCACTGGGTTTTATTTCGGCTCCGGAATATTTTTAAGTTAGTTTGACTCGAATTGGAGTAAAAGAGTCATTTAAAGTGTGTATTAACATTTAAAACTCGGTTTATTGTTTTAGGGAATTTAAAGGCTTACGGATGAAGCCTTCTTATTAGAGAAAGAGAGAAATAGAAAGAAAAGAGAAAGAAAGAAGAAGGAAAGAAGAAAAAAAGTAGAGAGAGAGGAAGAAAAGCTTGGAGATTCCGGCCCAAACGCGACATCGAGGATGATCCAACCTCTACAAATCTGAGGCAAGTGTTTAATCTTACTAAATAAGTCATTTGTGTATTTTATTTCCTAATTTGTGGGTAAAATAAATGGTTTTTGGGTATTAATATCAAAACCTAGATTTTTGGGTTTAATCTTGAAATCAATGTTTAAATATGGGTTTAATGGTGTAGAAATGGTTGGGATCAACTTTGGGTTGATTTATTGGCTTATAATCATGTTGTGATAAAGATTTGGTGGTTAGAATAGAAATTTTAGGATTTAAAATTTGTGGGTTTTGATGAAGAAGAAGAACCCTCCAAATTCTGCAGACCCGAATCGATTTGCCCCTAAGCGAATCGATTCGGCCTCGGAAAAATTGGCAGGTCTGCATGACCGAATCGATTCGGACCCAAGGTGAATCGATTCGGTTTGAGACAGTCTCCCAGGTCCTTTGGACCGAATCGATTCGCAGTTGGAGCAAATCGATTCGCCCTTGAGACCGAATTGATTCGGGTCAGGCCGAATCGATTCGTAAACAGGGCTATTTTTTGGGGTTTTCTAGGATGATCTCTAACCCTTTTTGGTTGGGTTTATTTCTTTGGGGCCTTCTCTTATGATGTAAGAGATATGTTCTTTGAGACATATAAGGGGTTTCTCACATATTATGATTTTGAGGACTCCTTGGAATAATTGGGGAGAAATATATCCATGTATGTATTGGAGTTGTGCATCGAGATTTTGGGGAAACCCCATTGGGATTGAGAATCCTACTTATAGATCAAATGTAAGTATAGATGTGATGGTAGGCTAGAACTCTTAGAGATAGAGTTGTGAGGGTATGTTGTGAAATTTTGGGCCGACATTTATATCGAATCCTTATAAGGATAGGATATTATTAAGATACAATTTGGGGCCAAATGGAAGAAAGTGATCGTATACCATTAGAAATCATAAAATTTAAGGAATAAATCGGAGAGGTGTTGGACTAGGGGATTCAATAAAGGTTATTGAACCGTAGTCGAAATCGAGAGCGATGGGGTCATATTACCAATTAGAGTAGAATGTGAAAATCTAGTTGGAGTAAATGTTGTTTATCGGTGTGTGATTTACAACGGGTAATTTCCCTAAGTAATGGGATTATTTGATGGATGTAAAATTGAGCTTGAGGCTTATAGACTATTAGTTATGTGTAAACCGATAGTCGAAATTATTATTAGATTCTTTAATGTGCTCTCGAATATAGACGGTATGTGTAGTGATGGTTTCCTACACAAAATCTTGGGTGATAACCCTAATGTTGGATATATATATATATACATATGGTTTTGGGAGACTATTCATCAAAGGAAAAATGATTGAATATGTTTCAAGTGAGGGATTGTATTCACATATTGAGGTAAATTAAATGAGTTTGTGGTGACGGCTTGTATATTGAGGATTATGTATACTTATAGTCGAGTTTATATATCTTATACGTATGAACGAGAATTAGTTTGTATATATAGATATGGATATGTGAATATACGTGTATATATCTATATAGATATGAATATATGGATATATTTATGTTGTGGACATACATGATATGGATATTTAAACTGTATATGATGGTTTAATGTTTGATCATATGATGGGATCATATGGATGTATGTATATTGTGCATGTGAACGATACATATACTTATGTGGTTAAGCATACCCCGCTCATGCTATCACTGGGAAGTTTTCGCGCAGAGGGTGAGCATCCTGGCTTAAGGATCAGGGTGTGGATATTCCCCAGGTCATAGTCGTCCCATGTTTTATTATGTGATTATATTTTTGGGATAAGACGTGGTGGGTATGTTTCGTCTCATTGTCGGTTAGGAGCTATGACCGCTTCCCGGGACGTCGTGCGTGTGAGTTACCACGAGATGGGTGTCGTTGAGCCCCACCATGGTGGTCCCCAGTTGCTATGTGATCCGGGCACTAGGAAGATGATAGCATGGTACAGTTTTATCGACGATATATATAACCGGGTGGATTTTGTGCATGTCCATTGTACATCAGATATGATACGTACACTTGGTCATGGGTATGGATGATGGTATATATATATATATATATGGTTAGAATAAAATGGCTATATATATATATATATTTATATATATCCCAATAGATAATAAGGATATGGACTTTTATGGACTACATCTTGGATGATTATGGTGTACTAGATTATTGGGGGTTGATGTATCGTATTTAAGGAATATTTTGGTTACATCATCCCAAGGATATTATTAGATATTTTAGTTGTTTTCATAATTGTAGTATAATATGGTATGTATGGCATTATGGATCTCGAGGATAGACATTGTCAAGGAGTAGTGTAACGGGATGGTTCCTTGATTGAATTTCGCTTTGCGAGACACCCCACGCACGAAACGTAGTGCATTGTTGAGATTAGAGAAAAGTTCTTCCAATAATTAGGTATGGAATAATGGATCTCCAAGATCGATGTTGACAAGGAGTAGTGTAACGGGGTGGTTCCTTGTTTGGATTTTGCTCTACGAGACACCCCACGCACAAAACGCAGCGCAGCGTTGAAATTGGAGAGAATTTTTGTCATTAAGAAATGTTGTATGCCTATTATTTGAAAATTTAAATCATATGTTTCAACCCAAATGCATATGGGTAACTTATTAAGATTTATAATTGGTTAAATTATAAACCGGAATCCATTAAGCCTAATATGGCATATATGTTTGTAAAAATACTTAAGTGTGGTTAGAAAGAGTGGATTCTTGGGTTATGATAGGAAGGCAGATCTCGTGGCTATAGGCTAGGCCTATGATAAGTTAGGTTGTCCTTAAATGGGGGAAATTTAACTAAAATTTGAAGACGCGAATAGGTGTAGTCGTTAGATGAGGGGTGAGTTGGGGTTTCACGAGAATGCGATTCCACTTTAATTATGAAATAAGTGTAATACCCCGTATTTTTGTGATATTTATTTTTGGGATTAATTAATTAAATGAGAATTAATTGGGAATTAATCCGGATAAAATACTAGCGAGATGTGAGTTGGTATTTGACTATATTGAGCATATATGTTAATATATGAATATTGATTGATGAAATTTGTCGTGAGATTGATATACGGCAATTTGGATATTTTATTGGGACGCGTGTGATAGTTGCGTCAGAATATAATTATTTTAATTATAAAAGTGAAATTAAATTCTATTAACCGTATGGTCATTTTGAGTGCGCCAACGCATTCGAAAGGGTCGAGATAGTCAGAAAACACTAGCCGGGGGTTTTGTTTGGGTCCCGGGGTATTTTTAGGCCTTACCGGCAACATAAAGGGGTAGTTTGGTAATTTTGTATTTTTGGGAATTAAAAGTGACGAAAATTAGTAAATTATATCTGATTTAGGAAACCAACCACTAAACCCACTAACCAACCCTTATTGTCCCAATAAGCTACGGGGGTTATTAGATTAGGTTTCTAAAGTTTCCCAAAACAAACCCTAGTCACCATAGCCATTGGAGAAGAAAGCTTGGAGAGAGAGAGTGAACTTCTTCAAATCGTCATCAAAATCAGAGATTGAAACAAGGCAAGTTGTTTAATTTACATTTTTTATGCAGTAAATGCTTCTTCCATGCTTAGACAATTCAATAATCATAATTAATTGGGAGATAAATGAAAACCCATAAAATTGGAGTTGTTAGTTTAATTTTGGAGATAGGTTTGAGTGTAGAAATGTTATTGGAAGATCAAATTAAGAGAATTACTAATCTATGTGATATAAAAACGGATTTATTTCTGGGAATTGATGATTTAAAATTCTAGGGTTTATGTTCTTGAAAAATTGGGGGAAAGTGATGAGAGTTGATGATTTAAAGATGTTGAGGATGAATTAATTCCTTAAAACACGTTAGTATGTGACTTTAATATGTTTAGGATTGATTAGAGACCTTAAAACATTGTTGGGACGAATTTTAGAGGAGATTTAAGGAGTGGAAATTGGTGAAAAACGAATATAGAAAATTCTGGGCTCAGAACTGGTCGTTCGTTAGAAGACCTTCCCAGGTCGTTCGAACGAGCTCGTTCGAACGAGCTTCTAACGAGTTGACTAGTAACTTCTAACGAGGGGGATTTCATTCGATGACTTCGTTCGAATAAGATGTCGTTAGAAGGGTCAGTTCGTTCGAACGAACTGAATCTCGTTCGAACAGCCTCGTTTGAACAAGACTTCTAACGAGCTGGCAGTTTAGGCCTTTTTAGCCTGTTTTGATTTTGTGTGTCCCGTAAACTTGTTCGATGATAGAGATAACATTTCTTTGATGATTTATTGGTAGATTTGGGACATTTGGGTTATTATGAGGAGTAAATATATAAGGGTGGATCGAACCAAATGGACATTATGGGTTGAGACGTGAGTGTCTACCACGACGTGAGAATAATTTATGGTGCGTATAATTATAAACCGGGATTAGATAAATTGTGTAACTCTAAGTTGGTACTAGAATGAGAAATGTACTACAATTAAACTACGGTAATTACTAAGATGTGTGCTTACTTAGTATTGGTATATGATTTGTGTGTATGACATACCTACCATACTTGCTATCACAGGAGGTTTGTGTTCGCTTAGGACCCTCTAATCCTTGTGTGCCTACGAGGGGGATTTAGACTGGTACCTCGAGAACATAGGTCAGAGAAGGACTTATTGGGATGTTAATAAGTCTGCTGATCGTGGGAGCGTAGGTATGTGCGTGACCCATGTGATGTGACTGTGTTCGCCTCCACTGTTTGTGATTTCTGTTATCTAAACGATTCCTGAGAGATTCAGAATGCGTGATCCTTATGTACGTGATGTACCGTGATGGATAGCAGAGTATGTGTGCACCGCAGCTTGGCCTCGGGGTGCTTATATTGTATATTTATGTTGTGGAAAAATATACACTTAATAAGATGGGAACTTTCATATAGTATTGTGTGTATAAATACGGATAATATAAAGGGTATATTGCGATGAGTTG
This sequence comes from Sambucus nigra, assembly GCA_949130495.1. Taxonomy (NCBI): domain Eukaryota; kingdom Viridiplantae; phylum Streptophyta; class Magnoliopsida; order Dipsacales; family Adoxaceae; genus Sambucus; species Sambucus nigra. Next base: position 349,487,290 of record OX422214.1, read on the forward strand.
TATGGCTAATAATAGAGAAACCTGAAGTTAAGTTAAGTCCCCTATTTAATTGATATCGTTATAATAATAATGGGAACCGAGTAATAAAGGGTAGAACCTATGAGGGTCTAGCTAGATATGATGTCACTTAGCTAGGTGTTAGTCTTTTAGATGGGTACATACGTTAGGAGTGAACATTTAGCCGAGAGGTGAGAATATCATGTGAGTGTACGTCCTAACATGTACTTTGCATTTAATGTTTTAATGTTATTAAAGCACTTGCAGGTTTTTAAAATATCTCCACATTCGGGCTCTGGCCCGTTTGCTTTCAAATCTATTTTTCTTGTAAAACCATTTTTAGGTGCGCAGCCACAAGGACACCATGCTTAGGATACTCATTCAGGTGACGAGTTGTAGCTGTTTGTGGAAGTTACAGGGCTTTGCTGTTAGACGCTTCATTCGTCTTGATTCACTATCCAGTTTTCTTCAGTTGTAGGGCATGTTGCCCAAATTCTATTAGAGACATTTTCCATTTCAGTTTTCAGACTTTGGCATGTATTAATTCAGTATTCAGTATTTAGTTACTTATTTCAGTTTCTGGGATTGTAGTGAGGAGTTTTCCTCCAGACTTATTTATCATTTATTGGTTGGTTATTCTATTGCTTCATTATGGTGAATGGTGATATTACTCTTCGTTGTTCTTTCATTTCATGATAATCAGACTTAATTTAAAATTTGACAACTTACTTTTTAAATACTAGGTGGTTAGTAATCATAAAATGTTTTCGACAGTGATGCTATTAACTGAGCCAACTTGGCATTTTGATTCAATTTAATAAAGGAGTAGCTACCCGGTATTTAATTAGTCGTGGTGTCACAGGTGGTATCAGAGCATCAGGTTCTAGTGTCCTTTAGGATCTGTACGGCTATTATGTTTCTGCTAAGTTTTGTTTGATGTAGAGCCCTATATTTTAGGACTGTTGTACTTTTTTTTTGTGTATGCTTCGTTCTTCAGACATTTTAAGTTTATAAACTGTGAACTTATAAAATTTATTCTTATTTCAGATGCCTCGACGAGGTGCACGACGAGTTCCTAGGGATGCAACGCCCGAACCACAACCCGCTCCAGTTCAGGGCATGATGAACGCCGCTGAGGTTGCAGCCATAGTAGCCCAAGCGGTAAATGCCGCAATTGCCGTAGTTCAGCAGGGACCACCTCAGGTGCCGGTTACCGTGCCAGTCCAGGCAAATGCATTCCCGTATGCTTGGGAATGTGTACGTGACGCTTTTCAGAAAGCGCATCCACCAGAGTTTGCAGGTAGCTCAGATGTGGTAGTCTCGAGCCAGTGGAGGAAGGATATGCAGCGGCACTTGAGGATGTATGAGTGTACGGATGTTCGGAAGTAAGTGCTAGCTACTTTCAAGATAGTTGGATCTGCACTGCAGTGGTGGGAGTCTATTACCACCGTGGAGGAGAGGGACACTCTCACTATCCAGGAGTTTTGGGTGCGGTTTGACCGCAAGTACTTTCCATCAGCTGTTCATACAAAAATGAGGAGGAAATTGATGAATCTGAAGCAGGAGGGTAAGACAGTGGCCGAGTATGAGGCCGAGTTCACAAATCTGTTGAATATCGTTCCGGATGAGATACCGACAGAGAAGAAGAAGATCGAGAAGTTCACATACGGGTTGACATGGAGGATCCGTCAGCATCTGTTAGGGAACCTATCGTTGGCCACTTATTCTGATGTGGTTAACGTGCACTGTTACACTGCCAGGATCACCTCTTTCACATGGTTGAGGGCAAGAGATCGGAGGAGTCTAGCCATCAGGGCAGGACTGGAGGACATGGTGCCAGCGGGGCACAATATGTTCAAGGGCAGAGACAGGGTGAGCAGGGTTCCCAGTAGGGGGATAATAAGAGGTTTCGATCACAGAACTACAGGAACGGACAGGGAGATTTCCGTCAGGGCCATCAGGGTCCAAACGGCCATCACGGCCAACAGGGGCAAAATGGGCAGCAGTTTCAGCAGGGCCAGGGGAGGAACGGTAACGGCCACCAGGGCCGGGGATAGTAGGGGCAGAAAGGGGGGAACTTTCCAGGGAACTGTTATTTTTGTGGCAAGACTGGCCATAAACGACACGATTGTCCTGATAGGGGCAGGGCCCCACAGCAACAGCAACAGCAGCAGGGCGCTCTCCAGGAGCCCCAGAGACCTATGTTTCCCGTCGCTCTCCCCGCACCGCCACAGATGGCAGCATTGCCACCTATTCCGGCAGCTCCAGTTTAGCAGGGGTAGCTACAGTATGGACATGTCTATAACGTCCACCAGGCAGCAGTTCCACAGGCACCGCCCGCGATTGAGGGTATGTTTCCTATCCATGGCACTATGGGTCGGGTTTTGTTTGACACGGGGGCTACTCATTGTTTTATAGCTACACATTTTGCGAAGGCTTTAGGGTTGTTAGCCACAGCAGAGAGCAGAGTGAAGTGTGTCGACTCACCATTGGGGAATGGGTCACTTATTTTCTTTATATGCCGGGGAGTGGGGGTAGAGATTGGTGGTTTGGTATTACCTGCAGACATGTTGGTATTAGATATGCATGTGCGTAAGGTGATTATTGGTATGGATTGGCTCGTAGCTTATAATTCCATGATTGATTACTTCAGCGGGAGCATTGTTTTTGCCTTTCCGGGGAAAGAGATGTTTGTAGTGGCGATGCCTCGCCCAGAGGGAGGCTCGATCGCTCAGATGTATTACATAGAGGAGGATACCTCTACGGAGGTTTTGATTCCTTTATATTTGATCCCAATCATCAGGGAGTATTTGGATGTGTTTCAGGAGATACCAGGCTTACCCCCCAGTCAAGAGATAGACTTTGTTATAGACCTATTGCCAGATACGAGACTTATAGCACGCGCACCGTACAGTATGGCTCCGGCAGAGATGCGAGAGCTACGAGATCAGATAGAGCAGCTGTTAGGTTGCGATTTAATTAGAGTCTACTTTTAAATCAAATAAATTCAGCCCCTAACCATCCATCTACGGTGCGTGTGTCAACCCATAAACAAATAAAGTATGCGAAACAAGTTTAAGAAAAAATCCCCGCAGGGCAAAACGTTTTATTTCACTATAATAAGTAAATCGCAACTTACACGGATTACAATGAAATAGAGTGACACACGAATACCCGCAGGCGTCGGTCGGTGTCGTCAGCAATGAATCCACACGCAGCGAACCCACATGAACCTCAGCCCAATCAACAAAGGAAGAACCGCAGCACTCCTCAATGACACGCAGCCATAAAACTTTGTAGAGACTCCCTCAGCAATGACACGCATCCCTTGGTTGCAAAGATCTCTCCACAAAGGTTTGAACAAACTAAAAAGTTGTGTTCTTGGGTTACCAAAAAGATTCACAAAGGTTTGTCAATTGTGTGAATCAAAACATGAGTCTTGGGACTCAAAAAATATGAAGTCTAGAGGTATTTGGACTCTAAAAAATGTCTTCTAAAGTCTTGCAAAACAACTCCCCCGAAGTTGGTATTTATAGGAAAAAAGATGAAGAGACCCACGTTCTTAAAACTCTAAAATTCTATCCAGCGTACAAAAAAAACAGCATTCTTTAAGAAATTTTCTCCATCTTCAAAAGGTCTTAACTCCTTCACCGTATCTCGGATTGAGGTACCCTTTTTCCAGTATCTTCGTTGTGGCGAGCTATTCAACTTTCCAGTTGACCAGACCTCAGAACTATGGATGTGAAATTACGAAAATGCCCTTGAACACTCCTATCGTGACTTTTTTCACTATTTTGACTTCCCTTGCATACCACTTGCATTAAGTCCCTAAAATCGTGGACCATGAAGTCGTTGAGGAAGATGTGGGACATATTAATGGAGATGTTGAATGCTTTATTCCCGGAATTCGGATTGAGGCCGTCGAGTGACATCTTGAGGTGACGTGCCAAATGTAGCGGGGTAAGACATACACAAATGAAACATGTTGGACATGAGAAAAATGTCCTTACAAATATCCCCCTATGTCTATGCCGGTACATACATAAAAAATCCGAATTACCAAATATGAAATTGCCTATACAAATCTACCCTCCCATGAACCCAAAACTGGATAAGGTACAAATGAATAGTCTTCATCGTTTGTTCTTCAAATCTTCAGGAATCTCAAATCTTTTCTCATTAGGGTGTGCAATTCAGAGATCATCAATGTAGTACCTACACACATGAGATAAATAAAAATACCAAGTGACGTATCGAGTTTGAAATGAGATAAACATAGATACCAATATATGATAAGCATAAGTCAAATCTCAAAAACTCTCCCAAAATTCAAACTCCCCCATAAAATGATAATTCTTTCTCCCCCTTTTTATGATGTCCCCAAGTAGACAAATAAGAAGAATGAATCAAACAAGCAAAATCGGGGCGTCACGGTATACAAATCAAGGCATCAATCAAATGATAAATGTGCTCTTGCAAGGAGATGCTAAAAAAAATCTTCGCAAACTATTTTTGATTTTTCAAATTTTTAATACAAAACAAAAAAATAGATACCATTTGAAAAAAAATGCTACAAAAATCACACCATGGATTTAAAATCAAACAACCAAGTCATGGAAATGGAATGAATGGGTGTGAACACATTCGATAGGTAAATCAACTCAATCAATCATATGTGCACGATGCATATGTGTACTCCTAACGAATGATCATCAAAAAGTATCCTTAGGTGTAAAAAAAAATTGTTGAATTTAGATGACACCGTCTTATGCAAATCAACAAATCAAAGTCAAAGTGATTTCCACACCAATAACGTCCAAAACTATGTAGCGCATTTTCAAGCATTTCAAGGACGTGCAAACCCGTTTTAAATTCTCCAACCAAACTGCCTCATATATATATATATATTCTTTTATAGGTAATCTAAATTCTCAAACTTTGGAGAATTTGTGCAAAAACCTAAATGGCCCATAATTGGCATGAATTTCTTTTTATTGCCTTTCAATTTTTTCGGGCTCTTTTAACCTCTTTGGATCCCGGATAATAAAATTTCTCCATTTTTTAGGTCCTTTGGAACGATGTCTTTTGCGCAAAGAAGAGATAATTACCTTTTGCAGCCCATCCCCGTTCTTAAACAAAGCACACAATCTCACAAAACGGTTTTTATATGCACAGTTTCCTTATCAAAAATTTATCGCGCTTGGTTCGTTTTAAGGACAGGATTGAAGTGAAAACACCCAACCAACATGTGATAAGACAAGCACAATAATCAAAAAAATTCGTGCATGTGTGCAATAAAGGAAATTATGAGTCAAACATGTAGGAAGTAACACTTAAATGCATCTTAATGACTCCAAACATTATAAAGCACATGGATGAATTGACCTATTGTCTCAAAACATTATCAAATATTCACATGAAAATAATGGAATGAAGTTGTGACTCGGTCATCCAAAGTGTTCATCCATAAACGGTGCAAACAAAATACAAAAATCTTTTTGGATTTTCTCAAAATTTTATCAAAATAAAATCTTTTTGTATTTTTCAAAATATTTCCAAAAATAAAAAAAATCTATACAAAAAGTACATGTCACAACGCTAGCAAACATATATCAAAAAGCATAACTAGCGTATGACACACATGCAAACACAATCATCTATATGATATGGCAAGAGAAGAATCATGTGCAAGTAAACGAGAATCAACTTGTCTAAAATCTAGTGTATCCAAAAGTGATTTCCTAACCCAAATAGATGTGAAACAACGTGTGGGGGATTTAGGAACCAAGGTAACACTAGACTTCGACATCCTAGGACTTCTTCCAAGATCAAAACAAAATCTCCTAAGGTGACCTTTCCTACCACAATGTGAACATGTGTAAACGGAAGGGATGTTACCTAAAGTGTGATCTTTTCTAATGTCCTTGGGAATTATTGACCCTCTAAAACAAATTAAGGTTTTGGCTTTAGCACTAGAAGCATGAGAACAAGATGAGCCATTACCATCACAATCAAACCTACTTGAATCGTTTAAATCATTTTTCATCTTCAAAATATTTGATTCAAGCAACAAATTAGACTCTTCCCAAGACAGGGATTGCTTTTTCAAATTTTCAACAATTTCTAAAAGGGTATCCCTCTCCCCCACAATTAAAGCAAACTTTTCCCTAAGAGTCTCTTCACGTGCCACGAACTCATTGATTAAAATATTTCTCTCATCTTTGGCACAAACATAAACCGTCAAATTTTTAAGGTCCTCTAAATCTTTTTCTAAAACAAGGACCCTAACATCACTCTCCTTTTTGGACAATTTTAAAGCAATAAATTCATGGTCCAAAGAAATAAAATTTTCACGATAAAAATCTCTTTGATTTTGAACCGTTTGCAAAAGATCCATCGCGGATTTCAAACGATAATTTTATTTTTCCAAAACTTTAATTCTTTTGCAAAGTTTCAAATTCAGACTTTTTAAATTTTCAGCATGGTCGTGAACTTTTTCAAAAATAGGCTCCTCATTAAACGGGCGTACCATTGAAAAAATGCGATTTTTCACAAAACTGATTTTAAAAAAAATCAATATCACACAATTTTTGCGGAAAATAGGAATACGCAATAAATTTGCGCAACCTGCTCTGATACCAATTTTAAAACGTGAGTAGACAAATTGTATCAGAAAGTAAATCCTTGAAAAATCAGGATCACGCGATAAATTAGTGTAACCCGCTCTAATACCAATTTGACATTGTGAGAAGTCAAATTGTTTCAGGAAAAAAAACTTTAAAAATCAAGATCACTCGATAATTTAGAGTAACCCGCTCTGATACCAATTTGAAAATGTCGTGTAATACTGATTTAAATTAAATTTTGCAAGTTTTCAAGTAACCCTTATTTAATTAGAGTCTACTTTTAAATCAAATAAATTCATCCCCTAACCATCCATCTACGGTGCATGTGTCAACCCATAAACAAATAAAGTATGCGAAACAAGTTTAAGGAAAAATCCCCGCAGGGCAAAACCTTTTATTTAACTATAATAAGTAAATCACAACTTACACGGATTACAATGAAATACAGTGACACATGAATACCCGCAGGCGTCGGTCGGTGTCGTCAGCAATGAATCCACACGCAGCGAACCCAAATGAACCTCAGTCCAATCAACAAAGGAAGAACCGCAACACTCCTCAATGACACGCAGCCATAAAACTTTGTAGAGACTCCCTCAGCAATGACACGCAGCCCTTGGTTGCAAAGATCTCTCCACAAAAGTTTGAACAAACTAAAAAGTTGTGTTCTTGGGTTACCAAAAAGATTCACAAAGGTTTGGCAATTGTGTGAATCAAAACATTAGTCTTGGGACTCAAAAAATATGAAGACTAGAGGTATTTGGACTCTAAAAAACGTCTTCTAAAGTCTTGCAAAACAACTCCCCTGAAGTTGGTATTTATAGGAAAAAAGATGAAGAGACCCACGTTCTTAAAACTCTAAAATTCTATCCAGCGTACAAAAAAAACAGCATTCTTTAAGGAATTTTCTCCATCTTCAAAAGGTCATAACTCCTTCACCGTAGCTCGGATTGAGGTACCGTTTTTTCCAGTATCTTCGTTGCGATGATCTCTTCAACTTTCCAGTTGACCAGACCTCCGAAATATGGATGTGAAATTACGAAAACTCCCTTGAACACTCCTATCGTGCCTTTTTTCACTGTTTTGACTTCCCTTGCGTACCACTTGCATTAAGTCCCTAAAATCGTGGACCGTGAAGTCGTTGAGGCAGTTGTGGGACATATTAATGGAGATGTTGAATGCTTGATTCCCGTAATTCGGATTGAGGCCGTCGAGTGACATCTTGAGGTGACGTGCCAAATGTAGCGGCGTACGACATACACAAATGAAACATGTTGGACATGAGCAAAATGTCCTTACAAGATTCCTACAATAATTTCCAGATTCCAATTGAATTTAGCAATTCAAATATGAGTCAATGATCATAAGAAAATAAAGGGAATAACACTAGCAAGATTAAGGAGCATATTGTGTAAAACCCCATACCTCAAAATCATCACATAATAATCATCCTCTAAATCTAAACACACCATCACGTTCTTCTAGCGAAAATAATCAAATCTCATTCTAGCCCAAACTCGAGAAAACACCAAATAAGTCTTCTAATCTAAGGTTGAAATATTGAATAAGTCTCGGACTATGGTTTGTAGATGAAAGGGAGTAATTTTAGAGAGATCTTCTGGTTGAAAAGTCTGAGAGTGATTTGAAAAGTCCATCCACGAATTTGTTGATATATAAAGGATTAAAAGTTCGATTAAGAAAAGAGTTCTAATCAGATACAAACACTAAAAAAATTATTTCGAAAGATCGGACCGTTGGAATTGGATGAAATTTGGCGAAGAATTAGATGAAGATAAGAAGAAGCTGTCCCAAAAATGTCAATTCGATCGGACCTTTTAATATTTTTAGATATTTTTTTACTAGAGAGTTTTGTATTTTGAGGACTCTAAGAGAGTTTTATGTTTCGAGGACTCTTCTATATAATAAAAATTCAATTAAAATTCCATTTTAATTTCGATTCCAATTCCGTTTGAAAATTTATTTTTAAATTATAAAATTTATAAAATCCAAATTTTCATTTTTCTTTGATTTCCAGAATTAATTTAAAAATTCCCATTTAAAAAATCCAGGATGTTATATACTTCCCCACTAGCAAAAAATTTCGCCCTCAAAATTTAATGAAGCCTAACACTCAAAAATCAGGCCAACTATCGCCAAAAATAATTTCGACTCCCAAAAATAAATTCCTCATATCTAATCTAGATGCCTAATACGAAACAATTATCTAAAATTCTATCTCCAATCACGCGTTACAAAAACGCAACAGAACGAAAACCCAAGACCCGAGAGTGGTCAAAAATCTATGCTCTGATACCATTCTCTAACACCCCGCCCGCCCGGAGAGAGCGGAGCGGAGCGCTACTACGATGAAACTAACCGAATCCACAAACAACAAGGTATAGTGCATCGAAAACAAATCCCGCAATATAAAAAAAAAAGAATCCACTAATCTCAATCTCTTCAAATTAAATACAACCAATAATCTCCAGAAATAATACGACTATCTATCTCTAAATAAAATGCTCTATACAACCAAAATAAAAATAATCTTCTCATATGTATTCTCTCGAATATTCTTTCCAAAATAATCCACGCCAAAACAATCTCCAAATCAAATCCAAAGCGCAAAAATCCGTGCTAACCTACCACTAAAAGAAAATATGGGGAAGTACACAATACGACAGGAAAGATGCTCAAAAAATATTAACGGTGAGTAAAGCGTAAAATAACGAGTACGAATATTCAAATCAAATGCGAATCTCACAACCATTTTTATCAATATAATTTCTCAACAACACATTAACCGACCCACCAGGCCTCACCATACCACGCCATACTTTATCAAGTAGATGAAACCGGAATCTTGGCGACATCAGTGCCATATTAAAATCTCATGACAACATGCCCAACACAAATAATAATACCGCATGAATTAAAATTAGATTCCAACAATAATTTCCAAATTTCAATTGAATTTAGCAATTCAAATATGGGCCAATGATCACAAGAAAACAAAGGGAATAACACTCGCGAGTTTATGGAGCCTATTGTGTAAAGCCCCATACCTCAAAATCATCACATAATAATCAGCCTATAAATCTAAACACACCATCACATTCTTCTCATGAAAATAATCAAATCTCGTTCTAGCCCAAACTCGAGAAAATACCAAATAAGCCTTCTAATCTAAGGTTGAAATCTTGAATAAGTCTCGGACTATGGTTTGCAGATCAAAGGGAGTAATTTTATAGAGGTCTTATGGTTGAAAAGTTTGAGAAAAAGTTATTTGAAAAGTCCATCCACGAATTTGTTGATATATAAAGGATTAAGAGTTTGATTAATAAAAGAGTTCTAATTAGATACAAACATTAAAAAAATTGTTTCGAAACATCGTACCAATGGAATTGGATGAAATATGGCGAAGAATTAGATGAAGATGAGAAGAAGTTGTCCCAAAAATTTAAGTTCGATCGGAACGTTCAATAATTTTAGATATTTTTTTTACTAGAGAGATTTATGTTATGAGGACTCTAAGAGAGTTTTATCTTTTGAGGCGTCTTTTATATAATATAAACTCAATTAAAATTCCATTTTAATTTTGATTCCAATTTCGTTTGAAAAATTGTTTTTAAATTATAAAATTTATAAAATTCAAAATTTCATTTTTCTCCGATTTCCAAAATTAATATAAAAATTCCCATTTAAAAAATTCGAGATGTAATATACCTCTCCACTAGCAAAAAAATTCTCCCTCGAAATTCAATGAAGCCTAACACTCAAAAATCAGGCCAACTATCTCCAAAAATAATTTCGACTCCCAAAATAAATTCCTCATATCTAATCTAGATGCCTAACATGAAACAATTATCTAAAATTCTATCTCCAATCACGCGCCACAAAAACGCAACAGAACGAAAACCCATACCCGAGGGTGGTCGTAAACCAAAGCTCTGATACCATTCTGTAACAGCCCGCCCGGCCGGGGAGAGCGGAGCGGAGCGCTACTACGATGAAACTAACCGAATCCACAAACAACATGGTATAGAGCATCCAAAACAAATCACGCAATATAAAAAAAAGAATCCACTAATCTCAATCTCTTCGAATTAAATACAACCAATAATCTCTCAACATAATACCACTATCTATCTCGAAATAAAATGTTATATACAACAAAAATAAATACAATCTTCTCATATGTATTCTCTTGAATATTCTTCCCAAAATAATCCACGCTAAAACAATCTCCAAATCAAATCCAAAGCGCAAAAATCTGTCCTAACCTGCCAGTAAAAGAAAATATCAGGAAGCACACAATACGACAGGAAAGATGCTAAAAAATATTAACGGCGAATAAAGTGTAACAATACGAGTACGAATATTCAAATCAAATGCGAATCTCATAAGAATTTTTATCAATATAATTGCTCAACAACACATTAACCCAGTCACCAGGCCTCACCATACCGCGCCAAAGTTTATCAAGTAGCCGAACATGTATCTTGGCGGGGGCTCAACATCAGTGCCATATTAAAATCTCATGACAACGTGCCCAATACAAATAATAATACCACATGAATCAAAATTAGATTCCAACAATGTTTTCCAAATTCCAATTGAATTTAGCTATTTAAATATGAGTCAATGATCACAAGAAAACAAAGGGATTAACACTCGCGAGATTAAGGAGCATATTGTGTAAAACCCCATACCTTAAAATCATCACATGAATCATCACATAATAATCAACCTCTAAATCTAAACACACCCTCACGTTCTTCTCGCGAAAATAATCAAATCTCATTCTATCCCAAACTTGAGAAAACTCCAAATAAGCCTTCTAATCTAAGGTTGAAATCTTGAATAAGTTTCGGACAATGGTTTGTAGATGAAAGGGAGTAATTTTAGGGAGGTCTTCTGGTTGAAAAGTTTGAGAAAAGGTGATTTAAAAAGTCTATCCATGAGTTTGTTGATATTTAAAGGATTAAGAGTTTGATTAAGAAAAGAGTTCTAATCAGATACAAACGCTAAAAAAATTATTTCGAAAGATCGGACCGTTGAAATTGGATCAAATTTGGTGAAGAATTAGATGAAGATGAGAAGAAGGTGTCCCAAAAATTTTAGTTCGATCGGAACGTTCAATAATTTTAGATATTTTTTTTACTACAGAGTTTTTTGTTTTGAGGACTCTAAGAGAGTTTTTTGTTTTGAGGAGTCTTCTATATAATAAAAATTCAATTAAAATTCCATTTTAATTCCGATTCCAATTTCGTTTGAAAATTTATTTTTAAATTATAAAATTTATAAAATTCAAAATTTAATTTTTCTCCGATTTCCCAAATTAATATAAAAAATCCCATTTAAAAAATCCGAGATGTTATATACTTCCCCACTAGCAAAAAATTTCGCCCTCGAAATTCAATGAAGCCTAACACTCAAAAATAAGGCCAACTATCTCCAAAAATAATTCCGACTCCCATAATAAATTCCGCATATCTAATCTAGATGCCTAACACAAAACAATTATCTAAAATTCTATCTCCAATCACGCGCCACAAAAACGCAACAGAACAAAAACCGATACCCGAGGGTGGTTGTAAACCTAAGCTCTGATACCATTCTGTAACACCCCGCCCGCCCGGGGCGATCGGAGCGGAGCGCTACTACGATGAAACTAACCGAAGCCACAAACAACACGGTACAGAGCATCTAAAACAAATCCCGCAATATAAAAAAAAGAATCCACTAATCTCAATCTCTTCAAATTAAATACAACCAATAATCTATCGAAATAATACAACTATCTATCTCGAAATAAAATGCTCTATACAACAAAAATAAATAAAATCTTCTCATATGTATTTTCTCGAATATTTTTCCCAAAATAATCCACGCTAAAACAATCTCCAAATCAAATCCAAAGCGCAAAAATCCGCGCTAACCTACCACTAAAAGAAAATATGGGGAAGTACACAATACGACAGGAAAGATGCTCAACAAATATTAACAGTGAATAAAGCGTAACAATACGAGTACGAATATTCAAATCAAATGTGAATCTCATAAGCATTTTCATCAATATAATTTCTCATCAACACATTAACCGAGCCACCTGGCCTCACCATACCGCGCTATACTTTATCAAGTAGCCGGAACAAGAATCTTGGCGGGTGCCCAATATCAGTGTCATATTAAAATCTCATGATAACATGGCCAACACAAATAATAATACCACATGAATCAAAATTAGATTCCAACAATAATTTCCACATTCCAATTGAATTTAGCAATTCAAATATGAGTCAATGATCATAAAAAAACAAAGGGAATAACACTCGCGAGATTAAGGAGAAAATTGTGTAAAACCCCATACCTCAAAATCATCACATGAATCATCAAATAATAATCAGCCTCTAAATTTAAACACACCATCATGTTCTTCTTACGAAAATAATCAAATCTCGTTCTAGCCCAAACTCGAGAAAACACAAAATAAGCATTCTAATCTAAGCTTGAAATCTTGAATAAGTTTCGGACTATGGTTTATAGATGAAAGGGAGTAGTTTCAGAGAGGTCTTCTCGTTGAAAAGTTTGAGAAAAAGTGATTTGAAAAGTCCATCCACGAATTTATTGATATATAAAGGATTAAGAGTTTGATTAAGAAAAGATTTATAATCAGATACAAACACTAAAAAAATTATTTCGAAAGATCGGACCGTTGGAATTGGATGAAATTTAGAATTAGATGAAGACGAGAGGAAGCTGTCCACAAAATTTTAGCTCGATCAGACCTTTCAATGTTTTTAAATATTTTTTTTACTAGAGAGTTTTATGTTTGGAGGACTCTGAGAGAATTTTATGTTTTGAGGAATCTTCTATATAATAAAAATTAAATTAAAACTCCATTTTAATTCCGATTCCGATTCCATTTGAAAAATTATTTTTAATTTATAAAATTTATAAAATCCGAAATTTAATTTTTCTCAGATTTCCAAAATTAATTTAAAAATTCTCATTTAAAAAATCCAAGATGTTATATACTTCGCCACTAGCAAAAAAATTTCGCCCTCGAAATTTAATGAAGCCTAACACTAAAAAATTAAGCCAACTATCTCCAAAAACAAATTTCTCATATCTAATCCAGATGCCTAAGACGAAACAATTATCTAAAATTCTATCTCCAATCACGGGCCACAAAAACGCAACATAACGAAAATCCAAGACCCGAGGTTGGTTGTAAACCTAAGCTCTGATACCATTCGGAAACACCCCGCCCGCCCGGGGAGAGCGGATCGGAGCGCTACTACGATGAAACTAACCTAATCCACAAACAAAAAGGTATAGATCATCTAAAACAAATCCCGCAATATAAAAAAAAGAATCCACTAATCTCAATCTCGTCAAATTAAATGTAACCAATAATCTCTCGAAATAATGCAACTATCTATCTCGAAATAAAATGCTCTATATAACAAAAATAAATACAATCTTCTCATATGTATTCTCTCGAATATTCTTCCCAAAATAATCCACGCTAAAACAATCTCCAAATCAAATACAAAGCGCAAAAATCTGCGCTAACCTTCCACTAAAAGAAAATATGGGGAAGTACACAATACGACAGGAAAGATGCTCAACAAATATTAACGGTGAATAAAGCGTAACAATACGAGTATGAATATTCAAATCAAATGTGAATCTCGTAATCATTTTTATCAATATAATCTCTCAACAACACATTAACCGAGTCACTAGGCCTTACCATACCATGCCATACTTTATCAAGTAGCCGGAACAGGAATCTTTACGGGTGCCCAACATAAGTGCCATATTAATATCTCATGACAACATGCCCAACACAAATAATAATACCACATGAATCAAAATTAGATTCCAACAATAATTTCCAGATTCCAATTGAATTTAGCAATTCAAATATGAGTCAATGATCACAAGAAAACAAAGGGAATAACACTCGCGAGATTAAGGAGCACATTGTGTAAAACCCCATACCTCAAAATCATCACGTGAATCATCACATAATAATCAGCCTCAAAATGTAAACACACCATCACATTCTTCTCACGAAAATAATCAACTCTCATTCTAGCCCAAACTCGAGAAAACACCAAATAAGCCTTCTAATCTAAGGTTTTAGTCTTGAATAAGTTTCGGACAATGGTTTGTAGATGAAAGGGAGTAATTTTAGAGAGGTCTTCTGGTTGAAAAGTTTGAGAAAAAGTAATTTGAAAAGTCCATCCACGAATTTGTTGATACAGAAAGGATTGAGAGCATGATTAAGAAAAGAGTTATAATTAGATACAAACACTAAAAAAATTTATTTCGGACGATCGAACTGTTGTAATTGGATGAAATTTGGCGAAGAATTAGATAAAGACGAGAGGAAGATGTCCAAAAAAATTTAGATCGATCGGACCGTTCAATATTTTTTAATATTTTGTTTGCTAAAGAGTTTTATGTTTAGAGGACTCTAAGAGAGTTTTATGTTTTGAGGACTCGTTTATATAATAAAAATTCAATTAAAACTCCATTTTAATTCCGATTACAATTCCATTTGAATTTTTTTTTTTGAAATATAAAAACCAACACTTTAAATTATAAAAAATTTAAAATCCTAAATTTCGTTTATCACCGATTTCCAAAATTAATTTAAAAAATCCGGGTTGTTATATACTTCCGCAATAGCAAAAAATTTCGCCCTCGAAATTCAATGGAGCCTAACACTAAAAAATCAGGCCAACTATCTCCAAAAAGAATTTCGACTCCCAAAAATAAATTCCTCACATCTAATCTAGATGCCTAACACGAAACGATTATCTAAAATTCTATCTCTAATCACACGCCACAAAAACGCAACAGAACGAAAACCCAAGTCCCGGGAGTGGTCGAAATTCTAAACTCCGATACCATTTTGTAACACCTCGCCCGCCCGGGGAGAGCAGAGCGGAGCGCTACTAGGATGAAACTAACCAAATCCACAAACAACAAGGTATAGAGCATCTAAAACAAATCCCGCAATATAAAAAAAAGAATCCACTAATCTCAATATCTTCAAATTAAATACAACCAATAATCTCTCGAAGTAACATAACTATCTATCTCGAAATTTTATGCTCTATACCAGAAAAATAAATACAATCTTCTCATATGTATTCTCTTGAATATTCTTCCCAAAATAATCCATGCTAAAACAATCACCAAATCAAATCTAAAGCGCAAAAATCAGCGCTAACCTGCAACTAAAAGAAAATATGGGGAAGTACACAATACGACAGGAAATATGCTCAATAAATATCAACGGTGAATAAAGCGTAACAATACGAGTACGAATATTCAAATCAAATGTGAATCTTGTATGCATTTTTATCAATATAATTACTCAACAACACATTAACCGAGTCACCAGGCTTCACCATACCATGCCATACTTTATCATGTAGCCATAACTGGAATCTTGACGGGTGCCCACCATCAGTGTCATATTAAAATTTCATGACAACATGCCCAACACAAATAATAATACCATATGAATCAAAATTAGATTTCTATAATAATTTCTAGATTCCAATTGAATTTAGCAATTCAAATATGAGTCAATGATCATAAGAAAACAAAAGGGAATAACACTCGCGAGATTAAGGAGCATATTGTGTAAAACCCCATCCCTCAAAATCATCACATGAATCATCACATAATAATCAGCCTCTAAATCTAAACACACCATCACGTTCTTCTCGCGAAAGTAATGAAATCTTGTTCTAGCCCAAACTCGAGAAAACACCAAATAAGCCTTCTAATCTAAGGTTGAAATCTGGATTAAGTTTCGGACTATGATTTGTATATGAAAGGGAGTAATTTTAGAGAGGTCTTCTGGTTGAAAAGTTTGAGAAAAAGTGATTTGAAAAGTCCATCCACGAATTTGTTGATATATAAAGGATTAAGAGTTTGATTAAGAAAAGAGTTCTAATGAGATACAAACACTAAAAAAATATATTCCGGTCGATCGGACCTTTTGGGAATGGATGATATTTGGCGAAGAATACGCTGAAGATGAGAGGAAGCTGTCCAAAAAATTTCAGCTCGATTGGACTGTTCAATATTTTTAAATATTTTTTTTTGCTAGAGAGTTTTATGTTTTGAGGACTCTAAGAGAGTTTTATGTTTTGATAACTCTTCTATATAATAAAAATTCAATTAAAACTCCATTTAAATTATGATTTCAATTCCGTTTGAATTTTTTTTTTCAAATATAAAAACCAATACTTCAAATTATTAAATTTATAAAATCCAAAATTTCATTTTTCTCCGATTTCTAAAATTAATTTAGAAATTCCCATTCAAAAAATTCAAGTTGTTACACAAAGAAACGTGTCGCATGTTAAAAATGTCAGAGTCAACATTGTAGGAACACATTGCTTCCAACGTTTCGAGATGAGCCATACTAAAAAATAATAATATAGTGATCAAAGAAGAATGTAATGGAGAAAGAATGTGGAAGTGTGAAGAAAAAGCTCCATCCACACCCCTATTTATACTTGAAAACTCTCAAACCAAGATAAGGAACCCTGCATAAATCAGATGAAAACTTACCCCACCAAATACCAAGCTATTAACGAAAGTGCAATCAAAGCCTTGGATTTATTAGATTGAACTGATATGCCGATAGGAACGATAGGGGTCATGCCGATCGATAACACCCTATTTTGGGGAAAATTCCCTTTTCCCATTTTTGTCAATATCAAAAAGCTTTTATTTTAAGGGAATTCCTAATTTTCTTATCGTTATGCTTATACTTATCTTATTTTAAAATAAAATCCTTCTGAAATCATTTTTAATTCTTTTTACGGTCTTAGCAGCAAAGTAAAAAGGGCATGTGAATTAATCACTAAAAACAAAAATTCACAAAAAACTTCATTTTGTTGGCATAGATTTTTGTTGTGTTACATTAGTTTTGTAGGAAAACAAGGAAATAAAAACGGACTCAGCCCAAACCCTATTCTCTCTCCTTAGGAACCTCCTTCCCTGCAGTGCGCCCTCTTCCCTCTAAGACGAGATGATGTGCCACCACTTTCCGAGCCCGACCGTTCCTCAGACGAGGCAGACGGAACCAAACAAGAAGAAAACTAGAATTGCATCCTAAATATGGGCAGTCGTCGAAGATATCCAATCCCTAATGTCCCTCAACTTAGTGGCCGACACCCGGATGTGCTGTGAGAAAATAGGAAAAGAGCAAACAGTCAGTCTGAGGCAAAAGAAGAAATTAGAAAATCAAAAGACAAAGAGAAAACAAGTATACCCAAGGTCAAAGGACCTCCTATGTCAATACCAACTCCTCTGGATCCATCGCTTTAGGATGGTGCAGCATACACATCGACCCCCCATCATCCCGTCGAATATTGTAGCTAGGCGAGAACAGCCGTATAAAAGAAGCCTCTGAAGTCGTCGTCGCACTGCCTGCACTGTGGGAGGACCCCACCTACTGACTCAAACCTGTACGGGGAAGATGAATCACATCATATATGCTAGGTGGCATCAACCAGCTCATCAAAAATTCTATATAATCATACATCCGCTGTGTTGGTATAGGACGAGTAAGGCTCACCCATCATCGCTGCTACCCGTGCATCGTCCTACATATCCCGCACTCACCTCATATACATCGAGGGCTTTGCCGGTGGCACCGCAACCTCATCCTCCACAATATGTAAAACTACTCTCTCCTCTAGGTACCAACAGTATCCAAACTCATGCGCCAGCAAATGCCGTATCTGTGCATGACCCCCAGTCAACCCCGTATGTTGGATAGCCATCCCCCGGGAATAGAAGGTCACCTGCAAATTCCCCAAGAAGAGAAGAAAGTTTCATATCAAGAAAAGACCATCAAAGGAAAGACAGTCTCAAGAAAAAAGGGGGACTTACCCTCTCACTCGCTAGGTCATTCAAGACCTGACGCACCGTCTCCAGAGAAAGGGACTTATTCGATTGCCGATTGGACTTTCACCACCGATACATCCGACAAAAGTCCCCAAAAAACTCGTCCTTTAAAGCTATAAATTGGGTGTTAAACCTAATCAACTCATAGAATCACATCTGCAAAAGGTCAGCAATTAAGAAATCAAGAATAACATGAATAAAGGAAAATGCAAATGCAAAAAGGAAAATGCGAAAAATAAAGAATACCTCAAGAAGATACGTGGCTCCAGTAAAAGTTTATCGGCAGCCCTGGATGAACGCATCAAGAGAATAATAAAGGTTCGCTAAGGTTAGGCTCCTCCAGTCATAAAGACGGATGTCCAAAAACACATTCAAGAATGGCAGAAACCACAAGTGAACACTCGTCGCCACTCGTCGCCACCAGAAAAACCCCCAACACCAGCAAAATAAATAGATGAGCCATCTACTGCACCTGTCACCCATCACTCTCATCAATCTTCCTCCGAAGCAATAAATATCTCAAAAGAGACAAGTGAAGAGAATCCTCAGAGACTTCCCTCTCCACATTACCCAATGTCGTCGTCATCGCCTCATACGTCACCCTCAGAGTCCTATCCACCTCAATTTTCACCCCCTCGCAATCCAGCCCCAGAAGCTGCTGCATGTCTATGGGAGTCACCGTCATATCCCCAAATCCAAAATTAAAGGTGTGGATGGTATCCAACCACCTCTCCCCCAGAGCACAGAGAACATCTGTATAATGAGGCATCTCATCCAGAGTAGGCGCCAATCTCCCGAAACCAGCTGATGACACCATCCAATGCACCACAGACGGAAGGTTCTCCCAAACATCCTTCAGCCCCATCATCCCTCGAGCACGCATAGTCGATATAGAAACATCATACTGTCAAAAGTAAAAGGCAAAAACCTTTGTCAAGTTCAAGAAATAAGGAAATCATGCCAAGAAAAAAGGAAGAGAATACCAAAAGTCATCAATACTTACATAGACACCAGGGTTCACCACCCTAGAAGGGGTATTAGGTGAAGGCTTGCACAAGAGATTCTGATCATCTGCCACAGGCTCGAATGAGTCAAAAGAGTTTTTGCTTCCCAAAGCAAGGGGTACACTAGCCCTCCATTATAAGCCTACCCAATTGTCAGCATTAAGCCATGTCATGTGTGTTACGCTACTTGAGAGCTCATCCATCATTGACTTTGGAACGTTAGAACGATTTGCAGAAGGTAATTACAGAAGAAGGCAAATCAGAAAGCTGTGAAAAATTAGGAGAACTCGCCCCCTTTTTATAGGAGGCCAGGGGGCATGCCGATCGGCATCTCCTTGCCACCCACCGATCGGAACTGTCTATACACCTACTTGAAGTACCTCAAAAGATCATGCCACTACCATTTGGAACCCTTCAAACCATGCCGGTTGACACCCACTTTAAAATTTCATGCAAAAATTCCCCAAAATAGCCAAAAAAATCTCGAAAAATTGCAGAAAATTCCCAAATTTGCCAAATGGTTTTTAGGACCCTTTTTACTAAGAAAAATATTTTTACCATACTCATTCCCCTAGAAGAACTATTATCTCCCCAGCAGAATTCCTGAAATCAATTTCACATCTCCCCAGCAACGTCTCCGAAAGACACCACAAAATTAAAAAATTCCCCAGCTAAGAAGCATCCAACCCTCGGATTAATCCCTCTTCCCCAGCGAAAACTAAAATAAAATTCTTCCCCAAATCCCTAGGGAAACTATAAGATACATATCCATGGTGAATTCTCCAAATTTTTCCAAGAAAATTTAAGCCCTCAGAATTGGCTTCGACCCGCAGAATTGGTTGCCTCTACTTAAGCTCTCGTAATTGGCTTCGACCCGCAAATTGGTCACTTCTACTAAAGCCCTCAAAATTGGCTTTGACCGAAAGAATTGGTTGCTTCTACTTGATCCCTCAGAATTGGCTTTGACCCACATAATTGGTCACATCTACTTAAGCCTGCAGAACTGGCTTCGACCCTCAGAATTTGTCACTTCTACTTAAGCCCTCAGAATTGGATTATACCCACATAATTGGTCACTTCTACTTAATCCCTCAGAATTGGCTTCGACCCACATAATTGGTCGCTCTCCTTAAGCCCTCAAAATTGGTTTTGACCCGCTGAATTGGTATCTTCTACTTAAGCCCTCAGAATCTGTTTTGACCCTCAGAATTGGTCGCTTCTATTTAAGCCCTCAGAAATTATTTCGACCCTCAGAATTGGTCACTTCAACTTAAGCCCTTAGAATTGGCTTCGACCCTCAGAATTTGTCGCTTTTACTTAAGCCCTCAGAATTTGCTTCGACCCTCCGAATTGGTCACTTATACTTAAGCCCTCAGAATTAGCTTCGACCCTCAAAATTGGTCGCCTCTACTTAAGCCCTCAGAATTGACTTCGACCCGTAGATTTGGTAGCCTCTACTTAAGCCCTTAGAATTACCTTTGACCCGCAGAATTGGTCACTTCTACCTAAGCCCACAAAATTAGCTTTGACCCTCAAAATTAGTCACCCTTCTTTTAAGCCCGTAGAAATTGGCTTTAACCCGCAGAATTGGTCACCCTTATATTAAGCCTACAGAATTGTTTTCGAGCCTCAGAATTGGTCATCTCTTAAGCCTGCAAAAATGACTTTAACATGCAGAATTGTTCGTTACAACTTAGGTACTCATAATTAACCTTGACCCATATAATTGGTCACTCCCTACCTTCGACCTCAGTCGTCACCCCCTCTTAGGTCCTCAGAATCGTTCATCCCCAGCATCCCCTTAGGTCCTCATAATTGACATTGACCCTCTGAACCGACCATCCTCGTCCCTTAGGTCCGTAGAATCGATCTCTTTCTAAAAACATCATCTGGTGTCTATTCAATGGATTTCACTTGTTAACCCATCGAGGGGATCTGTAGTCACCACAATTTAGGACCCCCTAAGTCTCTCCTTAGATCCCTAACACCTCTTGATTTCACTACAAACCTTAGGTCACACTCCAAGTACCAATCTAGAGGCCATCAGGCGCTCCTAGGTTCCGTTTGACTCCAGTTAATTCTACCGTCAGAGCGAAACATCTATGAATATTTGAAGAGAACTAAAACCCCTTTTCATCAGTCCACCCCGTGAATGAAATGGCATAATTTTTTAGATGAACGATCAGTTCTCCCCTGAAAATCGATCCGGAGGCCACCAGGCGCTCCCGGGCACCATTTTGACCTAAGTCAACTCTTCAGCTCAAACGAGACTAAGTGAATCTAGGAATTTCACTAAATACCCTTTTCTAGCAATCCACCCCGTGCACGATTATGACTTACATTATGGACGTACGATCAATTTTCCTCTGAGAGGTCACCGGGTGCTACCGAGCCTCAGTTGACCATGGTCAACTTTCTGAACTAATCAACACTCTTTGGAATGTCGAATCACTCTCCTAAACTTTACAACTTTTTGCCCCGTGTGCGATTCTAACTTAACATACGGACAAATAATCCATTTCCATTCGACGATCTCCCGTTCAAAGGACCGACGTGCTTTTTCGAGCCACATTTGGCCCAAAGTCAACTCCCAGACCCGGGAGTGGTCCAAAGGACTCTTAAAGGTCTCTAAAATACCTTTATAATGATATGCCCCTTGTGAAATTCGGATCAAGGAATTAAGTTCTACGACCTTTTTTTTAGGAAAATCTGCATGAGACGGCCACTTGACAAGTCTAGATTACTGCCTATCGGTAGTGTGTCTAGGGTAACCTTCTGATAGGTAGGACAAGGCCTGTTCTGATCAGCAACCCCTGAATCTATAAAAGGAGGGAATGACCTTACTACCAAGCACACCAACACCTCAGATCTATCAGCATCACTGATCTTAGCAACATTATCTTGAAATCAGCGAAGTTCTTCCATGTGAAGTTCCATTCAAGTTTACATTCCTATCTTTTTCATACCCAAATTAGTAAATCACATTCTCTCTCATCCAACATTCATCTCACATTCAAGGGATTTCATCCAAGATCAAACATCAAGTTTCAAAGAAGGTCCAATTCCTTCCCTCTCCCTTTAAATTCCTTATTTTTCCATAAATTTCATTAGATTCATAATCTAGTTCCTACCTTAGTTCATACACATTAATATATACATTTTTATTAGTATATTGCACATACTTTATTTTCTGTAAAAAAATAATCAAACAAAAAGAGGGTTATGCCCATAAATTCCGAACGGGATTATCCATCACACTTTTTCAAAACTAAAACATATTTTTCTACAAACATACATATAGTAAAATTTTGTTCGGATCTATGGGACAAACCCCACCCTCATGCCGCATTCGAACTACGTGGACTTGATGCCTTTAAAGGCTACGTAGGCATTTCGAATTAAAACCCGAGACTCGAGTCCAATTTTTCAATTCTCTAATTTTCCAATATTCTCAATTTTCAAATTTATTAACTTCTCTAAATCCTCAAACTTCCCTAAATTCCTCATTTTCATTACATTTTTGCATTAATATGCATATTATCCTTATTAGAGTTTCATCCAACACATATTGTCGTTTCATAATAACGGTCAATATGGCGATAAACGCACAAATTGTATTTTCTATAAATCTTACTTTGGGAACATTACTATGGATGACCTCACTCTACCTTTCCCATGGTATGAGTTGAATGATTCCTATCTCCATTATATATACATGTGCACACACTTCATTGAGAAATAAAGGAAAACAACAACACTAGCCCATGAGAGATCGAAAGGGAGGGATGGGTGTCTAACACCTTCCCATTCGGTAACTTAACCCCCGAACCTTCAAACTATTGATTCCATATGCATCAGGTTGTCTTTGATGCCACTCTCTCGAGATGGCAACATGTTCTTTTTCCTGTTTTGTGCAAAATAGGTTGGCGGCTCCATCTCTTTACATTAACCCCACACTGACAACGACCTAAGTTCTCCCAAAAAAGGGGTGTGATACCTTTCGGAATCCCCACCCGGGCACGCAATCTCCATCGGGATGGCTAAAACCACAAACACCCAAAAGTCCCATGGGGGAGAAATACAAATACCCTAACTTTTGGGTCATACTTATATAAGGGTGTGTGTGTATATGTATATATATATATATATATATATATATATATATATATATATATATATATATACACACAAAGGGGTGAAAATAGAAATACCCAAAAATGACAAGACAAAACCCAAAATTGTGAAGTCCACATCATCAATCGCACAATTGTTTGGCTTCGACCACACCATTGAAGATTCCATGGTAATCATTAAAAGATCAGGACATCAATCGCATGGTTGATAGCGCACATTTCTTCCTTTGAGTACAACTCTCCCTCCAAAATAGGTTCAACCATACACGTCTCCTATTCGAACCCATCTATGCAGACACGTACCTTTTATCATTAACCTCACGGTCGATGACCCTAAGCCAACAAATATCAATAAAGGTCATAACAAATTTGAAAAGAATTCCCAAAACCCAATATTGATTCGGTTTTATGAATTTCTTCATCCCTGGGTATCTAAAAATCTCAAGTTTTGTCAAAAATCTCGATAGAGGTCTCAAATTTTTGAAAAATCACTTCCTCCAACAAATTGAGGCAAACCTCTACGCGCATCTTTCTAAGATGAGTCCTTCGCAATGAAGCTTTGTTCAATGGTTCCACCTCATAGGGGACACTCTCTTGGGAAAAAATTATTTCATGCTATAATGGTAAAAATTCTGAAGAAAAATCGGGTCAATATCATAAATACATACTATGATATAGAAATATACATACCTTCTTGAAACAACTTAGTTTGGCCCCCGTTCAGGGACCGAGTATGCATTTTAGAATGTTTATATTTTAAATCCTAGTTTTTACCCCACAACTTTGTTATATGATCTTGACAACATATTCACATGTTTAATAATGATAATTAAAGCTGTTACAACTAAGTACTACCAAAAAACATACATTTTAAAACCATTCTGAAGAAAGTGTCCATAAATAGAAAAATTCCCATAAATAGAGTATACTCCAAAATTTGCTAAAATCAAAGTCTAAAATCATAATAATCTTCACCATTTCTTCGAGAAAATATTCTCATCTCAATTCCAGCACCCATGAATCTGTGTTTTCCTGGAACACTTATCAAACACCTATTTCTTATTATGTATTTTTAATATACTATAATACACTCCAACTCATAATGAAAATGCTATATAACTAACATAATTACTTATAATTTATACCCGATATCCCATAACCTACCCTTATAAATATGCCTCATTGGTTAGAACTACGTTGACTCCGATCTCGTTGGTATATAAGCGCAATACTGATATGAACTCGTGATCCCAAGCCTTATAGTATGCTCTTGGCATATTATCTTTGTGTATGCCTCCATATATATATATATATATATATATATATATATATATATATATATATATATATATATATATATATATATATATAGTATTGTTCTAGTGCATACCAGTCCGCAGTCACCCTACGGTGAGCCTAGAAATTATAGCGGTGAGCCTAGAAATTATAGGCTAAATTATAGGTACACTCTCTCTCTTTGCTGGGCTCACCGCAAGGTGACACATCTCTGGTTCGCACTCTTAAAATGCGGGCAGGTATGCACAAGAGCAGTATTGAATATATATATATATATATATATATATATCGGTGACTTTTGGTCCACTATAATCCTAAAGTTCATGTTCAAGTCAACCTTGCGGCCCTAGAATATAACATCCTTAGCACAACCCCCTCCTAATTATCCTCGTACCTGTATGAAGTAGAGGATTTTTAAACATCCCATCCTCTATATTTTAAACTTCGAATTATTTATCAAATGATAGACATGTATATCCTCATTAGCGATTTTGGGTCCACTCCCATTTTGAACTCTGTTAGTGTCAGCCTCCTAACTCACAGATAGCTTTTCCCTTATTAATCCCATTATGCACACTTTTAAACACATCATGTTGGAACCATTCCATGTATCTCACGGTAGAAACTGAACTAGATAGGCCTTGATCTCGTGGCTACATGGGTACACAGGTGTAATACCGAGTCCTTTTCATGAGTACAAGCCTCGACCAAATATCTCTCGATGTGTTGTCCCCACAGAGATGCCTCCATCACTTAATTCACATACATTTCCCTTTAATCCCTCTCTCATTCCTCAAACGAGATATCAAACTATCTCAAACTATGACTTCTGGTGCATACATATATACATATTAATGGTCTCCCGTTACCCAAATTCATATTCACACGCCAGCACTCTTGTGTAATCGTGCAGGCTTAGTGACGCACCTATATTTCTCACAAACGCCATTTTTATACCTAAGAACTCATTTAAGTTTTAAGGAATTTTCAAGATAAGGTCTCCGAGCATGTTCTAAAATAAACTAAAAGTAATCACAATTATAAAATGTGATAATGAATATATAAATAAAGAAGCATAAAGAAAAAGTGGGGTTCCTAATACATTCCCTCCTCATAATATGGTTTCAAAAACCACACCAAGAATATTTGGATCATTCGCAGGCCTCAAACTGCCTTAGGATTATTTTGAAAGCGCTAACTCGACCCATTTTTTTTATATACATAAAATAAACGGGTGAATCTAGAAAATTGATAAATCCTTGCACGAAGAATTAGAATTATGCCAAAATAAGGACGTTCAATAAAAATAGGATATATATCGAATATCTTACAAGGGCATAATCACATACAAACCCGACCTTGGGGGAAATGACGAACCGAGAGACGAGCATTATTTATTTATCACAGGGATCACTCTAACACCATGCATCATGTTAACCCAGTGCACGTGAACTGGCACATAATTCCTCCACTATATATAGCTCTCCCTCCCGTCTGGGGCCTAAACACCACAACTATGGAAGCACATTAGGAAGCGACCTCAATTACCAATTGTTATGGCAGGATAAGGTGAATGGGGAAGTATGTGGTTAAACCTATATAGCGGTTAAGAGAGAGACAAGTGGACAGATTTGAAAAGAAAGAGTTCTGACTTTATACTTTTTATGAAATTATAAGATCTTAAAATGTAGCAAGATGTTTTACTTAAACCATACAATAACAGATATGTGTCCCTCGATACAATAACGGATACACCAAATCCTTCGAATGGTCACCCCTAGTTGGTCATGGACCAAGTTCGTGACCAACTGGTCGCGAACTTGGGACGTGACCATATCAATTTTTGGTGTGACCATATTTATTACTACGGCGAGTCATGGATTCACTGAAAGTGGTATAAGTCCAAAATCCCTAACCACTGTGTGTCACGAACTTGGGCCGTGACTAGGTCTTGACCATATTGGCCTCAAATTTGTGCCTAAATTCCCTCCAAGCTTGGTCACGGATGGGTCATGAACTTCGGACGTGACCATAGGCATGACGAAGCCAAAAACACACACACTAAGGGTTATGGCTGGGGGTCGTGACCATTTCTTGACGTGGGTCACAACAATGGGACATGACCATATACAAATTGATGGGATTCAATGGTTTCATTAAAGAGTTTTGCTGGAGGGTCACGGTTAAGAGCCGTGACCAGTTTCAATCTTAAAAAAAAGATGCTCCTTTCATTTCCTTTGATCCCTAACCTCTTATTCATTTCTCCAATCCCGCCATCATTTCCCCCGCCGCTGGCCATCTGCTCTACTCTCCACCGCTTGCCATCTGCTCACCCCTGTTACTGACCATCTAACAGGTATCAATCAATTTGATTTAGATGTTAATAAGATAAAAAAAAAATTAACGTATTTTTGCAGTAAAGGGAAGATAGACTGGATGCTATTACGATGATATTAATGTCATCGTAAGTTTAGGGCTTGATTTTTGTTCGGTTTCAAGATTTTTTAAGTTCAAATCATTGATTTTTGTTTGATTCATGTTAACATACAATGAATACATAGTTAGGGTTTAGTATTTTCTTTGGGTTTGTGTTTGATATCTACTTTGGGTTTATGTTTGATTTATATCTGAGTTTAAGTTTTGGGTTTAATTTTGTACAAATATAGACAATCCTAAATAAAAACGATTTAGGATTGATCAAACATAAATCAAACAGGGGTTTAATTCTTCTTTGGGTTTAATTTTTCTTGGGTTTAATGTCTTCAGTCATTTTGATTTAGGATTGTTCATATATGTTGGGTTTAATATATTAAAAGCGAACAGAAATTATAAAAATTATATATCTATACAGGTATATATAATTTAAGGACCTTTTACCTTGTTTAAAACAAGTCTTTTGAATCTTGCCACTGCTAAACAAAAATTAAAGACTTTATTTAAAACATGTCTTTTAAACCAGGTTATAAATTTGATAAACAATAAAATTATGTTTATTTTCATAAACATAATGATAAATTTGCATATTTTAATTTGTAGGACCAACATTTTGATCGTGGGCCTAGAATAATTAGGTATTTGTTTCAATTTCTAAACTTTTTTTTTCCAATTTATAGATTCTAGGATTTATTTGTTGTTTAATTTAGATTTACAGTTTACACTTTGATTTTTCCATATATGTTTAGAGTTGGTTCGTGCCTAATAATTTATTCTTTTCTATTGTATAATTTTTAGAGTTAGTTGATGCCTAATAATTTATTCTTACGTATTGTATAATTTTTAGGGTTAGTTGATGCCTAATAATGTTTCTCAAAAAGTAGTCACAGAAAATTCATCTTCGTTTTCTTATTGGGTAAATCTTTTCCGTACTTATCTGTCATGTAAACTATTACTTATTTTTGTAAAATTAAACTATTCTATTGTTAAATATGTGCAATTGTGGGCAAAGATAACAGGGGGAGTTCAAAACATAGCGACCGTGGGCGATCAACACTAAAATGGTAATATTCTAGTTAGGGCTTGAGTTTTGTTTATGATGATTCGGTCAATCTTTTATATTTATCTCGTTTTTATTTATGTGCAGGCGCTTTAAGCGCGTCATAGTTAGCGATGATGGAACTACATTTGGAGTTCGATTGAGAGGTGAGAGGACTTTTGAGGGTATTGGTCACTGACATCAGCTATATCAACACCAAATCTCAAGTATAATAATATGTAAATCTCATTTCCTCTAACCTTTCGATCTAACTACCTTTTCTCCAACTTTTAATCTCTCTTATATTTATTTCCACTACACAAATATTCTACATTTTTAACCCTTATATGACCTAATACCTGATTTGTTAATTTGTTCAACGTACTCCAATTTTTTCCACCGTTAAAACTCATTAAAATTCGTTATTTGCAAATCAATTCAACGTTTGTTGAATATTTTAGGTTTTAATTTTAGGAAGAAGATGAAGTTAAAGGATATTACAAAATATGTACTCTAGGAGTTTCAATTTTTGTTAAATTTAATTGGACTCAAAAAAGTGTATATAGTCATGAATTCTTTTGTGTAAATAGATGTGACTTACGACGAATTTGTGTTGCGATTTCAGTGATTTGGGGAGGTTTTTCATTTTTATAGATTCTTTCCCGACAAAGCAGAATTATTGGCTTCATAAATTATCAATGAGCTTGTTAAGGTTAGCCTTATAACACTTTACTAGTTCATTGGGGTGGCTCCCCTTTGAGCAGTCTTCCATTTGAAATCCTAAAAAGTAACAAAGATTACAAGAACTTGGGGGTGATGTTAAATTGGTGATTCGTAGTAGTTCTCCTCATGTAGGTTGAGTCCTAAACCTTCACTATTTTGTGCAAATTTATTACTTATATTTTGGTTTCTGCAATACATTATTTTAGGTCTCGGCGTCATCTCAAAATGCATGTAATATTAAGATCTTTTTACAATACATAATACTAATTAAAAATTTAGTTGCTAATTAAATATCAAGTATTCAATACTATTAAAGGCACAGGAGGCTTGTGGGGGTGATCCATCCTTACTATGTGTATTTACGTAGACATTGATCACTTCTACCTCTTCCTCTTAATATGAATAATTACGCAGGTATGGAAATTTTGAGCAAGCTAAAGAGGGGGTGAGCCATCCTTACTATGTGTATTTTAAATTTCACAAATGTGGCTAATCAAGAATTTGTGTATTTTCAACCTGTGTCAAATCTCTCTAATATATCCTTCCCTCCCCAATAAATATGTTATTTAATGCTTTGGAATACTTAGCTTGTATTACTTCATCTCTTTGATAACAAGAAAGGGGTTGCTACTGTGATAAATTTTGTACTCTATCGTGATAGTTCTATTGAACCCTAATATTTTATTCTACCGTGATATTTCTATTGTTCTATTGACCCCTACTTGGGCTCCAACTATTTTATTCTTTGGATTTGAGCTCCACTAAACCCCGAAACATTCCCCAAACGACCCTGTGAGAGGCACCGACATCTCACATAAGACCAATGTTACTTGTAAGAACTAGCCACATGGTTATGGGCCTCTCGGTTTGAGAATACGATGATAATTTTAAAATATCTAGACTTAGGCTTAGAAAATGGCGCTAAAGGGGGGAACTCGAAATAGCCCCCAAACGGCCCTATAAAAGAACCTTGCCCGGGACTAATGTAACTCGTAAGAACTGATCGAGTGGTCACGGGGTTCCCGATTTGAGAATACGGAGATAATTTAAAAATATATAGACATAGGCTTAAAAACATGGCGCAAGAGGGAGGAACCCCAAAACAACCATAAATGGCCCCGTGAGATGCACCAACACCTTGAACGGGACCAATGTAACTCATAGGAACTGATCACGTGCTCACAGTGCTCCCGTTTTGAGAATACGATGATAATTTGAAGATATCTAGACTTAGGCCTAAAAAATAGAGCTAGAGGGGGAACCCCAAAATAGCCCCCAAACGACCCCGTGAGAGGCATCAAAACGTCGCACGTGGCCAATGTAATTCATAGGAACTGACTGCGAGGTCATGGGTTACCCAATTTGAGAATACAATGATAATTTGAAAATATTTAGACTTAGGGTTAAAAATATGGAACTAGAGGGGGAACCCTAAAATAGCCCCTAAACGGCCTCGCGGGAGGCACCGGCACCTTGCACGGGACCAATGTAACTCGTAGGAACTGACTGCGTGTTCACGGGGCTCCCGATTTGTGAATAAGGCGATAATTTGAAAATATCTAGACTCGGGCTTAAAAACATGGCGCTAAAGGGGGAAATCTCGAAATAGTCCCTAAATAGCCCTGTTAGAGGAACTAACACCTCACACAGGACCAATATAACTCGTAGAAACTGACCGCGTGGTCACGGGACTCCGGATTTCATAATACAATGATAATTTTAAAATATCTAGACATAGGCTAAAAAACATGGCGCTAGAGGGAGAATCCCGAAACAGCCCCCAAACGGACCCGTGAGAGGCACCGACTATAAATTTATTATGTCATATACCGCTACACTATCGAAGAGCATTCAAGAGCAATCAGCATCAACGACGGATCCAAATTAATCTAGTTCTTCATCATTCAAGACTCCGCAAAGTTTACTTTGGTAAGGTTATGTTTTTAATACCTTAACTTTCCACTTAGAGTCTCTGAGATATTTTTATAAAATATTTTCTAAGTGTTGGAGCGGACTTTTTCGTCAAAATTTGTGTATGAGGATTTTTTCTAAGTCCTGAAGCGTACCTCGATTTTGACGCCCAGGTCGTTCAAGAGAGATAGCTATCTCGTTCGAGCGATAGAGAAATATCGTGAGATGTCGTTTGAACAACATCTGTACGTCATTCGCGCGAGATCCTTATCTCGTTCGAACAAGCTCGTATTCTGAGGCGGCACATTTTTGTATAAATACTCATTAAATGGTTTCGTTTTCATTAAGAAGTCCCAACGTTTTGAAAGATAGAAAACCGCTAAAAAGCAGAATCCTTTTTACTTCTTCTTTTAGGGTTTAATCCCTTTTTTTTTCAATTCACAAAAATCCCATATGCTTTAGTGAATTGTTTTGGTGTTCAAGAACAATAATTTACTTTTGTTCAACCTCTGTGGAGAAGGCATCTCCATATTTGATCGGTGGATACCGAGCGTAGTCATTCTGCGTGTGGACGAGCCGAAGACGACGATCCGACACCTGGAGGGTATTTCGTTGTCTCTCGTATCTTTGAAGTTTTGCTGAAGGCACCGTGTATTACACACTTGTGGGTGATTGTCAGGTTGTATGTAAGTCAAAGGTCTTGTGAAATCGTCAAAGTGTTTATTAAAGGTTTTACCCGAAATTTTTTTTTTCCCTGAATTTGTTGTCTTTATTTTTCATGTATGGTTTGAATGATTTATGATATGTAGATGCATATTTAGGGGCTCGATTAATTTGTTTAAAAATAAACTCTAATTAAATAAGTGTGACAAATTAGAAATTCACGAATTTAATCAATTATCACACATTCATGTTTTTTAAATTGGTATCACAGCAGGTTGCGCTACACTATAGCGTATTCCTCTTTTTCACAAAATCATGTGATATTGATTTTTTTGAAAAATCAGTTTTGTGAAAAATCATAATTTTTCCTATGGAGCACTTATATAGTCAGATGCCTATTTTTTACGGGTCTAATTATGCCTATTGAAAAGCTCGCATGAAATCAAGTTTAAAATCCATTGACGAGCGTGTTTGGTTCCTTTGCAAAAATGGGTGGACTCCTCCCACGGTCACCGTTGATAATATCTCCTCTTTAAAACCCATGTCAGCCTGGACTGAAGATGATTTTCAAATGTCTAAATTTAATTCACGTGGTTTGAGTGCTATTTTTGGAGTCGTCACTCCCGACGAGTTTCGCCAAATTATGTCGTGCACCACATCTAAAGAGACATGGGATGTTTTGAAATTGACACATGAGGATACGAACGTTGTTAAAGAATCAAAATTACAAAATTTGGTCACCCAATTTGAGACTATCACCATGTCTGAGTCTAAATGCTTTGATGATTTTTATGCACATTTGTCGGAAATTGTTAACACTAGTTTTAACTTGGTCGAGGTTATTGATAACACACGTGTCGTTAAAAATATTTTGAGATCTCTCCCAAAACGCTTTATTCCTAAAGTCACTGTTTTTAACTCTTTGGGAAATTTGAAATCACTTAAGTTGGAAGAACTTGTAGTAGACCTTCAAACCTATGAGATAGACATGTTTCCCCAAACCATTAAGGCTAAGGATAAAGGCGTTGCTTTAAAGACTCATTTTAAGAAAAAGAAAGAAAACGGTTGTGAGTTCAATTCTGAGGGTGAGTTTGATTTTGATGATGTGGCCATGCTTGTGAAATTTTTTAAAAAGTTTCTCAAAATGAAAAAAGAAAATTCTTCCAATAAAAAGAGATCTTTTGAGTCAAATAAAAAGAAAATAGAGGCCAAAGACAGTGACAAGGAGGATGAGATCAGGTTCTTTGAGTGTGAGGGCAAAGGGCACATAGCTAAAGAGTGTCCTACAAGGATAAGGAGAAAGGGCAAAGAGACTGCTATGCCCGCCACACTCAATGAGATTGAAGGTGATGAGGGAGATGAGTCTGATAAAGCTTTAGCACATGGTATGTGTGTAGCTTTTTTGAGTCGTGTGAGCACACCCACTTTATCTCACGTTGATAGAGGTCATGAGAGCACCGGTTATGACTCAAGTGTTTCTAATGGAGATGAGGGCGAATATGAGAGTGGAGATGAAAGTGAGCTCCAAAAAGCCTTTAGATATTTGTACACCGAGACCTTAAAAATAAAGAATAAGAATAGAGATTTAGGTCGTCAGATTTTAGATTTGGAGAGAGAGAAAAATGTTTTAAAAAGGGAAAATGTGATTTGACCGACACGGTGTCTAGTCTGACGACACATGTATCCCAACTCGAGAGTGATCTCGAATGTGCCAGGGAGGTAAAAGTCAATTTTGAGAACACACCTAAGGAGGTTTAAAAGGTGGTTCTTAAGGGTAAAGGTGATAAGTAAGGAATAATTCATGACGGTGCTTCTACTTCCCAATTAGCACCCGAGCCGGTTCCCACTTTAGTGTTAGATTCACATGAGCCTCACCTTAACCACCTAGGCGTCCCATTCCTATTAGGGGAGTGCGTCCTAGAGTTTTTGAGAAAGGTGTTCCTAGGCCTATATATGTTTGTTCCCATTGCAAAAGGAGCGGACACCTTAGGGAATTTTTCTTTAAGTTGGGTTATGTGTCACGTTTTTCTACTACACGTGTTTCTGCCACACATGCACCCACAAATGATACTTTACATACTCCTGGAGACTACATGAGAGAGTTTGCACATTTAGGTGAGAAAGTTAAGTTTTTAGTCAAAACTTCACAAGATTTGATGGAGGTTTTTCATAAGTTGGCACCACCTTTGGAAAACCCCTCCACACCTAACGATTGAGGTTTGACTTGTTTACTAGCATAGGATGTTTTTCCATGATGACATTATTTGCCTATTGCTAGTATGTATCATTTTTGTATGTTTTATTTTTTTTTTGAAAAATACAAAGAGATTTTATTTTGATAAAATTGTTTGAAAAAATCCAAAAATAGTTTTGTATTTTTTTGCACCTTTCATGGATAGACACTTAGGATGACCGAGTCACAACATCATTCCATTTTTCATGTGACTATTTGATAGTGTTTTGAGACAATATATCATGTCATCTTTGTGCTTTATAATGTTTGGAGTCATTGAGATGTGATTAAGTGATACTTCCTACATGTTTGACTCATGATTTCCTTTATTGCACACATGCACGAATTTGTTTGATTATTCTTCTTGTCTTATCACATGTTGGTTGGGTGTTTTCACCTCAATCATGTCCTTAAAATGAACTAAGCAGGATAAAACATGATAAGAAAGTTGTGCATGTAAGAGCCGTTTGTGAGTTTGTATGCTTTGTTTAAAAAATAGTGAAGGGCTACGAAAAATTATCATTTATCATTTACGATTAAACCGCCATTTAAATTGGACCTAAAAAATTGAGGAATTTTATTATCCGGGGTCCAAAGAGGTTTAAAAGATCCCGAAAAATTTAAAGGCAATAAAAAAAATTCATGCCAATTATGGGCCATTTAGATTTTTGCACCAATTCTTCAAAGTTTGAGAATTTAGTTTATACACCTCTAAAAAGAAAATATATATGAGGGAGTTTGGATGGAGAATTAAAATGGGCTTGCACGTCCTTGAAAGTCTTGAAAAAATGCAAAATAGTTTTGGACGTTATTGGTGTGGAAATCACTTTAACTTTGATTTGTTGATTTGCATAAGACGATGCCATCTAAATTCAACAATTTTTTACACCTAAGGATATTTTTTATGTTCATTCGTTAGGAGTACATATATGCATCGTGCACATATGATTGATTGAGTTTATTTATCTATAGAATGTGTTCACACCCATAATTCCATTTTCATGACTTGGTTGTTTGAGTTTAAATCCATGGTGTTATTTTTGGTATCTTATTTTTGTATGAAAATTAGAAAAATCCAAAAATAGTTTGTGAAATTTTTGAGATACACCTTTGCATGCATGTAGTTTGATCCATGTTTGCTATGCATTTCATCGTGACACTCCATGTTTTGATTTTTTCTTCTTATCTGTCTATTTGGGGACATCATAAAAAGGAGGAGAAAGAATTATCATGTTATGGGGGAGTTTTTGTATTAAAAGGGAGATTTGATTTATTAATGCTTTATTCTTATATCATTTCAAACTCGATGTGTCACGAAGGTATTTTTCTTTATCTCATGTGTGTAGGTACAAAGATTGATGATCATTATGTTGCACACCCTAATGAGAAAAGCTTTAAGATTTGACGAAGATGTTTGAAGAACAGTTTGAGAACTTGCAAATTTATTCATTGGAGGGTAGATTTGTATAAGCATTTTGGTTTTTGATAATTTGGATATTTTTATGTATGTACCGGCATAGACATAGGGAAAGATTTGTAAGGACATATTTTTATAAGTCCGTTATCAATTTATTATGTCATATACCGCTACACTGTCGAAGAGCATTCAAGAGAAATCAGCATCAAAGAGGGTTCCGAATTAATCAAGTTCTTCCACATTCAAGACTCCGCAAAGTTTACTTTGGTAAGGTTATGTTTTTAATACCTTACCTTTCCACTTAAAGCCTTTGGGATATTTTTATAAAATATTTTCTAAGTGTTAGAGTGGACTTTTTTGTCAAACTTTGTGTATGAGTATTTTTTCTAAGTCCTGAAGCGTACCTCGATTTTGACGCCCAAGTCGTTCAAGCGAGATAGCTATCTCGTTCGAGTGACAGAGAAATGTCGCGAGATGTCATTTGAACGACATCTGTACGTCGTTCACGTGAGATCCTTATCTCGTTCGAACGAGCTCGTATTCTGAGGCGGCGCATTTTTGTATAAATACTCATTAAATGGTTTCGTTTTCATTAATAAGTCCCAGCGTTTTGAAAGATAGAAAATTGCAAAATAGCATAATCCTTTTGACTTCTTCTTTTAGGGTTTAATCCCTTTTTGTTTTCAATTCAAAAAAATCACATATGCTCTAGTGAATTATTTTGGTGTTCAAGAACAGTACTTTACTTTTGTTAAATCTCTGTGGAGAATGCATCTCCATATTTGATCGGTGGATACCGAGCGTAGTCATTCTGTGTGTGGACGAGCCAAAGATGACGAACCGATACCTGGAGGGTATTTCGCTGTCTCTCGTATCTTTGAAGGTTTGCTAAAGGCACCGTGCATTACGCTCTTGCGGGAGATTATCAGGTTGTATGTAATTCAAAGGTGTTGTGAATTCTTCAAAGTGTTTATAAAAGGTTTTACCCGAAAGGATTTTTTTCCTGAATCGGTTGTCCTTATTTTCCATGCATGGTTGGAATGATTTATGAAATTTAGATGCATGTTTAGGGGATGAATTAATTTGTTTAAAAATAGACTCTAATTAAATAACTATGCCAAATTAGAAATTTACGAATTTAATCAATTATCACACCGTCACGTTTTTCACAATGTAACTCGTAGCAACTGACTGCATGGTCATGGGGCTCCCGATTTGAGAATACGACGGTAATTTGAAAATATATAGACATAGGCTTTAAAACATGGCCCTGGAGGGGGGAACCCCGAAACAACCCTAAACAGCCCCGTGAGAGGCACCAACACCTTGAACGGGACCAATATAACTCATAGGAACTGATCACTTGCTCACGATGCTCACGTTTTGAGAATACGACGATAATTTGAAGATATATAGACTTAGGCTTAAAAATGGTGCTAAAGAGGGGAATCCCAAAATAGACCCCAAACGGCCCCGTGGGAGGCATCAAAACGTCGCATGGGAGCAATGTAATTCATAGGAACTGACTGCGTGGTCACGGGTTACTCGATTTGAGAATACAATGATAATTTGAAAATATTTAGACTTAGGGTTAAACATATGGTGCTAGAGGGGGGAACCTTAAAACAATCCCCAAATGGCCTCGTAAGAGGCACTGACACCTCGCACAGGACCAATGTAACTTGTAGGAACTGACCGCATTGTCATGAGACTCCCGGTTTGAGAATACGATAATAATTTGAAAATATCGAGACTTAAGTTTAAAAATGTGCCACTGGAGGCGGGAACCCAAAAATAGCCCCGTGATAGGCACCGACACCTCGCACGGGACCAATGTAACTCGTAGGAACTGAGGGCGTGGTCACAGGACTCCTGGTTTGAGAATACAACGATAATTTTAAAATACTTGGACTTGGACTTAAAAATGTGGCGCTAGAGGGGAAATCCCAAAAAAGCCCCCAAACGGCCCCATGATAGCCACCGACACCACGCACAGGACCAATGTAACTTGTACAGTTGACCGCATGGTCATGGGTCTCTAGTTTGAGAATATGACGATAATTTCAAAATATTTAGACTTAGGCCTACAAACATGGTGCTAGAGGGGGAACCCTGAAACAGTCCCAAACGGCCCCGTGAGAGGCACCGACACCTTGCACAGTACTAAGGTAACTTGTGGGAACTAATCGCGTGGTCACGGGGCTCTCAGTTTGAGAATACGATGAAAATTTGAAATATCTAGACTTAGGCTTACAAACTTGGCGTTAGAGTGCAAAAATCCAAAACATCCCCAGATGGTCCCATGAGAGGCACCGACACCTCGTATTGGGCCAATGTAACTCGTAAGAACTGATATGATGATAATTATAACTCGTATACGTAATTTTACACCTTGAATAAGATTTTTTTAAAACTTCTTGGTTATTGATATCATCTTTCTATCCTATTTTTTGGAGGATGACATTGTATCATTTGATTTTATGCACGTGGAACACATGAAGATGGCAATGGTTTACAACATGAAGATTGTTTATATAATGTTGTTTATATTCAGGATTATGTTTTTTATATGTTACGGCCATGCGGGCTTTAATAGTTTTATTATTTAGTTTTATGGTCGCGCGAGCTTTGAAATTTGATTGTTAAATTTTATGGCCATGCGGGCTTTATAATAAGCAGATCTTATATTAATAGGGTTTGAAATGTCCAAAAAATAGAGGAAATTCTGCCCAATTTTTTTTGGTTTATCAATAATTAATACTTATAAATTTTTAAGTTTGTATGTATATTAGTTTATTAATAAGGTTCCCGATTCACAATTTGTGATATTTTATTGTTTTGCCTATAATAAATATTTGTAACACCTCGTGCATGTCCAACATAACACATAGCAACAGGTCGTACACGGTTATGGGACCTGCAATTTTAGAATTGGACCCAAAAAAATCTTTTTTTTCTTATAGTTAAATATGTTCATGGACTTTGTCCGTGACCATTTTTATTTTTTTCGTCGCGCATAAAAATAGTCGCGGACAAGGTCCATGACCCCCAACCATGATGAAAAATGGTCACGGTCAAAGTCCGTGACCCACAGCGCAACAAAAAAAGGGAAAAAATGGTCACGGCCAAAGTCTGTGACCCACATCGCAACAAAAAGATTGGAGAAAATATTCGCAGTATAGGCCACGAACTTTGTACGCAACCATTTTTCGTCATGGTTAAGGGTCACGGACTTTGGACGCGACCATCTTTTTCATTTTTTTTCATCATGGGGTAGGTCAAGGACTTTGGCCTCGACCATTTTTAGTCACGGTTGGAGGTCACACACTTTGGTTGCAACCACCTTTTTCCGTCGCGATGTGGGTCATGGCCCAAGTCCGCGACTATCTGGCGTGACCTTTCAGGGCCGTGACCCTAGATTGGTAACGAACTTGGTCCGCAACCCATGAAATTAATCACGCTCGAAATGGTCACGGCCCAATTTCACAACCCACAGTCTTCGTTAGGGATTTTCTTCGTGACCATTCGCCAGTTTTGGTGAGAGGCAAATAAGAAATGGCCCGAAATGTGTACACATGCCCCTTAAATTTTATATAAACACAAATAATAAATGGTTTTGGACTAAAGAATAGATATTGACATTAGGCTTGTGGAAGGAGCATTTCTCTTCTAAGTTTAACACTATTATGATTAAAAAAAATGCAACAAATGAATGAGTGTGGGGGTGATTTGGGAGGTAATCTTAGTGGAGTCTTAAGGGGGAGCACGTACGATAAAGTTACTTGGAGTAATTGTTTGGCTATTTTTGGAGAGTTGTTTGGAGTATGTTCTTAGATTATTTTCAAGGGGTTTTAGGAATGCTCGGTATCCCCTTTAAGGTTACCTTTGAAGGTGAGGGATTGCATTCCTTCATCAAGCCTCGCACACTTTTGGACTACCAATAGGTGGGGGATTTAGTCATTTTAGTTCTAAATGAAATTATGAATGCATTTTTGTAGTTTCATGTGTGTATAAATATGTTCATGGACGTGAGCATTTTTAGCAAACATTGCACATGTAAATAAAGGGTTATGTGAGGGTTATGCACATGTATTGAAGTGTACAAATCATTTTGCACACTTAGCTAAAGTGAATATTAATTATGTTAAAAAAAATAGAAATGTAAATTTAAGGGTTATGTTATAAATAATATTTAAACCCTAAACTTTGGATAAAATGTCATTTGGGGCCAAATGTTATTTCAAATTGGACCCCTCACTTGTCAAAAAAGCTAATTATAACCTAAAAGTTTATTTATTGGATATTTACTAAAAATAGATGAATGTTAGGATAATTAAAAAAAATACCCTGAACTTTGTATAATTGCCAGCCACAAACTAGGAAATATTTGCAAAGCACCTTGGAGTTTTGGTAAATTACAAAAGTAACCTAAACTTGTGATTTTCGGAATAAGGCTCTAATTTTTAAAGTTTATCGGACTTTAACTTTATCAAAGAAATCACAAAGGAACCTTGGTATTTTAGAAAATACAGGATAAACCTCAAATGTTGTGTTAACTGAATTTAAATTTAAAACAATGCAAATATCAATGGTATAGTGTCTAAAGAGAATAAAGTATAAATTATACATAATGTCTTTTACGCGAGTTGGTCATTGGCCGGGTATAAATGCTGAAAAGTGAAAAGGGATCTTAGGAAGGGTGTTTATACAAGTAATGAATACGGCATAAGATGGGTATTTTGTTAAATACGACGAAAGTCGGGTATTTAAAAAATACAGTTTAAGCCGAATATTTTGCTAAAATGGTGGTTGGACCGCAAGGAAACTTGAGAAAAAGTGAGATTTTTCACAAACGACTAACCAGGGTAATTTTAATAAGGTCTCAGATGCCTAGGGTATGGCTTTGATTTAGACCCAAAATCAGTGGCCAGGGAAGTAATGATTGTGACATTTATGGTAAGCGATGAGAGAAGGTAAACAAAAATGGTATACGGTGAACTCTGGGATAAAATGGCAGTTGTGAAAAAAGATATGAACTTGGAAAATTCAAGGGAAAGGAAAATTTGCAAATTAAATGATTAAAAAAATTATATTTTGGATTTTAAGAAACATGGTCCACAAATCATGGCAAATATGTGATAAAGTAAATTTGTCACATCTAAACATGAAATGAAATAAAGGACCTAGTGATTAAAAATTAAAGGAATGAAAATATGGCTACGGGGTGAGTAGGTAAAACCAAGGTTTAACATAAGAAAGTGTGGGTAAGTTAATGTTTTCCATAAGGTTTACTGGTATTTAAGAGAATTAAAGATGATTTTTTAGAAATAAAATATGATTAATGGACATACTATATAGTAATTGCATGAAGACTCAGGTAGAATTATACTAGTTGTAGTAGTGTATTTGTTTATTTTGTCATTCATTTCTATATTGAATTTTGTTAGGGAACCCCACTGGGTGTTGACTCACGCCACTCCCTTGCTATGACAAGTTAATAAAGATTCCATCTTTTGATAGGGTTTTACATGTAAGTAATTATTTATTCTTATGCTAGTAGCTCTGATTAGTTAATCTCAATGGTATTGCTTAATGGGTTCCAATCTTGTCATTATTGTCTTTATATTCTTTGAAAATGGAATTGCATGTTCACATGATAATTAAATCAATCAAAACGGATTAGAAACATTATTTTAGCCTATTTCACATCACGTTACACTTAACGCAACCAAACCAGATTGGGTAGACCCATGAGTAACCCTAAAATCCGAGTCAAGACGTTACAAATTGGTATCAGATAGTTAGGTTCAAGTTCCTTTTAGTAGTGAAGTGTGGTCATTATATTGGTATTTGATCCTTCGATCATTAAAGTTTGACTTTGGAAACTCGGCCTTATAAGGCGAGTGGATACTCAGATTATATGCACATGCGACTGCGATGTTGGGGCAAGAATTTAAGATCCTTCGAGGTTTCTTTTATCTATAATAATAGACAGGGATTCGATCATTGTGCTAACTCCTATTGGTACCCTTGCATAGGACCATAAGTAACGTAGTATATGTTAGCCTGAGAAGCATATTTCACTACTAAACGACATATTAAGGTTTCTTAAAATTTGTGTTACGTCTCATGGTGCTTAGTGTTAAGAAGGTTGTGATGTTTTTCCTTAATAATCAAAATTAATTCATTAAAACGTGTAACTAGTGTTGACCCACACTCGAAACCCACAATTTGTGTTAATTAGGCACCACCTTTAGCATAAAGTCGCCGTAAAAAAACTAAGACAGATTTGACATTAAGATCGTGTCTCGTCATAAATTATTATTATAATAAGAGCTCGTGACACACATAGTAATAGTAAAATCATATAATTTTTCATTAAAGGTATCTTCTAACAACCTTGGATATCATCAAGCAATAATCGAAAAGGTTTCGGTACCTAGGGTAAAGGATGCCTCGAGATCTTAAAGGGTCTCAAATTATGGTGATGCATCTTAGCATCACAGCAAGTGTTGGAAGGATATTCGTCAGTTAGTGCATTATTTGTATGGAAAATCGAAATTCAAAGAAGTCATAAGGAAAAGTCATTCATATATAGTTTCAACATGTGAAATCATCAGTATGAGGTTCATCACTCTTTTGAGTGATGGACAAGCACCGATTTTATTCATACATTAAAAAATATATCGCATTGTAAAGGGTTCATCAGTTGAGTATAACTCCTTCATCAATTTTTAAGGGAAGTGATTACAATATCTTCTAAACCAACTATGGTTCCACAATGGTATTTTTAAGTTAAGGGCCATACTCTACATTCCTAAGCAAGGGTTCATTGTGATAATAGACATTTGATAACCGACTTTGTCTGTTGAGTTAGAAGTGATGTTCATGTCCCATTAGAAAACTTATGGGTTGGATAACCTCACCATCTTTATCATTGGTTTGTACATAAGAATTCTCATTGTGGGAAAATACTTATAAAGTTCCCATAGAAAAAAAATATGGAAGTCTGGTGCATTCGACTACCTGTGAGTAACTTGGGCATCGTACATCGGCCTTAACATCCTAGCATTAATATCTTAGCAGAGTGATGTGGTCGATAAGAAGGAAATAATGTGCAAGAATATTAAGACTCTGACTTTTTTTTATAAATGGCAGTGTTAGTAGTACCACCCTCACTCATAGCATGTGAGGCTAAAGTATGAGATGAACAAGAACCATCAGGTGGCATTACTTTGTGTGCGAGTGTTCACATCCAAATAGAATTTTGACAATATAAAAATGTTTTATTCTTTGCACGTCTCGTGTAACAATTGACAGTTAATGTATATGGTGTCAAATTTTAATAAGGTTCGAGCATCATAACTTTCCTCAAACAAATTGCCATCATTTTGTGCATTTAACATGTAGCTCAAACGAAAGAGGATTGTTTTAGATTTAGAAGGCATGTCATAATTGATGTAATGACAATGGTATCCATTGTAGGGTGTGGATGCGTAAGTAGTGTGAAATCCATAAGAAAATAATTGATGTTATCTTGAGATAACACAGTGGTTTAAACATGATTCATCGTGTTATTCCCA
The DNA here is from genome assembly GCA_949130495.1 of Sambucus nigra. Taxonomy (NCBI): domain Eukaryota; kingdom Viridiplantae; phylum Streptophyta; class Magnoliopsida; order Dipsacales; family Adoxaceae; genus Sambucus; species Sambucus nigra. The sequence continues at coordinate 349,530,303 of OX422214.1, forward strand.
AACCTTGATTTAGGACACATTGTGTTTGCAAAGACTAAGGAGGATTCAAGTTATGATATCCCAGAAGCTTAGTATCATCTTGCTAATTTCTCAAGACATGTTTATTTACTCGTCAAGTTTGAAAAAATATATGGACTTCGCCTCTAAGGAGGGTAGCCTCGCATTGTGATACTCTTAGTGATAGTACCATCATTTTCATTGCAAAATGTTTTTAATCTCATCCTTCGGTCATAATAAGGGATCGATATCCTAGGCCAAGGTTTATGACCCAACTAAAGGTTACATCGGTTGTTAATGGGCAATTCCATTTGCAGCTTAGATTGTGCAAACATGTGTGGTCTTGTAGTGTGGAAGATTAAGGTTTGCAATCTACGTGAATATAATCCCTCAAGTTGTAGGAAGGAGTATTATGACTATTCATCATATCTTAATTGCACTTAGATTATTTTAAATGGTTGTATTATTAAACTATTATCCTCTGGCTTAGTGGTAGATTGGATTATCCTGGGTGAAGCTGATGCATAGTGATTGCTAAGGACTTTATTGAATGGATCATTATGTATGATTACATGAGCACACTAGTTTGGTTTGGTTACATGAGTAGTGGTAGTTTAAATTACACGTGATAGCTTTATTAATTTATACTAAGTAGTCCATTATGCATAGTCTATAAATATTGATTCCTTATTCCTAAAGAATTAGAGCATTGAGTATGACAAAAAGGGACAATTGCATGATTTTCATGACTCATCTATTGGATTAAGGAATGTAAAGGAGTTATGATTTGGGAATGGAACTTGGTTAGTGGATTGAATTTTGATGTCCTTTGATATCTTTTTGCAAGGAAACTTTATTTATGGCATCACCGCGTGTTAGCGGGTGTTTGTGTAGTTGTGTGTATCACCCACTTGTATGAATTTTAAATCCTATAACTTATGGTAAAGTTCTACGAAAAATTGTGAACCTAGAGTATCGACTGAGATGGTTTAGTTTTAATGAAATTATTCAGGAGAAAATAGAGGATTAAATTGGGTAAAGACTTCAACAATAATGGATTATAGAACTTTCAATGACTAGTAGAGAATGTTCTAAATTTGAGTGTGGAAGTGATTTATATGTGGATAAGTGTAAGTTGTGACCTATATCTTTGAGACTAGAGTTTGTTCATAAAACAATGCCAGTTGTTACATTTCCCTTAGGCCTTAGGAATAGAAGAAGTTTATAAGTTATGACTCAATTTATAAGATGAATGGACTTAAGATTATTGAGAATGCGGGATTTTATGGATTGATTTGTATATTAGGATAACCACGCAAATTCAATTTTACCAAATTTTATCTCTGCATTAATATAGTGTGCATGCAAATATGTGGTCCAAATTTAAATATGTAAAACCAATCAAGTAAGTACTCAAATAAGTAGGAAAAAATCCCTTCGGGGCAAAACCTTTTGTTCTGTAAAGAATTTGACAAATTAGCATGACTACGTATAAAGCGTGGAGTCTTCAAATCTTCTACAAAATACGGCCTAGTCCAGTGCCATCCAAAGGAAGCGATATTCCCTCGGTATCCACTAATGAGCCTTCTTGTTCTTCGGTATTGGAACCTCAGTTCCAAAATTTCGCAATTGAGATGGACTCTACAAGGGTTTATGCAAGGTGTAAGGAAAATAGGGTTTCATAAACTCAAAAATCATATATAGGGATGTATGATTTGGAAAATAAAATGTTGTTTTGGAAAACAAAGTATGAACACTTTGGGAACGGATATTTGAAAATCGTTTTCACCAAAAGTCATGAGAAATTCTGAACAAAATTGGTTTATATATCAAAATCAATAATTTTGAGGTGGTGGGGTTATTCGAATGAAATTAGGACCTCGTTTAATTGAAAATAATACTTTCGTTCGAACTTCATCTTATCTTGTTCTAATGAAATTCTTTTCTCGTTTGAATAGTCTTTTCATGAGCTTTAAATAACAAATCTCGGTCAAGATAAGGATCTCCCGTATGAAGGTCATTTGAAGCTGATTTAAACGAGACCACATATCTCATTCGAACGAGATCCAATCTCGTTTGAACGAGGAAAAAAATTCTCCTTATTTAAATTTTTTATAAAAAGCCTCAAATTTTAAAATAAAACATTCCAGAATATAATTTGTATTGAAGCGTGAAAACCAGCAGTTTATACCTCCATAAAATGTTGGTGACGAATCCATAAATAATGCTCGGTCAGTAACAAATCTTTGAATAAACTTGAAGATAATGAGGATGTTCGGTTTGAGATGCCGACTTATAATGGATATTCCAAAACTATCAAAAATATTAAGCAATGAGCAATTATAAAATCTTGCTCTTACAAATCTCCCCATTTAGCTATTTAGGTATAAAACAAAACCGAATACCAAAATACAATAAAAACCTCTAAGATAATAGATCCTAATGTCCTTCCAACCCCAGAAACAAAATGACATTTGAAACTTGGCTTTAACTGAACTTGTTCTCCCCTTGGTCAACTTTGTCTTCATCTTGTAGTCCATGAAATCAACATCAAAGAATAAGAGACCTACACACATGAAATAAAGAAATAACGTGACGCATACGATTTTTAAATAAAAAAACTCCACTTTAATTTATTCCCCCCCTTTATGTCCATAATTGACATAGGACTAGAAATTAGTCATCATAAATAATAAGCATCACATTAAAAAGCAGAGATGTCATCAGAAAGCTAATCAATAATGCATATGTAATGATAATCTCAAAAGGCATATCAAATATTTTCTAAACTTTTTCAAAAAAAAAAATCAAGTATAAGTATAAAAAGTACATATTGGTATAAAAAAACACATAGTCACCATAGAATAACACTAAAATATCTGAATCGTGAAAACGGAATGTAATTTTGTGAACATTTTTCATAAGAGAATCAACAAAAACATTCATAACATAGGTGCATGAAGTCATGAGAAACTTCTAAAGAAATAAGTCAATTCTAACCTTAGGTGTAAAAATGTTGAACTCAAATGAAATTGACTCGACTTGTGCAATATGCCATGAATTTCAATGATTCTCAAAACATTAACGTCAAACTATTGAATTTTTTTCAAGAAAGTCCGTTGTGCAAACCCATTGATCTTCTACTTTATAACTCCCTCAAAATCTCTCATATATAAGAGTTCCCTCTCAAATATTTTAAAGAAATCATAATTCTGATATGTAGTGAAGCATCAATGAATATAAAGTAAATGGCCTTGGCACTTCAATTTTTGTGTGCCATTAATATTTTTAGGCTCTTTTATGAAAATGGTGGCTTTTAACGCAAATAATTTTTTTCTATTTTGTATCCCCTTTCCATTGCTTAACATATAACAATATTTTTTGGGAAAAGAAATCTGGGGAATGTTTCTTACATGCACAACTTATCTCTATTTACATTTGGTTCGTTATTAAGTAGAATAGAGATGAGAATATTGTATTCGACACATGACAAGTAAATATAATGTTCAAAAAGTCCATGCACGCATGCAATAAAGGTGACAAAAATTCAAACATTTAGAGAGTAATCACCAATGATCAAAAAAATATTATCCACACATTATTAAACACACCAACAAAATAAAGTCATGTCTCAAAGCACTATGAAAAAGGCACGTGAATAGATGGAATGTAGGGGTGAACTGAATATCTCTTATTTGTTAATCCATATATGTTTAAAAATAAAAAATCCAAAATCTTTTTTTATTTTTCAAAATTTTTATCAAAATAAAACCTTTTTTCTTAAAAATCGAAAATCTTTTTGATTTTTCAAAAAAACTTTTTCATAAAAACAAAATTCTTTTTGGAATTTTTCAAAATATATTAAAAAGAAAACAAATCAATAAATGATGATACAATCTAGCAATAGGAATATGAGATATGAACATGATAAACATCCTATAGTAGATAAAGTACCCGAACTAAATCAAGAGAGAAAATACCTAAAGACTTCCTAAGATCCTCCAATTTAAGTGCATCTAAAGGTTTCATAAAAATATATGTTAATTGATGTTCGGTTCTCACAAAGCTCAAGGACGCGACCTTCTCCTCAACAAGATCACGAATAAAATATTCACGTATCTTAACGTTCTTTGTACGAGAATGTTGAATAGGATTATAGGATATATGGATCGCTCTCGTGTTATCACAAGAAATAGTTATAGTGCCTCATGAAATCTTATAATCTTCCAACATTTGCTTCATCCATAAGAGTTGCATGCAATAACTCCCGGTGACAATATACTCAGCCTCCGTCATGGATAAAGATATGGAGTTTTGATTCTTAATCGACCACGAGACAAGAGCACTTCCAAAGTAAAAATTCCCACCCTAGGTGCTCCTACAATCATCCACATTCTCAGCCCAATCGGCATCCGAATAGGTGGAAAAAATGTCATCTGTATCAAAGGATATCAAATACCATAATAAAGAGTGCCACTCACATATTTGACTATATGTTAAGTGCGAGAAAATGTGACTCTTTCAGGGATGCTTGGTATTGTGCACAAACTCCAAAGCTAAAGGCAATGTCGGGATGACTACGTCCTTGCTTAAAGTGTCTTAGATAAGCTTAGTTTATGTAATCATAGGGCTGCGTGAGTTCTATTTAGAGTCTAAATCAAACTTCTTCACTAGGTCCCTAACATATTTGGATAGAGATATGAATATCCCATCCTCTAACTGACAAACCTAGAGACCTAAGAAGAACGTAAGATCACTAACCATTCTGATCTTGAACTCGCTCTTCATCTCCTCCTCAAAATTATGAGCGAGTAAGGATCACGTGGATCCAAATACTATGGCATCCACATAGACTTGGGCAACCAAAATAGCACCACTATCTCCTCATAAACAGTGTTTTATCTACCCCTATCTTGAACCCATGAGCTTAGAGATAGGAAGTGAGTCATTCATACCAAGCACGGGGTGCTTGCTTCAAACCATACACGACCTTCTCAAGATAAAAGACATGTACCGAGTGATTTGGGTCTTCAAACCCCTTTGGTTATTCCACATGAACTTCCTCCTATAGAATGTCGTTTAGAAAGGCACTTTTGATAATTTGAAGCACAGATGACATGTTATAGCGAGTAGTAACTGGACGGACACAAGCTTAGAAACAAGAGTGAATGTCTCGTCAAAGTATACACACACAATATATGTGTAGCCTTGAGTGACCAACCTAGACGTTTTGAGAACTATGTTATCATTAATATCCATCTTGTTCTTGCAAATCAACCTGGTACCTATCAAATTTATCTCCCTAGGTTAGGGGGCTAACTCCCAGACATCGTTCTTGCGAAAATGAAGTAACTCATCTTGCATAAAGGATATCCAAATCTCATCCTTTAGTGGAATTTTTATATTCTTAGACTTGACTAAGGTGGTTTAGAAAAGGTGTTTAACCACATTCTCAAGTTGAGCACAAGTCTTGACACCTAGTGTGGGATCACTAAGTATAGCGATCGAACCCAAGAGGGTGGGTCCTCTAATTAAAAAGTGGGGTCCACCGGGTAGTATGAGGAAGGATGCCATCGTCACTAGGGGTGCATCATCCTCACACTCGGGGGTAGGGTCCATAGACATCGATGGCTTTTCATCTCTAATCGTGACATTTATTATCTCCATAACCTTAGAGCTTGCAAGGTTAACCACCCTATCAGCCCTACTCGACAATAAATGACCTAAAAATATCCCCTCGTTACTCCGGGAGTCAAATTTTCTAAGTGCTCTCTATCTCTCAAAATGTAGCAAGTACTCCTAAAGACACATAAATACGATAAGTTGGGCTTCTTCCCAGTTCACAACTCACATGGTATGTGTAACTTATGTGGACGAAGATATACCCTATTCATCGTATGTCATGTAATACTCACCGCCTCTACCTAAAAATGCCTAGGAAAGTTTCTCCTAAGAGGCATGGATCCAACCATCTCTTGTCTCGTTTGGTTTTTCCTCTTAACTCTCCTATTTTGTTGAGGAGTACGAATGCCTAAAAATCGTGTTTGATGCCCACTCAATCACAATTTCTATCCACTCTGGATTCTTTAAATTCAATGTCATTTCCACTACGCATTCGATTAATAGTGACACTGTATTGGTTTTGTAGGACACGACACTTGGTTGTTATGAACTCAACCGCATTGGACTTTTCTTTAAGAAACCCCATAATAGAGTATCTCGAAAACTCATCAACCCTCACGAGAATGTATCTCTTACAACCTAAACTCTTTGAGCGAGTAGGCCCATAAGATCCATGTGAATCAACTCCAAAATACGTGTTTCAACTTCTGATGGGGACTTTAAATTTTCTTCCTTATTGGCATGCCCATAAACCGAGGAAGTTGGTTTCCTAAATTATGGTAAGCCATGAACTGGGTCCTTTTTCACTAATCTCTTAAGATCTCTAAAGTTCATATGACCTATCCATTAAGGCCAGTGATCCATAGAGAAGACCATGGCACTGTTGCACACAAATGAGGACTTAGGAATGATCCTATAATAATTTTCTTCGATTCTCACTCCTTGTAGTAAGAGTTCACCAGATTGATCATATACGTTACATTCAGACCAAAAAAACTTTAACTCAAATTTTTCAACGCACAATTGGCTTATGCTAATTAAGTTTGCTTTCAACCCTTTTACGTACAACACATTGTCCAATTTAGGAAATTCAGGTATCTTAACACATGCACGTTTTAAAATACTAGACCTACTCCCATATCTAAAAGTTACTTTTCCTTCTTTACGACCCTCAAGGTTGGTCAAAATGATATGTCACCAGTCATGTGCCTAGATCACCCACTATAAAAATACTATTTTGAACCTTTAGATCAACTTGCACAATAAGAGTTTTATCGTCTTGCTTAGGTACCTAAGTGGAGGTAACCTTTTATTTGCCCTTGTCGTTGCTGGCTCTAGTCAAAACATTAGAAGCATTCTCAAACGGCATATACATATGTTGAAATTATTCCATTAAGCTTTGTGAAGTCGCGACTAGGAACTCAACTTTCTCTCTAAGACTAGCAAAGTCGCTATAGCCGTGTGCGGGAGTTTGTATATGGCTAGTTCTACCTAACTTGTAGAAAAATTCCATAAGGTGGCTCCTCCTCTTGCAAGGGGTGCAAACATATACTTGATTGGGCCTTCCTTGGTTCACTTTCATGGGTTGAACTCTATTTTGTGGTTTAGGTCGAGGACCATAAGGATCTACCATAAATTTAGGAACCTGTTTCGGTGCGGTGTATGAAGTGGATGCACCCTCATAACCTATTCCTTTTCTCTCCCTAAAACCTAAAGCGGCATCAAGGAGAATCTTTCCAACCTTTTTCGATGTATCCTTTATAGTGACCTTGACCTCTCGGGCATATTTGAGATCTTTATCGAGTTAGGATACAAGGGATTCAAGTTTCTCATGAGTTTTCTTGGATGCTTGAAGATCTCTCGTAAGACTAGGCACTTTGTTGGTCAACAAAATATTTTTCCTTTCCACTAAAATGACTATCTCTCGTAAAGAGACTCTCATTGAGGACATGCTCTCTCTTTCCTCTCTCAACTCCTTCTCTAAATCTAAAACTCTAAGCGTTAAATCTTTTTTTATATTTTCGTTTTAGAGGACTCGGTGTAAAGATCGGCATAAGCACGTTGAAGGTCACTCTCCCTCTCACTTAAAACATCATCTCCCTCACCCTCTTTACAATGACGAAACTCACTATCAAGGACATCGTATTTAGTACCTTACTTATCAGTACGAGGTGCACTAGATGTACTAATATGACTAGTCATGATTCTTCCCTGGAATCCAACGAGTTATGTTTGCCTTCGGCTTATCTCTTTAATCGTGTCAGACACTTGTGAGCTTTGTAACCATTACCGTCTCACTCATAACATCTTTCTTCATCTTTCTTAGGGTAATTTTTTCTTCATTTTTCAAAAATTTTCTTACCCAATTTATGTTTTTGACTTTCTCAAAACTCTTAGATTCTTTGGAAGTATTTTATTTTCTAAGTTTGAGAAAAATTTTGAATTTTTTTACAAAAAGGTCTAAATCATTCAAATCAAAATCATACTTGGAGTCAGACGAAACTTCATATTTCCTTTTATATTAAACTTTTAATGCAATTACCTTATCCTTAGGTTTAACAGTTTTGGAAAACATGTTGATCTCATACATTTAAAGGTCTCCTATGAGCTCTTCTAATCTTAGCGTATCTAATATTCCCAATGAATTAAGCACGAGAACCTTAGGAATAAAAACAGTAGGAAGTGATCTGAAAATCTTTTTAACTACGGGCGTATCATGAATATTCTCACCAAAATTAAAGCTAAAGTTTACAATATCAGACAATTGTGCATAAAATTCACCAAATGACTTAAATTCTAGCATGGTAATAGTTTCAAATTGAGTGATGAGATTTTGCAGCTTTGAAGCTTTCACAGCATTGACACCCTCGTAAGTGAGCTATTAGTTGTTCCAAGCTTCTTAGGACATGGTGCACATCATAATGCGGCGAAACTCGTCAAGGCTGATGACTCCAGAAATGGCACTTAAACTGCGTGAGTTAAAATTGCTCCATTTAAAATCATATTATGTCCATGCAGAGACGACTTTTGGACTTTCGACATTGTCACTGGTCACAATGGGTGGATTCCACCCTCTTTCACAAATAAGCAAGACTTTTTCATCAATGGATTTTAAGGCATACCTCATCCTAGCTTTTCAGTACCCATAAATAGACCCGTCAAATACAAGCATCCTATAATAAAATTATCCCTAAAATCCAAATTTTTAAAGATCGCCAATTAAAAAAATTGATATCGAAATGTTTTTGTAAAGAGGATCACACAATATTTTAGTGTAACCAGCTCTAATACCAATTTGAGAATGCGAAATTCTATGGATTGATTTGTGTATTAGGCCAACCACATACAAATTCAATTTTTACCAAATTTTATCTTTGAATTAATTTAGTGTGCATGCAAAGATGTGGTCCAAATTTAAATACGTCAAACCAAACAAGAAATTACGCGAAGAAGTAGGATAAAATCTCTTTCGAACAAAACCTTTTATTCATCACTGTAAAGAATTTAATAGACACAATTGACTTACATACTACTTAGCACCACTAAGTAAAACGCGTGGAGTATTTAATCTTCCACAGATTATGACCCCATCTAGTGTCGTCCACATGAAATGATCTTCCCTCGGTATCCACCGATCATCCTTTTTTTTCAGCAGTAGAACCTCGGTTCCACATGTCAGTAGTAGATATGGACTCTACAAGGGTTATGTAAGATGTATGGAAACTTGGGCTTAATAAACACACAAATCATATATAGGGATGCATGATTTGGAAAATAAAATCTTGTTTTGAAAAATAAAGTATGAACACTTTTGGAACAGGTATTAGAAAATTTGTTTCGCCAAAATCTTCAGAAATTCATAAGAAAACAGGTTTTTATAGAAAAATCACAAATTTCGAGGCAACAGGGTCATTCAAATGAAATTAGGAACTCTTTCGGACGAAAATATACTTTTTTTCGAATTACATCTTATCTTGTTCTAATAAAACCCTTTTATCGTTCGAACAGTCTTCTCCTGAGCTTCGAACGACAAATCTCTATCAAGATAGGGATGTCTCTTTTGAAGGTCATTTAAAGCTGGTTCAAACGAGACCACGTATTTCATTCAAACAAAATACAATCTTGTTTGAATGAGACAAAAAAAACTTTTTCCTTCTTTAAAATCCTTTTAAAAAGCCTCGATTTTTAAAATAAAGCATCCTAGAATTTAATTTGTATTAAGACATGAAAGCCACAAGTTTTATACCTCTATAAAAAGTTGGTGACGAATCCATAAATAGTGCTCAGTCACTAACGAATCTTTAAATGAACTTGGAGATAATGCGGATGTTCAGTTTGAGATGCTAGTTTATAACGGGATACGCTAAGACTATAAAAAATCGTAAGCTATGAGCAATTATAAAATCTTACTCTTACAATTATGAAGAACGGGGTAACTATCATTTAGATTAATAGCTAAAAGATGAAAGGTACTAGAGTTTATGATAGTTTGTGGGCATTATATTTTTTAGTTTTATGATCTACCGATGACTAGTGGATTAATTAGCAATCGTGAATAAAAATTTCAAGGAAAAAATTTGTTTAGAAGGAAATTCCAATCAAGTCATGTTAATTTAGATCAATGAAGCGTCTAATTGGATAAATTAATGTTATAGCGAATTCTTTTATAAATTGTGAACGCTATTGAGTTGTATTTTGTGACTTGGTTGAGGAGAAAGAATATTAATTATCATAACTATCCATGTTAATATTTTGAGGGCATTGAGTCAATAATATTCAAAGTTAGACAAATTAGTGAGTTAATTAATTTAATGAACTCATATTGTAAACGTTTTTGGTTAGTATTATTTTTGTATGAAGTAATAAACATAGATAAAATTTAACTATTTGAATAATAAGTAAAGTTGTAGCCTTAAAGTATTAGAGTTGAAGGAAGGAAATCACGGGTTGTAGCTGTGAACCCAGTTGTTGGGGCAGGACCTTCCTATCGCTGTGGCAGAGATACCAGCTGCTTGGGTGGGCTCCAGTTGTGAGGGTCGTTAGGCAAGTAGATGTAAGGGGGGATAAATTCTTTAGTAGTAGGATAGCTAGGGAGGTATGCAGGTTGAGCGTTATTACGTTTAAGACTATGCTAGTATGGAGGCACACTAGGAAGCTAACTCAATTGCTAGCCGCTAATGTGGCATGAGGGGAATGAGACAGCGTATGGTTAAATTGCGATGGAGACCAAAAGAGAGACTAGTGGACATATATGAAAATAATGAGTTCTTATTTGATACATACATTGAAATCGTAAGATCTTGAAATGTGGCAAGGATGTTTACTTAAACCATCCAATAACTAAAACATGTCCCATGACAGCCTGATACATATGCCCCTTTCATTTTATATAAACACAAATGAGAATGAGATTTATTTTAACAGAAGATTATATTCCGGCCATTAGGACAGGAGAGGGAGCATTTCTATCCCAAGTTTTACATTACTGATAGTAAAAATGCCACAAACAAGTGAGTGTGGGGGTGAATTGGGAGATGATTTTGGTGGAATCTTAAGTGGGAAACACAAAAGATAAATTTATTTGTATTACTTGCTAGGCTGCTTTGGGAGAGTCACTTAGATTATTTTCTTAGAGAATCTTCAAGGGATTTTAGGAGTGCTTGTTATCCCCTTCGAGGCCACCTTTGGAGGTGGGGTGACACATTCCTTCATCAAGACTTGCACACTTTTGGACTACTAATAGTTGGGGGATCTAGTCATTTCAATTTTGAAAACTATTAGGAATGCATTTCTGTAGATTCATGTGTGTATAAATATGTTCATGGAGGTTAGCATTTTCAGCAAACATTGCACATGTAAATAAAGGTTTATGTGTGGGTTATGCAAATATATAAATATTTAAGAGTATAAATAATTTTGCCCACTTGGATAAAGTGAATATGAATTCTATTTAAAAAATGGAAACGTAAATTTAAGGGTTGTGTTACAAATAATATTCTAAAAATATTATTTAACGTTATTGTCGGTTTAGCCTCCATTAATTCTTTATAATTGAGTTTAACCCCCGTAATTTTCATTTCTTGGGATTTTTTCCCCCAAAATAACTTTTAGCGATGAAACAAGTGTCACAAAAACATTAATCGAGAATTTTTTGCAACACTTTTTTACCGCTAAAAGTCATTTTGGAGGTCTAATAGTAAAAAGTGCAAATTTTGGGGGTCAAAGTCAATATCAAAAAATTGATGGGGCCAAAACCTAAATAACTCTATTATTTAAACCCTAGACTTTAGATAAAATGTTATTTGGGGACAAATTGTATTTGAAATTGTCTTTTTATTGATCCACCTTGGTTTGGTCGAGTGGTAAGGGGCGGCTCATTTAGGCCATATGTTTCGAGTTCAAAATCCCCAGCAGATACCGATGAGATTTGAAATGGGGCGTGTGTTAGGGTGGCCCTAGCATAACATCCCCCATGTTTAACTCGCATAGGGGAGTCCAAAGGGCTCATTCATATGGAGGTTTAGGGTTATAAACAAATGTGTTTTTATTCCATAAACTTTGTAAAAATAGTTATTATTCACGAAAGTATAATTTGGATCCAAGACTTGTAAATAATATTATTTTGAACCTAAAAGGGAAATTTATGGGATATTTACAAAACAACCCTAAACTATAGAATAATTATAAAAGGCCCCCAAACTTTGTTTAATTTCAAACTAACTCCGAAATTTTAAATATTTAAAAAGCACACCATAGTTTTGGTAAATTACAAAAATACCATAAACTTGTGATTTAAGATCATCTCTAACTTTTAAAGGTTATCGGACTCTCACTTTGTAAAAGAAATTACAAAGGAACCTTGATATTTTAGAAAATACGAGATGAACTTTAAATGTTGTGTTAAATGAATTTAATTATAAAATAGTTAGAAAGGGAAATATAAATGTTGAAGTGTTTAAAGGTAATGGAAGTATAAATTACTCATAAGTGTTTTGTTGTGGGTTGGTGTAATATAGAATGCAGAAAAATGAAAAGGGAACTTAAAAAGGGTGTTTATATAGATAATAAAAACGGTACAAGCTGGGTATTTTCCTAAAAATGATAATTAGAACGCAAGGAAATTAACTTAATAAAAAGTAAAAGATTTTTCACAAAAGATTAATCTTATTAAATTTAAGAAGGGCCTGGATCCCTTGGACACAACTTCGTCTTAGAACCAAAATCATTGGCCATAGAAGAAACGGTTGGGGAATTTATGACAGACAATGAGATCCCATAAACATAAATGGAATGCAGTAAACTCCGGGATAAAATTGTAACTATCAAAAAGGAAATGAGTTTGGTAAATTCAAGGAAAAATGATAATTTTATAATTAAATGATTACGAAAATTTTATTCCAGGTTATAAACACATGATCCATAAATCATAATTAATATGTGATAAGGTAAATTGGTGAAATTCAAACCTGAAATGAAATAAAGGACCTAGTGATTGAAAATTAAAATAATAAAAAGATGGCTCTGGGTGAGAAGTAAAACCCTAGTTTTAGATGGGAAAGTGTGGGTAAGTTGATATTTTCCAAAAAAAAAGAGTTAATAATTGGATGTGTGAGTAATCCCAGGTTCAGGGCTCAATCCTAAGGTTTGACACATTTATGTGGGAGTAATTCTTTCCAATCACCGAGTGAGCGTGTTAAAATGATGTCTTAAAAAGAACCGAACGTGTGTTAAGTTAATTACAAATGGCTTCATTTATAAGGGAAATCGGAGGATTTAAATATATTCCAAGAAAATGATTTTCCAAATTAACCACTTGAGTTAATGGATTATAGGAAATTTTTTGGTATAAAGTGAAACTTGTGAAGATAAGGGTTACTAGTATTTAACTGGATTAAAGATAATGTTTTAGAAATAAAATATGGTTAATCCATCTAATGCATAGTATGTGGATGATGATTTAGGAAGAATTATATTAGTTATATTATTGCATTGATTTATGTATGCCATATGTTTCATTATTGCATTTTTTTAAGGAAACCCACTAAGTATTGGCTCGCCTTATTCCCTTACGACAAGTTAATTGATATTTCATCTTTTGAGAGAGTTTGATAATTATGTAATTATTTATTCTTATTCCAGTTGCTTTGATTACTTGAACCTTAAGTTATTGCCTAATGGGTTACACACTGTCATTATTGTGTTATATGCTCTGAAAATGGAATTACATATTTACTTGGTAATTTAAATCAATCAAAATGGACTAGAAACATTATTAAAGTTGTTTCACATCACTTCACACTTAACGTAGTCAGATCGAATCGGGTCGTCCCATGGGTAACTCCAAAATTTCGGTGTGAAGAGTAATCATGTATAATGGTTACTCTAAGAAAAGGGAGGTGGATCACTCCATGACGCATATGTACATTGTTTTAATATAAATGTTCTCATTGATAGTCCCGACCTACACATGTAACAATGTGTTGTGCCATGAACGTCTAATATTTTTAAGTCGGAGTTTAGGTGACCTTCGATCATGTCTAACCGATATCATACCTTCTTTTGGGGAAGTAGATAGTGATATGCACAACCCTTGAAGGGAAATTCGCCATTATTTTTAGAAAACAAGTTTTAAATATATCCTAATGTATAATGCTAGCGTGTATGCAGAGTTAATGAAAGTAGTTATAATGATAGGGGCAATTGCCTCATGCGAAAAGCCCCTCCATATACTCCCTGGCCTAAACAAATGGTGATTCTCGATACACGAAGGATAGGGGTCGAAATTTCAAGAACAAAACAAAACAAAATTGACATAAAATTAACATGATCTTTCGTGTTCGGGTCCCAATTTTAGGAACTATTGGAAGGTTGTGTCATGTTTGTGTCCACTTTTTTCCATGAAATTAAGTTGATAATGACCCATTAAGACACAAATTATACCCATTAACCAGCTCTATTTAGATCCAGTTTAAACCCATTACCTCATTTTAATTTCCAACTTTAGATTTTGTTACTTTTAATTGACTTTTTAAAACTATCTTGTCATGTTGGGTCGAGTTTACTTGTGTTAAATTGGACCAAAATTACTTATCGAGTTTATCATGTCATCTCTTGTCTAACATTTTGTGTTCAAGTATAGAAAAAAGACTCCATTATATTGCATTGTGTTTGTGTTGGTTAAACTATTATTGTGTCAGGTCGGATCTTGTGAAAAATTGACCCATTCACCCAAATTTCCAGCTCTAGTGAAGGTAAATTAATATACTCGAAGGTATTTGGCTTGAGAGGGTGAGAGTGTACCATGAATAGTCAGTCCGTAGACTGGTACTCTTTAGGTCACTTCTCTTACTGAAAAAGAATGAAATGAAATCACAATTGAATGTAGTGTGGAACTTTAGTAATTTTTCTTATAAAAAAATTATGCAACGAGAAATTGTTATTTATGTTGTATGTAAACCTCCAATTCCAGGACTAGCTTATGGTATCGTGATCCTATCATGATAATTATGTTAAGGGACTACCCTAGGGGTGAAAATCATAAACATGGAAACTATGTCAAAATGGAATACAAAGCATGTATTTAGGTATGCAACATTTATGGGTAATCATATAAGTAAGAAATGATCACGTCATAGTGCAAAAATGAGCATAACCGTATTGAATTGAATTCCCCAATAGAGTAGCCACTATGAGAACCCCAAACTTTGAGAGTGAGATATTCGCCCACGCATGTGCATGCGGTTTTAGCTTTAGGGTGCATCCAATATTAGGACTTTCATTGCAATACTGAATGTGCGTGATTTATTTAGAGCCTCCAGTCTATTTTCCTTAAAAGAGACAAATGTGATTTAGGCCAAGGTGTTTGTCTGCGTATGAAATAAGAGCTCTATGTATGGGGGATACATTAAAGAGATGGAAGGTGTTAGGCACCCACTCTTCCCTTTAGGCCTTGATACGAATATGACGTTCTTAATATAAACTAGATGTACGCAATCCTAGACATGTTGCTAATACAAAAATATGCTGCAAAAGTGTATATAAAGTGTGCATGAAATGTATATGTGGACATTTGGGCTAATGTTTATATGTGAGTTCATGCGTATTTGGACATATATGCAACACAAAAAATCTAGAAAGGGTAGGCGTGTTTTGTCTTACGTAAGTGAGAAGATTATAAATGTAGAAAAACATGTGTGTGTGTTTGTGTGTGTGTTTGACATAAGTGCAAAAATGGGAAAGATGACAAATATGTGCATATATTTGACATAAGTTAGGATATGTCAAAGATAGAAAATTTACGCATTTGTTTGGCATAAGTGTGAATATAGAAAAGCTAGAAAAATATGGGAGAGTGTTTGATATAAGTACAAATATAACAATGGTAGAATATGTGTGTGTCTATTTGACATAAATGCGAATATGGGAAAGACAAGAAATATATTCATGTGTTTAACATAAGTGTGAATATGATAAAGATAGCAAATATGTGCGTGCATTTGACTTAAGTGGTAATATGGAACATATATAAAACGTGTGCATGTGTTAGACATAAGCTTGAATATGATAAAGGTAGAAAAATGTGTGCGTCTATTTGACATAAGTGAGAATACGACAAAGGTATTAAAATGTATGATATAGAAAGATGTGGGTGTTGGTCATGTTCTGACTTGTTATATAGATAATTAATCCTTGCATCACATATATATATATAGGGGATGGAATGAAAGTCAATGTATTTTGGGCGGGGATTTAACTATGCATTTTTTATTTGGAAGTACTTTGTAAAAGATGGATGTTGTAAAAGTGATGTTTGGACATTGGTTTTTAGTGGTCATACATAATTCTAGAATTCTCTGAAATCTCATTGTCATTTAATAATAAGCTTATGTCGTATGGCATGGTCTTTCACTGCTCTTCCTTGCCTGATGCGAAACCACCAACATTTACGCTGGATTGTTCACGCAAAGTGAATAATATCACATGCTCTTTTTAACCCATAAATTCATATATAAATTAGTGATTTGTTTTATATGGTTATGTGAGACTCATTACAAATGTTAAAATCGTCGAGTTAACACACCACTTGGTTATTCAATTTGAAAACTACTCCTTTCAATGACTTATATCATCGAGAATGGACAACGATAGTGTGAACATTAAAATAATGTTAAAGATTCCTTGATGATACCACCGGGTCCAAATTTAGTTTCTCTAATTGTAAGTATTATTGTTCGATAACCAAGAGAGTGGGGAAGTCATAGTAGATTGGTTTTTATTACTTTGTCTCTTCTCACACCAAGATCCACTTATAGCATGCGCCAAGTAAAGGTAAAGGTCTTCGTTAGATTTTTGGGGTAAACTACAAGGTGAACCCAAATACCTTTCAAGATGATAAAAGTATTTGGTCTTGCTAGTTGGATTAATCATTCATGTTAACCTTGTTCAAAACTTAAAACAAGGACTAACATTTTAAGTAAGATCAATATATATCCTTTGAGATATGCTAGTATTGTAGTTAGCTTGGGCATTTTATGGAACGAAGTCAATTATTACACATCTTGTACGGATTTATTTTGATCGTGATTTTCATCGATCCCTCTTTGCATGAAGACCATATAACCCATATATTTTTCCAAACATACTCCAAAATCTCACTAAGAGGCCTTGAATTTCATGCGATAATGATTTAGTATATAGAATGTATTTTTCAAATTTATTATGTGAATTTCATTCCTGTTTTTGTATGGAACTCAATGAAATCACTTATATAATTCATGAATATATTTATGATGTATTGAGTAGGAATTCATTCAAATCATAAATTCATGGATAATGAAAACATCCACAAGCTGATGAATTTGGTCAAGGATAAAATCGCTTTGGGTGAAAGATAGTAGTGACAGTTGGGTTGATTGGTGATAAGCATTGAGGCATAACAAGTATAATCACCGAAGAAAAATGTTCTCAAAATTACAATAATGGTTATTAAACTTAATTGAAACAACGATAAATGAGGGATCTTGAGGGGGCTGCTTAAAGGGACAGGGAGAGAAAACATGCCAAACGCACGAAATAAGCAGGATCGAAGACCAATTTATAAGTAGTGTATTGAATGTAAGTGATAAATTAGGAATGTTTTTAGTGAAAGTGGAGTAAAATATAATTATATACCCATTTAGTTTCCTTGACTGATTCCCACAAAAGTGTTTATGCTCCCAAATTTTCCAAATTGTTCCAAGTTATTTTAAATGCTTCCCAAACTTTTTTCTTTAATAGTTTAAAAAAGATGGAGTAACCTCTAAGGTATAGTTTAATGAAAATTAAGTCAATTGACACCTAACACATCAAGAGCATTAAATATGATATAAATTTATATCGACGAGTTGCTTGAGGTTTGATGGAATAGTGACAATCAACATACTTTATTTGAATCAAACCTAAAGACCTCCAATCCAAGGTATGTTTATTGATTGATGTGTCAGATCTGACTATACAGTGATTGGGCATGATAAAATGTATCTTATAACATTTATGTTATTTTTGCGCCAAAAGTATGTGTGGTTGATAATGCATGCAATAGAGGTATTTAAAATGAACTTAAATCTGTCTTTCGACCCACCTTGGTGTTGTAACATTGTGTATGGAATAGTTAGGTATAGCCTTAAAGATGCCTTTATATCTATACTCTAATATATTTTCCTCGAAGAATCTTATCAATGATCTCTCTCCATCGATCATGAAAAATCTACTAAGCCCTCATAAACTTTGTCCATTGATGGTACCGAGAGATCTCAACTTCGATGAAATTGTCTATGTCTGAAAGGTGTTGAATCATAGGAAAATTATTTATGATCCATCTATTAGGTTTGTCACTTGACTAATGACATTGTGTTTTATTGATGGTACCGAGAGATCTCAACTTTGATCAAGTTGTATACGTCTGAAAGGTGTTGAATCGAAGTCAAATTGCTTTTGCTCCATCGATGAGGTTTATCACTTCAGTAGCCACGTTACGTTTTATCTTGAGTAAGGGTTATTAGTTTGAAGGAGATTCATTATTAGAACCATCCTACATAGGGTGTGCCTAGATCTCGTTAGCGAAGTCGATACACTCTCCATTTCCCATTATTCTTCTTAATAGACATTGTATTAAAAATTTATTGGGGGTGCAAGAACATATTTGAAATCCTTTCGTATGTTGGAATTTATTCCGGATTGAAAAAATATAGGTCTAGGTGTTTTTAAGTCTTTAGTAATTTTATAAATATTTTAATATGATGACATGCACCACGCCTTTTCTTTACAAAAGTGAACAACACATTTTATCAGTCGAGGTTTGGTAAAGGTAAAAATGAATTTTAATTTTTCTATGTCTTATATGAATTAAGGATTGACATGAATTTTTTTTTTTGAAAAAGAGGTTTTAAAATTTATTTTTAAAGGTATTGTTGCATTTTTTTCCTATATAGCAATGTTTGTATGAAGACCCTAGTTCAAATCATTTTTTATACAACATTTATAATTTGGATTAGATGTTCTCGTACAAAATGTGTTTCATACAAGAGGACATCGTACGGAGTTTCTTTCATAATAGAACTTGAACATAAGTCAGAACATCTCGTAAGAAGGCTCATACAAAAACGTGAACTCTCATTTGATGTTTCTTATATATAAGAGAAACCGATGATTCATATGAGAGCACAATTTTTAAGAAACGTCTTCTTTTGACCTTTTTGTTGCAACAACATATAAATAATGTCAAAATATATTACTATGCAGATATGACACCCCGCTTCTTCAATATAATGGGTGTCCAGCCCTATACTAAAATACAACAAGAATCTCAAGTGTATCATTCTCAGCACCAACTGTCGAATATAAATATAACCGGTAACCACCCTATATAAAATAAGTAGGTGCTATTTTTTTTATAAAGTGTACCAATAATAAATCATTCATATACTACGGAGCATAAATATACTATAAAAATAAGGTATTAGATCATTAACATGCTATGAGTACTCATACAAAAGAATATTCCCAAATATGTTGTCAGGCAACAGACCATACAATATCAAGAGACAAATATATAAGAGATCAACATATACGACCTTTGGGTATAAACACCCGATTTACAGTTATGAATTCTTAACTAAATTACAAAAAAAAAAGATTACTTTTATAACAAAAGTTCTATAACATCCCGCACATGCTTCAGCTCCCAAATCTCTGGAACAGATAACCATCATTGGCGTCCTTGCGGAGGAACACCTATAATAGACACAATATATATATATATATATTTCAAGGGAAAAGATATAAACGGGTTAGATCCTAGGGTTAGAAAATATTTATAGCAAGTGAATTAAATGCATAATAATTAAAAATGTAAGATTTCATAATTGATTTGGAGTCGCACTCCCTTGAGACTCGACCTCACCTCTTAGATACAGCGCACACCTAAACGTACACATTAAATCTTAAGTTAACCTACACCACTAAATCTACGGATCATACCCCCTCAAGCCTATACATAACTCCCATTAGTGTAACTATAACTTATTATCATAGTTAGATGTCATTCCCCTTAATTATGCAAATTCAAATACCCCATGTACTGATGACCAAATATTTCCAACATAGCTCTAGGTTTCGTGCGCGGGACGTAACGCAAGAAAAATACAAATCAGGACCCCCCCCCCCCCCCCCAATACACTACTACCTAAGATTATTAGTCGTGGAAATCCATTAGGCCCTCAGTCCATAGCACATACTCCTAAATTCCAGTCTACAAACATAAAAAGAATACTTATCCAATCTCATGCTAAAAAGGCAATACATAACACACATATCAGACAAGTAGGGTAGTACATAACACACATCGTAGACGTATACTAACAGTCTTTACAATGCTATCATCTTCGAGGGAGTTACTCACATATCATCCTAGGTTACCATCAGTTGGACTCTCACACCAACTTGGTATAGAACCAATTCACAAGTGTATGGGAAGCAGCCATAGTTCCTTACTTAAAGGTAAGAAGTATCATACCCAAGACGTCTTACCTCTGCCTCACACGCGGTAAAATACTAGACGCTATGACCTGGGGACTATACTCGTCCTACTCCTCGAGCTAGGGAATTTTCCCACATCGCACAACTTCCCATGATAGCACTAGAGGGGTATTCACCACATAGTATATATCATACACACCCAATATACATTCACATCATATATACAAACCGTCACATTTTATAATGTATATATATTGATAATCCTAGCTATATGTAAATATCTCACCTTACTCTAGCTAATGATCCACCCAATCATTTCAAGTTCATATTATAATTTACACGCTTATTTTATTATTGATAATCAATCACACCTATGGTTTTTCCTCAAATTTTCCCTCCTTAAGGACCCATGAAATCTCACTCAATAGCCTGTAATCCTCTTCGAAAGAATCCCCACTCCTTAGAGGATTTTCAAAAATGAAACAACATTATACCCTCTCAAATATGCCTCTATAATAGCCCCAAAGTAGCGCCTCCATAGAGTCATATCATATCCATATTATGCCCCACACACAGGTTTCCCAACTAATATTTAAGGATTCCTAAGTATTTAAAATCAACTAGAGAGGAATAAAAACCAAGATTCACAACTGCAGTAACCGAACTGGACCGAAGGTCCCCTATAATGAACCAGTCCAGTTCCTAAAAACAGATAGAAAGCTTTCAACTTCCAGATCGATCCGATATCCTTAGAAAATGAATCGGTCTGGTTCCTTAAATTTGACAAAAAAATTTAACTTCTGGACTGATCCAATATCCTTTGAAAACTAACCGGTCTGGACTGCTCAGTTATGAATCCTACAAAATCTTCCTATCTCTCCAATAAACCCTTCTTCTACAATATTTCAATATCATAACCCACCCAAAATATGAATTCCATCATTTCTACACCTTCAAACCTATATACACACAACAAAGGCTAAACTTCAACACTAAAGTCTAGGGTTTAACATTTATCTCTAACCTTATCAAAATCTTTCCACAAATTATGAAATAAATTACACAAATAAGCATTTAGCAAGTTAATCCACTTGAATCAAAGATGTATGGTCTGATTCTTCCTCAAAGTCATGGATTATACAAGGTTTCCAAGGTTCTCAAGCTTCCTCTTCTCTTTCTCTCCTTCTCACATTTTCTTTCAAATGGGTTTTCTCTTAATTGAGATTAATTAACTCTCTTAAGCCTAATAACCCCCTATTATTAGTAATCCCAACTTTAAATGATAATACACACATAAAAATAACTTGTATACCCCTATTCGAGTCAAACTAATCAAAAAAGATTCTAGAACCCAAATAAAAACCCCAGGGCAGTCATTTCAACTTTTTCGGCCCTTCCGAAATCAGCCATTCCCTCTAAATTTTCATCCAAAACTCGGAATATGAAAACCATATCCCAACCTAATATAACTCACTAAAATATGCCACGGTTGAGAAATAACTAATTCCCGCTGTCGATACACACATATACGATAAAATTGCATACAATTAGTCTATATTTACCATATCACTCTAGTAAATGTGCAATTCTCACAAATATTAACTATTCTACCCAAATCAATATTTATGTTAAATCCTTATTTTAATTCTCAATTATATTAAATCACCCACGCCCGATAATGTAATCTAAAAATAAATACACGAAAGTAAGGGGTATTATAGCAGACAACCCATTTTTTTAATCAAAAGCTTACTTCTGTGTTGAGATCTTTCATGAGAGTGAGATATCCTATTAAATCCTTCACCCTGATAGAGATTTTTCATTGAATTCTTTATCTTTCACATCTAAAGACGTAAGATGAATGATCGTTTGGGCTAAAAACCTTTTGATATCGGTGGATACCGAAGCCTACGGGTTATGCAAGTTGTTGTTGTAGAGAGCAACCTATTTCTAGTGCAAGTAGATATGACAAGTGGAGCACGCTAAGCAAGATTAATGGTTGAACATTGAGTATTATGTAAGTTGTGTCTATAATTTGTGTAATTCTTGTAAGAATATTACTAGCATAATTAGACTTGAGTTTGAGGGTGAGCAATGATTTTTCGTAATACCCCGCGCATTCCAGAGTTGGCTGACGGTAAACTATGTCGGGCGTTACTTAATAAAATACCATTTTTCGTATGTGACAGATATATGAGACATTTAAAACTTTAATCCACCGGATATATAATGAAATTAAATCCAACGAGTATATAAAAACATTCAACCAATAATATCCATCACTATGATAATCTCTAAAAATAATTCCAACCCAAATTTTATAAAGTAATATACAATAAATAATAACACTACAAATCTATAACTGAAATCCATAAACAATTGTGGAACCGAATGGACCACCAAAAATACATAAATAAATGTCTCAAAATAAAATGAAGGAATAGAAAGTAAATCTAAACTACTAAAGTAGATAAAATAAATCTCCAGTTATGCTCCAAAGATCTCCAATACATCATATGAAGCTACTCCAGTAACTATACCTGAAATGTTAGTCAACGCAATGGGTCAGATCTCACCACATGAATACTAACTACTCCACCTAATTAGGGTCCGTAAACCCAGACAACAACATTATACATGATAAACATCACAATATAGTATTTTAAAGTTAGACGATATATATATATATATATATATATATGCGAGTAAAATAACTATCATTATCTATCCATATCACTAAGGCATCCCAGTGTGCAAGTCCAACTATGACATTTTGAAAATTTAATTATGCTAATGCCATTAATTTAATTTAAGTCGCTTAACCAAATTATTATTATAGCGGTACCGTCATAGCCAGCCAACCATTCAATTGGTCATGCACTTATTCGACCTTGTCTAAAATTTTACACCACACACATTCCCCTTGCTATAGCGAGCCGATCCAATTTCGTTAGCCCTGCACTTATTGACGAGGTTCCACACACAATACGTCACCATAGCCAACCAACCCGTATTCTATCAGCCCTTCACTTATTGGTGACGCCAACACATACCCATGCCGTTATAACATCCCAGTACATACTCTATTAGTCCTACCACGGAATACCAATCCATAAAAGTCTACACTAACTAGTCACATACCTAAAAAATGTTACCAACGATGAAGGCATACCCACTAGTCCCACACCTATCAAGCAACATAAACTAATGTGATAGCAATAACTATAAAAATAATCACGTTGTCCCCACGATGTCGATTATTAATACGATTAACAAATCACATAAAACGTATTTTCTACTTATCACCACAATTCTTTAAATTAATCGCAAGATCACTATTTATCCAAATTATGTCCTCAATTATGACCTTAATTTAACAATCCATTTTCTCATCAATTTATAGGATTTCTATTCACACGCAATTATTCGGGAGGATACAACAATAAATCTCTACTCTACAATATGCACATAATTAATGTAGCTTCATATAATGAAATCAGTTTATAACCTCCATACGATTTTCTACATGTGAACATCATAAATTCTAATAAAAACCCAACCTCTAATCTGAAAAACTATTACTAATGTCATTTAATACAAAATTAAACTATAGAAGTAACTCTGAACTGTTTTTTGAAGAAACTCTTTTCTTTAAATCAAAACAGATTAACACAAGATGTGTTTAATAAAACATGCACGAGATCTGTTCAAGATTAGTTAACTAGTTTTGAAAAACAAAACTAAAATATTTAAAATAGCACACCAGCAAGAATGAGATGAGGAGATGTAGAAATATTAAGAACAAGGCGTTTTTAACGTGGTAAAACCTCACCCAACTGAGGAAACATCCACGGTGACTTCTAAGTCACAAACCAAAAATCCACTAAAATAAAATATACAAGTTACAAACTATTTAAAACACATGCACACAAATCAGACCTATACAAGTTTATAAATGTACCCACTAGTTTGACTCTAACTTCTCTGCAGTTCTGATGTTGATACGGCTTTCTCAGTTTGCTAACTTCTCCACTTTGTTCCAGTCTTTACGTCGACCCTCGAAGATTCAAGATCTTATAACCAACACTTTTGTGTTTTAGTTTGTCAAGTTTTTATGATGGTGCTCTAACATATGCATGCACACGCACACGCACACGCACACGCACACACACACACACACTTATTTTATACAAACAGTCCTATCAAATTACAGATCAGATCTATGTGCTGTGATTTTCAGTTTCTCTCTTCTTAGGAAACAAAAGAACTTCGTTTGACCTTTTAATTAATCCCAGAATCCAAGGTTACCTTGCTTATAAGACAGCCAAGGTCATATCCAATTTTAGAGGGTTTTAAAAATGATTTTGAAATTGGAAACCACCAATTGCGATTCCAACTAGGTTAAAAGTCTTGTTTCAAAAGAACTAGAAACAGAAAATAATTTTATTCATTCTAGAGTTGAGAAAAAAATTTAACAAAGTAATCAACAAATAGATTTCTCAAGATGAGAAACTAAATATGCAGATCTAAGTGTAATATAACATAAAATGACCAGATCTATAATTTCTATAAAAAAAGAAATATAGATCTAACCTAAATGTTTAAGTTGGACACAAGATCTCAAACTCAAGAGGATTCGAACCACAAACAGCTTTCAAACTACTACAAGCGTCACTCTCAAACACTCAGGGTTAGTGTTCGGTGTAAATTGTTTAAAAAAATATGACTTATGGTTTGAAGCTGAGTTCGGGTTTCAATGAGTTTGGTTTTCTCTCTCTTTGGTTTCTCTCTCTTATCCCTCTTCTCTCTCCTCTCTCTCCTCTCTTCTCTCTTTAGACGAAATCCCAAAAGTCTTATAAAGGCTGAGGGTAAGCCTTCTTTTATAGGGAGCAAGGAAAGATTTTGTCTTGGCATGTTGACTTCCATTCAATGGTTTTGAAGAGGCGGTGAGTTAAAAGCTTTCTGGTTGGATTATAGAGGTTCACAGAGATTGGGATAGGACGCATGAAGATCGTTGATAAAAACAATCCAATAGTTGAGATGTGACTAAGCAACTGAGTCTACCAACAACACAAATCGAACCAATATCAGGTTGACAGGTGTAGGGACAAGATTGGCTCTCACACACGCGTCTACAAATAATTACACAACTCCCCTGAAGTCTCAAGCACTTTTGAATCCTACCCAAACCAACTTTTAGGGATGAAATCATAAAAATAGTAATGACAAAATAACCCCAAAATCTTTTTAATCCACATTTTAGTTTAAAAAAATCATTTAAAAATTCTTAAAAATTCCCAAGCAATTAATAAAACCAATTTTAAATTGGATTAAATACACACAACTCTCACACAATCATTTTATGCAATATATATGATATGAATGCAATCCTAATGTGTGTGGGGGGGGGGGGTGATTAAGAATATACCTTTAAACAATCAATCAAGAGGAATAAAGAGTAGAGTCTGAGGATTTTTGGAATCTAGGGAATGGACTTAATTTTGTCACTATTTCCAAACTAGATGAGCACTTATACAATGTAGACTCAAGTGAGTCAAGAGTATAAGGTGCTTCAGTCTCCCCCTTTGGAAATATGAGACAAAATCTCCTTTGAGTCAACTAGGACTCGTAGGGCAACAAAAAATAAGGAAAAACCTATTCCTATACAAGAATTCTATCTACCTATTTCCTAGAAAAGAAAATTACATAACTCAACTAATTATACAACAATACCCTAATAACATCTGCTAAATACAACTGTACAGATTCCTGTAAATAATACTAAGATCAAGCTTATTAGAAATATGTACATAATAATGAACTCATAAGACTCAAATTTCTCCCCCATTTTGTCTCAAATGGACAAAGGGAATATTATTTAATTCATAGGAGTTTATTCAGCAAAAACCATTCCTATCGATTTATGCAAAGCAAGAAATCTATTGTAATCCAAAGTTTGGTAAACATGTCTGTGAGTTGCAAATCAGTAGGAAGATAATTGATTTCTAATTCCTTAGTCTCAACTAATCCGCGTATAAAATGATGTCTAATTTTTATATGTCTTGTTCGCGAGTGTTGAAAAGGATTTTTAGAGTTATTGATCGCACTTTGATTATCACAATATAGATGCAGTTATTCTTCTTGAATACCATAATCACTTAGCATTTTCTTAAACCAAAGTAATTAAGCACAGAAACTTCCAGCGGTTATGTATTCAAATTCAGTTGTTGATAGAGAAGTGCAGTTTTATTTTTATCAACTCCATCCTACCAAATTATTACTGATATAGTAACACGCTCCTGATGTGCTCTTACTATCATCAGTACACCCTGCCCAATCGGCATCAGTGTATCCTATTATAGTACTATGAGTATCATTGGTGTACCAAATTCCTAAATTCAAAGTGCCTTTTATGTATTTTATGATTCTTTTAACACAAACTAAATGCCTCTCTTTAGGATTATTTTGATAATGGGAACACACGCAAACTGCGTACATAATATCAGGACGCGGGGCAATCATGTATAGCAAGGTTCCTATCATACTATGATATAGAGTTGGATCTATGGATTTACCACTCTCATCCTTAGATAATTTGACCGTAGTACTCATGGGAGTTTTAGCATCTTTTGCACTCTCAAGGCCGAATTTTTTGACAATCTCTAAATCATATTTAGATTGCAAAACAAATAAACCTTATGAATTATGTTTGACTTGAAGACCCAAGAAAAATTATAACTCCACCATAAGAGCCATTTGAAATTCTTTATGCATAATTTTCGAAAAGGATTTAACTTCGAGGGGGATGTTGATCCAAAAATGATATCGTCAACATAAACTTGAGCTATAATGATGTGTTTGTCAAAAGGTTTGACAAAAAGGTTTGATCATTTCCACCTCTCTTAAAACCTTTGTCTAAGAGAAAGTTGGAAATACACTCATACCAGGCTCTAGGTGCTTGTTTTATAGCATATAACATCTTTTTAAGACGATAAACATGATTCGGATATTGAGGGTCGATGAACCCTTTGGGTTGTTCAACATAGGTCTCTTCAGTAAATATTCCATTAAGGAAGGCAGATTTGACATCCATTTGATAAAGCGTAAAATGCAAATGACAAGCTATTGCAAAAAAAAAGACGAACGGATTCTAAGTGAGTAACAGGGGAAAAAGTCTCATTAAAATCTATTCTTTAAATTTGAGAATATCCTTGAGCAACTAATCTGGCTTTGTTTCTAATGATTATCCAGCTTTCATCAGATTTATTTTTAAATAATCAATGTGCGCCAATAACCTTTTTGTGATCAGGCCTAGGTACAAGATACCAAACATCATGAATGACAAATTGAAGAAGTTCTTCCTTCATGGTAGAAATCCAATGAGGGGCATTAAATGCCTCATTTAAATTCTTTAGTTCCACAAGGGAAATAAAACATGCATAATGAGCATAGTTTCTTAATTGAGATCTTGTACGTATAGGCTCACTAGGGTTACCAAAAACTTTATCGATGGGATGATCTGTAGAAACCCAGTTAGGTATTCAGATGTCTCAATTAGTAAAGAATCATCTATTTCAAGAGAGTTATTTTCTAAAACATTTTTAGACCCTTCCACAATAGTTGGTTCTCTAGTCTTACTTTCAACAGTAGTGTCACTTACAATAACGTTTATGGATTCCATTAAGGTTTTTGTCCGAAGATTATGGACATAGTCCGCTTTACTGTCAGGAGAATATCCTAGAAAGATAGCTTTATCTCCACGAGTCTCGAATTTGGATAAGTGTTCTTTGTTTTTGCAGACATAACACGTACTACCAAAGGTTCTAAGGTATTTTAGATTGGGATCTTTCCCATACCAGAGTTCGTAAGGAGTTTGTTTGGAATTCTTCCTAAGATAGACCCTATTGATAATGTGACAAGCAGTACGAATAGATTCTACCCAAAAATACTTAGGCAAGCACTTGGCATGAATCATAACACATGACATCCCTTGAAGAGTACGATTCTTTCTCTCAGCAATACCATTTTGTTGAGGAGTCGTAGGAGCACTAAACTGATGTTTGTAACCATTATAGTCATAATACTCTATAATTCCAGTATCTATGAATTCTCCACCTCTATCACTATGAATTATATTTACTTGAGTGTCCTTCTCATTTTCAATCCGAAGAAGAATTTTCAAAAAAGTTTGGAAAGTATCAGACTTTTGTTTTAAGAAGGCCACCCAAGTAAATCTGGTGAAGTCATCAACCATAACAAGAATGTAACCGTGTCCACAAAGACTAACAGTTAGAGAAGGACCCATTAAGTTCATATGGATGAGCTCCAAGGGTTTATAAGTAAGCATATCTCTAACTTTCTTATGAGGTGCCTTAATAATTTTTCCTTCCTGACAGGATCCACAGATAATGTTAGAAATAGGTTTGATCTTAGGAATTTTTCTAACTACTTCTTGTGTAGATAATCTACTAAGGTTATCATAATTTATGTGACCCATCCTATTATGCCATATTTCATTGTCATCCATTCTGGAAATGTTACAGACCTCAGTACTAGCCTGAACATTATAACAATTGTCAGGAGTCCTGACTCCTGTAAGAATGCACTCACCTTTTTCATTTAAAATTTCGCAATTATTCTTTGAAAAGGTGACAGTATGATTTGAATCACAAAATTGTGAGATACTAAGTAGATTAGCCTTAAGACCTTTTACAAGAAGGACATTTTCAAGAGCATGCATTCCTTCTTCTTAGAGTGTTCCTTTACCAATGATTTGAGATGATACACCATCACCAAAAATGACTTTTCCTCCAGCAAAACTGGTTTTGTTTAGAAGTTTTGTATCATCACCAGTCATGTGTATTGAACACCCAGAGTCTAAATACCAACTAGAAGTGGTGTGTTCAGCTTTTAAAGTAGTAATAACAATGTTACACTTCATCTGGGGTATTAGCTCATCTTTTCAAACCCAAACAGCTCTTGTTTTTGTTTTGCGCAAATTTGCTCTTATTTGATCAAATTTCCGAGCATTAGATTTTTATTGAAAAGTATTTTTTGCACGAGTTTTTATTTTATAGAAAATATGAGCATTTGGTTTAGAAAAGTGCCTGGTTTTTCTTCTTCGAAATGCTCTTTTAGGTTTGGTCTTTCTCTTTTTATAGTTAGAGTTTTTGTCTGATTGTCTAGGAAGGACATAATTGTTATGACTTCTCCTAGAGTAGTTAATGTTCTAGTATATAGGGGTATTACAGACAGGTTTTACTAAACGTCTAGAGTATCAACCTTTAAAGGAATGACCGTATATGTCATAGTATGAGCAATATAGATTGCTTGAAGGGGGTATCTCCTTATAATAGTCTCTAAACTTAGGTTTCATGAAATTTTGATGTTAAGCCTTATTTCTAGGGAGTACAGTTTGGAATGAAGAAACACTCTTCCTAATAGGAGGGCAGATGTATTTAGTCTTAGGTTGACTATCACACTTAAAGTAACTTGATTCTCCAATATCAAACTTTTGTTGTTTTTCATCAAACTCATCTTTTAGGGAATGAAAATATGGACAAGTTTCTATAGGTCTTTTGCCTCCTGACATAAACTTGATTGATTCAACATTTTTAGTTTGTGTCTTTAAATTGGGGCAAAACCCTATTCCAGTTCGATCACCATAATTGGTTTTTGAATCAGCAACAAAACCATCAAAACAGTTTGAATTATTTTCAAATTTTGCAAATTTTTTGAAAACAGTTGCTCTCTTTTATTTAGCTTGTTACAATTCTAATAATGTCCCTTTATATTTTTTCTCCATAGTTTCATTTGTTTCAATCAAATTTTTTAGTGTTTGATAAAAAAATTTGACTTCATTCTCATGAGTTAGACATTGGGTAGTATACTCTTCAGCATTAAGTTTAACCATTAGACTTAGGTTTTCTAGTTTCTTAGTGAGGTCTTTCACAGTCTTCTCTAGTTTAGAGCTTTTCTTGAGAATTTTTACATAAAGTGTGTGAATATCAGGGAGGTCTTCAGTGTCCGAATCACTAAGTGTAGTGTGTGAAGTGACCCCTAAGGATTCATTTCTTGAACTCACACACATTGACATCGTCATTATCGCTTTCCCTTTGACTCACACACCCCGTGGTAGAATTAGCATTGTTATTAGAAATTAAAGCATCCAAACTAGCAGCAGCATGATTCATAACAACAGAGGTAGAGCTACTAACATCATTTTCATACATAGGCACATACATATCATCATTATAGATTATCTTGGCAAAGAAGGACATGCAAGGATCAAAAACATCAGATGATTCAGGTTCCTCATTTTCAGAATCACTTGAATCATCCCATGTTTTACAAATGTTGGCCCTAGTATATTTATTGGTCGTGTTCAGTTTTACTTTACAGTCTTGTGCTATATGACCCAATTTACCACATCTGAAACATCCAATGTTCTTAAATTCTTTGTTAGGGCTCGTATAATTGTCCTTATGATGTTTGTCTTGACCTTTCTCAAGAGGTTTGTAGTTAGACTGAGTTGGATAATTAGGCTTGCCTTGTTTGGTTGCCATTTTATTTCTAAATTTGACAATTTTCTTAAATTGTTTTGATATGAAGGCAATTTGATTATCCAAACTATCTATATCACATTCCTCATCAGAGTCATTATTGGGAATAGTAAGCTCAGGTTTCATCAGCTTAGAGGAAAAACTCAAATTCGAACTAGTCTATTTCCTATGGGACTGGGTCAATTGTTTCTTCAATTCTAATTCCATTTCCACAGTTCTTAGTTTACTACTGAGTAATTCAGGAGTGAAATTTAGATCACTCATTTCCTCAATAGCATATCTTTTGTTATCAAATTTCTGTGGTAATGATCTTAAAATTTTAGAGACAATTTCATGTCTATCATAAGTTATCCCATTAGCATGCAGTTTGGCCACAATGGCAGTCAATTTCATATAAAATTCATCAAAATATTCAAAGTGTGACATAATTAAACAGTTATATTGCTGGACAAGCATCTGTGTTTTAGCAGCCTTAACTCTAGTGTCACCTTCATGTGCAGTAATCAGTGTATCCCAAGCTTCCTTATAAGTGGCACAAGATGAGATCCTTTTGAACTCGTGTTCATTTATAGACATAAAAATGGCATTCTTTCCTTTGTTATTGTTTCGAGAAACTTGCTTCTCTTCTTGAGTGAATTCACTTAACACTTTCTTAATCCTCTCATTACTTCCTTCAGTGGAAGGTTTAGTAGGATAAGTATATCCATTTTCAACAATATCCCAGACATCATCTCCCAAGGTTCCTTGTATGAAAGCAACCATCCTTACCTTCTAGTAAGCAAAGTTGTTTCCATCAAATAGAGGAGATCTGGTCAAGTTACCAAATCTTTCATTTTTCTCGTCCATTGTTTGATTTTAAGAAAATAATTTCAGAAACACAAGATCTTTTTTTTAAAAAGCAATTTCCAAAGCTCTGATACCAATTGAAAAACTGTTACTAATGTCGTTTAATACCAAATTAAACTATATAAGTAGCTCCGAACTATTTTTTGAAGAAACTCTTTTCTTTAAATCAAAACAGATTAACACAAGATGTGTGAAATAAAACATGCACGAGATCTGTTCAATATTAGTTAACTAGTTTTGAAAAACAAAACTAAAATGTTTAAAATATCACACGAGGAAGAATGAGATGAGGAGATGTAGAAATATTAAGGACAAGGCATTTTTAACGTGGTAAAACCTCACCCAACTGAGGAAACATCCACGGTGACTTCTAAGTCACAAACCAAAAATCCACTAAAACAAAATATATAAGTTACAAACTATTTAACACACATGCACACAAATCAGACCTATACAAGTTTAGAAATGTACCCACTGGTTTGATTCTAACTTCTCCGCAGTTCTGATGTTGATGTGGCTTTCCCAGTTTGATAAATTCTCCACTTTGTTCCAGTCTTTACGTCGACTCTCGAAGATTCAAGATCTTACGACCAACACTTTTATGTTTTAGTGTGTCAAGTGTTTGTAATGGAGCTCTAACACATGCATGCACACACACACACACACACACACACTTATTTTATACAAACAGTCCTATCAAATTACAGATCAGATCTATATGCTATGATTTTTAGTTTCTCTCTTCTTAGGAAACAAAAGAACTTTGTTTGACCTTTTAATTAATCCCGGAATCCAAGGTTACCTTGCTCGTAAGACTGTTAGGGTCATATCCAATTTCAGAGGTTTTTGAAAATGATTTTGAAATTGGAAACCACCAATTGCGATTCCAACTAGGTCAAAAGTCTTGTTTCAAAAGAACTAGAAATAAAAAATAATTTTGCTGATTCTAGAGTAGTGAAAAACATTTAACAAAGTAATCAACAAATAGATTTCTCAAGATGAGAAACTAAATATGCAGATATAAGTGTAATATAACATAAAATGACCAAATCTATAATTTCTATAAAAAAGAAATACAGATCTAACCAAAATGTTTAAGTTGGACACAAGATCTCAAACTCAAGAGGATTAGAACCATAAATATCTTTCAAACTACTAAAAGCGTCACTCTCAAGCACTCAAGGTTGGTGTTTGGTGTAAATTTTTTAAGAAAATATGACTTAGGGTTTGAAGCTGAGTTTGGGTTTGAATGATTTTGGTTTTCTCTCCCTTTGGTTTCTCTCTTTTCTCTCTCCTCTCTCTCCTCTCTTCTCTCTTTAGAAGAAATGCCAAAAGTCTTCTAGAGGCTGAGGGTAAGCCTCCTTTTATACGGAGCAAAGAAGGCTCGAGAAGGTTGAGGTGTGCATCTAATGGCTGAGATTTAGTCTTGGACGGTCGACTTCCATCCAACGATTTAGAAGAGGCGGTGAGTTAAATGCTTTCTTATTGGATTAGAGAGGTTCACAGAGATTGGGATGGGATGTATCCAGATCATTGATAAAAACAATCCAAGGGCTGAGATGTAACTAAGCAACTGAGTCTACCAACAAACACAAATCGAACCTATATCAGGTTGACAGGTGTAGGGGCAAGATTGGCTCTCACACGTGCATCTAAAAATAATTACACAGCTCCCCTGAAGTATCAAGAACTTTCGGATCCTACCCAAACCAACTTCCAGGGATGAAAGCATAAAAATAGTAATTACAAAATAACCCCAAAAGCTTTTTAATCCACATTTTAATTTTTAAAAAAATCATTTAAAATTCCCAAACAATTAATAAAACCAATTTTAAATGGGATTAAATACCAAATTTAATGTTTGGGTATGTTCCATTTAATTCAAGTGCATAATTACTTTATCTTGATAACATGCAAGTTTAACTTAAATTGGATTAATGTGTGTTTAAGTCGAAATGAAAACTGTGTGTGTAGTTTTAATTTCACTTTTAGTTTAGTTTTATTTTTTCATAAGTTGGTTTGTTCTCTTTAAGAAAAGAAAATTTTAAATAACTTTTGGAAAATTAAAATTTGAACCATTTAATTATATTTGAATTTAAAAATTGAAGGATTTCGCACTTTTAAATTGGTATCAGAGCCAAAAATGATAAATTACTTCGTTAAGATCCTTTAAATATTTTTGGCTAAAAATGGAATTTTCCCTATTTTCTAAATTTCCTATTTTCGATGTTTCTAACTACGCGTATTGGAAAGCGCGAATGAAATCGTCTCTAAAATATATTGACGAGAGAGTTTGATTGTCTGTCGTTAACGGGTGGTCCCCACCTACACATTTAGTAGACAATGAACGTGTTCCCAAACCCGCCGATAGATGGAGTGAGAATGAATTTAAACTTTTAAATTTTAATTCCCGTGGTTTAAATGCCTTGTTTAGCGCGGTCACACCGGATGAATTCCGACGCATTATGACGTGTGAAACCTCTAAAGAAGCTTGGGATATTTTACAACTCACTTATGAAGGTACTTGTGTCGTTAAAGCTTTGAAACTCCAAAACCTCACCACTCAATTTGAAACTATCAAAATGAACGAAAAAGAAACATTTGATGAATTTTATGCTAGACTTTCAGATATTGTTAATTCATCGTTTAATTTGGGAGAGAAAATTCCCGACAACCGAGTTGTAAAGAAAATTTTAAGGTCCCTACCCGATAGATTTATTCCAAAAGGACTGTTTTAAATTCTTTACTAACTTTAGCCTCTACGAAATTAGAAGAGCTCATAGGTGATTTACAAACCTATGAACTAGACATGTTTCCCTCTAAAACTGAAAAGAAAATAGAAAATGGCGTTGCGTTAAAAGCCCGAAAAGAGGAAAAACAAGTAGTAGAGAGCGAAAGTGATAGTGACTCGGAAGATATGGCCTTGTATGCTAGGAAATTTCGAAAATTTCTTAAATTTAACAAAGATAAATTTAAATTTATTTTAAGACATTTGAAACTTCTAATCATGACAAAGCTGAAAAGATAGCTAAAATTCCTAAAGAAAATTTAAATAGGGACGAGTCAAATAGGTGTTTTGGTTGTGAGGGTTATGGACATAGGGCTTTTGAGTGTCCCACTAAACTAAGGAGAGAGGGTAAGCAACCTTTTTCATATAACGCAACCCTTAGTGATAGTGATAAGGAAGAGGGATTCGATTCCCCCACCGAGCCCAACTTTGTGGCTTTTATGGCTAGTCATGTGCGTGACAGTGAGAAATCTTCTATTGATGAAATTTTAACACATGACACTTCCAAGGTCAAAGTTTATGATTCCCTTGTTTTTGAAGGTAGTGAAAGTGAAGAAGAAAGAGAGAGTGAAAGTGAGAATGAGGTTGATGTGAGTGAACTTCAAAATTCTTTTCAAGAACTTTATGAAGAATCTATTAAATTAAAAAGAGATAATTTGACGGTAGAAGCAAGTTTAAAAGAGCATGTCAAGGTCGTTGATGATAGTGCGTTAGTTGAAGACCTTAGGGCACGTGAAAGAGATTTTCGTTAGAAGATTGCATATTTAGAAGGCGAGAGAGATAGCCTTAAAGGTTTAATGGAATCCTTAAAAAGGAGCTTCTCGCATTTGAAGAGCGTAATATTTTATAAGAGTCTAACATTTTAGAATTACAAAATAAATTAAAAGACTCTAGTAAAGTCAAATTTGATTTGAAGTGTCTTTCGGAGAAATTAGATAAAATATTAGGAACGATCCAAATTAAAAATGACACTTGTGGTTTAGGCTTTGATACTTGTAATGAATCTACTCATAAATCCAAAAACCATGTTTTAGGAAAATCACCTAAGAAAGTCTGTAGAGATCAATCCTTAGGTACCAATTTTCGACGTGTTTTTACTTGTGCACATTGTGGTCGAAAAGGTCATCTTAGGAAATTTTGTTTTGAACATAAACGAGTTCCTAGAAAATCCCAACGTAAGGCAACCGATGTAGCCAAAATTCCTACACCCCGAGATTGTCATTCGTCATTAGTTTGGGTTAGGAGATCCGACTTGGTAACTTTACAAGATAGGATTTTTTATTCTCATTTACTTTCACATGCTTCCTCCCTTGCAAAATCAAAAGGTTGAATGTGTCAGTTTTATTTGCATACTTTAGCTTTTGTAGTTCATGCTATATAACCCATGCTAATTGTATGCTTGTTTTAGTCATTTTCTAGTCTATGCTCCATGCTTAAACACAATCTAGAATAATGATTTTTATTTATCTTTTGTATTGTACTTCTTTCATTTTTGTTTGCATTAAATGAAAAATACAAAAAGATTTTTGTTTATCATTTGCATTTTATCTTTTTAGCAATTTAAGATTAATGAAAAATACAAATGATTTTTGTATGTCTTTTGAGTATATATTTTTTATATTTAGTTAAAAATTACAAAAACTCAAAAAGATTTTTATTATGTGTGTATTTTAGTTTGATACACTTTATGTGGCATATACTTGTGTTTGAATCCCATCTTTTACGCTTCCATGTGGCTAGAACTTTTGGTTTAGATTGTCAATCCTTATTATGTTCTTTACCATGCTTACATGGAGTAGTTGGATTTTGTGTTGATTTAAATGGATTCTATTTTTAAATGCCTCAATTCACACATGCACGAGCTCATTTGAAATTTTAACTGCATATGTATATTTGAGCTTTGTGAGGTGTTCTCCTACCAATCTTGCCATCTACATGTTATGTGACCTAGGAGGACTAGTGCATGTCAAAATCCGTTGTACGTGAGATTTGTGAGATATAAAAAATGTGATATATAAATGTGCACGGGGAAGGGCTCCGAAAGGATTTATTATCCTTTGTGAATAGTAAGCCACCGTTTGTTTGGACCTAAAAGAAATACGTGGTCTAAAGGCCTAAATGAAAATATGGCATTAAAAAGAAAAATAATTAACAAGGCCTATGTTTTGTTGATTTATTCATTCAAAAGAATAATATATATGCTTATTGAGAGAGTTTGGATGATATATAAACGGTTTGCACAATTTCTGTTTATTCTAGTTGCGTTTTCAATGTCATGACTCTATTGGTTTGTCGAATCATCAAAAGTCTAGGCTTGTATGCATTGTGTATGTTTGTTCATTGAGTTCAATCTATATTGTCACATGAGGTAATATTCAAATGTGATGAAGTTTGCAATCAACTGAGAACTCCGTGAACATGTTTTAAGTGATTGGGTGTAAATTTAATTGTTTCTAGTTCACACCCCAACACTTCCGTTTCCATATGACACATTTTTTGCCATACGAGTGAGAAAAACTTATTGTGTTTTGTGTCATTTTGGTGTTTATATCTATATGTGTGTACTTATGCTTAGTTTGAATATACTGTGTATACATATATATGATATTGTGTTTGTTTTTGGTCTTTGTCGTGCTTTTCTAGTCCATTTATGCTTTAATTCATATTTGGTATCCATCTTGTTGCATTCTTTGGTGATATCACATGCTTAATACTTTATATATCATATTGGTATCATTTTATTGCATCCTAGTTGGTATCCGATGTTATTTGTTGGATTAGTTGAATTTTAGTTGCCTATATGCTTTAATGTTCTCATCACTTTATGCACTAATGCATGTTTAGCTTTTTATCCCATTTTATTTATCCCTTGTTTAGTTTAAGGGGTGTAATGCTTTAATAGGGGGAGATAAGTTATGTTTTGATTCTTTAGCCTTTGTCTATTCCTGAACAAAAAGTGGGAGAATGATAGGGGGAGAAATGGTATCTAAACCTATCGTATCTTAGTTTAGGGAGATTTATCTTAGGGGAAGACGTCTTTCTAAGTAGTTCATTTGTTTGATAAAAGGGGAGAATTCATTTAGGGGTATTATTTATTTTTGCATCAAATATATTGATATTCCCTATGCGTTTGATAGTTTGCTTAAGTGTGCAGGAATTATTCTAAATGGCAACGTTCATCATCGGGCAAAGATATTGATCCTTGGTATGTTTGAGTCAAGCATTGTATTTTTATTTTGGGTGGGATATTTTTTAGTTTAGTAGAGCTTGACGGCCCTTTAGGATTTTTGTTTGGTTTTTGTCCCGGAATAGCCAAAGGGGGAGATTTGTAAGGACACAAATTTCTAATTGAGTCCTTTATAGTTTTGGCTCAATTCCGGACAAAAACATTTGAGTCATAAGATAGAGTTCAAGTTTATCCATTCAAGCCTATGACGCGTTTGTTGAAGATGTAGCGGCCAAGATATTAAAGCTTCATCAAATGTCGTGTGTAAGTTTTCAAACGAGATTTTTTTTTCGTTTTGTCTCTTCGTTAGAAGTCTCGTTCGAACGAGATTTCTAACGAAAAAACAGTGGGAACAGTTTTAAGCCATTTTTTTCCACTTTTCCACTACTTGATCCACTTCCTTTTTGACATACTTCTTAAGTGCAAGAACTAACTTTTTGAAGACAACTTTTTCACATTTCCAAGAGTCATTAGAGCAAAATACTTTGAAGAAAAAGTTCCTTTTTGGTGTTAAGTTTTATGGAGTAAATTCCTTTCAAAACACATATACACCCATATGTTTGTCTATATCCAAGTTTCAACATATATATATTGCTTGGAGTGTTTGGCACCGGTTTTCTCTACACCATTGAATAAGAGAGTTTGAGTTTTTCTTTTCAACTCATAAAGGAGAAGATCTTTGTTTGATGTGACATTCCCACTTGAAGAAAGGCTTCATTGAGGGTTGACGATTGTCCAAAATTCTCATTGGTGGATTCTAAGATTCCGGTAGAGTTTCGGGGTTGTCGACTAGGCGGAGGTGTTTACAAGAAGATGCATCAAGGCTTGAAGGGAGTCAAGTCGAGGAAGTAATTCATTTGTCTTGTAATTATAAAATCGTACTTAGTGGACTTAAGGCTTGGGCCGTCCGAGGTTTTTCCCTTTGGGGTTTTCCTCGTACATCCGGTGTAGTGCAATTGATATTTATTTTATCTTGCTATTTCACCTAGATGCATGCTTACGACTAAAAGACAAAATTCGTTCAAAATCACAATCTATTTAATTTGGTGCAAATTTAATGTTTGGGTATGTTCAATTTAATTCAAGTGCGAAATTACTTTATCTTGATAACATGCAAGTTTAACTTGAATTGGATTAATGTTTGTTTAAGTCGAAATAAAAATTGTGTGTGTAGTTTTAATTTCACTTTTAGTTTAGTTTTATTTTTTTCATAAGTTGGTTTGTTCTCTTAAGAAAAGAAAATTTTAAATAACTTTTGGAAAATTAAAATTTGAACCATTTAATTATATTTGAATTTAAAAATTGGGGGCTTCCGCACTTTCATGAACCTTTTGGGTCTTCATTTTTTTAACCGAGAAAAATTATTTTTAGGCCAAAGCTCTGCCAAGATATATAAAGAGAGAGAGAAAGATTATACACCAATATTTTCAAAGATAAATCTTTTGTGTATTCTTCAAAAAGCCATTTTTGATTCTCAAAATCTTCTTGTGGATTCAAGCTTGGACGTTTTTCCTTTCAAAACCTCTCATCTCCGATTTTGTTGATTTTTCATTTTGAAAAATCTGGTGGTGAGTATCTCAAATTGTTTGTCTTATTTTATTCACTCGCGTGGATATGTTATTTATTAGATCTAAAATATTATTGTAGTGTGTTGTTGAAATATATTTTATATATATAAACACTACACAAACGAACAACATACTTGGGGTCTTAAATTTGATTTTTGAAAATTTTTGTATTCTGTTTTGATAAATTATTTTAGATCGATATCTGTTGTAAGAAGAACCTTTCATCTAGTTTGGTTGTCCTGATAATCTTAGTTTCTGATTCATTCATTTTAAAACATATTGTTTTAAAAAAATTCAAGAAATCATCCATATAAAAAAGAACATCTTATTTTAGGTTTAGATACTTAAACCTAGATTTCTTGCAATATATTTTAAGATAACAGACTAGTTGACTTCTTATTTAAAATAATTTTGAAATCTCAACCTTCATTATTCAAAACTGTATGTAGAGGATTTTTGACATATTTGTGAATAATCAAAACTGATATAAAACTGTTCAAGTTGTATTGTGATAACGTATTAGATTAAAACCTGTTTTAATCTAAATACTTTTTGAAACAGTTGCATGCTATTTCCAGTCTTGATATTTGTTTGTATATGATTACTTGGTTGAATTAAGTGATTTTGAGAAACTATTTTTCATCTCATATCACTTACATATATTCACTCATGTTGTATTCACGTAGACACATTTATTTGTGTAAATATTTGAACAAGTCTAGTGTTCAAGATTTCAAAAGAAAAGTAAGCTTTTCAAAACTATATTAAAAGTCAATAAGACTTGACTTGAGTTGACACAAGACTTGTGAAAATATATAGGAGATATAATCTGTTGCATTGCATTCGGTGTGCATCATTTAAGTGTGGGTGTGTCATCTAGGATAGAATACCACACACAAATACTTCACTAGAAAATAAAAAACAATAGGAACTGAGCTGATCTTGAGCTAGAAGAGCAAGAGGGAGAAGTTGCAAAGTATAGAACTCAATATCAAACAAGGACAGACTTAAAGAGAGAGCAGAATAAGCAACCAGTGAGGAATCTTAGTCGTGAGAGGTAATAACTACATCTATCCTCTTTAGTTGTCGTGTTTGTTGATTGTAACTCGTTCTTGTTGTGTTCATTATTTTAGGGGAAGTAGATTAGGTGACTCCTAGAGGAGAACGTCGTTTTTCCCGAGGAAGGGTTTTTGCGATGTAAAATAAATACCTTGTGCTTTACTTTACAGATTTATAATATCTCGCCTCATATGAAAAAGTAGGTTTAATACTAGAAATGCACCTAATTAATTGAATCATATATTATCTGTTTTGACACCTAGGTAACTTAAGATAATATTTAGGACGATTAATTGACTTCGCAAACTAAAACCTATTTTAGAAAAGTTAGAAATTCAAGAAAAGTTTGAATTGGCCCCTTCTTAAATAGCATAGATAACTTGTAGGTAATTGGAGTTTATTTCGGCAAATTGTTTTACTTCCGCAATATAGTCTATCGTATAAGATGCACGCTCAAGTTGTTTTACTTGGGAGAAACGTCCCACCTTATGCTTTTTACGCCTTATTCTTGGTAAAAACCTTAAGGAGCACTTTTTTTCTAATAATAACAATGCTTTAGTGAAACGATATCACCTTTTAAAGATTATTTTTACAAACTGGACCATTATCTCATACAAAATAATCAAATAGTATTTTAATTTTCATATATGTTTACATATTCTTATGATATATACAATTTTAGTATTTTAATAGCCATGCTATGGTTAAAAATATTAAAATATATTAAGAAAACCTAAACGCCTTTTCACTTCTTTTTACGCCTAAGGCCCGCCTAGGCTTCTAAGGCTTGGCCTCCACTCCTCGATCATGCCCCGCATTTTTTAGAACCTTGTTAAATATATAGATAAGCATAACTATAAAAAAATAATGGCGTACCATGCTCTCTCACGAATCATGACTCGATTTTATCTTCAAAAGACATCGCAAGCTTAAATTCTCAAATCAAATCAGATCGATACTAGATATACCGAAAATTTATACTAATGATATGTCAAATAAATATCGTCTCTAAAATCAACTCTAAGGATTCTCACATCAAGATTACTAATTCCAACCTCAATGCCTACAAAGTACTTAACAAAAAACTCCCTATCTCCAAGAAACACATCTAACACGTATGCTAGATCCAATACCTTAAGGATTACAAATCAACAAGGAGGATCAAAGATCGGTAACGCGGAAGCTAATGTACTCACAACCTACGAGACCTAAGTCAATGCTCTGATAACATCTATAACACCCCGCGCATTCTGGCATTGGCCACCGCCAAATTATGACTGGTGTTACTAAATAAAATACCATTTTTAGTATATGACAAATATATGAGACATTTAGAACTTTAATCAACCTTATATATAATATAATTAAATCCAATGAGTATATAAAAACATCCAACCAATAATATCCATCACTATGCTAATCTCTAAAAACAAGTCCAACCCAAATTTTATAAAGTATCGTCCAATAAATAATCCCAATATAAATCTTTGACTAAAATCCAACTATGGAACTGAATGACCCACCAAAAATCCATAAATAAATATCTCAAAATAAAATGAAGGAAAAGAAAGTAAATCTAAACTGCTAAAGTAGATAAATTAAATATCCACATGTGCTCCAAATATCTCCAATACATCCTATACAGTTACTCCAATAACTATAACTAAAATGTTAGTCAACGCAATGAGTTAGATCCCGCCGCATGAGTACTAGTCACTCATCCCAATTAAGGTCCGTAAACCCAGACAATTGCATTATACAATATAAACACCCAATAGAATATTTTAAAGTTAAACGATATATATATATATATATATATATATATATATATATATATATATATATATATATATATATATATTAACATGTGAGTAAAATAACTACCACTATCTATCCATATCCCTAAAGCATCCTAATATGTTAGTCCAATTATGACATTTTGATTATTTAATTGTGCTAAAGCTAATAATTTAATGTAATTCGCTTAACCAAATTATTATTATAGTGGTACCGTCATAGCTAGCCGAATTGGTACTGCACTTCTTCGGGCTTGTCTAAAATTTTGCACCAAACACATTCCCCTCGCTATAGCCAGCTGACCAAATTTCGTTAGCCCC
The DNA here is from genome assembly GCA_949130495.1 of Sambucus nigra. Lineage (NCBI taxonomy): Eukaryota > Viridiplantae > Streptophyta > Magnoliopsida > Dipsacales > Adoxaceae > Sambucus > Sambucus nigra. The sequence goes on from OX422214.1 coordinate 349,573,103, forward strand.
GTACTTATTGATGAGGTTCCACACACGACACATCACAATAGTTAGTCATCCCGTATTTTATCAATCCTGCACTTATTAGTGACACCAACCCACACCCACGCCTCTATAGCCAACCAACATGTATTCTGTCAACCCTACCCCGAAATACTCATTTATAAAAGTCTACACTAACTAGTCCCATATCTAAAAAAATGTTACCAATGACTAAGATCCACCTACTAGTCTCATACCTAGCAAGAAACTTAAAATAATGTGAGAGCAATAACTATCCTAACAATCCCGTTGGCCCCACGATGTCGATTATTAATACGATTAATAATTCACATAAAGCGTATTTTTAACTTATCACCAAAATTCTTTAAATTAATCCCAAGATCACTATTAATACAAATTATGTCCTTAATTATGACATTAATTTAACAATTCATTTTCTCTTCAATTTATAGGATTTATTCACACGCAATTATTCATAAATATATACATAATTAATGTAGCTTCATATGACAAAATCAGTTTATAACCTGAATACGGTTTTCTACATGCTCACGTCATAAATTCTAACAAAATCCAACCTCTAATCTAAACATGCAAGGATTTTAAGTCTTAATTTGTATTAAAGATTTGAATAAAAGCAGTCCCACATTGAGTTTCAATTTTCCTAATTAATCTTTCTAATTTATTTTAGGAAAATAATAATAATTATTGTTTAGGCAACATTTAAAATGCGTAATTCTAAAGAGGAAAAATAGAAATGTTCATGCCTAAAAATGGTCATTTAAAAACTCTGATTGGATGGATGTATTCCTCTCAATAAAATAATGAAAACACATTCTTGAACGATCTTGAGAAAACCCATTTTAGCTCTTCGAATCTTGGGTTGACAATTGATTTAAATTGAGTTTTGGTTTTGTAAAAGAGAGAGAATTAAATAAAGGGAGATTATTGATTTTTGAGAAGGCTAAAACGTGTTTTAAAATTCCTAAACCCATCACTTTATGTTTATATACCAAAAGGAATTTTAATCCTAATGAAACACAAACCCTTATAAATTCCTTACGTAAGATCGGATCGTCGAAATTAGCTAACATTTTTTTATGTTGTAGCTGACGACGAGACGAAACTACTGTAAAAAAATTCAACCTCGATTGGATGGTCAATTTTTTTAATTTTTTATACTCCTTAGGTCAAATCCTCCCTGATTTTTATATAAAAAGTTATAATTTCTAAATTTTAAATCCCAATTTAGATTCCACTTAAAATTTTATTTTTATATATAAAACCAACATTTTTACATACCAAAATTAAATAGATTCCAAAAATTATTTTTTCAAAATTTTTAATTTAACAAAGATTTTTACGGCTAAAAAATCACGTGTTTTACATTTTTCCGCAAGGGTTTTCACTATAAATATACGTCTTTTGTTATTGCTAATTTTCGTATCCATCTCTTACGTATGACATGGAAATTTAATTGTACGGTGGAATTGGATAAATTGCTAATATTGGTTTAGTTATAGATAATTCAATTAAAACCGAATTTGTGGATTTGTGAACTAGTCAAATTTCAAATTAATTTAATTGACTTAGGTTAATTAAGTGGACATAGATAACCTAGACTTTTCAACGTTTTCTTAAAGAAAATTTCCATTGGTTTTGGGCATATCGTCGTGCATGATTAAGTTGCAACCAAGGCTAAACGTTATTGACATCAACATTAGGCAAATCATATAGTTGTCTCTCTTTATCACACCCACACTGTATATATATATATATATATATATAGAGAGAGAGAGAGAGAGAGGGAGAGAGAGAGGGAGAGAGAGAGAGAGAGAAATAGATATACATATTAATTATAAAAGAAAATGTATGTTTCGACCGGATCCGATCGAAGTAAGGGTCCTTGAAAAAATTTCAGAATTTAAACATCCTTTCTAATTCGAAGAAAAAATAAATAATGAAAAATCGTCTTTTTTCCAAGTCGAAAATTTTGAAATCTCACAATATTCCAAAAAATTCAATTCTTTATTTTTTGGAAATGTTTTGGAAATATCGAAAATTTCAATTTTTAGTTCTTCAGAATTATCGAAAATCTCACTTTAATGTCATTATAGAGTTGAAAAGTAAATAAATATTTTTACATTGATTTTATCCCAATAAATTTTTATACCACCAATCTAAATTTTTACCTAAACAAATACTGAGATAGAATAAGGTAATCTTATCGTATGAAAGTTGTTAATAACACATTTTAAAAATGTAAACCTAGTAAAATAAATTAAGATCCAATTATTTTTTAGTAACGTGAACATTGTCTAATATAGCCCAATAAGTTACTACTTGCAGTTCATCAAAAATAAGTTATATTAAAATGGGACTTTTATGGTCTAGTCCTTGGACTAACAATTTTGGACAAAAAAATCGGGACCAACAAATTTTAAACGATTAGGTCCAACATATAAATACTCCGAAATTAAATTAAATACGCACTTTTAAGAAATTGAAGCGCCAAAAACAATCTTCGATTAAAACCCTAACTCTCTTCGATCAAAACCCTAATCGTATTGTCTCTTTGATCAAAACACCCAAATGATTCTCATTCTCAATCAAAATTTGGTCAACAATAACATATAAATACCCCTGAATTCGAATAAAAACACATTTAACATTAATTAAAGGGATCAAACCCTAATCGCTGAAGTCCTACCGAGTATTTCACAATCTCAATCAAATTCTTCCAAACACCACTAATAAGTATGGATACATTCTCATATATATGTTCTTAAGTTTTGTACTTAAGATTATACAATACATTATGTATATGTTGTGTTCTTAGCATTTTATTTCTAATATCATCTGTTTGTCCTTATGTATTTTGTGTTCTCGTGTGTATAAATTTGTAGACATTACACATGGACTGATGAAATCACATTCTTCTTCTTCCTGATATGAAAAAACACATTTGTTGCCCTGATTTTAAATGCAAAACACACTTTTTGGATGTTAGATATATGTATTTCAGTATTGAAAATTTCCTCCTGTATACATCATTTATCGAGGACTAGGAATATATACATGATTGGAATATGTGCGTGTACAAGCCCTGTTTTATTGCGTGTACTTTTAAAAAGTACACACAAAATCCACATAATACAAGCACATTGAAATTGAATTTCCCAGTCCAATATGCGTGTACTTTTATGTTTTATATGTGTACTCTATACAATATATATTTCAAATCCATATTTGATCAATCCTATGCTATTTTGGTTTGCGCCAGCAGCATTTGAATGATATTCTATAAGTTTGTAAGAAGTATTATTGTTGTATTATACATGATTGGAATATGTACATATACAAGCCTTGTTTTATTGCGTGTACTCTGTGAATTTTGTGTGTACTTTTAAAAAGTACACGCAAAATCCACAGAGTACACGGAGATTGAAATTGAATTTCTCAGTGCAATATGCGTGCATTTTTATGCTTTATATGTGTACTCTATATATTATATATTTCATATCCATATTTAATCAATCCTATGTTATTTTTGTCCGCGCCAGTGCATTTGAATGATATTCCATTAGTTTGTAAGAAGTATTATTATTGTGTTATTGTTTAGGCAATGTATATGTATTTTATATCGAAAGTTGTACAGATTCTAAATAAAATATGACATGATGTATTTTTATATCTCCTATATTAATTGTGGTCCACGCCAATGACATTTATTTAGGGTTGCATGTATTTCATGACATTAGGTTCTGTATTTTAAACCCTGTATTATTGCGTGTACTTTGGAATTTTCTAGTGTACTTTGGAATTTTTGCGTGTACTTTTTTGAAAGTACACGCAAAATTCACAAAGTACACGCACATTGAAATTGAATTTTTTCAATCCCATATGCGTGTACTATTATGTATTATGAGTGTACGTTTATGTTTTGTTGTGATATTGTTTAGGATCATATGAGTGACCATGTTCAACTACAAAATTGTTGCTTGCACCTTTGATGATATTAACAATACAAAACCTCTCACATTGACAGTCAATAGTACCAATGATGACAAAATTCATTTTCTCCTTCGCATGAATGATAGAGTTAAAAGGTTACTTGGTTTTTACAACTACTATGAAGACATTAAGTGCACTTTTGATGTGCAACAACTTCAAGTAACTGAATCGAAAGAAAAGGATTTAACTAAACCAATTGAGCAGTATTGCTTAAGAGGTTTTGAAAATGTTGACACTTTTAGCAGGGAGCTATTGTGTCACTTCTTTTCTGAATATGTTAGGAAGAGAGAATCTTGATTTTTGACTTGTCAAATAACCTCTATTGAGTATTACCATGAAACGGCCGATATATATTACCGCCTTTAACATGTATTTTATTGAGACTTGTATGAATTATTTATGAGAATATTGCATATATTTTTATTAAATACGCTTGTATTTTATTGTTTTAGTCTATATTTTATTCTAATTCGCATGTATTTTATTTTTTGTACATGTGAATTATCATTATAGATTAGTAATTTAAATTTTGTTTATAGATCAATTGAATGGGGATGAAGGTGAAGGCAAGAAAAGGAAAGAATAAAAAAAAGAACAATTCAGAAGAAAGTTCTTCATCCAGCTCTAGTTCTAGTGTTGCATTAGAATTTACACGTACTGCAAAGAACAATGATCAGTATATATCAAATGTTGGTAGATTTTTTCATGATTATGGTAAGATTAAAGAGAAAATAAACGATAGGCATATTGAACTGCTTAAGAAGACTCCACTATGGGAGCTTTTCAACGACTACTACAGTGGGAAAGTAGTAGAAGTAAACCACAAGAAGATTGATAAAAATATTTTATCAATTATCAGGTTGTACAACAAGGAAACCAAAATTTTCCATATGAAGAGTAGGATTGAAATAATGCCAATAGATATAAGTGAAATATTTTTCATACGAATACTTAAGGGGAAAAAATCAATAGAACTGAAAAAGAGACCGACTACGTCTCAAAAACCTGGATTATTTGCATGATATTTCAAACGTAAAATTGGAAAGTTGGAAATATCTAAGGGTTTGAAGAAATCGATCGAGTTGGACACAAATGAGGGCACTTCCGATTTGGTAAAACTTGTTTGTCTCCACTTCTTGACCATGTTATTTTTCTCCAACTCAAACTTCACTCTAGCAGAATTTTTTTTAAAATACATCAACAGTATTGATGAAATGAATAGCTATGATTGGGCATCTGCTGTGCATGAGTTTCTCATAAATTCACTTGACAAAACAACAAGTTCAAAACCTAGCACAGCAATTGGATGTGTCATTTCCCTACTGGCGTGTTGATGTAAAAACTAGACGCAATCTAAATAATTAATCACAGATAACAATGAATAAATAAATAAGACAATGAATTTTTAAAGTGGTTCGGCTATCAAAATGGCCTACGTCCACTGTTGTTGTATTACTGATTATCTGCCTTGAATCTCGATAATGAGTTTTTCAAGAGATCCAAAATTCCCCTTTCATGACTGGGTTACAATGTATTGATAGCCTTGAGGATGCACATATGAAAAGGCAATGTGATGTCATCTAGTAGACATATACATCTGTACAATAATAATATGCATTAAATATGACATTCATTGAATGCGTAGTTGTCTTTTGGTTTTCTTGTCTAGATGCTCTGCACGCTAAGTAACTCGGACTGCTTAAGTTGCTTGGCACGCTTAAGTAGCTCGAAACTCTTAAGTAGCTCGGAACGCCTGAGTAGCTCGGTGAAAGTATGTATTTGCCACGTAGGATAACACATGTCTTTATCTAACTGGTCCATGTCAGATGACTAATTTTTGTATCAACAGAAGCCCCCAATGTTTCACAGTTGTAGTTAAATAAGAAAGTGTGGAACATTTTGTCTAAAAGATGGCTGGATTACAGATCTTCAACACTTGGGTCATTTTTATTGTATTTCTTTCCATTTGAGCGCGTAATGGCAAACTTGTAAATATTTTAAATATTTTAGCAGCCGCTTCGACACTTGCGCCTTTCTCATGATTTAATTATTGGAAACGCAAATGTCTTTCCCGGTAATCATTTCTTTTCTCTTTTCCCAATACAAGGTATTTAAGAGCGACAGAAATCCCATCGTTTTCTACTTTTCACATCCATATTTTCTGAACTCTTTACTTTCTCTCTCTCTATTTTGTATTGTCGTCCTTCCGTCGTCCGTCATTAGGAGATTTCTCCGTTCTCTGTAAGATTTTCTTCCATCATCTTTCTTTGCTTTAGTCATCATTGTTTACCTTGTTGAATCTTTAGATATATTTTGGACTGATTTTTCAATTCCCTCTTGTGTTATTTTGGAGGAGTCTTCTTGTCCTTCTGACTTGTTTTCTCTGGCGGAGGGACATTGGTTTCCCTCCCTTTTTATAGCGGAGTGTGGCTTTTCTTTCCCGCCAAATCCCTTGTGTTTGGAGTTTTGCCAATATTTTGACAGTGTACCTGCAAGGGTAGCTCCAAATACATAGAAGGTAGTTAATGGCGTATATATGTTGAATCAAATTCATGGAACCCATTTAGGAATTCTTGAAATTATGTTTTGTTATAGATGGGTTACCAGTGACACTACTTTTTATTTGAAATTAGGTTTTCGAATAGAGCTTTAGTTTTCAATCTTCCCGACGCCAATAGGGACTACTTTGATCATGGGTTGTGATGAAAAATTGGCAACATCCCCCATTAAATGGAAATGATGTGCACCAAGGTCCCAGATGTCCACTTTATGGCAATGGGATAGGTTGTTTTTAGTTTTTGAATTTATCTTTCTTTATGTTTGACAAAATGCGTCACTGACATTAATTTTTTTTTTTGTTAGAGTTTCCAGTAAAAGGAAGCCCCCAAAAGAGATCGACATTAACATAAAAGATTTGAAACTTATCTGGAGCTTGCATCAATCAGTTGTTGGGGAGCATATTAGAGCTGCTTCTTATTTGTTAAGGTACAAGAACACCACCTTATCTTTCATCGCGCATCCTATTGCATCTCCTGCAATAATCGATCTTGATCAACTGCCAACGTCTCGAGCAAGTGTTGGAGACTCCTCATCTGATTTGGATACTTCCATTGTTGATTTGTTGACAAAGAAAAGGAGGATGCCTGAGTTCTTTGTCAAAGATGCCCCTGGTGTTGATGGGTCAAAGAAAAGTAAAGTGGATGTCCTAACTGAGGGGACGTAGAAAATGGACATTGCTCCATCTAAGGTAACCTTTACAACTGTGAAGGAGGGGGTAAGAATCCCCCAGTTGTTCCAAAAGAGGCAGCACCTTTGATTGAAGGTGTTGTTATATATAAGAAGAGTCAGCACCTTTGATTGAAAGTGCTCCTCTAAAGAGACTAAAAAGAGGTCTTGCTGAAAGACCTAGAGAAACTGTTGCTCATCCTTCTGATATTGAGGGTCCTTTGAGAGCTAAAGCTCCAGCTCTCATCACTCCAAGTTTAGCCAAGGACTTGATCAAATCTTGGGTCCTTCCTAAACATCGAGCTGCTGAGTATTCCCTTTCTCGGGAGAAGATCACTAATTTAGCCGCCCAACATATTGCATCAGTAAGTATCTTCATCCTTATTAGTTCCTCATCTCTACATATTGCATTCATATTCTGAGTTGAATTCTTTCCTTTTGTAGTTTATGGCTTGATTTAATGGTATCTTAAAGAAAGATGAAGCTATCAGGGCTTTCACTTCCTCGGGTGGGGTGGAAGAGGCTTTTACTGGTCTATCCCGCTCTTTGAATAAATCCCGTCAGAAGTACGAGAAAGAAAAAACTGCTTGGGAGAATGAACTTCAATCTGTCAAGACCACTCGAGATCAAGCTATAAGTGATTCTGAAGAGTTGGGAAATAAATTGAAGGTCATTAATAGCAAGCTTGAAGAGGCTGAACAGCGTAAGAAAGAGCTTGAGGATAAGCTGACATCTGCCGAAGAGGTGGAGGCTAAGCTTAAAGAGGATGAACGGCGTAATAAAGAGCTGGAAGAAAAAGTGAAGCTTGCCGAGGAACACGCTTCATTAGAGAAAGTGAAGAGAAAAACTTCTATGAAGAACTCTTTTAGTTCGGGCTGGGATAAAGGATGGAAAAGGCTTTAACTGCCATTACTTTCCATATGGAATATGCCAGCCTAAAATACTTTAGAGATGGATAGGTTGCAGCCTTAAAAGAATTGAAAGTTGTGGATGATTCTGAATTATTTCAAAGACATACTCATGGACCTCCTATTGTCATCGGCGAAGAAGAAGAAGAAGATGAAGCCCCATCTGATAAGTCTCCTGTGATGGTAGCAGAGCAAGTACCCGTTACTTTCATTTCTCCACCTCCCGAGCAAGTTCATCAAGCAAGCACTTCTTCTGAGCAACCTGTACTGCCTCTCGAGTAACCTGCTCTTCCTTCTGAGAAACCTGCTCTTTCTTTCGAACAACCTGCTCTTCCCTCCAAATCAACTGAACATATTATAGTGAATAAAGAGAAGATGTAAAGTTGTTCATTTCTCATGTTATTTTCTTTTTCCCTCAGTTTTAACTTGGAATGTATTTTCCTTTTGTATGATGAATAAGAATGAACCTTTGCTATTTATCTCGCATCTTTTTATGACCTGTCTTGTATCATTGTTGATGCATTTTATTTTCTCCTTGCTAGTTTATGGCCAGGATGGAACTTATATCAACTAATGATACAGAGTTAATGAAGAAATGCAATGATTATTTCAAAGCTGGTCATGCAGATATTACTGTGGCTCAAATAATAGACATTATTGGATCTGATGCCTCTGAACGAGCAATTGATGCTTAACAATACTTGAAGTGTCTACTTGATCGTGTTATAGCCAATAATGTGGCCTATTGCGAAATGATTTAAGACCTTCAAGGCATGATCGAGAAACTTCAACTTCAACACAAAGAGACTGCTACACTTTTGCATCAAGGTTAAGAGAAAAAGTACCAACAATTGAGTGCTGACAGGGGTTATGACAAGTACATTTTAGCCTATGAAAAAAAGGAAAGTGTGTTAAATCTTAAGATTGAAAATCATAGAAACATTGCCAAGCTGCTAGAGCAAGAGAATATCACGTTGCAAGAGGAAGTGAAACAGCTCAAATCTGTTGCCTCCTCTTCTTCGGGAGCCTTGATCCTAATCACTGATGACGGTTTTTCCTTTTTTGAAACCGAAAATGCTACCTTAAGAGAAGAGTTAGAGACTTTAAAATGAGATGAACTTTCCATACCTACTCGCGGCAGAGCAAGGGCTTCTTCCCATGGGTGAGCAAGGGCTGGTCGCGTTAATATTGAGAAGACAAGAACTCAATTGGCCTTAGAAAATCAAGCCGTTTAATTGACGGTGAAGAATCAAACTTTGGCAGAAATGTCTAAAAAAATTTAGAATTTTACCGACCAACTCTCTAATCAGAGTTCTGCACTGAAAAGTAAAGAGATTCTGGTGAAGAAGCTCCATAGGCAGCTTGAAAGATTGACTTATCAATTTCATAAACATCCTAGAGAGGTTTGTATGGCAGGATACAACGAAGCTCTGTATCATCTTGATGCTCGGTTGCAACAGTCAAATAATGAGGGGTACAAGCAGGGATGGTTGAATGCTATGTGTGTGCTAAAACTGGAGCAAGGACACTTCTTATAGGATTATTATGAGCCTGGAGTGCTTGATTTTCCCATGCCTCCTTTTAAGCTTGATCTTAGTTGGATTTTTGCTCGTGCTATTCCTCGATGCCTGATTTCCAAGTATCTTGGTGATTATAGTCTTCATTTTGATTTTGAGATATCTCGTCCTGAGCATCTGCTTGATCGACTATCCATAATTAATGTCAGAATGCTGCGAGATATGAATTTTATAAACTCTCCTTATGCATCAGATGATCCTCCAGCTGGGATGGAACCTGTATCAAAAACAGAAGGAAAGAAACCCATGGAATAGGACATTTGTATATAATGAAAATCAATTTCATTTCGTATGTAATCTGCTTGGTTTTAATAAAAAAAGATTTATTCGCTGTGCAAATTTATTTTCTTGAAAATACTTTGTAGAATGTATCTGTTATTTGCTGGTGAATATATATATATATATATAGAAGGACAAAATGTCCTTTTTTTATTTTAGACAATGGAACTTGTCCCATTTGTTGTCTGATTATAGTGACTTGTCACTCTTTGTGCCTAAGCAATGGAATGATTTGCATCCCATATTCCTGCTTAGTTATAGTAATCGTGCCAGGATTACCTTGTTGCCCAGATATTAAATGCCCCGGGAGGTCACCCATCTTCTTGTCTAGTTTGGGGTGTCCCTTGAGATCACCCGTGATCAAATAGGCTTTTTCCTTATGTGATTTTTATTTATCGACTAATCGGAGTTGGTGGTTACTGAATTACCGACCAATCGGAGTTGGTGGTTATTGGATTGCCGACCAACCAGAGTTGGTGGTTGCTAAATTATCGATCAATCGGAGTTGGTGGTTGCTAACTTGTTGACCAACCAGAGTTGGTGGTTACTGAATTGTCGACCAACCGGAGTTGGTGGTTGCTGACTTGTCGACCAACCGAAGTTGGTGGTTGCTAATCTGGTTTGTGAAGTGTGTAGCACGAATACTAAAAAAAATTAACAAAAGAGAGAAATTGGAAAAATATCACTTTTATTCATATTGAAAGAAATGTGTTACACATGAATTGTTACTGATAATACTTGTGTAGATGCTCTGCGTTCCACGCATTCTTGAATTCTTCCCCTTCCAATGTTTTAATTATGTATGTCCTAGGATGAACAACTTCAGTCACTCTGTAAGGTCCATGCCAGTTAGCCTCTAGTTTATTGTTCTTTTGGATCACCTTCTTCAGCACAAAATCCCCCTCTTTCAAGTCGCACTTCTTCACTCTTTTGTTGTAGAACAAGGTTATTCGTTGTTAGTAGGTTGCATTCCTGATCGCTGCATCTTCCCTAACTTCTTCAAGCATATCCAGTTCTAAACGTCTCATCAAGTCGCTTACAGGGGAATTGAAATTAAGTACCCTATGTGTAGGCAGACCCAACTCAGCAGGTATGACAGCTTCACTTTCGAAGGCTAACATGTACGGAGATTCCCCAGTTACTATTCGTGGTGTAGTGCGATAAGCCCACAACACAGAATATAGCTCGTTAATCCAATTTCCCTTTGCATTATCTAGCCATTTTTTCAAACCATTCAGTAGAGTTCTATTCATCACCTCAGTTTACCCATTGCTTTGGGGATGGCCTAGTGCAGAATGGATCTTTTGTACATTGGATTGGTGATAATATTGGGAAAACTCCTCGTTGTCAAATTGGGTTCCATGGTCAGTAATGAATGCATGTGGGAGACCATATCTGCAAATAATGTTCTTCCAAATAAACTGATAGACCCTATCGTATGACGTGTTAATGAGAGGTTCAGCTTCCACCCATTTGGTAAAATAGTCCACAACAACTACTAGATACTTAAATCTTCATCTGGTCGTTGGAAGTGGCCCGACTAAGTCTATACCCCACATGGAAAATGGCCAAAGGGACATAATGGGCGTTAATATTGCTTAGGGAGTTCTTCGAATGGAAGAGAAACGTTGGCATTTATCGCATTTCTTAGAATAAACTGCACAATTAGCTCTTATCATTGGTCAGTAATATCCCTGTGTCATTATCCTCTATAAAAGTGTTCGGCCAGCTATATGAGCTCCACAAGAGCCTTTGTGAACCTCTACAATCAAATCGTTTACTTGGGAGGGATGCACACATCTCTGTAGTCCTGCTACAATGCCTCTTCTATATAAAATTCCATTGGTTAGTACGTAACAAGCAACTTTAAACTTCAGTTTCTTTGTTGCGAGTTTGTCAGTTGGCACAATCCCTTCTTCGATATAGGCCCTGATGGGGTCCATCCAGGATGGACCCAAGTCGAGGGTAATGAAGTTCACCATCAAAATTTCGTTTGTTCTCTGATTTGCTAGAAGTTCTACTGGGATAGTTCTTCATAGCTCGGTGCGTGTTGCTGAGGCCAGATGAGCTAGGGCGTCAGCTCTTGCATTTTCCAATCTTGGTATTCTGATCAACTAGACTGTGGCAAAAGTTGATACAACCTCCATAGCTTTTGCATGATACTTGGACATTAATTCTCCCTTCACTGCGTACAACCTCAAAATTTGATTTATAATTAAATGTAAATCACTGAATACGATAACCTGCTCTGCATTCATGATTTTGGCCAAACTAAGACCCACGATCATAGCTTCATATTCATCTTCGTTGTTGGGAGCCTTAAATTGAAAACGTAGATCATACTTAATATCAACTCCATCAGGACTGTTTAAGATTATTCCTGCTCCACTACCCGTGGCACATGAAGATCCATCCAAGTGAAAATTTCATATACGTATATCATTATCAAATTCTTGGTAAGGCAGAGTTCTTCCGTGGAATATTTGATACTTCCTTTTATCTTGTCCTATCCTTGGGCAATTACCCGACACTTCCCGTTGATCATTGTCTATCGCCTCCTGACGATCTATTAATGGAAGTTGATTGGGGGTTATCTTAGATGATCCCGCAACATCCACGGATTGGTCTGCATTAAGCTCCTGCTTTTTGAATGTGTCAGAGTAAGTGAACTCCACAATAAAGTCTTCTACTGCCTGCCACTTAAGTGATGACCTCGTCTCATAAACTATGTCATATTCACCAAGTTCTACCACCCAATACATCAATCTTCTCGATTTCTCTGGTTTGTGCAGAGCCTGTCTTAATGGCATATCAGTATACACTACTATAGTATGGGATTGAAAGTATGGCCTCATCCTTCTTCTCACTTCGATCAGTGCTAGTTCCAACTTCTCCAACCTCAGAATATCTAATCTATTCTCCTCAGAAGGCCTTGCTGGTGTAATACACCAGTTTTTGTACTCCGTCTTCCATTCTTATCAACGCTGAGCTAATTGTGTTCTCTAACACTTCCAGATACAAGTATAGTCTTTCTCCCATCACCGGTCTAGATAACAATGGAGGTGTCCCCAGATATTTCTTCAACTATTGAAAGTCCTCCTCGCATTCATCATTCCACTCAAAAGTTTTTCGAAGTGTTTTGAAGAATGGGAGGCATTTATCTGTTGCTCGTGATACAAATCTGTTAAGTTCTGCAACCCGTCATGTAAGACTTTGCACTTCCTTTTTCGTACCTAGAGATCGTAGTTCCAGTAGGGCCTTTATCTTTTCAGGGTTCACCTCAATGCCTCGTTGATTAACAATATACCCAAGAAACATGCCTTCTCCTACTCCAAATATGCATTTGGTGGGATTTAACTTCATTTGATATTTCTCTAGCTGATCAAAAGTCTAGCCCAGGTCTACTAAATGATTAGCAGCTTTCTTGCTCTTTGTCAGCATATCGTCAACATAAACCTTCATGTTATGACCGATTTGCTTTGCGAACACTTTATTCATCATTCGCAGGTATGTTGCACCTGCATTTTTAAGTCCGAAAGGCATAACATTATAGCAATAAGTTCTCCTTGGGGTAATAAAATAGGTACTTTCCTTGTCTTCTAGGTTTCATCTTAATCTGGTTATAACCAGAATAAGCATCCATGAAGCTCAACAACTCATGCCCCAATGTAGCATCCACCAGCTGGTCAATTCGGGGCAAAGGAAAATGATCCTTTGGGAAGGCTTTATTAAGATCAGTGAATTCCACACACATCCTCCACTTATTGTTTTTCTTCTTTACCATCACAATATTTGCTAGCCAATCGGGATACTTGATGACCTCAATAAAAGAGGTTTTCTGTAGTTTCTCTACTTCTTACTGTATGGCTTGGTTCTTCTCTGGGCTGAATACTCTTCTTCGCTACTTCACTGGCTTGACCTCCTTATTAACATTGAGCTCATGGCATAGGAAAGTCGGGTCTATCCCTGGCATGTCTTCATGACTCCATCCAAAAGTCTGCTTTCTGCGCCTTAAAAATGCCACCAGTTCCTGCTTTATTGATAAGTCCAATAACGCACCAATTTGAGTTGTTCATTCTGGGCGTTCGTCGTCCAGAATGATATCCTTCGTAGCTTCCATAACCTGACCCTTCATGAGATGAGATTCATCTCTAGGGTCTAAGTTTTCAATCTCTGCATCTTCTATTTCATCCACTTGATACGTAGTAGTTTTCTTCCTGGCTTCTTCCAGTTCTTCTTGTTCGGTAGATGAATAGTAGCATTCTCGAGCTACGTTCTGGTGTAAGGACAATTTTGCCCATGTTACTCGTGTATGTCATAAGCCGTAACACCGTTGCAGAAATTCAAAGTTTCATATCAAACAGAATCCGAAGATCAAGAGAAAGAGAAAGAAGGAATTTGGGAATCAGACCTGGCCGGACCGATCCGGTTAAGATAAAAGAACCGATCCGCTTTGTCAGACTCCAGTAGCCACAGGATCCATAGCAAACCGATGAAGCCTAAAGGACCGAACCGATCCGATGCCAGCCAGATGGATCCGGGTTCAGAAAAAGAATCGATTCGAGATCACCGGACCGATTCGACTAAAGGACCGGACCGATCCGACGAGGATAAACTCTGCCAGATCGTGGTCAGATTTTCTAGGGCAAACAGTTCCTTATTTAATCCACGATCAGAGGTTGTTTTTGATAAGACTTACACACGATTTTCTGAGTTCCATAACTCTTAAGTCTTCATGGTATTTGAGTCCATTGATTCATACCTTTGATTCACACAAATTCCATACATTTGTGAATCACTTTTGGTAACCCAAGAACACCATTGCTGCTGTTCAACCTTGTGAAGTGGACCGCTTCTTCCCCTTCATTGCTGCCCTACTGGACAGGGATAGTTCCAGCCGCCAACCCTACTAGAAAGGGATATTCCAGCCGCGACTACAGAATCCGATACCCGAGGGTAATTCTTAGTCAACCTGTATTTCATTGTAATCCGATTGTAAACCGTCTTTTACAAATTATAGTGAATATACAAATGGTTTTGCCCCTGTGGGGGATTTTTCCTTAACTTTGTGTGTTGAATAATTCTTGCATGATTTCATATTGTTTCAATCACACCTAGTTGCATGCTTAGGGTTAATTTGGATTAAAAAGGAATTTATTATATTATTTCTTAATTGAACGCAAGCGCCAACTCTTTCAAATTGGTATCAGAGTAGGTTACGCCATTCTATTGCGTATTCCTTTCTTCCGCAAAATTTTTCTAAAGATGTCAATTTTTGAAATAAATTGATTTTTGAAAAGAGCGTGTTCAAATGGAGAAATCATATTATAAAATGCCTATTTTTGACGGGTCAAATTATACTTATTGGAAAGCCCGTATGAGGTCGGCTTTAAAAGACATTGATGAACGTGTCTAGATTTTGGTTGAATGAGGATGGACTCCTCCCACCGTGACTGTTGATAATGTGACCAACTTGAAACCTGACATTACTTGGACTGATGAAGAATTTAAATGGTCATCTTTTAATTCTAAGGGTCTAAGTGCTATTTCTGGGTCTGTCACACCTGATGAGTTCAAACGCATAATGACGTGCACCACGTCAAAAGAAGCATGGGATATTTTGCAACTTACCCATGAAGGAACAAATGCTGTTAAAGAGTCAAAACTGCAAAATTTAACAACTCAGTTTGAAACCATCACCATGCATGAAAATGAATGTTTTGATGAATTTTATGATAGGCTTTCTGACATTGTTAATACTAGCTATAATCTTGGTGAACATATTCCAAATGCTAGAGTTGTTAAAAAGATTCTTCGTTCCCTTCCTAAGCGTTTTATACCTAAAGTCACTGTGCTAAATTCCTTGGGTAATTTAAATACTCTAAAATTGGAAGAACTGGTAGGAGATTTACAAACTTATGAAATAGACATGTTTCCTAAATCTGCCAAGCCAAAAGATAAGGGAATTGCCCTTAAAACCCAAGAGAGAAAAAGTGAGGGGTCGGCAAGAAAGAGAGTCGAGTCATCTAGAAAGATAGAAACATATGATTCTGAATGTGAGTTTGACATAGATGATTTGGCATTATTTGCTAAAAACTTCAAGAAAATTCTGAAATTTAAGAAAAATGGGAATTTCAAAGATAAAAAGAATTTTCAGAAAAATAAGTTTGAAAAGAAAGATTTCAAAGAACCCCCTAAAGACAGTGAGAGGTGTTTTGAGTGCGACGGAAAGGGACACAGAGCGTTTGAGTGTGCCACTCGTCTGAATAGGGAAAAGGGTAAAGCTGTCCTAAATGCTACCCTTAGTGACGACAGTGAGGTCGAGTCGGTGGACTCGGGAGATGAATCACATGGCTAGTCATGTGAGTACTCCTAGTGCATCTCACGACGATGAGATTGCTACTTCACAGGGACACCTCGACAGCGAGAGCGAAGAGAGTGAGGGAGAGGAGGAAGGTAGTGAGGACGAGAGTAACCTTCAACGTGCATACGCTGAGTTGTATAATGAATCTTTTAAAACTAAAAAGCGTAACAAAGCCCTAGTGCTTAGGATCACCGCATTAGAAGAGGAGTTAGGAGAAATGAGAGAGAGAGAGTCCTCCACCTGCACCACCATGAGAGAGAGAGAGTCTGCCTAGGTTAGTAAAGAGAATTTGCGTAAAGAGAGAGAGAGCAGTTTTGAGAAAGAGAAAGCGGACTTGACTAAACAAGTGGCTAGTCTTACGAGTGAGCTCTATTCCTCCCTGGAGACTCGGAAGAAACTTGAAGCCCTTGTTACCCAGCTTACTCATGACCTTGAGAGAGCTAGGAAAGTCAAGGTACAAATCGAGGACAGATCTGGAAAGATGGGAAAGATGCTCCTCGGTCCTGCTTTAGGTTTTGGTGATAGGAAAGGAATAGGTTTTGATGGTGCCTCCACATCCCAAATTGCACCCGGACCAATTCCTGAGTTTACTACGACTCCTTATGGCCGTCATAAAAAACCAAGAAGGAGAGTTCGACCAAGAAAAGCAAACCAAGGTCCTCCTAATACTGTGCCCTTTTGCTCCCATTGCAAAAGAAATGGACACCTTAGGGATGATTGCTATAAGTTGGGTCGAACACGACGTACGTTTGCTCCACCACATCAGACTGATGAGTTTGCCAGTCTGAGAGAGCGTGTTGAGTTTCTAACCGCCACATCTCAGAGTTTGATGGAGGAATTCCGACGGATGACCTTACCATCAATGAATGTGCCCCGCATTCCGGCTAAAACCAACAACAACAAGGGAATACAAAAAGGTACTTATTCTTGGGTTCCTAAGAAAGAGAAAAAGGCCCTTATTGTTCATGTTGCTCTCAAAGCACATAATACCTCTCAGTGGTATTTTGATAGTGGATGCTCCAGACACATGACAGGTGATGTCTCATATTTTACCCATCTTGAGGATTATAATGATGGGAGAGTCACCTTTGGAGATGGTAGCAAATCTAGCATAGTTGGACGAGGTACAGTAGAGTTACCAGGATTTCCAAAGCTAGAGAACGTGCTGTACGTCAAAGTTTTGAAAGCAAACCTTCATAGCATCAGCCAGCTGTGCGACGATGACTTTGCAGTAAAGTTTGACCGGGAAGCTTGTAAGGTCTATAATCAAGCCGGTAAACTTTTAGTGCAAGGGGTGAGGACAGAGGATAACTGCTATGGGACTGAGCCCACATCCTCACTTGTTTGCAACAGCGCCACGATCACTCCTATGGATCTGTGGCACCAACGTCTAGGTCATGTGAACGTTAGAGACTTATCTCGTTTAGTCAAAAAGGACCTAGTACGTGGCTTACCATCACTTGGAAAGCCAACTTCCATGATTTGTGGACCCTGTCAGTTGGGAAAACAAATCCGTAGCCCTCATAGGAAGTTGAACTCCATTACCACCTCCCGTGTTCTTGAGTTGATTCACATGGATCTTATGGGTCCTACTCGCACGGAGAGTCTAGGTGGTAAGAGATACATTCTCGTGATGGTGGACGATTTCTCTAGATACTCTATTGTCGATTTTCTAAGAGAGAAATCAGATGCTGTAGAATTTTTAACGACCAAGTGCCGTGTCCTGCAAAATCAACACGGTGTCACTATTAACAGAATACGTAGTGACAACGGCACTGAATTTAAGGAAGCAAATGTGGATTTGTACTGTGATAGCCTTGGGATCAAACATGAGTTTTCTGTTGTGAGAACTCCTCAGCAAAATGGGATTGTTGAGAGGAAGAATAGAACAATCCAAGAGATGGCTAGATCTATGCTTCTAGGTCGTAAAGTTTCTAGGAGATTTTGGGCAGAGGCAGTGTCTACTGCATGCCACACGGTGAATAGGGTTTATCTTCGTCCACACACACTTAAGACGCCTTATGAATTGTGGACTGGCAAGAAACCCAACTTGGCATATTTTCGTGTTTTGGGGAGTAAATGCTACATTCTACGGGATAGAGAGCAATTAGGAAAGTTTGACTCCCGGAGCGACGAGGGAATATTGCTAGGATATTCATCGAACAGTAGAGCGTACCGGATTTTTAACCTGAAGAGCTCTAAGGTTATGGAATCAATAAACGTCACTGTGCAAGATGACGAACCTCCGACGGTTATTGATCCTAATCTTCAGTGTGAGGATGAGGACTGTTCTGACAGTGATTTTCCTGTTCCTCTCCCACACTCTGTGGACCCTATTCCTGTGTTAGGGGACACACCTGCTTAGGTTCGCAAGAGTCATGATCCTTCAGCCATTGTTGGCGATCCCACTCTAGGGGTCAAGACTCGTGTTCAACTAGAGAACGTTGTTAGCCATCATTGCTACACGTCCAAATTCGAGCCCAACAACCACAAAGAAGCACTCAAAGATGAACACTGGATATTTGCTATGCAGGATGAGTTGCTTCAGTTTAAGAAGAACAATGTCTGGGAACTTGTTCCCCGACCTAGTAATACTAATGTTATTGGTACCCGGTGGATTTTTAAGAATAAAATGGATGAAAATGGTACCATAATCAGAAATAAGGCTAGGTTGGTCACTCAAGGCTACACACAAATAGAGGGTGTAGACTTTGGGGAGACATTTGCTCCTGTTGCGAGGCTTGAGTCCGTTCGTCTTCTACTCGCCATCGCATGTCATCTGCGCTTCAAGGTATATCAGATGGATGTCAAGAGTGCCTTTCTGAATGGCATCTTACAGGAGGAGGTTTATGTGGAACAACCAAAAGGGTTTGAAGACCCTCAGCACCCTGAGCACGTCTACTATCTGAGGAAAGCCTTGTATGGTTTGAAGCAAGCACCCCATGCTTGGTACGAGAGGCTTACTTCCTATCTCTTAGCTCGTGGCTTCAAGAGAGGGGGAGTAGATATGACGTTGTTCGTCAGGAGAGATGACGGTGCTATTTTGGTTGCCCAGGTCTATGTGGACGACATAGTCTTTGGATCCACATGCTCCAAGCATGCTCATCACTTTGAGGAGGAGATGAAAAGTGAGTTTGAGATGAGCATGGTTGGTGAGCTTACATTCTTCCTTGGTCTCTAGGTTCGTCAGCTAGAGGATGGGATGTTCATCTCCCAATCCAAGTATGCTAGAGACCTAGTGAAGAAATTTGGTTTAGACTCCGCTAAGCATGCACGTACACCTATGAGTACTTCTACCAAGCTTAGTAAGGACACTTCAGGCAAGGACGTAGAGCAAACCTTGTATCGGAGTATGATAGGCAGTCTTCTTTACTTGACTGCTAGTCGTCCCGACATTGCCTTTAGTGTTGGAGTCTGTGCGCGTTATCAGGCGTCTCCTAAAGAGTCACACTTACTTTCTCTAAAACGTATTATCAAATACGTGAGTGGGACTCTCTCATACGGTATTTGGTATTCCTTTGATACCGATGACCGTTTGTCCGCCTATTCGGATGCCGATTGGGCCGGGGACGTAGATGGATGTAAGAGCACTTCGGGTGGGTGTTTCTACTTTGGTTCTGCTCTTGTCTCTTGGTTGAGCAAGAAGCAAAACTCCATCTCTTTGTCCACTGCGGAGGCTGAGTACATCGCCGCCGGGAGTTGTTGCACGCAACTCATGTGGACGAAGTAAATGTTGGAGGATTATGGAATTTCACAGGACACCATGTTCATTTCCTGTGATAACACGAGCGCGATACACATATCCCGTAATCCTGTCCAACATTCGCGCACAAAGCACATCAGGTTACGCGAGCACTTTATACGTCAGTTATTTGAGGAGAAGGTCGTAACCCTGAGTTTTGTTCCTACCGACCGTCAGTTAGCCGATATTTTCACGAAACCTTTAGATGCCCTTAGATTTGAGAGTCTTAGGAAGTCTTTGGGGATTTGCACAGTTGACTGAGGGGTTGGTCTATGTCTAGAATAGGATGCTTCTTCATGGTCATATCATATGCTTCCTATTGCTAGTCTGTTTTATATGCACCATAGCTTTGTTGTACAGTTTTTACTCTTTTTGCTTTGTATATTTCTTTTGGAAAAATACAAAAAGATTTTATTTTGATAAAATTAAAAAAAAAAATTCAAAAAGAGATTTGCCTTTTATGGATGAGCATTTAAGATAGCCAAGTCACAACTTCATTCCATTTATCCTTGTGACTGTTTTATAGAGATTTGAGAGGCTACATCATTTCATCCATGTGCTTAACATTGATTGGAGTCCTTGAGATGTAATTAGTGATATTTCCTACATGCTTGACTCCTATATCCTTTATTGCACACATGCACGGCTATATTTGATTGTTGCACTTGTCAATCTCATGTTGGCTTGAGTGTTTCCATCTCAATCCTGTCTATACAATGTATAAAATGCGATAAAACTTGACAAGATTGGATTGCATGTAAAAACCGTTTTGGTGAGACTGTGTGTACATTTTCATAACGGGGAGGGGCTGCGAAAGTTGATCCTTATCCTTTGCGCAAAAGCCACCGTTACAAAGGACCTAAAAAATGGAGGAATTTTAATATCCGAGGTCCTAAGAGGTTAAAAGAGCCCAAAAAAAAAAATTTAAGGTAATAAAAAGCAATTCATGCCAAATATGGGCCATTGTAGGTTTCACCATCAATTCTCCAAAGTTTGAGAATTTAGTATACCTCTATTCAAAATATGAATCTGAGGGAGTTTGGTTGGAGATTGAAAACGGGTTTGCACTTCCTTGAAAGTCCTGAAAAAGCATGAAAATCATTTTGGACGTTATTGGTGTAGAAATCACTTTGAGCTTTGATTTGTAGATTTGATATAGTCAATGTCTTATATTTCCAATCTTTTACACCAAAGGAAACATTTGAGTTCATTCGTTAGGAATATCCAATATTCATGGTGCACATATGTCATGTTTGTATGCTTTGATTTTCCTATCGAATTTTGATCACACCCATTCATTTACGCCATCACCGACTTGGTTGTTTTATGTTCATTCATGGTGTGATTTTATGCCTTGTGTTACCCCGGTTCTTGATTGCTTGATTTATTTCTCTCATTTGTCTATTTGGGGACATCATAAAAAGGGGGAGAATGAATTATATCTGATTATGGGGGAGTTTTGATATATATGCTTATGTTTATCTAATTTCAAACTCGATACATCACTTGGTATTTGATTTTTCTCATGTGTGTAGGTACTTCCTTGATAACCCCATGATACACACCCTGATGAGAAAAGCGTGAAGATTCCTGAAGAATTGAAGAACAAACGATGCAGCCTTAGTCATATGTACCTCTTTCAGTTTTGGGTTCATGGAAGGGTAGATTTGTATAGGCATTGTTCATACTTGATAATTCGGATTTTTTATGTTTGTTCCGGCATAGACATAGGGGGAGATTTGTAAGGACAATTTTGTCCATGTTACTCGTGTATGTCATAAGCCGTAACACCGTTGCAGAAATTCAAAGTTTCATATCAAACAGAATCCGAAGATCAAAAAAAAGAAGGAATTTGGGAATCAGACCTGACCGGACCGATCCGGTTAAGATAAAAGAACCGATCCGCTTTGTCAGACTCCAGTAGCCACCGGATCCATAGCAAACCGATGAAGCCTAAAGGACCGAACCGATCCGATGCCAGCCAGATGGATCCGGGTTCAGAAAAAGAACCGATCCGAGATCACCGGACCGATCTGACTAAAGGACCGGACCGATCCGACGAGGATAAACTCTGCCAGATCGTGGTCAGATTTTCTAGGGCAAACAGTTCCTTATTTAATCCACGATCAGAGGTTGTTTTTGATAAGACTTACACACGACTTTTTGAGTTCCATAACTCTTAAGTCTTCATGGTATTTGAGTCCATTGATTCATACCTTTGATTCACACAAATTCCATACATTTGTGAATCACTTTTGGTAACCTAAGAACACCATTGCTGCTATTCAACCTTGTGAAGTGGACCGCTTCTTCCTCTTCATTGCTGCCCTACTGGACAGGGATAGTTCCAGCCGCCAACCCTACTGGAAAGGGATATTCCAGCCGCGACTACAGAATCCGATACCCGAGGGTAATTCTTAGTCAACCTGTATTTCATTGTAATCCGATTGTAAACCGTCTTTTACAAATTATAGTGAATATACAAATGGTTTTGCCCCTATGGGGGATTTTTCCTTAACTTTGTGTGTTGAATAATTCTTGCATGATTTCATATTGTTTCAATCACACCTAGTTGCATGCTTAGGGTTAATTTGGGTTAAAAAGGAATTTATTATATTATTTCTTAATTGAACGCAAGCGCCAACTCTTTCATCTGGTCGCCTTTCATAACTCCCACTCTGAAATTGATTAGGAACTTCAAACATTGATGTACCGTAGATGGTACTGCCTCAAACTTCTTCAGACCTACTCTCACCATGATAATGTTATAGGCTGATTGGACATTTTTATCCATTACGAAAAAATGTACTCTTTCTGTTCGGCAAGCACGACACATACCAATAAGCATGTCCAACTTAATCGTCCCAAGTGGAAAAACCTTTTCACCAGTGAAACCGAGGAGGGGCCTATAATATGGATCCAATGGGGCTAACTTCAAATTCAAGATGTCAAAGCATGGGTAGAACATGATATCTACCAAGCTACCATTATCCACCAATACCCATGAAATCACCACATCCTACATTCTCATCTTTATTACCAAGGGGTCGTCATGAGGATAAAGTACACCTGCTAAGTCATTTTTACAAAAATCGATGATCAGTTTATCCCTATTTACCTTCCTCGAGCGATCGTCTTCAGCCAAATTTATGCGCTCTATGTAAGAGCAAGCTTGGGCCTCATTGAGGTAAGCTTTCCTCTCCGCAGTAAGATCTCCACCTCCTGTATCTCCACCTGTAATGATATTACATTCAAATGATCCAAAATGGATTAAAAATACCTCGCGCTCAGGCTGCTTTGGCCTTTTGGGGAGATCGAGATTATCTTCTGGATCCTCTTCGTGATCTCTCTTCTTGTCATCTTTTACTCAGTGAGGATATTTAGATCTTTGCCTTCCTCTGTCGCTGGTCTTTGCACCATTTTGGTGATCAACGTACTTAGTCAATTTTCCTCATCTGATGAGTACTTTAATTTCATTCTGGAGAGCTATGCAATGTTTGGTCATATGGCCATGGTCTTTATGGAACTCATAATATTTGGACTTGGCTCTTTTTTCAGGATCTGCCTTTATTTTCTCTGGCCAGGTTAGCTCCTCACTGTTCTTGATCTCCTCTAGAATGTGATTTATATCTACCTTCAAGGGAGTATAATTTCCATACTTCCTCATCTGCTTCAGGGTTTGTTTGCCTTTTGACTGCTTACTGCCACCATTGGTCTTCTGATCCTTCTTCTCAGTTTTACTACCTTCAACCTTGGTCCCCTTAGTGTCTTTATTCTTCTTTGCAGCTATAGCTTCCTCGGCGTTCATGATCTTATCTTCCTTCGCCATCAATTCTGCCACGGTCCTGGGCGGATCCTTGGCCAATGTATAGTACAACTTGTTCGGTAACAGACCACTCATCAAAGCAGTAATTATTATCTTCTCCTTGTAATCGATCACCTCAAGTTTCTCGTTATTGAAACGAGTAATATAATCCCTGGTGCTTTCTTATATTTTCTGTCTAACGCTGAGTAAGTGTGCTACTCTTTTAATTGGCTTTGCTCTAAAGCAGAAATTCCCTATGAAAATCACTTCCAGTTGATGGAAAGTCATAATCTTCCCCCGAGGAAGGTTGTTGCACCACATCTGGGCTGACCCGGTGAGAGTTCCTGAAAATGCCCTGTATCTCATTTCATCAGGAACTGCATAGATATCAGCAACAACTTGGTATTGCTCTATATGGAGGACATTATCAGTTTTTCCATCATATTTAGGTGTTACCATAGGAGCTTTGAATTTTGATGGTGTGGAAATATCCACAATTGCTTGCACGAAGGTTGTCCCTTGGATAAAAGTTCTCTGTAGAGGATTCTTGGCCTTAACCATTTTCCCTAACCTGTCTTCCAATCTTTGAATAAAACCTTTCCATGCATCGTTCTCCGCCTCAGACCTATTTGTCCGCACAATTGATCGCGCTGAGCTTTCCTCTTGGGATATTTCATTACAGGTTGTTGGGCGTGATTGGGTAGAACCTTCCCTTAGATCGGATGGTCATTGAGAGTTCCTCGATGCAATCCTAGGAGGGTTTCTATTCCTCCTAGGGCCCAATTGATCAAAAGGAAAGACTCTACTCAACCTTTCCAGAGCACTAGCTCGTTCTGGAGTCAGAGTGACATTCTGTTGAGAATCCGTGACTCGTACAGAAGAAGTCCGACAAGGTTAATACGAAGGGTCATTAGATCTCTCAGTACGATATGAGCCAGTACGCCTGGATTGAGAAACCTCTGGGAACAGCGTTCGTCTGGTTCTTGAAGATGGCAGATGGGTATTTCTATGAACGCTTCGTTGTCCTGATTGGGCAGGTTCTCTATCTCAAACAGTTTGTATAAGTTGACGCATGGTTTCTTGCATGGCCATTTGCCCTTAGGCTAAGTTGGCCATTATGCCAGCCAGATCTTGCATATTTGGTGGAGTAGAAAGGTTTGGAGGGATCCCAACAGTGTTCCGATTACTGGATTCTATGTTTTCAGCCATAGATGATGAGTTTTTGGGTGAAAAACGCTAAGTATAGTTGTTCCCACAGACGGCGCCAATCAGTTGACGTAAAAAACTAGACGTAATCTAACTAATTAATCAGAAATAACAATGAATAAATAAGACAATGAATTTTTAAAGTGGTTCGGCTATCAAGATGGCCTACGTCCACTGTTGTTGTATTGCTGATTGTCTGCCTTGAATCTCGATAATGAGTTTTTCAAGAGATCCAAAAGTCCCCTTTTATGACTGAGTTACAATGTATTTATAGCCTTGAGGTTGTACATATGAAAAGGTAATGTGATGTCATCTAGTAGACATATACATCTGTACAATAATAATGCGCATTAAATCTGACGTTCATTGAATGCGTAGTTGTCTTTTGGTTTTCTTGTCTAGATGCTCTGCACGCTAAGTAGCTCGGACCGCCTGAGTTGCTCGGTACGCTTAAGTAGCTTGGAACTCTTAAGTAGCTCTGAACGCCTGAGTAGCTCGGTGAAAGTATGTATTTTCCACGTAGGATGATACATGTCTTTATCTAACTGGTCCATATCAGCTGACTAATTTTTGTATCAATATGGTGAGAAAAATAACATCCTGATATGTATAAATATACAAACCAATAATCACGTGTACTTTGTAAAAATCACGTGTACTTTTATAGTAAACGTGATTTTTACAAAGTACACGTAATATTTATAAAATACATATGAACCTTAGTAGTATTACATTTACCATGGTTATAATCTCTCTTTGTTAGTTTCAAAGTACCACTGATATTTAAACCAATTCATGTAGGTACTTTATAAATATCACGTGTATTTTTAAAAGTAAATGTGGTATTTATACGTGTATTTTGAAAGTACACGTGATTTTTACAAAGTACACGTGTACTTTGTTTTATAAAATAACAAGTGTACTTTATAAAGTACATGTGATTTTTACAAAGTACACGTGAATTTATATTTACAAAGTACACCTGTACTTTGTAAAAATTATGTGTACTTTCAAAATACACGTATAAATATTTAGAAAGTACACGTGTAACATCGCGTGTACTTTAGAAATATCACGTAATATTATATATAACTAGGTAATACAATTATTAATATCATTTTATTTTTTGAATGATCACAATATTGGGCATGTGAGAAATTTGATATTATTCCTCCTGTTGAAAATTTTAAGGAGAAGACACCAAAATTTCTTAGGTGAAAACTATCATCTTTGAAATATTGGTTTGCGATGAATGACATCGCTTCAGCAAATTTGAAGGACACTATAAATAAATCAGCTTATTAGGACAGTTTTGTGGAAAGGGAACCTCAGTTTGAAGGGCCCAGTTACTCTTTGAACATTTCTACAGGAAGTCCTATACATGCTGATTCATCGTCAGAAAAAGCTGCTAAAGAATTTAATGAGCATGAGTTTTCATCAGGTTGGAATATTCCCCTTAAAAACATTGTGAGTCCAAAGAAAAATAAGGGAAATGATTGACCAAAGAGAATTGCTAAACCAACAGATGCTGAAAAGGCTAAGAAGGTTAATTTTGAGGAATAAATTACTAGTTTGAAAAGGGAATTATTGGGAAAAAAATAACCAACTATCTAAATCAGTTGATGACCTTGATTGTATACTGAAAAAGGTGACCTCTTTGGAGGTGGAGAGTAACATTATGAATGTACAGTTGCAGGTAGATAGTATTTCACTTTTGGAAGCACAAGAGGCAATCAAGAAGTTGAATGTGGAGAATTCCAACCTTTTGAAAGAAAAAGAGTTATTAAATAAGTTGGAGGTGAAAAATTCCTAACTTGTATTGTTAAACAATTATTTGAAAGAGAAGCTTGATCAAGTCATAATGAATGACTTGGATAGAATTAAACAATTGGATGAGTTATTAAAAAAAACAGGCTGAAATATCCAGAATTTTGGAACAAAAAAATGCATATATATCTGACAGTAATGAAAATATCAAAAATAAGTTTGAAGATGTACTACAAAAATTGAGAGATGGTGACGTAGAAATGGGGACATTGAGGCTGAATCTTCATAAGTCAGAATTGAAAAGATATGAACAAGTACTTTTAATTAATTTTCAAATTGAAAAGATCATTATTTTATAGAGTACAAGCAGTGATTTAATAAAATACACTGGTATTTTACAAAGTACACACATATCACCCTAAAGTACACATGGAGTTATTTTTACATTTACTTGTATTTTGAAAATTTTCACATGTGCTTAGGTATTCTTTACAAATATTGGAGTGTACACACATTTGACATAAATTACACGCATAGATTGATAAAGCACATGCATAATTTATTTATTATCATTGAAGTTTATGGCATGTTTAATATTTAAACACGATGTTTTCTTTTCACCAGGAAACATAAAATAATAATCTCAAGAAAAAGATAGAAGATTTGTCGTCCTCCATATCTAAAAAGGATGAAGAAAGAATTTCAATTCAGAACTCAATGATTTTGAGAATCCAAGAAAGAGTTGACAGGAAGCAAAAGATTGATGAAAATTTTGTATATTCATATCCTCTTCATGATTTGTCAAAAGAAGTGATGGGAATAAAAATCCTTCGAATGATGCTCCTACTGAATTACAGCCGAAAGCAAGAAATACACAACACAATAAAGCTTCTACTGTTACATCAAAAAGAAAAAAAGGGCAGAACAATAGCAACATATGAAGTGGGCTTGCAAATCTACAAGTGTTCAAAACACCTTAAAGAAGAAGACCAAAATAAATTGGAGGAATATTTGATGGAGGAGATGGATACAGGGTAAAGTTTCTAATTATTTATTTTGTATTGAACTTTATGCATGTACTTTATAAAGTACACGTGTACTTTATAAAGTACATGCATCTTTTTATGAAGTACACATATTTTTTAATCTAACTTTATGCGTGTACTTTATAAAGTAAACGCATATTTCATAAAATATATGCATTTTTGTATCTAACTTTATGCGTGTACTTTATTAAGTACAAGCATTTCATAAAGTACATGCTTATTTTTATAAAGTACACGCATTTTTGTTCTAAACTTTATGTGTGTACTTTATAAAGTACACGCATAAAGATAAAGTACACACATATTATTTAATGATCATAGATTATATATATGTTTCAATTATTCTTCTAACATTATTTTCTTTATTGAAATTCAGCAATTATCTCTTTAAAACGAAAGAGGCATTCGTTTACGCTGGCGATATTAAATAATTGCTGAAAGGCGAAGAAATATCAAACCAGATAATTCAATGCTTCTCCCATTTAATGGAGATAAAAATGAAGAAAAATGGGCTTCGACCTACGCACACTTTTATCTTATATGCTTGTGTAAGGAAAATAAAACCTAAAGTATTGCCCATCAGTTTGAAATATATATTATCATACTTATCTTACTAACAAATCTATTACTTTTAACAGGAATCTGTTCGAATTAATGATCATCAAATGCAGAAAGAACAAATAGAAAAATACATTTTTAAATTTTTTGGAATTTCTGAAATTCTATTCATTCCCATGAGACATTCAATCGGAGATGATGCAGGACATTTTTCATTATTAGTTATCTATAAAGAAAAAAATAAAGCTTTCCTTATGGACTCTCTCCGCCCGTCGAAAATTAATCAATCCTCATTATACTACAATGAGGCTAATAACATGGTTATGTCCTAAACTTATTTACATTACGTGCACTTTTGTATTTTATATATACTCATGATTTTTTCTCTTAACAGTTTTTAATTTTCATATAAAAGTTGTATAAATTGAAGAACCAAGTACCACAAATTAGTCAAAAAGGTACAATAACAAGATACTTTGAAGGGGTGGAATTGAAAGATGTACTATTCAACGAGGAAAAAATAACAATAGACTGGCTCTTGATTCATGATGTAAATTTTGAACTACTCAAAGATAATGAATGCGTGAGACAAAATAATAGGTAAGATCAAACAATCTGGAATAAATACGTGCATAATTCATCAAGTTACATTTCAACAATTTTCATTCGCATTATGCTAACTGATATATTTATTTTATTTTAATTTTAGTGTTGACTATGGGGTGTACTTTCTATACTTCATAGAACAAATCGCCAAAGAAAATGCTCTCAAAACATCATTTGAAGACAAGAAATTCTCTAACAATAAGCATATATACCTAATGAATTTTCGTGATTGTTAATAAGAGGAAAAATAATTGTACAGTTATTTTTTGAATTTTTTTCATAACAGATGATTGTAATTTTTTTCTCTATATTTTTTTATTCAATGTAGTTCCATATAATTTCTAGTAAAGAAATGGTGCCGCTGGCGCGGACCATTTAACACGTGGGAATAAATATGTTCAAACATGTAAAGTACAAGCATATGATACATGTACTTTGCAGTATTATGCTTGTACTTTGCTTTGTTTGTCCCTCACAAAAAAAGAATTTATAAGTACATGTAAATGTAAGAATAATATCATGTGTACTTTACAGTTGTATGCGTGTACTTTTCAATTTAGATCAAATAATTCTATGCAACTGGACTAAAACAAAAAAAATAAAGGTAATTAAACAATATACACCAATTTTAATTAAAAGTAAATGATTTATTTATAAAGTACATGCAGTATAAATAATGTACACGCACTAGTTAATGTAATAATTTTTTATTTTTCATTGAAAACTACTTTATATACTTATTCATCAGGACACAATAGCCAACTACTTCTGGTCAAAGACATATATCTCTTTAACTTTTTCTATAAAAGAGTAATATTTGTTCCTTTCTTAACTATTACATCTAGGGTAAAGATTACATAATGAGTATCCCAGCAGAAAAGTTGTGACCTACTCTTGACAAGGATGAAAGAAACGAAAAAAATAAAGGAAATTGAGGAAAATCTTTCCTTATATGAAACTGTCTTTGAGCAGTTTCAAACATATGTGAGGGAAGGCTACTCTGGACTTCCACCCAATCCCATAGATTTATTTGATATGGATGAGGACCCTCCTCAAACACATAAAAACCTCATGTCTTTCTATACACAAGAAGTTCCATTGAAAATTGGCAAGCTGAAGGAGAAGAAGGCTCACCATGAAGGCCTTGTAGCTTTCATAGAAGAAGAAATTCGAGTATGCTCGAATTTAATCGACTCTCTTCTTGACACCATAGAAGCCTTTAACAGCTTTCCCATATAGAAGTCTTCTTTGCTTTTTTAGCTTTTTTTATGTCAAAAATTGTACTTTATTTTTTTGTTTTAATAAAAATTTTATTTCTTTCATGCATGTATTGTGACTTATATCATACACCAAAACCTAGATAATATAGTGCTGTCTCGAACCATGAAATAGTGTAAAAATATAAAGTACACACAAATTTGGTAAAGTACACGTGAACATTAGGAAAAATGATCATGTGTATTTTAGTAAAAATGAGTGTACTTTTTTGAACTGCCACACACACAAAAAAAAAGAACTAACCAGTATTACATTCATTTATTGTAAAAAAATGGGTATGTCAAAATATGATTGTGTTGTTAAAATATGTCAAAATATGATTCTATCTATTCTAAATTATAATACAGCATGTCCAAAATTATTATTTAAATGCGCGTACTTTATATATTACACGTGTACTTTATAAAGTACACACATAATACATAAAGTCCGTGCATATTAAAATACTCGTATTATAATAACACTGGCGCGGACCATAATACACATAGGAATTTAAGAATATGAGTGGCCTAAGTCTTTTTTATAAAGTACAAGTACATTATAATGTCCAAAACTATTTTCTAAATAGTACACGCATTTATATACTTGTACTTTATAAAATTACACGTATAATACATAAAGTACACGCATATTGAATTAGATTTTGGTCATAGCAATATGCGTCTACTTTATAAAAACGTGCGTGTACTCTATGTTATAATAAATCAAAAGAATATTTGGTGGAGGAGATGGATACATGGTAAATCTTCTAATTGTTTATTTTTGTATTTAACTTTATGAGTGCAATTTATAAAGTAAATGCATCTTTTTATGAAGTACACACATTTTTAATCTAACTTTATGCGTATACTTTATAAAGTACACGCATATTTCATAAAGTATACGCATTTTTGTATCTAACTTTATGCGTGTACTTTATTAAGTACACGCATTTCATAAAGTACACGCTTATTTTTATGAAGTACACACATTTTTGTATTGAACTTTATGCGTGTACTTTATAAAAAATGCGTGTAGTCTATATTGATTCCATTCTCAAACAAATAATACATAAATGAACACTCATCAATAAAATTACAAGAATTTATTCAAATGTGAATGGTCATTGATTTTATTTAAATCTACTGTTACAATGAATGTATTGAATAATATTAAGAGGAAACAAATTGGTTCTTTACACGTGGATCTGTAATGACCTATTTCACTAAACCTAGAGCAAGTTACTTATCTTATTATTACATCTCCAACATATTTTATTCTCTTATTTCTTGGCCTCCCTATTGGTCTCTTTGTTAATGGAGGAAGGCTTGCTAGATTTTCAGGTAATGGAATCTTTAGGGACATCAAATTAGGATAAGAAATTATAGGTGGTGAGTATGATTTCTTGTAGAAAAAAATCTCATAATAATCCTCAATGTGATCATAAATACTTCCACATATCTTCCTTACGACAGAAACAACATGAGAACATAGAAAATATCGTAGTTACCAACTCTTACAAGAGAAAATTCCTTTTTCTAAGTCAATTGTGGCCCTCACATTTGAATGAAGTTAGAATACATATGTACTTGAGCGGCTAATATTCCAATGTCTCCCTTATTCCAATCTTCAATCAGTAATTTATCAAATTGAGGACACAATTCCTTTGACCATGTTTCAAAATAAAAAAAAAAATTTTGCATTGAAATTCATAATTTTGATCCTCATTTTATCCATCATATTTATTATTGATAAATGCCTTTCCTCTCGAATCCAAGAGTTGAATTATTCTGCAACACTTGATGTCATGCCACCATAACGCTTATCGGTGAAATATGGACAAAACCAATTCTCCAGAGGCAAATTATCAAGATTTCAGCGACAGTAACTCCACCTTCTTTCTTCAGTGCATCAATGTTCTTCTAAAATTCATCAACTGTTACAGCAAATGCATAACGCATAAAATTTTGAACGAGCTTCTTTCGAAAGTTCGCAGTACCCCGTATTTTCTTCTTTATATTTTCCTGTAAATGATGTATACAGTAGGATTGTGCAGACATTAGAAAAACCTTAGAAACACCTTCAATAAGACCATTATTTCGATCAGATATGAATGTGATGTTCTAATCTTGATGAGCTATTACATCACGCAAATTAATAAGAAACCACATCCAATTATCCTCCATTTATGAATCAACAACTGCATATGCAAGAGGATAAAGGCCTGAAATTATAATGACATATATCATTACATACAAATTCTATGATGAACTCTGAAAATGGTGCTGCTGGCGCGGACTAATAAATACATAGGCTATACAAGAGAATAAATATATTTGTAGTGATAGGTTATACATATGTAAATTATATACATATTATGATTGTTTCATTTGACAATAACAAAGAAAGAATCACAAAGTACACGCAAAATATTACAATGTAAACATTAAGTGTAAACAGGATGTCACATGTGCATAGTAATGAAATGCGTGTACTTTACAAGGAATCCAAAGTACACGCATGGCATCACAATGTACACGTGACATAGAATATAAGTTCACGTGTACTGTTTTACCTATTGCATGTACTTTGGGATTCCAATGTAAATAACAAAAATAGACCTCAAAGTATATGCTTAATTCCCAAAGTACACGCATATATTCACGTGTACTTTATGAATGTCATGCGTGCACTATATTTTTTGTTGAAAGAACATACAAAGGATTACAAAATAAAGGCATAATATTGTCAAGTAAACTTCAATGCTTCACACTTACCACTTTTCCCATTCCTTGCAGTTGCAAATAAAATCATTCCACGGTAGTTGCTCTTCAAAAAGGCACCATCAAGAAACAAAATAGGCATGTAGTACTGAAATCCTTTAATGGGTCCTGCAAACATTATAATAATTCTTTTGAATAATTTTCTCTCCGGTTCGACGTCAATAATGCAATGTGATCCTAGATTATACTGCAATAGAAGTTCCCTATAATCATTGATAAATGCATACAAAACTTTTTCATCACCATGTAACTCAGTAGCAGCCATCTCTTTGCCATGCTATGCATGATGATAACCTATATCAATATTATAGTTCTTCTTCATATCTCTAACTATATCAATTGGTCTCAACAATGGTTTATCCCTTAACTCATCAGCAAGCAATGTAGAAACCAATTTGGAGTTCATCATTTAGCTTAATGGACTACGATATACACCCGTACAAGTATGCTTATTGTTCGGACTTCTTATATAAAAGTAACCATTTAATGTTGATAATGAAGCATGAACTTGCCACATGGAATTCTCAATATTCCTTTTAGAACACTTTGTTGTCACCCGAGTTTTATCGTTCTTCAAATGTATATACTTGAAACCAACCTCAACAGCATACTTTCGCAACTTATCACGAAACTCAACCACGCTTCCTATGAAAGACTGTTCTTCATGACTAATATATGTATTCCAATCATTGAAGAGATAAACTTTTGACGTACTCGGCTCCACACCTCCAATATAAGCATCATTTTCAACACCACTACTAATATCAATCGCAGTGGATGATGATATATAGTCTACCCTTTCTTTACTTGTACCATTGTATTCAACCCTATCACAACTTGTATAACTTTGAGAAACCCGATCACAAATTCTATACATGCATCCCACTCATTCATGAATTGTACTAATGGCAAAAGCTACTGAATCAAAAACATATATCCAAATAAAATTAGCATTGAGAATCACTTAAGACCGCAATATACAACAGATATCTTTATCACAAAGCAACATGAATCGACTTTCATCACCAAAGTTGTATTTCAATAATAAGGATCCAGCTTTCAAATTCATAAACCTACTACATAACTCATTGCATATGAAATCTAATGAGTTGTCTTTAAAAATTTCAATGCAGTCCATATTATCCAAATAACAACACCTAGCAATCCGACAATTTTCCATTATAACCCGCATTATATTAAAACATAAAAATGATTTTGTTAAAGTTCAATTTTAATTAATGTCATTGGCGCGAACCAACAAACACATGGCCAACAAAGATATGACTATTCTATTAAACATGACTCAGCAGTAACAAAATAAATGCACATCGACATTATGAAGAATTAATATAAAAAATAAACGAATATTAAAATCACGTTTACATTAGATCAAATTGCATGCACTTTACTGCTCTTTTATGCTCATGTATATACAAAGTATTTTACTATTGTAAAATATCAAAATTGGTCAATGCTGCTGGCGCGGACCAACAAACACATGCCCATCTAACAAATGACAAGTCTATTATATAATGAGTTAAAAGTAACAAAGTAAATACACATTAACATTATTCCAAATTAATGTCAAAAGAAAAAATCAGAAATAATCAAGTCCAAAATTCACGTGTACTTTACATCAAATTGCGTGTACTTTACTGCAATGATCATTCAATGTATATACATGAACAACTATATACATAAAGTACACACATACATGAGCACACAATCAAAACATATAAATACACAACCTATTACGAAATCAAAACAGAAAGTCAAAA
Organism: Sambucus nigra; assembly: GCA_949130495.1. Taxonomy (NCBI): domain Eukaryota; kingdom Viridiplantae; phylum Streptophyta; class Magnoliopsida; order Dipsacales; family Adoxaceae; genus Sambucus; species Sambucus nigra. The sequence continues at coordinate 349,608,012 of OX422214.1, forward strand.
TATATTCATATAAAATTAAAATACAATTATAACAACACACAACTAAATCATTTATGCAATGTTGATTCATCACATGATTTACACAATTATAATGATTTGATTAAACAAAACAAATACATCAAGCTATTTTAATTGATCGACATGCAAAACATTTCTTCATAACAAGTATAAACTTACAAATGATCGAATAAATGTTAAACAAAGCGCAAAGGATTAATTTCTTCGAACAAATTGATGACTTTTTCTTTGACAAAACAAAGGTCGTTGAACAGAAGTGAAAAGAAATCATAAGATCCTAAGTTATTGTAGAGAACGAACCTATTTGACAGAAGCGGAACGAAGAAAGAGAAGGACGTGCTTATTGAAAATGATGTCAATCGCTGATTAGGTCAATGATAACAAAATGAATGAAATGTTGAAAATGGTATTTATATGGACCTAATCGTTTAAAATTTGTTTGACCCAACTAAAAAGTCCAAAATGTCCCGTCAAGGGACTAGACCGTAAAAACCTATATTAAAATATAGTGGGTGGAGGATAATTGCCCTTTTTAAAATGCGCTCTCATCAATTAAAAATCTTCCATAAAAATATAACGAATATTAATAAATGAGAAGTAAAAATATTATTATAAATCTAAATCAACGGAAATTTCAGGAAATGTTTCGAACAAAATTGGATTGGTGTGATATTGGAAAAATCGAAAATTTATATATGTTTACCAATTGCATTCCAAAAAACTCAAAAAATTCAAAATTTGAAAATTCGGAGAACCGAGATATAAGTGTGGTTCCAGAGTCCAAAAAAGTTAGAAGGGAAATCGGAATTATTGGAAGTTTGAAAAAAAATTGACATTTTTAAAAGCCTAAGACCTCATTTTATGAAATTGAACTTAAAGATCAATAATAGATTTCTAATTCGTATTAAGTGGACGATTTCCCCACAATAAAAATCTCTCGTGAAAACTTAGAACACAACTTGTCTCCAAAGTAACATTTCATGACAACTCTTCAAACCTTTGCCATCTAACTCAATCTCATAGCTCACACATTTGTGTATATATATATGGGGAGATATTATTTTCACCCCAAAAATATCTTCCTAATACCACACAAAAAGTACAATCACATTTTAATTCAATACATAAAAAGTAACTCACCTTTTAATTTGAGCAAGCTTACTAAACTACCACTATTAATATATAAAAACCAACTCTTCCCACTTAATTCAAAAAATATTTTTCAACTTCACCACCACCATTACCACCATAACCACTTTATCACTCGCCTCTCCACCACCAACAACAAAAACTACCATCTCATTATCTCTCTCTCTCTTTCTCTCTTTCTTTGCTTACTTTCTTATATTTCCCCCCTCCCCCTCTCTATATATATCCACCATTACCCACCACCACCACTTTAGCCTTCACTTTTTTTTTCAAAAACAGTCATTATAAATGATATTAATAAGTATTTAGGCTTAAACCAACCAAAAATCAAAAGATAAGCCCAAAAAAAAATCGTAATTCCGCCATTAATGGTCACTTCTGCAACTACGGTGGTCCGTCACCATGGAAATGCGGTTTTGACAGTGGGAAGTCACCATGAAAATCCCCCGCCACGATGGCGGCAAAGGTGGCCATTGTTTGATAAGTTTTCATTTTTTGGTATTTTTTAGAATTTCAGTTTTTCAATTTTGATTGTTTTAAGTCGAAACACTTAATTATTTTCCTTTATGATGTTTTTTTCACTCGAAAAATAAAGTCGGGGGTTAACATGATGGTGGGAGTTTATTGTATTAATTTTTCGTATTAAAAAGAGAAGGATAAACAATGAGGGTGGAGATGATTGGAAAATGGATAGTAAGGTAAGAGTTAGATTAAGACTTACAAAAGAGAATAAAAAGTTGAGAGAGAGAGAGAGAGAGAGAGAGAAAATTGAAAGAATGTATATTTGAGTCAAATTTATTTTATCTATGATTTGACTTTTTATAATATAACTTGCTTTGATATTTTAAATAACATTTTATTGTTTTGTCATGGTGACTAGAAGTGGGTGTATGTGAGTTCTGTGCGTTATTTTTGGGTGAAAATAACAACTCATATGCATATGGTGTGTACATGTAGATATTGTCATCACTAATTTGCAACAATAATGGAGGTCAGATTTGGTGGCCCCACCAAACCAAGGCAAGACAAAGCACAATCAGGTCCCCACGATCCACATGCAAAAGTTTGTTACCAAATGTAGGGTGCCTGACTCATCCACCAGCCAAGCAAATAAAACAGAAACTCCACCCAATCTATAAAGCAAAACAGAACTTTGCAATTCAATTCATCACAATAATAATAATAATAATAATAATAATAATAATAATAATAATAACCACCCAAAAAGTACAAATCCATATATATATTTGTGTCCTCTTCCGCTTCTCAAATGGCCAATTTTCGGGGTCTTTTAACATTTTCAAGCTTACATATCAGGATTCAATTCTAATTTGCCTATGAAACATTGAATCAAGAAAGCCCAAAAAATCAAAATATAAAGCCTTCTTATCATGGACTCTAGGAAATGGGCTATAAAAACCTTTGCCAATACATGGTAAGAAATGGGCTAAGCCTTTTTATAGCTTCAAATTGAGATCAACACTTTCTCCTACCCCACCATTGTTGTTGCTTATAGTGGTTGTCACTTGCCTGATTCCAGTGTTTGCCGATGGGAGAAAGCTATAAAAGGGTTGTTGAATCCGATCTTCGCCACAGCCCTAAAAGTTTAACAAAAGCATATAGTTTTAGTGATGATTTTGTAATCCACTATTTTGTTTGGAGTAAAACACATATATTCGGAATTAATGTGGTCCAAAAGTTACATACTATAGTGTGCACCCTTATTTATAATTCTGTAAGAACAAAAACTTTAACTATAAATCAGTACAATGTCGTTCTCCAACAGGTCCAAAAACGGGTGATTTTTTTAAAAATAGAAAAAAATATGTTTTTTATTTTTATTTTGTGTGGTAATTAAATATTCAGGAGGTTTGTAAATTTTTTGTTTGTTATTTTATAAAAATTGTTTAAATATATGTTTCCCCCGAAATGTTTAAACAACGTTAAAAAAACTTAAAAGAAAAACGACATTTTTTTGCTATTTTAAAAATTGGCCCATCTTTTGGACCCGTTAAAATTGGTCCATCGGAAATCCCCTTCGTAAATAAGTAAACCTGAAGCGCAAAATCAACTCCTGAACATATTAGTTTATCCAAGAAATCCCCTAAGACTCTTTTAGTCGAAAAAAATGAATTATGCATTTTGTTACAAAGACTCCAATATCTATAGTTAGAAAACATCACTAGAAGTCACAATAAGGGCTATTTGCAACAAAATGTACATTCATTACCGATTTGCCAAGTTCCGTGACAAAATTGTCACAGCTTATATCCACCCTAGGATTACAGATCTGCTGCCTATGAAGCACGGACTCGACACGTAATACGTGTTTCGACACGACACGCAACACGCGATTTTTTTAAAAACTAGGATACAACACGCTAGGATACGTATAATATAAAATATACATTTAAATATATATATATTAAGGAAATAAAATAGATTTTCCTCATAAAATACACTATTAGAGCATTCTTAATATGAAATTAAGAAAATGAACCATACAAAACAAAATTTAAACACACTTTAACATTAAAAATCATAAATAAAGTAGAATCACCATCACATCTCCCAACGTGTCGGCAACGTGTCCCAGGGTGTCCCATCGTGTCCTTTTACGTGTCCCAACACGTCTGCAACGTGTCCCAACGTGTCGGAGCGTGTCAGACTCGTGTCAAAGCCGATTCGTGGCTTCCGGGAGAGTGTCCGTGCTTCATAATCTGTTGCTCGCATAATTTGTAATGTCGTCCATTGATTTCCAACTATATTATCCATGACAAAGTTTTTATGATTTATCTCTCAAACCAAAATTTTCCTTTTAAGTTTTATTGTTAAATTTTTTTGGGTTTCACTAGTTACAAATTTTGTCATAGGTGGGTGTGGGTGTGGGGTGTGTGTGTGTGGGGGGGGGGGGGGGGGGGGGGGGGGAGGAGGAAGAAGAGAATAGAAATGTCGAAGTCATGTTAGGGCCTCGCTATGGAGGTGGTCAAGTGTCTTAGCGAATCCGACTGTGTCCCGATTGAGAGAGAAGAGACCTTCGATATCTGGTGAATGTGTGGGGACTAAGGGAAAACATATTTCAATTGCAAGAGGAGACCAGGATTGACACGAGAGCTCGGAATTCGCGGAAATGGAGGCTACTAGTTGATTGAGATTTTTTGTTATAAACTTTGGGTTTGGATTGCATAAATTTTATTGTCTAAGTTTAAGGTACCAAATTTACTTTCGGATAGCCATTTAGAGTGTCTTGTTCTGAAGTTGCTTGAACCTCATCTATAAATTCCTCTTTCACTCGATTGACTGGTATTTTGGATAATCTGTTTTGCAATTTTAAATATGCCCACAAAATAAAAGCACAATGATGTAAAAAGGTTCATGTAACCACCAGTATTTAGGGCTATGTTTATATAAAAAAGTGACAAATTTGGTCATGAATTTGGTCACTGGTTCAAGGGGGAATTTGCATGTACTTGAAAGTTTGGATATGTTTTTGCATTTGAGCATAACTAAAGATACTTTTCAAGGATTTTTTTTTCACATCAAGATGAAAAAATATTTCACCGCAAAAACAAATAGAGCCTAAAATGAAATCAGGACAACGCAAAGAATCGAACAATCAAAGATAACTCTATTTTATGGTATTGTGTAATTGTTTCTTACTTTCACTTGATAAGGTAGAGATTCAAATCCGGGTAGTTCTCCACTTAGATAGGATGAAGGGTGCTTTTTGCTTCAAACTCAAATTTTGTTGAGTGGTTGCAGGAGGTGCCAATGTGAGAAAATCTCCATTCAAACTTCCATTCTCTCTCATAACTTTCTTTGGATTTGGTTCAAACTTGCCACTTGAGCTTGAAGGTTTTTTTCTCTGTAAAGTTTTTGAAAAAATAAATAAATAAATAAAACAGTGTCTCAAACATAGGGACAATTACGTTGATTTTTGCCTAAAACAATTTATAGACAACTAAGTTAACCTGAAAATTGGGTTGGCATGTTCGATATTAATTGTGCTCCCATTGCTACATGAAGCCGATTCATCTGATCTAGAGATTGGAGAAACATAGGTAGGAGGAAATTTGTAGTTGAAAGAGGGGCCTGGTGCATTTTCTATTGAGAAGGGATATGACCTCTTCATACCAACCATCTATACTACAAAGTAAACAAACACATTGTTATCACTTGAACATATTCTATTGAATTCCATTTAGTGCTTGCGTGCTTAGAGTTTTTGTGCTTTTTGGGAATCCAACATTGTTAAATTCACATGGAAAGTTTGAGTTTTGGGATAGAAGTTGACATCTTGATTTGCAAGCTTGACAAAATTATACATTTATTAAATCAAGGAATGCTAAAAAATCAGAATGAATTATGAAACTAGCATTTAACGAACCTAAACAAAATTTGGATATAAAAATTGGTCAATTCAAAAATCCAAACTTCAGAGCAAACTTGTACTCATTCTCACAAACACACAATCAAAATATCAAAAATCCTGTACTTCAAATGTTTCCATTTACCAAGTTAAAAATAGTTCCCCCCCACATCATGAAGAAATTACTTTACAAATATGTGCAGAAGTTAACCAACCTAATTCCCAAACATCTCTATCTCAATAGCTATACAAAAGAAAATTGTGAATGCGCCCACCAAATGTTTCACCTCACTTCATTAACTCTCATCCTTAAACAATATTTAAACATAAAATGCAAGATTTGGTGTGTGCATCCAAAATTTCTTTCTTCAAAAAACAAAAAAGGTCGTACCAGAGTACAAGGCTCCCGTTTAACTGCACGGTCTGAGAGAGGCAGACCCCCCCCCCCCCCCACCCACCCCATATATGAATAGGGAGAGGTTGCTCCCATGTCTCGAACACTAGATTAACCGTAGTTTAGACGAGACTACTTGCCAAAATTTTCTTATACAATTCAAATGAATTTAAGATAAGGAAACGTAAATTTACAACTACAATAAACATCTGAAGATAAAATATCTGAGAAAATTAAAACCAGTGAAGTAACATTACCTTCTCATCCTCTGGCCAGAAATGTGTGTAGTTGTTGCCACAATAACTTTGGTTTGAAGGGGGCTCCATCTGAAAATTCGTTACAGATGATGATGAAGTCCCTGTTGAGACATTCACCTACAAAATTTCCACAAATCAGATTCTTTCTCCAACATAATAAAGAAAAATCAAATGCAAATCTCATTAGAGAAAACAATAAAGCCAACTTAGCTAACCATTGATGAAGAAAAAGGTTGCTGAAATTGCTGTGATCTTTCCATGATATTAGGTAGAGGCCAGATGGGATTATTGGATTCACAAGGCAAACTCATATTTGACCAGAATGACAACCCATTATAATCCAACTTCTGATTCTGGTTTTCCCCTTCAAGATTCAACTCACCATTCCACAATTTGGGCCAATTACCCTGACCCGGACCCAAATTAGTTTTCAAACCATCAATGCTTGAAATTGAAGAGGGTGGTCTAAATACAGGATTTGGTAAAGGCAGATCTGTTGAGGATGGTGGTGGCAATGGAGGAGAAAAATTAGGCCTAAAATTGGAACATTGAACAGCTAAACATGAAGAGGAGTTGGTAGGAGAAATAACTGAATTAGGTGGTGATATAACATTGGCTGCATCTTTCTTTTGCTGTTCCTCTAATCTAATCTTCTCCAGCTGAGCAACACCCAGTCCTCTTTGTGGCACTTTTTTTTGCTTCACCTTGTTTAAAGATCTATTACTATTATTACTATTGTTATTATTATTAGTATTATTATTACCACCACCACTACTACTATTACTGCACCTCTGTGTGTTTTCTTCTTGAGCCATTCTTGATCTCAGCCATCTAATATCGTAACGGACATTTGTATCATATGTTGAGACACCCAAAATCTAAAAAAAAAAAAAAAAAAAAAGAGTGTTGTATAAAATCTCGTGGGTGATGGAGTTAAGATAGGCAACTTATATGGAAACAAGAACACAACCCATAATTCAGCAAATACTTAAAGAACGTGTAAATAGCGTGTGTGAGCATGGGATTTTTGTTGTTGTTGGGGTTGGGGTTGGGGTTGTCTGAGATGATGAGATGACTAAATATGCAAAACCCATTTTCAAAATTCAAACTTGAAATGCAAATCTAGAGAGACTATTTGAATAATCTGTCTGATTTATCGGCCAAATCCTCGCTTCCTAGACCGACTCTCAAGAGCTTTCTTTTTCTCTCTCTGTCTCTAATCTCTTTTTGTATTCGTACACGCGCGCGGTCTCTTCCACTCCCAAGTGCTAATGCCAAGGTAATATCACCTCTGCTGGTTTATTTCATTGGTGGACAAAATGTGGGTTCCACCTAAACGTAACGCACAATTGCATGTATTTCACCCCCACGGATCACCAACCCAAGATTCCATTTACCTAAGTATAACGATCTTTTGTTTTTTGTTTTTTCGTGCATGCTAAAATAACAAACATACGGCTATAAGCCAAAATGTCAAAAAGGTAAAAAAAAATGGTATATATGTCTTATTGAATTATCTATAGTATACATTTAATATGATAGTATTTAAAGTGTAAATGAAAATTAATACATGTCCATGTGGAAATAAAAAATAGCCTTTGTGAGGCGAGCCGAATCTCCCTTAGTCGCGTTCTACCTAGATACGTCTTCATTCTCCTAAAATTAATACTCCCCGTCATCCAAATGGATTAATCGAAAATATTTTTGAAACAAAAAAATGAATAAATTAAAAGTTTCTTGAAAACTAAAAAGATGATTCATTTTAGACTTCATTAATTAATTTCTCGATTCAAACACAATCTAGATTCAATTACTATTTTTTATCATTCTCCACCCAAATCACATTACACTATGCTAGTAATACTACTATATCTATATAACGTTTTATTTCTTGAAAAAAAGTTTTCAAAATTTAAAAATTATTTTTTATATAAATAAAAAAAATTGGTTATAAAAATATTTTTAACGTTGTATTTATAGAATTTTTTTTGGTATTTATCTATAATTGACATCAAGTTTTTAAACTATAAGAAAATAAAAATGTGTATAGTTTTTTTTAATATAGGTATAGTTTTTTTGAAGTTTTTATTTATAAAAAATAGTTTTTAAGTTAAAAAAAAGTTTTCAAAATTTCAAAATTATTTTTAATATAAATAAAAAAAATTAAAAAAATTAAAAATATTTTTTAACATTTTTATTGAAAAAACTTTAAGTTTGTATCTATAAATGACATACAGTTTTTTAAACTAAAAATAAATACAAATATGTATAATTTTTTTTATATATAATACGTATAATTGTTTTGAAGTTTTTATTTATTAAAAATAATTGTTATATAATAAAAATATTTCAAAACAATAGACAAGTTTTATTTATGAAAAAATTACCTTTTATAGTGACTTTAAGATAAGATATTGAATTTATGATATATACTCATTTTTATAATTATCATTATATTTGTTTATCGTACATCGCTTGTGCATCGCACGTGTTGTATGATAGTATATATAATAATAGCTACTCCTGCAGTATTTAGATCGACACTAGATACTTTTTCGCGATAATTGGATCGTCGCACGGGATACTGTCATAAATTTGCACAAAGGCAAAACTCCCTTATCATGTGGTTCTTTTTTATTAAGTTTTGTTCATAATATATATGGTTAACTCGCGAAACTTTGGTTTTTATGTGTTGATTCGACTTTTATTAATATTTTTTTGTTAAAACAAATAATTATTATTGCAAAATTATAACAATAACATTAAAAGAAAGTATGCTATAAACCAATAAAGATCATGTGCAAAATGTAATTTCAAATAGATAATCTATAAATATGAAGTGCAATACATAAAAAAGAAAATACGATCCAAGTCAATCTGCGGGACACCGCCTTGGTTAATAGGTTCGTGTGTGCATGTCCTTTAACATATAGATGGGCCCAGGATCACTGTCACACTGACCCTAACCTTCACTATAATCACTCGAGTTGGAGCTCATCTCGCTCAAACTATCGATGAGCTTAAAAATCTTGCATAGTCTATTAGACTAAATTTTGTTCCTAATGAATGCCCAGGTACTTATTGTGTATTTCCATATATAGTGTCTCCCGTAGCCTGTGAATGAGTCAAAAACATTTTCAGACAATCGTTCTTATACCTTTTGCTACATATTTAAGATATATAAGTAAATATCTTATTAAATTAAAAGAAGTAACTCACATAAATAAATAAATAATATAATATATGTAGTGATGTAGTCTAACCAAGGCACAGTGTGATTTACTCTCTAGAACTGATAAAACATGCAAGTTATGTTCGATCCCATGTGTGGTGGAAACATGCTCGTAAGGAGACTTTACCTCATCCCCAAATCCTTTATAATTGTGGAAGGTCTGAGGATCAGTAGATTTAGCCTTTGCACCTAGTTGCTTAAAGTGTCAAAATTAGCCATCAAGTATACTGTAGGCGCAAAACATCTTCTCCCATACTATGCTCACCATGTGCCATAGTCAAAATGCATGTCTATGTAAACCAAGGTATGAGACATTGATTGGGATAATGAAACATAATGTTATACCATATTTTTTGAGCGCCTCATGACCCAAAGAGAATCATATAAAACGATTTAATAAAAAGTGAAAGAGCTCGATCCCGACCGAACGGGTATTAAGGAAAGACTTTAGCTCAAATTTGAGGTCAACTTCGTTTCAACCTAAATGAATTGGGTCGATGCTAGCAAGGCTAACTGACATACTATAACTTTAGTAACGTGTCAAAGGCTGACCAACACCATGTGCGTGGCATCACAGACAACCAACATGTGCATAACTTTCCCTAATGGTTAAAACATTAAACTATTACATATCTTGTGGGTGATTCATTCTTAAGATGCTCCAACCTCGCCCATACTAGTCCAGCAAACATTCTCTCATAATATTCACTATAAAAGGCGAGATCCCCCATTGGGATCAAGACAATAAACCAACCAACCAACTAACTGATAGACATAGAGATATTATTATATTCTAACTATCTTGACATAGAGACTGAGCGATTGTACTATTCTGGTACTAATGCTAAAAGATAACTTGTGGATGTAAGTTCATTCTTGAGGGCTAAACCACATATATCCGCATGTAATTCCTCTTATTCTCACCTATATATTCATGCATTTACATTTTATTATTTATTTGTTTGTTATCTCGGATTGGATCTCAACTACCTTAGACAAAACCTTGAAACCAATTTTAGATGATAACAAAATGGCGTCGTCTGTGGGAACGACTAAAGCCTAGTTTTTTCTCTTTTGATTCTTAATTTGTAATTGTGAAAATTCTAGAATTTCTGTAAAACACCCATAAATTTCATTGACAATCATCTCGCTGAGAAATCTGTAGATTTTCTTATTTTTTCACTTTAAATCCTTAATTTATTGTACCTAGATACACTGATTTATAGCCTCAAAGAACTTTCCTATTTTCAATTTTACAAATATCCAGTCATACATTATTTTTTGTGATCATACTCTATTTTTCTAAGAATTTTATAAAAATTGGCAGAAACTAGTAGGGAGAAAGAAGCTACACCACCCTCCACCCTTATTGAAAATAGGGGATCTAGCAAGATTTTTGCATAACTTGGTTAAGAGCTAAGAAGCTATGAAAGAAAATATGAGACAACTCACCCAAAGTATCCCGACCTCACAGAGCCGACCAGTTCATCTAAAACCGATTTCTATAACCCGACTATGGAGAAAAATCTAGATAAGTACAGGGAATTATCTCCGCCTGCTTCATACAGAGATAGGAAGTAAGAGAACCAAGGTAAAGCGATGGAAAATCCTAAGAGGTTAAATATGGGATCTGATATAAGAAAATCTGCTAGGATAAATGGGACAGAACATGAAAAGTCCACCTACTAACCATGTATAACCTCGACCGCAAGGTCAACTAGGTATGACAATGACCAAATATTTTCATCTGAATACACAATTACCTTCGAAAGGCTCAGTAAAGTATTAGTTTTTGATAGATTGGGAAAAAAGGGGCATAAGCACATACGCACGCTGAAGGAAGAACAAGGTGAGAAAATTATATGAGACAAGAGATGATGGCTTAAGATATAATGCAAGAGCATTAGCTAGGTTCGAACAAGGTGGACGAAGAAAAGAGAACTCCGCTGAAAGTCGTAGACGAGCTAATAAATGTATACGGACAGTTGAAGCCCAACCAGAGAGATGATCAATCCAAAGGATAAAAATCACCTAAGTGACTTGATCAAAACTAAAAACCCACTCCAATGAGGGTTTGTGAAGGGGTCTCCATTCAAAACTTTCGTGATTAGTTATCCCACACCTATAAAATTCAATCCACCTGTGATCATTCTCAATTATAAAAGAAAGTCAAATTTAATTTTTCATATCGAGCACTACCAAGTAACATGCAACATATTTTTCAATAGCTGATGAGGTGCGGTGTAGAGATTTTTTAAGAACTCTCACAAGAGTCGCTCAAATATGGATAATGGGTTACCAGAAGGGATGATGTCTGATTTTAAACAATTGGTTGATCTCTTCGTTATTAATTTCTATTTCAGAGAAAAACCTGGTAAGAAGGTAGCTCACTTGTTAAGCGTCCATCAACACGAGGATGAAACAACAAGTGAGTATATTACCAGCTTCAATATTGAAATATTAGAAGTGGTAGACTACAAATCAAAATTTACTTTTATGATCATTATGAGTGGTACTGGGCATTGGCTAAGGATCCTCCAAACCACACGGCTGAGCTCTTAGCCAAAAGAGGAAAGATCGTGAATGCTGAAGAAGAAATGGGTGCAAAACAGTTCATACACAAAAAAATTGAAGAAGGTAACAACTCAACAAGAAGGGAAAAACTTAAAAAGGGACCCAAGCCAAAGAACGAGAGGAGGCCATACAAGAAGTTTGACGAATATACTCCCTTGATAGTGGGATTATACCACAGCCTTAATGACATTTAGGGAAATGCTGAATTGAAATGGTAAAAAAAGTTAAAAATTCTCACTATAAGAAGAGATAAGAACACATTTTGTAAGTTACACAAAGACCATGGGCATGAGACTAAAGACTGCCTGACCTGAAAGACGATATTTAAGCCCTCGTCAAAAGAGGGAATCTAAATAAATATGTGGAGAAAAATAGCACTAAATATGATTTCTTTATCATGTAGTTGGATAACAGGAGGGTATGATGGTGGAGGGGATATACCACCTGAAAGAAAGGCATATCTCAATGAATCACGATCTTATGTCGACACCACAGATGTTAACATGTCAACAGTAGTAGACGTCCAACCTCATAAGGTCAATAATGATCGACTTATAATAGGATTTTATAGAGACGACCTCTCAAGATTGTTATATTCTCATGACGAGCCACTGGTAACAACCATGATGATCCATGATAGGAACGTGAAAAGAATTCTGATAGACAATGGAAGTTCGACAAATGTATTGTTCTATGACTATTTCAAGAGGCTCAAGTTGTCCGATAGAAAATTAGAAGTATACCATCATCCCTTGATTGGATTCTCAAGTGAAAAGTATACCCATTGGGTACAATTGACCTAGAAGTTATTATTAGAACTTGGCCAACATGCAAAATTGAGACGATGCGATTCTTCATCCTTGATAATAATATCTCATCGACCTATAATAAAGAACGCATAAACATAAATATGGATTGGGGGACCCTAGTGAGGGAACATAGTTTAAAGATAATGACTCTCTTCAATGATCTTGAAATTCTTTGAGAAAAAATCGATGGCAAAATCCAGGTTAATATTGTTCTCCAGTAGCTGTCCGATTCCTTTAAGCAGTTTAACCGTAGTTACAATATGAATAAACTTTCCTACTCTATGGAGGAAATACTTAAAGAACTACAAGAACCTAAGGGTCTTATTAAGAAGTCAAGAAGTTATTTTGTCGCTGAGACAGGTTTTACTTCTAAGCTTATAGGGGAAAAAAGTAGAAGAGGGCTCATAAACACGTTATAGTCCGTCGGGCAGCTCGTAGGCCTTAGGGAGGTGTGTCCTGAGGGCTAATGTTTCCACTGTAAATAGTCAAGACACTGGAAGAAGAATTATTCGATTTTCCTCAACTAATAGAACAATGAAGGTATATTCCATTCACTTTTCGTTGAATCGTGGTTTATGATTCGTACTACCAGTACCTTATGTTTAGATCTGGGAGCCATTAATCATATATGTAATTCTTTGCATGGGTTCTAGGAAAATCGACGTCTTAGTGATGTAGAGATTTATCTGACTATGGGAGAGCCCATGAGAGTTGCGATAGTTGTTGTGGGAGATGTTTATTTATGCTTTACTAGTGATATGAGTTTACTTTTTAAATATTGTCTTTATGTACCTTCCATTAGAAGGAGTTTGATTTCATTTTCTTTCTTAGCCTGTTATGGATATTCAGTTTCTTTTAATAAAAGTGTGGTTCTTAAGAAAAATAATTCTTTTATATTTTATGGTATGTTGGTTGATAATCTTTATATTGTAAATCATATCTCTCCCACACAACAAATTAATATTTTTCATAATTCAATTGGACCATATTTAAATATAAATGAACCATTATTTGTAAACCAAATGTATCTTTGGCACTTACTCCTAGGTCATATTAATCTAAAAAGGATTCGTAGATTGGTAGCAAATGGAAAATTAATCTCATTGGAAGTGGAGGCATGTAAAATAACCAAGAGGAAATTCTTGGCCAAGGGCTATAGAGCCAAAGAATTGTTGGAATTGGTTCATTCTTATCTATGTGGACCTATGACAACCTGATCAAGAGGGGGCTTTGAGTATTTTATGACTTTCATAGATGATTACTCAAGGTTCGACTACGTTTACCTAGTGCGCCATAAGTATGAAGCTTTTGAGAAATTCAAAGTTTATAGGGAAAAAGTGAAGAAGTAAAAGTATCACAAGACTATGATCTGATTGTGGTGGTGAGTACCTTTTAGGGGATTTTAGGCAGTATGAAAAAGACCAGGGGACCATATCCTAGTTTTTCACACCTGGTAGGCCTCAACAGAAATATAAAGATCTCTCCAATTTCTTTTGGGGACATGCCTTAGAACCGACCACTTATCTATAGAACTTGGTACCATTTAAGTAGGTCTCTACTACACCCAAGGAATTATGGATTGGGCACAATCCCAGTATGAAACATATTCATATCTAGGGTAGTTTGACACATGTGCTAAAGATAAATACCGATAAGTTGGACTCAAGATCAGAAGTGTGTTTTATGTAGGATATCCCAAGAAAACTAAGGGTTATTTATTATATGCTCTTAAGGATCAAAAGGTTATTATTAATTCTTGAAAGAGGATTATATGATGGATCATAAACCTAGAAGTAAAGTTGTTCTTGAATAGTTGGGAGGGAACCGCCAAGTTTTTTAAACACCACCAGCACAAAATAAAGCAACACAACGTGTTGACACTAATGTACCAACACAAGGACTACCTTATCATAGTGTGAGGTTTGTTCATCAACCCAAACGGTTCATATTTTTGGGAAAGTCTTATGATAAGGCCCGAGATGAAATTGAAAGTCGTTCCCTATAAGTATAATGAGACTATTCAAGACAAAGATGATGATCTTTGGCTTAAAACTATGAATTCTGACATAAAATCTAATTATTTTAATCAGATGTGGAATCTTCTGATCCATCCTAAGGGATAAAATACATAGGATACAAGTGGATCTATAAGAATAATAGAGGGGTGGACGGGAAGGTTGAGACCTTCAAGGCATGACTTGTTGTGAAAGGGTTTACTCAGAAGAGGGCATCGTTATGAGAAAATCTTCTCAGTGGTAGCTATGTTTAAGTCCAACCGAATTCTATTGTACATTGCATTCAATTACAAAATTTGGTAAATGGACGTCGAGAATTCATTCCTTAATGGGAATATTGATGAGTGTATCTATATGGTACAATTAGAAGGTTTCGTAGCTAAAGGCTAAGAGAACAAATTATGCAGGCTTAATAAGTCCATTTTATGGAATTAAGCAAGCATCTAGGTCTTGGAACATTCATATTTATCAGGCAATCAAATCTTTTGGTTTTGATCAATGTCCGAATGAGTATTTTGTGTACAAGAAGTGCAACAAAAACATAGTGGTATTTTTAGTGGATAAATTATTCTCATTTGAAAATAATGTTGGAGTGTTATCTTCGATTAGCGTGTGGTTATCCAACCAGTTTGACATGAAGGACCTAGGAATCAAGCTTATGTAAGATCAAAAGAATAAGATGTTAGGCTCATCACAAGCAACTTATCTATTCCATTATTTCCAGGTTTAGCATGTAAGATTCCAATATAGGGTTCCTCCCTTTTAGGCATAAAATATCTCTATCCAAGGATAAATATTCTAAGACACCTGATGAGATAGAGAAGATGAAATGCATCCCTTATGATTCAGTGGTTAGGAGCCTTATGTATGCTATGCACTAAACCTGATATCTAATTTATTTTTGTCATGGTCAATAGATAAGTCTAACCCTAGGAAAGAATAATGGACTGAGGTAAAGCATATACTTAAGTGCCTGAAAAGGATATGAGATTATATGCTAGTTTATTAGGCAGAGAGTCTGGTACCCATTGGGTACACTGACTCGAATTTTCAGTTTGATAGAGATTTTATAAAGTTTACCTCAGGATATGTGTTTACCATAGGAGGTTGACATTGAGCGTAAGTATCATCTCATTCGAGAATTTATGCAGTGGGGGTGATGTCATAGTTACCAAGATTGCATTGAAGAACAGCTTAGCAGACACTTTCATGAAGAGTTTACCAAGACTTTTGACAGTCATGTAAAGGGTATGGGAATGAGATGCATTGCATATTGGATTTGAGTTTAAGTGGGACCTTGTTATAGTAGCAGACTAAAACCATGTTTTTTGTAATAGTTTTAGTTATGAATTTATTCTTTTAATAATATTAGGTTTTCATATTTTAATAAGAATCAAGTATGGATATAATGTTTGCATTATTTTATATATTGATGATATCTTTTATTCTACTTAGTATGTGATCTGGTGAGTAGAGTACGACTTAAACACTGAGGATCATATCACCAGTTCTTATAGAGTATAAGTTTTATAGCTCACAATCTTATATGGAATTACACACGCCATCTGTATAGCTATAACAAGATATTTTAGTAGGTTTATCTTGATTACCGAAAATGGTATAGTTATAACTTATTATTGTAGTACAATTTGTGTATATTTAACAAGACCATCTTGAGGTCATTGTCTTTATAGTGATTTTATAAGACACTGTACACCTCATGATTTATATATTTAGTTAAGTCTCTTAATCTTGATATGATTGATGGACACATGCACTAGTTGTTTATTACATTGACCTATCACGTAATATTCATTATTAGATCAGTAATATTGATAGATTGGGTAATGGTGATTAATGTATACTGAAAATATTTTATTGATGGAATCCACGTATTAATGTAGATATTGGTGATACCCCCTTGAGATGCTCATAATTTTTGTATGCGTTAAAACCTGCAGGTGGATTATGTTAATCCGACACTATAAATAAGTTAAGTTGGACCTTTCGAGGACTTTCAGAAATGGATCAAATAAATTATAAGTAATTTATTTTGTTAACGAGTATATGTGACCTTAATGTGGGGAGAATTAAGTAATTAATAATAAGCAAGCTCGAAATATAATTTTGAGTTAAAGAGCGGAGTTAAAATTATAATTATGTAGTGCTATTAATTATAATTAATGGAATGGGATAGAATCTGAGTTGAATTAGGATTTTCTAGGCCCATTGGGAGCCACATCCTTATCTCTCCTTAGGGTCCCTACCATAGCCTATATATAAGTCTCATTTTTCCTAATGCAAGTCGTCACTCTTGAGACTTTAAAAATCCTAATTAGAATTTGAGGAGAAAGAGAGGAAGGAAAGAGAGGAAAATAGGGTAGAAGGTGATCACGAAGGAATGACCCACACTTTGTTCATGATAGTTCAGATTGAGAATATGGTAGAAGATTGTGAGGTGAATCAGGCCAGCGTTCTCGATCAATCGTCATTAAATATTGTTCATTTCGAGATGAGATCAAAGTAGAGAGATCTTGAAGGTAAACCCTAAGCTCATCTTGTAGTTTTTTATGTATGAATTTTTTTTGGTAGTTTGATTTATATGAATAATAAATAGACCCTGAGGAAGCCACTCCTACAATCCGATTGCAAACTGTCAATATTTTCACTTAGCTGAGCTATCATATTCATTAAATATGGCTGAAGGTTGACTTCTTGATTAGGGTTCTCCCTGAGGTAGCTATGTTATGACCTTTTTGTTTATTCTGAAGCAAGATGAGAGTGAGGATGGATTAAAACTCCGAGATGGTCAGATGGGTCGTAACTAGTAAGGTGGCCGACCAAGCTTGGGTGAATGGGATCACTCCTGAGAGGGAAGCGGTTTATTTTTAGAATATGGGTGGTTCATTATTTTTGAAAAATATATGATATTTGGTATTTTTGAAAAATGGAGGAAGGGAGAAAAAAATCTCATCAGTATGGTTGTTATTAATAGGTTCCACTTATATTATATTTCGATAAGGGTGTTGTAATAGCTCGTATTTTTGTAGCAATTAATTTATAGTGAAATGGATAAGTTATTTGTGATGAGTTGTTATTTATATGTGACATGCGATATGTCACTTATTATTATGATGTTTGTTATCTGGGGATGGATGATGCATATGTGTAGTTGTGTATGTGTTACGTGAATTAACACTCCTTGGTCATTGGCATAATATACGGTAATTCTACAATTAAATATTGTAAGTGACTTGGTATTATAGGAGACTATGGAAGTCAGGGGTTTCCTTATTTGGATTATTCCTTCATTATAGGCTTCCATCAATTATGAAGTATTTTTTTTATAATGCTGAGTTGCGTCTAATAGTTTAATAATTTAGTTTTAACTAATTGTCTCGTACCAACTTAGTAATTTAAATTGTTGAGAAATTAATTTATTAAAATATGTTTTATTTCAAGTTAACATTTGGCAAGTTCATAATGTTCCTTTTTTACTTAAAATAGTGGGGTTTAAGTCTATTGAGTTAGTCTATGGCTTAGGTAGAGTTTTGGGCCATATGGAGTGCTATTTGTGCTCATTGGGTTGAGGCACATATGGGACCTAAGGTTAATTTCATGGGAAGCTACTTTAATAGTTCATTAGTCATAACCTAAAATATGTTAGAAGCTTTGATGGAAACCCTAAGAAGCTAAGATAAGAGGCACAACAAGAGAGAAGGATATTTGGAAGATTGAAGATTAAATCCATAAATTTGGCCTAAGATAAGTTTTAGAGCATTTAAGAATCTAATTGGGATTGTGTTGTGGTAGTAGCATTTCATTGGATTCTGAACCAACATGCTTATAATCTAGTTTTTATCTTATAAAAACCAAAATTTGAAATATGTTTAATGGTAAATTAAACCTTAATATCACATTAATTAACAAGAATAATTTGATGATATATCTTGTGAATTGATCTCGTAATCTTGCTTAAATTGCTTGTATTCTGAATTATGATGATAAATCATATAAAATCCCCTTAAAAGTGAATAAATCCTGAGTTGAATTGGTTAGATTTATGAACTTATGGCTTTTAAAACCATAATCTAGATTTTGATATATAAAATCTTGATTTAATCACATGAAATGTGTAATGTTAGGTTAGTATTGTTGTTATAGACCCGAAGTTTATAGGAGATTGGGTTTAGAATCGATTAGAATCTTAGAAGTTAGGTTTTGAGGTTATTAATGGTTGTTTGGGGGAGTTGTAGAAGATGGGATCTACATCAATCTCATTAGAATGAGATAAGATTATTGTTCGAATGAGATGTAGAATCTTGTTGGAATGACTTAGGAGGTCGTTATAACTACCGGGGTGGTTTTGTTTGAACATCTTTGGAGTGTCGTTTGAACAACCGGTATATTTTGTTAAAACGACTTCTATTAGATTTGGATTTAGCCTTAATTTTATTCGAGATTATTAATGCAGGACGTGTGTTATAATTTTAATAATCCGAGACTAGAATGGATTTTTGTAACTTGGAGGCTTAGAGTATCGGGATAAATAGTTAGGATAGTTTATGATACTGTGAGATGGTTAGGGGTTGTGAATATCTTGTAAGAGTATAGAAAAAGTCAATAAACCCTTGAGTAGGACAGTTTTATTATTAAGATAATCTTTGTAAATGTTAGGTGTGATGTGATGCCTATATTTGGAGAGCCTTGGGAATTCTGGATGGTGTTATATATAATCGATTTTAGTTAACGTGATCATTAACTAATAATGATAAAAGACAGTAATTTTAATGCAGTTGAGTAGGGTATGGAGTTATTGGGTAACCCCAATGAGTATAATATATACTTATTTGTTTGGCTTGGTTATGTAGGGACAAACTTGTTTACTTGATTTATGTTTAATGATACCAAGGTAGTTTGTGTGCTTGTGGGGGACTAATAGGAGTGATTTTGATAGAGTGTGTACGGTGTTGACCGCATGTGGTAATTCTGGTGATGAGAAGGGCTTTACCTTAGTTATATTGAACTTGATCCTATGATTAACGTACTTGTGCTCCTGAGGAGGATAAATGAGAGAATTATATCATATATCTTTGGTATGTAGGTCATACGATATGACGAGAATGCGTAGTGATTATCCCTTACTGATGCTTTGAGGTTATAAGGTTGGGATAACCTATAACTATACTTAGTATGGAATGAGTAATCCCCATAGGCGATAGAGATGGGCCCTCGCACTTTTATTTGTGGGATCAAGAGTAGACCTAAGATTTGATGTGGGTTGTTTACACTCACATATATTCTAGATTTTTTTATTCAGCATTGTGATACTGGAGATGATTATTCCTACTTATGACTTATACTAGTGATTTTTATTTATATATATGTTTATGAATCGAGAATATCGTGGTGATAAATATACTAGAGAAGTATATACTAAATTAAGTGGCATATAACTATTTGAGACTATGAGACTTTAGACACTCTTTGAGAATCATAACAAGAGATCATTATAGACATGATAGTCAGTAAACGAGTTGATTTTAAAGTAAGATATTATAATAAAATAATTTATACTTAACTAAGAGATGAACTTATAACAAATGGAACTCACTAGGGTTTTAGGAGTAGAACCCATGTTTATTTTAGGTTGTTTTGGTCGGATAACATAAATAATTTAAAATTTACTTTATATGGGAGGAAGATGTATTATTATGTAGCCTAACTTTAGTTAAATTCTTACTATTTAAAGACTTTCTTTAACACCCGTTGTTGAACTATTTTATACAGATCTTAGGTTATTGTTATTGTCGTAGACTTAGGTTAATAGTTAGAGGAATATCTCTAGTGACGTTCTATTCATCATTTCCAGGATGTAAAAGTCGAGCAGCATGGCTCATTCATCACTATATTTAAATATGTTTCTATACATGCACTTGCTTTATTTCGCTTAACCTCGAGTCAAAGATTTTATGTTTTGTACTCATTTTCGGTGTTAGATAATGTATTTGAGACTTTATATTTCAGAATTGGATTTGATTATCCTTGTGGTGATTGGAATCATAGATGTTTTATTGAACACCGCAATCCTTAAATTTTTTGTTAAATAATCGCGCTATCCGGTGATGGTACCCTTATATGTGGTATAGAGCGTTAAGTCACTTTTCATCCAAGAGTAAGAGCTCGTCATAGAGGCTCTGATGCCAGTCTTCTTCACTGATTTTGATCTCAAGGATGACACGTAGGGAAGGTACTTTTAATTCAATAGGGAGAACTATTTCCATGCCTTATACTAGATAATGGGGTTAGCCCCAGTAGGTGTTCTGATGGAAGTGCGGTATCCTTAGAGGGCGTAGGGTATTCATTCAGCCCAGTCTCTATAACATTCAACCATCTTTCTGATGATGGTTTTGAGAATTTTATTGGTGGCTCCGACATCGCCATTAGTTTGGGGTCAGTAAGGAGAATATTTATTTCTCCAAATTTCGTACTCATCGACTATTTATGTGACCTCAGCTTTAAAGTAGAGCCCATTATCGAATACTAACTCATAGGGAACCCCGTAACGGAAAATGATATTCTTTCTGATAAACTTGACCACTTTCTTAGCATTCAATACTACATATGACTCGTCTTCGACCCATTTTGTGAATTAATCAATGACAACGTGGATGAACTCGTGCCCGTTGGAAGCTTTAAGAGTGACCTTCCTTATAATATCTATTCCCAAGGTGGAGAAAGGCCAAGTAAAGGTCTTGTTATACAATTCCCGGGGAGCCAAGTGTTGGAGGTTGGTTATTTATTGGCATTTGAAGCATCTTTAAATATAAGCAATGCAATTTTGAACCATGGTAGTCTAATAGAATCCTTGACGAATGATCTTTTGGGCAAGCATGTGATCGTTCATGTGGGGCCTATATTCCCCACTATGGATATTTTGCATTATTCCTTTAATATCATCCCCAATTATACAATATAAATGGGTTTTTATCAAAGTTTCTCTTAAAAGTGCTTTATCACAGATGATGTATTGTGTAGCTAGTTTGTGAAGGGTCACCCGGTTTTTCTTATTTGAATCTCAAAGATATTTAATATATTTGAGGAGGTACCACATTTCATAGTACCATAATTCGTCCATGTTAGAGTCTTCTTTAGTGACGAGCTCAATGTGGTAACACTAGGTGGGCACAACTTGTGTATGAACTAAAAAAGTGGCCATCGTTATTTCCTCAGGCATATCAACCGTGGAGTTCAGGGTTGCAAGGGCGTTGGCTTGGCTATTTTTTTAGAGAGGAAGGTAAAGGAAGGTAACATCTTTGGACTGGGAGGCGAGATCTTCTAGGTGGGCATGGAAGGGTCATATTTTCTTATCTTTGACTTTTCATTTTCTGAGAATTTATCCAACATTAAGGGTAGAGTCTTCATAGACATCTAGGTGTTTAATGCTTTCTCGAGGGCGATCTTGAGGCCTATGGTGCATGCCTCGTATTCAGTCATGTTGTTAGTGCAAAAGAACTACCATTTTATTGGAAATGGGGGTGTATGAGTCATTAGGAGGAATGAGGAGTATCCCAAACTCGTACCCTTTCTTGTTAGAAGCTCCATCAAAGAACATCTGCCATCTGATACCCTCCTGAGAGGTGCAAAGAATGTCTTCATCTAGGAATTGAGATACCCCAACATCAGTTTGTTCCATAGGGTAATCGACAAGGTAGTGTGAGATGAACCTCCCCTTTATGACTTTCTACATAATATACATAATATCTAATTCTATTAGCAACAACAACCATCAGGTTATTCGTCTTGATATAGTGGGTTTCTCTAGTAGGTATTTTTTCAGATCCCTTCGAGACAATAGTCTAGTGGGAAAGGAAAGTATATAGGGCCATAATTTTTACATGTCCCATGACTAGGGCATCACATGCTTTCTCTAAAGTAGTGTAGTTAACTTCTTACCCGACTAGTTTTTGACTAGCGTAGTAGATGACTCTTTCCTTGCGGGATTATTTAATGTATTGGGATAGTAAAGCCCCAACTGTGGTATCAGTGACGGTCAAGTACAGGAGCAGGGGGAGACCTGGTTGCGAAGTCATGAATACTATAAGTCGAATGAGGTATAGCTTGATTTGGTCAAAGGCTTATTGGCAGGTCTTATTCCAAACTTTGGTTGAATCCTTTCAAATAATTTTGAAAATGGGTTCGCAGATGGAGGTCAGTTGGCTGATGAACCGACTGATGTATTATAATTTACCCAGGAATCCTCAGACTTCTTTCTTCATCCGAGGTCAAGGCCTCTCGACTATAGCTTTCAGTCTGGCCTTAGGGTAAGAAGATGATTAGGCATAAATTCTGCCCAATTTATCCCTTTAATTTAGTTAATTTTAGCACATCAAACAACGTAATCGATTTGAATTTATCTCATAATCTTGCTACTGACTTATACTAACGAGTACACCGAGTTTCTGGTATTTCTTATTGATTTTACAGGTATTTGATGTCAATTAAAGAAAGAAAGAAACCGGGAGAATCAGAAAAGAAAAAAAGGAAAGTCAAAAGGGAAAAAGTGTAATTTCTACCAGGAATTCGGATGAGGTACCTAAAGAGAAGTTGAAGGTTGAAGATATCAATTTCATGAGCACATAGGAAGAAACGACACCTCAATCGGAGTTCCGGTGTGAAAGTTATGAGTAGTCAAAGTTGGAGAAAAAAAAGTCAAAGGCAGACCGATCCGTAGGAGGACCAAACCGATCCTCAATGTCACATTCCAGAGAACCCCGGACCGAAGACGGATCGAAACTGAAGAAAAATAAAAGAACCGATCCACCCCGGATCGACCCGCCCAAGAAATAAAAGAATCGGTTTGGATTCCAGGCAGACTGATCCGCAGGAGGACCGGACCGGTCCGACTGTCGAGTTTTAATTTTGTTATCCTCTCTAATGGAGATTCCTAGTACAGCTAAAACTCCTGAAGTTTTGTAGGGTATAAAAACCCGTTTTATTATCATTATTTGTACGGAGAATTAAAATAATTTTCCATTCTTTCTATAAAACCCTAGTTTTGAAGGTAGATTACAATTTTAGTTCCAAGTTTGAGGATTATTCAGATTTCAGCGATTACCAGTAATTGTAGTTAATGCTTTGAGTGCTTTGGTAAGATTAGTGAGTAATTTCCTTTGTCTAATTTCCCGTTTACATCATTCTACAAATTTTCTTTAGTATAATAATGATTTCCTGCAAATCCAAAATCGTGTTCATTACTTTCATTATGGTAGGCTAGACTTTTCAAGGTTGGAATGCATGAACCCAACCTGCTGTGGTAGTTGTATGTACATAAAATTAATCCTCTAAATTTAATGGTTTGATTATGACTGTTTGGCATAGAAACACGACAATTGTAAATCTTTAGATCTCGTTGGCCTCCGAGTAACCGGGATGCTTTAGAATACAATTCGAGTGTAACTATTGAAATACCGATTTACTCGTCCTCAGATTAAGTATGATGCGGGATTGAACCTCATATACGTAATGTTTGGGAGTACTAAATTCTGAGTCTAATTAATCATTGAAATTTACGATTAGTTTTACATCATCAATACACTAGGGTTGGGGGATTGTATTCCCGTCCTGTTTGCTTCATCATATAGTTTAAAGTTTTAAATCATTCTTCATCAGCATTTTAGGTAATTTAGAATAGTTTCATTTCTTCCATAATTTCAAAATTGCATTTAGTTGTATCCAATTCCCAAACCAATCATCTTTTCCTTTTCTTTAGAGTCAGAGTTAGGATTCATTCATCTGTCCAATGTCGTCACAATTCCATTGTCCTATTTCCCTGTGGATACGATCCTGACTTACTGGGTTTATTATTAATGCGACAGTATTGCACTTGAGCCTAGAGAGTACGCACTTCTGAGACACATTCTTAGTCGCGTCAAGTTTTTGGTGCCGTTGTCGGGGAATTATGTAGACTTAGGATTAGATCGAGTCAATCTAAAACTTTGACCAAAAATTTCAAAAAAATTCAAAAACATATAAAAATTCAAAAAGCACAAAAAGATTCATCACCATCTCTCATAAGCTATTAATGCAAAATTCTGAACTCACTGCAACTCCCCATAATAATCCAGACCACATTCACGAAAACCCAATTGTTGAGTACGATCCTGATAACCCTCACACTCCTAACGCTCCACAGTTCTGGGTTCTACCTCCCACGCCGTCACACTCAATCTCGAATAGCACGTCGTTTTCCTTCTTAGGTCACACTTCAGAGAGCACTCCTAGTATACCAAGTGAGGATACCGAATCTTTGAGAGAGAGAGACATTTCACAACACGGTAGTGCAGCTGCCGACAAGGTAGAGGCCCCGTATCGCCCTTTGAGAGACGTCTTATATCCCGAGCGCACTATCACTCTGGGATGCATTTTACTCCCGTACAATGCTGGGTAATTTCGCTTCAGAAATGGGAAGATCCAAATACTTCCCACCTACCATGGACTGGATTCAGAAAATCCATATGCCCACATTATGGAATTTGAAAAGGCGTGCAAGACGCTCAGTGATCAAACTTACACAAAAGATGTGCTCCGCCTCAAACTCTTCCCATTCTTGCTAAAGGATAAGGCTAAGACCTGGCTATGGTTTTTACCTCCAAACTCGATTTCATCATGGAACGAGCTACAATCCAAATTTCTCAAGAAGTTATTTCCTCAAATCGAACGAATTCCATCAAGGCTCAAATTTAAACATTATAACAATTAGAAAATGAGTCATTCGAACGATGCTATGAGTGTTTCAATGAGTTAATTGCCTCGTGTCCCCATCATGGTTTTGATAAAACGCAGATAATTTCCTTTATCCATAATAGGATGAACATTAACTCCAAGCAACTCGTTGAGACCATAGGTAGTGGTCTGTTTGTCGACTTAGACGTCCATGATGCTGAGCTTCACCTGAGGTATGTCGCCGATACTACCCAATCTTAGGATACATCTAACCCTAACTCTCAGAATCGAACTCGTCAAGTGACCACCACTCCTTCAGCATCCGACCTATTTCATGTAGAAAAAATTCTATAGAGGGCAGTCGACTCGATATGCTTGAGAAAGGACTACGAGACGTACATGAGGTATTGGGAAGGGGACCAACTGGATCCATCCCTAACGCTGTTGAGAAGGTGTGTGCGATTTATGAGGCGTGTCATTCAACTGAGGAATGCCCGACTATACCCACATATAAAGTGATGCTTCAAGAGCAAGTAAGTGGCATAGGAGGATTTAAGGGTAATTTCGGTGCCCCGCATGGGAATTCCTACAACCCTTCATGGAAAAAGCACCCTTATTTTAGCTATGGGCAACAACATGCTGAGATGAACCCTACTTCACATATTGCCCCTCCTCCACCACAACTCTTTCAATAAGCTCCACACATGCAAGGATATGTGCAAGCACCACCACCTCAAGGATCATACATCCCTCCACCACGGAGAAGTATTAAAGATATAATCAACCACTTTATCAATACCCAAACTGTAACTAATGCTAGGCATGAGCGCATGATAAACGACATGAATGCGAACATCTCACAGTTGCAATCATCATTGAGTATCCAAGAGAAGGGAAAGTTTCCTGCCTATGGCCAAAGATCGCCCGAAGATCAAACTAGTGTTAGCTCCACCTCGAAAGAACATCAGGAGAAATGTCAATCTGTGACCACTCTTCGTAGTGGGAGAGTCATTGATTTATCACCTCTCCACACGATGCAACCAAAGACAAGGAGATTTCGCCCATCACGAAAGAGGCCGAAGATGTCCCCTTGAATGAGAGTGAGAAAGAGGACACTAGTGAGCCCGAGGGAGTAGTGAAACCACCCACCGCGGCACCATTTCCTCAAAGGTCGATTCCTTCTCATAAAGGAAGCCCCCGTGATGAAGTGCTAGATGTGCTAAAGCAAGTAAGGCTGAATTTACCTTTCCTCGATGCGATTAAGAAAATTCCAGCTTATGAAAAAGTCATCAAAGTATTATTGACGGTAAAAAGGAGGATGAAGGTATAGAAAAATGTCTTCCTAGCACAGAACGTGAGCTCCATACTACTCAATGATCTCCCACCCAAGTTCAAGGATCCAGGTGCACCCACGATTTCCTGCATCATTGGAGAAAATGAAATTGAGAAAGCCTTACTTGATTTGGGAGAAAGTGTCAATATCCTCCCTTACGCCATATATAGGCAACTTGATTTGGGCAACCTCAATCCCACCAAGGTCACTCTCCAATTAGAAGATCGAACCGTGAAGATCCCACGAGGCATAGTTGAGGACGTAATCATCCAAGTTGACACATTCTACTTCCTGGTAGACTTTGTCATTTAGGACACGGAGCCCTCATTCACCTCGAGTAACCATATTCCCATCATTCTTGGGCGCCTGTTCTTAGCTACGGCTAACGCAGTCATCAATACTCGGAATGGGCGAATGCAACTCACTTTTGGGAACATGACGTTAGAGACTAACATCTTCCATATTGCCCAACAGATGGGGGAAAAAGATGATCTTCATGCGGTGAGCCTAATAGACGAGATCGTAGAGGATTATTTCGAGGAAACTTATTGTGGAGACGCCTTAGGGTCCTATTTAGTGTCGAGCCACGAGAGTGAGCAGACGTACACCGCTTTCGAGAGGGAGGTTGAGGAGTTGTGAGAGTTATTTGATGAGAAAACGTCGGACGAGGATGCGAGAGATGTAAGTTGGGTTTCTAGATGCGAGGAATTACCAACGAGGGATACACGCATGGTTCCCTCCAACGAAAAATTTCCATCCCTCGAATTAAAGAAACTCCCCTCTAATATTAAATATGCATACCTAGGAGAGTATGAGACATTTCCTATTGTTGTCTCCTCTATCCTAGACGAAGAGCAGGAGGGAAAATTGCTAATGATTCTGAGGAAGCATCAAAATGCTTTTGGTTGGTGCATTGATGATTTGAAAAGGATAAGTCCTTTGTTTTGCACTCACAAGATCCATCTCGAAGAGGATATCAAGCCCAGAAATGTAAAGAAGGCTAAACCCTAATATGAAAGAAGTAGTGAGAATCGAAATTATCAAGTTATTAGATGTCGAGATTAACTACCCAATCTCAGATAGCAAGTGGGTGAGCCCTATTCAAGTTGTCCCGAAGAAGTCGCGCATGACAGTGATTGAGAATGCTAAGGGAGAGCTAGTTCCCCAACGTACCACCACCGGGTGACACGTTTGCATTGATTACCGAAAACTCAATACGGGAACTAGGAAAGACCATTTCCCCTTACCATTTATTAATCAGATGCTGGAGAGAGTAGCTGGCCACCCTTACTATTGCATCCTTGATGGTTATTCCGGATATAATCAAATTGAGGTAGATGTACTTGACCAAGAGAAAACAACTTTCACTTGCCCTTTTGCTACGTTGGCCTACAAATATATTCCATTTGGCTTGTGTAATGCACCCGCGACCTTTCAAAGGTGCATGTTAAGCCTATTTAGTGACATGGTCGAGAGAGGACTTGAAGTGTTCATGGACGATTTCATCATTTTTGGCACCTCCTTCGAACTTTGTCTTGAAAAGCTGGAAAAAGTACATGCCCAGTGTATGGAAAAGAACTTAGTGCTGAATTGGGAGAAATGCCACTTCATGGTCACCTAGGGAATAGTTCTTGGCCACATAGTTTCATCCAAGGGGATAGAAATTGATAGAGCTAAGATAGATGCCATAGCCAATCTACCCCCACCAAAATCGTTAAAATATGTGCGTTCCTTCTTGTGCCATGTGGGGTTCTATCGAAGGTTCATTAAGGACTTTAGCACCATCGCTAGACCCTTAAGCAACCTACTTATGAAGGACAACCCATTTGAGTGGACAGAAGCATGTCAAAGCGCTTTTGATAAACTGAAAACCATGCTTGTGTCCGCTCCCATCTTGCAAGTTTTGGATTGGTCTTTACCATTCGAACTTATGTGTGATGCTAGCGATTACGCGATAGGGGCTGTTTTGGGCCAAAGAAAAGACAAACAGGCTCATGTCGTCTACTACGCTAGCCGGACTCTTATCGGACCACAACTCAATTACTCCACTACCGAGAAGGAGTTGCTAGCAGTAATCTTTGCTCTTAACAAATTTTGGTCTTACCTTATCGGTTTTCCAATTACTTGCTTCACCGACCACGCAGCATTAAAATACCTACTTGCAAAGAAAGATGCAAAGCCGCGCCTCATTAGGTGGATCCTACTCCTACAAGAGTTCAATTTCTCCATTAAAGATAAGAAAGGGGTAGAAAACGTCATTGCCGACCACTTATCACGTCTTTCGTCCGACGTACCTAGTGATCCCATACCCATAGACGAATACTTTCCGAATGATCAACTCTTTGCTACCTCTTCATTACCTTAGTTTGTGGATATAGTGAACCACCTTGTCACGAGAGCCGTCCCTCCCGATTAGACATCGCAAGATAAGAAGAGGTTTATTACTTGGTCACGCATGTTTTTCTATGACGATCCCTTCCTATTTAAATATTGCGCTGACCAAATCATCCGATGATGCGTACCGGATTACGAGATCCCAAAAGTCATCCAATTTTATCATTCGAAAGCTTGTGGAGGCCACTTTTTGACGAAAAAGACGACCACTAAAAGTCTGTAATGCGGCCTCTATTGGCCCACAATATTCTGGGATGTGAGCGATGCTTGTAAATCCTACAATAGGTGCCAACGGATGGGAGCTATTGCCTGACGATACATGATGACTCTTACCCCTATACTCATTATTGAGATCTTCGACTGTTGGGGTATTAACTTCATGGGCCCTTCCCCCCTGTCCTTTGGTTTCCTATACATCCTTGTCGCGATAGATTATTTTTCTAAATGGGTGGAAGATATAGCTAACAAGACAAATGACAACAAAGTGGTGATTAAGTTCCTGCAGAAACACATACTTACCACTTCGGTGCTTCGAAAGCGATAATTAGTGATAATGGCAAGAACTTTTGTAATAGGCCATTCGCGAAGCTCATGAGAAAGTATGGTGTCGTTCACAAGGTTGGAACGACTTATCACCCACAAACGAATGGGCAGGCCAAACTAGCGAATCGGGAAATCAAGAACATTCTCGAAAAGACAGTCAATCCTACTCGAAAAGATTGGTCACTTAGATTGAACGATTCGCTATGGGCCTATCGTACTGCGTATAAAAATCTTCTCGGCATGTCCCCTTTTCACTTTGTGTATAGAAAACCTTGCCATCTTCCCGTGGAATTAGAGCACAAGGCGTATTGTGCAATTAAGGAGTTAAACTATGCCACGAATAAGGCTGGTGAAGCTCGTAAGCTTCAAATAAATGAGTTAGAAGAGATACGCAATGATGCGTATGAGAATGCAAAAATTTCCAAAGAAAGGATGAAACTCGCTCACGATAGCATCATTCGACGCAAAGAGTTTCTTCCCGGGCAAAAATTGCTTCTTTATAACTCTCGGCTTCATCTCTTTCCGGGCAAATTGCGGTCAAGATGGTCTGGCCCATTTATTGTGAAGAATATTTTCCCCCGCGGAGCTGTTGAGTTAGACGATTTGAAAGGGGGAAATATATTCAAAGTAAATGGACAACGCCTAAAGCCATATCTAGAGGCGTGTGTAGAAGAAGTCGACACCGTTTGGTTATCGGACCCCGTGTACGGGGTAAAGTGAGTTACTATAGTAAGGTCGTCGCACCCCCGACGCGTATGGGGTGAATTCTTGTGTATAGTAGATGAGAATCGCGTGTGTAGTGAGAGTCCATTGGATTAGAGTACATTCGGGAGAGAGCATTTACATGTTTCAGTAAATCGAGCCAAGTGGCGTTGACCATAGATTTTGAGAGAATTTTGAGTCCAAACTGATAGGGAGAATATCGAGAATTGAAAACTTTCGAATAAGAGCATGGAAATTAAGTTAGGGGAGAAATACAGCCTAGTAAAAAAAAACCCAGATCAGTTCCTTTCTTTTTGGTCCGGATCGGTCCGCCCCAAATCGGTTCTTTTATTTTAGAGTTAGACCGTTCCGGTAACTGAAGAGTTCGAATATTAAAGGACCGGACCGGTCCGGTCCCCAGGCAGACCAGTCCGCCCTCTGCAGAAATTGATTTCCCCTTTCCCTAGGTGCACCCCCTCCTCCCCAATCCCTTCCCTTCCCTCCCAATTCGTCTCCCTCATACCCATACCCAATGACCTTCCCCCACCAAATACGACTCCCCCGATATCCTCCCCTCTGTCCATGGTGAATTCTGTTCTCGCCAAGAGGAGTGTTGGTGCAATCGGTTCTTCGATCCGGATCGTAAACTCCACGTATAGCGCGCTGTCCAATGGACAGGTCAGCTCAACTCCGTCACCGCCCTCTTCATAGCTAGGGGTTGGTGCTAATTTCTTAATGAACTGTACGAAGCAGTTTTGGCAGCCGAGGTCCGCTCCTTCTATGGCACCCTTCTTCAGACGGGCCAATTCGAATCTCAATCATATGTTGATGGCACCATCATCCCTTTTTTGTTGGCCCTTTTCACGGCCAAGTTGGCCAAATACGACGTTCCCGATGTTCAAGAATTCACCTACCCAAGGAATGTCGCACCGGTCGCTAAAGAACTGATTATGGGGCGCATTGCCCCCGATGTTGCATGGACTGGGAAAACTGTTGCTGTTAGACATCTTAATGAGAAAGCGCGCCTCACATTCCAAATTGTGTGTGCAAATATTTTGCAAACGTCCAATGATTCGACAATGCGTCCCCGTCAGGCCACATTGACCTACCACCTCTTTGATCCACACACTTCCGTTCACCTGGCTCGCACCCTATACGCCGACATCATGGTCGTAACCATGTATGAGAAAAGTGCAACACCACTTCCATATGCACGTTTGATTACATCCATCCTCAAGGACTCTGGCATTGAGGCGCCGCTCAATCGTACTCGCCTCCCCGGTCCTTTTGGACCGGGAACCCACACTAAGAGCGCCAAATAGCTAGCCGTCCTTCGGGCAAGGCGGGGAAGTGATAGCGAGGACGATGTTGCCTCGAGGGAGAGCGACGAAGAGAAAGAAGAAGCAGCCGACGCTGATGTGAAAATGGGTGACATAGGTGCGGATGGAGAGTCGACGAAAGAACAAGATGACCCTGATTTTGAATGGGCAGGTAGCGACCTCAAGAACCGTATGTCGGCTCTTGAGACGAGATTCGACAACTTTTTGACCGACTACCATCACGATACGAGCATGATGTTCCATTTCCAAGCGGACCTGTACCGACGCCAAGGTGATCCCAACGCACCATTGCCATCCTACTTCTATGACCCCTATGGCCCCGACGCGCCCAGCTCTTCCCAACCCCCGCCCCAGTGAAGCTTTATTTGGTTGTGGCAATTTTTATTTGTTTTCCCTATTTCACATGGTTGTATTTTTTCCTCGTAATTGTGCCACAATCCTGTTTTATATAAAATATGCATTTTCTCCATTTGTTTGTTTTATTTATCGCACTTCTTATTTTTTCTTGTTTAGATTTTAGTCCTTTTTTCTTGAGGACAATGCAAAAGACTAAGTTGGGGGGGGGGGGGGGGGTCACAAGTGCGTATTTTAAAAACTTCACAAATTTTCAAAAATGCCCAAAAATCTCAAAAAAATCATAAAATTTTGAAAAACCTAAAAATATTTTGGTTCAAAATAAATAAAAATTGGAATTCAAATTTTTCAAAAATATCTTTAAAAGTCGGATTGAAGTCTCAAGTTGTAAAATTCAAATACACAAAGCCGAAATTGACCAAAGATGGAAATTGAGCGAAAATTGACGACTTAACGAATAAGTGTGAAGATTAACAAACCCGGTGAGATTCGAGCCTATCACTTTTTGCTAGTTTTTAAATCAATCCGAGTTAATTATTAACTCAAAGTTCTTTTTAGCGCCTAAAAAGTCATCGAGGATCTCAATCCTTCCATTTTGATCGATTATGAAAAATGTGTGTGATATTGCGTTGAAAAACGTGCAAAAAAATTAATCTCTAAACTTAATTCATCTCGAAACGCATATGGTAACGAAATTGGTATTTTGGACAATGAAGTAGGCCCTCGTTTGTCACCCAAAAATATTGGCTAGAAAAAGTTGTGAAAAATCATCCCTTTTGTAACCCAAATTTGAGCCGAATAATTTTTCCTTTTGTTTGACAACCCGAAAAACCCAAATAGCCCAAAATTTTGAAAAATGGAAAAATTCAGAATTTAAGTCCGACAAGTGCATATAAAGGGGCAAGAAAAAATAGTTATTCTCAACAAAAATAGCAAGAAAAGAAAAGAAGTGAAAAACATAAAAAATAGAGAAAAATAAGAAAAAAAATGAGCAATAGCCCGGAAAAAGCACAAATGGACATCATAAATGACTTTTCCAATTCCAACCTTCCTTACCATTGTCATTTTACCCCATATACCTTAAAACCCGAAAAATTCCTAACTGAGTCTAAATTGCGAAAATTGGTTACCGCATGGAGAGCTAATACACCAAAAGATAATAAAAGAGATTGAATGCGAGAATAAGAGGCAATATTCCCATTTTTAAAATCGTAATCCATTGATGAGATCCTATCACTATGAAATTTCTGTCTTTTTACTTGTGTGCGTGCTTTTGCGTCCATTATATTTACTCTTTATATCACGCATATCGATAGAATAGCCACATTCCGAGTGATTCGTTTGAGAGAGCATTCCATGAGAATTTGAATTCAAAACGAATTTTCGGATAAGTAACGAATTGGTCAATCGGTGGAAATCCTCGGTTAAATTTTTGGCTTCACACACACTCACTATGATTCGAGACATGTAAATATGACTTGATGATGACTATTTTCTGGGAAAGTTTGAATTATATAATTTTTACGTATTTTGAATTTTCCTTGAGTCGAATTTTGTGGGAATATTCTCTACAAACCCTCACGAGACACAACTCGTCCTACTAGGGTAACCTAGGGGTTTAAAGGCTTATTACATATGCTAAATGCAATCACTTGCCCGTGAAAAAGGTATTATATCCTAATAAAATGTTTTTCAAGAGTTGAGCCTTTCTAGGATTCTTTTACATTGCTCGAGACGCGCAAAGTTCTAAGTTAGGGGGGTTTGATTAGGCACAAATTCTTCCCAATTTATCCCTTAAATTTAGTTACTTTTAGCACATCAAACAACGTAATCAATTTGATTTTATCTCGTAATCTTTCTACTGACCTATCCTAACGAGTACACCGAGTTTCTAGTATTTCGTATTGATTTTACTGGTATTTGATGTCAATTAAAGAAAGAGAGAAACCGAGAGAATTAGAAAAGAAAAGAAGGAAAGTCAAAAGGGCAAAAGTGTAATTTTTACCAGGAATTCGGATGAGGCCCCTAAAGAGTAGTTGAAGATATCAAGTTCATCAGCACATAGGAAGAAACGAAACCTCAATCGGAGTTCCGGTGTGAAAGTTATGAGCAGTCAAAGTTGGAGAAAAAAAGTCAAAGGCAGACCGATCCGCAGGAGGACCGAACCGGTCCACAATGTCACATTCCAGAGAACCCCGGACCGAAGACGGATCAAAACTGAAGAAAAATAAAAGAATCGATCCTCCCCGGATCGATACGCCCAAGAAATAAAAGAACCGGTCCGAATTCCAGGCAGACCGATCCGCAGGAGGATCGGACCGGTCCGACTGTCGAGTTTTAATTTTGTTATCCTTCTCTAATGGAGAGTCTTAGTACAACTAAAACTCCTGAAGTTTTGTAGGGTATAAAAACCCGTTTTATTATCATTCTTTGTACGGAGAATTAATATAATTTTCCATTCTTTCTGTAAAACCCTAGTTTTGAAGGTAGATTACAATTTTAGTTCCAAGTTTGAAGAGTATTCAGATTTCAGCGATTACCAGTAATTTTAGTTAATGATTTGAGTGCTTTGGTAAGATTAGTGAGTAATTTCCCGTTTACATCATTCTACAAATTTTCCTTAGTTTAATCATGATTTCCTGCAAATCCAAAATCATGTTCATTACTTTCATTATGGTAGGCTAGAATTTTCAAGGTCGGAATGCATGAACCCAACCTGCTGTGGTAGTTGTATGTACATAAAATTAATCCTCTAAATTTAATGGTTTGATTATGACCGTATTGCATAGAAACACGACAATTGTAGATCTTTAGATCTCGTTTGCGTCCAAGTAACCAGGATGCTTTAGAATACAATTCGAGTGTAACTATTAAAATACTGATTTACTCGTCCTCAGATTAAGTATGATGCGGGCTTGAACCTCATATACGTAATGCTTGGGAGTACTAAATTCTGGGTCTAATTAATCATTGAAATTTACAATTAGTTTTATATCATCAATACACTAGGGTTGGGGGATTGTATTCCCATCCTGTTTTCTTCATCATATAGTTTAAAGTTTTAAATAATTCTTCATCAGCATTTTAGGGAATTTAGAATAGTTTCATTTCTTCCATAATTTCAAAATTGCATTTAGTTGTAGCTAATTCCCAAACCAATCATCTTTTCCTTTTCTTTAGAGTCAGAGTTAGGATTCATTCATCTGTCCAACGTTGTCACAATTCCATTGTCCTATTTCCCTGTGGATACGATCCCGACTTACTAGGTTTATTACTCACACGACAGTGTTGCACTTGAGCCTAGAGAGTACGCACTTCTGAGACACATTCTTAGTCGCGTCAGGATACATGCTTGCATAATCCATGTAGTTCTCGGAGATATTAACTTGGTCAAACTTCTTTAATAACATCTTGAGGTCTTCTTGGCTTTGTTCGACTCCTCTTCTTTAGCATCCACGGGCACTGGCGAATTAGCCCCTGGTCGGGCAAGGTTTGGAATCGAGAATTGAGTAGGTGGAGGACCGTTTGTAGGTGAGGCATACTTGATATGTGGGTATTCTTCTAAGACCCAATTAGTCTCGAGGGCAGGTGGACCTATAGCATGAGCAAAAACGATCTCAGGTGCATGAGCTTTAAGAGTCTGGGTTCAATGCCACTGCATCTCTAGGACATCGATTTGAAGGTTATCAATATTGGCACTGAGTTGGGTTATGATATCCATTAAATCAGGTAGGACATTCGGTGATGGATCGACATTCTCCATGGGTAACTTGCAGAGGTAGATCCTAAATTTAATTGAAGTAGCAAAAGAAACATTAGAGCTTCGTGGCTATTGGACGGAAGACCAAAACAAATCGGGATCCAAGCCAAATTTGGGTATGCGATCGAACAGAGAGGGAAAATGATTTAGGTTTAAGAAAAGTGGGGAATTTTTAGTATTTCTGAATAAGAGGATTTTTTTTTTGGTATTTTTAGTTTAAAAATGAGGGGAAAAGCAAAGGAATCTCAGCATGATTATTATCATTAGGTTTTCACTTGTATTATGTTTTCCTAAATTCAAAAAAGATGTTGGAGAGGACCCGAGCCTGGGAAAGATAAGTTTTAAGAATATAAGACACATTTGGATTTATTTCGAGGCTGACGGATAGGGTCCTATTTAAAAAAAAGGAAAAATAGTGAAAAAATTCGGGCGATATGTCGACCCTAAATTTTAACAGAGTTTCACATGGTAACCAACAAACTAATTATGAGTGTCCTAAGGTTGACACCTATATGAGGTTTATGAACTTGTTGGGTTAGTGGAAGGGTTCCCCCCTTTGGCATGCCTTCCACGATATACCTCTTGCTTATAAGGGCAATCATCCATTAGTATGTGTGGACAATCCATTTAATATACCTGAGTATGCATGAATTTCCTCACGTTATACCTCATGGGGATGGTACGTGTGAGAGGAAATTCAATATAATGGACGTATGTGAATGAGTTCCCTTATATATACCTCCCATGGTGAATTCAGTCAAGCGTACGATGCGTGGGGAACCATTTGATCTACGTTGAAGGTTTGAGTCTAATGAAATGTGAA
Organism: Sambucus nigra; assembly: GCA_949130495.1. Lineage (NCBI taxonomy): Eukaryota > Viridiplantae > Streptophyta > Magnoliopsida > Dipsacales > Adoxaceae > Sambucus > Sambucus nigra. The sequence continues at coordinate 349,644,803 of OX422214.1, forward strand.
AGTCATATCTCTTAGGTTAAACGTTCCCATTGAAGCCAGCACCCATCACGAAGTGACCCCCCAGTACGAGATAAATTTTTTTGCAATATTTCCATGCTTTGGTGATGTAGTGTGCAAAGATCCATGAGTCTTAATTAGTATCTTATGGAGATTTTTTTTTATTTGCGTGCTAATTAAGGGGAGTACTACCTTTAACGAGCCAGAATATGCATATATTATGAAAAGTAAATCTAGCATGGAGCATAAAGACTATACTAAGCATGGTGATAGGGTATCATGTGGATATACAAGTGAGTAACATGTGTAAGGTGAGAGATTGCATAGGAGTAGTGTGAGTGATCATGTGAACGTATACACGTGAATGTGTGTGGTAGTGAGCCTAAGCATGGATCATCTACAAGTAGTGTGTGAGATATGTAAGTGAGCATGTAGATATATATAAGTGAGAGAAGTGTGGGTGTGTACTAGTGAAGCTAAGCATGGATATTCTTCAAATGGTGTGTGAAGTATGTGAGTAAAGGTGAAATTGTACACCAGTGTATGTGTGTGAAGTGAGCATGTACAAGTGAGTAAAGAGTGATAATACATGACAAGAGAGCATGGTAATGATAAGCATGGGATAAGCATAAAAATGAAATGAGTAAAGGAGAAACGGGAACATACAAGTGGAAGCATATGTACACATGTAGAAAAGTAAGAGAGAAAATAATAACACACATAGAGTCTAGTCCTTTTAAAAAATTCCCCCGCGGAGTTGCCATTGTGGGCAACTGGGGTTGAAAACAATTCGAGGCACACAAATTCGGGTGTCGATCGTCATCAAGTGGGGGATGCTGTAAAGAGATAGCGTCGCCAACCTATTTTACTCAAAACAAGCAAAAGAATGTCATCGCCTCAAGAGAATGTCATCAAGGTCAAATTATTTCTTGCGAAACCAATTAGTTCGAATGTCCGGGGAGTAAGTTATGAAATGGGAAGGTGTTAGGCACCCATTCCTCCATTTGAGTCTCTCATGGTCTAATGCTAATCTTCTCCTTTTAGACTCCGTCACGTGTGCGTGCATGTGTATAACATAAATGGTGGGAGAATGGAACCACCCAACTCACGTATTTGAAGGGATGGAATGGATTCATCCATATGAGTGTTCCAAAAAATAATTGACACAAAATATGATGTAAGTTTTTTCCGAATAAAAAATCGCTATGAAATAGAGAATGTTCACGTCGCACGATACATAAATATGTAAGAGTATAGAACTCACAAAATATATTATATATTAAGATGTAAAAAAAGCATATAAATATGGAAAAAATATTTATGTATCTCGGGATTGGCCTAAGACGACTACATTTTCCATATCTCGGGATTGGCCTAAGAACTCATAAAATATATCACGTCGCACGAATCTCGGGATTGGCCTAAGACGACTACATAGCCCAAGGGACATCAAAGTCCACATACTTAAAAAATATCATAGGGGTGGGGATCAAACAACAAATCCAAATATAGGACTTCTCTTATGCGTGTGTAGATACAAATGTGTTGTAAGAGTGATAATGTGAAATAAAAATCCCACTTTTTGGAATTTATGGATAAACCCTCTTTTCGTCTTTCTGGGTTTTTATTAAAATAGATTATGTGTAATATTACTAATAAAGAGTACAAATTAGTGGATGTGATAAACGAAACAAAAGCAAAAAAATACAAATAAGGTGAATAACATTAAAATGGAAAAAATAGATAAAGGGATGGAGAAATAGACCTCCTTATAAATGCTTATTGCTGAATTTGAGATGCAAATATGCTAAATTTGAAGGGGTATGAATTAACAAGTGAGTTAAGGAAATGAGGTAAGAGAATTTCAAAAAATGGGCTATTTGGGAAAGGGCAAGGCTTTGACTTCGAGGAGAATATTTTCTAACTTTCTGAGAGGGGTCTCTTATATCTCCCTCAAGGTAAGGTCATAGCCCCTTTTTATAGGATCAAGGGGTGTCGATCAACATGGGTCCTGACCTGCCTACCAGCATAAGCCTACCTTGCTGGGCAAAGAAAAGTACATCATACTGATATAAAGGGTGTCTGGGTGTCTATAGGCAGTCCATAATGTTTTTTTTTCAAAAAACGAGCATAAAATGCAAATTTTAAGTCCGAATTGTTCATGGGATAGACCGATGGAAAGTAAACTTGGATCCCTTTAAGAATACATTGAGACACTCTCAAATTCGAGAGTTGACTAAAGTCAAATGGGGCTCAGAAGCTTCCTAAGGTCTCTAAATGGGAGGTTTTTGAAAGAAAATGAATCGTTCGACCAAACCATAAGGCTGATTTGCACACTGGGCAGACCGTTGGAAAGGGAATTCAGAGCCCTTCAAAATTTCATGAGATTTTCTCAAAATGGAGAGTTAACGGATTCAAATGGGGCTCGAGATTGACCAGAGTCTAATGGGGCCGAGAGCACTCGATGGCCTCTAGATCGATACTCGGAGTAAAATGGGTCATTTGTCTGAATTGTAAGGTCGATTCGCCAATGAGATGGGACCTTAGGAATTCAGAGACCTTGGATGATTCATTGAGATTTTCTGAAGATCGAGAGTTGGACGGATTCAAATGGGTCTCGGGAGTTCCCAGTGGCCTCTATATCGGTACTCGAAGTAAAATGAATTGTTTGTCTGAATTGTAAGGTCGATTCGCGTATGGGATGGATCGTTGGAAAGGGAATTTAGAGACCTTCAAAGATTCATTGATATTTGATATAGATGGAGAGTTGATCGGAGTTGAATGGGGACCGATAGCTCACGATGGCCTCTAAATTGGTACTAGGAGTATGACCTAGGGTTTATGGTGAACGAATTAGTGTTAGAGACCTAGGAGGTGCTTAGGGGGGGGGGGTCTTAGGATGGGGTGTCTACAAAATCTATATTGCCTACTTACCATTCTTTTACACAAGAACATGTAGGAGAATTAAAAATACATAAATATTTTATTAAGGACATGCCCTAGTCTACCCGAAATGGTATATGTTTGAACGAGTTACCTATTGTGGTGCTAGCAGAGCTAGCGAAACATGAATCGTTGCTAGAAACTGTGACTCTAGTGGAATCCTCTAAAGTGGCTACATCAAATTATTCTATTGACTTAATTGTTCTAGGTTAGCCTTCAGACTCCTCTTGGATGAATGACCCTCTGCTCCACATCCATAGAAACGTCCCTTAAATACTTCATTGTTTAATGCTTTTAGTGTTGTGTCTTGTCCTCCTTATGATGAAAGTGAATTTCTCCATTGGCCCCACCTTTTGATGAAAGTGAATTTCTCCATTGGCCCCACCTTTTTTCTTATGTGTAGAGTGTGTACTCTTATCTTCTGCCTTACCATGTTTAGAATTTTGAAAGTTTGAGTTCTCTTGACAATGCATAAGTGTAACCTTCATCGCCTTGGTATACCTGGTGTATGTTGGGTTCCCCAATACCTGCCTTATCTTCCAAGTTAGACCCCTCTAGTGCGAACGTAAAAATATTTGTGAACTCCTGTTCATACTCATATACTGTAAGTCTCCTCTAAACTAAAGAAAAAACTCCCTTTTTTATCACTCTAACTGCTAGAGAACTTGTCCTTGAACCTCTTACAGAACTCATTTACGTCCATGCTTATCCTACTTAATAGTGGTGACAGACTTTCACCACTGTAATTCCTCATGAATTAACTTAAAGATGGAAATCATATACCTATGAACCTTTATACAGTCCAACATCATTAAGTTCCTATGAATGTACTTCTTCCACTGGTCTGCCACCAAATTCCCTTGGTGCTCACAAACTCTTGCGGGTTAAACTTAGCAAGTGCCCATGTGTCATCTCTCAAATAGATAGTTGTGAATGAATTGGCACAACCACCTGTGGCGGTGGAAGCTAAAGGTGATGTAAGGAAGTGGCCTCCCCTATTGTGACTTCTTGGACAATAATGTTAGACATGTCAACTGGTATTTCTGATGGTGCCTACTATGGTGGATATTAGTCCATCTCAGTCTCCCGGTTAGAAGCCCTAGTGGCAGTTGTCTGTCCCCTCTTACCTCGAGTGTTTATCATTTCAAAGTATATAATGAAATTCGTATAATATATTAGTCACTAATAAAGAATACAAATCATCCTAACCATAGGGATCTAACATTAAATAACGCAAAGAAAAAAACTTAACGATTGTAACACATGTACTAAAGGAACTAGAACTTGTGATGCTCTAAGACCAATTGTAACACCCCTTATTTTCACACGTGTTGTTGATTAGGCTGACACATCGAAGATAGGGCACGTTGTGTAATTTATAAAATTCTTAGCATCAACGATAAATAAAAATGACGGTCGTAAAAAAAATCCATGACATAAATAATAATGGACAATAAAAAATAACTGAGTTTTAATAATATAAAAGAGTCTCCACTAAAATTAAATCCACTAACTACAAAAAATATCCACAATAACAAATAGTCTCAAACTATATGTAAACAAGTTGAAAACACATCATGAACAACAAATATTGGAATGTCAACTGAAATGAAATGACAAATCCAACTCTAAAGATAAATAACTAGATATCCAACTAATGCAAGTACGATTGCCCAATTCTATTGCTCATGTATACTACTACTACTACTACTACTACTACTACTACTACTACTACTACTACTACTACTACTACTAATAATAATAATAATAATAATAATAATAATAATAATAATAATAATAATAATAATAATAATAATAATAATAATATACGGGAAAATGATTTTAATAGATTTGGTTAAGGGCTCGAAAGTTGCAAGAAATATCTGTTTGACTTAACAATATTAAAAGTAGCCCATTTACGCCTCATGTCGTCTCCTCCCGACACTCGTACAATAATATCTCACCTCACCTTTAATTTGAGACAATTATAAATATCTGTATCCAACCTAACCTTAATAATATAAGGATACCATCCCATAATATTATACATCTTACCCACAATCCAAATTCAGTTGTTAATCTTTGCTAAATCTATCACTAGATATGTACTAAAAATCTCATTCCCAATATCTCCTAACTCATGACCGAACTAAACTACATGCATGCGACGTCCCATGAATGAAATCCAAATAAGGAATCCCATGATACACTTCTTTTTAATCAAATATTTGATTAAAATAAATGGTATGAGACTCCCTAAAAAAATACCAATAGCCCCAACTTACCATAACCATATCCATTACCAACTAGCATTAACCCAACTCAAAAACCAAACCAATACCTAACCATCGTACCTAAAGAAATCAAACAAGTCCAAAACCACCCTATAACAAAGAGTGTACCACATAATATAAATTAATTTGTTTATTCAGAGTAATCAACCAACCATAAACTGTCCCAACATAGAGTATTCACCCAACTCGTACCGATCTACCGATTGCACGAATAATCAAACCTTAATTGTCCCATGTCCGAGTAACATACCACCTCATGCCCCATCCTGAACCATACTGATAGTATAACTACTCTAAACAAATCCATAATTAAGTAATGTACCATAACCAAGAATTGATAATCATTATTTCTTCATTACGATTAACCCATCCTCGGTGCACTAACAAAATTTCACTCGTTATCCATACCTTATGATTTAAGTTTAAACTATATATAAATGAATTCCCGAATTAGTCTCATAATAATTTTCGAAACCCTTATATACCTATGTGCGTATACAAATAAATAAAATATACAAACCTTACCATAACCACCGAAGCATACACATCCAACTGTTAAGACACCCTCAAAACCCAATGTATAGGAATTTAGCATTATTATTAATAAATTATCGTCACATTGGATTAAGTGTGATGAATATATATATATATATATATATATATATATATATATATATATATATATATATATATATATATATATATATAGAGAGAGAGAGAGAGAGAGAGAGAATAAATGTCTCCTATATCACACCATTCATCACACCTAGTTCTAGGCCCTAAGAAATATTTTTTCTAAAAAAAAAATTCTATTGAAATTAACCTTTCAATCAACACATTTTCAAATTAGGCCAAAATACATTTTTTAGCTATTTTTAAAAATTCACAAAATTTTGGTGCCGCAGACCCCTATTAATATGGCATTTTCAATAGTTTTTTGTTGGATTTTTACAAAATAGCTAGAATTTGTGTTTTGACCTAAATTTTCAACATGTGTTGATTGGAAGTAAACTCCATGGGTAAAATAAAAAAAATTGAAATTTTTAGGGGCCTTAAACTAAGTGTGATGTATGGGTGATGTAGGAAGCATGATGTATATGAACCTTGCTGTCTCTCTCTCTCTCTGTGTCTATGTGTACATGACTATACTCATAGTCAAATAACTACACCCCAATACCTTGTATAGAGTTATACGTAATTTCCTATGGCACCCCATCCCAATGGTACACCACTAACCGTACACGTGCCTACCCTTAAGGCTAAATTTGGCACATTAAAAATAAAATTCTAAGCATCTTTATTCTCCTAGAGACGAGTCCAACAATACGAAACATAACATCAAAATTAATTACAACTATATTACTAAATCAATGAGTCATTCACAATAAATTCTTGAAAATAACTTGTTTACTAAGTAAATAACAAAATAGATTAAGTAAACTTCGAGAACAAAACTCTCTTTGAAATATAACACAAGATGTGTTTTGGATAGGTTTTGAATATGTATTCTAGATTTGTTAGTTTGATTCCCTTAGATTTTAAAATTAAAACCTACTATTAAGTCTTAAATGAGAAGCCATTCACAGAAGAAATTAAAAACATTCAAGCAAATAAACACAGGATTTTTAACGTGGTAAAACCCTCGAGTAAGGGAAACATCCACGACCCCCTCTACAGAGCAACATAAAAAATCCACTAGAAACAATTACAAGACAAGTTATAGCACTAAGCATGCAAATCAAAATCCTAAATCTAATTGAAGAAAATATACCTACACGAGTTACTCCACTCTCAAAGGCTTTTGACTTGATTTTGATCTCCCTGCATCATCTTACTTGCTTTGTCCTTGTCCACTTATTGTAGAAGCTCTAACAACAACAAGTTTCTAAAAAAGAACCACTATATCTAAGTGTTCGTGTGAGAGTGTAAGTGTTCGTGATGTGCACTAAATGCAGATTATGCAACTCAGCCTCTCAGAATAGTTATACAGACAAAATCCTATAAATCATCAAATTCTATATGACATTTAGATTCTGATTCAACTTATTTTAAAAAATAAAATTCTTATCAAGATCATATCTAAACAATCCTGCTATTAAAAAGAACCAAGATCCTATATGTCTCAACCTTATTTCTTTACAAATTTATTTTACAAAATGTGAAATATAAACTGGGAGACATCAACGCTTTTAGATATGAGAAACTTGAAAGAATCAGAAATCTCTTTTTCAAAAAAATTGAAATGAGAGAAGGATCTTTTTTAAAGTACACGAGAAATATAAAGATCCAATAGAAAAAAACCTAGAAAAAGGTCGTGTGATTATCTCTTTAGAAAACCTCAAAATTTCTATTGAGAAATTTGATTTTTTCCTAAAGATAGGTTCTAAAAGAGAAATCTGGTTTGAAGAGGTTTTCAAATAGCAAATACCCCAACAAATTAATGCTCGCAGAACCCTGAATCTAATTCTCAATATTGGGTTTTCTGGTATTTGGAAATGGAAGGTTTGGTTGTGTGGTATTTGGGAGAAAACACTTGGGGTTTGATCTTTGGACGAACTAGGATTTTCTATCTTATCTCTCTTCTCTCTGGTTTTCTTTCTCTAAAAAATGAGAGGACATCAAAAACTTCTCAAATGCTAACCCATGGACTCCTTTTATACAAGACGTAGAAGGATCAAGAAGGCTGAACCAAATTAAGGGCTGAGATTCACTCGACTGTTGGGCTTCGCATCTAACGGCTACAAACAGGCGGTGATTAAACTAACGTTAATTGGTTCTAACTGGGATCACATGGATTCCGATGGAACACATGAAGACCACTGCTAAAAATGATTTAAGGGTTGCAATTCACTCTTCTCTTCTAGACACAAAATAAACACAAATTGCTTTGATAGAAAGGCAACACGTGTATGGCTATGATCAGATAAGAATCGCGTGTTTTGTGTTTTCTAAAAATATGAATCGGACCCCCAGAATTCTCTAGCGCATTTGGTTTATACCCTGAACAATTTTTTAAGAAAAATAATATTTATATTTTAACCCCAAACATTCAAAATCGCATAATAACTAATTTAGAAAAATCATTTTTAATGTTTTAAAAATGTTTTAAGTGATTTAAAAGTGTTAGAAAAAATTCCTACAAAATAATATGACCCTTGTGCACACATAATATCAATAATATGTAGTGTAAGTGTCCTAAAGTTGTCATGAGGTAGATATAACTTCCCTTTGACGTATATCATGAGGTTCTTGGACTGGATATCTTCTTTGATGCTTGGATACTTTAAGAGAGAGAGAAACTCTTAAAAATCTAACGTACTTTGTCTCAATGTCCAAACTAGTTGGAACTCCTATATGATATACTCTTAAGTAATTCAATCATATAGTGTGTTCTCAATCTCTCCCTTTGGATATTAGAGACAAAATTCCCTTGAGTAACCTGTACTCGTGGGTAAAAAGAAAAAACCTAGATTTCTTATACAAAGTGTCTAACTACCCTTTACCATCCTAACCGAAAATAAGATAAAGAAAATACATCACCCAACTTTAATACATACCAATGCCCTAATAAATAGGAGAAGCTATACAATCGGGTACGATAAATGCCTGAAATAAATAAACGCTAAAGGGCATATTAGTTGAGTTAGTATAAAATAAGATATGAAATATAAGCCAGGTATATGAATTAAGATATGAAATATAAATCAGGTACATGAATTATAAGTCAGGTACTCAAGTTCCTCTCCCCCAATTTTGCTCAAATATACAACAGGGTAAAAAGATATAAAGAGGGAGAATATGTAATATGAAAACAACACGAGGAATAATATAATCAAAGGCAGATGCAAGGTTCTCCTACATTAAGAAGATGTTAGGAGTCGCCTATTGTCATTTTGAGAGACTTCCATGCCCTAAATCCTCAGAAACCATTTATTAACGAGCAACTACCGAGGCTATGATTGATGTGTGAATAATATAAGAACTATCATAGTTATGGCATTACGAAGATACTCAAATATAATATTATCATGCGGTTTAGTAAACAGATTAGCTAACTATTTTTCTGTATTGAGATATTCAATGTCTAATTCTTTAGACTCCACAAGATCACGAATGAAATGATGTCTAATTTTTATATGCTTAGTTCGGGAGTGCTGGACTGGATTTTTAGATATGTTTATGGAACTCTGGTTATAGCAATACATAGTCAATTTTTCTTCAATGATACCGTAATCAGTAAGCATCTGCTTAATCCGTAACAATTGGGTACAACTACTACTGGCTGCAATGTATTCAAATTTAGCCAATGAGATAGAGATACAATTTTGTGTCTTACTACTCCAACCTACTAAATTATTTCCTACATAATAGCACGCGCCGGAATTACTTTTACTGTCGTCCGAACACCTTACCCAATCGACATCAGTGTATCCTATAATAGCACTAGTGGTATCTTTATTGTACCAAATACCGTAATTTTGTGTACCCCTAACATATTTAATGATACGCTCGACACTTAACATGTGTGATTCTTTGGGTGTACATTGATATCTTGCACAGACACATACGACGAAAGTAATGTCATGTCGGGAAGCAGTAAGGTATAAGAGGCTCCCTATCATACTTCTATAAAGAGTTGGCTCAACATCCTTCCCATGTTCTTCTTTGGATAATTTGATAGTCATGATCATGGGTGTACGTACAGGTTTAGAGTGGTCTAACCCAATTTTCTTAATGAGATCAAAGACATATTTTGATTGATTAATAAATAGACCATCATTAAAATGTTTGACTTGTAGACCTAAGAAACATTATAATTCACCTGTTAAAGACATCTAAAATTCATAATGCATTATCTCAGAAAAATCTTTCACTTTATTAGGACAGGTTGAGCTGAAAATTATATCGTCTATTTAAACTTGGGCAATTAAGACATATTTGTCTGACTTCATAACAAATAAGGTTGGATCATTTCCACCTAGAATAAATTCGTGAGAGACTAGAAATGTAGACAAACCCTCATACCAAGCTCTAGGAGCTTGTTTCAATCCGTATAAGGCTTTCTTAAGTCTAAATACATGATCAGGAGAAGTGGGATTGATAAAACCTTTAGGTTTTTCTACGTATACTTTCTCAGTTAAAATTCCATTTAAAAATGTGGACTTAACATCCATTTGAAAAGGTTTGAATTGTAAATGGCATGATATGGATAAAAGAAGATGAACTGACTCAAGACGAGTGGCAGGGGCAAAAGTCTCATTAAAGTAAAGTCCTTTACACTTCAGTACTATTCATACTACGATGTCTATGGCCACATTATTTCCGAATGTTTTCAAAAGAGACTGTACACACCTACTTATCCAAATTTTAACTATTGTAGAAATAGTAGGAATACTTATGTTCTCCCAAGTCAGACCACACATAACTCTAACTATAAAAATAAGGGAGGATCTAAAACTTAAAAGAAACCATTTAAAAAGACCAAACAAAGCTTTTCTAAATCAAAGGGCAATAAAAAATTAAAAAACAGGCCCATTTGGATTAAAAAAGATGACTTGTTACCCTAGCTCTGATACCACTTAAAAATAACTTGTTTACTAAGTTAATAAAAAAATGTTATAGATTAAGTAAACTCCGATAATAAACTCCTTGAACAAAACTCTTTTTGAAATATAACACAAGATGTGTTTTGGACAGGTTCTGAATATGTATTCTAGATTTGTTAGTCTGATTACCTTAGATTTTAAAATTAAAACCTACTACTAAGTCTTAAATGAGAAGCCATTCACAGAAGAAATTAAGAACATTCAAGCAAATAAACACACGATTTTTAACGTGGTAAAACCCTCGAGTAAGGGAAACATCCACGACCCCCTCTACAGAGCAAAATAAAAAATCCACTAGAAACAATCACAATACAAGTTACAACACTAATCATGCAAATCAAGTTCCTAAATCTAAGTGAAGAAAATATACCTACACGAGTTACTCCACTCTCATCATCCTTTCTTTGTCCCTACAACATCATCATTGCTTTTTCCTTGTCCACTGATTGTAACAACACCAAATTTCTTAAAACGAACCACTATATCTAAGTGTTCGTGCGATAGTGTAGGTGTTCGTGATGTGTACTAAATGCAGATTATGCAACTCACCCTCTCAGAATAGTTATACAGACAAAATCTTACAAATCATCAACTTCTATATGACATGCAAATTCTGATTCAACGTATTTTGAAAAATAAACTTCTTGTCAAGGTCATATCTGAAAACAATCTTACTCTTAAAATGAGCCAAGATCCTATATGTCTCACCCTTATTTCTTTACAAATTTATTTCACAAAATGTGAAATATAAACGGGGACACATAAACGCTTTTAGATCAGAAAAACTTGAAAAAAATTAGAAATCTCTTTTTCAAAAAACTTGAAATGAGATAATGATCTTTTTAAAAGTAAACGAAAAATATAAAGATCCAAGAGATAAAAACCTAGAAAAAGGTTGTGTGATTTTCTCTTTGGAAAATCTCAAAATTTCTACTGAGAAATTTGAGTTTTTGATAAAGATATCTTCTAAAAGAGAAATCTGGTTTGAATAGGTCTTCAAACTGCAAATACTCCAACACCTTAATGCTTGTCGAAACCCTAAATTTAACTCTCTATATTGGGTTTTCTTGTATTTGGAAATGGAAGGTTTGGTTGTGTGGTATTTGGGAGAAAACACTTAGGGTTTGATCTTTGGACGAACTAGGGTTTTCTCTCTTCTCTCCTTCTCTCTGGTTTTATTTCTCTAAAAAATGAGATGAAATCAAAAACTTCTCAAATGCTAACCTAGGGACTCCTTTTATACTAGACATAGAAGGATCGAGAAGGCTGAACCAAATCAAGGGCTACGATTCACTCGACTGTTGGGCTTCGCATCTAACGGCTATAAACAAGTGGTATTAAACTAATGCTGATTGGTTCTAACTGGGATCACATGGATTCTGATGGAACGCATGTAGACCATTGATAAAATCACATAATAATTAATTTAGGAAAAATAATATTTACATTTTAAAATCACATGGATTCTGATGTATCATATGGATTCTGATGGATCACACAATAATTAACTGGGATCATATGGGTTCTGATGCAATTTTTTAGGAAAAATAGTATTTACTTTTTAACCCCAAACATTTAAAATCACACAATAATTAATTTAGAAAAATTATTTTTAATGTTTTAAAAATATTTTAAGTGATTTAAAAATGTTAGAAAAAAATTCCTACAAAATAATATGACCCTTGTGCACACATAATATCAATAATATTCAGTGTAAGTGTTCTAAAGTGGTCATGAGGTAGATATAACTTCCCTTTGATGTGGATCATGAGGTTCTTGGACTGGATATCTTCTTGGATGCTTGGATACTTTGAGAAAGAGAGCAACTCTTGAAAATTTAACCTACTTTGTCTTAACGTCCACACTAATTGGAACTCCTATATGATATAAGCTCAAGTAAGTCAATTATATAGTGTGTCCTCAATTCTGATTAATAATCTAGATAAACCACTCCCAATAAATTACCCGTTAAATCTTCTATGTAAATATTTATTAATAGTTAGATAATCATCGATTTAATTCCCCCAAATACTGGGTATTACATTTCCACATTGAGGTATCCAAACACATCCCTAGAAAAAAAGGATCGCAAAGAGATCAATCATAATTGAATTATCATGTTCTTTGATGAGGACTTGGTCGGGTTCAACCTACTTTATAAGGATGCTTTAGTACTTACATTAAGGATTGACAACTTTGACGTGAAAAGGATCCTCATCAACTAAGGTATATCTTTAGAAATTATATTTTTATGCAAATTGGGATACAACACCCACAACTTGGATACCAAATTTAGTCCCCTTATCGAATTCGATGAAAACGTGAAGACTCAATGGGGAAAATTAATTTTGAAGTCAAAGTCGGTCTAATTAGCCAAAAGATAGAGTTTTATATTTTCAGATCTGAGTTGCCTTATAATTCCATCCCTAGGAGAGGGTGGTTACATAACATGAGGGTCATACCATTATCTTTCCCCCATAAGTTATCATTTTTGATGTATAAAGGTGTAGTGGAGATCATGGGTGATTAAGCAGTGACAGAGAGTTACTTTGTCACTGCTATCATATAGAATAAGGATCATACCAAAAAATGCTCAGATAAAGATGACTTCAAGGCCAATCAAATCAAATAGAAATAAGTGGGAGCTCATATAGGGTTGAAGAAACTAGAGTAACCCCTATCGACTGAGCAATGGAAGAGATACGAGTAGTTCCCCTTGATAGAGATTAGCTATATAAGTTCTTCTTAATCGGCTCAATATTGCCAAAAGAGGACGATAATCAAGTGATGGGGTTCAAAAATAATAATTTAGATGTATTCGTATGGAAACCATCTGATTTTTAAACTATTAAATTGAAAGTTTCTTGTCAGTGAATGCATGTGTATCCTATATGCCAGCTAGTAAAGCACAAGCCAAGGAAGTTAGCTCTAGAAAGATTCAACGTGGTGGAAGATGAAGTTGAGAAACTAATTCATGATGAATCCATAAAGGATGTCCTAATTATAATATTGAATCTCAAATACGGTGGTTATCCGAAAAATAATGGCAAGTTGAGTGTGTATGTTGATTTCACCGACCTCAACAAGGCCTACCCAAAAGATAGTTTTCCTTTACCCAGGATTGTTTAGTTGGTAGACTCAACATTCGACCATTAATGGTTGAGTTTCATGGATACCTATTATGGATACCATCAAATACCATTGTTTGAACCCGATAAAGACAATACCTCATTCCTTACCACATTGGGATCGTATTACTATAGAGTCGTGCCATTTGGCCTAAAAAACACAAGGTCGAATTATCGGAGATTAGTTACCAAGATGTTTAAAAAGAACATCAGTTTAATAATGGAGGTTTATATTGACAACATGCTTGTAAAAGAAAGTTCACCGCTAATCACGTGAGGGATCTCACCAGTACCTTCAAGATCATCAGGAGTTATAAGATGAAGCACAATTCCTTTAAGTATGCATTTAGGGTTAACCACCATTAAGTAAGGTGCTTTAGAGATTACTAGAGTGATAACCATTAGGGAAGTCTAAATGATCATGGGATGTGTGTAGCCCTTATTCGGTTAATGTCTAGGTTGTCAGAAAACTATTAGCCATTCTTTTAAGATTTAGAAAAGGTGAACATAATGATCGAGACCAGAGAATATGATAGATCACTGGAGAAGATCAAAGGATACCATGTCTTCCCACCTTTATTGTCAAAACTAGTCAGTGGTGAGAAGCTCCATTTTTACTTGGCCATTTCACAACATGTAGCTAATGAGGCACTAGTCCGATTAGAAGATGCAGAAAAGTAACTAGTGTATAATGTTAGTCGTACTATTCTTGATACTTGAAAGAGATATATGACCATAAAGAAGATAGAATTGGACCTGTTAATGTCGTACAAAAAGATGAGACATTAGTTTGATGCCTACTCCATAGGTGTCCTCATCTTTCATCCTCTTAAAGAGGTCTTGAAGAAGGCCAACCTCACCACTAGAATGAGAAATTGATCTTTGGATTTAGAGGAGTTTGATATCAAATTTGAGATAAGAACTTCCATCACAAAGTTCTCATGCACCTTAGAAGATGAATTAGTTGATTATATCCCATTCCTAGACATGTTCAATGTCAATTTGGGAGGTCAATCCCTTTTCCCATCCATTATATGTCGAAGTGGAGGCTATTCATCGATGGAGCTTCCAATAAGAAAGGAACCAAAATAAGCACGTCTTCATCACTCTAGAAGTATCTATAACTAAAAATTCCATTTGGTTGATGTTTAAATGATAAAAAAATGAAGAAGAATATGAGACAATGATATTCGGCCTTAAGAGATAAACCACAATCAGGGTAAAAGATGTTTTCATCCACTATAATCTACATATGATTGCCATCCACCTTAGCGATGTATATGAAGCTAGGGATCCTATGATGCTAGACTATAGAGACAAAGACATGAGCCTACTCATGGCCTTCAATTCGGTCTCAGTATAATAATTATTGAGGAACTACAATAGCCATGTGGAAACCTAGCTACCTTAGCCTTAATAATTGATATCAATTTAAAGTGGGTAATCAAAGTGGAAGACATAAAATGACCAAGCATAGAGGAACCATAACTAAATCTATTAGACATGGAGACTGATGAAGAACCCAACTGAATGGACCCAATCATTGACAAATAGTTCCCATTGGATAAAAATAAGGCTCACAAACTGAAGATCTAGGTGGCCAAATTTTTCCTTAACATCCTAATCCTTAAATTTATTTTTATAGATTAAGTGGAAGGAATTATTATAGAAATGCAATAATCAAGTTATGGTGCTCGTGACAGAGGGCGGTCACTAGCTTATAAAGCCATTTTACAAGGCTATTGGTGACCCTTCATGCAAAAATATATGATCAATTTTTTTCATAAATACCCAAAGTGATAAGAGTTTTCTCCCATAATCAAGTATCTTGAGAGTGACTTCAATCCTCTCACAAGTCGCCGACTCTTTGCCAAATGGGGCATGGATATAATCGGTTCGTTTCTAAGATCTCCATGAGAAAGAAATTTCCTCATAACAACGATCGATTACTTCATAAAATGAATAAAATAAGAACCGTTGACCCACATTTGATAAGAAGATAAAGGGCAGTTTTTATAGAAGAATATCATCACCAAATTTAGGATTCCTGGGGCCATTATATCAGACAATGTAACCCAATTTGACAACAACTAATTTTGATATTTTGTGTAGAATATGAAATTTACAACCATTATGCGTTAGTTGTTTTCCTTCAAAGTAATGGAAAGGACATTATCTCAAGTAAGATTATCCTTGATGGAATCAGGTTCTAACTAAAGAAGGACAAAGTGAAGTTGGTGGGTGAACTCTCCAATTATCTCTAGGCTTACAAGACTACTCCAAGAAGATCCATCGATGAAACTACTTATACCTTGGAATATGGCATGTCATGCCTTACTCCCCCATGGTGTTAGTATCTCCCAAATATTTGGGCAAGGGAATAGAGTGGCCAAATCTTTGGTTGCCATTACCCACCCTAATATAAAGGAATTTTTTTATTTTTGGCATGATTAATCTCTTCCTCCACAAGCTCTACTACACCTAAAGATGATTCCATAGATTTATTTACATTTAATTCTCCTTTATAATATTTTTCTGGAGATAAGGTATGTCCTCCTCCATTATACTAGGGGTTAGGGTATGTCTTCCACTATCTATTGTATCTAGTCTCACATTTTTTATTGGTCCAAAAATATACCCAGGGGGAATTTGATATTTATCAATTAAATGATAATTTAAAATTTTTAAACTTATCATCTAAAATATTTATTGCTATGGAGTGATTCAATCAATAATAAAGTAATTAATCAAACAATGAGTAATAAATATAAAAAAAATAATAGCAATATTAAAGAGAAAGTTTAGAGAAACTTTGAAAGATGAGATTTTAATGTGGCTCAGCCTTACTTATGTCCACACTCGAAAAGGTACTCGAGAAACTTCACTATCATCGATTTGTTAAGCGAGAACCGACAACCTCACATGGACTTATCATACCTTTCAAATCGTAAACAACGAAATTCTAAAACTCGTCCTTGACCAAGCGAAACACATGCAACATCCCATGGTCTAATTCTACCTTGACTCCCCACAACTATGTCATTATTGGCTGTGAAGATAAAATGAACTTCAAACATATTAACAAAATGATATTATTATATAAAGTGTAACACAAACTTTATTCCAATAAGCAATAACGGTAAAATGGATTTTTACTTTCTCTCTATGGAAAAATAAACTTTTAAACAAATTAAGTACAATGTTTTAACGTTTAGGATTTTGAATCTTTAGCTTAAGTGGGTAAGCGATTAGGATCTTTAATACAGGAGATTTGGATTTAAACTTATCTCAAGTGTGTTTCCTTGAAGCTTTGGATTTAATGGAGTTTTTGGATCTAAAACTTCCAAATGGGTTTGGGACTTGATTTTTCTCTCTAAAAACTCAAATATAGATGAGACAAGCTTTTTAATGGAACTTAAACTTAAGAAGGTAATTATAATAGCTTGTTTATTTGTAATGGAAGACAAATGGATCTTTTTGCAGGGTTTTTAAAAATTAGCCATTAGGGGGTAGTTTGACAAATTCACGGGCTTTAAGAAATTGAATTTTTAAGTATAATTATTGACAACATTGACTAAAATACCCTTGGAGTAGAATCCATATGTTTGGATTTCACTCTATGTATAATCAAAACACTTTGAAAACTTGCTCTTTTAATTTTTGGTCCAAGAGAAAAAACTTATAATTTTTTTTTACCTAAAATACATGCCTTTGGAGTCAACTATAGAGTCAACTCTAACTCATATGGAGTCAACTCTAAGTTGGAAAAATTGGTCTAAATGGTCTTAAGCTTTAGGGGATAGTTAAGGATCATTTTAGGAGATTGGTTTAAGGTTTGTACTCACTTTTATGATATTGTTTACTTTACAAACTCACTTAAACCTTTGAATATTGGGAAGAAATTTTCTTACTTCTTTTGATCACTTGACCTGGAGTGTTTCTTATTAAAATGAGGCTTGGGCTTGCTTTAATTTGATCATGGTCTTAGTTTTTGGTTGACTTTCTTCTTTAGATCATGGAACTCTTTGTTTGTTTTTACATGCACTGGGAAGGTTTCTTGTTCTTCATCTTCACATCATTTTCTTTGCTTGGTTTATGAGCTGATGTTATGTATGGATTTGGATCACATAACTTGGTTTCATTGGTATTGTATTTTTAAACATGTATGGCTTGAGATGGTATGATCTTTCTTTCACGCTTTCATTCTTGGGTAACTTATATGAACATGGCTTGGCTTTACATGGCTTGATGTTAGATAGAAATTCTTCACTGTCTTAGATTCATGGCTTGTATCTTCATTTGTAATGCTTGCGATCTTGGTTGCATGGACGATATGATCGTTGCGATGTATCTCATATTCTATTGATTGCTTCGTTTTATCTCAAGTACATTAGAGAGAAGATAGTGAAGTATGATCATTTCACATTTTTCTTTATATAACTTATTGGGCCCTCGGTTGCCCCCCCCCCCCCCCCCAAAAAAAAAAAAAATCACATTTATCTTTAATGGAGTTCAAACTGACCATATTTTGGGCATTTGTGAATAAAAAAACTAGAAAAATATCTATTTGACCCCTGAAATTACTATAAAATATTAATTCTTTCTTTTTTTTACGTATGATCCCCAGAACATGGTATTTGTTTCAATAAGTCCTCGTGTGAAGAAATGCCACTAAAATAAAAGTGTGCAAAAATTAACTTATTTTTCATGATTTAGATCAATGACATGGTTTGTTTGTTGATACTAAACTTTCCAACTTGACATCTATAATATATTATCATAGTTTCAAAATAAAATTTATTTTTTAGTTAATTAATTTAAATTAAACTAATAATATTTAGTATTTTAAATTTAATATGTTTTTTAATATGTTAGAAATCTTTAAAAAAAATATTCTCACATTTAATGTTAATTAATTTCCTTTAACAACCATTAAAATAAAATTTTAGTAAGTGATAGTTTAATTTAACTAATATTAAGAAACTTAAAATATTTAACTTCTTGTTAAAAAATCTTATATGATTAAAAGGTTGATAATGCTTAATTTACTGAATATTAAAATTTTATTTCTAAAACTTATTAAACATTAAATTTTAAATTAAAAATATGTAAAAATTAAAATGATAAATAGTAAAACTTAGATATAAGGTTTTATAAGGGAAAATAATTAAATTCGTCGGTTTAAAAAAGGGCAAACACGTAAATTATATTCCATTAAATTCAACATATTTTTGGGGTGGAAATTACAATTGGAAAAATGATCATACATCAAAGGTTCAATGAATATAAAAGTTCGAAAGGGCTATCACGAAACATTTTAATAACATTAGAGATCAAATAGGCAATTTACTTACTCTATATAAAAATTACTTCAATTCATGAACCATAATTTTACATGTTTATTTAATTTGATTTTCTACATTTTTTCTTTAAAGAAATTAGATTGATATAAAGTTTAAGTTTTAGAATAATTTTTTTGACTAAAGTGTTGACATAAACTTTGAAAATTTATGAAAAATTACAGAACTTAAATGCTAGAAAAGTATAAATTATAATTGACAAAATGGTGTAGGATTTGGGAAATAGGAATAACTACAATTAAACACTAAAATATCAGATTGATATGGAGTTCTCAGCAGTTCTCGATTCCAACACAACATATGGCTTCCCCTAGAGAGTGAATTTCGTCTTCAATACTAAAGTATTTGCACACAAGAACAATTGCAAAATAAAAACTCCTTTAAATTGTGCAATTATGTTAATGGGTTTCAGAATTCACCTTTTGCGACACATGAGAAAACATTTATGGATAAATTCTATGGATTTTACGAAGAAGGGGCTGGAACTTGAAAGACAAGGACTTTTTATATAACATATTTATTGTTCAACGATCTTTTTCACATTTTATCTTACACATATAACTAAAAAATGTATTTTCCTATTCTAATGGAATCGAGGCAACTATTTTTTTAGTAATTTGCCTTTCTTAGTCATTAAAGGGGTTCTTTAGATTGTTTAAGTGAATGACATAGTTTCTGAGCTCCTTTGTATTCACTTTTGTATCTTTTACTAATTAGAAATGAATTGAAAAACGGTACAGTTATACAATTCACACACACCCATTAACGTAACCTGAGATTAGAAATTTACATTTTTAAAATATAATGTGCACCTTTCTCACCTCCACCTTTATATAACTAGGGTGGTTTCTGTTTAGTTATCACTAAAAAATATTTATATCTCGAGATAAATTCTTCACTATGAAATTTAAATAAATATTTTAAAAGGTCATCAAGGGGTTTTTGAAATGATAAAAAATTACATAAGAACATGAATCCAAGAATTTATGGTTTGTCTTGTAAGCATCCTCATATCGAATTATAATTATTTTTCGTAGCACTCTAGTTTAGAAATATAAAATAAATTATTATCATTTCTATTGAATGACACATTATAATTCAGATAATATAACTTAAAATATGTATGTTACATAATGGGTAATGTAAGGGATATTGAACCATAATAAAAGCAGTAATTAGAGATTAGCCCCCAAATAATTATGAATGCAAGAAGAGAACAGGGGAGACTAGATGTACGTGGTTTGTCAGGGAGAACAATGATAATTGGAGTTCTAGGAATTCTAACTGATAGTTCAAGTTGCCACGTGCAAGTTACAGTTAATGTCTTCATAATGAGTATGGCCGCCTTTATTTATAAGCTTAGGGGTCGTCTCTTCATGTTTATCTTAACATCAAATCATAGTGTCCTATTAGAACTGGTCTCCTAAACTATTAGTTTGATCTTCCAAGATTTGAATTTATCTTCCTTCATATTTGGAGGTCTCCTAGAAATGTGGCCTCCCAAACTTGCGATCTCCCCGAGCTATGGTCTCTCGTCATACACCATCCACATGACGTGCCACACAACATTCTATAAGGTACTGTTGCGTGATCTTTCTCTATCTATAGTTTTAGTTTTTTATAGAGATTTTATCTATCTCTCTTCTTCTTCTTCTTCTTCTTCTTCTTCTTCTTCTTCTTCTTCTTCTTCTTATTCTTCTTCTTCTTCTTACCATGCATAGATGTGGTAGAAAATATAAGGTATCTGCAACTAATAACTTTTGGGAATTTTGTAACAAGTATGGAATTCCCGATAGTATTAACCTAAGGGTATCTTAAGAGGAAGAGTATATCCTTGATCTTACTTCTGGTGAGGTAGCCTTTGTGATAGTTTCCATATTGGAAGGATGGTTTGTTTCCCCTTTCACCCATTTTTAGTGAGGGTGCTTTACTATTAAGGAATACTCCTAGCTCCAAAAAATAGTTTACTCTACCGAATTATGATTGGTACAGTTTCCATAACCAAATCTGTGGGACGAACCTAGGTCATAAGAAGATCAAGTATTGTTATGACTTTAGATTTTCTCCAAGCTCAGATCTCTACCACTTCCAAGCTAGGTAATAGTTCCGTAAGTTGGTTACATACTTGTTTCGATCATAACAGGATACTAAAAAATTATCCTTATTATCTCCGGGGATATTTATAGTGAAGACTATGACGGTCTTAGGTTTACACCCACCAAGGGGAACCTGGTAGGTCGTTTAGTTGTTTTGTTTTCTCAAAGTATTTGAATTTTTTTCTTATCGTCATGATCTTTATACAAATCATTTTTGAATACCAAGCCATACTATTACTAGGTCAACCTTAATGATTTGGAGACGGTTTGGGGATGTCAGACCCCAACAGGTGTTTGACCATATTGGAGGGAGACTCGTATTTTGCTCAGTTGCGATTTAACCGTTTAGTCTCTCACCAATTTTACATTTATTCCTGACTTTGTGGTCGCCGATTCCTCTGTGGTCGGTGAGGAATCCATTTCGCCTACCAGCCTATTCCCAGCAATACAGCTAGAGGGGTTTACTTCCAAGAATTATCCCCACACATCATCTCAAAAGAATTAGACTTCGACCAAGGAGAAGAATAAGAGGAGGACCTTGACTCATTCTTGGATAATCTTAAATATATATTTTCTTATGATGCTAGCATCTCTGGTCGTCCTTGGGAAGAGGTTAGAGTTGAAGAGGAATTTTTTGTGGAAGACGTTTTGTTCCCATCGATTTCTAGTAATTTAGAAGACTTGGATGGAAAACAGAGGAAGAGAGTCGACTTAGGGGATTCTAGGGACAAATTAAAGAAACAACTAGCCGTTAACACTCAGGCCAAACAAACTACTACTATCAATGAGAGAAGGAAGAAATTGATCCCCCTTAGGGATAAAGAGTCCCTAGAGCTAGAATGCCAGTGCATAGAGGCCGAACGAGCAAAAAAAAGAAAGATCGATAAAACCCAGCTCGATAATGCTCCTCCTTCCCGTGTCATTTCCATTCGGCTTGTTGTAATCAACGATCCCCAATAATGGTAAGGGTGATGCTCAAGGACTCCTCCCCCATGAGAAGAGCCGTGATCGCACTTGGGAGATATCCTTTCGGAAGGGGATGGAACCATTGATCGAGGTCGATTCATCCCATATAGGCCTGGAAGTGGCTTTCTCAATAGACCATTCAGTGATATTTCTATCTAAGATGTTTAACTTGAGATGCTTTACTCTTGAAAGTCTACACAAGGAGGGCCTGCAGCGCAATGCTTTAGTAAGCCATGTACTTTCTCATTTTATTAAGTTATGTGCCATAATTTGTTTCTAACTTTTCCCTCTTTTCGGTGCAAAGCATGAATGTCGCTCAGGATCTTACTGGTTGAGTAGATGTTTACCAAAACTAACATTGATTCACTGAAAAAGTTCAACGTTACTCTGAAGGTCCAGATCTCCACTCAATGCCAGTAGACGAACGATCTCAACAACAAGTTAAAAGATGAGGTGGATGCCAAAATGAAGGCAGTGGAGGAAGATGAGCGAACTGAAATGAGTTTAGCAGGGTGGACACTGAACTTTCTAAGATCAAGATTACCTTCTAGTGCAAGGTACTGGAGAAGCTCATCCTTAAGAAGCAGAAATGTGCGATGAATTGGAATCGCGAGGACGACATGGAGAAATGCTATAATGAAGGGTATGAGGCGACCGCCTAGGAGGTTGTTGCTTAGCTAGACTACTATGAGTCTATTTCCTTCAAGGTTTGGATGTCCAGCCTACAATGGGGGAATATTTACAAAGGCAATCCTACTTACACCGAATATCCTCCCCTGATGAACCCTATAGCCTCTCATGTTGTTGCTCTAGCCCAGGTCTCCATTAATCACTCTGATCTTGTTTCTATTATTAGGAGGGACCATCCCTAATTCATCAGTTCAGGGTGATAGGGTCGGTACCGAGTGGTCCAGCCTGCCCGTTACTGATGACCATTATCTCCCCAAACCCCTAATTATGAGTTATGTAATTTATCTTTGACCCTTAGTGGTAAATTTTTATATCCTCTGGCCATTTTAATATATTAATAAAAAATATGGTTCCCTTTTCATTGATCTCTTTCATGTGCATTTGTTTAGTATTCACTACACAACCTTGCTATTTTGATGATATTATAATTTGGGCTTGTAAGACCACGCCTGGTCATCTTCCATGTGTTATTTGTTTCCGTAAGACTCCTTTTTTCTTAACTGAAAAGAAAATAATTTTTCTATGATTTTAACCTGGTCGGCCTTTCTCACTTGGATTTGATCCGTAGGTGACATGATCAATTTTATAGTTATTTGAGGTCGACCACAAGTAAATGAAGTGATTAATTCAAGCCAATTTACATTAAATGGAATTTTCCCCCACTTAGATCGATATACCTTAGATCATACCACTTCTCAAATGGATTTTTACCTTTCCAAGGTCGATCTGCTTCAAATCATACCTCTATTCAAGTGGGTTTTTAGTGTTAAATATTGGTGACCAACTTACATCTGAGTTCTACCATGAAGCTCTTATGTGGGTTATTGCTTTTTTTAAGACGGTCTCCTTTAGATTATACCATTCTTCATGGGCTTTAGCCAATCTACTTCAAATCTTACCACTTTTTAAGTGTTTTTTTATGCCAAACATAGGCGACCAACTCACGTTTGAGTTATACCACACAGTTATTACGTGAATTTTTACCTCTTCTAGTCTGGTCTAATTTAGATCACACCACTCTTTAAGTGATTTTTGGTCAATCTGCTTCAGATTATACCACTTTTTATGTGGGTTTTTATGCCAAATGTGGGCGGCTAACTCACGTTTGAGTAGTACCACACGGTTCTTAAGTGGGTTTTTTGCCTATTCTAGGTCGTTCTATTTTAGATCATACCACTCTTCAAGTTAGTTTTGGTTGATCAACTTTATATTGTACCACTTTTTAAATGGGTTTTGATGCTAAATGTAGGCGACCAATTCACGTCTGAGTTGTACCATGCAGTTCTTACGTGGGTTTTTATCTTTTTTCGGAGGCCGACCCTTCTTATTTGTCATACCACTACTTGAGTGGATTTAAATATTTTGAATAAATCAAACAGAGATCTTGAATAACTTAGAAAGGTAATAATTAATCATTTTATTTTTTATAAAGAAAGAAGGAAAACATCTAATTTTTGATTTAGTGATAAAACATTTTAAGGTTCATACCATTCCATAACCTTAGAACTAGTTTCTCATTTAATTATTCAAAATTTTATGATCCCCCTCCCCCTTTTGAGGCTATTCGATAAGGTCCTTTCCAGTTCGGTGCATGTTTCCCATCTGATGGATTCTTTGTGGGAAACAACATCTTTCTGAGGACCAAGTTGTCGACCTGCAATTCTCTAATCTTTACCTTCTTTTCGTGTTATTTTGCCAGTTCTTATTGGTAGGCGGATAAATATATCAGATCTATATCACTTAGTTCCTTGGCTAGATTCAACTCATGAGATATTGATCATTATTATGGACATCTTCAAATATCTATGATCTGAGTGTTAGAAGTTCGATCTTTACAGGGATGACAACTTCCTTACCATAGGCAAGGGTGTATAGAGTCTCTCTTATTAGATTTTTAGGGGTCGTCCTATATGCCCAAAGAATAGAGGGAAACTCATCCACCCATATACCATTATCATTATCTAATTGGTGCTTGATTACGGACAAAAAAGGTTTTGTTGGTTATCTATGCATATCCACTGCATTGGGGGAAGACCACTGACGCACAGTGGAGTCTGACTCCTTGTTCTGCGCAGAAGTCACGAAATGAGTCATTATCGAATTGTGTTTAATTGTATGTAACCAACGTTCTTAGGATTCCAAATCATGTAATGATATTCCTCCAAACGAATCTTCTGGCATCCACCAACCTGATGTCAGTGAGTGGTTCGGCCTTAACCCACTTTGTGAAGTAGTCGATCACTGTTATTAGATATCTGCGTTGACCTAGTGCAAGAAGAAATATGACCATTACATTAATGCCCCATTGGGTGAAAGGTCCTGACCTGATGAGGGCGTTTATATCTCCCATAGGTAACTTGATCAATGGTGAAAACAACTGACACTTAAGGCATGAAATGGGACCATTATATTCCTGCCCCATTTGATGGACAACTTTTTGGTATGTTGTCGTTGTGGAAAGCCTATCTAATCAAAACCTTCAATTACCTACAAAAATATAATAAAACTAGAGTGTAGAGGTAAGTAAGGGTGTCAATCCAAATCTAAGGGTAAAACATACAAGAGAGGCATGCAATTCATTTGTTTATTATTTTCTTTTTCGATTTTTCACTTTTTCCAATTTTTTTTATCTTTTTCAATATTAAAACAATTTTGAGATTAAGGTGAATTGAGAAATAACTAAACTAAAATCAAATATCTAAAAACTAACTAAAAATTATGATGAAAATGAAGTGAACTCTAAATAAATGAACATGTAAAATATGAGATAGTGACAAAATCAAAGTGAGAGCAAACAAGAGATGGCATTAAACCATAAATTCTAGTTAATTTAATTAATTAGTTCTTTCAAATTAAATATCCCAAGCTAGTATCAAAATTACAAATTAGCTCTCGTTGCAAATGTAATTTTAACAATAATATTTTAGAAAATTAAATTTAACACTCCTATAACTCTTGAAATGTAGATCCAAACATCATCTAACAAATCACCCGATAGGATCGATTTTCTAAATAAGTTTAAATCATAAAAATAAGTGTAGAGTAGAAATTCAACGAAATAATTCCGCATTTTAGAAAAACCTATCTCTAGTTCGATTCTAAAATGAAACTAAAACTAGAATCTCTATTTTCTCTCAAAAATCATTTACCCTCTCTCGAGGCATAAATCAAAAGTAAGAGTGCCAAGTTAATTATCAAAGGGAATTTTAATGTAATTAAACTAATGAAAACGAATTAACATCAAATTATGGGTTCATCCCACCCCATGAAAGGATTTTTTTAGCCTAACATAATATGAATCCTGATAATCAAATAAATAAGGCAATAACATAAAAATGGAAAAGGAAACAATCGAACCAAATCTCTTTGAGTGAAATTGAGCTCCAGTCCTTCATTGAATTTGTCCATTATCCATTGAAATTGAGCATCCAAATGATTTTCAATAATATACACACACTCAATTGAATCTCTCACAAATTGTTCACTCACCAACCTAAAAAAATTTAAAAGAAAGTAAAAAAAACTATTTACAAGTTGTTTCTCCCTCTCTAATCTCCTTTCTCAAAACCCTCTTAGGGTTTCTAGGTGATCTTCCTTTTTATGGACTTGGGTCTTCTTATATAATTCACATGGAGCTAAGGGGTAAGGTTGGAAATTATGGGATAAGAGATCATGGGGTGTATGAGGTGAGAGAGGGGGTGTGAGGTGTGTGGGGTTATTTTAGGAATAAGGGGTCTAAAACGGTGTTGGGGGTATATTGGGTATATGGTTAAAGGTAGTTTTCAAAACATGTGGGCTTTTTATTTTTGTATTGGGTTAATTTTGGTCTTATTTCTTTTGTGGTCTTGGTTTTTAGCAGGTGGAAAAATAGTATATGGGTTTTGGGGGTAAAAATGGAAGATGAATCTTTGAGGTTAATTGGGTCTAAGAAAGCGTGTGTGATACCGATTTAAATAGTTGTGCAAATTCCAATTACAAACCTATTTAATTAGAGTCAATTTATAAATCATTTCATCCCTTAAACTCAAATAGCAACGTGTGTCTAGTGTCAAACCAACATAAATAAATTATGTGACATAATATTCAGGAAAATCCCCCTCACGGAAAAACCTTTTTATGTCTAGAACTTTGATAAGTTTACAAGATCATTGACTTACATGCAACCTGATAATCGCCCACAACTGTAACGCACGGTGTCTTCGCCAAACATTGAAAGCATCGGCTATAAATTAGCAATGATTCACACGTAGCTATACCACAAGGACACGCGGTCTTCTAGCAAAGAATAAACACGTAGAAGATCCTCAATGACACACAGTCATAAATTCATAGTGACTCACGCAACACTCGGTTGTAATGAAATCCCCACAAAGAATGAACAATAGAAAACTATGTTTTGGGTTCCACAAAATAACTCACTCAAAAAAAATTAGGATTGTGAATTGTGAAACAAAAGTTATGAACCCTCAAATGGTTGGAGAATAGTATAAAATCGTATTCAGTCAAAACAATTTTTTCTCCACACGAAAATCGAGAGGTCTGACACCCTATTTATAATAAAAATCAAGGTGGTGACGTGTTAGAACAAAACAACTCTCGTTCAAACGACACGATGTCATTTGAGCGAGATAATATCTCGTTTGAACTAGGTACGATGTCGTTCGAATGGCATCATACACGTAACTCAGAAACCTTCAATCTTTTAAATATCTTGGAAACCTCAAAACTTAAGACTGTTCACGAGATCAGAAATATTTATCCAAAAACTATTTAAAATCATTTCAAAAATTATTTTTCATAAATAGAAAAATATTTTAACTTTCACAAAAATATCCCAACACTTTTAATGTAAAATGTAAATGGAACTTAAACACATTTTATCAAATTCATCCTAGTTAGGCTTGAATGTTGAAGTCTTCTTAAAATTCGGATTCTTCTTTGTAGATGTAAGTTTATCAATCCTACGACGACTTGTAGCAACTTATAGCGGTATATGATATAATTAATTATGACAGACCATGTCCTTACAAATCTCCCCCTATGTCTATGCCGATACAAAATAAAAAATATCTGAATTATCAATCTCACATGACCTATACAAATCTACCCTTCAAAAACTCAAACGTGGAAACGTAAACTATCAAGTCTTCAAACTTTTCAAACGATGCTTTAACAATCAATTCTTCAAAACTTGAAGCTTTTCTCATCAGGGTGTGCAATCCAAAAATCTTCAATTGTACCTACACACATGAGACAAAGCAAAAACCTCATAACGTATCGAGTTTGAAATGATATAAACATAAAACATGTAAGCATAATCAAATCTCCCCCATACATAGACTCCCCCATAAAATCATAATTCGTTCTCCCTCTTTTTATTTGTCCGAAATAGACAAGGAAAATAATAAATCACGTAAAATAAATCGAGGTGTCACGATAAACCAAGGCAAAAAAACTAATTTTGATTTTTTAGATTTTTTTCATACAAAAAATGCAAAAATGTTGTTAAAAAGTCACACACCATGAATTTACAGTAAGTCAACCCAATCATGGAAATGGAATGAATAGGTGTGAACACATTGTCACACCCCGCCTATTTCTGGCGTTGGCCGCCACTAAAACTAAGCCGGGCGTGAGTAAATAAATACCATCCTTAACATGTGACATATATGAGACATAAAATTTTAATCCACAATATAATTTATTTTAATTAAACCCAAATATGAAATGACATTCAACCGATAAAGCTCCAAAATGCGATTAAATTCATCACATAATCTCCCAACATCTCAATAATGAAATAAATCAATCAAACTGAAAATTAAAACAACTTTGGAACCAAAAAGACCCAATAACTCCAAAATAGTCTCATAAATAAAATGACTGAATGGAAAGAGAAAATCCAACTACTAAAGCAGTAACATAAATCCAGCTGCACCTCCAAAAGATCTCCAATGAATCCTATGCAGCAACTCCCAAATATCCTGAAAAAGACTAGTCAACGCATGTGTCAGAGCCAAAGCCCCGAGAATGTAAACTGGATACTCTCCTCAAATAGGGTCCTTGAACCCAGACAATAGTGCTATATATATCGACTATAACAATAGAATCTTTTAATTTCGAGTTTATTAATCACCATAAATAAATTCACAATTACCTGCCAGGTTTTCATAAAAGCCATACCAATATAATTTTAATTAACCCACCTTCCCAACAATGTTAACTTTTATTTAATTTAACCGTGAAGAATATTACCAATACCCGTCCCCTTGTCAAGTCCGCCGTTTGATCCGTTTTTATCCTGCGATCCTCGCGATATGACAAGGTTCCACGCACGCACCCGTCCCCTTGTCAAGTCCGCTGTCTGGTCCGTTTTTATCCCGCGACCCTCGCGATATGACAAGGTTCCACACACGATATGACATAACTCGTCCTCTGACCCATTCAAACCGTCGGCCCTAGACACATTATGTTGCCAATAAATTTTTAATATCCGTTTTAGTCCTGCGATATTAAATTCTATATTTCTTGTTTTCATAAATCACATTAATTTCCCCCACCCATAAAAGCGATGTGAAAATCCTCAAAATAACCTTTAGTCCCAACTAAGGGTTCCCAAAACACAATATCGTCATATCCTAAGCAAAGAATGATTACATAATTTCACTCCACCTAGATATCAATCCTAGGCTATCACAACAAAGGTATAATATAGAAAATCACCCCCACCCCAAATTATATAACCCACATAGATTTACACTAACTAGTCCCATACCTAATTACCATCAATCGTAATTAAGGCCCACTTACTAGTCCTATACCTAACAAGTGTACTATAACAAGGGTGAAAACCAATTATCTACCATACCCAATCTTCTCGAAAAATTATCATATTTCCATAGAGTAACATAATTCCAAATTATAACAACATTCATAATAATACTAAATTCCCATTTAAATAATTCACTTTAAAAAGTGGAAATCAAAGACACCTAAATATTATGATTTTCAGAATAATCGTTACATGCAAGTCCTATCATGATCCTTATTTTACAACACAAGAAATTAAATTAAACTAGGGTTTTCACATGAAATATCGAAATTTACTTTTAAAAGGGCTCCTCTACATGCACATGTCTATTGCAAAATCGACTACACCGACACAACCCAAAGAATACACAGTTAAAATTATTCGGTATCATTAATTTTTTTTATGTAAAACAACCCCGAAATTTATCTCTTCAATCTTTATATTCATATCTTATTTTAGAAAATATGAGTTTAATGGAGGCTACAATCAAGACACAACACTAAAGGAAAAGAATAGGGTCAACATGCCTGGGATTAGTTCGACAGAAAAATCTAATTACGTGAATGTGTTCCTCTCGAAAAATGGGTCAAAACTCCTTCTTGAATCGACTCGGGACAGATTAGCCGTGGCCTTCAAAACTGAGCTTGAAAAGTTATTTTAATGGTGGCTAGGGTTTTGAGGTAGAAGAAGATGGAGAAAATAGAGTTTTCTGCTCTTAGGGTTTTCACAAATGAGTGTTTAAAAATCTATCCCCGTCCCTTTAATTATATATAAGAGAAAGAGTTTTAAAGAAATTCAAATTTATCAAAAATGGATTGCAGCGCACGTTTTCTGAAGGCATCGATCGATCGATGCCCAGGCGTTGATCGATCGATCACCCCGGAAAACTGACAGTTTTGCTTAAAAATGCCATAAGGCAAAATATATAAAAATATCATATAAAATCCGTTTTAACTCCGATTTCAATTCCACTTGAAGTTTTATTCTTCTAAAATCATAACCAACATATTTAACCAATAAAAATAAAAAATTATAAAATTTATTTTTCCCGAGTTTTCCAATTAATTAAATTAAATAATAAAAACACGGGGTGTTACATACTTCCCCACTAGCAAAGAATTTCGTCCTCGAAATTAGACGAAGCATAGACATTAACGCATAAATCTTGCAAAAAGAAATGAGATCCACATAAGACTACCCCGCAAAATAACACCATTAGGCGCCCATACACCTAATCTACTTAAATAAAATATATATAAGTATTTAAGATGGTATTACGTACCGTGATACTCCACTAGCCACGCAATCTATCCTACTCTGACTAAACCTGAGGTACATAACACCTCCCAAAACTGAGATTGGTTGGTGCAGTGACCAGCCATGTTCACCTGACCCTACCGGCGCTGCTGGCGCTTCCTGAACTCCGATCGCCACCAATACTGCTGGGGCTCCCCGCACTCCGGACCCTGCCGGCGCTGGAGGGCCTTGCTGGCCCTGCATAGCTTGACCCTAATGGTCCTCTCTTTTGAAACACCTATTCGCCTTGTGTCCCACTTTCCCACACTTGAAACAAGTACTCTGAAAAGGCTCCGAATTCCCATTCCAATTTTTCTCCCCCTGACGACCCTGTCTCTGTTGGTCCTAATGAGAATTATTGTTCTGTTGCCCTTGGTTAGGCCTCTGCCTTTTCCATGCTTGGTCATTGTGACCCTTGTTGTCTCCTCCCTGACCCTCGGTCTCTTGCCTTTTTCCCAATTTCTTTTGATAGTTTATTTTATCATGCTAGTGTAATATTGCGACATCCACTACTTGGGCGTAAGCAGTATATGCCGGATTTCCCTAAACCATCTGCCTAATGGGCCAGGACAGACCTTTGATGAAACTTTCCATCTTTTTCCTCTCAGTGTCTACCTCCTCCGGTACAAACATAGATAAGTTGGTAAACTCCTGTTCATATTCGACAATTGACTTTGTCCCTTGCTCCAACTCCAGAAACTCCCTTTTCTTTTCATTCCTGATAGCATATGGAAAATACTTATTATTGAACCTGATCTGAAATTCTGCATAACTCAACTGATCTCGCTCCTCTGGTGTGGTGGTACTCTCCCACCACTATAAAGCATTCCCTGACAATTTGAACGTTGCTAACATCTGCTTCTGCACATCTGTGCAGTCCACCATCCTCAAATGCCTCTCCATATCCCTCCTCCCATGGTGAGCAACCGTTGGGTCAGATCCCCTTCCAAAGGTGGCGGGATTGCCCTTAAAGAAAATGGTCCTCACCCTATCCCAAGTTGAGACGGATGTACCCCGCTGCTGTGCCTCTAAGATCACCCCTCTCTATCTCCCCATCTCCAAACCAGCCGCTGTGGCCTCACGAATGATAGCCTCTAACTCCTCAGCCTTCGAAGTAATCCATCGCCGCCTCTCCTGAGCCGCGGGTCCAGAAACAGACTCCTCTCTCCTACTCCCATTTCTCCTTGTGTTCGCCATCTGAAAAGATAGGAACAAAACAACATCAGACTCGGAATGACTAAGAGTACAAATCATCAAAACAGAATCAAAGATAAGCAACGCGGAAGTTAAAATGGACTCATAACCTACGCGACCTAAGACCATGCTCTGATACCATCTGTCACACCCCGCCTATTTCTGGTGTCGGCCACCACCAAAACTAAGCCGGGCGTGAGTAAATAAAATAAGATCCTTAGCATGTGACATATATGATACATAAAATTTTAATCCACAATATAATTTATTTTAATTAAACTCAAATATGAAATGACATTCAACCGATAAAGCTCCAAAATGCGATTAAATCCATCACATAATCTCCCAACATCTCAATAATGAAATAAATCAATCCAACTGAAACTTAAAACAACTTTGGAACCAAAAAGGCCCAATAACTCCAAAATAGTCTCATAAATAAAACGACTGAATGGAAAGAGAAAATCCAACTACTAAAGCAGTAACATAAATCCAGCTGCACCTCCAAAAGATCTCCAATGAATCCTATGCAGCAACTCCCAAAAATCCTGAAAAAGATTAGTCAAGGCATGTGTCAAAGCCAAAGCCCCGAGCATGTAAACCGGTTACTCTCCTCAAATAGGGTCCTTGAACCAAGACAATAGTGCTATATATATCGACTATAACAATATAATCTTTTAATTTCGAGTTTATTAATCACCATAAATAAATTCATAATTACCTGCCAGGTTTTCATAAAAGCCATACCAATATAATTTTAATTAACCCACCTTCCCAACAATGTTAACTTTTATTTAATTTAACCATGAAGAGTATTACCAATACCCGTCCCCTTGTCAAGTCCGCCGTCTGATCCGTTTTTATCCTGCGATCCTCGCGATATGAGAAGGTTCCACGCACGCACCGTCCCCTTGTCAAGTCCGCCGTCTGGTCCATTTTTATCCTGCGACCCTCGCGATATGATAATATTTCACACACGACACGACATAACTTGTCCTTTGACCCGTTCAAACTATCGGCCCTAGACACATTATGTCGCCAATAAATTTTTAATATCCGTTTTAGTCCTGCGATATTAAATTCTACATTCCTTGTTTTCATACATCACATTAATTTCCCCCACCCTTAAAAGCGATGTGAAAATCCTCAAAATAACATTTAGTCCCAACTAAGGGTTCCCAAAACACAATATCGTCCTATCCTAAGCAAATAATGATTACAAAATTTCACTCCACCTAGATATCAATCCTAGGCTATAACAACAAAGGTATAATATAGAAAAT
The DNA here is from genome assembly GCA_949130495.1 of Sambucus nigra. Taxonomy (NCBI): domain Eukaryota; kingdom Viridiplantae; phylum Streptophyta; class Magnoliopsida; order Dipsacales; family Adoxaceae; genus Sambucus; species Sambucus nigra. The sequence continues at coordinate 349,678,467 of OX422214.1, forward strand.
CACCCCCAAACCCAAATTATATAACCCGCATAGACTTACACTAACTAGTCCCATACCTAATTAGCATCTGTAGAGGGGGCTTGAAGCTCAGCGTGGCAACTCAAGCGTGACATCTTAGTGAGGTAGCTCAGCGTGGCAACTCAAGCGTGACACCTTGGTTAGGCAGCTCAGCGTGGCAACTCAAGCGTGACATCTTGGTGAGGCAGCTCAGCGTGGCAACCCAAGCGTGACATCTTGGTGAGGTAGCTCAGCGTGGCAGCTTGGAAAGGAAGCTCAGCGTGGCAACTCAAGCGTGACATCTTGGTGAGGCAGCTCAGCGTGGCAACTCAAACGTGACACCTTGGTTAGGCAGCTCAGCGTGGCAACTCAAGCGTGACATCTTGGTGAGGCAGCTCAGCGTGGCAACCCAAGCGTGACATCTTGGTGAGGTAGCTCAGCGTGGCAGCTTGGAAAGGCAGCTCAGCGTGGCAACTCAAGCGTGACATCTTGGTGAGGCAGCTCAGCGTGGCAACTCAAGCGTGACATCTTGGTGAGGCAGCTCAGCGTGGCAACTCATATTTTAGCTTGTTGTTTTAATCACATCGTACTTTCATTATTGATTTCTGTAAGCTTTAACGATTGTAATGACGTAACGATAATAACTAAAGGGTTTGTATGAGGTCAAACGGTACTTGCGAGAGACCAGGCTAGGCAGGGTCTGGGAGAGCTTTCATGCTCTATCAAATGACCTCACTGTGGGAACTTTAGAGGGACCTGGTTTGGAGGATTGAGAAGTAAGGCACCGTTGGGGCTTATCCTGACCATCTTAGATACACCTGGTAAAACACCGAAGGACCCCGACCGTGGAACCTCAAGCGGAGCAGCTTGGAGTTCCTTCGGGCATTAAGTTATGGACCAAATAACCCTCTACTTAATGTCACATCTACTGTGGGTGATGTCACTAGCCATCTAAACGTTGTCAGACATGCACTTGAGTAAACCACTGTGGTATTTGGGGCTGTCAGGCAGTTGGTGAGCCACTTCTGCGACAACAACCCCCTAACACACAGTGGATAGGCAAAAGGCATGTCTTGGCATTTAATGTTTAATGACGTGGAGACAACTAGTGCATCAGGCATTTAATGTTGTGACATAAAGTATGAGGGATGTCTTTCATAGTATTTAATGACTGAGTTGCCTTGGGGTGGTATGGGGGGGGGGGGGGGCTATTTAAGGACCCCAACCACCTTTGAGGAGGGCATGTGGTTTAAACTGGAGAATTAAAAAAGAGTTATTGCAAACTAGAGAGCTCATTGACTCACCATTGTCATTAATTATGAAGCTTTTAATATTTAACAGAGATTCTTGAGGGTGTTTGGTGTTTTTCTACCTGCCTATCAGGGTGTATCTAGGGTGCTTACTTCTCCCCCCCTCTAGCTAAGCCACTTCTAAAAGGTCCATTAGCATGACCTGAGTTATACACGAGAGATTTGAGAGTTTAAACTGAGCTCATCTTCATTGAGTTTGTGTGTGTAGTTCCTATAATTAGTCTAGGGTTTTGGCTAATTTAACTTGTGATTACCATACTCAATAGGGGTTACGCCTCCATATATATAATCTAAAGTACTCTCTTACATTTGGCGACTCTGCTGGGGAGGCATCCTTCTAGAGAAGGAGTATGGCGCAGGATAACGCTACTAGAAGACTCAATTTCGATGACATAGAGAATAATGAAGAACAGGCTGCGAGGGAGCAGGAGGCCCTAAGAGATGGGGCTCCTCGAGTAGAGGTACCGCTGGCTCCAACAACGATAGGCGTCCCAGGGGCGGCACAATCTTCCATGAGCGCGGGGCTGGGACCGGCCCAGATGGCGCTCCTCATGAGCAAATTTTATGAATTTTTGCAAACCCCAGTAGCTTCAACTATACTCGGAGGGCTGGAGACTAATGCCTTCGTAACACCGGGAGTGGCCCCAGGGGCCCCACCAGGGGCAGGCATTACGGGAGCGGTCCCAGCAAGTGTACCCTCTGTCGTGAATCCCACTGTGGGCGGCTCAGGAGTTTCAACGGCGCAACCGATAACGTTCGCTCCGGTTGCAACGAGCACTCAACCATCTGCTCCGTTGCAGGTGGCCCCAGTAGCCTCGCCCCTGGAAGAGATGAGAAAAGAGATGCAGAAGGAGATGCTGAAGTTCATGCAGTCTTCCTCGCAGGCTGTGGGCGAGGTGGCAGCAGTCTACGACTTCCGGACACCCTACCCCCAGGAGTACAACGACGAACCTTACCCGAAGGACTATATTCCCCCTACCTTTGAAAAATACTCAGGGAAGGGTGGGAACCCGAAGGAACACATTAAGCGTTTCGTTGAACACTTGGGGGCGCATTGCAATGACAAAAAGCTTAGGCTGAGGGAGTTTTCCAAATCCCTGACTGATAAAGCCTACACTTAGTACTCTCACCTGCCTCCCAATAGTGTCTCCACGTGGGAGGAGATGCACGTGCTGTTCGTCCGAAAGTTCTTCTTGGCAGAAGATGAGTTCACCCTAACCCAACTGGGGAGGGAGAGGCAAAGGCTAGGGGAGGAGGTAGTGGCCTATATCCGAAGGTTTAGGGAAAGGTCCCTCGACGTGAGGGAAGAAGCTAAGGAGGTCAGGTTACTACAAATTTGCGCTGAGGGATTACTTCCTGAGTATATCTGTCACCTGATCAATGAGACACGCGAGGGAACTTTTTCAGCTTTCTTAAAATCTGCAAGAAATATATCGTTGGTGGTGCGACCTAGCCCGGTAGTAGCCCCCATGATGTTCAGACAGACGATACAACCCATCGAGGGAAGGTCTCAGGCCCCACGGGTAGGATATGTTGAGAGAGAAGATGGGGGCAAGGGTCAGAGGAAGGACAACAAAAGAAAGTTCGGAAGGGATAGAGAAGACCCGCCACCGTTGCCTTGTACGGTGGAGGAGGCTATGAGTTGCTATAACGCAATGGTCTAAGGCGGAATGGTTTACGAGCCAAAGGCGTCCCGGTGGAGGAGCCCGGCGCGGCAACTAGGGCCAATCCCAAATATTGTCAGGTTCATCGAAAGGTCCAGCATCCAACAGAAAGCTGCTTCACGCTGCGAAGAATCATAGACAAATACGTGAAGGCGGGAACGCTGCAAATCCCCCCACAAAACGTTAACAATAACCCGCTCCCGGCGCATGGGGCCAATGTTGTGACGGCCTACGATAAGGAGACAGAGCGAGAGGGGAGAGGGGCAACGATGGAGTTTGATAAAGCACTGGAGTATTGCACTAGGGGAATGGCTAACGTAGTTCTGGCGTATGATGAAGCAAGTGCTAGGGACGTAGAAGATGCCTATAGCGCTGAGGGCGAGGAAACGAATCCAGTCATAGAATATAGCGCAGTTTCGAAATCCCCAAAGTTTGCTTGGTTCTTCGATCAAGTGGGGATACCAAAGGAGAGCAGATTGGAAATAACTCGGGCGATCCTTGACATCACGAAGAAGGACGCGGTTCCCTCGCTGAAATGGAGGGGACCCATGGCGAGGCTGGTGAAAAAGTTCCTATCAGAGGTAACCTTCAGCGATGCAGATAGAGCTGTAAGGTTCCCTCATAACAGGCCCTTGTATGTGACGGCCAGTATCAACGGGGTTAGTTTTGCAAGAACGCTTATGGATGGGGGTGCTTCCATCAACATTATGCCGATCAACTCCTTCCACGCAGCTGATATCCCAGAAGAAAGGTTGGTCCCCATGCCTCTGGTAATCTCAGGGTATGACAACCAATCTTCCAAATCCATTGGGTATGTGAATGTGGGAATTGTAATGGGAAATCTGAGTTCCCACATCAAGTTCCATGTAATAGAAAGTGCAACTTCCTATCATTTACTAATAGGAAGAGTATGGATGCACAATCAAGGTTTAGTTCCTTCAACATATCATCAATGCGCCAAGGCGAATGTCAAAGGAACAGAAGTGGCCATTAGGGCTACAAAAAGGCCTTTTGCTATCGAGGAAGCTCACTTTGTAGATGCGGCCTTTTATACGGATTTGGAGGAGGATGCTCGAGTCCTAACGAGAAGAATGGAGGGGGCATGGGTTCCCTCGATCAGAGATAGAATGGGGCCCCTGAACGAGCAAAGCAAAGAAGCCGCGAGTAACGAAGGGGTGAGGGCCGAAGAAACCCATCAGGTGATCCCTCGACCCCAAGGTACCACGAAGAAGCTCAAAAACAAAGTAAGGCTTAGAATGGATCCTGTGGAGCATGAGGTCCAACGGCAAAGCGTGCTGAGTCGCTTCTCAGGTGGAAGAATCGCTGAGGCTTCGAGAGAAAGAAAGAGGAAGGTCGTGGCAACAGTTACCAACAGGCAATGCAAGAAGGTGGTCACTGAAGAGGGGAAGGTGGTACACCATTTATAACGATGTGAGCGGGTGGCCGAAGAGACCGAGGATGGGGCTGACCCATTATATGAGTGTTTCTTGGTAGATCAACAGGGACAGTGTATGGTGATAGACAACTCCAACATACAGGAGTTCGTGGAGGGGGTCGCCGAAGAACCAGACTACATGGAAAATCAACCGAAGCCCCAGGCACAAGAGTTGGAGCAGTTGAACCTGGCAGAAGAAGGGGAAGACCCAAGGCCTATCTTCATCGCGAAGGATCTCGGTAAGGAGAAACGAGAAGCCTTGGTTGGGCTAATCCGGGAGTACATAGATGTCTTTGCATGGAAGTATATCGAAATGGAAGGGCTGGATGAGGAAGTCAGCTGCCACAAGCTAAACGTGATGCCTTCAGCCATCCCGGTGAAGCAGGCAACAAGGACTTATAAACCGGAGTTGGACTTGAAGATTAAGGAAGAGGTTCAGCGTTTGTTGGCAGCAGGATTCATCAAACCAATACAGCATCCCCTTTGGCTATCTAGCATTGTGCCAGTAGGAAAAAAGGACAAAAATCAAATAAGGATCTGTGTGGATTTTAGAGATTTGAACAGGGCTTGCCCCAAAGATGAGTTCCCTCTACCCTCCATTGATAGCTTGATAGATGCCACGGCTGGGCATGAGATGTATAGCTTCATGGATGGGTACGTAGGGTACAACCAGATCAAAATGGACCCCGTGGACGTAGAGAAAACGGCATTCAGAACCCCGTTGGGCAATTTCATGTACAAAGTAATGCCATTTGGACTTAAGAACGCGGGAGCTACTTATCAGAGAACAATGATGGCCATTTTTCACGATTTCTTCCACAAATTTGTAGAATTCTATGTGGATGATTTGGTCATCAAATCGAAGAAGGAGGAGTCCCACCTAAACGACTTAAAGAAGGTGTTTTCTCGATGTAGGAAGTATAAATTAAGGATGAACCCATTGAAGTGCGTCTTCGGAGTAACATGTGGGAAGTTTCTAGGCTTTGTGGTTGATCGACAAGGGGTGCAGATGGACCAGGATAAACAACGCGCGATCTTAGAAATGCCGTGCCCAAGAACGACGAAAGAGCTGAAAAGTTTCCTCGGTAAAGTCTCCTACCTTAGAAGATTTGTACCAGGATTGGCCGAGGTAACACACCCGTTGATGCATCTTCTGCGAAAGAACACAAAGTTCAGGTGGGAAAAGGATCACCAGGAGTCTCTCGATGAATTGAAGAAGCTGCTCGTTTCACCACAAATCATGGTTCCTCCACAGGCAGGAGTACCGTTGCAGCTGTACCTCACCTCCACTGCAAGGTCCGTTGGAGCTTTGCTGGCACAAGAGATTGACGGGCAAGAACGACCAGTGTATTACCTCAGCAGGATCATACATGGGCCAGAGATTAGATATAGCAGCCTAGAAAGGCATTGTTTGGCCTTAGTCTTTGTAGCACAAAAACTTAGACATTATATGCTGTCTTTTACAATTCACATTGTAACTAGATGTGATCCTATTAAGTATTTGTTGGCTAGAACTATCTTGATTGGCAGGGCAGCTAGGTGGTTCCTTATTCTCTCCGAATATGATTTAAAGTGTGTGGTTCCTCGTGCTATCAAGAGCCAGGCGTATGCTGATATATTGGCAATCTTCCCATCGGGAACGTTTGAACCACCTAAAGAAGACGTTCCGGGAGACGACTTATAGGCCAACTATCTAGATACAACCGATGAGGAATGGACGATGCAGTTCGATGGGTCTTCGGCTGAAAAAAAAGGAGGGGCAGGGGTCATCCTTTCAAAAGGAATGGAGGAAATTTGCCTTTCCTACAAACTAGATTTCCCTTGCTCCAATAACGAAGCAGAATACGAAGCATTGGTACTAGGGTTGCTGGAGGCTCTTCGAAGGGGAATTCGTTCACTCTGCATCAAGGGTGACTCGAACTTAGTAATTCAGCAAGTTAATAGAGAATATGCGTTGAAGCACATGAGTTTGGCATCGTACAGAACGATCATTCAAAGGCTCCTCAGCCAGTTCCATCGGACCAAAATCAGAAGACATCCCAGAACGATGAACCGACATCCAGACGCTTATGCCACTATTGCTCAAAAGATGGTCATGAGGAGCGATACGACTATCGTTACGATCCAACGAAGAACATCTCCTTCGGTGGTACAGTCAATACTACCGATGGAGGGAGACGCGGATTGGAGAAGAGACATTAAGAAGCAACTGGAGTCTGGCGAGGGGGCGATGCGGCTAGGAGAGTTGGCCCAATATTTTACATGCCAGGGAAATCTCTATTTCAGAAATACAGGAGGATGGTTGTCAAGATGCGTCAGCCCCGAGGAGGCCGAGCAAATATTGAGGAAAACGCATGAGGAGCATTGTGAGACGACTGAGATACCTCTATATAGGAGAATTCAAAGGGAGGGGTATTTCTGGCCTAAAATGAAGCAGGATGCGGCAGAGCTACAACGGAAATGAAACAAGTGTGAACTATTCTTTGAAGCAGCTGAGTGCCATTTTATTGAAGCCCAAACGGACTGGAGGCAGCCCTACATCGACTTCATTCTGGAGGGGGTTGTCCCAACGGAGAAAATAGATGCAATGGGTCTAAGGAGAAGGGCTCCAAGGTTCTACGTCCAGGAGGGGCAGCTTTATCGAAAGGGGTACTTTAACAGGCCCTTGCGATGTATCACAAAGGAAGAAGCAGCGGAGGTCCTCAAACAAGCGCATGATCCAGCACACATAGGAGGGGCTAAGTTGTATGATCAGTTGATGACGTTGGGGTATTATTGGCCAACGATGGAGAAAGACTCTGCTGAGTTCGTTTGAAAATGCAAAGCTTGCCAACTTCATGGAAATATGATCCATGCCCCATCGGTGGACTTACACTCTCTGTCAACACCCTATCCATTTCATACTTGGGCATTTGACCTAGTGGGGGCAATACACCCTTCTTTGAGAGGCAAGATATGGATACTGGTAGCAACGGAGTGTTTTACAAAATGGGCCGAGGCAATACCACTCAAACGGGCAACGGCTGGGGTGGTGAGCAACTTCATCAAAGAATACATCATTTGCCTTTTTGGGATCCCAAAAGTAATTCTCTCAGATAATGGGACCCCCTTCGTCAATTCTGAAGTAACAATGCTCACGGACAAATACTCCATTGTTCATCACACTTCAACGGTGGCATACCCAAAGGGAAATGGTCAGGCCGAAGCAACTAACAAAACCCTGATTAATATTTTGGCCAAAATGATGGAAGACTTTCCAGGGGCGTGGGATGACAAGAAACCAGCTGTCTTGTGGGCCTATCGAACAACCAAGTGAAAACCCACAGGATACACGTCGTTCTCTCTTGTCTATGGGGCTGAGGCAATCCTCCCAGTAGAATTGGAAGTCCCCTCTGCCCGTTATGCCTTAAGAAGTAGCATGCTCCCTCATAGTAGACATATACAGCTGAAAGCGTTGGATGAGCACAGAGATAACTCGATGCAACACTTTCAAATATATACGAAACAACTCTCCAGAGCATATGACAACTTGGTGAGACCAAGGAAGTTCGTGGAAGGAGACCTCGTATTGAAAGCGGCAGTAAAACACATCAGGGGACTTCCTCTACCAAAGTTCGCAGCCAACTGGGAGGGACCTTACGTTGTGAAGGAAGCGCATGACTCAGGTTATTGCTTAATTTCGAAAATAGAAGAAGACAAGCTGTTTAAGATTAACAATAAGTGGCTAAAGGTTTATCATGTGTAAAATAACCAAGTTTGAGCTGATGTTATATCGTTATAAATATACAAGTTTTGGGTGACATTTTTCTTAGAATAAAGAATTGCAGAAACACAAAGCTCTATAGCACACAACAACAGTCACAACACATGAAGGGATTGAAAAGTATGCGTTCTTCATTCATAAACAATAGAGTATTATAAAATTTCCTTTGGAAGCTATTTCCCAAGAATTACATAGAGAAAAAAAAATAAAAGATCTGTACACAAGAGGTAACTACCCTAAAAGAAAAGATAAATTCGAGGAAGAGAAAAAATCTCCAGGAAGGCCCGAAGAAGCTGCTGTGAAGGAACGTTAGGCGTTAATGGAAACCTCCAGCCTCGTTTGCACTTGCGTACGTTCGATCAGGAGTCTCTCACGCTTCAGTTTGGCCAGGCACAAAGATTCTTCGGCATCCTTCACCTCTTGTTCCACCGCTTCCAAAAGAGGGGCCAATACGACCAACCTAGCCTCCTCAGCTTGCTGGTCCTCTTGGTGCTTGCACAATACCTCCCTCTGGCTGATCAGTTGCTGGTTTTTCAAGGTCTTCAGATACGCAGCAAGCCAGTCAAAACGGAAACCATCACGTCCCAACTCCTTCAGGAAACCTAGAAATTGGTTGAGAAGGGATCTGGTAACACTGGCAGTGGGGGTACTCACAATTTTAGCAACAACGATCGCCATGCCTTGCAGTCTGAGACTCATCACATGAGTATTTGAACGCAGACAATCTGGTGTGAAGGTCTCAGGATGGCGATCCACCAGTTGTTCAATCACCAGGCGATGGTTGACGGGCATTTGAGGAGACTGCCGAAGCACCATGAGGCAGAACAAGTGAGGAGCTAGGTTGGGAAGAGGCAATTCACACCCAGATTCGCTCTCGGCTGCAGCACCAGTCGTAGAACCTTGATCATCATGAATAGAATTTTCCGAAGCATCAGGTTCTCGGAAGGGCGAGCCTACAGGTGAGAGGACTGGGGGCGAATCTTCTCGAGCAACCTGAAAAGAAAAGGCCACAAGTGTTTTCGTTGTTAAGTCACCGTTATAAGGTGGAGTTTGTGATAATAAAACTTAACAAGTGTTTTCGTTGTTAAGTCACTGTTATAAGGTGGAGTTTGTGAAAAAACTTAACAAGTGTTTTCGTTGTTAAGTCACCGTTATAAGGTGGAGTTTGTGATAATAAAACTTAACAAGTGTTTTCGTTGTTAAGTCATCGTTATAAGGTGGAGTTTGTGAAAAAAAACTTAACAAGTGTTTTCGTTGTTAAGTCACCGTTATAAGGTGGAGTTTGTGAAAAAACTTAACAAGTGTTTTCGTTGTTAAGTCACCATTATAAGGTGCAGTTTGTGAAAAAAAAACTTAACAAGTGTTTGCATTGTTAAGTCACCGTTATAAGGTGGAGTTTGTGAAAAAACTTAACAAGTGTTTTCGTTGTTAAGTCACTGTTACAAGGAGGAGCTTGAGAACAATCTTACATAAAATCATAAGATGGAGATAATGGAAAACCTTAACGAAAGATAGCAAGGAAAATATACCTCAGTCACAACGGGAGCAGTTGAGGCAGCCACAGGGACAGGAACCGTTGGGGGAGCGATTATTGCCTCAGATGGCATAACGGGGTCCCTTGACGCAGAAGCCTCCACGCTTGTCCAAACATGATCACCCGTATAGGGCACAAGGGCCAGCATATTGGGATCATCATGAGAAGGCACGGGGCCCTCAAATAAAGCCACGTCAGGACGAGGTGTAAACACACCAACCTGGGCCCTCACTACGGGAGTTGGTGCAAGATCAGGAGACAACTGTGCACAAAGCCAAGTGTTAGAAAAGAAGAATGGGCACAGAAATTATGAAGAAATATCTTGACGTGTTACTTACCTCGGTTAGGGTGCTAAACAAAGGAATGACAGGCGGGGGCCTTAGCAGCACCGTTGGAAGAAGAATGCTCGCCAACAACGAGGACACTTCCACCTGGGATACCCAATACATATCACAATTCAGTAAGCCAAATACGAAAAGAGTATGACCGAAAGGACTACAACAAACAAATTATAGATCACATCATACCTCGGGCTCATTCTCTACCACAAGCACAATGGGCAGAGGAACCTCAGGTGAGGCTTGTGACTCAGAAGGGACAAAAGAGGTTATCTCGAGATGTGCCACTTCGGGCAAGATTACCACTTCCGGCGAGGAATCACTCGCACGATCAACGTCATCACATCCCACAAAAGCTTCCCTCACACGTTGGCTGGCTCCATGGCAAGAATACGTGAGCCCCGTCATGGGGGAACGGGGAGGAGTTACATCGGTATGAGGTGCACTGAAGCGTCCCCCCACAAAACGGCTCACGGGAGGACTGGAAGGGTCGGGGTTTTCTATTTCAACCCCCTACAAAACAGTTGTCAAAGAAAGGGGGGAGGAATAAGTATACACACAAGCAAAGGCAGTCATCCTCAAGAAAAAAGGAGATAATAATTAAGTCAGCCATACATACCTCCGATTCAGAAGGAGAACGAGAGGGCACAACCACGGGCGAAGTGGGAGGAGTGGCAGCAATTGAGGGGGCAGGGGTGGATTGCACCTCAGGGGTCAGGTGTACTTCAGGAGTCCGTTTCTTCTGGGACTTGGTGCCCAGAGTCTTCTTCCTCGAGCTGGCTGCACCAATGCTGACCCCTTGAGGAACCCTGGAACTTTTCCTCTTTTTGGCCGTTGGCTCTGAAGGAACCACCACCACCGTGGGGAAAGCAACGGAGGAAGGGACAACGACTGCATGCCGTTGATACTCAGCATTTATTCGGTCCAGTTCTGCCTGGGCCTCCCTCCTCACACGCTCAGCCATCTCAACGGGCATGGGAGGAGGAACGAAGGCTATGGGAAGAGCTGCCACGAGAGTTTGGGGCCTCGACTTCGATTTCGATGTCCCACTTTTGGCCGTCCTTGCTTTCTTAGCAAGAGGTTGAGAAGCCCCCTCATCGGTAGTAGCTGCAGCAGAGGGGGAAGCCTTCTTTGCAGCAACAGTTTTTAACTTAGGCGTGGCAATTGGGACCATGGCACAAAGTGGGGGAAGCTCGTTGGGAGGTGCTTTGTGGGTTGAACTTAGAGGGAACTCTATCCCAAGCACAGAGTTGCCCTTTAGCCCCAACTCTAGGGCAGAAAATGAGCAAACAGGAGGGTACACCGGCTCTTGCTCGATGAACTTAGCAATTTCAGCTAGTTGTCTTGGCCAATATTTGGTGGCAAAAAGAGGGGTCACATCCCCACGCCTAGTAATACTAGGAACGGTGACACGCCCAGCCATTGCTGAGGATATCCCCCACGCAGCAGTTGAAGAAAACAACGAACATGCCTCGCCAAAGGAGACTTTGGGGTTTGATGATTGGAAAACTGGACGTGGCACCCCCTGGTCAAACCCAAACTGACGGCTGCATCGGTTGGGGTTGTAATGCTCGCTCGAGTATCCCCACTCGGTGTAGGAGGGCAGATATCCAGGAGAAAGAAGAAGAACTACGGCCAGCGAGGGGTCCTCGATGTCAGGAGAGGGATCCCGTATCATTCTGGCATCAAGATGAAAAAACTTACAAGTGTGGAAAAAGGCCTCTTCTTGATAAGGCCTCATAACGAAGCTCTCAAAACGGTCAATCACTGAAATGAACTCCTTTCGGCTTTGCCTCTTATGGTAAATAAAGGACCGAGGAGGCAGAATCGATTCAGCCGAAGGAGGTCTGTTGGACTTGGCCGCTACGGCAGGAAAGCGGAAGTAAATAAAGCTAGTCAGAAGCACACTATTGGCAAAATTGGCCAAGTTATAACGACCAATGGAGCGTTCCATGTCGAATAAAGTCCTGTCCAACCAGGTGTACAAGGATCCCAAGGCAATTGCAGCCAGGGGAAGCTTTATGCCCCGAGCTAGGCGAAGGGACAGGTTGATGAGGTCTCTTCGGGGCTGATCGTTAGGCTTGCCCGTCAAAAAGAAACGGGACAAAATCACAAGAATGTAAGCAGGAAGATCCAACGATGTACCTTAACCAGGGGCAGTTGATGAAGAGCTACCTTCGCTAGAACTCTGGAAGAAATAGTTGATCAGGGGAGAAAAAGTAGCTTTGTTGGAAGAGTCGATGCAGCTTCGGCATATGCGATCCAACTCCGAACGATCCGCAGTCTCTTGAGCATCAAGAGCTTCATCGGTGTAAGGCTCATGACCTGTTGCATCGAGGCCCAAGAGCTCACACACATCCTCCAGAGTTATGGTAAACTCACCCCAGGCAGCAATGAACGTATGAGTATCCACGTTCCATCGAGAGATCAAGACAGGAAGGGCAGCATTGTTCTTTGAGATAGTGAACTCACCAAACCATTTAGCCCGTTGCAGCCCAATCTTGGTAAGAATATCAGCATAGGAACTCTGCATGTGAGAGTTCCAGGCAGCAAAGTGGGCGGGGGATCCCCCGGGTGCTTCGAAATCAATGTGGGACCATGGAAAGTCCCCTCGCTCTAAGCGAAACCTCAGAGTTCCTTCTGGGGGCAAAAATCCCCACTTAGACACCTCTTCGTCTTCATCACCCAGCAAGAGGGCGTCAAACTTAGAGGAAAAGCAAACAACCTTACAGGCAACAGCAAAGCCATCACCCTCCCCAAAAATGGGAGAGCGACGGTAAAATCTCAGCTGTTCTTGACGAGCAGCACCCTGGGCGGAGGCAGCAGTGGTGGTGGCAGACGGAACACTGGTGGCAGAAATGGTGGGGGTGCTTGAAGACGCCATGGCAAAAATGGTGCTTGAAGCCGTAATAAAGAAAGCTTCGAGAGAAAAGGGATTGAAGGCAATAATGGAGACAGACGATCACAAGTAGTGTTATAGCTCTCTGCAACAATGGCGTATCTCTCTCTCTCTCTCTCTTTATAAGAACAGAAGCGATAGTCTGAGGAAAGAAGATAACAATGAAGTAAGGAAATAAGTGAAGAAGAAAGAAGAAGTATAAACAGACCCTTTAGGCCCACGTGGTTAAGGTTCAAAGTATTTTGAAAAATGGCTGTTGAGACTTTCGAGTTTGGCGTTTAGATTTTCCCACCCTCGCACGTGCACAGCCGCCTGTAATCATTTCAAAAGAACACGTGACACTTCGGGAAGTGTTGTGACAGTTGAAAAGACAGCGCACGTCACTAATGAAATGATGCATAGAGAACAGGAAGCGTTGCCTTCCTCAGCAAGTTTGAGTTCTGGCGCCAATCTCCTTGTCAGACTTATCCAACGGAGCCACAACGAAAAAGATGTTCCAACGGTTACACAAAGAAAAATCCATCAAGATGAGTCATTTCGTGCAGACATTTCTTGTCCCAATAAATCTCTCCACGAGGGGGCAAATGTAGAGGGGGCTTGAAGCTCAGCGTGGCAACTCAAGCGTGACATCTTAGTGAGGCAGCTCAGCGTGGCAAGTCAAGCGTGACACCTTGGTTAGGCAGCTCAGCGTGGCAACTCAAGCGTGACACCTTGGTTAGGCAGCTCAGCGTGGCAACTCAAGCGTGACATCTTGGTGAGGCAGCTCAGCGTGGCAACCCAAGCGTGACATCTTGGTGAGGTAGCTCAGCGTGGCAGCTTGGAAAGGCAGCTCAGCGTGGCAACTCAAGCGTGACATCTTGGTGAGGCAGCTCAGCGTGGCAACTCAAACGTGACACCTTGGTTAGGCAGCTCAGCGTGGCAACTCAAGCGTGACATCTTGGTGAGGCAGCTCAGCGTGGCAACCCAAGCGTGACATCTTGGTGAGGTAGCTCAGCGTGGCAGCTTGGAAAGGCAGCTCAGCGTGGCAACTCAAGCGTGACATCTTGGTGAGGCAGCTCAGCGTGGCAACTCAAGCGTGACATCTTGGTGAGGCAGCTCAGCGTGGCAACTCATATTTTAGCTTGTTGTTTTAATCACATCGTACTTTCATTATTGATTTGTGTAAGCTTTAACGATTGTAATGACGTAACGATAATAACTAAAGGGTTTGTATGAGGTCAAACGGTACTTGCGAGAGACCAGGCTAGGCAGGGCCTGGGAGAGCTTTCATGCTCTATCAAATGACCTCACTGTGGGAACTTTAGAGGGACCTAGTTTGGAGGATTGAGAAGTAAGGCACTGTTGGGGCTTATCCTGACCATCTTAGATACACCTGGTAAAACACCGAAGGACCCCGACCGTGGAACCTCAAGCGGAGCAGCTTGGAGTTCCTTCGGGCATTAAGTTATGGACCAAACAACCCTCTACTTAATGTCACATCTACTGTGGGTGATGTCACTAGCCATCTAAACGTTGTCAGACATGCACTTGAGTAAACCACTGTGGTATTTGGGGCTGTCAGGCAGTTGGTGAGCCACTTCTGCGACAACAACCCCCTAACACACAGTGGATAGGCAAAAGGCATGTCTTGGCATTTAATGTTTAATGACGTGGAGACAACTAGTGCATCAGGCATTTAATGTTGTGACATAAAGTATGAGGGATGTCTTTCATAGTATTTAATGACTGAGTTGCCTTGGGGTGGTATGGGGGGGGGGGGGGAGGGGGCTATTTAAGGACCCCAACCACCTTTGAGGAGGGCATGCGGTTTAAACTGGAGAATTAAAAAAGAGTTATTGCAAACTAGAGAGCTCATTGACTCACCATTGTCATTTATTACGAAGCTTTTAATATTTAACAGAGATTCTTGAGGGTGTTTGGTGTTTTTCTACCTGCCTATCAGGGTGTATCTAGGGTGCTTACTTCTCCCCCCCTCTAGCTAAGCCACTTCTAAAAGGGCCATTAGCATGACCTGAGTTATACACGAGAGATTTGAGAGTTTAAACTGAGCTCATCTTCATTGAGTTTGTGTGTGCAGTTCCTATAATTAGTCTAGGGTTTTGGCTAATTTAACTTGTGATTACCATACTCAATAGGGGTTACGCCTCCATATATATAATCTAAAGTAACCTCTTACAGCATCAATCGTAATTAAGGCCCACTTACTAGTCCCATACCTAACAAATGTACTATAACAAGGGTGAAAACCAATTATCTACCATACCCAATCTTCCCGAAAAATTATCATATTTCCATAGAGTAACACAATTCCAAATTATAACAACATTCATAATAATACTAAATTCCCATTTAAATAATTCAATTTAAAAAGTGGAAATCAAAGACACCTAAATATTATGATTTTCATAATAATCGCTACATGCAAGTCCTATCATGATCTGTATTTTCCAACACAAGAAATTAAATTAAACTAGGGTTTTCACATGAAATATCAAAATTTACTTTTAAAAGGGCTCCTCTACATGCACATGCCTATAGCAAAATCGACTACACCGACACAACCCAAAGAATACACAGTTATAATTATTCGGTATCATTAATTTTTTTTATGTAAAACAACCCCAAAATTTATCTCTTCAATCTTTATATTCATATCTTATTTTAGAAAACATGAGTTTAATGGAGGCTACAATCAAGACACATAACACTAAAGGAAAAGAATAGGGTCAACATGCCTGGGATTAGTTCGACAGAAAAATCTAATTACGTGAATGTGTTCCTCTCAAAAAATGGGTCAAAACCCCTTATTGAACCGACTCGGGACAGATTAGCCTTGGCCTTCAAAAGTGAGCTTGAAAAGTTATTTTAATGGTGGCTAGGGTTTTGAGGTAGAAGAAGATGGAGAAAATATAGTTTTCTGCTCTTAGGGTTTTCACAAATGAGTGTTTAAAAATCTAGCCCCGTCCCTTTAATTATATATAAGAGAAAGAGTTTTAAAGTAAGTCAAATTCGTCAAAAATGGATTGCAGCGCACGTTTTCTGAAGGCATCGATCGATCGATGCCCAGGCGTCGATCGATCGATCACCCCGGAAAACTGACAGTTTTGCTTAAAAATGCCATAAGGCAAAATATATAAAAATATCATGTAAAATCCGTTTTAACTCCGATTTCAATTCCGCTTGAAGTTTTATTCTTCTAAAATCATAACCAACATATTTAACCAATAAAAATTGTAAAATTATGAAATTTATTTTTCCCGAGTTTTCCAATTAATTAATTAAATAATAAAAACACGAGGTGTTACACACATTGGATAGGAAAATCGACTCAATCATAATATGTGTGCAAGATGCATATGTGTACTCCTAACGAATGAACATCAAAATAGTCCTTTGGTGTAAAATTATTGAATTTATATGACATCGTCTTAATCATGTCAACAAATCAAAGTATAAATGATTTCCACACCAATAACGTTCAAAACTACGTAATGCTTTTTCATGACTTTCAAGAACGTGCAAACCGTTGAAAATTCCATCCAAACTCCCTCAGTAAAAGATAATGCTTTTTATTTTTCTTATGAGGTGAGGAAACTAAAATCTATTGGCTCATTTTTGGCATAATTTTCTTTTTATTGCCATACAATTTTTCGGGCTCTTTTAAACCTCATTGGACCCCAAATAATTTTTAATTCCTCACATTTTTAGGTCCATTTAAACGGTTTCTTAATCGCAAAGGAGAAATGAGTAACTTTCGTAGCCCTTCCCCATTTTTCAAAACAAAACAACACAATCTCACAAACGGTTTATATCTTGCACTCCTTTTTGTCAAGTTTTATCGCATTTGGTTTGTTGTATAGACATAATTGAGATGAAAACACTCAACCAACATGTGATAGACAAGCACAAAAGTAACAAAATCCGTGCATGTAGGCAATAAAGGACAAGAAGAGTCAATCATATAGGTATCAACACTATATATCATTTTAAAGACTCCAAACTTTATAAAGCACATGAATGACACAATATATTGTCTCAAAACACTATCAAATAGTCACATGGATATGGCATGAAGTTGTGACTTGGTCATCCTAAATGTCAATTCATATAAGGTGCAAACAAAATACAAAGATCCTTCTAGATGTTTCAAAATTTTTCTAAATCGAACACTGTTTAGAAACAACCCAGCAGTACCAACAGTACCAAATAAGTATAACAATGATAAAACAGAGGACTGCAAACAAATAAATCCAGAAAACCTAATCACGTCGTTAGAACGACAACATCGCGCGACATGTGATTTCGCTCGAACGAGAGCACAGTAATCCTAGAAAATAATGCAGTTTTTTCCAATGGGAAAATTTCGAAAAAAATAGTTCTTAGAATGGGTAAACAGATCCAAAACGGTGCTAAAACAATACCAAAAATAAGAAAAATCAAACAATAATGCTAACAAAGAATAAAACAAATGGTGCATACTAGTAATAATCAAAAGATAACATCATGCAAATTAACCTATGCTAGCCAACATGTCTAGACCTCAACCGGTAGGTGCGGTGGAGTTTTCCAAAGACGGTGACATCTTTTGAAACACTCCATCAAATCATGAGAAGTCTTGACCAAAAACTTTACTTGCTCTCGAATATGTGCAAACTCTCTATCATTATGTGCAAGAAAAGTATCATGGGTGGGTGCATGTGTGCGAACATGTGTTGAATAAAATTGTGACACATTACCCAATTTAAAACAAAATTCCCTAAGGTGTCCACTCTTTTTGCAATGGGAGAAAACATAAACTGGCATCTGTACACCTCTCTAAAAAACTCTAGGATGTGCTCTCCTAACAAGTACGGGACGCCTAGGTGGGTTGGGTCGAGTGTCATGTGAATCAAACTCTAAAGTAAGAACCGACTTGGTTGCAACAAAAGAAGTAGACACACCGCCATGACTTATTCCTAAACTCTCACCACTCCCCAAAACAGGATTGAGAACCATCTTTCCCACCTTCTTAGATGCATTCTCCAAAGTGACTTTAGCCTCCAGGGCGTGCTTAAGATCTATCTCCAATTGTGACACGGGGGCTATAAGCTCACTTTTTTCTCTATTTAAAGCAATCAACTGATCACTCAAAGAAACCTTCAATTTCTTGAGTTGACTTGCTTTTTCCCAAAACTCCTTCAATCTCTCTCTCCAAATATTTCACCTTGAGACCCAAATTGTTATTCAATTTTTTTCTTTAAAGTCTCGACGTACAACTCTAGAAACACAATATGGAGCTTACTCTCATCATCACTAGCTCACTCGCTCTCAGACTCGCTTAAAACACTCAAAACCTCCTCGGGGTATCACGTGTACAAGTGTCCTCATCGTCGTGGGACAAAGTGGGTGTGATTTCATGACTTGATAAAAATGAAACACACAAACCATGTCTTATACCTTTACCGAACTCACCGTCCTCATATCCCTCTTCTCCCTCACTATCACTAAGGGTGGCTGGCATGGCAACTGTCTTCCGCTCTCTCCTAAGTCTAGTGGAACAATCAAATGACTTGTTCCCTCTCCCCTCACACTCAAAACATTTTAAATTTTCAAACATTTCTTCACCCACTTTCTCTTTCTCACCGATTTCTTTGGCCTTGTCTTTCTTTTTGTTTTTCTTCGAAAATTTTTTATTGGAAGAATTTTGTTTCGAAAACTGGAGAAATTTTTTAAAATTCTTTGCCAGCAGGGGCATGTGAAACTCAGACTCGAACTCACAAAAACTCACTTTCTTTTTCTTAGATTGGGATTTAAGAGCTATCCCTCTATCCTTAGGTTGACAGTGTCGGGAAACATGTCAATTTCGTACCTCTGTAGGTCTCCTACCAACTCTTCTAATTTCAGACGATTCAAATTTCCTAAGGTATTCAAATCAGTCACTTTAGGGATAAAACGTTTAGGCATCAATCTTATATCTTTTTAACCACTCGTGCATCAGGTATAGGCTCACCAATGTTAAAACTCCTGTTAACAATATTAGACAAGCGTGCATAAAACTCGTCAAAAAACTCAGTCTCTAACATAGTGAGTGTCTCAAATTGAGTGGTCAAATTTTGAATTTTAGACCCTTTGACCACGTTAGTGCCCTCATGGGTGAGTTGCAAAATATCCCACGTTTCTTTAGACATGGTGCATGTCATAATACGTCGAAACTCATCAGGTGTGACGTGTTCAAAAAATGCACTAATCCCACGTGAATTATAAGTTCTCCACTTATACTCATTCTCATTCCAATCTGACACAAGTTTTAAATTAGTGACATTATTTGCGGTGACAGTGGGAGGATTCCAACCTCTTTCACAAATGATCCAAACTCTTTCATCGATTTCTTTTAAAAGGGATTTCATTCGGGATTTCTAGTAAGCATAATTAGTCCCGTAAAAAAATGATAACCGACTATATAAGATTTCGTTTGGAAACATTGCGATAAACTTTCAAAAAACATATTTTTCAAAAAAAATCAATGTCACACAATTTTTGCGAAAATAGGAATACGCGGTAAATTAGCGTAACCTTCTCGGATACCAATTTGAGAAGGCGTTTGTGATACCAATTTAAATAGTTGTGCAAATTACAATCACAAACTTATTTAATTAAAGTCAATTTATGAATCAATTCAGCCCTTAAACTCAAATAGCAACGTGTGTGCAGTGTCAAACCAACATAAATAAAATATGCGACACGAAATTCAGGAAAAATTCCCTCAGGGTAAAACCTTTTTATTTCTAGAACTTTGACTATTTTACAAGACCCTTGACTTACATACAACTTGATAATCGTCCACAAGTGTAACGCATGGTGTCTTCGTTAAACCTTCAAAGCATCGGGTAGAAAATAGCAATGGTTCACAAGCAGCTATATCACAAGAACACGCAGTCTTCGGTAAAGAATCAACACGTAGAAGATCCTAAATGAGATAGAGTAATAAACTTTGTAGTGAATCACTCCACAATAGCATTCAACACTCGGTTGTAGAGATATTCCCACAAAGAATGAACAATAACAAAATATGTTTTGGGTTCCACAAAACATCTCACTCAAAAGAAATTGGGATTGTGAATTGTAAAACAAAAGTTATGAACCCTCAAATGGTTGGAGAATAGTATAAAATCATATTCTATCAAAATCATTTTTTCTCCACATGAAAATCGAGAGGTCTGACACCCTATTTATAATAAAAATCAAGGCAGTGACATGTCAGAACAAAACACCTCTCGCTCGAACGGCACAATGTCATTTGAGAAAGATACTATCTCGTTTGAACCAGGTACGATGTCATTCGAATGACATCATACATGTAACTTAGAAACCTTCAGTCTTTCAAATATCTTGAAAACCTCAAAACATAAGACTGTTCACGAGATCAGAAACATTTATCCAAAAACTATTTAAAATCATTTCAAAAATTATTTTTCATAAATAGAAAAATATTTTAACTTTCACAAAAATATCCCAACACTTTTAATATGAAATGTAAATGGAAATTAAACACATTTCACCAAATTCATCCTTGTTGGGCTTGAATATTAAAGTCTTCTTGAAATTCGGATTCATCTTTATAAATGTAAGCTTCTCAATCCTTCAACGACTTGTAGTGGTATATGACGTAATTAATTGTGATGGACAATGTCCTTACAAGGTCTTGGGGTTGAAATTGGTACGTGGGTTCATGGGAATATGGGTATCAGGGCTGCAATGATCGGAACTGGGTCAGCTCAGGAAATGAGTTCCGATGTAGGGTCAATTAGTATGGTTCTCACCGATTCCGGGTTGAAGACGAGATTTGGTTCTGTTGTTAGCAGATCCAGGTTGAGGCCGGTCTGGTCGGATAGGAGGTAGAGGTCAGGATGACGTTGGGTTTACAGTTTGGTTGGCTGCTAGAGTCTGGGCATAGGTTTTGTTGGTTAGTGGGTTTTTGATTGAGGTTAAGGTTTGGTTTAGATGGTGTGAATGGAGGTGTTGGTTTGTAAATGGAGGTTTAGGAGAGAGAAAATGGGTTTAAGGTTTGGGTGTGTTAATGGAGGTGAGTGAGGAAAGAGAAGAAGGGATTGGTGGGAGTGAAGATAATGGAGGTGGGGTATATGTGTGTGAGGGTGTAGGTTAGTTTGGTGAGGGTGAGTGTCTGTGTTTAATTGTACCTTTAAAGGAAATGAAAAATAAAACTATCTAAACAAAAAAAAATAATAAAAATAAAATCCTAACTCAAAAATAAAAAAAACAAACTATAATAAAAATAAAATAATAAAACCTATTAAACTTAAAAGGCTCTAAATAAAATAAAAATTAAAAATCTAATAAAAAAAAAAACTAAGGTCCTAAAAAAAATCTAATAAAATGAAAAATAAATTCCTATTAAAAGACTAATCCTAATAAAATAAAATAACATCAAAACTAAAAAATCAAAATAAAACTACACTATATAAAAAGAAATAGAAAAATAGAAAAAAAATCCTAGAAAATTCTAAATAAACCTAAATAAACCCTAAAAATAAAAACGATCAAAATAAAAATCTAAAAATAGTAAAAGTACAAACTCAACACACACGGGATTCGGTGTGGGTTCAGGCCAAGTTATGGGGTAGATTAGGGCTACAGATGAGGTCATTAACCACTTCTTACTACAAAATTGCCTCGAAATAGACAATTACTCGCATAAGACCCAATTTTGTTTTTACACCGCAACTGCAATCGAGCCTACACAATAGACAATTACTCGCATAAGACCCAATTTTGTCGAGAATTAGCAATTAAAATTGTCTATTTGGGGTATAAAATATACACTTTTGGGTGCTTATCACACTACCTCCAAACAGAGCAATACTAGTCCTCGAGCAAAATATAGAGAGAAAGGAAGATAAGTAACCAAAAGTGTACCACTTTCGCGCGCACTTGTGATTGCACTTACCATGTGAAACAAGCCTTTAAACCTATAGGTTGCCCTACATGACGAGTTTTGTCTCGTGAGGGTTTGCAAGGAATATACCCACAAAATTCTTTATATGAAAATGGCAGTCAATCTCTTATTAGACATAGAATAATCGTACAATCCATCACAAGATAAATGTTTTGAGCAATGCAAGCAAGAAGTGTAAAAAAGGTTAGCTAAGTAAATACTAAAGGCACATCCTTCCTGAAATCAACGTGTGTGGTGCGAATCAGTCAAAACGGGTCGAGTATCATAAGAGTAATTCTTAGATCGACTTTTTGTAATCAACGCTTCAACTTCAAAATCTCACGGATATATCTCTCTCAAATGAACTCATGAGATTTGGGTAAGTGTATCACTCTTGTGTGTGAGGAGGTGAGTAAATGTAAGAAAGTTCAAACGTCTCACACACATATAAGAAAGAACGAACATTTAGAAAGAAAAATGATTTCATGAAAGAATGTTGATCACTATAGTGATAACGTCGAGTTATTCACCATGTTGGGGAGAATATGGATGTTTATGGGTGAGGGGGAAGTGTAATGGGAAGGATGAAATGGGATGAGGTAGGTGTGGTAAAATGGCGATGTTTAGAAGATGGATGGATGATGGATGAGAAGAGTGTACACATGAGGAACAAATTTCTTTATTTCTTAAGGACTAACTACAAACTTTCTTTTTCTTTTCTTTTCTCTCTTTTCTCTTTTCTTTTTTCTTCTTTTTTTCGAATTTTCTTTTTTTCTTTTCCTTTTTCTTTTTGCTTTTTTTTTCTTTTTTATACTCTCAACTTTAAAGACATTTTACATTTTAAAAAACACTCTTTTTCTTGAAAATGAGAGATGATATGGAGATGATAAATGGATGATGTGGGGAATATATGTGAATAGGGAAGAACATAGGAAGGTAATGGAAGAAGTGAATGGTAAATAGTAGGTGTATGGATGAAAATTTAGTATTCAGAACTATGGTGACAATTATATTCAACACAAATAAATGAGAGAAGCGCAATCACCAAAGAAAATAAAGAAGATAAAATGCCAATCACACAACAAAGTATGTACGTTGTTCAGCAAGAATGCCTACGTCCATGGTGGTGCAGTCAGTATTATTTCTATATACTCCGGGGAGCATTTACAGAGAATACAATGCGTGTCCTTTTCCCCAGGCTTAGAGTTTATTATATATATGTCTGTCCTCGGGGAGTGGGGGTGTTGGACTCCGCCACGTCCATCACCTTCTCCTGGAATATCTCTATACAAGATTCTCGGAGGAGACTAAGTCATAACTCTATTTAGTTCAAGTGAGGGGTCCGGATTTTGGGTCGTTTTTATTAGGCTACTCGTCCGGGCCCATAATGGTAAATTTGGTACCCACATGAACAAATTTCAAGACACATGTTTCTTACAACTCGAAAGTGGTGTCGTTCTTAGTGATCAAGACAAAAATTTAATGAAAAATAATGAGATCATACAATGATTTAAAGTGTAGACCCAAAAGAAGTTGAATCAACTTGTGACTCAGAGATTGCGTTAAACAATCTGAAAGGTGAAAGGCAAAAATCTCACAAGCTAAAGTATCTACTAGTGATCCTTAAGGTTTTCTTGAGAATTGTAGCGCTCTTCAACTATAAACCATATTGACGTGCTAAGTGCACAAATTTTCTTGAGTATAGAAATTCATGGTGCAAAATGCCTTGGAACGTATTACATAAGCTATAGAAAAGATAAATCCCCTAGCTTGATTCCTAGACTTAAAGGATAGATGATAGAAAATTCACGTCAATGAGTGAGATGAAAGAAACTGCACAAAAATGTAAAAAAATCAGGTTTTGAAAATCAAATTTTTTCAAAAGAGGTACGATTATGATAAAATTCCCCACCCCAAAATAAAAAGGAACATCGTCATCGATGTTAAGTAAAATGATTTTTAAAAGTGAGAGCAAAAGGGAGGAAAGAGATTACCATAATCAATTGCTAATGAAGTGGACATATGTAGCCAAAATGAACCTGAATAAATGATAAGAGAAAAACATGTGTACAAGTCCATAAACATTGTAAAGCATAGGGTGATGTGAAACACCACTCCAAAAAAGGATGATAATCATACAAGAACAACGGGCTACCTCCCAGTAGTGCTAAGTTTAACGTCTTCAGCCAGACCTAAGGGAACTCACCCTAAGGATAAGAACTATGAAAGCAAGGGTGGAAGAAAAATGGGGTGATGAGAATCACTCCAAAACAAGACTAAAGCATCAGTCTTGTTGGATAAAGGCTAAAACGGGTCAATGCACTTATCAGGCAAAGTGCATAACATGATGCAAAGAATTAGTGAACCATGGGTGGGTGGGTATTAGCGTAAGGGTCAAGAGGTATCAGTCTCAGGCCTTATTGAGACGAAAGGTGAGGGTAACAAGGGACCTATAAGCATGATTCTCAAGTTGATGGACAAGGTGAAAGAGTTTAGCAATAGTCATGGGGTGGGGCTCATAAAAATAACTCGACCTTTTTATAAATGGACGATAATAAAGGTCACGCCGTGACATGCTAGGGAGTGGTCGATGGGAAAAATAAACACCACAAGAGCATGTCAGGCATAGGGTAACAAGATCGGTGTAACGAAAGTAGAGAGTAGCACCACATATACTCTCATGGAAGGTAGAGGTTGGTTTCAGGTGAGGATCTAAAAATCTAGATGGAAACATGAAAGGTGTAAAATCAAGATCCAAACCAGGTGGTGGGGTGGAAGGGACAATGGGTGGTAGATCGGGTGGGATAAATGGTGGAGGAAGATTATCCAACTCAAGAGTAGGGGACACACACTCCTCATGAGGAACAGAGTGATCCTCAAGGGCACTCGCAGGAGGAAGTGTGGAAATAAGCAAGTGAGTGATAAACTTATCCACCATTAAGTCACCATCCGAGGTGGTTGGAAAATCAAATGAGGCATCCAAATACGAGAGAGAAGAATCAACATCAATATATAACTCAAATTATGTCAAGCATGGTGGAATGTGATCCATATCCGAAGAGGTAGAAACCAACTCGGATTCAATCTCAGGATATGGGTGAGCACTCGTAGACGAAGCTAACCTAGGATGAAGTAGTTCCTGGGGAACACAAGTGGTGGGCTCAATAGATATAGACTCGAGCATGTTTTTGGATTCATCGGGAAAGAGAATGTGAGCCTCAATGATGGGTTCCTTTGGACAATGCGGGATTGGATTAGTCTCACAATCTTTGGATAAATCAACACAATTATAAACATGAGACCTGGACCATGGGATGGTCTCAGTGTCGAGATTCTCAGTATGGTAGGGTTTGTTACACTCAAAATATGTGTCACAATATGACTCATCATCGCACCATATGGGAGTAACAACATATTGACTTGGGGTGATATCCGACTCTCTCGCACACTCAAATTCATTAAGGCGTTGTTCAAGCCTTTGGAGAGATTGAGTTTGAATTTGAGTGGCTTGGTCTTGCTCGATGATGAACTATTTTAATAGTGCCTAAAGAGCGAATGTGTATGGTGGTGGTGAAGTGTTGGTGGGTGGCGGCGGTGGTTGAGGTGAACACAACTTGCTATTGACATGTGAAAATGGAGAATACACATATGAAGTTTGTGGAACGGGGTCAAGTGTGTCATACACGGGAGAAACATCTCCATGAGAGACAAAAGGGTTATAATCATAGGGCGCATAGTGAGAGATCTGATTGCAGTGGTGTGCACTAGATAGCCAAGATGACTGTTGGAACATGTGAGGATCCACAACATCGGGTTGGGATTCGTATTGCGTGGAAGGTTGATCAAGCCCCCACGAATATCTCGGGCACTCATACCACTCAGGATTGGATTTGTCATGATAATAGGTCGAGGTGGGTTCCGAAATAATTTCATAAGGATAAAATTGGTCCATGGTGAGTTCATATTGATATGAAGAGTTTGGACACTCAGGGGGCAAGTGATTGGCTAGAAAACACAATGTGCACAACAAAGCATTTGATGCCTTGATACTCATCATCGGAGGCGATGGAATATGAGGTACGTGCGTGGATGACGCATGAGTATCAATGGTGTGGGTGTGAGAGTTGAAGCCACTAAGTAAAGTGTGAAGATTCGACTCGAGCTCAACGTCAACATGCTTCGAGAGAATGGAAAATGGCCAAAGTATTCCCGTAAGGGATGTTCTTCACCCATGATGGGAGAAATATTTTTTTGGATTTGAAAATGTTTTTCAAAAGAAAAGAAAATATTTTTGGGTTTTTAAAAAAATAAAGGAAGAAAATATTTTTGGATTTTTTATAAAAAATAAAGGAAGAAAATATTTTTGGATTTTTTTTGGAAAATAAGATAGGGAAAAATATGTGAACTCTTGATTTGGACAAACTAACTAAAACTGACTACCAAAAGAATGGAATTGGACACACACAAGTCCAGGAGAATTCCTAACTAGCACATAGCCAATTTGTATATTTAAATTTAGTCACAGGGTAGTCAAATTTTAATTAAGTCCGCGGATGATAAAAATCATTAAAATTATCTGAATGATCGCCTTTGCAAAAATGTTCTCCTATTGGGCTACCTAGTTTATTGATTTTGAATTTAATGATAGCTAGGGTAGCACACAATGGTAAATGAGTGAGTCGGGTGATGAAATACCTTCTCGTGAATGACTGGGTGTACGTCTTAATTGATTAATTCATCACACACATTCAAAAATAAATGCAATAATAAAAATCAAGTAAGTGCACGTAAGCACACACAATATATTGACTCGCTAATAGGAGATTCGCGAGGGTTTAGAAATGTATTTCCCACGATTTTTAGACCATGAACATTTTGAGTCGACCAGGGGGAGATCTCGCCTATCTCATTCAGCCCCGAGAGTCCTACCGACCCAAAGTAGAGAGACTTCTTTTCCTCGCCTTGGACACCCTCTCTCTACTTTTTATGGTTTCCCTATCATGCTTTTCATCGCAATTAATTATTACAAATATAAATGAAAAATAAAAGGTGTCTCCAAGCATTGAAAATACAGGCCAAATAATAGATTCCTAATACAAGCCTTCTAATAATAAAATAAAAAAATGGTATAAAAAGTAACAAAGTATGGAAGCTAAATGAATTACAAAATGAAATCCGCTCCACGTGCTTCATGCTCCCAAGATTGGCAACGACGCCATTTGATTGACAACTTTTTGGTATGTCATCATTGTGGAAAACCTATCTAATCAAAACCTTAAATTACCTACAAAAATATAATAAAACTAGATTGTAGAGGTAAGTAAGGGTGTCAATCCAAATCTAAGGATGAAACATACAAGAGAGGCACACAATTCATTTGTTTATTATTTTCTTCTTCGATTTTCACTTTTTCTATTTTTTTAGCTTTTTTAATTTTAAAACAATTTTGAGATTAAGGTCAATTGAGAAATAACTAAACTAAAATCAAATATCTAAAGACTAACTAAAATGATGAAAATTAAGTGAACTCTAACTAAATGAACATGTAAAATATGAGATAGTGAGAAAATTAAAGTGAGAGCAAACAAGAGATGGGATTACACCATAAATTCTAGTTAATTTAATTAATTAGTTCATTCAAATTAAATGTCCAAGCTAGTATCAAAATTAAAAATCAACTCTCGTTGCAAATGTAATTTTAACAATAACATTTTAGAAAATTAAATTTAACATTCCTACAACTCTTGAAATTTAGAGAGCATGGGGTAAGGTTGGAAATTATGGGATAAGAGAGCACGGGGTTTATGAGGTGAGAGAGGGGGTGTGAGGTGTGTGGGGTTATTTTTGGAATAAGGGGTCTAATAAGGTTTTGGGGGTATATTGGGAATATGGTTAAAGGTGGTTTTTAAAACACATGGGCTTTTTATATTTGGCTTGGGTTTATTTTGGTCTTGTTGCTTTTGTGGTCTTCGTTTTTAGGAGGTGGAAAACTCGTATATGGGTTTGAGTGGTAAAAATGGAAGATGGATTTTTGAGGTTAATTGGGTCGTGGGGCTGAAATTGGTATGTGGGTTCATGGGAATATGGTTATCAGTGCTGCAATGGTCTAAATTGGGTCGGCTCGGGAAATGGGTTCCGGGGCGGTGTTCAATTGTATGGTTCTCGTTGATTTTGGGTTGAAGAAGAGGTTTGGTTCTGTTGTTAGAAGACCCAGGTTGAGGCAGGTCCGGTCGGATAGGGGGTACGAGGCAGGATGACGTTGGGTTTATGGATTGGTTGGCTGCTGGAGTCGGGTCGTGGGTTTGGTTGGTGGGTGGTTTTTTATTGAGGTTAAGGTTTTGTTTAGATGGTGTGAGTGGAGGTGTTGGTTTGTTAATGGAGGTTTAGTAGAGAGAAAATGGGTTTAAGGTTTGGGTGTGTTAATGGAAGTGAGTGAGGAGAGAGAAGATAGGTTTGGTGGGAGTGAAGATGATGGACGTGGGCTTTGTGTGTGTGAGGGTGTAGGTTAGTTTGGTGAGGGTGAGTGTGTGTGCTTAATTGTAGCTTTAAAAGAAATGAAAAATAAAACTATCTAAAAAAATAATAATAAATAATAAAAATAAAATCCTAACACAAAAATAAAAAAAATCAAACTATAATAACAATAAAATAATAAAACCTATTAAACTAAAAAGGCTCTAAATAAAATAAAAATATAATAAAATTAAAAAAACGAAAGTCCTTAAAAAACAAAATCTAATAAAATTAAAAATAAATTCCTAATTAAATACTAATCGTAATAAAATAAAATAAAATAACATAAAAACTAATAACTAAATATTCAAAATCAAAATAAAACTACACTAAATAAAAAGAAGTAGAAAAATAGAAAATAAATACTAGAAAATTCTAAATAAATCTCAATAAACCCTAGAAATAAAAACGACTCCAAATAAAAATCTAAAAATAATAAAAGTACAAACTCAACACACACAGGGTTCGGTGTGGGTTTAGGCCAGGTTATGGGGTAGGTTAGGGATATGGATGAGGTGATGTAGCCACTTCTTGCTGTAAATTGCCTCGAATAAGGTTAGTGTAATTACCTTGTTTATAAAGAGGAATTAGCTCCTTATTATGAGTAAGGAGTCTAGTATCACTAGTCTCCATATTAACGAAGGCATTAACTTCTAGCCTAGGAGTACTACTACTTTGGCTAGTGCTTCCAACATCTATGGAAAGAGGTTCAGTAGGAGGGTGAACAACAGATATAATCTGTTTATTCACAGTGGTCCATTTAGTTTCATGTTTAACCTCAGTTTTAGGTTGATTTTCTGTTTCAAGAACAAAAAGTTTCCTATCTTTAGTAAACATGAGAAACCAAACAGCAAAAGAAGTAACCAACTGGTTTTCTTACACCCATTTATAAAACTCATTTTTATAAAATTCTAACATAGTTTTATCATACTTTTTAAAGTACCAAGTTCTAAAACTAGCCCATTCTGGTAAGTTAAACTCAGCACTAATTTCTTTCCTATTGATTGTAAAAACCATAAAAAGGGAAGAGGGTTAAAGTCTGACATTCATTTCAGACGGCATAGGGGATTCCCTGCGCTGAGAAGAATCTTTCTTCTCATAAATACCATGGGGTATTTGGTCATGGGTAAAGGTACCATGAACATTCATATCACCCTGATATGAAGGGTTTCTAGGGTTATCTTCACAGACAGAGTGTCGTGAAGTGGATGGAGGATAGGTAACAAAAGGGGATCTATAAGAGTAACTCCTAGAGGATTGACACCTATTAAATTTTCTAAAATTTAGAAAAACATCACCATCCTTCTCCTCAATGATGTCTTCAACATCAAGATTCTGACGGGGTTGAGGAGGAACAACATTTTTTATAGCCCAAGTCTCTGGGAAGTCAATCTTGTCCCAACTTATAGTTCTAGGTGTGTGAACATTAGAATCTATAATATGTGTGTCAATTAACACAGTTTTACCAAAAGGACTTAATTGCTTAATATTGGGAGCCATAGTATTCATTACCTTGTAATAAATTCTATAAATAATCCCAACAGTTTCCGATCCCGGAAGAAAGTTATAACCTTTGGTTTGGAACCTAAGACTCAAACACTTACAAATGTGCATATCAGTTAAAGACAAAGTTATGTTTGGAAACACATCAAAATAAACTGGTCCATTACATAAACTAGTTTCGATTGCTGCCATCAAAGATTGTCTAAAATTAGTACATCTTCCGTCACGAAGTGTAGCTTGGAGACAGGCGTTCATGCCAGAAAGGGTCAGAGGTTTGACCATATGGGTATTACTATTCTAAACATTAACATCTGTGTAATGGAAGAACAAACCATTGATACACACACAACACAAGAGTTCACGAAGAACTCTTCTTTAATTGAATTTGATGTTCAGAAGGATCTGAACAGGTGGACTATTCCAAAGGTCCACCCTAAAGTTATATACAACACTAACTGGTATAACTTTCGTAGCAAATACGCTATTAAGACTATGGAACAAACCCTTAGTCTAGACGAGCAAGATAAGAGTATCGAGCTCTTTAAATGGGCCAGGTTATGGGGTAGGTTAGGGATATGGATGAGGTGATGTAGCCACTTCTTGTTGTAAATTGCCTCGAAATATAGCTTTTTACACCGCAACTGCAATCAAGCCTGCACAATAGACGATTACGCACATAAGACCCAATTTTGTCGAGAATTAGCAATTAAAATACATCTATTTAGGGTATAAAATATACACTTTTAAGTTCTTATCAGTTCGGCCTTAACCCATTTTGTGAAGCAGTAAGTCACTGTTATTAGATATCTGCGATGACTTAGTGCAATAAGAAATGGGACCAGTATATTCATGCCCCATTGGGTGAAATGTCATGAACTAGTTAGGGCATTTAGATCTCCCATAGGTTACTTGATCCGTGGTGAAAACAACTGACACTTAAGGCATTTTTGGACGAACCTTACAACATCCTTTTGCATGAACGACCACTATTAACCTCGAGAGATCGCCCTGTAGGAGAATGATCTTCCACCCGTGTGTGATCCGTAGCTATCTTCATTTATTTCGCTCAAAATTCATTCCACTTGATCTAGGTTAATGCACTTCAGTATAGGGCCAATGAATGATCAGTAGTACAGTTTTCCAATGGAGTAAAGGAAAAACCTGGCTATTCTGATCATGAGCTTTTGTACTTCTTTCCCATCTCGGGGTATCTCACCAGTCTTCAAATTAAAGAAGACGGGATCAACATAGGGAGGAGATAAATCCACTTGGAGGATGTATATATCCTTTTCTTACTCTTTAATTCTTGCTCGATCTATGTATTCAACTTCGATCATCCTTTTCAGGTTAGTGTCTATGGCAGAAGCTAGAGTGGTAAGGGCATCTACATGGCTATTTCATTCCTTTGAAGCTACTCCATTAAGGAAGATATGAACTGTTAAAGAAGAACTCTTACCATGTTCTTATAAGCTATTATTATGGAGTCCCTTACTTTGTATTCTCCAATAAGTTAGTTTGCGTCCAGTTTAGAGTCACTATATATAGTAACGTGGCGGGAACCTAAATTGATCGCCTTGCGAATACCGTGTATTATGATCAATAAGACTGCCTTGTGGTGTGATAAAAATAATCAAACTCATGTTCCCTTCTCATTTGATGCTCCATTCATGAAGAGCTTCCAAGATTGTTCGTCCTTACTGATCGTCAATGATATCAGGATGGAATGTGGTTGTTCATCCCCATCTCTTGGTGATGTTGAAAATTCCACTACATAGTTTTTTAAGACTTGACCCTCGATCGCTGTCCTAGGTTCATACTTAATTTCAATTGTGTCAGTTAAATGGATCACTTGGTCATTATATTTAAGATATCGACCTTCTTGAGTGCATATTTTAGAGGATAGGATATGGGGATAATTATTGTATGATCATGAAAGTAGTTCTTTAACTTCCTAGCGGTGGTCACCAATTCCAGAACCAACTTCTCAATAGGCATATATTTGGTTTTAGCCTCAAGCAGAGTACGACTCACAAAGTATACGGACCTTTTCTCTCCATTATGTAAACAAGTTAGTGCAGCGCTGGCCACGTTCCTTGAGAGGGCCAAGTACAGGTATAAATCTTCTTTATCTTTAGGGGATAACAACAAGGAAGGAGATCCTTAGTACTGTTGATCCCTTCCAAATCTTTATCGCAGTCTTCTATCCAGATAGTGGGGCTTGCTTTATTTAATGCCAGAAGATCTTACAGTAAAGAGATTTAGAGCAGCTAGCATTCTAGTGATGACTTGGATATGATTGATAGTGCTCGGCCTTCTGATGTCATGTAGAGCCTTGATCTTATCTGAATTTGCTTCTATACCTATCTAGTTAACTAAATACATAATAAATTTACCATAGTTGACTCCAAATATGCATTTTGAAGTGTTAAGCTTCATCTTAAATTCCCTGAGAATCTTAAAAGTCGTTGTAGGGTCCTTGATGTGGTTGATCTCTTGCCTTCTTTTGATAAGCATATCGTCAATATTGGCTGATATTTCTATAGTAGAACTAATCAGCTTCTTGAACATCTCAGTCATTAGCTGTTGATAGGTTTCCCCTGCATTCTTTAAATCGAACGGTATTACTTTTAGCAGTAAAGTTCTAAGGTTGTGTGATCAAGGTTTTTTCTTGATCGGGGGCAGACATGGGTATTTGGTGGTAGTCGAAGTATACATCTATAAATCTCATGTGTTTATGTCCCTTCGTGGAATCTATGAGTTAATTTATCCATTTGAATGGTAAGTTATCTTTTGGGCAGTGCCTATGGAAGGTCGGTGAAGTCCATGAAAACTCTCCAATTGTCACTCTTTTTCTTGACAACAACAGTGTTAGACAACCAATTGGTGAAAAACTGTTACTAAATCGGTTTAATACAAGATTTAACTATTTAAGTAACTCCGACCTATTTTTTGAATAAACTCTTTTCTATAAATCAAATCAGGTTAATCATAAGATGTGTTTAATAAAACATACACGAGATCCGTTCAAGATTTGCTAACAAGTAATGAAAACCAAAACTAAAATAGTTTAAATCAGCACACCAAGAAGAATGAGATGAGGAGATGTAAAAAGATTAATGACAAGATATTTTTAATGTGGTAAAACCTCACCCAACTGAGGAAACATCCACGACTCCCTCTACGGTGTAAAAAGAAAAATCAACTAAAACAAAATATATCAGTTACAAACTATATAACACACATGCACCAAAATCAGCCCTATACAAGTTTAGGAATGTACCCACTCGTGTCCTTCTAACTTTTCTATAGGTATGATTGTTGATGTGGTTCTCTCGGTTTGCTAACTTCCACATTGTTCCAGTCTTTACGTCGACTCTTATTTCAAGATCTTATTACCAACACTTTCAGTGTTGTAGTGTGTAAGTGTTTGTGATGGTGATTTAACACATGCATGCACACACTCATGCTTATTTTTACAAACAGTCCGATCAAATTACAAATCAAATCTATATGCTGCGATTTTTAGTTTCTCTCTTCTTATGAAACTTAAACCTTATTTGACCTTTAAAAAGAACCTAGAATCCACGACTATCTTGCTCAGAAGACGTTTCAAGATCTTAATCAATTTCAGGGTTTTAAAAAGTATTTTTGAAATTGAAAACCGCCAAGTGTGATTCCAACCAGGTCAAAGGTCTTGTTTCAAAAGAAATAGAAACAAAAAATGATCTTGTTGATTTTGAAGATGAAAACATTTGCAGAAAATAATCAACAAAAGATTTCTCAAGGTGAGAAACTGTAAATGCAGATTTAGGTGTAATATAACATAAAATGACCAGGTCTATGATTTCTATGAAACAAAAATACATATCTAACCTAATGTTTAAGTTGGACACAAGATCTTAAAACGAAGAGATTGCAACACGAAACAACTTTCAAACCAACACTCAAAAACTCTCAAACACTGAGGGTTTGTGCTTGGTATATACTGGTTTTTGGAAAAATGGTTAGGGTTTGAAGATATGTTTGGACGAATTAGGGTTTCTAATTCTCTCTCCGGTTTCGCTCTCTTCTATTTCTACTCTCTTCTCACTCGAAATGACGAAGTGGCAAAAGTCTCTTACAGGCTGAGGGTTAGCCTCTTTATATAGGGGGCTAAGAAGGATAAAAAAGGAGGTTCAAAATAAAGGGTTGGGATTAAGTATTCCCATATTTATTTCCATCCAATGGTTAGGGATAAGCGGTGAATTAAGTTACTTATGATTAGAGGATAGAGGTTCATAGGGATTGGGATAAGGATGCATGCAGAGCATTGATAAGTTTAATCTAAGGGATGATAATAAACACTGGTTTTGTCTCTTAAAAGAAAGACACAATCAACCAATAGGAGTGCAACAGATGTAAGGCAAATAACGAACCACAAACGCGTGTCCCCAAATAATTGCATAGACACCCTGATGTGTCTAGTGCTTTCGGATTCTACCCAAGTGAACTTTATAGGGATAAAACCAACAACCAGAAATTACACAATGACCCCGAAATGTTTTAATTCTAATTCTAATTTTAATTACGAAATTATTGTTTTAAAAATCACTAAAAATTCCCAAAAATTTATTAAATAAGATTTTAAGGGAAATTAACACACAATGCAAACACAAATAATTTATGCAATATATGAACAATGCATGCAATCCTAATGTGTGTGAGTATTTGTGAATATACCTTTGATCATTCAAACAAGAGAAATGAATTGGATTGAAATGTCTGAGGCTCTTTGGAATCTAGGAGAGGGACTCAATTTTGTCACTATTTCCAAACTAGATGAGCACTTATTCAATGTGGACTTAAGTGAGTCAAGAGTATAAGGTGTTTTAATCTCCCCCTTTCGAAATATGAGACAAAATCTCCTTTGAGTCATCTTGGACTCATAGGGAAACAAATAGAAAAGGAGAAACCTATTCCTATACAAAGATTCTATCTACCCATTTCCTAGAAAAGAAAATTACATAACTCAACTAATTACAATTCAATACCCTATTACAACTGTTGAGAATAACTATACAGAAACCTGCAAATAATCACTAAGATCAAGCTTTTTAGAATATGTTAAAAAAAATGAACTCTCATAAGACTCAAATTTCTCCCCCATTTTGTCTCAAATGGACAAAGGGAAAAACTATGCTAATCAAAGAGTTTATTCTGAACAAACCATTCCTATCGATTTACGCAAAGAAATGAATCTATTGTAATCCAAAGGTTTGGTAAACATATCTGCGAGTTGCAAATAAGTAGGAAGATAATTGATTTCTAATTCCTTAGTCTCAACTAATTCGCGTATAAAATGATGTCTAATTTTTATGTGTTTAGTTCGCGAGTGTTGAACATGATTTTTAGAGATATTGATCGCACTTTGATTATCACAATAGAGATGTAATTGTTCCTCTTGAATACCATAATGACTTAGCATTTTCTTAAGCCAAAGTAATTAGGCACAATAGCTTCCAGCGGCTATGTATTCAGATTCAACTGTTGATAAAGAAATGCAGTTTTGTTTCTTACTACTCCAACCTACCAAGTTATTACTAATATAGTAACATGCGCCTGATGTGCTCTTACTATCGTCAGTACACCCTGACCAATCGACATCAGTGTATCCTATTTTACTGCTAGGAGTATTATTGGTGTACCAGAGTCCTAAATTAAGAGTGCCTTTTATGTATTTTATAATTATTTTAACACAAACTAAATGGCTCTCTTTAGGGTTGTTTTGATAACGGACACACACACAAACAACGTAAATAATATCAGGATGCAAGGCAGTAAGGTATAGCAAGGATCCTATCATACTACGATATAAAGTTGGATCTACGAATTTTTTGGTTTCATCCTTAAACAGTTTGAACGTAGTACTCATGGGAGTTTTAGCATCTTTAGCACTCTCAAGGTCGAATTTTTTAACAATCTCTAAATGGTATTTTGATTGCGAAACAAATAATCCTTCTGAATTCGGTTTGACTTGAAGACCCAAGAAATATTGTAACTCCCCCCTAAGAGACATTTGAAATTCTTTATGCATAATTTCAGAAAAAGATTTAACTTCTGAGGGGGAAGTTGATCCAAAGATGATATCGTCAACATAAACTTGAGCTATAATGATATGTTTGTCAAAATGTTTGACAAAAAGGGTTTGATCATTTCCTCCTCTCTTAAAACCTTGGTCTAAGAGAAAATTGGAAAGGCGCTCATACCAGGCTCTTGGTGCTTATTTTAGGCCATACAAAGACTTTTTTAGACGAAAGACATGATTTGGATATTTTAGGGTTAATGAACCCTTTTGGTTGTTCTACATAGATCTCTTCAGTCAATATTCCATTAAGGAAGGCGGATTTGACATCTATTTGGTAAAGAGTAAAATATAAATAGCAAGCTATGGCAAAGAGAAGACGAACAAATTCTAAGCGAGTAACAGGAAAAAAAGTCTCGTTAAAATTCATTCCTTAAATTTGAGAGTATCCTTGAGCAACTAATCTGGCTTTGTGTCTAATGACTACCCCACTTTCATCAAATTTATTTTTAAATATCCAACGTGTGCCAATAACCTTTTTGTGATCAGGCCTAG
This sequence comes from Sambucus nigra, assembly GCA_949130495.1. Lineage (NCBI taxonomy): Eukaryota > Viridiplantae > Streptophyta > Magnoliopsida > Dipsacales > Adoxaceae > Sambucus > Sambucus nigra. The sequence continues at coordinate 349,714,971 of OX422214.1, forward strand.
GTACAAGATACCAAACATCATGAATGACAAATTAAAGAAGTTCTTCCTGCATTGCAGAAATCCAATGAGGATCATTTACATTCTTTGGTTCCACAAGGGAACAAAACATGCGTAATGAGCATAGTTCCTTAATTGAGATCTTGTACGTACAGGCTCACTAGGGTTACCAATAACGTTATTTATGGGATGGTCTTTAGAAACCCAATTAGGTACTTCAGGTGTCTCAATTGGTAAAGAATCATCTATTCCTGGAGAGGCATTTTCTAAAACATTTTTAGACTCTTCCACAATAGTTGATTCTCCAGTCTTACTCTCTATATTAATGTCACTTACAATAACGTTTATGGATTTCATTAAGGTCATAGTGCGAAGATTATAGACACGGTATGCTCTACTATTAGGAGAATATTCTAGAAAGATGGCTTTATCTCCACGAGTCTCAAATTTGGATAAGTGTTCTCTGTCTTTGCAGACATAACACGTACTACCAAAAGTTCTAAGGTACTTAAGATTGGGCTTCTTCCCATACCATAGTTCGTAAGGAGTTTGTTTAGAATTCTTTCTAAGATAGACCCTATTGATGATGTGATACGCAGTACGAATAGATTCTACCCAAAAATACTTAGGTAAAGTTTTGGCATGAATCATAACTCGTGCCATCTCTTAAAGGGTATGATTCTTTATCTTAGTAATACCGTTCTATTGAGGAGTCTCAGGAGCACTAAATTCATGTTTGTAACCATTATAGTCAAAATACTCTAAAACACTAGTATCTATGAATTCTCCACCTCTATCACTATGAATTCTATTTACTTGAGTGTCTTTCTCATTTTCAATCTGAAGTAAAATCTTCGAAAAGGTTTGGAAAGTATCAGAATTTTGTTTTAAGAAAGCTACCCAAGTAAATCTGGTGAAGTCATCAACCATAATAAGAATGTAACTGTGTCCATAGAGACTAACAGTTCGAGAGGGACCCATTAGGTCCATATGGATGAGCTCCAAGGGTTTAAAGGTAAGGATATCTTTGACTTTCTTATGAGGGGATTTAATAATTTTTCCTTCTTGACATGATCCACATACAATATTAGAAATAGGTTTCATCTTAAAAATACCTCTAATTATTTCTTGTGAATATAATCTACTAAGATTTTCATAATTTATGTGACCCATTCGATTATGTTATATCTCATTGTCATCCATTCTGGCAATGTTACAGACCTCAGTACTGTTCTGGACAGTATAACAATTGTCCGGAATCCTGAGTCCTATAATTATGCACTCACCTTTTTCATTTAAAATTTTGCAATTATTCTTTGAAAATGTGATAATATGATTTGAGTAACAAAATTGCGAGATACTAAGTAGATTAGACTTAAGACCGTTTACTAGATGAAAACTTTCAAGTAAAGGTAATCCTTCTTCTTGGAGTGTTCCTTTACCGATGATTTGAGATGATACACCATCACCAAAAATAACTTTTCCTCCAGCAAAGCTGGTTTTGTTTAAAAGTTTGGTATCATTCCCAGTCATGTGCTTTAAACATCCAGAGTCTAAATACCAACCAGAGGGAGTGTGTTCAGCTTTTAAAGAAGTAATCACAATATTACACTTCATCTGGGGTAATAGCTCATCTTTTCTAACCAAAACATCTCTTGTTTTCATTTTGCGCCTATTTGCTCTCATTTGATAAAATTTGCAAGCATTAGATTTCTGTTGAAAGATGTTTTGCACATGAGGTTGAATTTTATGATCAACATGAGCATTTGGCTTAGGAAAGTGTCTAGGAATCCTTCTTGGAAATGATCTTTTAGGTTTGGTCTTTCTCCTTCTATAGTTAGAGTTTTTTTTCTGGTTGTCTAGTAAGAACATAATTATTACGGCTTCTCCTAGAATAGTTAAAGTTTTGGAACATAGGAGTATTATAAATAGGGTTGACTAAACGTCTAGAGTAGCATCCTTCAAAGGAATGACCATATAAGTCACAGTAAGAGCAACAAAGATTTCTCGAAGATGGTATCTCCTTAGAAAAGTCTCTAAACATAGGCTTCATGGAATTTTGGGGTTGAACCTTATTCCTAGGGAGTACAGTTTGAAAGACAGAATCACTCTTCTTAATCGAGGGGCAAACATATTTAGCCTTAGGTGGACTTTCACACTTAAAGTAACTGCATTCCCCAATATCAAACTTTGATTGTTTTTCATCAAACTCATTTTTCAGAAAATGTCCTCTGGACAAGTTTCTACAGGTCTTTTGCCTCCTGACACAAACTTGATTGGTTAAAAGTTTTTAATTTGTGTCTTCAAATTTGGGAAAAACCCTATTCCAGTTTGATCATTAGAATTGGTTTTTGAATCAACAACAAAACCATCAAAATAGTTTGAATTATTTTCAAATTTTGCAAATTTTTTAAAAACAGTTACTGTCTTCTCTTTGGATTGTTCCAATTCTAATAATGTCCCTTTATATTTTTTCTCCAGAGTTTCATTTTCTTAAATAAAATTCTTTAATTTTTGATCAAAACTTTTGACTTCATTTTCATGAGTTAGACATTGGGTAGTATACTCTTCAGCCTTAAGTTTAACCATCAGACTTAAGTCTTCTAATTTCTTAGTGAGATCTTTCACTATCTTCTCTAGTCTAGTGCTTTTCTTGAGAGTTTTCACATAAAGTGTGTGAATGTCAGGAAGGTCTTCAGTGTTAGAATCACTAAGTGCAGTGTGTGAAGTGACCCCTAAGGATTCAATTCTTGAACTCACGCACCCATTGACATCATCATTATCGGATTCCCTTTGACTCACACACCCCGTGGTAGAACTAGTAATCTTCTCAGAAATTAAAGCATCTAAACCAGTAGCAGCATGATTCACAACAACAGGAGTAGAGTTACTATCATCATTCTTATACATAGGCATATCATCATTATTGATTATCTTAGCAAAGAAAGACATGCAAGGATAAAAAACATCAGAAGATTCAGGTTCATCATTTTCAGAATCGCTTGAATCAATCCATGTTTTGCAAATGTTGGCCTTAGTATGTTTATTGGCAGTGTTCAGTTTCACTCTAGAGTCTTGTGCTATGTGTCCTAATTTTCCACATATAAAACATTCAATGTTTTTGAAGTCTTTATTGGGTCTCAGGTCGTTGTGGTTTTTGTCTTGACCTTTCTCATGAGGTTTATATTTAGACTGAGTTGGATAATTTGACTTGCCTTGTCTATTTGCTATTTTATTTCTAAATTTGACAATTTTCTTAAATTGTTTTGACATCAAGGCAATCTGATTATCCAAACTATCTATATCACATTCCTCATCAGAGTCATCAGTGGGAATAGTAAACTCAGGTTTCATCAACTTAGAGGAAAAACTCAAGTTGGAACTAGTCTGTTTCCTATGGGACTGGGTAATGTGTTTCTTAAATTCTAATTCCATTTCCACAGTACGTAGTTTACTACTGAGTAATTCAGGAGTGAGATTTTGATCACACATTTCCTCAATAGCATATCTTTTGTTGTCAAATTTATGTGGTAATGACCTTAGAATTTTAGATACAATTTCATGTATGTCATATGTTATCCCATTAGCATGTAGTTTGGTCACAATGTCGGTCAATTTCATGTAAAAGTCATCAAAGGATTCAGAGTCTGACATAATTAGGGAGTTATACTGCTGGATAAGTATTTGAGTTTTAACATCCTTAACTCTAGTGTCACCTTTATGTGCAGTGATCAGAGTATCCCAACCATCCTTAAAAGTGGTACAAGATGAGATCCTTTTGAACTCATGTTCATTTATGGACATAAATATGGCATTCTTTCCTTTGTTATTGTTTCGAGAAGTTTGCTTTTCTTCGTGTGTGAATTCACTTAATGATTTCTTAATCCTCTCATTACTTCCTTCAGTGGATGGTTTAGTAGGATAAGTGTATCCATTTTCAACAATATCCCAGACATCATCTCCCAAGGTTCCTTGTATGGAAGCAACCATTCTTACTTTCCAGTAAGCAAAGTTATTCCCATCAAAGAGTGGGGGTCTCGTCAAGTTGCCAAATCTTTCATTTTTCTCGTACGTGGTTTTGATTTTAAGAAAATAATTTCAGAAACACAAGATCTCTTATAAGATTTCCAAAGCTCTGATACCAATTAAAAAACTGTTACTAAAGCCGTTTAATACAAGATTAAACTATTTAAGTAACTCCGAACTATTTTTTGAAGAAACTCTTTTCTATAAATCAAATCAGGTTAATCACAAGATGTGTTTAATAAAACATGCACGAGATCAGTTCAAGATTTGCTAACAAGTTTTGAAAACCAAAACTAAAACAGTTTAAATCAGCACACCAGCAAGAATGAGATGAGGAGATGTAGATTGATTAATGTCAAGAGATTTTTAACGTGGTAAAACCTCACCTAACTGAGGAAACATCCACGACTCCCTCTACGGAGTAAAAAGAAAAATCTAATAAAATAAAATATATCAGTTACAAACTATATAACACACATGCACACAAATCAGTCCTATACAAGTTTAGGAATATACCCACTGGTGTCCTTCTAACTTTTTTGTAGGTCTGATTATTGATGTGGCTCTCCTAGTTTGCTAACTTCTACTTTGTTCCAGTCTTTACGTAGACTATTGTTTTAAGATCTTATTACCAACACTTTCAGTGTTGTAGTGTGTAAATGTTTGTGATGGTGCTCTAATACATGCATGCACACACTCACGCTTATTTTTACAAACAGTCCTATCAAATTTAAAATCAGATCTATATGCTGTGATTTTTAGTTTCTCTCTTCTTATGAAACTTAAACGTTATTTGACCTTTAAAAAGAACCTAGATTCCACGGCTATCTTGCTCAGAAAAGGTTTCAAGATCTTAATCAATTTCAGGGTTTTAAAAAGTATTTTTGAAATTGCTATCCGCCAAGTGTGATTCCAACTAGGCCAAAGGTCTTGTTTCAAAAGAACTAGAAACATAAAATGATTTTATTGATTTTGAAGATGAAAACATTTACAGAAAATAATCAACAAAAGATTTCTCAAGATGAGAAACTATAAATGCGGATTTAGGTGTAATATAACATAAAATTACAAGATCTATGATTTATATGAAACAAAAATACATATCTAACCTAATGTTTAAGTTGGACATAAGATCTTAAAATGAAAAGTTTATAGCACGAAACATCTTTCAAACTAACACTTAAAAACTCTCAAACACTCAGGGTTTGTGTTTGGTATAAACTAGTTTTGGGAAAAATGGTTAGGGTTTGAAAATATGTTTGGACGAATTGGGGTTTCTAATTCTCTCTCTCGTTTATCTCTCTTCTCTCTCTACTCTCTTATCACTCGAAATGATGAAGTGGCAATAGTCTCTTACAGGCTGAGGGTTAGCCTCTTTATATTGGGGGTTGAGAAGGATCGAGAAGGAGGTTCGAAATCAAGGGCTGGGATTAAGTCTTCCCATATTGACTTCCATCCAACGGTTAAGGACAAGCGGTGAATTAAGTTGCTTCTGATTGGAGGATATAGGTTCACAGGGATTGGGTCAAGGATGCATGCAGAGCGTTGATAAGTTTAATCCAAGGGCAGATAATAAACACTGGTTTTGTCTCTTAAAAGAAACACACAATCAACCAATAGGAGTGCGACGGATGTAAGGCAAATAATGAACCACAAACGTGCATCTCAAACTAATTACATAGACACCCTGATGTCTCTAGTGCTTTCGGATTCTACCCAAGTGAACTTTACAGTGATAAAACCAACAACCATAAATTACACAATGACCCCAAAACCTTTTAATTCCAATTTTAATTATGAAACGATGTTTTAAAAATCATTAAAAATTCCCAAAAATTTATTAAATAAGATTTTAAGGGAAATTAACACACACAACACACACAAAAAAATTTATGAAATATATGAACAATGTATGCAATCCTAATGTGTGTGAGTATTTGTGAATATACCTTTGACCATTCAAATAAGAGAAATGAATTGAATTGAAGTGTCTGAGGCTCTTTGGAATCTAGGATAGGGACTCAATTTTGTCACTATTTCCAAACTAGATGAGCAATTATATAATATGGACTCAAGTGAGTCAAGAGTATAAGGTGCTTCAATTGGGAATTGGACTTCTCCGATGATGCCGACGTGATGTAGGTTTTCCACTTTTGTCTCTATAAATTTTACCTTTTGGGGGGCACACATTCTGGGCTTCTCCGTGATTGTCTTGACAATTGGATATGTACAATCGGTGGAAAGTTATTTTTGGATTTATTCTCAAAAGAGCATATGACTACTATGTAAAGATGTCTCCATTAGTTCCATGAAAATGAGTGACCTGATTTACTTCATCCTATGGTAGCTCTAATCAGATAAAAAAAGTCCTTTATGGTTGTGATGAATCCAGAGGAACAATGATGAGTTCTTTTGTCACGCATTTGGTAGAAGTTCGTTGAGTTTCTTTTATTCCTAGACTAACACCCCTTGGTTGCCACTTGGGTTGGTGGTCCTCCGAATTTTCATCATCCTGAATCTTTTTGGGTTAATTTTTCTTTGCTTTAATGGCAAAGAAGAAACTACTTCACACTGCTGCTTGATCGCCCCTAATCTTTATCACCCCCTGGTTGGTCAAGAACTTGAGATTCTTGTGGGGAGAAGAGGTTACAACTTTGATCTTATGAATCCATCCTCTTCCCACTATAGCTTTGTAAGGTGACTCCGACTGGATGATGTGGAACTCGAATTCTTTATTTATTGAGCCAACCTTGACTAGAAACTTGATCGTCCTGAGGGGAGTTTTACATCTCCATTAAAATCGATCAGTGAGACCAGGTTGGTATCAAGGTCCTTGATACTGAAGTTGATTTTGTAAAGTACTATTAAGTACATGATCTTCAAAGATCTTCCTTGGTCCACCAATACTCTCCTTACGTTGAAGTTTATAATTCGCAGAGTGAGACCTAGGGCATCCTTGTTGGGAAGATTAACACCAACCAAGTCATCATAGATGAATTCAATAGTACGATTGATGTCCAAGTGTTTTATAGCCCTCTTAGATAGGACTTGAATAAGTTTACTTTAAAGTCTCGTTGGATGCTGGCTAAAATTATAACTTTTTATTCGAGCTTCTTACGTATGTGTTGAGATGAATCGATGTATCCATGGATGGTTGTGACTAGCCCAACTGGTGTAAAATGTTCATCTTCTTTCTAAACTGCGTTGATATTTATCATATATTTTGGCCTCATCGAGCTAATATTCTCCTTGAGGTGCCCTACTTCGATGAGCTCCTCCAGATATTTCTTAAACATTTTGTAATTCTTCGCGAGGTGTCCGTGATTCTATTAATAAGAGCACCTGAGGTTATAGTCCCTATTATATGGATCTTTGGTTATCTTAGGAGGCCTTTTAAAGTAGTGTTTGTCTTTGATTTGGGAAAAGCTTATAGATAGGTTCTTTAAAGGCTGTCTCCAGTGCCTTGTAGCGGTTCTCATAGCCTGAGATATAGGGCAACCATTTGAGGCTTCATTTTTGGATTCCCCCTATTAGGGGCCTTCTTAGGCTCAGTCTTCTTTTGGTCGATCTAGGCATCTGTGTTGATGAGATCATCCTTTACCTTTGGCATACTTATCAATACAGGACATGAGATAATCCGTCGTAGAGGACGACTTAGATCATCTGATCATTCTAAACCAAACCTGAATTAAGAGACTACAAATTTATCATTGCAATCTTTAATCTCATTTTATAGCTCCTAGTACTTTGGATGTACTTCCTAAGATGCTCTCTCTTTCTCTTTTTAAGAGAGATCAGTGAATTAAACTCCTTTATTGCCTTGATACTTGTGATAAATCAGGTCTTAAACTGCTCAGCTAGGTCTCTGAAAGAGAGTATTAATCTTGGGGCAATTTCTTAAGCCACATCAGACCGATTTCCCCCAAAGTATATGGTAATAATCGACTCATGCGGGCATTATAATGATTCCAAAGGGACATGGTGTGTCGATAGTGCTAGAAATGATGGGTGGGATCTGTCTTCCTATCATATGTTGTAACCTTTCGCGTGAAGAACTTATTCGGTGGTTCAAAAGACTCTATTTTGTCAATAAAGGGGGAAGATTAATAGTGCCCAGTGCCTTTTTAACTAGTTCCTTGGGAGTGCTGGCTAGATTTGGGTTCAATATCCCTTCCAACTCCTTTTAGATGAGTCCCCAAAGTTCGTCACTCCTTACTCTATTCGGTTGTACGTCTACAAAAGCAGGTTTGCTACTTTGTGCTGACTCAATGGGAATAATTGATGGTGTAAGGACACAAATTTCCAATTGAGTCCATATATAGTTTTTGCTCAATTCCGGACAAAAACATTTATTCATAGGTTAGTGATTTATTGTAATACTCTCAAGCCTATGAAGTGTGTGTTGAAAACGTAGCGGCAAAGAATATAAAGCTTCATCAAAATGCCGATTTGCGTGCCTCGTTTCTACGTCATCATCTAAGGTTCCATGCTCCTAAGGTATGAATGTAATTAAATTTATATAGGAGCTTGGAATAATATTTAGTGGGCGTTAGGTTTAATAAAAAACCATGTTTTACTTTCAGAATAATTTAATTGGAACTTTAAAATAAAGTACATAAAGTTTCTGGGCCAAAAATTGAATTTATCAAAAATTTCTGGAAGTCGTTCGAAGTCTCGAACCAGGTTTTCGTTCGAACGAGTTTTTTTCGTTCGAACCAGGTTTTCGTTCAAACGAGTTTTTTTTCATTCGAACCAGGTTTCGTTCGAACGAGTTTGCCAACAAACCTAAACTGGTCAGTCGTTCGATATGTCGTTCGAACGAGTTTGTTCGTTCTAACGAGGTATCTAACAAGTTTTTAACGAGCCCAGTCTGGTCGCTCGTTAGAAGTCTCGTTCGAACGAGATGCCAGGCGGGAACAGTTTTGAGCAGTTTTTGGCAGTTTTCACCCCATTTCCCCACTTGTTTCTTAACTGATTTTTTTAAGGCTTTATTAAGGACGGGAATCATTTTTGAAGGGGTATCTTTTTCATACCATACAAACTCCTAGAGAGTGTTTTGATAGAAAATTTGTTTAAGGAAAAAGATCATGTTTTGAAGTGTTATTCTTTAATGAAAAATCCTACACACTCTAGTGTTTACACCCAATAGTTGTTTATCCAAGTTTCTATATTTATATCAATTGCTTGGAGTTTTGGCACCGGATCCCATCACAAAGAAGAAAAAGTTTTTTGCGGTATTACTCACTTGGAGAAAGGCTCCAAGCTTGGGTGACAGTGACCATACAAAGTCCTATCGGTGGATTCCGAGATTGCGGTGGAGCTCCGTGGTTGTCCGCTAGGAAGATGTTTCTACAAGAAGGAGCGACAAGGTTTGAGAGGGTTCGAGTCGAGGATGTAAGTCTTTTGTCTTGTATTTGTATAATTCCGTATCTAGTGGACCTGTGGCTAGGGCCGTCCGAGGTTTTTTCCCGTCTTGGGTTTTTCCTCATACATCGCGGCGTAGTGTGACAGTGTTTATTTTATCTTGCACAAAAACTTAGAACGCATGCTTTAGGTTTAATTCAAGATAAAATTCGGTTTTATTCTCACACTATATTAAAATTGGACATTAATTTAATTTTGTGTAAAACTGTGTAATTCATGTCTCTTGCATTAATTTGGTTTGGCCTAACTTGGAAATATGAACAATCATCATTTAGGAATATTCTAGGACTTGGATTTAATTGGACTTAACTGTTTAAAATGTAAATTAATTACTTAGTTTGTTTAAGTTAATTCTCACTTTACTTTTGTTTATGTTAAAATTGGAATTTTTGTATTTGTGTTGAACCATCACATCATTCAACGTTTACGCTTCCGCATATTTTTAAAAGGAAACTACAAGTTTGATTTTAATTGAGAAGAATTTTAAAATCCGGGGACCCTCAAATTCCAACAAATTGGTATCAGAGCCAAAAACGATAAATTATTTCCTTAAGATCCTTTAATTTTTGGCTAAAATGGATTTTTCCCCATTTTCAAAATTTCCTATTTTTGATTGTTCAAACTACGCGTATTGGAAAGCGCGAATGAAATCGGCACTTAAATCTATCGATGAACGTGTTTGGATGTCTGTTGTTAACGGTTGGACCCCACCAACACATTTAATTGAAAATGAACATGTTCCCAAACCCGTCGATAGATGGACTGAAAATGAGTTTAAGCTAGAAAATTTTAATTCCCGTGGTTTAAATGCTTTATTTAGCGCTGTCACACCAGATGAATTCCGACGCATTATGACGTGTGAGACCGCTAAAGAAGCTTGGGATATTTTACAATTAACTCATGAAGGAACGAGTGTCGTTAAAGCTTCTAAACTCCAAAACCTCACCACTCAATTTGAAACTATCAAAATGGATGAAAAAGAAACTTTTGATAAATTTTATGCTAGACTTTCAGATATTGTTAATTCATCTTTTAACTTGGGAGAGAAAATACCTGACGACCGTGTAGTAAAGAAAATTTTAAGGCCCCTACCCGATAGATTTATTCCAAAGGTGACCGTTTTAAATTCTTTACCCACTTTAGCCTCTACGAAATTAGAAGAGCTTGTAGGTTATTTACAAACCTATGAACTAGATATGTTTTCCTCTAAAAATGAAAAGAAAATCGAAAAGGGAGTTTCTTTAAAAGCCCGAAAAGAGGTTAAACAAGTAGTAGAGAGCGAGAGTGATAGTGACTCGGAAGATATGGCTTTATTTGCTCGAAAATTTAGAAAATTTCTTAAATTCAACAAAGATAAATTTAAAAATGATTTTAAGAAATTTTAATCTTCTAAACATGATAAAAACGAGAAGATTTCTAAAGCCAATAAGATCCCTAAACCAAGTAATGAAAATATTGATAGGGACGAGTCCAATAAATGATTTGGTTGTGAAGGTTATGGACATAGGGCTTATGAGTGCCCCACTAAACTAAGGAAAGAGGGTAAGCGACCCATTTCATATAATGCAACCCTTAGTGATAGTGATACGGAAGAAAAGCCCGATTCCCCCACAAAGAAAAATTTTGTGGCTTTTATGGCAAGTCATATGAGTGATAGTGAGAACTCATCTATTGATGACACGATAGCACATGCCACTTCCAAGGTCATTGTTCATGATTCCCTTGTTTTTGATGATAGTGAGAGTGGAGAAGAAAAAGAGAGTGAAAATGAAGAAGAGGTTGATGAGAGTGAACTTCAAAATGCTTTTCATGAATTATATAAAGAATCTATTAAATTGAAAAGAGCTAATTTGAAGTTAGAAGCTTGTTTAAGAGAAAGTGTCAAGGTCTTTGATGATAGTGCCTTAATAGAAGACCTTAGGACACGAGAGAGAACTCTTCGAGAGAAGCTAGAATACGTAGAAGGCGAGAGAGATAGCCTTAGGGGTTTAATGGAATCCTTGAAAAAAGATCTTCTCATTTTTGAAGAGCGTAATTTTTTACTAGAATCTAACATTTTAGAATTGGAAAATAAATTAAAAGATTCTAGTAATGTCAAATTTGATTTGGAGTGTCGTTCCGAAAAACTTGATAAAATGTTAGGAACGGTCCAAATTAAAAATGACACATTTGGTTTAGGCTTCAATACTTGTAATGAATTCAACCCTAAAGTCAAAACCAACATTTTAGGAGAATCTACTAGGAATGCATTTAAAGATAACTCCTTAGGTAAATCTTTTCGACATGTTTTCACTTGTTCAAATTGTGGTCGAAAAGGTCATCTTAGGAAATTTTGTTTTGATCTTAAACGAACTCCTAGAAAATCCCATTGTAAAGTAACCACGGTAGCTAATGTTCATACACCCCAAGATTGTCACTCTTCATTAATTTGGGTTAGGAAATCCGATTTGGTTGCCTTACAAAATAGGGATTTTGATTCTCATTTACTATCACATCCTTCCTCCCTTGCTAAATTTAAAGGTTGAATGTGTTAGTGTTTGCATACTTGAGCTTTTGTACTTCATGCTATATTCACATGCTAAATGTATGCTTGTTTAATCATTTTCTAGTCTTTGACCCATGCTTATCCCATGCTAGAATTATGATTTTTGTTTATCTTTTGTATTATATTTCTTTCATTTTGTTTGCTTTAAATGAAAAATACAAAAAGATTTTTGTTTATCATTTGGACTTTATCTCTTGATGATTTGAGCTTAATGAAAGAATCAAATGATTTTTGTTTGTCCTTTTGAGTATATATATATATATATATATATATATATATATATATATATATATATATATATATATATATATATATATATATATTTAATTTTTGGATAAAAATGTTAAAAACTCAAAAAGATTTTGTTTTGTGTGTATTTTTTTTGACACACTTTATGCGGCATATAGTTGTGTTTGAATCCCATCTTTTACGCTCCCACGTGGCTAGAACTTTTGGTTTAGATTTTCAATCCTTAAAATGTTCTTTACCATGTTTTATATGGAGTAGTTGGATTATGTATTGTTTAAATGGATTCTATTTATATATGCCTCTTTCACACATGCACGAGCTCTTTTGAAATCTTAATGTCACATGTTATATTTGAGCTTTTTGAGGTGTTCTCCTATCAATCTAGTCATCTACATATCTATGACCTAGGAGGACTAGTGCATGTCAAAATCCGTTGCATGTGAGATTTGTGTGAAAAATGAAAACATGATAAATTAATATATGCACGGGGAAGGGCTCCGAAAGGATGAATTAAATCCTTTGCGATAGTAAGCCACCGTTGATTGGATCTAAAATAAATACTTGATCCAAAGGCCTAAAAATAGAATATTTGGCATTAAACAGAAAGAAATTGCCAAGGCCTATGTTTGTTTGATATATTCATTCAAAAACAAAAGAATATATATGCTCATTGAGGGAGAATTGGATGGTATATCAACAGTTTGCACAATGTCCGTTTATCCTAGTTGTCTTTAATGTCATGACTCTATTTGGTTTGTAGAATCATCATCATGCTAGGCTTGTATGCATTGTGTATGTTTGTTCATTGAGTTCAATCTTTATATTGTCGCATGAGGTTATATTTAACTGTGATGAAGTTTGCATTTAAATGAGAACTCCATGAACGTTTCTTAAGTGTTTGGGTCTAAATTTAATTGTTGCTAGTACACACCCCTACACTTCCGTTTCCATATGGCACATTTTTGCCATACGAGTGTGCAAACTTATTGTATTTTGTGTCATGTGTGTGTTTATATCAATATATATATGCAAGTGCTCTATTGGTATATTTTTAGTATCTATATATATGATATTTATTTGTCTTTGCCTTGCTTTTATTGCCCATATGCTTTCATGTATTTCACTTTAAGCTTCCACATGTTGTTTATTAGTTCTTTATCCTTTGCCTATTCCCGAACAAAAAGGGGGAGAATGATGATAGGGGAAGAAATGGTATCTAATCCTATTATTATCGCATCTTAGTTTGGGGGAGATTTATCTTAGGGGGAGACGTCTTTCTAAGTAAATGTGTCATTGTTTGATAAAGGAGAGAATTATTTTAGGGGGAGTAATTTAATTGCGATTAATATATTTTGATATTCCCTATGCATTTGATGAGTTTGCTTAAGTGTTCAGGTATTCTACTAAAGCGGCAACTTTAAAAGGCAAAGAGTTTAATCCTTGGGTTGAGTCAAGTTTGGGCGGGTTATGTTTTGAGTCTAGTGAGCTTGACGGCCCTTTAGGATTTTTGTTTTGGTTTTTGTCCCGGAATAGCCAAAGGGGGAGATTTGTAAGGACACAAATTTCCAATTGAGTCCATATATAGTTTTGGCTCAATTCCGGACAAAAACATTTATTCATAGGTTAGTGATTTATTGTAATACTCTCAAGCCTATGAAGTGTGTGTTGAAGACATAGCGGCAAAGAATATAAAGCTTCATCAAAATGCCGGTTTGCGTGCCTCGTTTCTACGTCATCATCTAAGGTTCCATGATCCCAAGGTATGAATGTAATTATATTTATATAGGAGCTTGGAACAATATTTATTGGGTGTTAGGTTTAATAAAAAACCATGTTTTACTTTCAGAATAATTTAATTGGAACTTTAAAATAAAGTACATAAAGTTTCTGGGCCAAAAATTGAATTTATCAAAAAATTCTGGAAGTCGTTCGAAGTCTCGTTCGAACGAGTTTTTTCATTCGAACCAGGTTTTCGTTCGAACGAGTTTTTTTCGTTCGAACCAGGTTTTCATTCGAACGAGTTTTTCGTTCGAACCAGGTTTCTTTCGAACGAGTTTGCCAACGAACCTAAACTGGTCAATCGTTCGATATGTCGTTCGAATGAGTTTGTTCGTTCTAACGAGTTATCTAACGAGTTTCTAACGAGCCTAGTCTGATCGCTCGTTAGAAGTCTCATTCGAACGAGAGTCAAGTTCGTTCGAACGAGATGCCAGGCGGGAACAGTTTTGAGCAGTTTTTGGCAGTTTTCACCCCATTTCCCCACTTGTTTCTTAACTGATTTTTTTAAGGCTTTATTAAGGACGGGAATCATTTTTGAAGGGGTATCTTTTTCATACCATACAAACTCCTAGAGAGTGTTTTTATAGAAAATTTGTTTAAGGAAAAAGATCATGTTTTGAAGTGTTATTCTTTAATGAAAAATCCTACACACTCTAGTGTTTACACCCAATAGTTGTTTATCCAAGTTTCTATATTTATATCAATTGCTTGGAGTTTTGGCACCGGTTTTCTCTACCGAATTGAAAAAGAGACGTTTCGGGTTTCCTTCTACATCCCATTACAAAGAAGAAGAAGTTTGTTGCGGTATTACTCACTTGGAGAAAGGCTCCAAGCTTGGGTGACGGTGACCATACAAAGTCCTATCGGTGGATTCCGAGATCGCGGTGGAGCTCCATGGTTGTCCGCTAGGAAGAGGTTTCTACAAGAAGGAGCGACAAGGCTTGAGAGGGTTCGAGTCGAGGATGTAAGTCTTTTGTCTTGTATTTGTATAATTCCGTATCTAGTGGACTTGTGGCTAGGGCCGTCCGAGGTTTTTTCCCGTCTTGGGTTTTTCCTCGTACATCGCGGCGTAGTGTGACAGTGTTTATTTTATCTTGCACAAAAACTTAGAACGCATGCTTTAGGTTTAATTCAAGATAAAATTCGGTTTTATTCTCACACTATATTAAAATTGGACTTTAATTTAATTTTGTGTAAAACTGTGTAATTCAAGTCTCTTGCATTAATTTGGTTTGGCCTAACTTGGAAATATGAACAATCATCATTTAGGAAAATTCTAGGACTTGGATTTAATTGGACTTAACTGTTTAAAGTGTAAATTAATTACTTAGTTTGTTTAAGTTAATTCTCACTTTACTTTTGTTTATGTTAAAATTGGAATTTTTGTATTTGTGTTGAACCATCACATCATTCAACGTTTACACTTCCGCATATTTTTAAAAGGAAATTACAGGTTTGATTTTAATTGAGAAGAATTTTAAAATCCGAGGACCCTCAAATTCCAATAGATGGTGACTATAGTTAATGGAATTCCTCCCAGGGTACCGGTTGTCATAAATATTTTTGATGTGTCGTGCGAGGTCTTATTGAATAGGTATCCCTACCAGATATGATCCGCGATTTTTTGGTGAGTGAGGTCCCCCTACGGTGCTACTGATTTAGGGAGACATAACTATTATCTTCCAATTTCTAATTTAATTGCCTCCTCAAGTGGGCGATATCTTGATCACAATCATCCAACCTCTCCTCGTGAATACTGGTCAAGCCAGAAGCAACCTTCCTTTCTGGTCACTCGATCGATGGCGTGTTGTATCGCCGAATGATTCTAGATCTCCTGAGCGATAGCCCCATAGACCTAGAATACTGCAAAAATCAAGGGAGTCTAATATGAGTGTTGTCCATCCCTATGACACATATTTCAGACTGGACATGGATCCTTGCCTGCGCGTAGTGAGATTGATTTGAACTCATGATGATTGTTGGGCTAAGTGGATTTGATAATGGTGATAACTTCTAGATTTTCCATAGATGGTGCCAAATTCTAGGGGATATTAATCCATAATAAAAGCAGTAGTTGGATATTTGAAAGAGAATGGGGAAGACTATATGTACGTGGTTCAGTTGGGATATCTTCCCATGTCCACAGGGAATGGGGGAGATCGGTTTACTAACTAGTAAGAATAATGATAATTGGAGTGCTAGGAATGCCAGCTGAGTGTCTAAATTGCCACGTGTAAGTTAAAGTTAATGCCTTCATAATGAGTGAGGTCGCCTTTATTCATAAGCCTAAGGGTTTTATTCCTCCAGGTCTCTTCATGTTTATCTTAACTACAAGTCATAGAGTCCTATTAGAACTGATCTCTTAATCCGTTAGTGTAAGCTTCCAACATTTTACTTTATCTTCCTTTAGATTCAAGGTCTCCCAGAAACATGTTCTCCCTAACTTGTGATCTCACTGAGTTTTTGTCTCCCAGCACACACCATCCATGTGACGAAAAAGCATTAATTATGGGTTCATTAAGTGCAACTAAATTATAATGATTTATCACTTTTAAGGAAAACTTAGCTTCTTCACTTCATTCTAAAAGGTCACTCTTGAAAGCATTAATATAGATAAAAACATGTAATTTTTGAGAAATAAAACGATATATAATTAATGAGATAAATAGCTCAATACATTAATGTTATGAGTTGACAACACGTACATTAATAATGTTTTATAAATATTGGATTTCTTTCGTAATAACTTTGAATATTTATATGACTTTATTAGGTACATTTTTTAGCAATTTAGATGGATATATTATTTAAGGTTAACCTTTCACCACCTAATTTCATGATACCTTAATATTTGTTTTAATTATTCAAATTCAATTTTCTTTGGGAAATTATCTTGCTAATGAAATAAACGAAATATACCCCAACAATGTCTTTACATATGTAAACATATTGAGTTATTACTACCACTTCTATCTTTAAATTTAATATTCACAAGCATTCTAGTTGGGTCGCTTTGGTGACTATCAAATTATTCATTATATATATATATATATATATATATATTACATTATTTTATGGATTGTAAAATGATTTCAACAAACATTAGTGTTTGCAAAAATGTCATGAGTAGGCAATGTGCTTAAAAATTAAGGAAAGATACAGACACTTTGGAGTAACCAATATTTACTTAAATTAACAAACATACTTCCCCTTAATTTAATTCATCCATTGAAACCGGACTCTTTGGAGCAACCAAATCAAAGTGCCTTAAATAACATAATGAAATCTTTATTAATCCGAAGTCAAAACCATATTAGGACTCTTTAAAGCAACCAAAACCTAATATTTGAATGCCATCACAAAATTCAGCATTTATAGCTTATAAGATTAAGCCACTTTGGTGGAATCGCAACCTAATTATGACATAAATACTGAGATGAAATCCTTAAGGCATGATTTTAATATTCTATAACTCATATCTGACATAATAAACATATACATTTGTAAGAGATGATTTCCTACGAATTGAATATTCAGTGTACACAAGTATAAATAGAGTCGAATAATCAATGAAAAGGGCTAAGAAAACAAACACGACGCAAGATGTATGTGATTTGAAAATTTTCCTATGTCCACAAGTTTTTAGGTTTCTCTTTTATTAATATTTTAAGGCTAAGTCGACATAATTATAATAATGCTTGACAAATACAATTTTCGATGCTCCTTACTCATTGGGGTATATAGGATCCTGGGAGAGTCTCAGCTCAATTGATAGTTATCCCAAAGATTTCAGACTTACCCTTCTTCAAAACTAACCATTTGGTGGAGCATGTTTATGATATTTCTTATTATCTTGGACTCTTTTATGATCTTGATCCTATGAGACCTCGCTGGTGCACGTGCATCTCATGAGACTTTATTAATTATGGTCCCTATAATTTCCACCAAAGCTTAGGGCCGCTTTAAGGTCGTTAGGATTTTCTTATGACTTGGTTAGCAGGCGATGATATACTCCCTTTCAGTTCAGTGGTAATTTTATAAATTCAGGCATGTTCAGAAAGTGGAGCATTTCAGGGGTATGCTGGTAATAAACTGCATCTGGTGGTGAACTGACGTCTAACAAAGCAGCATAACATCATTAGTTTGGGGGAACTATAAAGAAATTTTCTTGCTTATAAGGTGACGGTTCCCACCTTAAGGTTCACTTTAATCTTCATTCGAAAACTCCTTTCCTCGTCTCGAAGCTTTTCAACCATTGTTAGAGCTTGCGATTTTCTTCTTCTCACTGTATGGACTCCTTCTTTCTTCATTTTTCTTTTCGTAATTATTTTTTAGTATTTTAAGAAATCTTTTATACTGTTAACAAGAATTCGTTAGAAGAATTTATATTTACACATGGAATCCCTCCGTGGGCGGGGCGGGAACTGGTAATGGTGCTTGTGACCTTTGTGCCCTGACTAATGGTCCCTGGTTACCCTCAATTTTCATAGCAGCGTGGGGTCACTTTTCCTCCCAACCTCCTAATTTTAGAGTTCTGTCTGTGTTTCGATGTGGTTCTAGTCCATGTTTCCCTAAATACTTAGAGGATCGTTAATGAGTTACATCGCATTAATGAACTGTATGTGCCTCTTATTAGAATTATTAAAATTATGCATTCATAGCAGTGGGTTACAACTACTGATACACATCAATTACATAAAGATGAGTTTTTCAAATAGAGCCTTAGTAGTGAATCTTTCTAAATAAATTCTATTACGGTTATGGTCTGATAGTGAGGAATTGGCAATTTGCTCTTCTACCCAAGGATGTAGCATACAAGGGGCCAAGGTGCACTCAGGAGGGAAGAGGAATAGGTTAGAGAATATTTTTCCTATTTTAGTTGTCATTTATCTCATTGATACCATTTTGTGCTCCTACTTTTTATTTTATAGTAAGAGAAGAAAAAATCCCCTCCGACGATGGCGTCAATTTTACTGATCTCAAGATTGTTTGGTCCTTACAACAGAGAGTAGGTACGAATGACCATCCAAAGTCAGCCACATTTTTAATCGAATACAAGAAAATAATGACTTATTTCATTATAAGACCTACTAAGGAGAGGCTAATTTTCCCAATCTCGTTAGACGGTCTAGAGGCCTCAACTTCTGGATCATAGTTTGGTTCAGAGTCTTCTCCTGTGGAATTTTTAGAGGGAGATGACTTTACTAAAGAGAGAAACTCATCATCCTTTGAGCCTTTGGATGTTTCTTCACTTTATTCCATTGTTTTTCCAAGCAACATGGTGAAGTGTAAGGTTATCAATTTCAGTGCCGCTCATGCTAGAGTAAGGTCTCTTCCACCTGCTCGATCAATGATCAAGAAGCCTGAAGTTGGGAGTTAATCTATCCTATTGACTTGGAAACATCTCCTTTTAAGGAGCATGAGCCCCTTTATAAGAGGCCGAGAATGGACCCTCCCACCCAAATGGAAATTATGGGAAAGAATACTGATGATAAGGACAAGGGTGTTACCCAGTCCATGGCTGCTCACCCAGAGCTTGCGTCGGGTTTGATCAGTTCTAGAGTCCTTCCTTCTAATAGGGCATTTGCATATTCCTCTCAACTTAAGGTTAATGGAGTGCGCAAAACATAATATTCCCCTCGTAAGTTAGTTAATTTTGTTAGTTTTCATTCATGTTTTTTACATTCACTCTTCTAATTTCCTTTCTGCTAATTTATCTTGTAACTCTTGGACGACTATGACTAACTCCTGCAAAGGAATAATAGGATGAAGGATTCATCCATTGATGTTATACAGTCTTTCATAGATCTATGAAATTCCCTAGAGGTAGCTCATCATACCCATGAAGCCTAAGTGAATGAGAAGAAAAGACTAGATGAGAGGATCCCAAAGTTTAAGGAGGAGAATGTTTTATCGACTGCTATTGTGGCTGCTACTAAGAAGTCCAAGAAGGAGGTTGATGATGCCAAGGCTACAATCGAGATGGCCAAAACTTAAGTGACTGAGGCGAAGACTAAAGTCGATAAATCTTTGGTTTTTATTGCCAATGATAAAGAGGATGCCGTTACTAAAGGTTGGGATAGAGCCTTAGCCAATGCCTCCATTAAGTTTGACTATTTGAAGAAAATTTTCTTTAAAAATAGTTGGGACGAGGCCCTTATTAAGGCCAAAAATTTTAAAGGGTCTGACCTTCTCCAAGAGCATTACCCTGGTTCTCCTCATCAAATCGAGGAGGAAGTTAATGATAAAAATGAGGTCAGTGCTGAAGGGAAGGCCCCCAATCAAATTTTAGTTGTTATTGAGCTAGTTGAGGCCCTGTTGCTGCTGATAAGGAAAAGGTGGGGAAATAAGCCTTGCTATTCGGGTTACGAATGCTCATCCTTTTCTTATATTTTATCTTTTTTATTTCTTCCTTCACCAATATAAGAGGTTTGACCCATTGCAACTTTTCTATTTCAATGAAATTTCTATTCCATTAATTATTATTCTATTTACCGTTTTGTAACTTTCTTACAAGTTCTTTTCCTCAGCAAATTTTTATGTTCGGTTATATGCATTATGAATTTTAATTCAAGGTTAGATGATTTGGTCTCCATTAAAATTTACTTCCAAGAGAGACATAGCAGGTTATTTGCTGTTGGTCATGATGAAGTTAACGAGGATGAGCTTGAGGAGTTGTTCGGCCTTGATGCATCTTTCCAGGATAAATAGGCGTATTTGAGAATACACAGTCTTTTTCATCAGACGATTGTAGATAATGCATCTTATCATGGGATTATTTTTGTTGCCCAGAGGGATCATGTGGAATCATTGGCGAACCTTCAGTCCAATCATGAGAAAAACTTGTCAATTTGCAAAAAACAACAATTTTGACTAGAAACTATTTTCTTTGGCATCCGTTTACACAAAAAAAGAATTCATCCTTCGTGCTGAACTGATCGGAGCCAGGGAGTTCGCCAATATGCTCGAGGGGGAGAATAATGCCTTAAGTGTATATCTAGAAGGACTTGAAAATAATAAGTTTATCGAACAAGGTAAGGGTGATTCCTTTTAAGAAAAGGAGAATGTTCTCTTAAGGGAAGAATTGGATAAGATAAAGAAGGACAAGGGCCAATCCTCTCAGCCATAGAGGGGAATCCCACACACAAAATATGAAGAGATGATCAATAAGACCTAACTAAATTAGACAATGACCATAAAGAATCAGCTCTCAACCATCAAGAGTTTAAGCGAGAAAGTTAATCGCCTTACGTAGTAATTACACAAATAGCCTCTCACTATCTATATGGATGGTTTCTTTTGGACGATGCTCGTAAGGTCGGTTATAATTATACTTATTTTAATGCCCTTGTTGTGGCGAAGGTTCTCCAAGATGTTGAGCCGTGGTACTGGCATGAGCTAGGTTGCTTGGAACATGCCAAACCTCCTTTTAAGACTGATGCTTCATGGAGTCCTTCGGATACCATTCCTATGAGTCTGATGAGAAAATATATTGGTGATTATGGTCTTTATGGGGATGATAAAATTCACCGATCTCAAGATTTGGTGGACATAGTGAGTTCTAGTGGTCGATCGAGGCTCAGAGACCTTAGGACCATCGTTTCCCCTTATGCCTTTGATGCTACCCCCGCTAAATTTGGGAGTTCAGAAGGCGAGCAGCCTCATCCTTGCGAATGGATTTTTGCAATACGTGCATTTTATGTTTTCCTTGTAATAACATTCATAATTAATATTGGAAATTTACATTTTTTTCCTTCCTTTATGATTATGTGGATTCTTGGTCTTACCTTTTAGGTAATGTTATCACATTTACCCTTAGGCCTAGAGCAAAAAATAATTAATGCACTTATTTGTGGGGTTATTCCCGAATGAGGAATTATTCTTTATGACCTAATTGGTTTGTCTAAGGTTTCACATTAGGCCTTTAATCGATAATAGCCCATTATACGTGTTTTGTTTCATCAATACTTTTTTTGTTTAGTCGATCTTGTCCAGATTCATTTGTATTTATAAAAGAACTTTTAAGTAAAAGACAATATTTTTACGGATCATAAATGAGTCAAACAACTGTTCTTCTTTACTAAATATGAGAGTTTGTAAATAACTTCTTGAAGAAACACTTATAAATGCTCGAAATAAGAAAATATCGAAAAGCCTAAGTAGTAAAAGACTGATATTAAAAATAAAATTTCTTGAGGTTGGTATGTACCATGATCTAGGAATTTCTCTACCTTTCATAGTCTCCAGGTGGTATGCCCACATTAGGTCATCTTGAATAATTTTGAAAGGACCTTCCCAGTTTGGTCCAAGTTTCCCCGCTGAGGGATTTTTGGCACTTCCCACAATCTTTCAAAGAAAATATTCTCTAGCCTTGAATCCTCTCTCCTGAGCCCCATAGTTGTATTGTTTGGCCAGCTTCTGCTGGTTGGAGGTAAGCTTTATAAGAGCTAGATCCCTCCGTTCATCATTTAAGTACAACTCGTCTCTAATTAGTCCACTTTTAAGGTCTTTGTCGACTAAAATTGACTTTGTGGTCGGCAAACATATCTCTAGTGGGATTAATACCCCCATACCATAATCTAAGGCAAAAGGTGTCTCCCCCGTTGATCGCCTAGGCGTCGTACAAAATTCCTAGAGAACGTGGGGGGTTAGTCAACCTACGCGTCTTTCAGTTTTTTTGGAATTTTTTTATCCCATCAAGGATTATTTTTTTCAAAGACTTTTCATGTATGTTACCTTAGGGGTATGCCCATGAGATATAGTAGTTCTAGTTCCATGCTCATTACGTAAGTCTCAGAAGAAACTTCTCTCAAACTGGGTTTCGTTATCAGTGATGATGATTCGAGGAATGCCAAAGCGAGTTATAATATTTCTCCATATAAACTTGGTTATGTCGATGTCCCAAATTTTTGCTGAGGGATCCCCTTTAATATAATTAGACAAGTAATCTCTGTCGACCAATAGTTGCTTTTAATTTCCAGGTGAGAAAGGTAATGGGCCCACGATGTCAAGTTCCCACTGGGCGAATGGCCTTGGGCTTTTGAGAGACTTGAAGTAACTGACTGTCTAGTGCACAAGTGGTGAGAAAATATGGCACTTCTTACACTTCGTAAGATTGAAATTTTCATCCTTCTGCATGTACGACCATCAGTTTCCTTCTTTTATTGCCCTGAATGCCAACGACATTCCCCTGTGTGGTTGTCGTTGATCCCTCCATAAAGTTCGTAGAGGATTTACTCGACGTCATTAGGCTACACGCATTAGAAATATGATCTCTATAATTAATGTGATAAATCACTCTATCTTCCCCAAAGTGGAATCGAGAATACTTCACCTTTATCTTATGTTCTTCCTTTTTATCTTCTAGCATAACATCCTTCATTAGGTAACATATGATTGGATCCATCTAGCTGGGCATTGTGTTGATGGCTATGACCTAGTCGACTACTTTATTTCTATCAATACTGTATTGGTCGAGGTATTCCACCTCAATTGTTTGCTTCAAATGTCCTTCTACAACTGTAGCGAGCGTGGCTAAGGCGTTAGCATAGATACTGTTCCCTCGTGGAAATTGTTGTACTTGCACATATATAAACTGGGCGACCAATTGCCTAGATTCTTTGAGATACTCTTCTATACCCTAATTTATAGAGTTGTAGTCCCCTGATATTTGATTGGACACCATCCTTGAGTCACATATTACATCAAGGTGGCGGGCTCCCGAATCAAATGTTTTTCACTGTCCGTTGAGTAGAGCTTCGTATAGGCTTAGTTGTTAGAAGCTTCAAATCCTAAGCGAATTGCCTATTTAAGCATGATTTTATATGGGGATATCAGTACTATCCCTACTCCACCTCCCTTAGAATTTAATGCTCCATCAACATATAACACCTATTTGTCTTCAATCCTCTAGGGACAAAATCTATCACCTCATTTTAAGTTTCCAGTAGCTCATTTCAATAAAGAATTTGGAAATGAATTTGACTACACCATTCCGTTTAACTAAATTCATCGGCTGAAATTGTTTATCAAATCTTCCTAGTTCCACTAACCGTTTGGACATTCGTCCAAGAAGGTCGGCCTTCTGGAGTATTTCTTTAGGGGATAGGAGGTTAGGACAACGATGAAGCATGCCTAAAAATACTATTTTAGGTTCCTAGAGGACACAACTAGTGAATATGGAAGATTTTCCAGCGGCATGCATCTTTTTTTGACATTAAGTAGCATCTTTTTCGTGTAGTAAAGTGGGGCTTACTTTCCATCTCGCTTGTATACTAAAGTCGAGCTGACAGTGTTTACGAAAACTACCAGATATAAGTATAGAGGTCCCTAGTTGTTAGGGATGATCAACAGTAAGGGCTGGCTGAGATATCTGTTGATTTCCTCGAGTGCCCTGGTACATTCATCATTCCACACCTCTTTTCTTTCCATCCCGATCATTTGGAAGAAAGTTCAGCACTTCTCTGATGATCGGGAAATAAATCGGTTGAGAGTGGCCAGGATGTTGGACATCTTTTGTACTTCATAAATGGTCTTAGGTGGATACACTCTTCTAATTGCTTCAATTTGGTCAGGGTTTACCTCGATTCCTCTTTGACTTACCAGGTACCCAAGGAACTTCCCCAACTGAACTCTAAATGAGCATTTAATAACTTTGATATTTATCCTGTAATGCCAGAGTACCTCAAAGGTTCTATCTAAGTTAGAGATGTAACCTTCTTTCTTTCTTTTCTTTACAAGCGTATCGTCAATGTAAACCTCCATGGTGTCCCCCAGCTGGCCCTTGAACATCTTCTTTACAAGTCATTGGTAAGTTGCCCCAATATTCTTCAATCCATATGGCATCACCTTATAACAGTAAATCCCCAAGTTAGTGATGAACAGGGTTATCTTTTGGTCGGGAATGAATAGAGGGATATGATGTTATCCTGAATAAGCATCAAGGGAACTCATACGCTCATGGTTAGATTTAGCATCAACTAACTAGTATATCTTTGGCAGAGGGAAACTGTATTTTGGGCATGCACAATTTAAGTCTGTGAAGTCAACACAGACCCTCCACTTCCCATTGCTCTTCTTTACCATTACAAGATTTGACAGCCACTTGGGGGATTGAATTTCTTTTATGGACTTCGCCTCAAGAATTTTCCCCGCTTCCTCCTCAATGGCTTTAGATTTCTTTGGTGCAGTACATCACATGTTTTGACCCGCTGGTGAGTATAAAGGGTCCACATGTAGCTTATGGCATATCACTTATGGGTTTACTCCTGGCATATTATAAGTGACATTGCACATGATCTAATGTATTATATTATTTAATTAAATTCCCCAAATAAACAATTCAATTTTACCAAATTTTATATTTAATTAAGTATAGTGTGTGTACGATCAAATTTCCAATCACAGAAAATTAAATACTCTTGCAAACACATAAATATGGGGAAAATCCTTTTTTAGGGTAAAACCTATATTCAACACTTTAGTAAGCTTTACAAGACAATTGGCTTACAAAACTCCTATAGGACACTACTCAGATCTAGAGCAGTCCACAGGTGACTGTCCACCCTCGGTATCCACCGATCAACCTTTATTTCTTTTTTTTAACCGTGATCCCTCGGGTCATAAGGTCAGTAGTAGATATCCTCTCCACACGAATATATCATGTATGAAACTTCTAGGGTTTCAAATGGATTCATAATTATATTGGGGAGGGTGATTTTGTGAATTAAAAGGTGTTTAGATCTAAAACGTTTGAGGACTCTTGCAGCATATATACAAATTACATTTTTTCAAAAGTCTCTAAAAAATATTTTCCAAATAGGTATATATAGATCGGGCACATAATTCGATGCGGTGATCTCGTTCGAACAAAAATAAAAGTCGTTCGAACGATAATAGCATCTCATTTGAACGAAAACCTAGTTCGTTCAAACGAGACTATAATCTCATTTGAACAAGCTTCTAACAAGCTTCAAATGAAATCTAACATAATGCCCTCCTTAGATATTTGTTCGACCTTTTATTTAAACGAGATGGTCATGTTATTAGAATGAGGTCAATTAAAAACTAATTTTTTAATCTTAAAAATTTTGCCTTGATTATTTATAAAAATACATCTCCCAAATATAAATGTAAAATAACTTCTACTTCTAAAAGATTTATACCTTCATAACATAGAGAAGTCTTGAACTTAGAGATTTTGATGTTCTATTCCTCGTGATGGAATGTGTCGATTTGTAATGGGATACCCTAAAAATGCTATAGTGAAAACAAAATAAATAAAAATCTTAAGCTAAACTATTTGCCCTTACAAATCTCCCCCTTTGGCTATTCCGGTACCAAACTAACCAAAACCCAGATTACAAAAAATACCCCTCTATGACAAAAATCCTAATACCCTTCCCAAGCCCTAGAAATGGAACGACATAGGAAAATGTTGTCTCCAATCTCTACTTATTCTTCTTGTTCTTCCCTTGGGCACTTTGTCTTCATCAGGTGTAATATGATTTTTCGTAAGTAATGATATTCCGTAAGTACCTACACGCATGAAGCAAAGAAAACACTGTGATGCATAGTGTTTGAAATATAAAATAAAAATTCATAATTGTCTCCCCCATAAGTCAAACTCATCAAATCTATCCCTTAATTTTCCCCCCTTTTTGTTTGAAATAGACAAAGGAGTATAATCTAAACTTCAAGGATAAAGCATCATCAAATTTTACAAAAATAACACACCATGAATTAACACAAAAACGCCTAAATCATAAAAGAAAAATGTAGGGGTGTGAACATATTTCATAGGTTAATCAACATAGACACTCATAGCACATGTACACGAAGGATTGAGATACCACTAATGAATGATCTCAAAGTCTATCTTTAGTTTAAAAGATTATGAACTCATGTGAAATTTTTAAATGCCCTTTTTATGTATGTTTAGGTGAAGACAATTATTCTTTTCAAAGCCTTTTTCCAATTTTATTTAGCACCGTATGAACTAATTTTACTTAACCCAATTTTATCTTATTAAACCTAAACATGCATCTAGTGTGATCTAAGCAAGTAAAATAAAGTAAAGTCCACAATGCCGATGTACGAGGAAACCATAAAAGGAAAAAACCTCGGACGACACTAGCTAGAAAATCACTATGATATGATTTTACAAAGCACAGACAGTAAACTTACTCAACGACTCGATCCCCATAAGCCTTCATGCTCTTCTATGCTTCAATCACTCCTCCACAGTGCAATGCAGTCCATAACACATGAGCCCACATGTGCCTCGGTATCCATTGATACAACTTTGGCAATCGTCTACGATTCAGAAACTAGAGCCCACTGCTTCTTCACTGTAAAACTCGATGAATCACTTGTTCATCAAAGATGAACAAACTCCAGATGGTGCAAACACAAGATCTTTATTGCATATGGTCATGAAAGTTAGTATCTTGAAACTATAAGGATGTTTTTATGATTTGGAATGCTTTGTAAACAAAATGCAGAACAAATAGTTTATGTTCTATATTTTATGTTCTGCACACTATTTTTCTGAGAAAAAAGACTCCTTAAATAAACTGTTAAGTCGATGTGTCATTAGAATGATATCACCATGTCGATAGAGGGACTTACATAACTTGTTAGAACGAGATATGCATGTCGTTAGAATAATAGTAGGATGTCGTTTGACCGATTGTTAATGTCATTTGAAACTAAAGAAAATGAGATGTTTCATATGACTGTAAATCATATTTATCTCTAAAAATCTTATTCTAAAAACATTTCAAAATAATTTTAATAAAATAACATCCTTAGAAAATATTTTAAAATCCCATAAACATTATGCGTTTATACCTGAGAGATTCTCGGAACATCATATGATATGAAGACATGTAATGTGCACCAAAAAACACGAAATGATTTATCTTTTGAAGCTTGGTCGCTACGTCTTCAACACAACACCATAAGTTTAATAGGAACCGTGATAAGTAAAATCTATCCTATGACTCAAAGTGGTTTTTGTCCGGAATAATGCTAATACATACAAATTGACACCATTTGGAAATATGTCCTTGTATATCTCCCCCTTTGGCTATTCCAAGACAAAACCAAAAAAAATGAAATGCCTAAGCCAGGTCGTTAAGTCATATGACCTAAATCCCATCCCATAAAACCCAAAACGAAAATAAAGGACATAGACTATTAAAAGTAGGACGACCGACGAGCATGAACTGTCTTCATGTGATGTAGTCGCAAAATCCCAAATCGCTGAATAATCTTTACACAAATGAAACAAACAAATACCAAGTGAAGTGGGGAGGAACACGTGATTTATAATCAATGTGATACCAATATAAAATACTAACAAAATTCTCCCCCTACATCACATATCTATCTCACCGCTATTTTGTCTCAAATAGACAATTAGTGAGAAAAATAAACATATAAACTAATACCTAGCATTAATATAAAATGAAAAGAATATATAGATAAGTAGGATGAACTAGATAACAAGCATCAATATATGTTAAATCATAGCTAGCAAACAATCAGAAAGAATAATCATCAATATCAGAAAATGTGACTAAACAAAATCAATGAAGTGTAAAAATCAAAACATGAATAATTAATATTGACTGCATATAAACTATCCAAAATAACCCAAATGTACTAAAAGAATGTAATATCAACATTTATACGAAGAAGGTACAAGAAGAAAATGAAGACTCAAAAAAGTTAACATAGGTCGTTCAAATGACAAAGCAATGTCGTTTGAACGGCATGACATCTCGTTCGACCCAGGATAAAAAATGACATGAAACATTAGCATGTCGCGCGAAGCATCTATCTAACAACCTAGTAATGACCTATCTCGCCACCATATCTGACACATAATGTAGCTCATATCAAAGGTCGTTTGAATTAGTCTTCGAACGACGTGGACATGTTATTCAAAAGACAGACACAAATCATTTGAACGACTTCAAAAATTTTGTATTCCAGCTCTAAAAATGTGTAGGTTTTGCCCAGCGAAGAAATTATATCAAAACAGTATTTGAAAATATGAAACAACAACAAAATAGACTCAAAACAACAAATATGTGAGTTACACATCAATATATTATCAATGTGCTCAAACATGACATGGAATGAAGGGTTGTAACTAACACAAGTGAATCATAATTCAAACAAAAAGATACATTCAAGAGGCTTTAATTGACTGCTAAAATATCAGCAAACTACGTTTCAGCCATATGTGATAATTAAACTTAAACTAAATGAACAAAATATACATCACACACACAAGTCTAGAAAATTTTGATGATTCTACAAAGAATAGCGTCATGACACGACTTTTTCAACTAAGGACTTATTTATGCAAACCCATTGTATATTTTTAACCAAACTCCCTCATATTTGATAATTCTTTTTCTTTTGAGGTTCTAATTTCACTTTGAAGAGATTTCCTATTGCTCCCAATTTTGGCATATGTTTCTTTTTTTTGCCTTAATTTTTTTCTTGAGCTCTTTTAAACATTGGCTTTCACGACGAGTTCACATGCCTCTCGCAACCCTTTCTTGTGCACACTCATCGATTTTTAAATATATAATATAGATCCTCACGAGAAACGGTTCTTACTTACATAACTCCTCCTAAGTCTAATGTGCGTGCAGATGACAAAATTGAGAGGAGAACATCTCACCAAAATCAAATATGCATTAGAAGTTAAGCATTCATTAAATCTCATGCATGTATGCAATGTCATATGCATAGTCGAATCTAAATTTAAGTCAACTTCAAAACAACCCCATTAACACAATGGTTTAAGATCAATATTTGTATCCAAAATCATGACCAAATATACTAGCAACGTGGAAAGATGAAATGATGGGGGTTCAAGCACACTAATATGCCACATCAAGTGTAAACTCATGACACAAAAATAAACCAAAAATATTTTTGTGTTTTTCAAAAATATTTTAGACCCAAAAAACAAAATCTTTTTGTATTTTCCAAAAATATATCAAAACAAACTCTTTTTGTCTTTTTAAAAATATATGAAAACAAAAATATTTTTGTATTTTTCCAAATAAGACTCAAATAAAAGGAAAAATATAATACAAAGAGACAAACATGTCATATCACTAGCAAATATATATCATGAAGCAAATTAGAGTATGACAAATAATGATTATGCAATAATTAACCATAAGAAATAACATATGAAGCATCATGTGCTAGCAAACGAGAGTCATAAAGTTTAATTCCTAATGCCATTAAGTCTAATTTCCTAACCCAAGTAGGAGTATAATGACGCGGGGGTTTTAGGAACCGAAACGACTTTATTCCTAAACTTTCTAGGAGTATTTTTAAGGTCACAACAATAACGTCTAAGGTGATCCTTCCTACCTCAATGAGTGAAAGAGTAAACACAACGAGGAATGTTACCTAAATGTTTATCTCTCCTAACGTTACTAATTGGACTCTCACACAATTGGTATTGTCCTTGGGAATGGTAGAAATACGATCATCGAAGCCTATACCACACCTATCATCCTTGATTTGAATGGTGCCTAAAATCTTATCCAACTTTTACGAGCTACCCTCTAAATCAAACTTCACCTTACTCAAATCTCTCAATATCTACTCAATCTCACTAATCCTAGACTTGAGAAAATGCCTAGGCTACTAAAACTATAGAATCTCCTTCTCTATAGCCTCCATCAAACCACGAAGACTATCTTTCACGCCCTCAACGTACTTTAGTTTCTCCCAAAGAGTCTTCTCCTGTTCCCTAAGATCCTCAATCAGTGCATCATTATTTTCTATGGCGCGCTCTTTCAACTTAGCTTGCAACTTCAAGTTAGCCTTCTTAACTTTCATCGTTTCTTTATACAATTCATTGAAGGCAACTTGTAACTCACACTCATTTCACCCTCACTCAATTGAGACTCACAAACTATGGCCTCAAAAATCTCATTCACATGAGTATCTAAATGAGAACATTTATCATCACCGCTCACTTGACAGACCATGAACGTAGTGTAGTGTAGTTACACTCAATGGGGTTATCCTTTCCCTCTTCCCATTCACTATCACTTAGGTTGGCACTATATGCAATCAGTTTCTTGCCCTCCTTTTTAAGTCTAGTGGGGCACTTTGTTACCCTATGGTAAGAACCCTCACAACCAAAACACCTATCTGACTCATCCGTCTTATCAATTTCATTTTGATTCTTAGGGACGTGATGGGCCTTGTTGTTATTGAATTTCTCAAGTCTTTTGGCATCTTTCGATTGCTTTTAAAACTTAAGAAACTTTTTGAACTTCTTTGCCAACAAGGTTACATCTTCAAAATCGGTGTTGGATTCATCCTCCGAAACTTTTGTTTCCTCCTTCCTGGCTTTTAAGGCGATGCCATTTTCTTTCTTTGGAACTAACTAGGAGGTAAACTTGTTGAGCTCATAAGTTTGTAGGTCACCAACAAGCTCTTCAAATTTAGTGGATTCAAAAGTACCTGAAGATTTTAAAAAGATCACCTTTGGATCAAATCTACTAGGCAACAACCTTATGATTTTCTTTATGAGTCTCTTGTCGTGTATTTTCTCTACCAAGTTAAAATGATGAGTTAACAATATGGGACAATCTAGTCTAAAACTCATCAAACATTTCACTCTCTAACATTTTAATCGCCTCAAATTGGGTAGTGAGATGTTAAAGTTTAGATGCCCTAACCATGCTAGTTCCCTCGTGATTAAGTGCAAGGACATCCCATACCTCATTCGACGTTTGAACATCATAATATGATTATACTATTCTGGTGTGATAGACGAAGAAATAACATTTAAACCTTTGGAATTATATTGTGCAAGTATATGTTAGGCTTCTGTCCGTGACTTAACAGGTTTTAAACATGTGTCCTCACCCTCTCTCGTGACTAGTGGTGTCCACCCTTTTTTTACCGCTAACCAAACACGCTCATCTATAGCCTTAAGTACCCTCTTCACACGCATCTTCCAATAAGCATAATTAGACCCATCAAAAATCGGTGTTCTAAAACTATCGTAAATACCGAAAACCATACCTAAAGACACGTGGGATCACTCACATAGTAAAATAGTGTTTCTAGTTCTGATATCAATTTGTAAATGCCCTTTTTATCTATTCTTTAGGTGATAACAATTTTTCTTTTCAAAAACCTTTTTCCAATTTTATTTAGCACTAAGTGTGTGAACCAATTTTACTTAACCCAATTTTATCTTATTAAACCTAAACATGCAGCGTGATTTAAGCAAGTAAAATAAAGTAAAGTCCACAATGTCGATGTACGAGGAAATCACAATGGGAAAAAACCTCGGATGGCCCTAGCCAGGCAATCACTATGATATGGTTTTACAAAGTACATATAGTAGACTTACTCAACGACTCGATCCCCACGAGCCTTGATGCTATCCTATGATTCAACCACTCCTCCACAATGAAATGCAGGAGCCCACCTACTCAAGGTCCACAAACATGAGTTCACATGTTCCTCGGTATCCACCGATACATCTTTAGCAACCGTATGCAATTCAGAAACCAGAGTTCATCGCTTCTTCATCACAAAACTCGATGAATCAATTATTTAACAGAGATGAACAAAATCCAGATGGTCCAAACACAAGATCTCTATTTCACATTGTTATGAAAGTTCGATTCTTGAAACTATAAGGACGATTTTATGCTTTGGAAAACTTTGTAAAAAAGCTGCAGTAAACAAATAGTTTTTGTTCTATTTTTTATGTCTGGCATCTTTTTTTTAACAAAAAGACGCCTTAAATAAAAATGTTAAGTCGGCGCGTCATTAGAACGATATCACCGTGTCGTTAGAGTGACTTACACATTTCGTTAGAATGAGATATGCATGTTGTTAGAACGATAATAGGATTTTGTTTGAACAACTGTAAATTTCGTTTGAACCAACTAAACATAAGGAGATGTTTTATATGACTCTAAATAAGATTTATCTCAGAAAATCTTATTTTAAAATCAATTTAAACTCGTTTCAATAAAATAACAACCTTAGAAAATATTTTTGAATCCCATAAACATTATGCGTTCATACCTGAGAGATTCTCGGAACATGATATGATATGAAGATATGAAACATGCACCAAAAAACACGACATGATTTATATTTTAAAGCTTGGCTTCTACATCTTCAACACAACTTCACATGCTTAATAGGAATCGTGACAAGTAAATATGACTCAAAGTGGTCTTTATCGGGAATAATGCTAACACATACAAATTGACACTATTTGAAATTTTTTCCTTACAATATTAACTTAACCTAATTAACAAATCAAGATCGTACTTGATTTTCACAAAAATGACGCCCAAAACTATGTAATGTTTTTCGAGATTTATCTAGTTTGTGCAAACCCATTGATATTCAAAGTAACTCTCTCAAAATTTCACATAACTCAGAATATTCTCAATTATTTTTTAAGAAACTAATGCTTATTTGTAGCGAAGCATCAATGTTCAAACAAATTGGCTTGGAACTTATGTTTTTATGTGCCTTAAATCTTTTTAATCTCTTTTCATTGCAAATCATGGATTTTAACGAAATTACTTTAGTCATTCACAACCCCATTCCATTGCTTACTATTTAACAATTTTTTTGGAAAATGATTTAAATTCGGGCAATGGTTCTTACATGCACAACTTTTTATCTCGTATTTTACATTTGGTTCGTCTTAAAGAAAAATTGAGATGAAAAGACAATGATCGACAAGTGATAAATAAGTGCAATAGTTAAATAAGCTCGTGCTCGTATGCACTAAAGGAGACAAGGAGGAACATGTAGCAAGTTATAATCAAATCATAACTTAATGACTCCACACATTACTAAGCTCATATTTGAAATGATGTCATGCCTCAGAATAGTCATGTGGATGTGGAACGAATGGGTGACTCGGACATCTTTAATGTTCATCCATATATGGCGTAAAAAAATAGAAAACTCTTTTGGTCTTTTTCAAAAATTTATCAAAATAAAATCATTTTCCTTTTTCGCCTTTTCTTAAAAGTTGAAAATCTTTTTAAATATTTCAAAATTTTTCAGAAAAACCAAACTCTTTTTAGATTTTTTTGAAAAATATCAAAATGAAAAAGATAAATATAATGATAATACAATCTAGAAATAGGAATGTTAGATATGAACATGATTGGCCCCCTATGCTATAAAATAAGTCTCAACCTCAATCGTTAAGCCCGGATAAGTTCTCCAAAGGAGATGAGATCCTAAGAAATTCCTTTATCAACTTTTTTGAAGTCTCGACTAAATACTCTACTTGATCTCGAAAATTTCAAAATCTCTCAAGTGGCGTGCGGGAGCATGCCGAGTAACATGTGTGGGAGTGCATGCGGGAACACGTGTGCGAGCATACTAGGGAACACAAACTCGAGAACCGACTCAGGTGCGGCTTGGGAAGTGTATCCACTGTCATAACCTATCCTTTACCTCTCGACATTACCTAACATGGTACCGAGGAGTATCTTCTCAAACTCCTTAGTTGTGTCCTCTAAAGTAAATTTGACCTCCCAGGCACGTTCAAGATCTCTCTTAATTTGGGATACATGGGCTTCAAGTTTCTCACTAGTCTCCAATAAATATTGAAGATATCCCGTAAGACTAGCCACGGTGTTGGTCAAATTGGTCTTTTTCCTACTTAAAACAACAAACTTATCACATAAAGAAATCTTTACCTTCTAGATTTGACTTATCTAAGCCTCACACTCAGTCTTTATTAATCTTTTTAGTTTTAAAAAACTCTTTGTAAATATCACTAAACTCCTTTTGGAAATAGCCTTCTCCCTCACTCAAATTTACATCCTCACTCTCACTATGTCCAGAATGAATCGAAACATTATCGAGGTTATCACGTTTATATGGGTCATCATCGGCATGGGACAAACTAGAAATGCTAACATGACTAGCCATGAACGCAACGCAAGGTTCATGTGGTGATTCTCTGCCTGAATTAACTGACTCGATGTCACTATCGCTACAAGTGGCCTTATTCGCAACTTTCTTACCCTTCTCTTATGCCTAGTGGGACACTCATGTGATTTATACCCTTTACCTTCACACGCATAATACCTAATCTCTTCTTGTCTCTCTCGCCCACTTGTGACCTCATTCATATTTTTATTTTTCTTAAAAATCTTTACTTTGGAAGAATTTTCTTTTCAAAATTTGGGAAACTTTTTTATTTTTTTTGCAAAAAGGTCCAAGTCATCAAAATTAAAATTAACTTTAGATTCAAAACACAAACTTTCTCTTTCTTCTTTTTCTTAGGTTGAGTCTTAAAGAAACCCCTATATCCTTAGGTTTAATAGTTTTAGGGAACACATCAATTTCATATGTTTGAATATCTCCTACAAGTTCTTCTAACCTAAGAGTTTCTAGGAGTCTTAATAAATTAAGTAAAAATACCTTCGGAATAAAGCGGGTGGGGAGAGACCTCAAAATTTTCTTAATAGATCTCGTCGTAGGAATTTTCTCACCCAAATTAAATCTAGAATTAACTATGTCCGATAAATGCGTATAAAACTCATCAAAAGACTTAGACTCTAGCATGGTAATGGTATCAAATTGGGTGGTCAAATTTCATAGCTTGGATGCCTTTATAACTTTGGTTCCCTCATGAGTGAGATGGAGGGTATCCCAAGCTTCTTTAGATGTGGTGCACGTCATAATGCCATGAAATGCGTCAGGGGTGACGGCTCCAAAAATAGCACTTAAGTCATGAGAGTTAAAATTACACCACTTAATGTCGTCCTCTATCCATTGAGAGAAAAGTTTAGGACCAACGACATTATCTACAATCACTATGAGACGACCTCACCCTCTTTCACAAACTAACCAAACATGTTCACCAATAGCTTTTAAAGATGACCCCATTGTTGCTTTCCGGTAAACATAATTGGAAACATAAAAATGGGCATTTGATTATACAAATTACCTATTGAATTTCGGTCTTTTAAAGATCAATAATTTTTTAAAAAATTGATATAAAAAAAATTTACAGAAAAAGATCACATAATATTTTTGTGTAATCGGATCTGATACCAATTTGAGGGTGTGCAAGATCTAATGGATTAACTTATTAATTAAATGCCCCAAACAGACAATTCAATTTTATCAAATTTTAGTCTTTGATTAAGTATAGTGTGTGCGCGATTAAATTTCCAGTCACGAAAAATTAAGTACGCATGCAAACACAAAATATAAGGAAAAATCCATTTTTAGGGAAAAGCCTATATTCACCACTTTAGTAAGTTTTACAAGACAATTTACTTATAAGACTCCTAAAGAATACTACTTAGACCCAGAGCACTCCACAGGTGGCGATCCACCCACAATATCTACTGATCAACCTTCCTTCCTTCTTTTCAGTCATGATCCCTCGGGTCATAAGGTCAGTAGTAGAGATCTCTCTATCTTATTATCTTACATTGGTCGAATAGATGCTATAAAGAACTTTTTGGCCAATGATTGGTTCCTGCATATCTCCAAGATTCTTTTATCAATAACACACTTTATCTTTTGATGGCGGGTGGACGAAATGACCATAATAGCATGAAGCCATCCTCTATCGAGGATAACATTATAGGGAGAATAAATATCCACCACAAGGAATTCAATGAGCTTAGATATTTCTCCACCCTTAAAAGCGATAACCACCTTTCCCAAGGGCAGAGTCACTCTTCCCACAAATCCGACCAAAGGAACAGGAGCTTCCTGTAAAATCTTGCACTCGTAAACTCATCTAACTGAATAAGTTCAAGTACATAACCTCTGAGGAACTCCCTTGACTCTGAGAGTAATGACAAGGACATCATGGTGGGGAGTACTCACTCCGGCCAAATCGTTATTGATGAAGGTTATGTTCTTCGTATAGTCAATCTCTTCTAGTCACCGATTTTTTCCTACAATGGGCTTAGCCAGGTCAAACCGAAATGCCTCAACTGCCGTTAAATTTTTAAACTCCATTTTTGGATTTCCCCCTGATCTAGCTCTGTATTGATGATCCATGAATCATCACAAACTCGTGATCCAAGTCTTCCTCAAAGACGTTATCTAGTTGGTGATCACACACGGGCTATGTCAGGTTATCCTTATTCTTAATGAAATTATTTAGACGCCTAGCCTGCACCAGCTCCTCTGGGTTAGACTTTAGGGCCTTACAGTTTTTTATCTTATGATTGTGGTCCTTATGGTATGCACACTTCAATGCTGAATTCCTCTTCTTGGGGTCGCTAATCATCTTCTTTGGACATTTAAACTATTGTAACCCTTTGATCTTATAAAATATTTTGTAGATTAGCTCGATAAAAACTGTATGGAATTCCTTAAAGGACCTTTTAGGGTCCTTTTTCTCAGATCCTCTCTGCTTCCTATTTTGTTTCATGCCAAACTTATTTCTCTCTCCTTCTTTATCTCCATTATTGGGTTTCTTATGTCGTTAATCGTCTTATTCGGCCTTGTTCATCGTATCTTTAACCTTATCATACTTTTAAATTCTCGCCATGAGGTCATCAATAGTGACAACTTCTCTCTTGGTCAAGGACTAATAGAGTAGTGAATTACTAGATAAGTCGATCTTGAAGGATTCCACCTCAAACTTCTCATAGCAATCCTCTACTTTATTGTATACTTCCCAATAATTGGCACTGTACTCGAGGAGATTCTTTTAGGGCTTCTTCTTCATTGTTAAGAGTGAGTCCATCCTTTTAGGGTGGACATTTTTAGTGATGAATCTGGTTGTGAAGGAGTTATCCAGCTTATTGAAGGAGCCTATTAATAGATGGGGTAGCTTATCAAACCATTTTTGTGAAACATCACTTAAGATGAGGGAAAATATGGCACATCAGGCCCTCACTGGTGTTCCACAAGGTCATTACCTGGAGGTAATGCCTGATATGATCCGTGGGATCAATTTTTCCATAATAAATCTTAAATCTAGGAGGAGTGAACTTCTTGGGGGTTTAAATTTATCTATAGATCGACTAAACGATGACTTTATCTAACAAATGAGCCCCCTCCTAGCAAGTTCCTTGGTCATCGTGGCTCGCTTGTGGGTTGGATGCCTTTCCACTTCCTTTTCGATGAAATCACAAATTTTTATTTCTCCTTGTCAAACGCTTGTGCGTGGTTTGTATTTGAAAGGCCTTATGAAAGGATAATCTCCCCTTCTTAGTCAGGTGATCTTTCTTCGGCTACGAGATCTATTCACCTAAGGTCTAGGAGTGCGAGAGGCAGTCGCATTTTAGCTTCTCCTTATGGTCCACCCTTTCTAACTTCTCCAAATGCCTATGGAGCTGGGCATTTTATTCTCCTTCGAACCTATTGGTAGACTTCTCCTCTCGAAGCTATTTTTCATAATTATTGATGAGCTTTGAGATCTAGTTGGATCTCTCATAATCATTATTATTTCACTTTCCTGACCTTCTAAGGGAGATAATGAGCCTTCGAGGATTAAAAATACTACCTAATATACGTCCTAACCCCCTATGAGGCAGGGGTAAACTGGTTACCCTCTTGGTCATCATAATCGTCGTGAATGGGCGGATATCCCTTCGAATCATATTCGTGTTATCGGTGGCCCTCTTGATAATTGATATATATATGGTTTTGATCGAGCGAATGCGACATTTCGGGAGTTTAAATTGATGGCAAAGAATAGAATTATTTTCCCATAGACGACGCCAATTGTAGAAGGTGATTTATCATGGATTGAAAATTCAGTGCACACAAGTGTAATCAAAGTATAATAATCAATGAAAAGAGCTAAAAATAAACACGGTGCAAGATGTACATGGTTCGGCAAATGGACTACATCCACAGAGTTTTGGATTTATATATTTTTTTACTTTATAAGGCTAAGTCAGCATAATTATAATACTGCTCGACAAATACAATTTTTGATGCCCCTTCCTCATTGGGGAGGGTTCACATTTATAGAGGATCCTGGAAGAGTCCGAGCTCGGTTGATAGCTATCCCAAGGATTTCAAACTTATACTTTATCTAAGCTAACCGTATGGTGGGCCATGTTGATGAGATTTATTAATGGCTTAGACTCTTTTATGAACTTGATCCTATGGGCCCGTGGTTGAACACGTGCAGGTCATGCAACTTTGTTAATTATGGTCCCCACAATATTAATCTATTTTTTATAATTTTAGAGCAATTTTGAGCACGTAATTAAACTTCACGTGAATATTAGTTCTAAGGAAAATATATATCCTTCGAGCTTAAAATTAATGAAAAATGATTATTCATTAATATTCATTTAATAATTGTACCTCTAGGTAATCTTATAATGAACAAGTTACATCATCATCGTATCAACAACCTAACATTCATAATTATATTTGGAGCTTTGGACAACCGAATTTATGCACAATAATCTATATCAATTTTCTAAAATGCACTACAACCAATTAAAGTTTTCATTTCAGTTACACTTCCATGTGTCATTATATTTGATATCGTATTTTCAAATTTTGAAAAGAGTAGAAACTGGATATAAGAGTAGAAACTGAATATACTTTTGCCTCTTCCTCTACTCTCCATACCCTTTAATATTTGAGCCATCCTCCTCTGAAACTGAAGAGATTTTTATTTCTTCATATATCTTTAAATCTTTTCATATTCTTCTCTCTATGTATTCTTATCTAACTCTTATGGTTCCTAAACTGCCATTGATGAGTCATACATAGTGGATTTAATAATCGCCATAGAATTCCTTCAACGGAGATCAATCAAACGATGCCATCTCAATCTTCATCGTTGTCATCTCAATCGCCAACGACATTGTTCAAAATTAGAGTCGGAGTTTCAGTGAATTCCAATTTCTTCGAAGAAGAGTTTATATGCATTTAGCATTGGCAATTAGTATGCTGGATCCTAAGGGATCTGAAGACCTAGAATATGTGCAGATCAAAGCTGTAAAATAACTGAGTTTGGAAAATTCGCCAAATAAAAGACTCATTGAATTTCTCTCTCTTAAGTTTTGGGTAAGTTTATAGGTTTTTGTGCAATTGAATCTGGAACCAAGTTGAATTAGGTGAAATTGGGTGGAATTTGTTAATTATTAATAATAAAACTTATACAGACGCACACACTCACTTGTATATGAAGCTTTATTATGAATATTGGATTTGTTTTCAACCCGTATGGAGGCAGAATGAATGAAATTCCTGATTGGGAAACTCCTCTTCCACATAAGAAAGTAGAAATTTAAAAATTCAGTATTCAGTGAATTGGCATGAGGAAGGAAATGAATTGAAAAAGGAGTATTTAAATTAGATTAGGAGGTTGTATTATTATATGACTCCCTTTGTATCAAAGTCTCCTAGAGGTGCAGTTTTGAATTATAGGGATCTTGATATTGGTAGTGGGAAATATAGTTATAATTAAGGGAAGGTTTGTGGCAAGAATTATTCTATGGGGAATTTTGATAGGTTGGTGAAAGTGAAGATCATGGTATGAGAAGGTATCCTAACTTTTCCATCTCAAGGGAGGTTCAATTTGAACTAAAGGGAGACAAGTGGGTATGTTAAAATTATTATTAGAGTATATGTTATATTTTATTATACGCACCAAAATGAAAAATAAAGTTAATTAGTTGAGTGATGTATTTATATTGATCCACATACTACTATATTCATCAATGTTTGATGACAAATCATTTAATTAAATGATTTATAATCTAAATATTTTACATATCATTATTGTTAGGTGATTTCTATCCTATGTTTATAAATTGTAATAATGATAATTTGTTTTCCATTAATTGTGGTGGACTTGAAAGTGCACTCAAAACTTATTTCTTTTGACATGGAAATTTGATGTGTTGATGTACTTGTATTAAATTGTCTGTAACACAATTGTGTTTTGCTATTTCCTATTTCAAGTCAAAGATACAGATAGGTGAACATATTTTCCAAAGCTTTATTATGAATACTGAATTTCATTCATTCTCCCACTCTTTGTATGAAAATGATATATATAGGCTTCCAAATTGAAGTTTCATTATCTGATTTCCCAATTTTATTTTCGA
The DNA here is from genome assembly GCA_949130495.1 of Sambucus nigra. Classification (NCBI taxonomy): domain Eukaryota; kingdom Viridiplantae; phylum Streptophyta; class Magnoliopsida; order Dipsacales; family Adoxaceae; genus Sambucus; species Sambucus nigra. The sequence continues at coordinate 349,756,104 of OX422214.1, forward strand.
TTTAAGTTAGAATTATGCGCGACCCTACTTATTATAGGAACCATCATAAGAGCTTATTTCATAGGGTATGATTTTTATATTTAAAAAAAAAAAAATCTTTCATGTGCTTTATCTTAGTTGCTACCCTTTTTTTTATGAAATTTAGGTTTCTTCTTAGAATGTTGTTATGTTAATCATATTATATTCATCATTTACCCCTCATTCATCTCTCAAATAATTTAAATTTATGTGTATATTGTGAATTAATTTATGTATAAAGTTTATCCATGAGATTGTTAAACTAGAAAGCTTATGGTTGAAAATTTTGTTTGTATATGTGCAATTAAACTTAAATGTTAATTTTTTTGAAACCAGATCTGTTAGATAAACTCTACCACAAAATATAGGTCTTTTCCATTTGATTATAACATTAATTAATTAAATATATCATCTCAAAGTTTCTTATTTATTATTGGTAGTCTTATTTCTAGTAGAACTTTTATCATGTTAGTAATCTACAATTTATAAATTTCTTATATAGTATATTTTATCTATTTTAATATGGAATCATTGATGTTGTGCGTGTTACTTTAAAATTTTCCATTCCGAATAATTAGGTTATAATATGAGATTAAACATTTGTAATTATATTATGAATTTGAGTATTATTGTGATAAAAAAATTCCTACACAATTTTTAATTTATATATTACTTATAAAGAATATTTATCTATTTGACTAGGAAATTCTGTCATCATTTGATTTTTTTTAATTGGGATTGAATTCATCTCCTGAATGTACAAGGTCATACAGGATTATAGAGTCAACTTGATACTATATTATTGTACAATAAACTATGTTGTATATTGGCATGTTTAATTCTTTTTACAAATATTTTTTATTGATTGTTGCACATAAAATGTTAACTTGCTATGTGGACTACTTTAAAATTTGTCAATATGAACATATAAGTTTGATATGAGATTAAGAAATCTATTTATATTCTGAATTCCTTCTTTAGTAGTTAAGTTATAATATGAGATTAAGCATTCTAGTTGTATTCTCAATTAGGTTACATATTTTTTAATAATTTCTTTGCTCCCTGTATATTCATCTTGTAACCTCTGAAACTTTTCTAGCAAACATTGAAAGTAAATATCTAAATCCTACTCCCTCTGTTCCAAATAGATAGTCCTGGTTTCCTTTTTGGGTCATCCTAAAATTGATAGTCACTTTATTTTTTTTGAAGTAATCAACTCACCAAATTCAACAGTTAGTGTTGAACAAGGCTTAACCTTGACCATTGATTGAGTGAATCCCTTAAAAATGTCATTTTCAAATAGCGACCGTTAATTTGGGAAGGAGGTTATATATAATTTTATTGCATAAAAATTATTATATATCATTCTTTTTTCATATAGTACTATTTATGTACGAATATTCTTTACGTTCAAAAGTTACCGTATCTAATTTATTATATATGAGGAATTAAGTAACCTCAAATATATTTTCATAACTGATGTATATTTATACTTCCATCCCTTCAAAAATCTATATGCAATGATTAGCCCCAGTATTGATTTGAGTTAACATGCAGGTTCTTTGTTATCACTTCGGCCCGCTCAACCTCTCCACATTATTCTACATATATCTTTTACTATTCTCGGCACGATTTCAATTTAGGTAACATTCACGAACGTTTTAGAAATTTAAAATGATGTGGAAATCATAACATATCATGTCTCTATTCATATTCAAAATCGTGTATCCATTTTATGGATGCTACATCATAGAATGGCTTGGATCAAACTATTGGATCCATTTATTCATGAAAATTCTATCATTTCACCCACGCATCGCTCAGGCTTACATCTAGTTTAATATTTAAAATTATATACTAGGGCACTTTAATAGACAACTAATTTAACATAATATAAATATTATGTCAAAACCTTAATTATAAGTATAATACTCAAAATCATATTTGCTGTATACCAAATAAACAAATAATATGAGTATTATGATAGCTAAATAAGGTAGCATAAGTGTTAAGAAAAACTTTTGAAATCCACTCCAATAAGCAAAATTTAAGATCAATTTGAAGAGAGAAATAACAGTTAACTTTATTACCAAATATGACAAATTTAATATTTTACGGTCTTAAATGTGCTCAAATAACCGAAACAACGTGCATCAACAAAAAATGCTGATTTTTTATCATCGGGTCGTTTTAGCCTGACATAAAAAATTCATAAAATTCTGAGTAAGAGGCAATTTTAAATTTTATTATTTCTTATTAGAGGCATAAGAAAACTGTCATTAAAAATGTCACAAATTTCAAATTTACAGTTTTTTAAAAATTTATGAAAATTTTCTCCCAGGCAACTAGGCAGAGCGTATCTAAGATTGATGTATAAAGGTTCATGACATGAACTCGAAATCCTTTCTTCTTTAACTTATTTGCAAGCTCACATTTAATGTGTATATATCGCAAGACATCACAATATCGATGAATGCTCTCTTTACGAAGTTGTATCCACGTTGGATGAATATTTTTTCTTCCTTTTCTATTAGTATCACTGATGTCAGTGCTCTGTTAAGATTATGAAGGTGGAATATATTCTCTACTTTCTTATTCCAGCATTCTGGCAAGGAAAATAAAATACGATCGAACATGTATGCTTGCGAGAGATCAATTCCGTGATTTGTAAGGTAATTAAATTGTTCAATTTTCCTATTCTCATACTTGTCAATAGGAGTTCCCTCTATATGGAGCGTACTAATAAAATAATTTTTAGTGCTGTCCAATTGTACCCTCTCGTACTCTTATTGAAAGTAATTATTACTGTGACTCATTTTTCCTGAGAAAATATATAGAAGGAAGGTGTGAATATGAGTCTTAGAGGTAATGGCTAGAATTAATCCTAAACTAGTTATTATTTTCCAACCGATGAATCATGCACAATAAGTCCAATTTAAGTTTATTTTAATTAAACAAATCCTAAAATTACTATGTATCCACCAAATGTGCAAGCCCTTCCACTAATTTTTGTTCACCCAAATAGCAACCACCTAATGAATGGGTGAACACGGCCACAACAGTTAACCCAAATAAATATATGTATTGATATTTGTCTGCACTTTATAACAAGTCCAATTTAAGTTCACTTTAATAAATTAATCCTAAAATTACTATGTGTCCACGAAATATGCAAGCCCTTCCACCAATTTGTGTTCGCCCAGACAACAACCACTTAAGGAAGGGGTAAACATAGCTACAACGGTTAACCAAATAAATATAAGCATTAATATTCATCCTCACGGTATCAACAAGTCCAATTTAAGTCCATTTTAATTAAATTTATCATAAAAGTACTATGTGTTCACCAAATATGCAAGCCCTTACACAAATTTGTGTTCAACCAAACAACAACCATTAAAGGAAGGGGTGAACACGACCACAACAGTTAACCAAATATATATATTCATTAATATTCACCCGCGCACTATCAAGAAGTCCAATTTAAGTTTATTTTAATTAAATTAATCCTAAAATTACTATCTATCCCCCAAATGTGCAAACCCTTCCACTAAATTATGTTCACCCAAACAACAACCACTTAAGGAAAGGGTGAACACGACCACATCAGTTAACCAATAAGTTACAAATATACATAAGACTTTTATATAAAAAAATATGGGTAAAATTACCATAGTAAATAAAGCATCTTAGATCAGTTGATCTTAGATAATTGTTCTCCAATTTCATACGCACATGGAATGAGAAGAATATATATTAACATATTATTCAATATAAAATGTTACCAAATGACTCTATTCTAAATATGCAATTTATGTGTTGTGACACCCCGACTAATTAAACACCGGGTAGCTACTCCTTTATAAAATTAATTCAAAATGCCAAGTTGGCTCAGTTAATAGCATCACTGTCGAAAACATTTTAAAGATTACTAACCACCTAGTATTTAAAAAGTAAGTGCCAAATTTTTATTAAATCTAATTAACATGCAACAAGAGTAATGAATAACTAAATAACACCATACTGAAATAGAATGAATAACCATCACAAAATGTAAATAAAACCTGGAGGAAAAACTCCTCAATACAAATCCCACAACTGATAAGTAAACTGAATAAATAACTAAAACTGAACTGAGCAATACATGCTAGAGTCTGAAAACTGAAACGTAAAAATGTCTAATAGAATTGGGCAACATGCCCTACAACTGATAGATGCTGAGACTGGAATCCAAATGAGAGAAGCGTCTACATGCAAATCCCTGTAGCTTCCACAAACAGCTACAGCTCGTCACCTGAATGAGAATCCTATGCTTGGTGTCCTTGTGGCTGGGCACCTAAAAAGGTTTTACAAAAAAAAAAAAAAGAGATTTGAAAAGCAAACGGGTCAGAGCCCGAATGTGTTATATTGTAAAAACCTGCAAGTGCTTTAAAAACATTTAAAACATTAAATGCAAAGTACATGTTAGGACGTGCACTCACATTATATTCTCACCTCTCGTCTAACTGTGCACTCCTAACGCAAATACCCATCTATAACTACCCATACTACTAGCTAAGTGACAACATAACTAGCTAGACTGCCAAAGGTTCTATCCATATTACTCGGTTCATTTATTATAACAATGCTCGTAATTAAATAGAGGTTTAATGTAACTCAGATACTCAATAAGTGCTACATATATCACTATTAGTTAACTCTTTAGATAACTCGAAACAACACCGTAATATATTTACAACATTAACATGAGGATTCCCATTAATATAATGTATATTATTCATCTCATAAATATACAATACAAGCACTCCGTAATTTAAGCTATAGTGCACACATACTCTGCTATCCATCCCGGTACATCACGTACATAAGGATCACATATTCCGAATCTCTCAGGAATAGTTCAGATAACACAAATCACAAATAGTGGAGGCGAACACAGTCACCATCACATGGGTCACGCACATACCTACGCTCCCATGATCATGCAGACTTATTAATATCACAATAAGTCCTTCTATGACCTATGTTCATCAAGGTACCAGTCTATATCCCCCCCGTAGGCACACAAGGATTAGAGGGTCCTAAGCGAACGTAACCTCCCGTGATAGCAAGTATGGTAGGTATGTCATACACATAAACTATATACTAAGCATTCACACATCTTAGATATCACCATTTTAATAAAGTTATACTCTACATCATTATAACGTTATTCCGAATCCATATTTTTCAAGTAATCCGATAATATATAATTTAAATAGTCGACACGTCTCACGTCGTAATTCTTTAAACTTAAAACCTATCTCGAATAGACTACTAAGTTCCCATAATTCTCGCATATGATATCTTTATACCTAAGGTCTTTGCTTCTGCCCCAAACCTTATTTCATCAACTTATTCAAATTTGTACTATTAACCCAAATATTATCTCTCATAACGAATTTCATTTATTTAGAATAATTCCTCAAATTACATTCTGATTAAAGTCCCATTTCATAATCATGCCTACTGGTCTTCCTTAAAGCTAAGGGTATTCATAAAGTCTCCAAACATATTCTCCGAGGGTTTCCGCCATTAAAATCAAATTAAGGAAAATTTTACTCATTCTGGGAAGGTCGATCGATCGACCTATGAATATCGATCGATCGATCTAGTCGATCGATCGACTGATGAATGTCGATCGATCGATCGAACAAGTATGGCTACGGACTGCTTCTTTCTGCAGATTTGAAAACGTCCCAAAACTTATTTCTAATGTATGATTCTCAAATATAACGTTATAGTAATGTCATATAACCATCCTACAATGTTACTAACGTCCACAAATCAATATTTCAACAACTAAAGGCTACATATGGATCAAACTTCATTAAAAAACCTAGTTTCCAGATTTTATCTCAAGAACATTCATAAACTTCATCTTAAATCCGTTTTGGGTATAACAAAAGTCGATAATTATCTTAATATAATCTTCCAGTAACATTCTACATGTAACCTATATCCCAAAATTTAAACTAATAACTCCAATCTTATGGGTTTTTCATTATCTTCCAAGAACATACAAAATTTATGAATAATCTAACATGGAAGAAGCATTCTCTGAAATTTAAATGGAATAAATCACTTGCCTTGGTTTGATTTCGGATTTGGTGTTGATTTGTAATCTCTTTCTGCAGATTTTCTGCAGAATTCCTCCTCTTTCCCTTCCTTTCTAAGCTTTCTTCTTCCAAAGATGGCTATGGCGGCTAGGGTTTTCTTTGGGAGAGTTGGAAGACTAAATGATAACCTACGTAGCTTATGGGGTTAATAAAGGGTTGGTTGGGTCAATTCCTTATCAGATTACAACTCTCAATTTTCGTCACTTTTAATTACCCAAAAATACCCAATTACTAAAATACCCTTTATGGTGCCGGGATGGCCTAAAATACCCCGGGACCCAAACTATACCCCCGGCTAGTGTTTTCTGACTATCTCGACCCTTCCGGACGCGTTGGCGCACTCAAAACGACCATACGGATTATAGATTTTAAATTCACTTTTAATATCAAAATATTATACCGTGACGCGGCGGTCCCACGCGTCTCAACAAAATTTCCAAATTGCCGTATAGAAATCTCACGACAAATTTTATAATACCAAATACATATATAATCATCTATGCACATAATCAAATACCAATACACATCTCATTAGTATTTATAACCCGGATTAATTTCCAATTAATACGCAATTTAATTAATTAATCCCAAAAATAATTATAGCCAAAAGTACGGGGTATTACATACTTCCCCCCTAATAACTGAATTTTGTCCCGAAATTCGAAACTAGAAAGTACCTGCGAAAAAAAGCTCTGGATAACGCTCGCGCATCTCATCCTCGCGCTCCCATGTGGACTCCTCGACATTATGATGTCGCCACTAAACACGCACTAACGGAACTATCTTTGACCGCAGTTTCCTCTCACTTCGGTCCAAAATAGCAATTGGCCCCTCCTCGTAGGAGCTATCTGGCTGGAGATCGATGTCCTCCACAGCAATGTGAGAATGAGCCAAATTATCTCTAAGGTATTTCCTCAGCGAGGAAATATGGAACACATCGTGAATCCGATGCAAGTGCTCCGGTAGTCCAAGTCTATATGCAACCGGTCCTATCCGCTCAATAATAGGAAACGGCCCCACATACCTTGGTGCCAACTTCCCCTTCTTCCCGAAACGCATAATCCCCTTCATAGGAGATACTCTGAGCAGAACCTGGTCCCCTACTTGGAACTCCCTGAAAAACCTCTTCGCATCAGCATAACTCTTCTGCCTGTCTTGAGCTACCCGAATGCGACTCCGAATCAACTCAATCCTTGCCGAAGTATCCTGAATAACTTCCGGCCCAAGCAGTTTGTTGTCCCCCACCTCCAACCAACATGCTGGGGAACGACAAGGCCTACCGTACAATGCCTCAAACGGAGCCATGCCAATCGTGAACTGATAGGAGTTGTTGTAAGCAAACTCCACCAGTGGAAGGTATTGCTCCCATCCACCCCCGAAGTCAATAATGCACATGCGTAGCATGTCCTCCAACATCTGATTGGTGCGCTCTGTCTGCCCATCGGTCTGCGGGTGATACGCCGTACTCAACCGCAATTCCGTGCCCATTGCCTCCTGGAAACTCTCCCAAAATCTCGAAACAAATATCTTGTCTCTGTCAGACACGATATTTAGGGGCACACCGTGAAGTCTCACAATCTCTGAAATGAAGAGCTGGGCATACTGTCCCGTAGTGTAGTCAGTCCTTACGGGTAAGAAGTGAGCGACCTTGGACAACCTGTCCACAATTACCCAAACGGAGTCGTGACCCCTCTGCGACGTAGGCAACCCCGTGACAAAATCGATGGATATGCTCTCCCACATCCACACCGGAACCTCCAACGGCTGTAGCAATCCTGCTGGTCTCTGATGATCCACTTTTACAAGCTGACAAGTGGCGCATTTCGAGACGAACTCAGCGATATCTTTCTTCATACCGCCCCACCAATATTGCCGTCTCATGTCTTGGTACATTTTGTCCCCTCCGGGATGTACCGCGAACCGTGAGCCGTGCGACTCAGCCATAACATCGTGCCGCAATTCTTCCCCTTCCAGAACTACCAACCTCCCATTGAAGCGCAATCCCCCGTCTGAGCTAACGGTATAGGACTCGGCTCCCTCTGCTAGCAATTGAACTATCTGCTCCTGACAGAACGAATAATTAGCCTGTGCCCGTACTACCTTCGTGACGATTTGCGGTGTAACGATCATCACAGACATGAAAGATCGGGCCACTGCATCCTGGTGTCCCAATTCCTTCCACTTAGCTTTCCACACCTCTGCCACCTCATCTGCTGGCCTGCGGCTCAACGCGTCTGCTACCACGTTAGCCTTACCCGGGTGGTACTGGATGTCGAACTGGTAGTCCTTCACAAACTCAAGCCACTTACGCTGCCGCATGTTCAACTCTTTCTGCGTGAACAGATACTGTAGGGACTTGTGGTCCGTGAACAGCTGAAACTTCTCCCCCAAAAGATAGTGCCTCCAAATCCGTAAGGCAAATACCACTGCTGCCAACTCCAAATCATGCGTGGGGTAATTCTTCTCACGAGGCTTAAGCTTACGGGAAGCATAAGCTATGGCCTGTCTCTCCTGCTGCAATACACCTCCCAGTCCTTGCAAAGACGCATCGGTGTAAACCAAATACTCAACTCCCGGTCTCGGCAATGCTAACACAGGTGCTGAGGTCAACTTGTCCTTCAACTCATCGAATGCCAACTGACAGGCATCACTCCAAATGAACGGCACACCTTTACGAGTAAGATGTGTCAAAGGACCTGCTATCTTCGAGAAACCCCGAATAAACCTCCTGTAGTATCCTGCTAGACCCAAGAAACTACGAATCTCCGTTGGTGTCGTGGGCTGTCCCCACTCCCTCACCGCTGATACCTTCCCTGGATCAACTGATATTCCCTGGTCGGAAATAATGTGACCCAAGAACTGGACTTCCTTCAGCCAAAACCCGCACTTCTCGTATTTTGCATACAGCTCGTTCTGACGAAGTGTCTACAAAACCTGCCTCAAATGCTCGGCGTGCTCCTCCTCCGTCTGAGAGTAAACCAAAATGTCATCAATGAAGACAATGACAAACTGATCTAGGAAATCTCTGAACACCCTGTTCATCAAGTCCATAAACACTGCTGGAGCGTTGGTCAAGCCGAAAGGCATAACCCGAAACTCATAAGAACCATATCTCGACAAGAACGCAGTCTTCGAGACATCCTCCTCCCTGATACGCAACTGATGGTATCCCGACCTCAAGTCAATCTTCGAGAAGAAAGAAGCTCCTCTCAACTGGTCGAATAAGTCATCGATTCGAGGCAACGGATACTTATTCCGTATCGTGACCTTATTCAACTCTCGGTAGTCCACGCACAACCTCAGTGAACCGTCCCTCTTCTTCACAAACAAAACCGGAGCGCCCCAAGGTGAGGTACTCCTACGAATAAAGCCCTGCCCTAACAGCTGCTCTATCTGATCCCGTAACTCTCGCATCTCAGCTGGAGCCATACGGTACGGTACACGTGCTATAGGTCTCGTACCCGGTAGCAAATCAATAACGAAGTCTATCTCTCGACTGGGTGGTAAGCCTGGTATCTCCTGAAACACATCTGAATACTCCCTGACAACCGGGATCGAATCTAAAGGAATAACAACCTCCTTAGAGGTATCCTCCTCTATGTAATACAGATGAGCGGTCGATCCTCCCTCTGGGCGAGGCATCGCCACTACAAACATCTCTTGCCCCGGAATGGCAAAAACAATGCTCCCGCTGAAGCAATCAATCATGGCCCTATATGCTACGAGCCAATCCATACCGATGATCACATCGTGAACATGCATGTCTAACACTAACATGTCTGCAGGCAATACCAAACCACCAACCTCTACTCCCACTCCCCGGCATATAAAGAAAATAAGTGACCCACTCCCCAATGGTGAGTCGACGCACGTCACTGTGCTCTCCGCCGTAGCTAATAATCCTAAAGCTTTCGCGAAGTGTGTAGCAATAAAACAGTGGGTAGCACCCGTATCAAATATCACCCGACCCATAGTGCCATGGATAGGAAACGTACCCTCGATCGCGGGCGGTGCCTGTGGAACTGCAGCCTGGTGAACGTTGTAGACACGTCCATACTGTAGCTGCCCCTGCTGAGCTGGGACTGCTGGGATGGGTGGCAATACTGCCATCTGTGGCGGTGCAGGAAGAGCGGCGGGAAACATAGGTCTCTGTGGCTCCTGGCGAGCACCCTGCTGCTGCTGCTGTGGGGCCCTGCCCCTATCAGGACAATCCTGCTTCTTATGGCCAGTCTTGCCACAAGTAAAGCACTTCCCTGGGAAGTTCCCTCCCCTCTGCCCCTGTTGTCCCCGGCCCTGGTGGCCGTTACCGTTCCTCCCTTGGCCCTGCTGGCCCTGGTGAAACTGCTGCCCATTTTGTCCCTGCTGGCCCTGATGGCCGTTTGGACCCTGATGGCCCTGACGGAATCCTCCCTGTCCCTGCCTGTAGTTCCCTGACCGGAACCTCTTATTGTCCCCCTGCTGGGTACCCTGCTCAGTCTGTCTCTGCCCCTGACCGGTCTGTGCCCCACTGGCACCATGTCCTCCAGTCCTGCCCTGATGGCTAGACTCCCCCGACCGCTTGCCCTCGGCCATATGAAAACGGTGGTCCTGGCAGTGTAATAATGCAGCGTTAACCACATCAGAATACGTGGCCAACGATAGGTTCCCAAGCAGATGCTGACGGATCCTCCAATTCAACCCATCAGTGAACTTCTCTATCTTCTTCTTCTCTGTTGGAATCTCGTCTGGAACGATATTCAACAGGTTAGTGAACTCGGCCTCATACTCGGCCACTGTCTTGCCCTCCTGCTTCAAACTCATCAGCTTCCTCCTCATCTCTGTATGAACTGCGGATGGAAAGTACTTGCGGTCAAACCGCACCCAGAACTCCTGAATGGTGAGGGTATCCCTCTCCTCCGCGGTGGTGATAGACTCCCACCACTGTAGTGCAGATCCCACTAGCTTGAAAGTAGCTAGCACCTGTTTCTGAACATCTGTGCACTCATGCATCCTCAAATGCCTCTGTATGTCCTTCCTCCATTGGCTCGAGACAACCACATCTGAGCTACCTGCAAACTCTGGCGGATGCGCTTTCTGAAAAGCGTCACGTACACGCTCCCAAGCAGACGGAAATGCATTAACCTGTGCCGGCGCGGCAACCGGCGCCTGAGGCGGTGCCTGCTGAATCACGGCAATCGCGGCATTTACCGCTTGGGCTACTATAGCAGCAACCTCAGCGGCGTTCAACATACCCTGAACTGGAGCGGGCTGGGGTTCGGGCATTGCATTCCTGGGAACTCGTCGTGCACGTCGTGGAGGCATCTGAAATAAGAACAAAGTTTATAAGTTCACGGTTTATAAACTTAAAATAGCTGAAGAACGAAGCACACAAAAAGAATACAACAGTCCTAAAATATAGGGCTCTATATCAAAGAAAACGTAGCAGAAACATAATAGCCGTACAGATCCTAAAGGACACTAGAACCTGATGCTCTGATACCACCTGTGACACCCCGACTAATTAAACACCGGGTAGCTACTCCTTTATAAAATTAATTCAAAATGCCAAGTTGGCTCAGTTAATAGCATCACTGTCGAAAACATTTTAAAGATTACTAACCACCTAGTATTTAAAAAGTAAGTGCCAAATTTTTATTAAATCTGATTAACATGCAACAAGAGTAATGAATAACTAAATAACACCATACTGAAATAGAATGAATAACCATCACAAAATGTAAATAAAACCTGGAGGAAAAACTCCTCAATACAAATCCCACAACTGATAAGTAAACTGAATAAATAACTAAAACTGAACTGAGCAATACATGCTAGAGTCTGAAAACTGAAACGTAAAAATGTCTAATAGAATTGGGCAACATGCCCTACAACTGATAGATGCTGAGACTGGAATCCAAATGAGAGAAGCGTCTACATGCAAATCCCTGTAGCTTCCACAAACAGCTACAACTCGTCACCTGAATGAGAATCCTATGCTTGGTGTCCTTATGGATGGGCACCTAAAAAGGTTTTACAAAAAAAAAAAAAGAGATTTGAAAAGCAAACGGGTCAGAGCCCGAATGTGTTATATTTTAAAAACCTGCAAGTGCTTTAAAAACATTTAAAACATTAAATGCAAAGTACATGTTAGGACGTGCACTCACATTATATTCTCACCTCTCGTCTAACTGTGCACTCCTAACGCAAATACCCATCTATAACTACCCATACTACTAGCTAAGTGACAACATAACTAGCTAGACTGCCAAAGGTTCTATCCATATTACTCGGTTCATTTATTATAACAATGCTCGTAATTAAATAGAGGTTTAATGTAACTCAGATACTCAATAAGTGCTACATATATCACTATTAGTTAACTCTTTAGATAACTCGAAACAACACCGTAATATATTTACAACATTAACATGAGGATTCCCATTAATATAATGTATATTATTCATCTCATAAATATACAATACAAGCACCCCGCAATTTAAGCTATAGTGCACACATACTCTGCTATCCATCCCGGTACATCACGTATATAAGGATCACATATTCCGAATCTCTCAGGAATAGTTCAGATAACACAAATCACAAATAGTGGAGGCGAACACAGTCACCATCACATGGGTCACGCACATACCTACGCTCCCATGATCATGCAGACTTATTAATATCACAATAAGTCCTTCTATGGCCTATGTTCATCAAGGTACCAGTCTATATCCCCCCCGTAGGCACACAAGGATTAGAGGGTCCTAAGCGAACGTAACCTCCCGTGATAGCAAGTATGGTAGGTATGTCATACACATAAACTATATACTAAGCATTCACACATCTTAGATATCACCATTTTAATAAAGTTAAACTCTACATCATTATAACGTTATTCCGAATCCATATTTTTCAAGTAATCCGATAATATATAATTTATATAGTCGACACGTCTCACGTCGTAATTCCTTAAACTTAAAACCTATCTCGAATAGACTACTAAGTTCCCATAATTCTCGCATATGATATCTTTATACCTAAGGTCTTTGCTTCTGCCCCAAACCTTATTTCATCAACTTATTCAAATTTGTACTATTAACCCAAATATTATCTCTCATAACGAATTTCATTTATTTAGAATAATTCCTCAAATTACATTCTGATTAAAGTCCCATTTCATAATCATGCCTACTGGTCTTCCTTAAAGCTAAGGGTATTCACAAAGTCTCCAAACATATTCTCCGAGGGTTTCCGCCATTAAAATCAAATTAAGGAAAATTTTACTCATTCTGGGAAGGTCGATCGATCGACCTATGAATATCGATCGATCGATATAGTCGATCGATCGACTGATGAATGTCGATCGATCGATCGAACAGGTATGGCTACGGACTGCTTCTTTCTGCAGATTTGAAAACGTCCCAAAACTTATTTCTAACGTATGATTCTCAAATATAACGTTATAGTAATGTCATATAATCATCCTACAATGTTACTAACGTCCACAAATCAATATTTCAACAACTAAAGGCTACATATGGATCAAACTTCATCAAAAAACCTAGTTTCCAGATTTTATCTCAAGAACATTCATAAACTTCATCTTAAATCCGTTTTGGGTATAACAAAAGTCGATAATTCTCTTAATATAATCTTCCAGTAACATTCTACATGTAACCTATATCCCAAAATTTAAACTAATAACTCCAATCTTATGGGTTTTTCATTATCTTCCAAGAACATACAAAATTTATGAATAATCTAACATGGAAGAAGCATTCTCTGAAATTTAAATGGAATAAATCACTTGACTTGGTTTGATTTCGGATTTGGTGTTGATTTGTAATCTCTTTCTGCAGATTTTTTGCAGAATTCCTCCTCTTTCCCTTCCTTTCTAAGCTTTCTTCTTCCAAAGATGGCTATGGCGGCTAGGGTTTTCTTTGGGAGAGTTGGAAGACTAAATGATAACCTACGTAGCTTATGGGGTTAATAAAGGGTTGGTTGGGTCAATTCCTTATCAGATTACAACTCTCAATTTTCGTCACTTTTAATTACCCAAAAATACCCAATTACTAAAATACCCTTTATGGTGCCGGGATGGCCTAAAATACCCCGGGACCCAAACTATACCCCCGGCTAGTGTTTTCTGACTATCTCGACCCTTCCGGACGCGTTGGCGCACTCAAAACGACCATACGGATTATAGATTTTAAATTCACTTTTAATATCAAAATATTATACCGTGACGCGGCGGTCCCACGCGTCTCAACAAAATTTCCAAATTGCCGTATATAAATCTCACGACAAATTTTATAATACCAAATACATATATAATCATCTATGCACATAATCAAATACCAATACGCATCTCATTAGTATTTATAACCCGGATTAATTTCCAATTAATACGCAATTTAATTAATTAATCCCAAAAATAATTATAGCCAAAAGTACGGGGTATTACATGTGTCGCGTGTTACTCAAAACATTCATTTACATAGAAAGTTTATTCATTATATATATGTGTATGTGTTATACGTGTGCATGTATGTGTATATATATGTGCGCGTACGAGTATACCCAATTTAATTTAACTTAATTTCACATTCATATACCTAATTTCAATTTCACATTCACACATATATGTGTGTGTGTGCATAGAGTATCATGTTTACAAGTTCATTATTTTAATGCGTATATACCCGATATATACCTAATTTGACTATTCTAATGCGTATATACCTAATTTCACATTTACAATTTTGCATACTCAATTTCTTATATACAATTTCACATACCCAATTTCATTTAGACAAACATAAACACAAACACACGCACACATATACTTTGTATGTATATATATATATATATATATATATATATATATATAGAGAGAGAGAGAGAGAGAGAGAGAGAGTGTTACCGGTGGGTGAGGGATAGAGAGTAGAGGTGGAGGGTGAAGGGCGAGGGAGAGTAGCTGCCGGTGATGGTGAGGGAGAGGAGAGAGAGAGAGAGAGAGGGAGAGAGTTAAATCCTGAAATTAAAGAACCCTAAGTGGATTTGATTTAGATCAGCAAAGGAGGATCACAATATGAATTTTTGACCTATATTGTGACCCATTTACTCCCCTAACTTGGTCACGGTCTCAAGCCGTGAGACCCGTAGTCACCAAAATTAGTCATAGTCGCAAACCGTGACCGTTGGTTCATGGCCAAATAAAATTATATTTGGTTACTATTAGTTGTCACAATTCATAACCATGACTATAAAAGATTGAGATTGGTCACAGATGGGTCATGGTATAAAAACATAACCACCCACTTGACAAAAATGAAGCTAAAGTTTCTGACTAAATGGTCACGATCATGATCTGGAACCTTGAGCAATCACCTGTCTAGGTCACCCTTGTCCTTGGTCACAGCCTTGGTTAAGGGTTTTTATCGTGGACACAGATTTGGACGATAACCTCCTTAGTCACGGATTTGGACCGTGATTAAGTGATCGTGACCATTCTCATTATATGGCGTAGTATGAGTTAAGATCACATCTATTATGAGTGAAAAATCTTGCTCAATGCCTTGAAAAGATACCTTCCCCTTGGAAAAAGATTTCTACGCACTAGTGATAGCCTCATACAAGTTGAAACATTAATTTTAGGCACACACAATGATTTTCCTGATCTCCTTCCCTTTGAAAGAAGTGCCCCAGAAGTCTGACTTGCTTGGATGGTTGTCCAAGTGGTCGGCGGAGTTAGCGAGGTTTGATATATAGTCTCATCCTAAGACGTCGATCAAGGGGAAGGTCCCAGATAACTTCATCGTTGAATTCTCCAGAGACTAGTCACCATTGTAGGCTAGCACTGAAAGTGGGGAAAATATTCATCAAACGGATGAAGACAGGAAACATGGACTTTTTATATTGACGGAGCCTCGAATTATAAGGGGGTGGGGATAGTACTAATATCCATAGAAAAAACAAACCTTACGCAGGTAATATACTTGGTATTTGAAGCCTTCGACAACGAGGAAGGGTAAAAAACATTGATCGGTGCTTTGAAGAAGATGCTTTCCCTAGATACTCGTCACCTTGACATATTTTGCTACTCAAGGTTGGTATCGAATCTGATATCACAAGAATACAATGCTAGGGATGAATGCATGGGTGCATATCTTTAAGAGGCCCAACTTATAGTCGTTCAATTCAAACATATACAAATACAACAGTTCCTAAGAGGAAATAATACTCATGAAGATGCATTAGCCACTCTCTCTTCGGCCATGAAGGGATATTTGAAGCGAATAATTAAAGTGGAAAACCTCGATCATCCTTGTATAAATGTGTGAAATTTGGTAAAGTAAGGTATGAACATCAACAGGAACTCAAGTTGGGTGGATCCGATAGCCTGTTATCTAAAAGGGAAAACTTCATGTGATGACAAGAAAGAGGCATACATGATCCTGGTAAAGTCTGCTCGTTTCCATTTATCGCTGGAGAGAACCTTTATCGACACTCCTTCTCAAGACCATACTTGCAATGTGTTCACCCAGACGACATCGACCAAACCCTTTTATGATCTGCATATATGGATATGTGAAAGATACACACGGGGAAGATCAATAGCATTTAGAGCTATACAATAAGGATACTGATAGCCATCGTAAACTGCGTATGTATGTAATATATGTCGTTGGGTGTTTACTCCCTATACAAAAAATATCAAAACTTAACATGTTAACTATGGAGTGTAGCAGTAAGTAGGGATCGAATCCATAGGTAATTACCATTATAATTCGATTAATTTGATACTTCTCAAATAAAAGTTTAAAAGGTGATTGGTGAGAAAATCATTAAACTAAGCGAGTAATGAAACTTAGATTAATAAAATAAATAAAACTATAGATTGAGAATCGTGTCCCTCACAGGACTAAATAGCATAAATGGTTACATGGAAAGAAAATGTTAACAAGATTAATATGATTTGGACAATTAATAAAGTCCAGAGTTGTCACCCTCTAAATTCTCATAAAAGGTTAATTTGAGTTTGGTGTCAATGAATATTCCTAGAATTACACATAAAAGGTCATAAATATAGCGGATGGGTGATATACACAGTCAAATCTCCTAAGTGCAGTACGAATATCAATTAACTCATTAAAACTGTCCTAAACTCATCATACCATAACATAGCAACCAATTAACCCATGCGAGTTCAATAATCTCAACCTAAATTAAACTAGCTATAAATCATGTTGAAGCATGTATTGAAAGCAAGTAAGTAGGAAAGTAAGAAATGAACAAAAGAAACTAATTAATCCAAGCATAAAACTAAGGAAGTAATCTTATATTAATGGACAAAGATGATAAATATTACTACACACATACAAACGGAATGGAACATTAGGAGGGAGAAAAAGATGAGCTCCCAAACCTTAACTAACCTAAACTAACTAAAAATTGAATATCTCAAAAAAATATCCAACTTACAAATATATAGTAAGTTGGATTAAAAGAAAAGGGAAAAGAAAACAATAAGAAAAGTTGTCAAAAATCTTCTTGTATTGATCGATCGATGAAATCCACCGATTGATCGATGAAACTGAAAATTACCTAATGCCTTCCTTCCATGACAAAAAAGGAACCATCAATCGATTAATGAACTTTGATCGATCGAACGACACTCTATTTTAAAGCTAAAATTTTGCCTAAAAAACCAAAAGCATGCTCCTTGGGAAAAATGGTCATAACTCGATCGTTAGAAGCCTAACTGACGCATCGTTAGCGGCAATGTGAAGATGACTCAGAGAGCTGAAACTTTCATGAGATTTTGGGCATGAAATGCGAAAAATGGAATGACTAAAATGTCCCTAAAGTTGCGTACTGCATCAAAAACTTCCCGAATAGTACCAATTGCACCGTTAAGCGTTCCAATATCTATAAAAGCTCACATAAACCATGAAAAGCATATATATAATGAAAATAAAGGTTATAAATTATATGATCTTAAATACTATAATTAATGGGCATAATTGTAATAGAATGTATAAGTAAAATGGGCAATAATATATAATATTCATGACGTATCAGATATTATTGGCGATACATGAAGCAATACTCAATCATTTACATTCAGAAGTGCAACAATTATAAGATCTTCTTACCTTTTAGTGCATCATCCTTCCAATGACCTCAAGTCTCTCATGAGCCCTTAGACTTTTGTGCAATGCGGACTGGACATTGTTGGTCCACTACCCCTTGTGTCTGACAATATGAATTTTCTTCTGGTCCGCATACACTATTTCTCCAAATTGGTTAAGGAAGAGCCATTGGCAAACATTCGAGACATAGATATGACTAGATTCATCTAAAGGAACATAATATTATGATTTGGTAATCCTAGAATCACCATAATGGACAATGTGACTCAGTTTGAAAGTAGACTCTTCCAAAGTTTCTACGACGAATACGAGATCATGCATTACTATAGTTCAGTGGCCTATCCCCAAAGCAATGGGCAAGTAGAGGCTTCTAATAAATTATCCCTCGATAGTATAAGTAAGAGGTTGGAAAAATCTAAGGGTGCATGGGTCGATTAAGTTCTACACATTCTCTGTGCATACCGAACCAAGACTAGGAGATTAATAAGGGAAACACCCTTTGCCTTAGGATATGGAATTAAAGATGTCATTCCACTGGAAAAAGTCCTGTCGAACATTAATTCCTCCCTCGTTGACCAAGATCTCAACAGTGAAGCAATCAAAGCAGAGCGTGACCTAAATGACGGAAGGAGAAAGTTGGCCCTTATAAATATTACATTTTATCAGCACCAATTGACCAAGCATTATAAAAGGGGTAAATGTAAGGATATTCAAGGTTGGAGACTATGAGCTAAGGAAGATTGTGGACAATGTATGGAATCCCTCAGGTGGAAAACTTGGGCCTAACTGGGAAGGTCCATTCGAAGTCATCACAAAGGACTTGTAGGGAGCCTACCACTTAGAAACAATAGAGGACAGGGAGGTTTCCCAAGCATGAAACGCAACCAACCTCAATAAGTTTTATTTTTAAGTTTAAGTTTATTTCAGTTTTGAATTATTTTTAAACATTATTTTAGTTTTTTCGCACATATTTTATTATGTCAGAATTTATCTTATTGCATTGTTTAAAAAGGCAGGAAACGAGTATTTAATAACGGATATTGATTAGTCAAGTGGATTTTGTTTGGCATGTTCCCTACCATCTTGATATTTATCTTCTTTTAAATGTCTTTTTCAAAACTGTTTGGCTACTCGACCAAAGACTACTGTTTGGTCCCCGAGTAGGGACACTTCTCTTTAAATATCTTTGAGGCTTATTAATCGATCAACCAAAAACCATCATTGATTGAAACATTTATATATATAAGGATTAATTGTTAATGATGATGCAACCACAAATGTGTCTAAAGTACGTGCTTTATAGGCTCAAGTGCAAGCCTGTCGCGTTAGTAATAATTCGATAAGTCGAGATCGTATCCACAGGGAGTAGGACTTACAAATCTTAATGATGAAGGAGTAATAAATTTTAACCTTAACTTGATTCTTAAAAAGAAAAGAAAAGATGAATATTTATGATTTTTGAAACTCTTTTATGACTAAATTGCAATGAAATTAAATTCTAAATTAACTATGCTAACAGGAATAGTTACACAAATAGAAAGATGATTGTTATGAATATAAGAGAAATTAGTTTGGAATACAATCCCCCAATCCTTAGTAATTACTTAGCAGAATACTAAAATTATAAATTAGAAGTCTGAATGAATCCAGTCTTTATAGATCCTAAGAATTACATATATGAGGTTCAATCCCGCATCATATGAAATCAAAGGGAAATATAAAGCGGTGCTAAACAATTTTACGCACATTATATTCTTAAACATCCCAAGTACCTAGGGCAAGAGAGATTAAAAGACCTATAATGATTGTAGAATTATCTTGCACGACTCTTTCAAAATTTTAATTTAAATTCTATTTTCTACATATGTAATTTACACTGGGATGGGTTCATGCATCCCAAGCCTAAAAAAAACTTAGCTAGACATGATTTTATTAAATGAAAAACAAAATTCTAAATGTGCAAGAAATCATAGGTCTATTATGCATTGAAAAGAAACTTGAATTGAGAAACAAAATTAAACTACAAGAGCAATTTAAACTTACAATATGGAAGAAATGAAAAGTAGAAATTAGCAATACTTGAATAGAAGAAGGAAATCTGAACTTGAAACTTGAATCTTGAATATCTCTTGTTCAACTTACAAACTAGATTTTCTAAATCCTAAGAAAATATGAAATTATATTCCAAAAGGAACTCTCTCTCTTCCTCTCTTCATTACTCTAGGGCTTGGCTTTTTATAATACCCAAATATGAATTTTTCAATGCTTCTCCACGTTTTACAACTAATAAAAAGGAATTATACAAGAAATTTCAAGAGTTGAAACTCTTTAGCTTCCAGAATTAATTTCAATTGTGACTTTATTTCTCCAAATTTGACTTGCCGTATCTTTTGATCCAGAACTCCAATTTGACTGTCGTTTCTTCCTACACTCTTATGATTTGATTATCTTCAACTTTCATTTAGGCTTCAAATCCGAACTCTGGGTGTAGAGTTACGTTTTTTCCCTTTGACTTGTCTTCCCTTGTTCTCTTCCTTTCTTCCGGTTTCTTTCTCTCTTTTCTTTGTACTAAATATCTGTAAAAATAGTAAGAAATATACGAAACTCGGGGTACTTATTAGAAGAAGTCATTAAAAATTATATGGGATAAAAACAAATCAATTACGTTGTTCTCGGTACTAAAACTACCAACCTAAGAGGATAAATTCAGAAGAATTTATGTTTAGTCAAATCCCCCTAACTTAGAACTTTTTGCATCTCAAGCAATGTAAGAGAAATGAGTTGACTTTTGAAATTCCTTTTATTAAAATAAAATTCCACTTTCGCAGGCAAGCGATTGCATTGAGCATATGAAATAAGCCTTTTAAACCCCTAGGTTACCCTAGTAGGACGAGTTTTGTCTCGTTAGGGTTTGAAGTGAATACACCCACAAAATTCTTTATTGACTCAAAGAAATATCAAAATACTTAAAAATTCCACAATTTAAACTTTTCGAAAAATAATTACCATAAATTCATATTCAAATGTCTCAAACCGTAGTGTGTGTGTGCAAAGTAAAAAATTAAACCTCAAATTTCCACCGATTGAGCATTACATTACTTTCCGAAAATTCATTTTGATTCAAATTCTTACGAATGCACTCATAATCGAATCACTCGGATTGTGGTTGTTTTCTCTCGGTACGCATGATATAAAGAGTAAATACAATGGACACAAATTCATGCATACAAAATTGAAAAGAAGGAAATATATGGTGAAAAGATCTCATCATCGGAATATAGTTATTAGGAAACGGGAAACATCATCTCTTAATCACACCATTTTAATCTCTTTTATTATCTTTTCATGTCTTAGCTCTCCATGTAGTAATTAATTTCTCCATTCGGACTCGATTAGGAATTTTCGGGTTAAAAATTGTAAAGGGTAAAAATGGGAATGGACGAAATGTTCGGAATTGAAAAATGTCCTTATGACGTCCATTAGTGCTTTTTCCGGCATTTGCTTAATTTTCTCTTTATTTTTCTATTTTCATTTTTTTCTTTTTTCTTTTTTTTTTGCTAATTTTCTTTTCTTGCCCTTTTTTAGACACTTTGGACTTACTTGATGAATTTCCAATTTTTCACAATTCCGGGCTATTGGGAAATATTTTATTAGGCTCAAAGTGGGTTGCAAAGGGATAATTGTTTCATAACCTTATTATTGCTAATATTTTTGGGTTAAACAAAAGAGGGCCTACTTCATTGTCCAAATTGGTAGTCACATTACCATATGCATCTTGAGATTAATTAAGTTTAGAGATATATTTAGCACGAATTTTGAGACAACATTTCCCATAACCGATTAAAACAAAGGATTGAGATCATCAACGACTTATTAAAATGCTGAAAAGAACTTTGATTTAATCATAAACTCGGATTGATTTAAGAACTCATAAAAAATTGAAAGGCTCGAAATCTCATTGGGTTTGATCAATCTCCACACTTATTCGTTATGTCGTCAATTTTCTTTCAATTTCCATATTCGTTCAATTTTGGCTTAGTGCATTTTGATTGTTAACAATTTGAGACTTTAAATAGAATAAAGGTGATATTTTTGAAACTTTTAAATTCTAATTTTTATTCATTTCGAACAAAAATATTTTTGGCTTTTCTTTTTTCAAAATTGCGAAGTTTATAAATACGCACTGATTATCCCCCCTAACTTAGTATTTTGCATTGTCCACAATCAAAAGGAAGAAAAGATAAATAAGACGAAATAATGAGTGCGAGAGATAAAACAAGTAAATAAATACAACATGGAATGTTCATTAACACATAGATGTGGACACAAGAGATAAAAATCATGAAAAGGGCAACATAAGGTAAAACCAGATGGGAACTGTGAAAGGATCCAACAAGTGTTGCCTACTGTGCTAGAGGGTGGTGGGAACTACCGGGCGCACTGTGGTCATAAGGATCATAAAAATAAGCAAGAAGTGGGGCATTAGGTACCAACTGAAGGCGATAAAGATCAGCCTGAAGGTGTAACATCATACTCGTGTCACGACAGTAGGAAGACATAAAACCATCGAAATGCGCCTCAAAAGAAACAACGTGCTCGGTGAGTGTCGTACCTTCTGGAACATAATCGGGATCAACAGCTTCATCATATTCTTCCTCCTAACCTTCCTCCATCTCCACATCGGTTGCCACATCTTCCACAACGTCTTCAGAATCACCCTCCAGTGCATCACTGTCATTATCACTATCACCTCGTCGTGCGCGCATCACCGCCATACACTATCGCTATCCTAAGGTCCTATCACTACGATATATAAGAACTCACCCCATAAATGTCGGGGGTGCGATGACCTTTCCAAATTATCTCAGTCAGTCCCCATAAACGGGATCCGACAACCGGATCGTATCGACTTCTGCAACATACGCTTCCAAATAAGGCTTGAGGTGTTGTCCATTAACCTTAAAAGTGTTTCCCCCTTTTTAATTCTCCAATTCAACCGCTCCATGGGGGAACACCTCCTTTACAATAAATGGATCATTCCATCTTGACCGTAATTTTCCTAGAAACAAGTGTAACTGTGAGTTGTAAAGAAGCATTTTTTGTCCTGAATGAAACTCTTTACGTTGAATCATTTTGTCATGAGCTAGTTTCATTCGTTCCTTTGAAATTTTAGCACTTTGATACGCATCATTGCATATTTCTTCTAACTCATTCAACTGACGTTTAGGTGCTTCAGCGACCTTGTCCATGTTAAAATTCACTCTCTCTATTGCCCAATATGCATGTGTTCAATTTCTACAGGGAGATGACAAGGTTTGCCATACACAAAACGAAATGGGGACATACCAAGGGGATTCTTGAATGCGGTCCGATAAGCCCATAGCGCATCATTCAATTGAAAAGACCAATATTTTCGATTAGGTTCAACCATCTTTTCTAATAAGTTCTTAATTTCCCGATTCCCTAGCACGGCTTGGCCACTCGACTGAGGGTGGTAAGTCGTGCCAACCTTGTGGATAACCCCATACTTTCAGTAACTTTTCAAATGGCCTATTACAGAAATGATTGCCATTATCACTGATGATTGCCTTCAGAACACCGAAGTGAGAAAGTATGTGTTCTTGGTTGAACCTTATCACGACCTTATGGCCATTCGTCCTTGTAGCTATGGCCTCTACCCATTTTGAGACGTAGTCTACTGTGATGAGGATGTATA
This sequence comes from Sambucus nigra, assembly GCA_949130495.1. Taxonomy (NCBI): domain Eukaryota; kingdom Viridiplantae; phylum Streptophyta; class Magnoliopsida; order Dipsacales; family Adoxaceae; genus Sambucus; species Sambucus nigra. The sequence goes on from OX422214.1 coordinate 349,780,130, forward strand.
GAAAGCCAAAAGATGGTGGAAACGACCCCATTAAGTCAATACCCCATCAATCAAATAACTCTATGACAAGTATGGGGTTAATGGCATCATGTCACGACGAGTAATAGCTCCCATTCATTGGCATCTATCACAAGATTTATAATAACTATTCACATCCTGGAAGATTGTGGGCCAATAGATACCGCTTTGCAGGATTTTAGCAGCCATTTTATTTTTAGAAAAATGTCCTCCACAAGCCTCCGTATGATCGAATTAGATTACCCCTTGAATTTCTTCATTTGGTACACACTTTTGGATGATTTGATTAGCACAATACTTGAATAGATGTGGATCATCATAAAAGAACATGCGCGACTAAGTAATGAATTTCTTTCTCTCTTGCGGTGTCCACTCAGAGGGAACGGCCCCCGTGCTAAGATAATTCACTATATCAGCAAACCATGGGAGATAAGAAGTTTTGAATAGTTTCACATCCGAGAAATACTAATCTATGGGTATTGGATCAGTAGGTACATCGAACGAGAGCCGGGACAAATAGTCGGCAAGGACGTATTCTACTCTTTTCTTATCTTGTATTGAGAGATTAAACTCTTGTAGGAGTAGGATCCACCTGATAAGTCACATTTTTTCATCTTTCTTGGCCAGAAGATATTTAAGTTTTGCATGATCTGTAAAGCAAATGATGGACGACCCAACGATATAAGAGCATAATTTGTCTAGAGCAAAAACAACTGCTAGTAACTACTTCTCCGTAGTGGAGTAATTAAGTTGAGGAGCAGAGAATGTCCTACAATCATAGTAAATAACATGAGCTTTCTTATATTTTCGCTGTCCCAAAACAACCCCAATCGCGTAATTACTTTCATCACACATAAGCTCGAACAGGATAGACGAATCTGGAGCTTGCATGATAGGAGCGAAAATCAGCGTGCTCTTTAATTTATCAAAATCCCGTTAACATGCAACATTACACTCAAAAGGAGTATCCTTCATAAGGAGATTACTCAAGGATCTATCAATCGTGTTAAAGTCCTTGATAAATCGTCTACAGAATCCAGCATGGCCCAAAAAGGATCTCACATATTTCAGTGATTTTGGCGGGGGTAGCTCAACTATCACTTGTATTTTTGCTCGATCAACCTTTATACCTTTAGATGAAACTACATGGCCTAGAACTACACTCTCAGTAACCATAAAATGGCCTTTTTCCCAGTTGAGGACTAAGTTCTTTTCCACACAACGAAATAAAACTTTTTCAAGATTAGCTAGACATTGGTCGAACGAGATGCCAAAAATGCTGAAATCGTCCATAAACACCTCAAATACTCTCTCTACTATGTCGCTAAAGAGACTTAACATACAGCGCTAAAAAGTCGCAGGTGCATTACACAGTCCAAACGGCATACATTTATAGGCGAATGTGCCAAAGGGACATGTAAAAGTTGTCTTTTCTTGATCAAGAATATCCACTTCAATTTGATTATGTCCAGAATATCCATCCAGGAAATAATAGTAAGGATGGACCACTACTCTTTCAATCACTTGGTCGATAAAAGGCAAGAAAAAATTATCCTTTCTTCTTTCGGTATTAATTTTTTGATAATCAATGCAAACACGCCACCCGGTGGTGGTGCATTGAGGTATTAAATCTCCCTTCGCATTCTCGACCACTATCATACTCGATTTTTTTGGGATGAACTGAATTAGGCTCACCCATTTGCTATCTGAGATAGGATAGATAATCCCGACGTCCAACAACTTGATGATTTCTGCTCTAACCACATCTTTCATGGTTGGTTTTAGTCGCCTTTGCATTTCTCTTGAGGGATTTACGTCCTTTTTGAGGTGGATTTTATGGGTACAAATCAGGGGACTTATACCTTTTAAATATTCTATTGACCAACCAAAAGAACCTCTGTGCTTCCTCAAAACCTCCAACAACTCACCCTCTTTCTCTTCTTCTAGGCTGGAAGAGACAACAACATGAAATGTCTCTCCCTCTCCTAGAAAAACATATTTAACATTAGGAGGGACTTTATTTAACTCGAGGCAAGGAAATGTCTCTTTAGAGGGAATCATGTTTGACACCCGTGGGGGTAACTCCTCAAATCCAGATCCCAGTCAACATCTCTCAATTCTTCCAACGTCACTTCTTCTTGTAACAACACTCTCAACTCCTCCACTTCACCCTCAAACTCAGTATAAGAATACTTGTTCTCAACACTCTGTACTAAACAGACTTCTAGCGCATCCCCACCTATGATTTTCTCAATGTGCTCATGCACTACTTCATCGATAAGGTCAATCGCATAAATTTCATCTTCATCACCCATTTGAATGGCAACATTGAAGATATTGGTCTCGAGGGTCATATTCCCAAAAGTGAGTTGCATTTTCCCATTTCACGTGTTAATCAAAGCATTAGCAGTAGATAAAAATAAGCAGCCTAAAATTATGGGAACATGATTTCTAGAAGGGAAAGAGGGATCCATATCCCAAATGAAAACGTCTACAGGAAAGTAGAATGTGTCAACTTGAACTATCACGTCGTCCACAATACCTCGAGGTACCTTAACCTTGTGATTTGCTAACTATAGAGTGATTCGGGTAGGCTTAAGATCACCTAAATCAAGCTTCTTATAAATGGATTATGGGAGGATATTCACACTCGTGCCTAAATCAAGAAAGGCTTTTTCAATTCTATGTTCTCTAATCAAAAACGAGATTGTGGTGCACCAGGATCTTTAAATTTGGGTGGAAGATCATTCAACATGACAGAACTCACATTTTGTGCTAAAAAGACATTCTTCTTCACCTTAAGCATTCGTTTGATAGTTAAAATATCTTTAATGACTTTGGCATAGGAGGGAATTTTCTGGATGTCATCCAGAAATGGCAAGTTAAGCTTCACTTGCTTAAGACCATCTAGCACTTCAGTACGGGAAGCTCCATTTTGAGGTGGGGACAAGCGTTGAGGAAATGGAGCAGCAGAGGGCGGTTTTACTTCAAATTTAGGCTCACCATCTTCATCCTTTCCATCCTCATATAATGGAGGCTCACTGGACTCTGTCTTGTTAACCGAAACCTCTTTAGCCTTCAGTTCTTTTGGTGGGGGAGGCAATAGACCCACTACTCGACCACTTCCATAGTGGTGATAGCTTGTCATTTCTCTTTTGATTCCGATGATGTAGAGGTAACAATAGTTTGCTCTTGAGGACGTCTTTGACCTTGAGCCAGAAATTTACCCTTCTCTTGGATATTCAATGTAGCATGCAACCTAGAGATGCTAGTATGAATTTCAGTGAACATTTGTTCATACCTAGCGTTGGTCTCCTTTTGTGATTGGATGAATTGATTCAAGTTATCCTCAATAGATCGCCTAGGTGGGGTAACATACAGACCAGGACATGGTGCTTTCCTTTGGGGCTGCATATGAGGCACTTGCTGAAATTGAGGAGGGGGTTGAGGTAAAGCAACATGTGAAGTAGGATTTATCACACCTTGTTGTTGACCATAGTTTAAACCAGGATGATTCCTCCAAGATGGATTGCATGCGTTCCCTTGAGGTGTGTTAAAATTTCCTCGAAACCCTCCTATAGCTTCCACTTGCTCAATGTACATTGCCTTGTAAGTGGGTATAGCAGGACATCCTTTTGTGGAATGATCCGCCGCACAAATAGCACACACCTTATCTTGGATAGGTCCTGTAGAGTCTCTCAATCGAACCTCAAGTATGTCTTTCAAATTCTTTTCCAACTGGTCAAGTCGACGATCTAATAAAGTGTCCTAATCCAGTTGATAAATACCGAATGCATTAGATGAGTTGGACACTTGTCGATATCTATTTTAGCTATTGGGGTCGGAAACTTCCCATGCCTGAGTGGTCTCAGCTACATATTATGAGCCTCAGCATCGCTCGAGTAGAGCTCCCGAAATGGTCTTTTACACATTGTTTGCACGAGTTGTTTAGACGCTACAGTAAGCCCTTGATGAACGAATGAAATGAGATGGTGTTTTTCAAACCCATGACGTGGGAAGGAGCAGACTAACTCTTAAAAATGATCCCAACATTTATCAAAGGCTTCATTCTTAATTTGGCGGAAAGCTTGGATTTGGGCCTTGACAGAGTTAGTTTTATGTTTTGAAAAGAATTTGAAGAGAAATTTAGTTTGCATATCTCTCCATGATAGAACAGAGTTCGCGGGTAAAGACCATAGCCAGGTCTTAGATTTATCCTTTAAGGAAAAATGAAAAAGCTTCAAATGGATAACATATTGAGGTCATGCTTGATCACCAAATGTTTCACATGCTTCTTCGAATTCCCTAAGATGGAGAAATGGCTTTTCAGAAACCATTCCATGGAACATAGGAAGAATTTGGATCATCCCATTATGAAAGTGGACCTGTCCTACATTGTACGGAAGTAGAATACATCTAGGAGTGATAGTCCGCTCAGGAAATAAGCGATCTTTCGTGGGGACATAGGGTAATTCTCCCTCCCCAGTGCCAATACTACATTGCACAGAGATGTTGCTATCAAATGATTCTAAATCTCCACTCAATGTTTGACTCAAAGTGTGACTCGTGAGTGAATTATGAGATAAAGAAGGTGTAACCCAGAAGTGTGGAACGTTAGAGTTTTGGGAATTATCAGAGTTGGCTTCAGCAATGGGGTTGGAGACGACAGATGAGTTTTCATGTACAGTTTATGGGAGATGTGAAATAATTAAAGTTTTTTATATTTTTTGAATCAAATTGGGTTTAAATTTTTCTCTCGAAATGTAACCTAGATCCCCGACAACGACACCAAAAACTTGATGCGACCATAAATGTGTCTAAAGTGCGTGCTTTATAGGCTCAAGTCCAAGCCTGTCGCGTTAGTAATAATCCGATAAGTCGGGATCGTATCCATAGGGAGTAGGACTTACAAATCTTAATGACGAAGGATTAATGAATTTTAACCTTAACTTGATTCTTAAAAAGAAAAGAAAAGATGAATAGTTGTGATTTTTGAAACTCTTTTATGACTAAATTGCAATAAAATTAAATTCTAAATTAACTATGCTAACAAGAATAGTTACACAAATGGAAAGATGCTTGTTATGAATATAAGAGAAATTAGGTTGGAATACATTCCCCCAATCCTTAGTAATTACTTAGTAGAATACTAAAATTATAAATTAGAAGTTTGAATGAATCCAGTCTTTATAGATCCTAAGCATTACATATATGAGGTTCAATCCCGCATCATATGAAATCAAAGGGAAATATAAAGAGGTGCTAAATAATTTTACGCACATTATTCCTAAACATCCCAAGTACCTAGGGAAAGAGAGATTAAAAGACCTATAATGATTGTAGAATTATCTTGCATGACTCTTTCAAAATTTTAATTTAAATTCTATTTTCTACATATGTAATTTACATTGGGATGGGTTCATGCATCCCAAGCCTAAAAAAACTTAGCTAGACATGATTTTATTAACTGAATTTTTTTTTTCTAAATGTGCAAGAAATCATAGGTCTATTATGAATTGAAAAGAAACTTGCATTGAGAAATAAAATTAAACTACAAGAGCAATTTAAACTTACAATATGGATGAAATTGAAAGTAGATATTAGTAATACTTGAATAGAAGAAGGAAATCTGAACTTGAAACTTGAATCTTGAATAACTCTTGTTCAACTTACAAACTAGAGTTTATAAATCCTAAGAAAATATGAAATTATATGCCAAAAGGAACTCTTTCTCTTCCTCTCTTCATTACTCTAGGGATTGGCTTTTTATAATACCCAAATATGACTTTTCCAATGCCTCTCCATGTTTTACAATTAATAAAAAGGAATTATACAAGAAATTTCAAGAGTTGAAACTCTTCAACTTCCATAATTAATTTCAATTGTGACTTTCTCTCTCTAACTTTGACTTGCCATATCTTTTGATCCAGAGCTCCGATTTTACTGTCGTTTCTTTCTACACTCTTGTGATTTGATTATCTTCAACTTTCATTCGGGCTTCAAATCCGAAATCCGGGTGTAGATTTATGATTTTTCCCTTTGAATTGTCTTCCTTTGTTCTCTTCCTTTCTTCTGGCTTCTTTCTCTCTTTTCTTTGCACTAAATATCTGTAAAAATAGTAAGAAATAGATTAAACTCGGGGTACTTGTTACAAGAAGTCGTTAGCAATGATATGGGATAGAAACAAATCATTATGTTGTTCGAGGTACTAAAACTACCAACTTAGGAGGATAAATTCAAAAGAATTTATGCTTAGCCAAATGACCAACTAAAAAATGAACTGTTTTAATGATCAACAAAACCTAAATAATTAATCACAACCAATTAAAGGTTAATTTGGAAACCCTAGGCACACATGAATAACCTTGTGGAAAAAATCGTAGCTAGGAGATTACCCTATAAACGGGTGCATTTTTTTTCTAGCTCTAGGCCTAAGGTTTGATGTGATGACATCACCTAAAAGGTAAGACCAGGTACCACACAATGTAAAGGAAAGAAAAAAATAAAAATTTCCAATAACACTTAAATTTGTTATAAGGAAATTTAAAAAGTGAATAATTTATAATAAAGAAGTAAAAATAGTTGGATTAGTTGTCATACTGGGGCGATTAGCAGAAAGGACATCCAACGCAGAATGCCTAACGATCTCAACCAAGTTCTCAATCCTCGATAGCCCTCTCGGAGTCACCCTGTCACTAAAGGTGGTGATTGGTAAAGCCCATCATCACCAGCAAGCCCGTAGTCACCCTGAAACTTCCTTACCAATCTAATAGGAATGTAATCCACTGGGATCCACAAAACATCAAGCTTGTAATAAGGACTCTGATAGTCAGGGAGATAGGGATCATACCAGTACCATAATTCAAAAACCTTGAGAACCTTAGAAACCTCTAAGGCATTGAGCTAACCATTTTTGTAGGTAACGCTTCGAGCATCATTCAAAGTAGCATACAGACTCATAAGATCCTCATCATATCCATATATCCACACTTGGAGATATTGCTTATGAAATTAGAATTAGAGGCGATCAAGCTTCTTAGGCAGGCTCTTGATGGTGTCCCCCTTATCATGGATAGAATTTTTTTATCTTCTCCAACTCCTTCCCCAATCGACCACTCTTCTTGTCATGAGAGGAAGATAAAATCTTCATGGTCGCATCCATATCATCAAGAACTTTTGGGCCTCCTCTAGTTCTTCCCTCAGCTGGCCAATCTCATGTTCATGGAAGGAAGCCCCTATCTCGCTTGCTTGTCTGGTAACGATGTATTGATTCTCCCAAACTCAGTTCTTAAATCGTTATTCTCTTTCTTAAGGATAAAAATGACCCCCTTGTTCCTTGGAAATTGATTTACAAAATAAAGGGCTTCCTTACCTGCACGAACTTAATGTCAACTAACTTTTGGTCAAATCCTCTTTCTCTAGCTAGCTCGTCCAAATCCTTATACAATTTAGCCCTCAGACTGACTAACACTTTGTTGTGACTTGCCTGAATGGTACAAATCATGTAATAATAGATCGAATTATTCGCCACATCCTGATGGAAAAGTTTTTGCAGATTCAAGGGGGGATTTTTTGCTCATGAGGATGCATCAAAGCCCAACATCTGGTCAAGATCATCAATATCATCATAACTGGCAACAAAAAGTCATCCATATCTTTCATCAAACCTTTTCTCAACAGTAATAAGCATTACAAGTCTTTATGTGGTCGGTCGTATGAACTTGGCAAAATAAAAAGTACATAGATTATCGCGAGACAAATGAATAGATAAAGTTGAGTCAAACTTTAAATTTCATTAAAAGATAGTCAATGGGGAAAACCCTAACATCACAGATCAAAAGGAAAAAAGTAAAACATTTTCTAACTATAAGGTGTATACTCTCCCACCTTCATCTTCTCAACAACTTGGAATGTGGTGATATCCTCCAAATGGATGGATCCATCCTTAGCCTTCTCATCATCCTGGTAAGCATCGACATGTTTTAGGATATGGATAGCCCCATAGCTATCTTTTTCCTTCTTGATGTCTTGATTGGCAATGATCATGATTATTTCAATATCAGCAAACTGCTCATCGAGCAGTCCCTCCTCCTTATCATCATCTTCCTCATCAATAGGAGGAGGGAAACCTGGTTTATAATCCTGGGACAACTCGAAGTCCTCAGTAAATCTTGCCTTATCCTAACCACTCATGAAGAACACATTCCTCAAGTATCTAATATGCTCTTAGGTTTTGACAAAGTCCTTAACCCACCAGCGATTATAGGCATCGAACTTAGCCTGTATAGCCCCAGCTATGGCTTTCTCATATTTAACTCAACTTTATTAGATTTTATTTTGGCGCTCTTGGCCTCATATATTTCCTTCTCCATAGCATTGACCAGATCAATGGACTCTTTGATTATCCTTTTTAGGTTAATATTGGCTACCTCTACGTCTTGGACCTTCAGGTCAAGTTTCTCCTTTTCAATGATCACAACTTGACTGGCTGACCGAGCTTTTAAAGCCTTGATAACCTCACTAAAGCTTGCCTCCACATCGTAGGAGGAATTTTTTAACATAATATCTCTCTCTAATAACTGGTCATAGTCAACCAGGAACTATAGAGCATAAGAGAAAATTTATCGACTTATCAACATGATTGAACACAAGGAAAAATACATCTGAATAGGAAACTTACAAGGGAAAAGTTATGGCCGACACGTTCCACCAACTAATCATGGGCTAAGGTTTAATCAGCTACCCAGTCAACAGAAAAGACCTCTGACCTAATTAATCCCTAATCTAGGTGAGGGCGAGAAACAATATAATTAGTAATAACCTTACACTTGTCAATGGTATTTTTTCTCACAACGACAAGTGGAGGATGAGGTGCGTGGTCCTTCTTCATATTCTTAGAGGGGGCTCCATGTCCTTAGTAGGGGAATAATGAATATTCAAGGGCTTTGAAGGACCCCCTAATTTATTTTTCTTACTTACGGATTGAGAAAGATATTTATCACCGTCCATTGAGCGAGTAGGAGAAGACTTTGGGCTGAGGGTGACAACAATCAAGTTCATAACCCTTCTCTTGGGGCCATTGACAATCGTTTTTCATTTTTTCTAAAATATGAAACGATCACTTTCTAACCAAGGTTATGTTATCTTATAGTCATTTTTCGAAAGCACTTTATCAATTTCCATTACTTAATGATTAACGAGTTTAGTGATAAGTTGGGTATTGTAGCAACAAAGATTGAATTTGAGAGGGCATAATTAATAATAATCAAGTTTATAAGTAAATTTCTAAGAAATAAGAAAAGGTAATTTGTTATAGTTTTTGATTAATTCTAAAAAAGTAGACAAAAAATGGATTTAAGAGGTTTTGTGAAAAGATTAACAAAGTTTAAAAGGCAGTTTTGTATTTATGAGAAAAACAAAGGTTGCGGATTAATCCCCCTTATTGAATTGCAACTATTATGAACTTAATTACTTTTACGATTCAAGTATGGAATTGAAGTCTTGTAAAGTGAAAAATCAAATATACAAGAACAAATAATTACATAAAAGATGAAGACTTCAAAAAATTTCTTGAAAATAAGTCTGAAAGTACGTTAAAATATATATATGGATCTCAACAATAATAAATGCATAACATTAATTATGATGTCATCGCGTATTTATTTCATCTTACTTTCTACAGTTTTATCTTAAAACATAACTTAATTCATAATAATATGAAAATTCTAGGTGGATCTATAAACTTCAACCATTATAAACTTAGCTACTCATATTTATAATGATGAGAATCATAATTAAAATGCAAATACAAAAAGAATCCATGCTCATAAAAATTATTTGAATGGTATTTAAGACTTACTTGAATGGACGATTAATATGTAAAAGAATAAGATAGGATGAACAATTGAAAATCTTACATAATCCATGTATTATAAAAAGCATGTGGTCTGGAATGAATTAAATTAGAACAAAAGGACCAAAATTCACGTTTTCTAATTACGTAGTCTTAACACGATAAATTACACATAAACGAATCTAAAAATCTCGAATAACAACAAACATAGGATTGGAATTCTTCTAATATAATATTGAAAATTGAATTACAAATAATCGGAATTACAATAATATTTCGGACTTCATTCAATCAAAATTCAATGCCAAAACAATGAAATTGAATGCGCTTTTTATAGGTAAAAAGAAATGCTTAGGGGGTCAATTGCCAATTCACAAACTAAGAGTGGAAATATTGAATTAAAAAATCATTAACTCATGGTGAGAAAAGAAGAAAAAAGTTTCATTAATTTGTGAAAGAAAAACCCCTCTGTTGATACCAAAATTAGTATGCTGATATAGATGAATCACAAGAAGACACGTGTCGATCTACGTGGCACAATAGCAACGAGGAAGTCTATTTCCCTGACCAAGTGAGACTCACTCTGACCAACAAGTATACTCCGAGGAACTCCAGCTCTCCGAGGAACTCCAACGCTCCGAGGAACTCTTGAACGACGATCAACTAAGGTGGTTCGAGATGCATCTCGACCACAACATTGATTGCCAGATAATCAACAGTTCAACTATTCATTGAATGCTTATCATCTTGACGCACACGCTTGAAGAGCATTAAATGAATTACCCTTTCATATGTATATCATTTAATGTATCACCCTTTCAGATTATAGCCTCAATGCTATAAATACATTGTATTACCCTCATTCAAAGGGATCGAAATTTCTTGATAGAACTTGTAATCGAGAATTCCCAAAACATTCAGCAATAACGTAATAGTGGACGTAGGCCATTCTTATAAGGCTGAACCACTTTAAAATTCTTTGTCTCATTTATTTATCTGTGATTGAACAATTAGAGTGATCTAATTTTTTATATCAACAGATTGGCGTCGTCTGTGGGAAGCGACTGTTGTTATCGTTTTTCACCAAAAATCATTCATCATCAATGGCAGATAATCCGGAATCTAGTAATCGAAATGCTGGAAATGCAGGAAATCTTCCAAATCCTTCTGCACCCGCAGATCTGGCTGGAATTATGACGAATCTGGCTCAAGGACAAACCACCATGCAAGAAACAATGCGGTAACTCATACAAACCCTTCATGGCGGTGCACCTGTACATTCGGGACAACGAAGTGGTCAGAGGCAAACCTATCATCTTTCTTCACGATCCAGGCGTACTGAGTCATATCGTAATGAGGAATCTGATGATTTCTCTTATCAACCTGGGCGAACTTCGTCAATAAGGGCTATAGATACTGATCAACGTGTCACTCTCTCTCCAGAGAGACCCAGTGCCTTGGAAAGACTGAGTAGGGTGTCTCCTTTCAGTCGATTAGGCCCTAGGAGGAATAGGAGTCCACCTAAGACCATGTCGAGGAGTTTTCAACAACCATCAGATTTAAGAGAAGGATCAACACAATCACGACCAGTTGCCCGTCAAGATAAATCTCAGGAGGCCACTTCAGAACAATCAATTGCTCGAACTAATAGGCCTGAGGAAGGAAATGATGCTTGGAAAGGATCCATTCAGCGGTTAGAGGATAGATTGGGAGAAATGGCTAAGGCGAAGAATCCCTTACAACGAACTTTTGTTCAAGGGACACCTTTTGTTCAGGCTATTGTGGATTTCCCTACCCCGTAAAAATTTAAAGCACCTGTGGTGACCCCCAAGTATGATGGAAAAATAGATCCTGTTCTTTACATAGAGCAATATCAAGCTGCTGCCGACATCTATGCTATCCCGGACGAGATGAGATGTAGAGCATTCTCAGGAACTCTTACTGGATCTGCCCAGATATGGTACAACAATCTTCCTCGGGGTAAGATTTCAACTTTCTTTCAGTTAGCCGAGTTGTTCATCGATAATTTCTATTTTGGAGCAAAGCCAGTAAAAAGAGTAGCACACTTGTTAAGTGTTAGACAAAAATCTGGTGAGAGTACTAGAGATTACATAACTCGTTTCAATAACGAGAAACTGGAAGTCATAGATTATGAAGAAAAGACAGCAATCACCGCCTTGATGAGTGGATTGTTGCCTAACAAGTTGTATTACACTTTGGCCAAAGATCCACCTACAACTATGTCCGAATTGATGGCAAAACCAGCCAAAATCATGAATGCCGAGGAGGCTATGGCTGCGAAGAAGAATATGGATAAAGAGACCAAGGTGGAGGTCGACAAATCTAAGAAGAAAGAACATAAGGGCAATGGCGGTGACAAGCATTCAGAGAATAGTAGGTCGTCATGGGAAGTCCTGAAAAAATTCGATAATTATACTCCTTTGAAAATGGGTATTAATCATGTCTTGGAATAAATCAAGAATAGCGAGGAGGTAAAGTGGCCGAAGAAACTGAGGTCAGATCCTGATACGAGGAATAGGGAGAAATATTGCGAGTTCCATAAGGATCATGGTAATATGACCAAAAATTGCATAGCTCTTCAGAACGAGTTTGAAACACTCATCCGAAGAGGAAAATTAGCAAAGTATGTTGATCGGGGAAGTGAAAGAAGAAATAATGACCGAACTAGAGATAGGTCTAGATCTCCTCGTCGAGCAGAGAAGAAAAAGAAGAGAAACCATGAAGACGATCCAGATGATGACCCCGATCTTCCCAAGAAACCAAGGCAGCCAGAACGAGAGGTATTTTCAATACGCTTTGGAACATTTGACTGTAATTTTATTACAGGTGGAGATGCAGGAGGAGGAGATCTTACGGCAGAAATAAAAGCTTACCTCGATGAGGCTCAGGCTTGCTCATACATTCAACGGATAAAATTGGCTGAAGAGGATCGCCCGAGGAAGATAAACAAAGAGAAGCTGGTCATTAGCTTTTCAAAAAATGACTTGGCAGGTGTTCTTTACCCTCATGACGACCCTTTGGTGATCAAAATGAGGATGAAAGAAGTAGTGATTTCAAGGGTTTTGGTAGATAATGGTAGTTCGGCGGATATCATGTACTACTCATGCTTTGACAGTTTAAATTTGAAATTATCTCAATTGGAGCCTTATCACAGACCTCTCCTGGGTTTTGCTGGCGAGAAAGTTTTTCCACTTGGTACGATCAAGTTGGATATATTCATTGGAACTTGTCCTGCTTGTCGAACAGAGAGAATACGCTTCTTTGTGATGGATAATAATGTGCAGTCAGCTTACAACATCATCATGGGAAGAGTTGGTTTGAAGAAGTTCGAAGCAGTCCCATCTACAGTACATCAGTGCTTAAAATTCCCAACAAATTTTGGAGTAGGAGTTGTGAAAGGTGATCAAAAAGTAGCTCGGGAATGCTATTATTCATCCGCCGAGCAAGAGGAGCTTGAAGAGTCAAGGAAAAAGACTACTACCTACCAGGTGGATGAAGGTACAGAAATTGAAACACTGGATCCCAGAGATGAATCCCAACTTGTAAAAGGACAGGTGGTGGAATCTACAGAAAATGTTATTCTGGACGACGAGCACCACCCAGATAGGTTCGTCGTTGGATGCCTCAATAAAACAGGAGTTGATAACTTTCTTGCGAAACAGGAAGAAAACCTTTGCATGGAGTCATGAAGACATGCCAGGAATAGATCCAAACTTCTTATGTCATGAGCTCAATGTGAATAAGGAGATCAAACCTGTAAAGCAGAGAAGAAGAGTATTTAGTCCCGAGAAGAATCAAGCTATACAAGAGGAGGTCGATAAGCTCCAGAAAGCTCAATTCATTGAAGATGTGAAATATCCAGACTGGTTAGCCAACGTCGTGATGGTAAAGAAGAAGAACAATAAATGGATAATGTGTGTTGATTTCACCGATCTCAACAAGGCATGCCCAAAAGATAACTTTCCATTGCCCAGAATTGATCAACTAGTGGACGCCACCTCGGGACACGAGCTGCTTAGCTTCATGGATGCTTATTATGGTTACAACCAGATCAAAATGAAACCTGAAGACAGGTAAAGTACTTCTTTTATTACCCCTAGGGGAACTTATTGTTACAATGTTATGCCTTTTGGTTTGAAAAATGCAGGAGCGACATACCAGCGGCTGATGAACAAGGTTTTTGCCAAACAAATCAGTTACAATATGGAAGTCTATGTCGATGATATGCTGACAAAGAGCAAGAAAGCTGCTGATCATCTATTTGACTTAGGTCAGACCTTTGATCAACTGGATAAATACCAAATGAAGTTCAACCCGACGAAGTGCACATTTGGAGTATGAGAAGGAATGTTCCTCAGGTACATTGTCAACTAGCGAGGCATTGAGGCGAATCCAGAAAAGATCAAAGCTCTTTTAGGGTTGCGATCTCCAACGACGAAGAAAGAGGTGCAGAGTCTTACAGGACGAGTTGCAGCGCTCAACAAATTTGTATCCCGAGCAACTGATAGATGTCTCCCATTCTTCAAAACACTTCGAAAAACTTTCGAGTGGAATGACGAATGTGAAAAAGCCTTTCAAGACTTGAAGAAATATTTGGGAGCACTTCCACTGTTGTCCAGTCCAATAATGGGAGAAAAGTTGTACTTGTACCTGGCAGTATCGGAGAGTGCAGTCAGCTCGGCATTGATCAGATTGGAGAATGGAGTCCAGAAGCCAATTTATTACACAAGTAAGGCTTTCCGAGGTGCAGAGATCAGGTACCCAAAGCTGGAAAAATTGGCATTGGCATTAATTGAAGAAAGTAGAAGAATGAGGCCATATTTCCAGGCCCATACCATCGTCGTGTATACCGACATGCCATTGAGACAAGCCCTCCATAAGCCAGAAAAATCAGGGAGACTGATGTATTGGGCAATAGAGCTCGGTGAATATGATATTGTGTATGAACCCAGATCATCATTAAAAGGACAGGCTGTAGAAGACTTTATAGCAGAGTTTACATATCCTGATATCCCCGAGGAACAAAAGTTGCTCGCTGACCAACCTGTGGATGTTACAAGATCAACAGACATAAGTCCAGACCAACTCCGGTTGGTAAAAGGGCTTGTGGATGTAAAAAGATCATCAAATTCCAACCCAGACCAACTCCGGTTGGTAAAAGGGAGAGAAGAGATGGTCGACGAGGAGCGAAAATTACCAGGGGAGGATGAAAGAAAATAGCAGATATTTCACCGAGGAACTCTGTCAGATAAGAAATTTGAAGACGAATTACCTACATGGAGATTGTATATAGATGGGTCATCTTGCACAACAGGTTGTGGAGTAGGGATTGTTTTGAAAACCCCAGACGATATTGACATGGAATTAGGCTGAGTATGAGGCCATGATAGCAGGTCTTAATTTAGCAAAGATTATGGAAGCGCAACAAGTGATAGTATTCAGTGATTCTCAATTAATTGTGAATCAGATGATGGGGACATATGCAGTTAAAGGAGAATTAATGGTCAAGTATCATACAAAGGCGATGGAGTTGTTAGCAAAATTTGATGCCATTCAGTTGATCCGAATACCACGATTGGAGAATGCACGAGCAGATGCACTGGCCCGACTAGCATCAGCTACTCGTACCGAGCTGCGAAGAACGATACCAATTAAAGTATTAGAAAGTTGGAGCATAGATGAAGACCTGACGATGAATATTATTACCCTTGATTTAGGGCCATCTTGGATGGATCCCATCAGGGCATATATTGAGGAAGGAGAATTAACGAAGGATAAGCTCGCTGCCAAGAAATTGAAGTATAAAGCTGCTCGGTATGTACTAACTAATGGTGTTTTGTATAGACGAGGAATTATGGCAGGTTCGCAAAGATGTGTACATCCCTCCGAGGTGAAAGAATTGATTGAAGAGATCCATGAAGGGTCTTGTGGAGCACATGTAGCAGGTCGGACACTTTTACAAAGAGTGATGACGCGGGGGTACTACTGGACAACGATGATGGCTGATTGTATAGCCTATGCTAAGAGATGTGATAAGCGCCAACATTTTTCCTCCATCCGACGAACTCCACAAGCATTGTTGACACCCATAACTTCCCCTTGGCCATTTTCCATGTGGGGATTTGATTTGGTTGGACCACTGCTAACGACCCGAGGAAGATTCAAGTACCTCGTCGTCGCAGTGGATTATTTTACTAAGTGGGTAGAAGCTGAGGCTCTGATTGATATGACATACGAGAAGGTGTACCAGTTCATTTGGAAGAGCATCATCCGCCGATATGGTCTCCCTCATGCCTTCATCACAGACCATGGAACACAATTTGATAACGAGGAGTTTGCCGCCTATTGTCATCAGTCAAACATTTTGAAGATTCATTCAGCACCAGGCCATCCTCAAAGCAATGGGCAGACTGAAGTGACGAACAGAACATTACTAAATGGTTTAAAGAATAGGCTAAGTGAGGCTAAAGCTAATTGGATTAATGAGCTAAAGTCAGTATTGTGGGCTTACCGAACAACTCCCCGAGAAGCAACTAGAGAATCACCATATATGCTCGCGTTTGGAAGTGAGGTTGTAATACCTGCCGAGTTGGGTCTTCCAACACACAGAGTGCTGAATTTCAATTCCCCAATCAGCGACTTGATGAGGAGATTGGATTTGGACATGCTCGAGGAAGTTAGAGAAGAGGCAGCCATTAGGAATGCTGCTTATCAACAACGAACAACCATGTTCTACAACAAGAGGGTGAAGAAATGCGACTTAAAAGAAGGATATTATGTGCTAAAGAAGGTCATTCAGAAGAACAATAAGTTGGAAGAAAATTGGCATAGACCTTACCGAGTTACAGAAGTTGTTCGACCAGGAACTTACCGAATAGCAACTCTAGAAGGAGAGGAATTTAAGAATGCATGGAATTCTGAACACCTACGCAAGAATTATCAGTGATGTAAAATGTAAAGCAGTTCCATCAATATGAATAAAAAGATGATATTTCGCCATCTTCTTTCTTTTATTGAAAGTTTTTCGGGGAACACTAGTGTGCAACACTACGCTATTCAGCAATAAAAGCAACACCGATAGTTCAAACCCAGATCAACTCCGGTTGGTAAAAGGGCGAGAACAACCTATACTCCTTTGGTTAGGAGGCGTACATTAGCTCAGACTAACTCCGGTTTGTAAAAGAGTTAGTGGACATGATAGTTCGAACTCAGACCAACTCCGGTTGGTAAAAGAGCGAGAACACGATAGTTCAAACGCAGATCAACTCCGGTTGGTAAAAGGGCGAGAACAAACCATAATCCTTTGGTTAGGAGGCTGACACTAGCTCAGACCAATTTTGGTAAAAGGGCAAGTGGATAAGATAGTTCAAACTCAGACCAACTCCGGTTGGTAAAAGAGCGAGAACACGAGACTCCTAAAAATGCCAATCTCGGATTGGTTGGGAAATAAGATATGCCCTAAAATACCAACTTATGTTGGTCGGGAGGTAAGATTATTACAAAAGTTCTTCAAAGAACAAAATATTCCAAACTGAATCAAGTATGGTTGGTCGGCGATAAAAACCCACTAACTATAGTTAGTAGACAAGCACAATTTAACAACCTTGGTTGGTTGGAAAAAATTTCAACATTTTTTATACTTATTACTTCATTATTAATTGATCGAGCAACATTATTAATACTTGTAATTTTTTATTACTAAGTTGGTCGATGAACCACATGATATTATTATGCAAGCACAAATATAAAGTGTTTAACAAGTACAAAACAACAGCAATACAGATTTGCGAACAAAAATGAAACTTTTTCATTAAACTCAAAATGAATTACACAAATTTATTACATTAAATTGTGTACTAACTATTACATTAGAACCTCCTATTCTACTGGTCTTTTCCCTGCTGCTTTTGAAACAGGCTCCTCGCCAGCAGGAGGATCTTCCAGGCAAAAAGGAGAATTAATGAAGTTAATATCTCGAAGCATTCTGACGTTCATTACTGAAGGAGTGTCCAGTAGATGCTCGGGACGTGATACTTTGATCTGAGAGTGAAGATTGTAGTCACCAAGGTATTTTGCAATTAAGCTTCGAGGAATGGCACGAACTGGGATCCATTCCATGTCCAAATTATATGGTGGCACAGGCAGGTCAAGAACCCCGGGATCATAATAATCCCACAAGTAGTGACCCTGTTCGAGCTTCAGCACGCCCAAGGCATTCAGCCAACCTTGCTTGTAGCCCTCGTTATTGGAATTCTGGATACGATCATCTAAATGGAATAACGCTTCGTTGTATCCAGCCATCCAGAACTCCCTAGGCTGTTTATTAAATTGAAATGTCAACTTTTCAAGCTTCTCATGAAGGTTTCTGGCAAGAACATCCTTATTATCCAGAGCAGACTTTGTCGAAGCAAGTTGATCCTCCAGAGTTTGGATTTTCTTGGACATTTCAGACAAAGCCCGATCTTTTGCATTCAATTGGAACACTTGGGTTTCCAATGTTGATTGAGTACGAGCTTCTTCAACAGTACGATGAAGACCTCTTGATCGACCCTGAGTAGGTGGAGTACTCTGTTCCTCAACAACCTCCTGAGCAACTCTTCCTCGTCCACGAGAAACCCTTCCTCATCCCCGAGTAGCAGTAGAAGTGCCCGACCTTCTCAAGGTGTCCAACTCTTTCCTTAATTTGGCATTCTCAACTTCTAGAAATGAAAATCCCTCGTCAGTCACTGGGATTACAGCTGTTGAAGAAGAGGCTGCAGACTTATACTGTGCTAGCTCTTTCTGCAAATTGTTATTCTCTTGCTCCAGCAGCTCAGAAATCTGTCTACATGCTTCAACTTCACCCTTTAAGGTTCTCTCCCTGACATCCTAACCAGCAAGAAGCTTTTTGTGGCCTTCCTCGGCAGAAATTTGCTGATACTTCTTCTCATATCCCTCATGTAACAGAGCAGTTGATTCTTTATATTGCTGCTGAAGTTCATCGAGAGTACATTGCAGATCTTTAATCATTTCGTAATATGCCACATTGTTGGCCACATCTCGATCAAGTAAGTCTTTCAGGTACTAATAAGCTTCAACTGCCTGCTCTAAAGCACCATGACCAAGGATGTCGATAATTTCTGATGCACTTAATTCAGTGTGACCAGCCTTATAATATTCATGGCATTGCTGCATCAGCTTAGTATCATTAGCAGATATCATATCCATCCTGGCCAGAAACTAGCAGAGAAAGAAAAAGTAATCATCAAAAAGAAGATCAAGATAGAGTACAGAAGAGAAAAGAGACAATCATATGGAAGAAAAGAGCTCAAATTTTATTAGATCATGGTGCAAAGTTACAAAGATATTGGTTACACTTCAAAAAGAAGAAAAATAGAAAGATAATACCGAACAACGTCACACCTTTTCCTTGTCTCCCAAGACTTTCTCGGGAGGCTGGGATGAGGAGCTCGGTTGCTCGGTGGGAACGACGAGTTGGTCGGCTGGAGCTGGAACTTGTTCTAGAGGAGCAGGTAAAGATGAAAGCTCCTCGTCAGCAGGCTGGGTAAGGATGAGATCACCCACTACCATTGAAGATTCTTCGGAGGCAGCTTCATCCTCTTTTTCATCGTCGATGGCTGGGGGAGGACCAGGGAGATGTTGTTGAAACAGTTCTGAGACCTCATTAACTTTCAATTCTTGCAAAGCAGCAACCCAGCCATCTCGGAAGTATTTCAAACTCCCATACTGCACCTGAGTCATCATGGCTGCTACCCCCTTGTTCCACCCTTTGTCCCAACCTGTGTTGAAGGACTTCTTTACTGCCATTTTTCTTTTAATTTTCTCCGAGGAGAGCTTCTCGGATAGAAGATCCTCGGTGGCCTTCAACTTAGCATCCACCTCCTCCTTCTGGCGATTTACTTCTCGCAGAAGGGCTAGCTCTTCCTCAGCCAATTTCAACTTATTTTTAAGCTCCCCAAAGTTTGTGAGCTTCTCGGCATATTTTTTATTCTCTCTCTCTAAGTCTTTCACCTTATTTCCCAACTGCACCTTCTCTGCCTCGGATGCAGCCAACTTCTTCTCCCATTCACTCCTATCCTCGTCATACTTTTGACGAGAATCCTTAAAAGATTGGGCCAAGCCCTAAAAAGCATCCTCTACTCCTGACGAGGAGCTAGAAGCCTTGATCGCTTCATCTTTCTTCACTATGGTGTTAAAGCAACTCACCAGCTGGAAAAAGAAGAAAATAATAATAAGTCAGCACAAAGATACATGTATTGATGGAAAGAAAGAAAATTCAGAATACGAGAAACTTACTGAAGCAATGTGACGAGTAGCCAGGGATGTAAGCATATCCCTAGACATACTATCCTCGATTCCTTGGACTTCAGGAATCATCCAAGTCTTTACCGAGCTCATTGCAGAGCTCGGAGGAATGACAATTGGAACACCAGCTCCACTAACTTGGAGCTGGGAAAGGTTTTTAGCCAAATTGACCGAGGAGGATTTCTTCAATCTCCTCGATGGCATTTCAGCAGTTTCAACCAAAGAACTTTTGGAAGGGGAGATGGTGATCACTTCCACAGAAGCACTTTTCTTGCTCGGAGCCACTGGGGGCTTCTCGGCAGCCTTCTGAGGAGCAACAGAAGGGGCATCATCTACTTTCTTTGTCCCCTTTGGGACATAAGTCTTATTTCTTTTCCCATCTCCAGCAGAGGTAGTCTCCTCAAAGAGAGTAGGAACTCTTCTTTTGCCCATTTTCTGACATAGAGGAAGGTGAGATTCTGGAGAAGAGTCCTCAGGAATTGATGCTGGTTCACTAGTGCTGACCACAGGACGAGCAGTAAAGGATGTTGTATAGCTCCTGTACTGCAACAAGTATGAAGCAGATCTAATGTGCTCGTCTGCAACTCTCTTATGCAAACTCCAGATATGTTTCAAATGCTTGATATTAACTTCAGCTTCTTTCGGAGTTTTTCTCTTACTGTCAACTGCAAATAAATACATAATGAAATATCAGTCATACATTTTATCAAACATAATGAAATCATGATTTCAGAAATAACATAAGATGTAAATAATCTATCCCATTTCCATATGGAGGGCATCTGGGACCTTGATATACTTCATCTCCAGTTAAAGGGGCATGTTGCTAATTTTTGATAATTACTCCATGTTCAAAATAATCCCTATTGGCATCAGGGAGGTTAACTACTAAGGCCCTATTCAAAAATCTAGTTTTTAAATAAAAAATATTGTCTAAAACAGCCCATCTGTAACAATACATAATCTCAGGAATTCCTATACGAGTTCCATGAGTTTGATTTAACCTATACACCCCATTAACTATTCTCCATGTGTTGGGGGCTATTTTTGCAGGGACGACATCGAAATACTGACAAAACTCTAAGCACAGAGGGTTTGGTGGAAAAGAAAATCCACATTCAGCAATAAAGAGACTGGGGAACCAGTGTCCCTCAGCCAAACGAAAATAATCTAAAGGCTCAGAAATATTCTCCAAAGTTACCCAAGATGGAATAGAAAAGTCATAACG
This sequence comes from Sambucus nigra, assembly GCA_949130495.1. Classification (NCBI taxonomy): domain Eukaryota; kingdom Viridiplantae; phylum Streptophyta; class Magnoliopsida; order Dipsacales; family Adoxaceae; genus Sambucus; species Sambucus nigra. The sequence continues at coordinate 349,801,555 of OX422214.1, forward strand.
GAATTTATCAAGAGATTCAATAACATAAACCATGGTGAATAAAAAGAAATTAAGAAGAAGGAAGAAAATCTTACAGGAAAAAGGAGATCTGTTGACAAACAAACAAAGAAAGGTATGAACGCACAAGAGAAAGAAAGACTATGGAAAACTCGAAAGCAGAAATTGGAAAAGGTAGAAGACGGTGATATTGTCTATGAAGTTTAAATACTTTGCCTTGGGAAATGGAGAAAGAAACGATTACAATAAGGAAACTATTACGCTACCGGCGGCTAAAAGGACAAAAAGTACACGAAGATCGAAGCGCTTATAAAAATGCAAAAAGGTGGATTCTGCGAATTTGGAAGGAAATTCAAAATACGAAGAAATGTTCCTAAAAACCAGGAAGATCATTTAATATTTCCATATACCGAGAAAGAATGTTCCATACTCCTCAAAGTTCGAAATATGAAACATTGGGGGCTTCTGTTGATACCAAAATTAGTATGCTGATATAGACGAATCACAAGAAGACACATGTCGATCTACGTGGCACAATAGCAACGAGGAAGTCTATTCCCCCGACCAAGTCAGACTCACTCCGAGCAACAAGTATACTCCGAGGAACTCCAGCTCTCCGAGGAACTCCAGCGCTCCGAGGAACTCTTGAACGACGATTAACTAAGGCGGTTCGAGATGCATCTCGACCACAGCATTGATTGCCAGATAATCAACAGTTCAACTATTCATTGAATGCTTATCATCTTGACGCACACGCTTGAAGAGCATTAAATGAATTACCCTTTCATATGTATATCATTTAATATATCACCCTTTCAGATTATAGCCTCAATGCTATAAATACATTGTATTACCCTCATTCAAAGGGACCGGAATTTCTTGATAGAACTTGTAATCGAGAATTCCCAAAACATTCAGCAATAACATAACAGTGGACGTAGGCCATTCTTATAAGGCTGAACCACTTTAAAATTATTTGTCTCATTTATTTATCTGTGATTTAATAATTATAGTGATCTAATTTTTTACATCAACACCCTCTTTTTAGTCAAGTTTTCTATATTTTTTATTCAATTAATTCTATGTGTAAGGTGGTTTATCGGCAAAGAGTTGTTTAATGTGGGCTTGAGATGGATGATGGGAATAACATTGGGAGAGAATATAAAATATGGGTTCTTGCAAAAGAAAAGGATAAAAAATAAAGAAATAAAGAAATAAAATTTAGGGGAAAAAAGTTTAAAAAAACCACAAGAAGGAATCAACTAAAGGGGGAGCGCGCATGTGCTGGTTCATGCATTGCGCGTGCTGTTGTTTTATTTTTCTAATTTCTTTTCTTTCTTGGTAAACCCTCTTTTTGTTTCTTTTGTTCTTTATGAAAATAAATATGTGCAAATGCTAATAATAAAGGTTTCAAATTATGTGATGTAATGAAATAAAGTACTAAAGTCAAAATAAAGTGACTAATGCTAAAATTAGAGAATTTAAAGACAAGGTGGAGAATTGGACCTCCTTATGAAGACTTGAAGCGGATATTGATTGTAGATGCATTGATCTCACGATGAGATGATGGTGGCATGAGGAAAGGGGTGAGAATTTACTAAAATGAATAGGAAAGGAGTGTGGAAAATGGGTTTTTCTAGAGGGGAAGAGCTCTGAATTAGAGAGAATGTTCTCTGAATTGTTGAGAGGGATGTTTAGGGGTGCCTTTAAAGGTGAGGTAATAACCTCTATTCATAGGGAAAAAGTGTGTTTTTATTGATAGGGTCCTTGACCATCCTGTCATCATAGAACCCGAGACACACTATCGATAGGCGGGGTCCTGGGGATGCCATTCGGCAGTCTGAGATAGACTTTTCGAAATATAGTCATAAAATACGAACCTTATGTTAGAATTTCATATGGGGAAAACCGTTGAAAAAGTTATTTAGAGACATTTAAGAACCCATTGAGTTAGTCCCGGATTCGGGAGTTGACCAAGGTCAAATGGTATCCATTGGTAGCTAGATAAAAAATTCTCCGAGGTAAACGGGTCGTCCATCCAAATCGTAAGGTTGATTCATGCACGGGATGGGACATTGGAAAGTTTATTTAGATCCCTTTGATATTTCATTCAATTTCATTCGTTTCGAATAGTTGTCCCAGGTCAAACAAGGCCCGAAAGTGCCTAATGGCCCTTCAGAGTAAAATGGGTCATTTGTTCATACTGTATGGCTGATTCACGCACAGGGCAGACCATTGGAAAGGGTATTCAAAGATCTTAAAAAATTCATTCAGTTTTATTCAAGCTTAAAAGTATACCGGAGTGAAACGGGGCTCAGGAATGCCCGGTGGCCTCCATATCTATTTTTAAGGTAAAACAGATCATTCGTATGAATCGTAAGGCTGATATGTGCATGGGATAGCCTGTTGGATAGGGGATTATGATTCCTTTTAAGATTCATTGAGATTACGCTCATGCAATAAATTTGATCATAGTCAAATGGGTTTCAGGATCGCTCGGTGGCTCCAAATCAATTTTTGGGGTAAAGTGGATCATTCATCCGAACCGTAATGCCAATTTACTCTAGGGAGGACCATTGGAAAGGGAATTTATAGGACTTGAAAGATTCATTCAACTTCTTCTCAGGAAAAAAAATTGATTGGAGTCAAATGGGGCTCGGTAGCAGTCGGTGGCCTCTAGATCAATTTTCAAAAGTAAAATGGACCCGTCATCCAAACAGTAAGGCCTATTAGCTCATGAGGTGGACTGTTACAAAGGGGATTCAAATCCATTAGAAGATTCATTGAGCTTTCACTAAGGTAAGAAATTTGATCGGAGTTTATCAGGACTTGGGAGTGCTTGGTGGCATCCAAATCAGTACTTAGAGTATGACCTAGGGTTTATGATGAACGAGTGATTTCTACAGCTCTAAGGAGGCTCTTATTATATTCCTAGGATGGGGTGTCTATAGAGAGCCCCTTGACGAGTGAGATTAGAATAAGTGAAGGTCGTCGAATGATAGACACTACATCGATGTTGGGAAATAGGAGTTTTGTTCAATTCTATGGACCTAAAGTACGAGGTTGACCGATTTAGTGGGTTAAGGTTTATCTTGAGGACCTAAGGAAAAGAGTGTTACTGATTCAGTGGCTTAAAGTTAGATTTGATGACCTAGGGAGACGAGGATGATCGATTCAGCGAGTCAAGGTCAGTTTTGATGACCTAAGGAGATGAGGATGATCGATTCAGCAGGTCGAAGGTGTGCTAATATCGATTATAAAGGATTGAGGTGACCAATTCCGTGGGTCGAGGTCAATTCTTAGGACTTTAGGTGATGTTGATGATGCCCAAATTAGTAGTTCAACATCAATTTCGAGGACTTTGAGTTCTGATAACTAAATTTAAGGGTCAAGGTTAATTCTGAGGACCTAAGGTTTTAACCACCAATTCTGAGGGACCAAGTCAATTATGAGGATCTAAGTTATAGTGACCAATTCTAAGGGTTGAGGTCAATTCTGAGGACCTTTAGTTGTAGCGACCAATTTTAAGGGACGAGTTAAATTATGAGGACATAAAGTTGTGATGAGCAATTATGAGGTCTAAGGTCAATTCTAAGGACCTTAAGTTAGGAAGATAAATTCTGAGGGTCGAGGTTAATTTTGAGGACCTAAAGTTATGAAGACCAATTCTGAGGGACAATGTCAATTCTGAGCAACTTAATTTAGGACGACAAATTCTGAGGACCTAAAGTTATGTCGACCAATTCTGAGAGGCATGGTCAATTCTGAGGACCTTAACTTAGGACGACCAATTCTAAGGGTGGACGTCAATTATGAGGACTTAAAGTTGGGAAGACCAATTCTGAGGATCTTGAGTTGTGACTATTAATTCTGAGGGTCGAGTTCAATTCTGAGGGCCTCGAGTTATGACAACCAATTCTAAGGACCGAAGTCAATTCAGAGGACCTAAAGTTAGAATGACCAATTTTAAGGGTCGAGATCAATTTTGAGGACCCTAATTTGGGATGACTAATTCTGAAGGCTTAAAGTTATGATGACCAATTATGAGGGTCGAGGTCTATTCTGAGCACCTTAAGTTGTGATGATCAATTCTGGGGGCCGAGGTCAATTCTGAATACCTCAAGTTATGTGATGACCAAATCTGAGGGTCGAGGTTAATTTTAAGGACCTTAAGTTGTGATGACCAATTCTGGGGGTCGAGGTCAATTCTGATGAGCTAAGTTGTGGCAACGAATTATGAGGGCCTAAAGTTATCACAACCAATTTTGAGGGTCGATGTCAATTCTGAAGATCTTAAGTTATGACGACCAATTCTGAGCGCCTAAAATTGTAGCGATTAATCTACTATGGGAATTAAAATTATCTTGGGTGGGGAAGGTGCACTAATGGTTCCGCTAGGAATTGTGTTGTTTAAAAACTCCACCGGTGGGTGTTTTAGTTTTTGAGATTCTGGCTGGAAATTGTAGTAGACTTGGATGCCGACACATCATGGGTTTTGCTATGGAGTATGTTAAGGATAAGATCATAAGATTAATCTTGATGGGGATTTTGAGATTTTATAAGGAATTTAGTGCTCTAAAAATAATTTTCTTGGGGAAAATAATGTTTCATATTTTTCAGGGATTTTTGAGAATTTCTGGGGAATTTTTTGGATTTTTCTATAATTTTCTAGAATTTTTTACAAAATTAGAAAGGAGATACCAATAGTCCGTCTTGAGGGGGTGCCAATCGACACTAGCACGGACTCCTGGGATTCATTGGGAAGAGAAAAATGAGGTTGTCAATCAATATGGTCAGGGGATTATCGATCGACAGACCCCTTAGCTTCTATAACAAGGGGCGATCCCTCCCCATTATTCAAGTGTTTGAATCATATACCTTCTCTCTCTAAAAACCGTTCCTAAGTCATTTCTACTTCAAGACTTTAAATGACTAGTTAATCAAATGAGGGATCCAACACTGAGTGGCTAGCCGTTGATGACTGGGTTGGCCTGAAGTGGCAGTCTAGGGTGACCCTTATATTGGGAAATGAAAATGACTTTGATTTGTTCGAGCATGTAGCTGATGAGCGTATTCTACTACATGAGCCTTCATACCACCGTTTGTCTAAGATGAAGAACCCTAGTGGATATATAAGTTGGTGACCTTTGGTATTCCATTTCATTTTTCTCTTTGTTCTTTGTGCTAATGAAGGATTCTTCTTCTTCTTTTGCACTCTGGCATAGCTCCTTAGAGCATTTGATCTCGAGGGATCATGGGGCTGAAGGAGTTTTGGGATAAGCTCCTTGATATAGTGCGCTGGATGGTTCTTATGGTAGTTTTGGACATTTAGCGTAGACTTTGGATGATAGACTGCATTCTACTACGGTGTTGTGTGCTCTGGGTAAGAAGTGGTGGGATACTACCCACACTTCTCATCTTGGCATTAGGGAGATTATTGTCACTCCCATAGAAGTTTAGTAGCTAACAGGGGTTGATTGTGAAGGGTTCCAGACAGTGATGGACCGCACATTAAGGGTAGCACCATAGGCGGTTCAGGCAATTATGGGTGATGTGGGTAGGATGGTATATGAGGATTATATCCGAATTTCTACTTTGAAGTATATGCTCCTTAGGATAAGGGTGGACATGATCTATGGGCGACAGATGAGACAAATGTCCCATTTGTTTATTTTACTTTTTCTTGGTGGAGTTTTGACAACGAGTGGCGATGTCGTCCATCTTTGGTTCTTATCATATTTAAGGATGATTTTGGATGTCCAGCTATATGACTGGGGAGCTTAACTTTGGTGTCCCTTTATTCTTATTTAAATGATTTTATCCGGTGCTACTGAGAGACTTTTACGAAAGCCACATATCTTTTGGAGGTAATTTAGGATTTAATTTGTTTTTTATGTGTTTCCCAGCATTCTTCTTTTGTTCCTTTTTTTTTATTCCTATATTTTGCATACGTGGTTCTATAAGGTGATTGGGAATAATGTAGGGTTGATAGACTCGAAGGATGAGGACTTGGGAGACTTTTGTCGGATGTTCCGGTAGAAAAAGTCCAACTGGTAGTCGAACCAGTATTTACCTTTAGCGAACGTGCATTGGGCTCTAAACGCCCTGAAGAGCTACCCGGTTATCTTTCGTCTTTTCTGAGTTCTCTTTTGGAATATTCATTTCTTTAGTATTTATTGATTCTCCATTGGGGATTGCAGGTGACCTTCTACCCTGGGGGATGACTCCGAGGGATACTGGGGTGACAGGCCTACATACACAGATGCGGCAATTGATTGTGCATGAGTTTGGGTACGTTTGGCACCTAAGGTAGAGGTTGGTGAGGCAAATTGTGGAGGAAGAGGTGGTGATCCCACCGTCGGCGCCTCCTATGTACATGAGGCGGGTGAGAGAGATATCAAACGATGCTCGGGCGACGGTAATGGTTGGTGAGTCATATACACTCTACGTGGATATAATGGCGAGCTATGGTTATCCTAATTTTGTGAGGAGTTGGTCGATGCCCTCATGTATCTATGACATGGAGAATGTGCCTCCACTCGGTCAGGAGTACTAGTGCGTCGGTGGGATTGACCCACAACAAAGGTGGTGCCATATCGGCAGGGGTAGAAGAGGCTCCAATGATTAAGTTTACTCCTCCTTCGTACAATTTTTGACTGAGTAGTGGGAAGTCACTAAGCGTGTCTCACCATCCCAATGCATTGGTGTCTAGGTTGAAGAGGCTTATAGATGAGGACCTTATGCCTTAGGTATATCCTTTCTTTTTCTCTTGCTCTGTTGATTCTTCTTTTCTTATTTACTAATCAATTTGTCTTTTGTTGTTGCATCTTTGCTTGCAGTATGTTCGAGTGCCGACCAACTGGTTTAGGGATATCAAGGACTGGATGTCCTCCATGTCTGATTATATCAACAATTCGGTTCCTTCATGCTTTGTGTCGTCTGCCACCTCAGATGAGGGTTCGAGCTCTGATAGTCGAGGATCCACCGCTCATCACCGGGGAAAGCACGTCCGTCGCGGGGCTTGAGAGAGACTGTTGAGAGTTTGGGCGAAGTCTCCTTTGTATTTTTCTATTTTTCCTTTCGATCTCCAAAATGCAACCAAGTGAAGTAAAATATATATGAAAGATATTCATTTTCGTTTTTGGTATTTTTCTTGATTTAGTGACTTATCCTAAATGCACTTTTAACTTTCTACTGAGATTCTTTATTTTATGAAAAGGTAGAGACAAGAATGGAAATGATAATGAAGGGGAAAATGTTTATTATTGTTATTTTTGAAAAGGAGAATATGATGAGTGCATTATTTTGTATATTTTATACCCAAATTTTTACTTTGTTAATCCTATTTTAGTGCATTTAATAAGTTCTTAGGCCTATTTTATTAAAAAGATGAAAAAATGCGAGAATGATTGAATTCATATTGAAATTGGAAATTTGAAGAAAAAAATGGACACTTCGATAATTTTATAATATTCTTATGCTAATTTGTGAAAAAAGTTGTCTAGTGAAATTTTTGCAGGTAATGATGGAATTTCGTGCAAATTGATGATCAATTCAAAATAGGCGCGAAAAAGATGATTTTTACGATCGTTCAAAAAATAGTTGTTTGTACACTCGTGAAATCGTAAAAAAAGTAGGAAATTTTTATTCTCCGATTTGGAAAAAACTCAGCATGTGTGTTCAGCAAGAAAAGATAAGAGTTTTCGAGTGGGAGGAAATTACATCCCTTATCACGATCCAAAGATTAAAGAGGTGGAGAGATAGCTACAAATACCATTCGATCAATCAGAAAGAGTCCCACCACAACTCAAATGCCTCACCACTTGTCTTATAAAAAGGACCCTTTGGCTCATAATTTCGTAGACAATGAGAGAGGAATTTTGTGGAGGATTTCGGGGAGTAACTTTGAGTCATTGTAATCAATTTGATAGCCAAGTTTTTATCATTTTTTTAGAGAATTGAGGATTGTTGTGAGAGAACTATTTGTAAGTTTGGTTTATTAATGAAGATTTCAACTCATTCTTGCAATTTATCTTTCATTATGGTAGCATTATTCTTATATTAGGAGTAGGGTGAAGTTTATCATAGTTAGCTAATATTGTCACGTTAATTTTATCGTTGTTTATTCCCTACTTGTTTTAATTGCGATTAAAGATTCGGTATTCATTTTAAAGCGACACGAGAAAGTGTTTTAGAACCTTCAAGATTGTTTTGTCAAATCAAGTTTTGAGATTTAAAAATAGTATTTTTTTATGGATTATGCTTGCACTTTGATTGTTTTGATAGTCCATTCTTAAAAATATTTGCGAATTTTAAAACCTATATTTTCTAAGGGAATAGAGATTTTAGCCGTATATTCGAGACGTTAAAAATATCATGATCATAACCGTCGTATTTTTCGAATTAAACGCGATGAGAGTCATTTTAATTTGAGTTATAAAAGGGGAATGACAATATTAAATTAGTGTGCAATATTAGTTATGTGATAAATGGACCCCGAATCCTAATTATTTACAAATATCTTGTGTTACTCTCATTTATCGTAGTTGCTTTTATTTAGTGTAGTTCATAATTATTCTCTACCCCAATTGATCTAGTTGGACATCTGCAATTATTTTAAAAGTTAAAATTGACAAATCTGTGTGGGTTTGACCCATACGTACACTCGTTATTCTATAATAGCCCGTGCATTTGCGGTATTTTATAAATTGACAACAAGTTTTTGGCACTGTTGCCGGGGATTTGTTCGAGTTTTAAATAAAATTGACAAATCTCTGTGAGAATGTAGTGGCAAATCACTTGTCTAGGTTAACCATTGAATCATCTGATAACTTGTTGCCACTAAATGAGTTCTTTCCCGATGAGACACTGATGCTTGTCTCTCAGCTTCCATGGTTCGCCGATATTCTGAACTATCCTGTGACGGGTGAAATGCCACTGCATTGGTCTAAGCAAGATCGTTCCAAAATTTTAAAGGAAGCCAAGGAATTCTTTTGGGATTACCCGTATCTTTTCACGTATTTTCCCGATCAAATCATTCAAAAGTGTGTACCCGATCACAAGATTTTAAGCGTAATATCTTTCTTCCATGACTAAGCCTGTGGAGGTCATTTCAGTCCTAAAAATACTGCTGTAAAAAATTTTGCTGTGTGGATTCCAACGCATACCATGTCGGTACGCCTCGAGCCATCATTAGCTATTAGGGAACCCATTTCTGTAATCGATCCTTCGAGAGTCTCATGAAAAAGTATTCGGTCACACACAAAGTAGGGTGTTCTTTTCACCCTCAAACCAGTGGTCAAATTGAATTTTTCAATAGGCAAATCAAGTAAATCATCAAGATGACAGTGAATCCGAATCGGAAGGATTGGTCCTTAAGGTTATTGGATGCACTGTGGGCTTATCGTACTGACTACAAAACGCCACTTGGTATGTCCTCGTATAGGCTTGTCTACGGAAAAGCCTTCCACCTTCTGGTAGAGTTAGAACACAAGGCCTATTGGGCCATTAGGACCTTTAATTTCGATTTACCTGCTGCGGGAGAGGTTCGAAAACTCCAACTCAATGAGTTGGAAGAGATTAGGAATGATGAGTACGAAAATAAAAAATTGTATAAAGAGAAAATGAAAATATTACATGACAAGTCCATCCTACGGAAGTCATTTAAGCCTGGGCAGAAAATTCTCTTGTACAATTCTAGATTGCATCTCTTCCCTGGTATGTTGAGGTCTAGATGGTCCGGTCCCTTTATTGTTAGGACAGTCTACTCACATGGGGTATTTGAGATAGAGAATCCTAAAAATGGTGAAATTTTCAAAGTTAATGGTCAAAGGTTGAAACCATATCTGGAAGTGAGAGATCGGGAAGTGGAGGACATTCTCCTCCAAGACCCTGTGTACCAATAGTGAACATGAAATTGGGTCATTGTTGTTGTATCATAATTTTCGTTTTACTGGAATTATGCGTTGGAAAAAGTCCCTCATTACGGTAATATCTTTCATAACTTTCCCACCTTTTCAATTTTTGTCTTTTACATTGAGGACAATGTAGAAATTAGGTTGGGGGTATTGAGGTCATTTTTCTCCGAAAAAAATCAGAAAAAACTCAAAAATCCAAAAAGATTTTCAATATAATTGAGTTTTGAAACGATTTCTTAATATAGAATCAATTCATGGATCTCTCAACTTATGAAAATTTTTACACATTAGCCATACAATATGATCGAAAGTGGATCTTAAGGCAAAAGTTAAAATGCACGAATGAATGTGGAGTTTTTATCCTGTGGATATTTTTGTGCCATTAATCATTTTCGAGAGATTTAAATCAATCCGAGTTAAAATAACTCAAACTTTCCTTCAGTGACAAATTCATTGATGATCTCAAATTCATTGTTTTGTTAGGTTATTGAAAATAAAAAGTCAAAATGTGATTCTTAAATCACTAGAAGTCTTAGTAAGTCGTCTTGAGACATGAATCAACTTAATGAAACTTGAGAAATGAGATTAGGCCATTGTTTGAAAGCCCCCCAAAAAGGCCTAAACTCCGACCTTTTTATAATATTCCGTTGCAAGCCCATTTGAGCCAAAAAGAAAATAAGTCGTTTGTTGAAAACCCACTATCCTACCCAACTCCAACTGGGAGTTTAAAGCCTATAAAAACAAGCCATACCTATTTTCTGAGAATACTAGGGTAAAATTACGGTAAGAAAAAGGCCAAAAGAAAATGAGGTTGCAAGAATGATGTAAAAAAAAAGGAAGAAAGAAAAAGGAAAGAAAAATGTGAAAATGGAGGTGAGAAAAAGTGCCTAAAAGTCAAAATACCGAAAAACCTCTATATTCTCAGAATTTTTGAACTCCAAATAGCCATTGTTTCTAGCCAAAATCTGAACCTAGAATACAACCAAAGAAATTACTAATCGATCTCAAGTGAAGTTAGTTAAGGTGTGGAGAGAAGATGAATAGGATCTAGGGTGTAATTCAATGTTTTCAACAAGTAATCGATTTTCTTTTCATGAGATCATATTCATCCATTATATAAAAGACCATTTTTTATCATGTATATGTGAAAATTGTTCATTTAAATTTACTCTTTTATTCACATATACCGAGAGAAAATAACCCATTTTCGAGTGTTCGATTGAGAGTGCATTCCGTGAGATTTTGAAATCAAAACGAACTTTCAGATAAGAAATGTAACGATCAAATCTTTTAAAATGGACGGTTATATTGGCTATGCACACACACACGAAAAGTTGAGATTGAAAAGTGAAGTTCTACTATATTTATGAAGTTTTCATTCAAACTTGGTTATATTGCTTTTGTGTCTTTTATATTGAGACAAGTTTTTGAATTTTGTGGGTATATTCACTCCAAACCCTCACGAGACAAAACTCGTCCACTAGGGTAACATAGGGGTTTAACGTCTTGTTGCTCATGCTAAGTGTAATCGTGATTCCTACGAGAGTGAGTTAGATTTTAATTTTTAGTTTTGCTGGAGGACTAGCAAAGTTTACGTTTGGGGGTATTTGATGAGTGCATTATTTTGTATCTTTTATACCCAAATTTATACTTTGTTAGTCCCATTTTAGTGTATTTAATAAGTTCTTAGGACTATTTTATTAAAAAGAGGAAAAAATGCGAGAATGATTGAATTCATATTGAAAATGGCAATTTGAAGTAAAAAAATGGGCACTTCGATAATTTTATAATAGTCTGGTGCTAATTTATGAAAAAAGTTGCCTAGTGAAATTTTTACAGGTAATAATGGAATTTGTTGCATATGGATGATCAATTCAAAAAAGGCGTGAAAAAACTGATTTTTACGGTCTTTCAAAAAAACGCTGTTTATTCACTTGTGAAATTGTAAAAATTCTTCAATCTGGACGAAACTCAGAATGCGTGTTTAGCAAGAAAAGATAAGAGTTTTTGAGTGGGGGGAAATTCCGTCCCTTATCACGATCCAAAGATTAAAGAGGTGGAGAGATAGCTACAAATACCATTCGACCAATCAGAAAGAATCCCGCCACAACTCAAATACCTCACCACTTGTCTTATAAAAATGACCCTTGGGTTTATAATTTCGTAGACAATGAGAGAGGAATTTCGTGGAGGATTTCGGGGAGCAACTTTGAGTCCTTCTAATAAATTTGAGGTCCAAGTTTTATCATTTTTTTAGAGGAATGAAGATTATTGTGAGACAACTATTTGTAAGTTTGATTTATTAATGAAGATCTCTACTCATTCTTGCAATTTCTCTTTCATTATGGTAGCTTGATTCTTATATTAGGAGTAGGGTGAAGTTTATCATAGTTAGCTAATATTGTCACATTAATTTTATCGTTGTTTATTCCCTACTTGTTTTAATTGTTATTAAAGATTCAGTATTCATTTTAAAGCGACATGAGAGTGTGTTTTACAACCTTCAAGATTGTTTTGTCAAATCAAGTTTTGAGATTTAAAAATAGTAATTTTGTATGGATTATGCTTGCACTTTGATTGTTTTGATAGTTCATGCTTAAATACATTTGCGAATTTTAAAACCTATATTTTCTAAAGGAATAGGGATTTTGGCCGTCTATTTGAGACGTTAAAAATATTATGATCATAACCGTCATATTTTTCAAATTAAACGCGGCGAGAGTCGATTTAATTTGAGTTATAAAAAGGGAATGACAATAGTAATTTAGTGTGCAATATTAGTTACGTGATAAATGGACCCCGAATCCTAATTATTTCCTAATTGTTTACAAATATCTTGTGTTACTCTCATTTATCGTAGTTGTTTTTATTTAGTGTAGTTCATAATTATTCTCTACCCCATTAGATCTAGTTGGACATCTTAAATTCTTTTAAAAGTTAAAATTGACAAATCTTTGTGGGTTCGACCCATACATACACTCGCTATTCTATAACAGCCCGTGCACTTGCGGTGTTTTATAAATTAACAACAGAATACAAGTATTTAACTCAGGGAAAAGATTTTTGATTTCATTTTGAGATTGAAAATGATTTTTCAAGGATAATAAAACAGAGAAAATGAGTTATTGAAAAGGAATGGCCCAGGGGCAATTTTTCAAAACAAGGATTTTTTCTGAAAATTGATTTTGATAAAAGAGGAAAGATGGAATTTTCTAAAAATAGGTGGGGTATCGATTGACATAACCCTTGACCTTCCTATCAGCATGGGGGTCAATTCAAATAGTCCCTATGATTTGATTATACTTTTTTTCACATCAGTGTACTCCTGTAGGGCTAAGAATCAATCGAGTTTCCAGAGTTCTTATTTTTTTATCAAGTATTTCGAGTATAAAAGGAGTGGTATGGGATGTTCTTTCTCCACCAATACACACATTTCTATTTGTTTTCTCATTTCTTATTCCCTAAATGGCTCTTCCCATGTGTTGATACCAAAATTAGTATGCTGATGTGGACAAATAATAAGAAGACACGTGTCAATCTACGTGGCACAATAGCAACAAGGAAGATTGTTTCCTTGACCAACATACTCACTCCGAGCAACAAGTATACTCCGAGGAACGCCAGTCTTCCGAGGAACTCCAATGCTCCGAGGAACTCTTGGACGACGAGCAACTAAGGCGGTTCGAGCTACATCTCGACCACAGCATTAATTGCCAGATAATCAACAGTTCGACTATTCATTGAATGCTTATCATCTTGACGCGCACGTTTGAAAAACATTAAATGAATTACCCTTTCATATGTGTATCATTTATTGTAACACCCTTTCATGTACAGCCTAAGGGCTATAAATACCTTGTATCACCCTCATTCAAAGGGACCGGAATTTCTTGATAGCACTTGTAATCGAGAATTCTCAAACACTCAGCAATAACATAACAGTGGACGTAGGCCATTCATATAAGGCTGAACCACTTTAAAATCTTTTGTCTTATTTATTTATCTGTGATTAAATAATTAGAGTAATCTAGTTTTTTATATCAACAAATTGGCGCCATCTGTGGGAATCGATTGTTATTATCGTTTTTCACCAAAAATCATTCATCATCAATGGCGGATAATCCAGAATCTAGCAATCAAAACGCTGGAAATGCTGGAAATCCTCCAAATCCCTCTGCACCTCCAGATCTAGTCGGGATTATGACGAATCTGGCTCAAGGACAAACAGCCATGCAAGACCCAATGAGGCAACTCATACAAACCCTTCATGGCGGTGCACCTGCACGTTCAGGACAGCGAAGTGGTCAGAGGCAAAATTATTTACTTTCTTCACGATCCAGGCGTACTTAGTCATATCGTAATGAGGAGTCTGATGATTTCTCTTATCAACTTGGGCGAACTTCGTCAATAAGGGCTACAGATACTGATCAACGTATCACTCTCTCTCCAGAAAGACCCAGTTCCTTAGAAAGATTGAATAGGGTGTCCCCTTTCAGTCGATTAGGCCCTAGGAGGAATAGGAGTCCACCTAAGACCATGTCGAGGAGTTTTCGACAACCATCAGATCTAAGAGAAGGATCAGCACAATCACGACCAGTTGCTTGTCAAGATAGATCTCAAGAGGCTACTTCAGAACGATCTATTGCTCGAACCAATAGGCCCGAGGAAGGAAATGAAGCATGGAAAGGGTCCCTTCAGCGATTGGAGGATCGATTGGGAGAAATGGCTAGGGCGAAGAATCCCCTACAGCGAACTTTTGTTCAAGGGACACCTTTTGTCCAGGCCATTGTGAATTTTCCTACACCGTCAAAGTTTAAAGAACCAGTAGTGACCCCTAAATATGATGGAAAGACAGATCCTGTTCTTCATATAGAGCAATATCAAGCTGCCGCCGATATCTATGCTGTCCCCGATGAAATGAGATGCAGAGAGCGTTCTCAGGAACTCTTACTGGAGCTGCCCAGATATGGTACAACAATCTTCCTCGGGGTAAGATTTCAACTTTCTTTCAGTTGGCCGAGTTGTTCATTGGCAATTTCTGTTTCGGAGCAAAGCCAGTAAAACGAGTAGCACACTTGTTAAGTGTTAGACAAAAATTTGGTGAGAGTAATAGAGATTACATAACTCGTTTCAATAACGAGAAGCTGGAAGTCATAGATTACGAGGAGAAGACAGCAATCACCGCCTTGATGAGTGGGTTGTTGCCTAATAAGTTGTATTATACCTTGGCGAAAGATCCACCTAAAACTATGTTAGAGTTGATGGCAAAAGCGGCCAAAATCATGAATGTCGAGGAAGCTATGGCTGCAAAGAAGAATATAGATAAAGACACCAAGGTGGACGTCGACAAGTCTAAAAATAAAGAGCATAAGGGCAATGGCGGTGACAAGCGTTCCAGAAATAATAAGTCATCATGGGAAGTCCTGAAGAAATTCGATAATTATACTCCCTTGAAAATGGGTATTAATCATGTCTTGGAAGAAATCAAGAATAGCGAAGAAGTAAAGTGGCCGAAGAAACTGAGGTCAGATCCTGATGCGGGGAATAGGGACAAATATTGCGAGTTCCACAAAGATCATGGCCATATGACTAAAAATTGCATAGCTCTTCAGAACGATATTGAAACACTCATTCAAAGAGGAAAGCTAGCAAAGTATGTTGATCGGGGAGGTGAAAGAAGAAATAATGATCGAACTAGAGAGAGATCTAGATCTCCTCGTCGAGCAGAGGAGAAAAAGAAGAGAGGTCATGAAGATGATGACGAGGATGACCCCGATCTTCCCAAGAAACCAAGGCATCCAGAACGAGAGGTATTTTCCATACGTTTTGGGTCATTTGATTGTAATGTTTTTACAGGAGGAGATGCAGGAGGAGGGGATCTTACTGCAGAAAGAAAAGCTTACCTCGGAGAGGCACAAGCTTGCTCGTACATTCAGCGAATAAATTTTGCCGAGGAGGATCGTCCGAGGAAGGTAAACAAAGAGAAGTTGATTATTGGCTTTTCAAAAAATGAACTGGCAGGTGTTCTTTACCCTCACGACGACCCTTTGGTGATCAAAATGAGGATGAAAGAAGTAGTGATTTCAAGGGTGCTGGTAGACAATGGCAGTTCGGCAGACATCATGTACTATTCGTGCTTTGACAGTTTAAATTTGAAGTTATCTCAATTGGAGCCTTATCACAAACCTCTTCTGGGTTTCGCTAGCGAGAAAGTTTTTCCACTCCTGACGATCAAGTTGGATATATTCATTGGAACTTGGCCTGCTTGTCGAACAGAGAGAATACGCTTCTTTGTAATGCATAAGAATGTGCAGTCAGCCTACAACATCATCATGGGAAGAGTTGGTTTGAAGAAGTTCGAAGCAGTCCCATCTACAGTACATCAATGTTTAAAATTCCCAACAAATTTCGGAGTGGGAGTGGTGAAAGGTGATCAAAAAGTAGCTCGAGAATGCTATTATTCATCTGTCGAGCAAGAGGAGCTTGAAGAATCAAGGAAAAAGACTACTACTTACCAGGTGGATGAAAGTACGGAAATTGAAACACTTGATCCAAGAGATGAATCCCAACTTGTAAAAGGAGAGGTGGTAGAATCTACAGAAAATGTTATTCTGGACGATGAACACCCTGAACGAGTAACCCAGATAGGTTCATCGTTGGATGCTTCAATAAAACAGGAGTTGATAACTTTCTTGAGAAACAGAAAGAAAACTTTTGCGTGGAGTCATGAAGACATGCCAGGAATAGATCCAAACTTCTTATGTCATGAGCTCAATGTGAATAAGGAGATCAAACCTGCAAAGCAGAGAAGAAGGGTATTTAGCCCCGAGAAGAATCAAGCTATTCAAGAGGAGGTCGACAAGCTCCAGAAAGCCCAATTCATTGAAGATGTGAAGTATCCGGACTGGTTGGCAAATGTGGTGATGGTAAAGAAGAAAAACAATAAATGGAGAATGTGTGTTGATTTCACTGATCTCAACAAGGCCTGCCCAAAGGATTACTTCCCATTGCCCAGAATTGACCAACTAGTGGATGCTACCTCGGGGCACGAGCTGCTCAGCTTCATGGATGCTTACTCTGGTTACAACCAGATCAAAATGAAACCTGAAGACAGGGAAAGCACTTCTTTTATTACCCCTAGGGGAACTTATTGTTATAATGTTATGCCTTTTGGTTTGAAAAATGCAGCAGCGACGTATCAACGGCTGATGAATAAGGTTTTTTTGGAACAAATCAGTTGCAACATGGAAGTCTATGTCGATGATATGCTGACAAAGAGCAAGAAAGCTGTTGAGCATCTAGTTGACTTAGGTCAGACCTTTGATCAACTGGATAAATTCCAGATGAAGCTCAATCCGACGAAGTGCACCTTTGGAGTACGAGAAGGAATGTTCCTCGGGTACATCGTCAACCAGCGAGGCATTGAGGCAAATCCAGCAAAGCTCAAAGCTCTTTTAGGGTTGCGATCTCCAATGACGAAGAAAGAAGTGCAGAGTCTTACAGGACGAGTTGCAGCGCTCAATAGATTTGTATCTCGAGCAACTGATAGGTGCCTTCCATTCTTCAAAACACTCCGAAAAACTTTCGAGTGGAATGATGAATGTGAAAAAGCCTTTCAAGACTTGAAGAAATATCTGGGAACACCTCCATTGTTGTCCAGACCAGTGATGGGAGAAAAGTTGTACTTATACCTGGTAGTATCAGAAAATGCGGTCAGCTCGGCATTGATCAGATTGGAGAATGGAGTCCAGAAGCTAATTTATTACACAAGTAAGGCTTTCCGAGGTGCAGAGATCAGGTACCCAAAGTTGGAAAAATTGGCATTGGCATTAATTGAAGCAAGTAGAAGAATGAGTCCATATTTCCAGGCCCATACCATCATCGTGTATACCGACATGCCATTAAGACAAGCCCTTCATAAGCCAGAAAAGTTAGGGAGACGGATGTACTAGGCAATAGAGCTCGGTAAATATGATATTGTGTATGAACACAGATCATCCTTAAAAGGGCAAGCTGTAGCAGACTTTATAGCAGAGTTTACATATCCTAATACCCCCGAGGAACAAAAGTTGCTCGGTGACCAACCTGTGGATGTTACAGGATCAACAGACATAAGTCCAGACCAACTCCGGTTGGTAAAAGGGCTTGTGGATGTAGAAAGATCATCAAATTCAAACCCAGAACAACTACGATTGGTAAAAGGGCGAGAAGAGATGGTCGACGAGGAGCGAAAGATGCCAGGGGAGGATGAAACAAAACAGCAAATATTTCATCGAGGAACGCTGTCAGATAAGAATTTTGAAGACGAGTTATCTACGTGGAGATTGTATGTAGATGGGTCATCTTGTACAACAGGTTATGGAGCAGGGATTGTCTTGAACACTCCAGACGAGATTAACGTGGAATATGCTTTACGATTCCAATTCAAAGCTTCCAATAATGAGGCTGAGTATGAAGCCTTGATAGCAGGTCTTAATTTAGCAAAGATTATGGAAGCGCAACAAGTGATGATATTCAGTATTTCTCAATTAATTGTGAATCAGATGATGGGAACATATGCAGTTAGAGGAGAATTAATGGTCAAGTATCATGCAAAGGCAATGGAGTTGTTGGCAGAATTTGATGCCATTCAGTTGATCAGATTACCAGGAATGGAGAATGCACAAGCAGATGCAGTGGCCCGACTAGCATCAGCTACTCGTACCGAGTTGCGAAGAACGATACCAATTGAGCTGTTAGAAAGTCGAAGCATAGATGAAAACTTAACAATGAATGTTATTTCCCTTGATTTATGACCATCTTGGATGGATCCCATCAGGGCATATGTCGAGGAGGACAAGATCGCTGCCAAGAAATTGAAGTTTAAAGCTGCTCGGTATGTACTAACTAATGGTGTTTTGTATAGACGAGGAATTTTGGCAGGCTTGCAAAGATGTGTACATCCCTCCGAGGTGAAATAATTGATTGAAGAAATCCATGAAGGGTCCTGTGGAGCCCATGTAGCAGGTCGAACACTTTTGCAAAGGGTGATGACGCAAGGATACTACTGGCCAATTATGAGAGCTGATTGTATAGCCTATGCTAAAAAATGTGATAAATGCCAACGTTTTTCTTCCATCCGACGTACTCCATAAGCATTATTGACACCCATAACTTCCCCTTGGCCATTTGCCACATGGGAAATTGATCTGGTTGGACCACTGCCAACGACCCGAGGAAGATTCAAGTACCTCGTCGTCGTAGTGGATTATTTTACTAAATGGGTAGAAGCTGAGCCTCTGATTGATATGACGTACGAGAAGGTGTACAAATTCGTTTAGAAGAACATCATCTGCCGATATGGTCTCCCTCATGCCTTCATCACAGACCATGGAACACAATTCGATAACGAGGAGTTTGCCGCCTATTGTCATCAGTCAAACATTTTGAAGGTTCATTCAGCACCAGGCCATCCTCAAAGCAATGTACAGACTGAAGTGAGGAACAGAACATTATTAAATGGTTTGAAGAAGAGGTTAAATGAGGCTAAAGCTAATTGGATTAATGAGCTACAATCAGTATTGTGGGCTTACCGAACAACTCCCCGAACAGCAACTGGAGAATCACCATATATGCTCGCGTTTGGAAGTGAGGCTGTAATACCTGCTGAATTGGGTCTCCCAACACACAGAGTGCTGAATTTCAATTCCCCAATCAGTGAATTGATGAGAAGATTAGATTTGGACATGCTCGAGGAGGTTAGAGAAGAAGCAGCCATTAGGAATGCTGCATATCAACAACGAGCAGCTCTGTTCTACAACAAGAGGGTGAAGAAATGCGATTTAAAAGAAGGAGATTACGTGCTAAAGAAGGTCATTCAGAAGCACAATAAATTGGAAGCAAATTGGCATGGACCTTACCGAGTTACAGAAGTTGTTCGACCAGGAACTTACCGAATAGCAACTCTAGAAGGAGAGGAATTCAAGAATGCATGGAATGCTGAACACCTACGCAAGTATTATCAGTAATGTAAAATGTAAAGCAGTTCTATCAATATGAATAAAACGATGATGTTTCACCATCTTCTCTCCTTTTATTGAAATTTTTTTGGGGAATACTAGTGTACAACACTACGCTGCTCGACAGCAAAAAGAAGACGATAGTTCAGACCCACGACCAACTCCGGTTGGTAAAAGGGCGAGAACAAACTATACGCCTTTGGTTAGGAGGCATACACTAGCGTGATCAACTCCGGTTGGTAAAATAACTAGTGGACATGATAGTTCGAGCGTGATCAACTTAGGTTGGTAAAATAGCGAGAACAAACTATACTCCTTTGGTTAGGAGGCATACACTAGCATGATCAACTCCGGTTGGTAAAATAACTAGTGGACACTGATAGTTCGAGCGTGATCAACTTCAGTTGGTAAAATAGCGAGAACAAACTATACTCCTTTGGTTAGGAGGCATACACTAGCGTGATCAACTCCGGTTGGTAAAATAACTAGTGGACACTGATAGTTCGAGCGTGATCAACTTCAGTTGGTAAAATAGCGAGAACAAACTATACTCCTTTGGTTAGGAGGCATACACTAGCGTGATCAACTCCGGTTGGTAAAATAACTGGTGGACATGATAGTTCAAACCCATGACCAACTCCTGTTGGTAAAAGGGCAAAAACAACATTCTTAAAAATGCCAATTTCGGCTGGTTAAGAAACAAAATATGCCAACTTATGTTGGTCGGAAGGTAAAACTGTTCCAGAAAATACAAAATATTCCAAACTGAACCAAGTATGGTTGGTCGGGGATAAAAATCCACTAACTGTAGTTGGTCGACGAGGATAAAATTATCGACCTTGGTTGGTCGGACACATTTTATGAAAAAAATTACCAAGTATGGTTAGTCGGGGATAAAAACTCTCACTAATTATAATTGGTCGACGAGCACAATTTAACAACCTTGGTTGGTTGGAAAAATTTTAAACATTTTCATACTCATTACTTTATTATTAAGTGATCGAGCAACATTTTTTATACTTGTAACCTTTTATTACTAGATTGGTCGATGAACCACAAAGTATTGTTATGCAATCACAAATATAAAAGTGTTAGACAAGTACAAAACAATAGCAACACAGATTTGCAAACAGAAAATGAAAGTCTTTCATTAAAATTAAAATTCAAAATGAATTACAAATTACATGTATACTAACTATTACATTGAAATCCCTATTCTATTGGTTTCTTTCCTTCAGCTTTTGAAATAGGTTCCTCATCAGCAGGAGGATCATTTAAGGTCTGAGGAGAATTGATAAAATTCAAGTCCTTCAACATTCTGACATTCATTACTGAAGGTGTATCCAATAGATGCTCGGGACGAGATACCTCGATCTGAGAATGAAGATTGTAATCACCGAGGTATTGTGAAATTAAGCTCCGAGGAATGGCACGAGCTGGGATCCATTCCTTGTCCAAATTAAAGGGTGTCACACGCAAATCAAGCACCCCGGGGTCATAATAGTCCCACAAGTAATGCCCCTGTTCAAGCTTCAACACGCATAAGGCATTCAACCAGCATTATTTATAGCCCTCATTAGTGGCATTCTGGATACGAGCGTCTAAATGGAATAATGCCTCATTGTACCCAGCCATCCAAAATTCCCTGGGCTGCTTACGGAATTGGAAGGTCAGTCTCTCCAACTGCTCGTGAAGGCTTTTTGCAAAAATGTCCTTATTCTCTAAAGAAGACTTCGTCGCAGTAAGTTGATCCTCCAAAGATAGGATTTTCTTGGACATTTCAGAAAAATCCCGATCTTTGACATTCAGTTGGTACGCTTGGGTTTCCAATGTTAACAGAGTACGAGCTTCTTCAATACTACGAGGAGTTCTTGATCGACCCCGAGCAGCTGGAGTACTTCGTTCCTCGACAACATCTTGAGCAACTCTTCCTCACCCACGAGAACCTCTTCCTCATCCCCGAGTAGAAGTAGAAGTACCAGATCTTCGTAGGACATCCAACTCTTGCCTTAATTTGGCATTCTCAACTTCTAAGAAAGAAAATCCCTCATCGGTCACTGGGATCACCGTTGTTGAAGAAGAGGCTGCAGACTTGTATTGTGCTAGTTCTTTCTGCAAATTATTATTTTCTTGCTCCAGCAGTTCAGAAATTTGTCTACATGCTTCAACTTCTCCCTTTAGGGTCCTCTCCCTGACATCATACCCAGTAATGAGTTTGTCATAGCCCTTCTCGGCAGAAAGCTGTTGATATTTATTTTTGTAACAAGGCATTTGACTCCTTGTACTGAGTCTGAAGATCTTCTAGAGTATATTGGAGTTCCTCGATCATATCATAGTAAGCCATGTTATTAGCCACTACTCGATCAAGTAAGCCCTTCAGATATTGATAAGCTTCTACTGCCTGCTCTGAAGCACCATGGCCAAGGATGTCGGCAACTTCTGATGCACTGAGGTCTGTTTGACCAGCTTTATAATACTCATGACATTGCTCCATCAACTTTGTGTCATTAGCAGATAAAAGATCCATCCTGGCCAGAAACTAACAGAGAGAGAAAAAGAAGATCAAGACAGAGTGCAGATAAAGAAGAGACAATCATATGGAAGAAAAGAACTCAAATTTTATTAGATCATAAGGCAAAGTTACAAAGATCTGAGATACAAAGTACAAGTAAAAGAAAAACATAAAGAGAATACCGAACAACTTCACACCTTTTTCTTGTCTCCCAAGACTTTCTCGGGAGGCTGGGATGAGGACCTTGGTTTCTCAGTGGAAATAAGGAGTTGGTCGGCGGGAGCTGGAACTTGTTTTCAAGGAGCTGGTAGAGATGAAAGCTCCTCGTCAGCAGGCTGGGTAAGGATGATATCACCCACAACCAATGAAGATTCTTCTGAGGTAGCTTCGTCCTCTTCTTCATCCTCGATAGCTGGAGGAGGACCAGGGAGATGCTGTTGGAATAGCTCGGAGTCCTCGCTCACTTTCAACTCTTGCAAAGCTGCAACCCAGCCATCTCGGAAGTACTTCAAACTTCCATATTGCACTTGAGTCATCATAGCAGCTACTCCCTTATTCCATCCTTTGTCCCAACCTGTGCTGAAAGACTTATTTATTTCCTTCTTTCTTTTCGTTTTCTCCGAGGAGAGCTTCTCGGATAGAAGGTCCTCGGAGGCTTTCAGCTTGGCCTCCAACTCCTCCTTCTGACGATTTGCTTTATGCAGAAGGGTCAGCTCTTCCTCAACTGATTTCAACTTATTTTCAAGCTCCCCGAAGGTGGTGAGATTCTCGGAGTATTTCTTATTTTCCCTCTCCAAGTCCTTCACTTTATTTCCCAACTGCACCTTCTCTGCTTTAGATGCAACCAGTTTCTTCTCCCATTCACCTTTATCCTCGTCGTACTTCTGACGGGATTCCTTCAGGGATTGAACCAAACCCTGGAATGCATCTTCTACTCCAGACGAGGAGCTTGAAGCTTTGAGTGCTTCATCTTTCTTCACAATGGTGTTAAAGCAACTCACCAGCTGAAAAAAGAAGGTAGTGATGAGTTAGTGCCGAGATACATATATTGATAGAAGGAAATAAGAATTCAAGATAAGAAGAAACTTACTGAAGCGATGTGACGAGTAGCTAGGGATGTCAGCATATCCCTAGGCATGTTGTCCTCGATGCCTTGGACTTCAGGAATAATCCAAGTCTTTACCGAGCTCATTGGAGAGGTCGGGGGAATAATGGTTGGAACACCAGCTCCACTGGTTTGGAGCTGGGGAATGACTTCAGAAAAACTAACCGAGGAAGACTTCTTCAATCTCCTTGGTGTCTTCTCAACAACCTCAACCAAAGAAGAATTTTTGGTTGGAGAGATAGTGATTACTTCCACTGGCGCATTCTTCTGTACAGGAGCCATAGGGGGCTTCTCGACGACCTTCTGAAGAGCAGCAGAAGGGGCAGCATCAACTTTCTTTGTCCCCTTTGGGACATCGGCTTTGATTCTCTTTCCATCTCCAGTAGAGGAGGTCTCTTCAAAGAGGGCAGGAACTCTTCTCTTGCCCATCTTCTGACTTAGAGCAATGTGAGAGTCTGGTGAAGAATCTTCAGAAGCTGGCAATGGTTCGCTAATGCTAGCCACAGGACGAGCAGTGTAAGAGGATGTGTAGCTCCTGTATTGCAGCAAGTATGAAGCAGACCTAATGTGATCGTCTGCAACCTTCTGATGCAAACTCCAGATATATTTTAAATGCTTGATATTAACTTCTGTTTCTTTTGGAGTTTTTCTCTTGCTGTCAACTGCAAATAAAGACATAGTGAACTATCAGTCATACATTTTGTCAAACACAATGAAATCATAATTTCAAAAAACAAAATAAGATGAAAATAACCTATCCCATTGCCATATGGAGGGCATTTGGGACCCTCATATATTTCGTCTCCAACCAGAGGGGCATGTTGCCAATTTTTTACAACTACTCCATGTTCAAAATAATCCCTGTTGGCATCAAGGAGGTTGACTACTAGAGCCCTATTCAAAAATCTAGTTTTTAAATAATAAACATTGTCTAAAACAGCCCATCTATAACAGTACATAATCTCAGGAATTCCTATACGAGTTCCATGAGTTTGATTTAACCTATACACCCCATTAACTATTCTCCAGGTGTTGGGGGCTATTTTTACAGGGACAACGTCGAAATACTGACAGAACTTTAAGCATAAAGGGTTTGGTGGAAAAGAAAATCCACATTCAGCAATAAAGAGGCTAGGGAACCAATGTCCCTCAGCCAAATCAAAGTAACTTGAAGGCTCAGAAAGAACCTCCAAAATTACCCAAGATGGAATAGAGAAATCAGAACGGAATTTCTCAAGAGACTCAATAATGTAAACCATGATGAATAAAAGAAGAAGGAAGAAGAGCTAACAGGGAAAAAGGAGATATGTTGACAAACAAACGAAGAAAAGGATGGACGCACAGGAGAGAGTAAAGCTATAGAAAACTCGAAAGCAGAAATTGAAAAGGTAGAAGATGATGGGATTGCCTCTGAAGTTTAAATACTTTGCCTTGGGAAACGGCGAAAGAAATGATTACAAAAAGGAAACTATTACGCTACCGGCGGCTAAAAGGACAAAAAGGGCATGAAGATCGAAGCGCCTATAAAAATGCAAAAAGGCGGATTCTGCGAATTTGGAAGGAAATTCAAATATGAAGAAAAGGCTCCTAAAACCCAGGAAGGTCATTTAATATAGCCATATACCGAGAAAGAATGTTCCATACTCCTCAAAGTTTGAAATATGAAACATTGGGGGATTCTGTTGATACCAAAATTAGTATGCTGATGTGGACGAATAATAAGAAGACACGTGTTAATCTACGTGGCACAATAGCAACGAGGAAGATTGTTTCCCCGACCAACATACTCACTCCGAGCAACAAGTATACTCCGAGGAACTCCAATGCTCCGACGAACTCTTGGACGACGAGCAACTAAGGTGGTTCGAGCTGCATCTCGACCACAACATTAATTGCCAGATAATCAACAGTTCAACTATTCATTAAATGCTTATCATCTTGACACGCACGTTTGAAAAACATTAAATGAATTACCCTTTCATATGTATATCATTTATTGTAACACCCTTTCATGTACAGCCTAAGGGCTATAAATACCTTGTATCACCCTCATTCAAAGGGACCGGAATTTCTTGATAGCACTTGTAATCGAGAATTCTCAAACACTCAGCAATAACATAACAGTGGACGTAGGCCATTCATATAAGGTTGAACCACTTTAAAATCTTTTATCTTATTTATTTATCTGTGATTAAATAATTAGAGTAATCTAGTTTTTTACATCAACACCATGTATGAAGGATTCATCTCTTTCCTTAATGGTCTGGAGGCCATATGCCTATACAATGTGGAGTACGATTTTTTCAATTTTCATTGTATTTCTCTATGGAGTAATCGAGTCATAGACTGGAACTTATTAGCAGCGACGGTACAGTTCTGGTACCCTAAGGACCGTGTCTTCCATTTTGTCCTTGATGATATATGTCCTACTTATGAAGAATTCTCAGCCATGTTAGGAGTCAACTCCAGTGTGGAGATAACTATGCCTGATTTTTCCCGTTCTCCCTGGGCATTTCTGGCGGAGTTTCTCCATATCTCTCTTTTGGTGGCTCGTTCGTTGGTTACTAGAGGGATTATTTCACCTTAGGAAGTTATGGGGTTTTAAGTATGCTGGATTTACTGGAGTTGTTGCCATGGACCTTAATGCGAGACTTTTGTTGGGGATAATGGACTTGATGGCTAATCTCCAAGTGGTTGGGATAACGACATGGATGTTTTATCGCCACAATCTTGCGGCGGTGGTGGTGGATGGGACTTTGAGCAATCTTGATTTTTGGAAAGGGGGTCGCTCCAACTTTCTGAGGGGGATACCGGTAATGTTGTCATGTGGCTTGCAAAGAGGTTTTATCTGGCCCTTGGCAGTTGTACCTATTTTTTTTGTCTGACCTTTCTTCAGTTTCGGCCTATCGGTAAAGAACTAGGTCAACTGGTTTGTGGAACATGGAGCTCGGTGTCTTCGTGGGTTAGTGTCATGATGGGGAAACTTGTATCATATTTTGCAGTTTGGAGAATATTTGTATGTGTAGTTGGTGGGCCTTCAACAAACTTCCTTCTATTTCTCCTGGCGTCTTTTGTGCTAAGTCAGGTGGGAACAAATTGTGCCCCCTCGTATAAAGAACTTCTTCCCAGTGATGGATATGACTGAATCATTGAGGATGATGTTGGGCTCGTTGTGTCAGCACGTCGACGATCTATCCATCTGTCACAGTCTGCGAGAGGAGTCTAGCTTATGTCTAGGGACTATCTAAAGTGGTTATGAAAGCGAGTAGTAGAGAGAATCATGGCAAAAAATATCGGTTAAAAGTGGTTCGTCGCCAGGGATACCATGGAGGAAGGTGTTTTGGTATTGTCCAAGCTTATTAGAGCGTAGCACTCCGAATGTTAACCAGGAGTAGGATACTTGGGACCTCTAGGGGTCGAGAATGATGATGAAGTGGGGCCATCGTGCACTTAAAGGAAATGTCTTATGAAGCTTGGGTATTTTTGTAGGGTAATTTTGATGTTCTGTATTTTTGGGATTTGTAATAATTTTTGTGAAGATTGTAAGGATTGGGTTTGTTTAAACATGTCTTAGTCAGTGGAAGGGGGTGGTCTGTTTAACTTCCTTCGTTGTTTCGTAATTAGAAATAAAAATTGATTTTGATCATATTTGGTTGTGCCTTTTGATGAGTTTTGCATTTGAATTATCTATACCATTCGCTAAGGCATACATAATCCTTTTGTTCATGTAAATGATAAAATGGATTGTCATTCTCTTAGGTTAGAAAATAATAGCATTTTGTAAAAAGGAAGGGGATCGGGACCATGTATAGCGTATGTGTTGCTTACTTGCCTTTGGGAGTTTTGCAAATTTTTATGAGTTTCATTTTAAAAAGAATAGGTTTTTGAGGGGATCAGGTCCCATATACTTCTGGGTAGGAGGAAATGAAGAATTTTTTTTTTGAATATAAGGGGGATAAGAAGAGTCGTAGCACGAACAGATTTCTGACTAAGGGTAAAATTTCTTGAGACGATCCAGGTTGACTGGACGCGCCATCTCTTCTCCGTCAACGTCTATGAGCATAACGGTGCCTCCCAAGAGAATTATCTTAAAAATGTAGGGGCTACTCCAATTAGATTTGAATTTCCCTCTGGGTTCCCAGACGGATTCTGTGATATCTTTGAGGGAAAGGTCTCCTTTCGGGACACCGCGGTCTTTGAATTTTTAGTTTAATGATCGCGCTATCCGGTAATGGTACCGCTGTATATGATATAGATCCTTTAGCCTCTTTTTATCCAAGATTGATAATTCCTCCAAGCGAATTTTATCCCATTCTTCTTCACTAACTTTGCTCTCGAGCATGGCGCGAAGGGAAGGTATTTCTAGCTCAACAGGTAGACCACTTTCATATCATACACTAAAGAATAAGGGTAGCCCCATTAGGTGTTCTAATTAAATTGTGGTATCCCTAGAGGGCATAAGGGATCCGATCGGCCCAATATATTCAAGTCTTAGTCATTTTACTGATTATGGTTTTGAGTCTTTTATTAGCGACCTCGATATCATCACTAGTTTGGGGGCAGTACGAAGAATATTTTTATCTTTGAATCCCATACTCGTGGATTAATTCTATGACCTCAGCTTTGAAGTGGATCCCATCATCTGATACTAACTTATTAGGAACTCCGTATCAACAAAGGATGTTCTTTCTGATAAACTTGTACCACTTTTTTGGCATTCATCATTGTGTATGACTCGGCTTCGACCCATTTAGTGAAGCAATAAATGGCGAATATGATGAATTTGTGACCGTTTGAAGCTTTCGGAGTAACCTTCCATATGATATCAATGGTCCAAGTGGATATGGTCCAGGGAGAGGTAATATCATATAGTTCTCGAGGAGGAAAGTGTTGGAGATTGGAAAATTGTTAACATTTTAGGCACCTTGGGATATAGGTAGTGCAATCTTGAACTATGATGGTCTAATAATACCATTAAGGGATGATCTTTTCGGCAAGTATGTGACTATTCACGTGGAGACCACGTTCTCCATTGTGGATATTCTGTATTATTTCTTCAACATCACCCACTGCTATATAATACAAATGGGTTTCATCGAAGTTTCTCTTGAACAACACTTTATTGTAGATGATATATTGGGCAGCCAGTTTGCGAAGAGTTGCACGGCCTTGCTTATCAGCGTCTTGGGGATACCTACCATGTTTGAGGAGGCACCAAATATCATAGTAATATAACTCGGCCATATCAGAATCTTCCTCGATAACGAGTTCAATATGGTAGCAGTGAGTGGGCATAGCTTATTTCAGAACCAGAAAACGGGCCATTGTTATTCCCTCAAGCATGTCGACCATAGCGGCTAGGGTAGTAAGGGCGTCAACTAAGTTGTTCTTTGCACGAGGCAAGTTGTGGAAGGTTACATCTTTGAACTGGGATTCCAGCTCTTTTAGGTGGGGATGGAAGGGTATGAGCTTCTCATATTTGACTTTCCATTTTTTGAAGATTTGGTCAACAATGAGGGTTGAGTGTTTATAGACGTCTAGGTGTAGGATTCCTTTCTTTAGGGATATTATGAGGCCTACAATGCGCACGTTATAATCAGTAAGGTTGTTAGTGAAAACGAAGTCTAGTTTGATGGCAATGGGGGTGTGAAAGTCATTAGGGGCGATCAGGAGTATCCCAATGCCGTACATTTTCTTATTGGAAGCTTTATCAAAGAACATTTGATATCAAGTGTCACACCCCGCAAAATTCGACAGACGGGGTGGCCAGCCACCACCGCCGAACTATGTAAGGCGTGAACTAAATAAATATCATTCTTAGCATGAGACAGATATGAGACATAAATAAATCAGTCCATAAGATAAATAATTGAATCAATCTCAAATGATCATAAACAACTAAGCGATAAAAGATCCATCACATGCTAACTCCGAATAAATCAAATCTCCAATAACTATTAAATAAAATCTGAATAATAAAGATCTGAATAATCTAACAGAAATACTCTAAACAACTTTGGAACCGAATGGCCCAATAAAACTCAAATGAAGTCTCATAATTAAATACGATTGAAAATGGAAAGTCTAACTAAACTATGCCATAACAACGAACAACTCCAACTGCACCTCCAAATGATAACTTCGGTAATCCTATGCAGCTTCACCAAATCTTATCCTGAAAAGCTAGTCAACGTACGAGGTCAGATCCCCGAGCATTAATACACACTACTCTCCTCAAATAGGATAATTGAATCCAGACAGTAGCATTATACGCAATAAATATCACAATAGAATATTTTATATTAAACGGGATAATTAAACGCGATAAATATAAATTACTAACTACCAATAGAGATCCCCATTTATAAAGGCACACCAATATGACTTTTAAATTCCCAAGTCTAACGAAGTTAATCTCCAATTAACTTAACTCAACTTTTATTTTTTTCTCACTTTTTATTATGACGGTCCTCCTGTCCCGGGTGGTAATCCACCAAACTGTCACACTTTCCCTTATCAATCGACCTCTGACCCGTTTAAACTTTTAGCCCCGACACATGACAAGGTTCCACACATGACACGACATAAATCGTCCTCTTACCCGTTTAAACTGTCGACCCCGACACATTATGTCGCCACAAATTTTAATACCAATTTTTATCTTAGGCATTAATCCTCAATTTCACAATCTGTAAATTACCCCACCCATTTAATCGATTTGAGATTCTTAAAACACCCCTTAGTCCCATACCTAAGTGTCCCCAAGTTATCAATACGTCCTAGCCTATGTATAGGATGAATTTTAACATAACCTCGACCTAGTCTTATGCCTAGGCTAGCGTAACGATGATAAAATATCGAAAATCAGCCCACCCCAAGATGATAAAAATACGACAATCCACACTCACTAGTCTCATACCTAGAAGGAGTAAATCATAAAAATCCTATCCACTAGTCTCATACCTAGAAGGCATCCTAAAATATAGCGAGAGCAAAAACACCCAACAACTCGTCGTCACAAATGCAATATAATAATACCAACAAGTCACACAAACAAGCATAATTAATCAACATATAAAACTACGCATGATAGTCCAATTCAATTAAATCTTAATTTAATTATCACAACGTCAAAATACCCAATTAATCTCATTTAATTATTTTAAATTAAATATACCGAGTTTTCATCATTTGTGCGTCACAAACCAAATTTCATTATCTCTACACAAATTACATGAGTTATACGGCCCCAACCTCATTTATTTCAAAACTAAGGTTTTTCTACATGCAACCTACACCAACAAAACCAAAAATTCACTCATGAATCCTACATACCCAAAGGTTATAAATATGAATCATAATAAAGGATTTCATAAAAACAACCCCAAGTTTTATGTGTCCACTTTCTCTAATTAGATTGCTAATTTATTTTAAGAAAACATTGAATTAAGGTTTAGGCAACAAACTACTAAAGGAAAAAAATAGAGTATTCATACCGGAATAAAATTTGATTTAGAAATCTGATCTTGAATGTGTATTCCTCTCAAAAAAAATTCACAAAGATTCGTCTTGACGCGTCTTGAGAAAATCCGATTAATCTTGACAAAACTTGAGTTGAAAGTTATGTATAACGGGGCTAGGGTTTGGAGGTCGAAGAAGATGAAGAAGATGAGAGGTTTATGATTTTTAAGAAGGCTAAAATGTGTTTTAAAAGACCTAAACTCGTCACTTTATGTTTATATACCAAAAAGAATTAGAGTCCTAATCAAATACAAACACTCAAACCGTCAGAATCGCTTAAACTTTTAGTATGTTGTAGAAAACGACGAGACAAGGCCGGTGTGAAAAATTCAACCTGATCAGACGGTCGGATTTTAGAAACCAACATATTTAATTACTAAGAATAATTAAATCCAAAATTTTAGTTTTTCTCGAATTTCCAAATTAATTAATTTAATTAATTATTAAAAACACGGGGTGTTACATCAAGGTCTTATTGAGAGGTGCAGAGAACATCTTCATTCGGGAATTCAGAGACCCAAACATCAGCCCCCTCCATGGGGTAATCAGCATGGTAGTCGAAGATGGCTCTCCCTTTTATAGATTTTTGCATGACGTGTACAATATCAAACTCGATTAGCAACATTAATCAGCAGGCCATTCGGCTGGATAGAGCTGTCTTTTCTAGTAAGTACTTGATGGGATCCATGCGGGATATTAGTCAGATGGGAAAGGTAAGCAAGTAGTGCCATAACTTCTGTGTGACCCAGACCACAATGACACACTTTGTCCAAGCAGTGTAGTTGACCACGTGTCGGGCCAATTTTCAATTGTCATAATAAATGGATCTTTACTTATGGAATTATTTAATGTATTGGGTTAGAAAATACCCTGTTATGGTATCTATTACGGTAAAGTATAAGAAAAGGGGATGTATTGACATATTTTACATAGTCCGGTTTGCATTAGAGTATATCGTATGCCACTACAACTGTCAAAGAAAAGTTCAACTTCAATCATGCATTAAGATGGATCCGAATATCAACATTCTTCAACAAAAAAGCCTCTGCGAGATAGATTTTTGTAAGGTTATGTTTAAGTCCCTTAACGAGTCATTTAAAGTGTTGGGATAATTTTTCTAAAATATTTTTAAACATCTAAGGCATCATTTTTCGTCAAAAGAATTTTTTTCAAAGTGTTGAGGTGGAGTTTTAACAAAAATTATTTTCGTTGACGTCGTTCAAACGACATGAAAAAATCATTCGAATGAAGTCTTCAAATAACTTGTAATGTCGCAGGAAGTCTCGTTTGAAGTTGACTTGAAGAGGTTTATCAAACGGTATGCTATAGTTTTACTTTTCTAAGCTCGTTTGATAAGTAGCGAGAAGTAGGATCCAACGATATTTAAAGTCGTTCGAGCGATATGGCTATGTCGTTCGAACCAATTCGTTGACTCAATTTTGTAATATATACTTGATTAAATGAGTCACTTTTTTTAAGAAGACCTGAGTTTTTCATATACACAAAAACTGCAAACTGCAGAATTATTTTGTCTTCTTCTTTTATGGTTTAAAACTATGGTTTTTCAATTCACAAAAATCCCAATATTTTAATGAATTGTTTTAGAACCCAAAATATGATCTTGTTAAAGTTTCTCTATTAGAGAGGGCATATCTACGAAGGCATGACATTGGGATTAATTGGGGTTATTCCTTACAGATTTAGAATTGCGTGTTCCTGTGGGTTTTGCTGCAGTTGATCCATTGTCGACTCTAGGTTGCATGTCTATGTGAGTTTTTGCAGATATTCATTGCAGATTTCATTGTGTATGTAGGTTGCGATTTCCTTTTGCATAGTGAAATAAAAAGGTTTTCCCTTTGGGTTTTTTTCTTGAAATCTGTGTGTCAGCAATTTATTCGTGATAGTTTGATTTTACCCACCCAGATGTAAGTTTTTGGGTTTAAATAAAATTGGTTTAAGAATGGAATCCAATTAAATAAGTTTAAATTGGAATTTACGAATTGGTTGAAATTGATATCACAAAGCTTTCTCAAATTGGTATCAGAGCGGGTTTCTCTAATTTATCGAGTGATCATGTTTTCTACAAAAAGAATGTGATATTAATTTTTTTGAAAAATTTGATTTTAAGATTTTGCAATGTTTCCGAACGAAAACTTATATAATAGGTTTCTAGTTTTTGACGGGTCAAATTATGCCTATTGGAAAGGCCATATGAAATCACATTTAAAGGCCATCGATGAGAGCGTTTGGATTGTTTGTGAAAGAGGGTGGACTCCTCCCACTATCACCGTTAATAATTTCATGAATATTAAGTCTATGACCGACTAGACTGATGATGAGTTTAAATGGAGCACATTTAATTCACGTGGGTTAAGTGCAATTTCTAGATTCGTCACCCCTAATGAGTTTTGATGTATTATGACGTGCACTACGTCAAAAGAAGCGTGGGATGTTTTCAAGTTACCCATGAAGGCACGAATGCGATCATAGAGTATAAATTGCAAATTTAACTAATCAATTTGAAACAATTACCATGCTTGAATCTAAGCATTTTGAATACTTTTATGCATGATTATCTGAAATTTTCAACACTAGTTTCAATCTTGGTGAGCACATTCTTGATGCACGAGTAGTTAAAAAGATTTTGAGATCGTTTTCTAAACATTTTATCTCGAAAGTAACTGTTTTGAATTCCTTAGGAAATTTGAGCAATATAAAGTTAGAAGAACTGGTTGGAGACCTCCAGATATATTAAATTGACATGATTCCTGACACTGTCAAGCTTAAGGATAGAGGGATAGCACTAAGATCATAGTCTAGGAAGAGTGAGGAAGTGTCTAAGAGGGAGAAGAAAAAAAATCGAGAGTTTATGAGTCCAAGTGTGAGGGCGAGTTTTATTTTGATGTTGTGGTCATGCTTGCTAAAATTTTAAAAAGTTTCTCAAATTTTCAAAAGAAAATTCTTCCAATAAAAGACTTTTTGAGAAAAAAAAGTGAGGCTAAAGAGAGCGTTGAGAAAGAACAAGAGAAAGAGAATGAGGAAGAAGAAGATAGATGTTTTGAATGTAAGGGTAAGGGTCATAAGGCATTTAAGTTTCCCACTAGAATAAAGATAAAAAAAACAAAAAGATTTCCATGTCAGCCACTCTTAGAGATAGTGAGGAAGAGGTGAATGATTTCGGGCAAAAAGCTTCACATGAGATGTGTGTTGAATTTTTAGCTAATCATGTGAGCACACCTAGTTTATCCCAGGACGATGAGGATGCTTGTGCACGTGAGACCCCATAGGAGGAGGAGGATTTGAGTTTTTCTAGCGATTGTGAGAGTTAGTGCGCTAGTGAAGGTGAAAGTGATCTCCAAATAGAGATTAGTGATTTGTACATCGAGACCTTAAAGACGAAAACTTTGAATTGGGAATTAGGTCTTAGGGTGTTAGATTTGTAGAGAGAGAGAGAGACAGATAGATATTTTAAGGGGATTTAAGGCGTCGATGAGTCAACTTGAGAAGGTGAAGGTTACTTTCAGTGAGCAGTTGATCATCGTCAGTCTGGAAAATAGTGAGCTTGAAGCCCGTGTGGTCCAATTGAAGAGAGATATCGAACGAGCCCAAGAGGTAAAGGTCACTATATAGGATACATCTAAGAAGTTTGAAAAGATGTTCCTCGGTACTGCTTTGTGTAATGTTGAGATATTAGGAATAGTTCATGACGGTGCGTCCACTTCCCATGTTGCACCCAAGTCGGTTCTCGAGTTTTTGTTTGATTTGTATGGATCTCAACAAAACCCACCTAGACATCTTGTTCCGGTTACGAGAGTGCACCATAGAAGTTTTGAGAGAGGTGTTCCTAGGGCCGTGTATGTTTCCACCTATTGCAAAAAGATAAGATACCTTAGGAAATTTTGCTTTAAGTTGGGTAGTGTGTCACATAGAGTTTTGCCATGTGTTCCCACACACGCACCCACACATGATGCTTAGGATGATTACATGATAGAGTTTGAACATATTAGGGAGTAAGTAAAGTTTTTGGTAAAGGCTTCACATGATTTGATGGATGTTTTTCGTAGGCTATCACCATCTTTGAAAAACTCCACCGCACCTAACGGTTGAGGTTTAGACTTTTTTGCTAGCATAGGATGTTTTTCATGATGATATTTTATGCCTATAAATAGTATGTATCATTTTTTCATTTATATTTTTTTAATCTTTAATATATTTTTTTGAAAAACCAAAAATATTTTTGCTTTTTAAAAAATTTGCAAAAAAAACAAACAGATTTTCTATTTTTTGAAAAAAAATGAAAAAGCCAAAAAGATTGTATTTTGATAAAATATTTGGAAAAGGACAAAAGATTTTTGTTTTTTGTTTACACCGTTTATGGATGGGCATTTAGCATGGCCAACTCACAACATCATTCCATATCCATGTGACTATTCGATAGTGTTTTGAGATGATACATCATTTTATCCATGTGCTTTATAATGTTTCAAGTCATTAAGCTGTAATTTGAGATTACTTTCTACTTGTTTGACTCGTGATTTCCTTTAATGCACACTTGCACAGATTTGTTTGATTATTGTACTTGTCTATCACATGTTGGTCGAAGTGTTTCCATCTCAATCTTATCTTTAAAATGAACTATATGCGATAAAACTTGGCGATGAAAGAGTGCATGTTATAATCGTTGCCCATGAGGAATTTGTTTAATATGAAATATGATGAGTGAAC
Organism: Sambucus nigra; assembly: GCA_949130495.1. Classification (NCBI taxonomy): domain Eukaryota; kingdom Viridiplantae; phylum Streptophyta; class Magnoliopsida; order Dipsacales; family Adoxaceae; genus Sambucus; species Sambucus nigra. The sequence continues at coordinate 349,837,330 of OX422214.1, forward strand.
ATGGGAAAGGGATGCGAGTGAATAATAATCACGTCATTAAATCCACCGTTTAAAAGAGCTCGAGGTAAAATTAAGGTTGTAAAAATAATCACATGCCAAAATGGGGCCAATAGAATTTCTTTAATTTGAGAAAAAATAGAAACCTCAAAGAGCTTAAAAAAAAGAAATATATTTTGAGGGAGTTTAGTTGGAAATATGTAAAAAAACGGGTTTGCACGTCCTGAGAAAGTCTTGAAAAAGCATTAAAAAGTTTTAGACATTATTGGTGTGGAAATCATTTTAGACTATGATTTGTTGATTTGATTAAGTCAAGGTCATTAGAATTCAACAATTTTTACACCTAAGGATGATTGTGAAGTTCATTCGTTAGGAGTATCCATATTCATCGTGCACATTAGTTATGTATGTTTGAGTTGATTTACCTATTGAATATGTTCACACCAATTCATTCCGTTTCCATAATTTAGTTATCTTAGTGTAAATTTGTGGTGTATGATGTTATTTTTTCTAAAAAATTTGTTTGAAAAATTGAAAAATAAAATATAGTTGGTGAATGCTCTCAAGTTTATTCTTGTTGATCGTAGTTGATTTTCTTTTCTTGTTGTGACACTCCATGCTTATTTTTTATTTATTCTTTGTCTTATCTATTTCGAACAAATAAAAAGGGGGAGAACAAATTATGATTTAATAGGGGAGTTTAAATTATGGGGGAGATTTGATATTTGATCTTTGTTATGATTTATGTTTATCTCATTTCAAACTCGATAAGTCACGAAGGTATTTATTTCTTATCTCATGTGTGTAGGTATAAAAGTTGAAGATCATTATTTTGCACACCCTGATGATGACAAATAAAAAGTGGAGATTTCATGTTGAAGATTTTGAAGAAATTTAAGACTTGCATTTAGTACCTTTTCACTTTTGGGTTCATGGGAGGGTATTAGATTTGTATAGGACATTTTATTTGATAATTCGGATGTTTTTTAGTTTGTACTAGCATAGAGGGATATTTGTAAGGACATATTTACATAGTCCGGTTTATATTAGAGTATGTCGTATACCGCTACAACCGTCGAAGAAAAGTTTAAGTTTAATCATGCATCAAGAAGGATCCGAATATCATTATTCTTCAATAAAAAAAGCCTATGCGATATTTCTTTTTGTAAGGTTGTGTTTAAGACCCTTAATTGATCATTTTAAGTGTTGGGATAATTTTTCTAATCTATTTTTAAACATCTGAGGCTTCATTTTTCGTCAAAAGAATTTTTTTCTAAGTGGATTTTTGTAAGGTTGTGTTTAAGTCCATTTTATTCATTTTAAGTGTTGGGATAACTTTTCTAAACTATTTTTAAACATTTGAGGAGTCATTTTTCGTGAAAAGAATTTTTTTCTAAGTGTTGAGGCGGAGTTTTAACAAAAATTATTTTCTGCTGATGTCGTTCAAACGACATGACAAAGAAATTCGAATGACATGACAAAGTCTTTCGAAAGAAGTCTTCAATTGACATGCAATTTCATGCAAAGTATCGTTTGAAGTTCGCTTAAAGAGGTTTATCAAACGACTTGCTGAAAAACGTTGCTAATGCCGTTTAATACAAGATTAAAATGTATAAGCAACTCCGAGATGTTTGTTGAAGAAACCCTTTTCTTTTGAAAATAAAACTTATAAACAACAAGATGTGTTTAAAAAAACTTATGTACGAGAGTAATCAAGACCTTGTAATCAGTTTTAAAACTAAGACAGTTTCAAAAATTCAGCACACTATAGAATGAGATGAGTAGATGAAGATAATCAAAACACACAGTTTTTAACGTGGTAAAACCTCTCCCAATAGAGGAAACATCCACGGTGACTTCTAAGTCACAAAAATAAAAATCCACTAACAATAAATAATAGTTACAAAGAATACAACATACATGCACACAAATCAACCTATTCTAAGTTTAAGAATATACCCCACTTGGTGTCCTTCTAACTTCTCATAGATCTGATTGTTGATGATGTTCTTCCAGTTTGATAACTTCCTTTTGCTTTAGCTTCCTTGCGTCGACTCAATAATCTTTGATCTTATTCACAACACTTCCAGTGTGGTAGTGTGTTAAGTGTTTGTGATGTGATTCCTATCAACATGCATGAACTCACACACACTTATTTTTACAGACAGTCCTAGAAAATTACATATAAAGACTATATGCTGTGATTTTCTTTTCTTTATTTCTTAAAGAACTAGAAACCTTTTTTACCTTTAAATATATCCCAGATTCCACGGATATCTTGCTTCTAAATCAGTCAAGATCTTAATCAACCTCTGTTTTAAAAATATTTTCGAGATTGAAAATCTCCAAGTGTGAATCCAACTAGGTCAAGGTTAAGTTTCGTAAGAATAGAAACCATAAAATATTTACAAAACTAAATCAGTAAAGATTTTCTTAAATCGAGAAAGAAACATGCAGATCTAGTGAAATATAACATGCAAAGTGTAGATCTACAATTTCTATGAAAAAGAAATACAGATCTTCACACGAATGTTTAAGTTGGTAATAAGATCACAGATCAAGAGGTTAGATCTTCAATATGAACAAACCAGTAACACCACTCTCTCTCAAACACTCAAGGTTGTGTTTGGGGTTTTGTATATACGAAGGTTTGAATCAGATATGAAGTGTTTAGGGTTAGGGTTAGGGTTTGGCTAACACAGTTTTCCCTTTCTCTTTTCTTTTCTCTCTTCTCTCTCACTTCTCTCTTCTCTCTATTTTTTTCTCTCAGAAATGAAGACTGCCAAAAGTCTTAAAAGGTTGAGAATTAGAGGGAATTTATAGGAGTGGAGGAAGGTTCTGGATAGTTGAAGGCAATCAAGGGCTGAGATTAAGTCTTCCTAATATTGACTTGATCTAAAGGTTATAAAATAGCGGTGGATAAGTTGAATGTGATTGGTCCAAAGAGATAGCACAAGGATAGGTTTAAAACACATGCAGGCCATCGATAAGGATTGATCTAACGATCAGAAAACCACCAGGAAACCCTCTCACATAACAAACAAAAATTGATACATCAGGAACGTGACAAGTGTTGGCATATAAGAGGATTGCAAACGCGCGTCAAAAATAATTACAGGCAGCACCCTGAAGTCTCTAGCGCATTTACATTTTACCCAATCAAACATTCCAATGAAAAATGAAATTTTCAAAATAGCAAATTAACCCCACAAATTTTATAATCACACTTTTATTAATGAAAACATTATTTTAAAAATGTTTAAAAATTCCCAAAAAATTATTAAAATAACATTTTAAGGGGAATTTAACATACAATCAATTTTAAGAAATATATACACATGTATGCACTTCTAATGTGTGTAGTGGGATTCAATTTATACCTTATTGGATCATTGAAGAGGATTAGAGAGAATAATTCTGAGGTTCTTTAGATTCTAGGTTAGACAACCAATTTTGTCACTATTTCCAAATTAGTTGAACGCTTATACAATATATACTTAAGCAAGTCAAAGGTATAAGGTGCTTCAATCTCCCCCTTTGGAAATATGAGACAAAATCTCCTTTGAGTTAGTTTAAACTCTTAGGGAATAAAAATAAATAAAACCTAGTCCTATACAAAAGATACTATCTACCCATTTCATAGAAAGTAAAAAATTACATAACTCAACTATTTACAAAATTTGTACACTAGAAATGGTAGACAATCGGTAGAAGAGATTCTTGCAAATATGCACACTAAGATCAAGCAGTTTAGATGAAATGTGAGCAAAACATTGAACCCGTAAGACTCAAATTTCTCCCCCATTTTGTCTCAAATGGACAAAGGGTAAAAATTAAGGTCTTCAGAGTTTAATCAGCACATACCATACTTATAGAATTATGCAAATACAGAAATCTGTTATAGTCTAAAGGTTTAGTGAACATGTCTGCAAGTTGCAGATCAGTAGGCAGGTAATGGATTTCTAACTCCTTAGTTTCAACAAGTTCGCGTATAAAATGATGTCTTATCTTAATATGCTTATTTCGCGAGTGTTGAACCGGGTTTTTATATATGTTAATAACGCTTTGATTGTCACAATACAATTGTAACTGATCTTCTTTAATCTCATAGTCGCTCAACATTTGTTTTATCCATAACAATTGAGCACAGCAACTTTCAGCTGCTATATATTCGGACTCAGCCGTAGATAAAGATGTGCAATTCTGTTTTTTGCTACTCCAACCTAATAAATTATTGCCGACATAATGACAGGCACCTGATGTACTTTTACTGTCATCAGTACAACCGGCCCAATCAGCATCAGTGTACCCTATGATGGTACTGCAGGTATCATTTGTGTACCTAAGTCCAAGATTAAGAGTGCCCTTTATGTACTTTATTATACGTTTTACACACGATAAATGGCTATCTTTAGGGTTATTCTGGTAACGAGCTCACAGACATACAACATACATTATATCGGGTCGTGAGGCAGTTAGATAGAGTAGGCTACCAATCATACTACGATAAAGTGTGGAATCAACTGACTTTCCATTTTCATCTTTACATAATTTAACAGTAGTACTCATAGGCGTTTTGGAAACCTTAGCATTATCTAAACCAAATTTCTTAACGAGATATAAGGCATACTTAGTTTGAGAGACAAAAACTCCACCAGAATTTTGTTTCACTTGAAATCCTAAGAAAAGTTGTAGCTCCCCCATAAGGGACATGTGAAACTCCTTATGCATAATAGCAGAAAAAGATTTGACTTCAGATATTGAAGTAGACCCAAAGATGATGTCGTCTACATAGACTTGGGCTATAATAATGTTTTTGTCAAAATGTTTGACAAAGAGGGTCTGGTCATTTCCTCCTCTCTTAAAACCCTTATCCAACAAAAAGTTGGAAAGGCGTTCATACCAAGCTCGAGGAGCTTGTTTTAAGCCATACAAAGCCTTTTTTAGACGAAAGACATGGTCAGGGTATTTAGGGTCAATGAACCCTTTAGGTTGTTCTGCATACGTCTCTTCGGATATAATTCCATTGAGGAAGGCAGACTTGACATCCATTTGATAAAGTGTAAATTTTAAGTGACACGCTATGGCGAAAAGAAGTTGAACAGATTCAAGACGAGTGACAGGGGCAAATGTCTCGCCAAAATCTATTCCTTCTATTTGTGAGTAACCTTGAGCAACTAGTCTAGCTTTGTTTCTAAGGATTACTCCATTTTCATCAGATTTGTTCTTAAAGATCCAACGTGTGCCAATAACATTTTTGTTTTGAGGCCGCGGTACAAGATACCAGACATCGTGAATGACAAATTGTAAAAGTTCTTCCTGCATTGCAGAAATCTAGTGTGTGTCATTCAATGCTTCATTAACATTTTTTGGTTCCACAAGGGAGACGAAACATGCATAATTAGCATAATTTCTTAACTGGGATCTAGTACGAACTGACTCATTAGGATTACCGACCACGTTGTCAATGGGATGATCTTTAGAGACCCAACCAGGTACTTCTGGACTCTCAATAGGTAATGAGTCATCTATTTCTGGTGAATCAGTTTTGAAATCATTTTCAGATTCAACCACAATAGGTGATTCAGATATCTTATTTTCGATAATAGTGTCGCTTACAATTACATTTATCGATTCCATAAGGGTCTTAGTACGCAGATTGTATATACGATAAGCACGACTGTTTGGGGAGTATCCTAAGAAGATGGCTTTATCACCACGCGTCTCGAATTTAGACAAATGTTCTCTGTCTTTACAGACATAACACTGACTTCCGAAAGTCCTTAGATATTTCAGATTAGACTTCTTACCGTACCACAACTCATAAGGGGTTTGTTTAGTGTTTTTCCTAAGGTAAACCCTATTAATAATATGACATGCAGTTCTAATAGATTCTACCCAGAAATACTTAGGTAGGGATTTGTCATGCAACATGACACGTGCCATCTCTTGAAGAGTTCAGTTTTTCCTTTCGGCAACACCGTTCTGCTGAGGAGTCTTAGGGGCACTGAATTCGTGTTTGTAACCATTTTAGTCACAATATTCAACTATTCCTGTGTCTATGAACTGTCCCCCTCTATCGCTACGAATGCGATTGACTTGTGTGTCCTTCTCATTTTCAATTCTTAGTAAAATTTTCAAAAAATTCTGAAACGTGTCAGATTTATGTTTCAAGAAGGCAACCCAAGTGAATCGTGTGAAATCATCAACCATGACAAGGATATAACTGTGTCCACAAAGACTAACAGTTTTAGAGGTACCAATAAGGTCCATATGGATGAGATCTAAAGGTCTAGAGGTGAGAATGTCTTTAACTTTTTTATGGGAAGTCTTAACTATTTTTCCTTCCTGGCAATGACCACAGACAACACTGGAAATAGGTTTAATTTTAGGAATTCCTCTAACAATCCCTTGACTAGACAATCTACCAAGGATATCATAACTTAGGTGACCTATACGATTATGCCAGATTTCATTGTCATCCATTCTGACAATGTTACAGGTTTCAGAACCAGTCTTGACAGTATAACAATTGTCAGGTGTTCTAAATCCGGTAATAATGCATTTACCTTTATCATTTAGAATTTTACAATTGTTCTTTGAAAAGGTAACTGTATGGTCAGAGTCACAAAATTGTGATATACTTAGGAGGTTGGCTTTAAGGCCTTTAACTAATAGTACATTTTCGAGAGTAGGCATTCCCTCTTCTTTCAGGGTTCCTTTTCCTATGATCTGGGATGAAACTCCATCGCCAAAAACCACTTTCCCTCCAGCAAATCTGGATTTGTTTAAGAGTTTGGTTTCATCTCCTGTCATATGTTTGGAGCATCCTGAATCTAAATACCAACCAAATGAAGTGTGTTCAGCTTTTAAGGCAGTGATAACAATGTTACACTTCATTTGGGGTAAAAGATCATCTTTTCTAACCCAAATAGCTCTAGTTTTAATTTTGCGCAAGTTTGCCCTCATTTGATAAAACTTTCGAGAAACAGCTTTTTGTCGAAAAACATTTGGAGCAACAAACTGATTATTGTTAAAAATTTGATCTTTTGGTTTAGGAAAGTTTCTAGGAGCCTTTCTCTTAAATGAACTCTTAGTTTTGGTCTTTCTATTCCTGTAGTTAGAGTTCTTGTCAGGTTGTCTTGGAAGGACATAATGGTTACGATTTTGCCTAGAATAGTTAAAGTTCTTGTAGACAAAAGTGTTGTACACAGGGGTGTTTAGACGCATAGCATAACAACCTTCAAATGAATGACCATAAATGTCACAGTAGGAGCAATATTGATTGCTTGAGGGATGAAATTCCTTAGGAAAACTTCTAAAGATGGGTTTAACAGCATTATGTTCAGAAGTCCTATTCCTAGGAGGGATGGTTTTACAGGTAGATTCAGCCTTTCTGATCAAAGGACAGACGTATTTAGTCTTAAGTGTAGTCTCGGCCTTAGAATTACTAGACTCTCCAATTTCTTTCTGTTGTTGCTTTTGATCAAATTCCTTTTTAATAAAATGAAAATCTGGACATGTTTCGATTAGTCTTTTGCCCCCAAACACAAACTTAATAGATTCAAGATTTGTAGTTTGTGGTTTGTTCTTAGGGCAGAATCCAATACCGGTTCTATCATCAGAATTGGTCTTGGAGTCAACAACAAAGTCAGTAAAACAATTTGAATTGTTTTCAAACTTAGAATTTTTTTTGAAAACAGTAGCTATCTTTGTTTTTGCTTCCTCCAGTTTTAATAATGTTCCCTTGTATTTCATTTCCAGGGTTTCATTAGTTTTAGTCAACTCTTTTAATTTTTGATCAAAAGTTTCAATTTTAGATTGATGAGACAGACACTGGTTAGTGTACTCTTCAGCATTCCGCTTCACAATAAGACTTAGATCATCTAATTTCTTAGTCAGGTCTCTAACAGTCTTCTCTAGTCTAGTGCCTTTTTTGAGAGTTTTAGCATAAAAAGTATGAATATCTGGGAGGTCATCAGTGTCTGAGTCGCTAAGTGAAGTGTGTGTAGTGACCCCTAACGATTCAGTTTTAGTACTCACGCACCCATTTACATCGTCGTTATCGAGATCACTTTGGCTCACACACACGGAACTAGAGCTAGCAACATTTTCAGATAATAGAGCATCTAGGCCAGTCAAAGCAGTATTCACACAAGCAGGAGTAGGAGCATCATTATCACACACAGACATATCATCATTGTAAATGATCTTAGCATAAAAGGACATGCAAGAGTCAAGTCCATTTGATGACTCAAGTTCCTCTTCATCAGAGTCACTTGAATCATCCCAAGTTTTACAGACATTGGCTCTATTGTGTGTGTTGGCTTTATTCAGATTAACTCTGCAATCGTGAGCAATGTGACCTAGTTTCCCACATCTAAAACATTCAATCTTTTTAAGGTCTCTGTTAGATTTGAAGTTGTTGTCCTTAGGATGTTTGTCAAGGCCTTTCTCATGAGGTTTGGGATTAGACACAGTAGGATAATTAGGCTTGCCTTGTTTAGATGCCTGTTTGTTTCTAAATTTAACAATTTTCTTAAATTGTTTAGACATTAAGTCAATATGATTATCTAGTTTGTCTATATCACATTCCTCATCAGAGTCACAGTTGGTCAGATTAGTCTCATGCTCAGATATTTTAGAGGAAAAACTCAAGTTAGAGTTGGGTTGTTTTCTTTGTGAATGATTTAATTGTTTCTTAAAGTCTAATTCCATTTCCACAGTCCTAAGTTTGCTACTGAGTAACTCAGTGGTAAGGTTTTGATCACTCATTTCCTCAATAGCATACCTCTTGCTGTCAAACTTTTGTGGTAATGATCTTAAAATTTTAGAAACAATCTCATTCCTATCATATGTTATACCATTAGCATGCAACTTAGTAACTATATCAGTTAAGTTCATGTAAAAGTCATCAAAAGACTCAGAATCAGACATAATCAAAGAGTTGTACTGCTGGGTAAGCATTTGAGTTTTAGCAGCTTTAACTCTTGAGTATCCTTCATGGGAAGTGATTAATGTGTCCCAAGCTTCCTTAGAAGTGGCACAAGATGAGATTCTCTTGAACTCATACTCATTAATAGACATAAAAATGGCATTCTTGCCTTTATTGTTATTTCGAGAAATAGTTTTCTCTTCTTGGGTAAACTCACTTAAGATTTTCTTTACCCTCTCATCACTTCCTTCAATGGCTGGTTTAGTAGGATAAGTATATCTGTTTTCAATAATGTCCCAGACATCATCTCCTAAAGTCCCTTGGATGAAAGCAACCATTCTTACTTTCCAGTAAGCAAAGTTGTTTCCATCAAAGAGTGGAGGTCTGGACAGATTACCAAACCTTTCATTCTTCTCGTCCATAAGTAGGTTTTTCATAAAACGATTTCAGAAACACAAGATCTTTTTGAAATAAAAGTTTACAGGGCTCTGATACCAATTGAAAAACGTTGCTAATGCCATTTAATACAAGATTAAACTGTATAAGCAACTCCGAGATGTTTGTTGAAGAAACCCTTTTTTTTTAAAAATAAAACTTATAAACAACAAGATGTGTTTACAAAAACTTATGTACGATAGTAATCAAGACCTTGTAATCAATTTTAAAACTAAGACAGTTTCAAAAATTCAGCACACTATGGAATGAGATGAGTAGATGAAGATAACCAGAAGACACAGTTTTTAACGTGGTAAAACCTCTCCCAATAGAGGAAACATCCACGGTGACTTTTAAGTCACAAAAGTAAAAATCCACTAACAACAAATAACAGTTACAAAGAATACAACATACATGCACACAAATCAACCTATTCTAAGTTTAGGAATATACCCCACTTGGTGTCCTTCTAACTTCTCATAGATCTGATTGTTGATGATGTTCTTCCAGTTTGATAACTTCCTTTTGCTTTAGCTTCCTTGCGTCGACTCAATAATCTTTGATCTTATTCACAACACTTCCAGTGTGGTAGTGTGTTAAGTGTTTGTGATGTGATTCCTATCAACATGCATGAACTCACACACACTTAGTTTTACAGACAGTCCTAGAAAATTACATATAAAGACTATATGCTGTGATTTTCTTTTCTTTCTTTCTTACAGAACTAGAAACCTTTTTGACCTTTAAATATATCCCAGATTCCACGGATATCTTGTTTCTAAATCGGTCAAGATCTTAATCAACCTCTGTTTTAAAAATATTTTTGAGATTGAAAATCTCCAAGTGTGAATCCAACTAGGTCAAGGTTAAGTTTCGTAAGAATTGAAACCATAAAATATTTACAAAACTAAATAAGTAAAGATTTTCTTAAATCGAGAAAGAAACATGCAGATCTAGTGAAATATAACTATTTTGAGCACATTCCTGATGCACGAGTGGTTAAAAATATTTTGAGATCATTGCCTAAACATTTTATCCCCAAAGTAACTATTTTGAATTCCATAGGAAATTTGGACAATCTCAAGGTAGAAGAACTGGTTGGAGACCACCAAACTTATGAAATCGACATGTTTCCTGACACTATCAAGCCTAAAGATAGAGGGGTAGCACCTAGAGCCCAGTTTAGGAAGAGTGGGGAAGTGTACAAGAGAGAGAAGAAAAGGAAAGCGACATTTTATGAGTCCGAGTCTGAGAGAGATTTTGATTTTGATGATATGTCCATGCTTGCTAAAAATTTTAAAAAGTTTCTTAAATTTTCAAAAGAAAATTCTTCCGATAAAATTTTTTTTGAGAAAAATAAAAAGAAAGATAAGGCCAAAGAGAGCGGTGAGAAAGAAAAAGATAAAGAGAATTAGAAAATAGAAAAGGAATAAGAAGAAGAGAGATGTTTTGAATGTAAGGGTAAGGGGCATAAGGCATTTGAGTTTCCCATCAGAATAAACATAAAGAGAAATAAGGTTACCATGACAGTCACTCTTCGTGATAGTGAGGAGGAGGTGAAGGATTCGGGGGATGATCTTCACATGGGATATGTGTAGCACTTTTAGCTAGTCACGTGACCACACCTAGTATGTCCCGTGACAAATAGGACACTTGTGCACGTGAGACCCCCGAGGAGGAGGATGATTTGATTATTTCTAGTGATTGTGAGAGTGAGTGCGCTAGTGAAGGTAAAAGTGAGATCCAAATAGCATTTAGAGATTTATATGCCGCGACCTTAAAGTTGAAAAAGTTGAATCAAGAATTAGGTCTTAGAATGTTAGATTTTGAGAGATAGAGAGATATTTTGAGGGGATTTGACGAGTCGACAAATCAACTCTAAAAGGTAAAGTTTACTTTGAGTGAGCAGTTGATCATCATAGGTCCGAAAAAGAGTGAACTTGCAGCCCGTGTGGTCCAATTAGAGAGAGATATCGAATGAGATCGGGAGGTAAAGGTCACTATAGAGTGTAACACCCCGCATTTTCATGCATTAAATATTTAATTAATTCGGGAATTGAAAATTACTTGTGAGTCGTAATTTAATTGAATTAATTATGGAAAATTTTATTTAAATATTAATCGAGGAGTAAAGGGTTAATATTTACGGGAAGTTATTTACTAAGTGAATAGTAATTATTTATTTAAGTCATTTCGAGTATTAATGACAGGGTATGCACTTATTTCAACCGGGAGTCGGTATAGACTAAAGGGGTGAGGGGATAAACATTTTTATAAATTAACTCGGATGCCAATTCTGAGTGTACGGTTGAGTCCGGATGGGCCGAGATAGTCGGAAAAGTGCACCCGGGGGTTGTAAACGGGTCACGGGGTGTTTTTAGACATAGCCGGGCCCACACGGGGGCATTTGGGTCACTTGGGCTTGGCCCATTAGGCAAAAAAGGGATTTAGGTAAATCAAGGAATTAGAAGGAATAAGAAAATGGCTGATAGAGTTTTAGAAAAAGGCTAAGTGGATTAAGGAACCCTAATAGCAGTTAAAGGCAATTTTGGGATCACTAGAGAGCCAACAAGGATCATCTCCAACCTTGGAATTCATCTCTGAATCAGACACTACGAAACCTAAGGCAAGTGGATAACTTGCAATAGTATTGAATCTATTTTTCAATTCATATTCATGTGATGTGATTGATTAAAATTCGTTTTGGGTGTTCATGGCATAAACATGGGATTTTGAAAATAATAATCTGATTTACGAATTTGAGTAAGGATTCATGTAAAATCTGATATTTATAAGTTGATACACATCTGGTAGGATGATTTCTGGATAATTAGAAATGAATTTGGTGAATGGATTTGGGATGTAAATGTGTAAGGAATTAAAGATGGATATTTTCCCAAATTCAGAAATTGTAGTTAATGGACAAATTAATGATGTTGGTGGACATTCTGGAGGTCCCTAATAAGGTTTCTAACATGTATTAAAGCTAAGAGGACTTGAGGTTACTGGTAGAAGGAATTAGGGTTTGAGAATTTTCGTCCATGGCTGATTCTGTCTTCGCGAAGAAGACGAAGACCTGTTCAATCGATCGATCGAAGGTCTGGGGTCGATCGATCGAAGGTCAGCAGATTTCGGCAATTCTGCCCAGTTATGTATATAAAAGAAAATTTATATAATAAATCCTTATGTAATTAATTATGGGGAAATTAATACATGGGTTTAAACCTAATTAATCATGAGTAAAGTTAATTAGGATTTGAGGAATTTTTGGTGTCACGTAATGATAAGAAAAGATTCGAGAGTCGGGAATTTAGACTCGGGTGAGGTTATTCGGACTACAAGAGTAAGTCTAATTTTACGGTGGGAGCGACACCAAAGGTGACTTAATTAATTAATGTGCGAATTAATTAATAATTAGGGTTGGATCATAAATTCTTAATAAATTAAATAGGCTTGTGTTACGGATTTAGTACATGGTGTAGCCGGGACATTTTATATATATATATATATATATATATATATATATATATATATATATATATATATATATATATATATATATATATATACGGTGTGTGATAGTATATATATATAGTGTGTGCATTAATATCAGAGATTGAATATTACTATTATATACTCTAGTGCTATAGGGGGAGGTTGTGCGTAGTGGATGAATCCCCTAGCTTGAGGAGTAGGGCGAGTATAATCCCAGGTCATAGCGTCCGTTATATGGGTGAGGGACATCTCACTTTCAGGGAAGGAATATGACCGCCTCCAATTCGTATGTTAAACTAAGTTAGTGAGCGAATCTAACTTGGATAACTAGGTTACGTGAATACACCTAGTGGGATACCACTTGGGAAAATTTATATTTTGTGAGTATTCTTACTCGGTCGAGAGTTTGTATTAAATGTTATTCCAGTATGTTTGTGAATACGGTAATATGATTAATTATATAATTAGGTAAATAATTATATATGGGATAATCAATGCATAGTGAAAAATGCATTATGTGCATAACAAGTGTGAATGTTATAATTGAAGAGATTGAGATTAGTGGATTTATATTATTATGGGTTTATTTAGATGCCCTATACCTTGTCACTTGTGGATTTGGATTTATTTTATTGCATTAGCGCTCCGTTCGCTCTCTCCGAGCGGGTGGGGTGTTACATACGTGGTCAGTTCGTACGAGTTAAATTAGTCCCTTGCGAGGTGTTAGTGCCTCTTACGGGGCCGTTCCGGGGTTAGTTTAGGTTTTTACCCTCTAACAGCACGTTTTTAAGCCTAATCTAAATTTATTCAAATTACCATCATATTCTCATACCGGAAGTCTCGTGACTACGTGATCAGTTCCTACGAGTTCCATTAGTCCCTTGCGAGGTTAGTGCCCCTTACATGGCCGTTTGGGAACTTTTTTGAGTTTTCACCCTCAAATGGCATTTTTTTAAGCATAATCTAGATATTTTCAAATTATTATCATATTCTCAAACCTAGAGACCTGTGACTACCCGGTGAGTTCCTACAAGTTATATTGGTCCCGTGCGAGGGGGTCATGCCTCTTATGGGGATATTTGGGGATTGTTTTGGGGTTTTACCCTCAAATGGCATGCTTTAAGCATAATCAAGATATTTTCAAATTATCGTCAGATTCTCAAATTGGGAAACTCGTGACTACACGATTAATTTCCACAAGTTACATTGATCCCGTGCGTGTTCATGCCTCTTACGGGACCGTTTGGGGGTTGGTTTGAGCTTTCACCCTAAAACAACATGTTTTTAAGCATAATATAGATATTTACAAATTATCATCTCATTCTCAAATCGAGAGACCTGTGACTACGCGGTTGATGGTACATTTTTATTTCTAAAGCGAAAAGTGTTTTAAGGATGACAATAATAAATTCTATTTTTATGAAAAACCTTTTTCCCATTTTTAATTCGCACCAAGTTGTGAACAATTTTAACTTAACCAAATTCTATCTTAATTAATCCTAAACATACATCTAGTGATTAAAGCAAGTAAAATAAAGTAAAGAATACTCACAACGTCGGATGTACGAGGAAAACCACAATGGGAAAAACCTTAGATGGCCTAAGCCAGACAATCACTATGAATGTGGAATTGCAACAAACAGACACAAGTCTTACTCAACGACTCGATCCCCACGAGACTTGACTCTCTTCTAATTTTCAACCACTCCTCTCATAGTTCCCACATAGAAAGTCCTTCTTACATGATACCTATCCACAACACACGCGTCCACGTATGTCTTGGTGTCCACCGATATGGCTTGTAACATCTACGATGTTGAAATCGGATTCCAATGAATCTTCACCGCAAAACCAATAATGTTCAAGTGTAGAACAACTCTTCTTAGTGCCACAAATATTACTATAGCATATGTTAATGATAACTTGGATATTTGAAACTCTAAGGATGCATTTACTTTGGAAAACATTAGAAAACTTGTGTGCAGAAACGTGTTGGTTCGTAAATAGTTTTTCCAGAATGCACACTTACGAAGTCTTAAGGAAACACACTATAAATACTTTTGTTAAGGCGGTGGCTCGTTCGAATGAGGGAATATGTCGCTCGAACGAGATGACCATGTCGTTCAAACGACAGAGGCATCTCGCTTGAATGACAGTGAATGTCCCTTGAAGTATTTTGGCGATGCGCGTAGTTTAAATCATTTCAAACACTTACAAAACATTTATTTAATAAAATAGCATCCTTATCTTTATAAAAATTAAATTTTGAGTCTCACTAAACTTACGTAGTCATACTTGAGTGATCTCGGAATGCAACTAAACTTGAAGGCGAATAAACTTGCACCAATTTAAACTTCGGCATAATTAATTCCTTGAAGATTTTATCGCAACGTCATCAATAAACTTTAGCACGACATAGTCTGTGTGGTACCGTGATAATAAAAATACGACCTATGACTCAAACGTGTTTTGTTCCGGGAATAAGTCAAAACTATACAATGGACTCAATTGGAAATTTTATCCTTACAAATCTCCCCCTTTGACTGTTTCGTGACAAAACCAATAGTGCAATGCCTAAGCCGAGACGTCAAGCTGTATGACGCCTAAATCCCATCCCATAAACCTAAAAATAAAAAATACATGACAAGACTAGTAAACAATGGTCCATCAGGCATGAAACTATCTCTAAATGTTTGAATGTGATGTAGTCTTGAAATTGTCTTGAAATCTCGAATCTCTTAAAGCATACCTACACACATGAAACAGATAAATACCCAGTGAAGTATGGAGGAACAAATGATATAAATCATAATATAATATGTTAGCAAATTATTTTGATACCAATTTGAAACAAAAAAAAACTTTTAACTCCGGATATCAAATATGCACATAAACAACAAACCAATGTAGATACCAATATGTTCAAAAAATAAACGTAGTACTCAACAAAAATCTCCCCCTACATCACATACATCTCTCCCCCTTTTTGTCTCAAATAGAAAACTCGGTAAAAAGATAAACTTATCTATCATGATATAAATCAATGAAATATATCTAGATAATTATGCAAACAACTAGCTAATAAAGATCAACAGTAACAAATCTGTAGACAGTAAACAGTAATCACACAAAAATGAATTAATCAAACTAAACAGGTCTGATTAAAAGAATTCATTGCTGCAAAATATGTGATTAATATGAATATGCATATAACAAAACTGCCTGAAAGCAACAAACCAGTACTAAAAAATATGACCCAGATGCAGAAAGGTACTGAAACATAATGAATTGCGAAAACCAAACATCGCTCGAACGAGACAAAGGTGTCGCTTGAATGATAAAGCGACGTCGCTCGAACGATAACTTCGTGCGACACACTGATGTCGCTCGAATGAGCAAACAAAAATCCCAGTTCCAGTATAGAAGGTTAAACAGTGTTGCCCAGTGAAAAAAATTCGTCAAAAATCTAACTGGAAGGGACTCAAAACTGCAAAACAGTACCAAAAAAGTAGCTAAACTAAGAAAAACAAAATAACCAAATGTGAGTCGCATGCTAGCATAGTACCAATTTGCTCGAACAAGAACATGGAATGTATGGGCATGAACTACAATAAATGAATCACAATTCCAACACATTGAAATGATCAAGAAGCTCTAATTGATAACTATAAATCATCAAACTTTATTTTAGTCATATGTGACAATCAAAGTGTGACCTAAATGAACTAAATAATAAAACATGCACACAAATCCAAAATTTGGATGATTCTACAAACAATGGCGTCATGGCACGATTTTTTAATGTTAGGATTCGTGGTGTAAACCTGTTTAATTTATCCATCCAAAACTCCCTAAAATATATATCATATTTTCTTTTGAATGAACATAAACTAATTTGGCCCATTTTTGGCATATGCTTCTTTTTACTGCCTTTAATTATTTTGGGCCCCTTTAAATAAAAGTTGACACACCCCAACCCAGTTACTTATAATTAAGTTTGAAATTCAAATTGAGTGAAACCATAATTAATTTAACCAAAACATAAACACGAGTTTTAATTTCAGAGTCATCATTGTAAATCCATATAATTGAAAACCTTTTTACAACATCAGAGTATTCATGCCCATAAAAACTTGCTTGAATGATAAGTTAACTTAATTACATCATTTACATTTAAATAAAATCCATGTTTCTCCCATTCCTGGCTAACCCAACCCGACCTCCTAGATTTGGCAGTGACCTCGCATTACCTGAAAAACATAAATATTAGAACCATGAGCAACCCAGCTCGGTGAATGAACCACTACTACACTATTGCATAAGTTTTAAATGCAATAAATCATATTCCTGTAATGATATATATATAATTATCCGGATCATTCGTAAGAATGACCAACTTTTTTGAATCATGATTCACATATCCTATCTAAATAGAAAATTATCCCCCCTCCTGGTCGAGGAGTAACCCCTTGTCATTAATAGATAAATCTCCCTCATTCCGGGTCGGGGAGTAATCTCCCATTTTGGTAAATCAAAATGAACAATTTTATAGTCATAACATTATGATCATATTCATAACATTATATAAATACATCATTCCAGTGAGTACACTCACCTTGGGTTGTCAACTATGTATTTATGTTTCCTTCGGGTGGAGCTGAACTGGGTTGATTAGACATTACACCTATCAATAAAACTAAATCAGTATTGAATACCAATCATAAGTATTATCCTATCACACTTATGTAAATTTCAATGACTATATATCAACAATATACTTTCACTTAAGTCACGTTTCATGAAACATGAGTAAAGACAAAATAATGGTATGCATATTGATAAAGTTATGGACATTCGACCGTAAGAAATACCTCATAAGGAATTTATAACTAAACCTAAGAAAATATGAAATCATACTTCTCAATGGATATACACATGAAACAAGTACTCAAAAGACTCTTTGGAAAGAGGAGATAACAATATTCTTTTATGGGTTATCCAGTATGGCCTTAAATTATTGTCCTCTATACTCAACCATACTATATGCCTAAATTGAATAAATAAATGTGTACAACCTTATCAATATGAAAACATATATGAATATAATTTCCAGTACAAGTGACGGTGTAATTTTTCAATCTTCCTAGAGAAAGTTATGACCATTTCTTTACAACACAAAAATCTTCCCTGCAAGCTCCTTTATTATTCCTTCAATTCAAAGAATTTTCATAATTTTTTTCTAGCATAAATTTTCATGATTTTCAACCCATTTTTAGTACACATACTGAATAGTACATAATTGAATTTGCATAATTTGTTGACTTCATTTGCTATCTCCAAAGCTTGACCAAACTCATGGAATACCAAAATAAAATATAGAAATAGTAACTATATACCATCTTGCAACCGTCACTAAGGCCTAAACACGGGGAGTTAAATTCTAATTATTGGATATGATATGAATATATGAGTCTACTTTCATATCTAATTGGAATTTATCAATTCTAGTAAGCACACAAATAGATATGCATGTTTGAATACAAGGGGTATTAATACAAAGCAATATTACCTATAAACACCACTTATCTCACATATGAACCAATACATATTATCACAAAGGATGATGGAATTTTAATCAATAATTCAAGATTTATATAATTTTAAATAAGTATAATACAAGATTAAAACAAAATTAACACATAATTTTACCTTGGAAACACCTTAAGAATTTTTTTCCTATCTTTTACTTGTAACCCTTTATTCCTTAACGTCTACTTCTCTTTCCTCAAGCTAATAACACTTCAAACTGAACCTAGGGACTTATTTGCTGAAGAAATAGGTTAGAAGAAGAGTTTTAGGTCGACAAAGGCATGTCTCCTTTCCATCCAATCAAATTAGACCGTTTGGTTTACTAAAAGACAATTTACCACTTAAAAGGAATGGACATATTTTCCTCTTGTTCGTAAATTTGTCCTAACTTCTTACTCGAACATCTATTTGATGCAACGTTTGTTGTGTTACAACTCTAACTCACATCTCTACAATTATCTAGCTTTAACCTCAAGTCAATTGTAATGTTATAAGGGTCAAAACTAGTCTTAAACAGGAATATTTCTATCGAAAATAACAAAATTTTGTGTTCGTACGTAACTCGACATTTCACGATTTATGAAAGTTGTATTAGATTAAACATAATAACTTAACATTAGATATGCTAATAACACATTATTCATATCACATAAGATAAGCATGATTTAAATATAATTTATCATATTTATATCTGGGTTATCTCAACTTACCCCCTTAGAAAATTTCATCCCTGAAATTTAATATGAAGTTCACTTACCAAACAAATGGGGATACTGTTTCTTCATGTTATCCTCCATTTCCCAAGTTCATTCTTTAATTCTATGGCTCATCCACATAACTTTAACTAAGGTAATAACTTTATTTCTCAGTACTTGCTCCTTGTAATTAATAATTTCCACCGGTTCCTCGATATACGTTAAGTGTTCCTTCTGTTCAACAGATTGAGTTTTCAATCGATGAGATGAATCTGCCAAATACTTACAAAGCATCGATACGTGGAACACATCGTGTAAATGAGACAACTCTAGAGGTAATGCTAATATATATGCCAAGGTCCCAATTATTTCCAGCACTTCATATGGTCCAATGTATCTTGGACTTAGTTTCCCCTTTTTCTCAAATCTCATAACGCCTTTCCATGGGGAAATACGTAGGAATACAAAATCCCCCTTTTGAAATTCCAATGGAAGATTCCTTTTATCTACATAAAATTTTTGCCTACTTTGCTCTATCTTTATCCGTTCCCGAATCATTTTAATCTTTTTTGTTGTCATATCTATCAATTCAGGACCCAAAATTTTCCTTTCACCTACTTCATCCCAACACAAAGGCATTCTACATCTCCTCCCATAAAAAGCTTCATACGGAGCCATACCAATACTGGACGGATAATTATTATTATACGAGAATTCCATCAATGGAAAATGATCATCCCAACTACTTTTGAAGTTAAATACATAAGCTCGTAACATGTCTTCTAATATTTGAATTGTCCTTTTAGATTGCCCATCAGTTTGTGGATGAAATGCAGTGCTGAACTTCAAACTTGTGCCCATGGCATTCTGTAGACGAGGCCAAAACTTAAAAGTGAACGTTGGGTCTCTATCTGGAACAATTGACACTGGTTCCCCATGAAAACGCATAATCTCATCAACGTACATACGTGCATACTTTTCCATAGTGTAGGTGGTCTTAACTGGAAGAAAATGGGTCGACTTCATCAATCGGTCTACAATCACCCCAATAGAATCATGCATCTTTGGTGACCTTAGTGATCCTGTAACAAAGTCCATCGTTATATGCTCCCACTTCCATTATAGAATAGGCAATGACTGTAATAATCCCGCCGACTTTTGATGCTCTGGGTTTACTTGCTGGCATACTAAACATTTAGCTAGAAATTCTGTGATTTCACGTTTTATATTGTTCCACAAGTAATACTCCTTCAAATCTCTGTACATTTTGGTACCTCCTAGATGCATAGATTAAATAGAACTATGTGCCTCTTCTAATATATCCTTCTTTAAGGATGGATCATTCGGTACACAAATTCTATTTTTATAACACAACGATTCATTATTCTTAATCTCAAAGTCACTCTTTCTACCATCCCGAACTTCATGTTTCTTCTTCTCAAGGAACGAATCATTGATCTGCAAATTTCGTATGCGTTCTACTAGTAAAGTTCTCACTATAACATGTGCTAACAATCCTCCCCTTTTTAAAAACTTTAATTCAATCCCCATCGATGCCAAGTCACGAATATTTCCAACATGTGCACACTGTATGCAACCAACAATCCCTGATATTTTCAACTCAAAGCATCTACTAATACATTGGCCTTCCCAGGATGATAGTGGATGGTACAATCATAGTCTTTAATCAGCTCTATCTAACGCCTCTATCTCAAATTCACTTCTCTTTGTGTAAACAAGTATTTCAGACTTTGATGATCCGTAAATATCTCACAAGTTTCTCCATATAAGTAATGTCTCCATAACTTCAAAGCAAAAACAATGGCTAGTAGCTCTAAATCATTTGTAGGGTAGTTTCATTCATGCGTCTTTAATTTTCTGTAAGCATAAGCTATTAACTTCACATTCTGCATAAGAACAGATCCTAACCCTTGAAATGAAGAATCTATATAAATTACGAAAGACTCATTCCCATACGGAATAATAAGTATAGGAGCTGAAACCAACCGCTTCTTTAATTCTTTAAAAATCCTTTTGTATTCTTCATCCTACATAAACTTCACTTCTTTACGGGTCAACTTTGTCAATTATAACACAATTGCTGAAAATCCCTTAATGAATCCGCGATAGTAACCTGCCAATCCTAGGAAACTCCTAATTTTTGTCATTCATAGAACTTTACCATTCAATTATTGCTTCCACCTTCTTTAGATCAACATATATTCCATTTCCCGAGACAACATGCCCTAAAAACATAATTTCATTCAACCAAAACTCACACTTGCTGAATTTAGCAAATAATTTCTTCTCTCTCAAAATTTGAAATACAAGTCTCAAATGTTTCTCGTGTTCCTCCATGCTATGCGATAAAATCAACACATCGTCTATGAATACAATCACAAATGAATCAATGAAAGGGTGGAATACTGATTCGTATCAAATATTGCATATTTTCGCCCTGTATCTTTATGCATTCTAGCACTTTTACGGTCCTTAATACCTATATTTACGTTCATTAACTAGACAACCTTAGATTTGGATATATACATGCTTTACATGGGTTAATTGTGCTTGTATAGGTATTGGAACGCTCAAAGTGAGGATCCGTTGCATTTCGGAGAAGTTTCGTCATCGGACGCTACTTCAAGGTCATTTTAGTCAATTCACATTTCATCTTCAGCTCATGTAAATTCCACAGACGCGTAATTCATTGATCAAGATTTGCGTGGTTGTAAACGGTGCACGATTTTGAGTTCGGATGGTGATGTTATGGTCATTTCCATTTGCAACCTTTTCCCCCTCTTCATGGACAAAAGAGCTGCCAAAAAAAGAGTACCGGTCGATCGCATTTCAAGGCCCAGTCGATCATGGTTTTGCATTTTGTCGTGGAAAGGAGACAGTGTGCCTCACATTGAAGGCACGATCAACCGTTCCTCTTCGACTGGTCGACCGCGTATACCAGATATTTGTTGATCTTTTCCTTTTCTTTTCTTTTCCCTTTTCTTTTCTATTTTATTTCCCACTTACATTTGATAGGTAGGGTCTTGCCACGGCGCGAGAGTTACCTACGCGCCGGTCATTTTGAATTCGGCTCACTTGAACTATCAAAAACCCAAATTATGAATACACTCAACGGGTGAGTATAGCATTAAGTCGGGTATCGAAATATCCACAGAGACGATTTGCTAGAATTTATACAGTTTAATACTCCTAAATAAAAGTGTAAAAGATAAATTACAAACTAAAAAGGAAAAGATGTAAAAAGGGAAATGATTAATCTAGGCGAGTGTATTGAAGCTAGATTAACAAAGCGAGTAAAACTATAGGTTGCGCCGAATATCCCTCACCCGAGTTAATTAGTATAAAATGCTTACATGGGTCGACGAGTTATTACAAATGCATCTCGTTTCGACAGCTAATTGATTCAAGGGTTGTCACGCCCCTTAACTCGTATAAAATCTTAATATGATTTTGGCATCAACAAATACCCCGGAAATTATGCACAAAAGGTCGTAAGCACGGAACATACATGATATGCCCCGTCAAATCCCTAGGCCTAATAACTAGGACAATGCACCCGAAATAGACCCGTAAACTCCATCACCAAAGCAAAGCAACATGTCAACCCGGAATGAGTTCAATCTAGCACAACCTAGACTAACTTAGCTAGAAATCATATTAAAAATGCGATAAAGAAACGTGATAAATAAACGCAATAAAACTACACTAGAAAGAAAGGAAAGAAAGAATGTGAATCTAATTATGAAAGTATGTAAACTAACTACAAAGCAAGAATTAATGGAATACAAACTATATTAATGGAGAGGGAAGATGAATAGTGCAACTTACAACCCAATTGGGTGTCAAACCAAGAATAATTGAAGAAGAACTCTCCAAAACCCTCAAACCCTAAGCTATTCTAACCTAAAACGAAATATATCTGATATTTACAAAAAAATTGCTTTATATAGTGAGTGAGAAATAAAATAGAAAAGAAAAGGGAAAAGAAAAGAAAAGAAAAGGAAAAGATCAACAAATATCTGGTATACGCGGTCGACCGCGGTCGATCAGGCCTTGAACCGCAGTCGACCGATACTATGTTTTTTGCAGCTCTTTGGTCCATGAAGAGGGGGAAAAGGATGCAAACGAAAACGACCATAACTTCATTTTACGGACTCGTAATCGAGCACCGCTTGTGGCCACGTGAAGCTTGTTCAACGTACTATGCATCCGTAGAAATTTCATGAGCTTAAGATGAAACATGAATTGACTAAAATGCCCTTGAAGTAGCATCTGAAAATAAAACTTCTCCGAAATGCAATGGATCCTCACTTTTAGCATTCCAATGCCTACAAAAGCACAATTAACCCCTGTAAAACATGAATATATCCAAATACAAGGTTATCTAATTAATAAGCATAAATATAGGCATTAAGGTCCGTAAAAGCGCTAGAATTCATAGAGATATAGGGTGGAAATATGTAATATTTGATACGAGTCAAATACCAGGTTCATCAAGTCCATAAAAACTACTAGAGCATTAGTCAATCCAAATGGCATCACCAAAAACTCATAGTGCCCATATCGAGTCCGAAAAGCTATTTTGGAAATATCACTATCCTTCACTTTCATTTGGTGCTAACCCGATCTCAAATTAATTTTCGAAAATACTGTGGCCCCTTGTAATTGATCAAAAAAATCATCGATACGAGGTAGAGGGTACTTGTTTCTAATGGTCACCTTATTCAATTGTCAATAATCAATACATAATCGCATTGTTTCGTCTTTATTTTTCACAAATAACACTGGGGCTCCCCATGGCGAAACACTAGGCCGAATGAAACCTCTTCTTATCAGATCTTGAAATTTCACTTTCAATTCTTTCAACTCTATTGGTTCCATTCTATATGGAGCAAGGGAAATTAGACTAGTACCTGGAATTAATTCAATGGAAATCTCTACTTCCCTATCGGGTGACAATCCTGGCAATTCCTCTGGGAAGACATCAGAAAATTCCCTAACTACTGGTATATCTTCAACTTTAAGTGCTTCCTTACTAACATCAATCACATAAGATAAATACCCTATACAACCTTTACTCAATAACATTTGGCTCTTAATTCCTGAGATAAGACAATTAGGGAAAATATTCCTTTCTCCTATAAACTGGAACTCAAGTTCACCAGGCAGATGAAATGTAACGTATTTTTAAAAATAATCAATGGAAGCATGATATGATGATAACCAATCCAGCCCCAATGTGATATCAAAATCCAGAATGGCCAACGGTATCGAATCAACATATAAATCTCATTCCCTCATTCGTAAGACACAATCTTTATAAACATGCTCCACCAGATTTACACGTTCCATTGGGGTCGAAGTATATAAGGCACAATTGAGAAATGAACATGGTCTACCCAAATATGAAATAATATGTAATGCCACAAATGAATGCGTAGATCCAGGATCAATGAGTGCATCTAAATCTTTGTTTGCAATATAAAGTTTACATGTAACCACTTTCGGTGTAGCATGGGCATCTTGCAGCGTCATCGCAAACACTCTTCCTCCTGATCTCGTTCCACTTGCTTGTTATATAGCTCTTCCCTTTGTGGAACTGCCTCGAGAGGATCCTTTATGAGGCCCCACACTACTGAATGAGACTGATCTTGATAACATAGGATAATTCTTTCTCAAATGGCCCTTCTGATAACAGTTAAAGATTCTATATTCAGTAACATTGGGCAATTTCTCTTCATATGACCCGATGTCCCACAAAAGAAATAAATATTCGGATCTCCTTGTGCTGAAACTCTTGAACCTCTTACACCACTAGCTTCACCCCTTTGCGAACTACCTCCCATACCTCTACCATGCTCAAATTTGTTCCCTCCAAGTCTCGAATATTCTGTACCATTACCTTTTTGATAATTCGAATCAAATTTGTTTTTCTTTACACCTCGTTCTCGATTCCCCCTCGCTTCATTTACGTCCTTTTCAACCAACATCGATTTGTTCACCAAGGCTGAATAATTAACAGTCTCTAAAGTCGACAACCATGATTTAATGACTAACCCAAGTCCATCGAGATATCGGTTGCACATATCTTCCCCATTCTATATAAACCTCAAAACAACCAGAGATAAGGCTGTAAGTTTAGCTTCGTATTCTCTAACTGTCATGCTCCCCGAATTCAATACGAAATATTCCTCCTCCCTTTGTTTTCGATACATTGGGGGGAAATACTTATCATATAAAGCTTTGACAAAAGCATCCCATGAGATCACATTCCCACCTCCTAGAGTAATAACCAATTTTTTTTGGCATCCCACCAATATTTAGCTTCTCCTTTCAGCATATACGTCACCAAGATCACTCGTTCATTTTCAGGCATTCTCATTACCCCAAAAATAAGTTCAATCTCTTTAATCCATATTTCTTCCTCTGTTGGATCAACTGCTCCTTTAAATGAGGGTAGATTCATTTCAATAAATTTCTCATGTGAAGTACCCCTTTTCTTCCTGGTGTATTACCTCCTCAGCCCTGGATAATGCTTGTGCCTCCAGTTTCCTGGACTGTTGTTCTTCCATATGATCCATAAATCTAGCTTGTTGCTCTGATATTAAAGTCACAGGACATGCCATTTTTTTCATGTCTGCCAATTGTGTCGGGTTAGGTTCTACATTTCCATGAACAGGTTGCTCAACCTCTGCCTTGGCTACCATATTTGAAGCCTCATCTCCTATTCCCACACTCACATTCCCTCCTTCCATTCTTTTATATCTGAATTGGATCAAAGATATAATAACATACATATATACATATCTTTCCTAACATAATCGTTAGTGTCAAACAAAACACATTTTTAACATTCAATGCCAAATCGAGACTCTTCTAACTCCATAACCTCTAAAAACTAGGCCCTGATAGAAAAAGTTGACACACCACAACCCAGTTACTTATAATTAAGTTTGAAAGTCAAAGTGAGTCAAACCATGATTAATTTAACCAAACCATAAACACGAGTTTTAATTTCAGAGTCATCATTGTAAATCCATATAACAGAAAACCTTTTTACAACATCAGAGTAGTCATGCCCATAAAAACTTGCTTGAAGGATAAGTTAACTTAATTACATCATTTACATTTAAATAAAATCCATATTCTCACATTCCTAGCTAACCCAACCCGACCTCCTAGATTTGACATTGGCCTCACATTACCTGAAAAACATAAATATTAGAACCATAAGCAACACAGCTCAGTGAATGCACAACTACTACACTATTGCATAAGTTTTAAATACAATAAATCATATTCCTGTAATAATAGATATATAATTATCTGGATCATTCCTAAGAATGACCAACTTTTCTGAATCATGATTCACATATCCTGTCTAAATAGACAATTCTCCCCCATTCCTGGTCGAGGAGTAAACCCTTGTCATTAATAGACAAATCTCCCCCATTACGGTTCAGGGAGTAACCTCCCATTTAGGTAAATCGAAATGAAAATTTTTATATTCATAACATTATGATCATATTCATAACAGTATACAAATACAGCATTCCAGTGAGTACACTTACTTTGGGTTGTCCACTATGTATTTATCTTTCCTTCGGGTGGAGCTAAACTGGGTTGATTAGACCTTACACATGTTAACCCAAAGAAATAAGTATTGAATATCAATCATAATTATTATCCTAACACACTTATGTAAATTTCAATGACTATATAACAACAATATACTTTCACTTAAGTCACATTCCATGAAAGATGAGTAAAAACAAAACAATGGTATACATGTTGATAAAGTTATGGACATTCGACCATAGGAAATACCTCATAAGGAATTTATAACTAAACTCAAGAAAATATGAAATCATAATTATCAATGTATATACAAATGAAACATGTACTCAAAATACTCTTTAGAAAGAGGAGATAACAGTATTCTTTTACAGGTTATCCAGTATGGCCTCAAATTATTGTCCTCTATACTCAACCATACTATATTCCTAAATTGTATAAATACAAGTGTCCAACCTTATCAATATGAAAACATATATGAATATACTTTCCATTAAAAGTGTCGGCGTAATTTTCAAGCTTCCTAAAGCAAGTTATGACCATTTCTTTACAACACAAGAAATCTGCCCTACAAGCTCCTCTATTGTTCCTTCAACTTCAAAGAATTTTCATAATTTTTATCCACCATAACTTTTCATTATTTTCAACCTATTTTCAGTACACATACTTAATTGTATAGAATTAATGTTTCATAATTTTTTTACTTCATTTGCTATCTCAAAATCTTGACCAAACTCAAGGAATACCGAAATGAAATATACAAATAGCAACTATATACCAACTTTCAACCATGATTAAGGCCTAACCACAAAGAGTTAAATTCTAATTCTAGGATATGATATGAATATATGAGTCTACTTTCATATCCAATTGGAAGTTATCAATTCCAGTAAGCACACAAAGAGATATACAAGTTTGAATACAAGGGGTTTCAATACAAAGAAATATGACCTATAAACATCACTTATCTCACATATGAATCAATACATATTATCACAAGGGATGATGGAATTTTAATCAATAATTCACGATTTATATACTTTTAAATAATTATAATACAAGATTAAAACAATATTAACACATAATTGTACCTTGGAAACACCTTAAGGATTTTCTTGGAATGTTTTTCCTAGCTTTTCCTTGTAACCCTTTCTTCCTTAACTTCTACTTCTATTTCCTCAAGCTAATAACACTTCAAACTGAACCTAGGGACTTATTTGCTGAAGAAATAGGTTATAAGAAGAGTTTTAGGTCGACAAAGGCATGCCTCCTTTCCATTCAATCAAGTTAGACCATTTGGTTTACTAAAAGATAATTTACCACTTAAAGGGAATGGACAGATTTTCCCCTTATTCGTAAATTCATCCTAACTTCTTAATCGGACATCTGTTTGATGCACTGTTTGTTTTGTTACAACCCTAAATCACATGTATACAACTATCTAGTTTTCACCTCAAGTCAGTTGTAATGTTACAAGGGTCAAAACTAGTCTTAAACAGGAACATTTCTATCGAAAATAACAAATTTTTTGTTCGTACATAACTCGACATTTCACGATTTATGAAAGTAGTATTAGACTAAACATAATCACTTAACATTTGATATACTAATAACGCATTATTATATCACATAATATAAGCATGATTTAAATATAATTTATCATATTTATATCCGGGTTGTCACAGTGGCTTTCACGACGAGTCAATTTTACACTCTCGCAGCCATTTACCATGAACACTCATTATTTTTCAATTACAATCCTCACGATAAAAAGTTCTTACATGCAGACCTCCTCCTTATGTATACTTACGTATAGATGACAAGATTGATATAAGAACGTCTCACCAGACTCAAATATGCAAGAGATGTCAAACATCCATATAAACCCATGCATGTGTGCAAAGATGGCATATGTTCCAAGTCGAATCAAAATGCATATCAACTTTGAAACATCCCATAATACAATGGTTAAGATCATTCTAAGCATCAATAATTATGACCAAATTTCCTTGCCACATGGAAAATGAAAGGAAGGGGGTCCAGGCACACCAATATGCCACATCAAACATGTAAACTCAAAAACAAAAACAAATCGAAAATCTTTTTAGTTTTTCAACATATTTTGACTCAAATAAATGAAAAATATTTTTTGTATTTTCTCAAAATTATAATAAACCAATAATATTTATGTATTTTTCAAATAAGACTCAATAAAAGAAAAATATAATACAAAATGATATGCATGTCAAAACACTAGCAAGATATAAATCATGATGCAAAGACTAGTGTATGACAAACATGGTAACACAATCATCCTAACCCAAGTAGGTGTAACATGACGGGTGGGGGTTTTGGGAATCGAAACGACTTTATTTCTAAACTTCCTAGGAGCATTCCTATGGTCATAGAAGAAAAAAGGTCTAAGGTTACCCTTCCTACCACAATGTGTGCAAGTATAAAGACGGCGGGAATGATTACCAAAATGTCGACCTCTCCTCATGTTCCTAGTGGTCACTTTCACACGGTTGGTATTGGCTTTAGGAATGGGAACAACTCTATCATCGTAGCCTATACCACACCTATCACTTTTGACTTGGACGGTGCCTAACATCCTATACAACTTCTCCAACCTATATTCTAAGTCAAACTTAACCTTACTTAAGTCTTTCAACTTTTCCTCCAAATCACAAATCCTAAGCTCAAGCAGACGCCTAGACTCCTTAAACTCTGGAAACTCCTTTTTCAAAGTCTCCCTCAAACCACGAAGACAATCTCTCTCTTTCTCCACATATTATAAATTTTCCCTAATCTTCTTCTCCCATTACCTAAAATCCTCAATTAAAGCATCGTTATTTTCTATGGCACGCTCATTCCACCTATCTTTCAATTTAGAGTTAGCCTTTTTCACTTTCACCGCCTCGGCATACAACTCATTAAATGCAACTTGCAGCTCTTTCACATCCACCTCCTCGTCCTCACTAACTTCTCCCTCACTCACTTGGGATTAAACGGCCTCAAAAGTGTCAAGCACATGAGAATATTCATGGGAAGATTTATCGTCGTCGCACATATGACATGCTAAGAAATCAACGAACTTGCTCTCATTGGGGGAACTCTCTCCCTATTTCATTTCACTATCACTTAAGGAGGCACTATAAGCTATCGATTTCTTTTCCTCTTTCTTAACTCTAGTGGGACACTCGACTACTTTGTGACCATATCAGTTACACCCAAAACACCTATACGACTCAACCCTATTAAATTTCTCGCCTTTATCTTTAGGGGTGGACTCTACCTTGTTGTTCTTGAATTTCTCAAACTTTTTGGCATCTTTTGATCGCTTTTGAAACTTAAGAATTTTTTTGAACTTTTTAGCCAATAAAGTGAAATCCTCAAAATCAGAATCGTCATCCGAAACTTTAGTTTCCTTCTTCTGGGCTTTCAAGGCAATGCCATTTTTTTTCTTTAGCACTTGCTTGGAGGTAAACATATCGAGTTCATAGGTTTGTAAGTCACCTACAATCTCTTCAAGTTTCGTCGAATCTAGCATACTTAAGGAGTTTAAAACGATCACTTTAGCATCAAACCTACTCGGCAAAGATCTAAAAATTTTCTTTATCACACGGTTGTAGGGAATCCTCTTGCCCAAGTTTAATGAAGAGTAGACGATATTAGACAACCTAGCGTAAAACTCATTAAATGACTCACTATCTAACATCTTAATTGTCTCAAACTGTGTATTGAGGTTTTGTAACTTAGATGCCCTAACTATGCTAGTGCCCTTGTGAGTAACTGCAAGTGTATTCCAAGCCTCTTTTGAAGTTTCACAAGTCATGATTCTATTATACTCTTCAGGTGTGACATGTGAGGAAATTACGTGAAGACCTTTAGAGTTATAAAGTGGAAGTCTATATTCAGCATCAGTCAATGACTCAACGAGTTTCAAACTAGTGACCTCACCCTCTCATGTGACTAGTGGTGTTCAACCTTTTTCAATCGCAAACCACACACTCTCATCAATGGATTTTGAATCACTTCTCATTCGCATTTTCCAATAAGCATAATTTGTGCCATAAAAAACACGAGCACAAAAAACTTTCAAAACCTCCAAAATTCATTCCGAAAAACACAAGGGATCAAACACAATAAAAAATATTTTTTTATCTCTGATACCAATTTGATGGTCCCTTTTTATTTCTAAAGCGAAAAGTGTTTTAAGGATGACAAAAAAAATTCTCTTTTTTATGAAAAACCTTTTTCCAATTTTTAATTCGCACCAAGGTATGAACAATTTTACCTAATCAAATTTTATCTTGATTAATCATAAACATCCATCAAGTGATTAAAGCAAGTTAAATAAAGTAAAGAATACTCAGAACGCCAGACGTACGAGAAAAACCACAACAAGAAAAACCTCAGATGGCCCAAGGCAAACAATCACTGTGAATGTGGAATTACAATAAACAGACACAAGTCTTACTGAACGACTCGATCCCCACGAGACTTAATGCTCTTCTGATCTTCAACCACTCCTCTCATAGTGCCCATGCAGAAAGCCCTTCTTCCATGATACCTTCCCATAACACATGCGTCCACGTATGTCTCGGTGTCCACGGATCTATCTAGTAAAGTCTACGATGTTGAAATCGAACTCCATCGAATCTTCACCACAAACTAGCAATGTTCAAGTGTAGAACAACTCTTCTTAGTGCCACAAAGATCACTATAGCATAGGTTAATGATAACTCGGATCTTTGAAACTCTAAGGCTGAATTTACTTTGGAAATCCTTAGAAAACTAGTGTCTAAAAATGTAATGGTTCGTAAACAGTTTTTCCAGAATGCACACTTACTAAATCTGAAGGAAACATGCCTATAAATACTTTTGTTAAGGCGGTGGATCGCTCGAAAGATGGAAGTTGTCGCTTGAACGAGATAACCATATTGTTCAAACGATAGAGGCATCTCGCTTGAACGACAGTGAATGTCGCTTGAAGTCATTTGAGCAATGCACGTACTTATAATCCCAATAAAAACCAATATTATTCCATCCTTATTTGATTTAAACGAAGTGTAAAACATTTCAAACACTTATAAAACATTTTAAAAATATTTATTTAATAAAATAGCATCCTTATCTTTATAAAAATTAAATTTTGAGTCTCATTAAATATACGCATTCATACCTGAGTGATCTCGGAATGCAATTAAACTTGAAGATGAATAAACTTGCACCAATTTAAACTTCAGCATAATTAATTCCTTTAATATTTGCCACAGCGTCTTCAATAAACTTCAACACATCATAGTCGGTGTGGGATCGTAATAATAAAAATACGACCTATGCCTCAAACGTATTTTGTTCTGGGAATAAGTTAAAACTATACAATGGACTCAATTGGAAATTTTGTCCTTACAGCGGACAGTTCCTATAAGTTACATTGGTCCTATGCGAGGTGTTCATGCCTTTTACGGGATTGTTTGGGGGCTGGTTTGAGTTTTCACTCTTTAACGGCGTGTTTTAAGCCTAATCTAGATATTTTCAAATTATCATCATATTGTCAAACCGGTAGACCCGTGACTATTTGGTCAGTTCCTACGAGTTTTATTGGTCCCGTGTGAGGTGTTAGTGCCTCTTACAGGACCGTTTCAGGGATGATTTAGGTTTTCACCCTCTAACGGCATATTTTTAAGCCTAATCTATAATTATTCAAATTATTATCATATTCTCAAATCGGAAGTCTTGTGACTACGTGATCAGTTCCTACGAGTAAAATTAGTTCCTTGCGAGGTGTTCATGCCTCTTACGGGGCCGTTTTGGGTTGGTTTGAGTTTTCACCCTCAAATGGCATATTTTTAAGAATAATCTAGATATTTTCAAATTATCGTCAGATTCTCAAATCGGGAAACTCATGACTACGCGATCAGTTCCCATAAGTTACATTGGTCCCGTGCGAGGTGTTCATGCCTCCTATGGGGCCGTTTGGGGGTTGGTTTGAGTTTTCACCCTCAAACGACATGTTTTTAAGCATAATCTAGATATTTTCAAAGTTATCATTATATTCTCAAATCTATATACTCATGACTACGCGGTCAGTTCCCAAGAGTTAGATTGGCCCCGTACGAGGTGTCCATGCCTCTTACGAGGCCGTTTGGGGAATAATTTGCATTTTCACCCTCAAATGGCATGTTTTTAAGCATAATCTAGATATTTTCAAACTATCGTCATATTCTCAAATCGGGACAGCCGTGACTATGTGGTAAGTTTCCATAAGTTACATTGGTCCCATGCGAGGTGTTCATGCCTCTTACGGGGTCATTTGGGGGTTGGTTTGAGTTTTCACCCTTTAACGACATGTTTTTAAGCCTAATATAGATAATTTCAAATTATCAATATACTCTCAAACCGGGTAACCCATGACTACGCGGTCAGTTCCTACGAGTTAGATTGGTCCCGTGCGAGGTGTTAGTGCCTCTTATAGGACCGTTTGTGGACCGATTTGGATTTTCTCCTTTTAATAGCTTGTTTTTTAGCCTAATTTATTATAAATGTTAAAACAAAGAAAGTTTTAACCTTAGGTAACTAAAATATATTTTAAGCATCAGATAAAGAGGAAACTAAAATATATATTAAGAGGCATGGGTGTAACTCGTAGAAACTAAAATATATATGCAGTTTCTATAGATGATGAAGATTAAGGAAAAATTTCAGTATGGAAATGGTGAGCGAATGAATATTTTTCTGACTGTCTTGTAAGAAAAATAAATTTATTAATAAACAGGAGAAGTGTAAAAATAGTTCACAATGTGAAAGGAACCCTTTACATGAAAATAAATTTTCATTTAACATATTAAGGAACTTATGAGATTTCTCTGCTTCCAGGTTCATTCACTTTCCCTAATTTTTAAGTACAATTTACTCCCATAATCAAAGGTCATAAATTAAGAATTGCATAATCTTCTTTGGGCCTATCATATAAATGTAAAAAAGCCCTCGATTAGATAAATTGGTTTTAATCTTGACCATTGATTATGTTAAAACTGGTGGTTTCTTAAAAAATATGACTTTCAAATAACTAGCTCTTGAAAAGAGTAATGAGCAAAGATGTTTGAAAACACAGATCATAAATATTGTCTACAAAGGGAAAAACTAAATGAAGGCATGACTTACCCATTCAAGAAGATACGCGAACTCCTCTTTTTGGCCTGTAGTTTGTGTTTCTTTTTCGAATAACATTCTCTAATGTAATAACTCCAAAGTTGTAAACATCTGCTTTGCCAGTCACTTAACCTATCATTGCATATTCTAGTGCCATATAGCTTCTGGAAAAGTAAAATTGTACAAAGTAATTCACCCGTAAGTATATTTTCATCTGCAAATAAAAAATAACATCATTGCATCATATAGTTTATATGGAATATGATCAAGCATAAATAACAGAATATGATAACCATATGATTAGTGACCTTCTTATGAGCAATTGGGATAAGATAAATTAATTCATTTGTTTTCAGCACTAGCCACCAACATTCAGTAGTTACTTAACACAAAGGCCTCAAACGTACAAGATTGGTGAAATGAGGAGCACTCACATTGTTCCAGCAATTCGTCTGTTGATATGCGTGTTCTCTTCCTCATCAAGCTTAGCTAAACCAAAGTTCGATATCTTAGCCTTAAGATCCTTACCAAGTAGCACATTAGTATCTTTTATGTCTGATATCTTCATGAACAATTTTCAATTTACAAGACTTATTGGAACTAGTTTCTTTTAATTTCCTCTGAAACCAGAAAATAAGGAGAATTAGAAGTTCCTATCCTTTCCATATTTACTGAAGAATAAAGAATGCAAGAAACCCCTAATAACCTTAAGATGTTTCCATTATAGTTGCAACCTAAAAGAAAACATGGTTTAAATACCATAAAAACTAGAACAAATAGCGCATGGCTTGCTTACAATAGGAACCACTGGAGTCCTAGAAGGGATAAAATAGTGAACACTTGCCTATAGGGAATCACATTAGTCCGGGGTATATCCTTTTGTCCATAGGTACAGATGGTGAATGTGAGAGAGAAACATTTGAGGAGGTAAACCCCAAAGTAGGCAACGCCTTCATGCAAAAGTTGACAAGATAAGTTAGATATAACGAACATAACAATGAACATTTATGAGTTACAAAGATTGCAATGTTATTTCTTCACTTTTTTCTATGAAACTTCCAATATCTTTTGTTGATATTTCTAAAACCGTTATTTGTCAAACTTGTATTAAACATTTCCTTTTCGGTAATTTTCAAATTTGTAAATATTTTTTCTTTAACTTCCAAATTTTTTAAAATATATGGTAACTTGAACTTCTAGAGAAGTGTTCCAAGTAGGCTTTAAAATCCTTGGCACAAGAAACTACATTTTTCACCCAATACAAACATCAAATTCAACTTGAAAACAAATTCCTAACATAGATAGAAATAAAATACAAACACAATTGTGATTGATCTGCACACAATGTATCAAACCAAAATTCAAGAATCTATAAATACAGGAGGAAAAAAGTTAGGCTTTAACTTACACATATTCTACTTACAATACTAACATAAACTAGCAATCATTCAGTCGTGATAGAACAAGCCAACCTCCAAAGTCCAAAAAAAGCTACCAAAGTCTCAAAAAAAGATATGCCACTGAACAATAAAAAAATAGCAAAAGTCCAAAAAATGTTTATGGCCATGCGTATGTCTAATTCTGGCCAGTATCTAGGTACCCAAGTCAAAAAAACCACAGCAACAATAAAAGGGTTGCTAAATAAGTATATTTTCTTGAAAAAATAGAGTAAAAATAAGTATATTTCCCTGAAAAAGAGAAAAAAATAAGTATATTCTGGCCACCAACATTTAAGCACAAAAAAGAGTAAAAATAAGTATATTTCCCTAAAAAAATATTTGAAACCAAACAACAATACCTTATTAGACTAAGAGAAGTCAATCATGATGATAAATAACTATGTACATTAAGAATTAAGAAATTATGGCTTTATGTCGCTATACTGAATAATCAATAAAGATTTTGCATGATTTATGTGATTGAAATCAATTATCTTGCTGATGGTACTAAGGATTAAAAATTATGAATAATAAAAAAAGTAACATGTGAAAGATACCCCTATTTTTTGCATAGACCCTGCACTTTCTTAATATTGTCATTATTTTCAGTAATTAGATATCTTAATGTTCTATTAGCCAACTAAGATTAACTCAACATCCAATTGCATGAAACCCGTACTTGTCAAGTTTGAGCAATCTTCATATTTAAGTCTGACATGTATAAAAAGATCATCACCAATGAGAACAATATGCATTAAAAATGAACACTTGCCTAGAGGTAAAACATAATAACGCATCAATCAGAACATAACATTAAAAATAAGGAAGAGATAAAGAGATATACCTATGTTCATGATTGTCGAAACCCGAGCCAGAATCAGAGGAATCGAAGGGAATAGAAGTGTTGTCAGAGCTATAGAGATCTTTGCTGGTAACATCTAGGGTTTGGTCGCTTATGCACTTGGCTCGTAAATAAAACTTAATGGAGCATAACTCGCACTGGTCGAACACACCGGTGTTCCTCTGAAGACAACAGGTCACCACCGAGAGATAGGGTGAGTGGGGGTGTGGTGGCAGTGGGTAATCAAGAAGGAGGGGGGATGGGGGCAACGGGTCTCATAGAGAGAATGGAGAGAGAGAAAAGTATTGATAGGTTTTGTGAATTGGGAATGAAATTTTAGTTGGCTTCACTTAATGAACCGTGCTACAATTTGGCACGAATTAAAACCGTGCCTGATTTTGGCACAGATTTAAAGCGTGCTAAGTGGGTCATAAATTGTGACAGAATTTGGCACGGTTTAGAAAGGTGTCAGATTCTTCTTGTGCAAGCGGTGTTTTTGGTGTAGTGACATGCTGCATTTCCTCCAAACTTTGGAATGGGAAGATATTGGCGAGCCATGTAGGATATTAGAGTACGCGAATGAAATCCACGTTTAATTGTTTGACCACTTCCTAGTTGACTTTCAGTGACCATTCGGTGTGGAGCTTGATATACCCAATTATAACCTCGTCCCTATTCGGGACTAACTCGGCCAAGGCCAAATTTCTGAAAACTATCACACAGGAAACATTATGACTCGGCCTAGGGTCAAGCACGAAAGGACTCATCCTCGGCCTCAACGTATAATGATAACATCAGTGACCTTAACTATCTCTCATGCCCCCTCGGCCTTGTCAATGACTAGGAGGTCGAGGATCCTATACAGATTTCGCCCAACACCAACAACTATTCCATCAGAGGACTGACTCAACGTCTCGACCCCGACTTGGACTAGCACAGCTGATAATTGACACCTGACAGAGCGCATGGTATTGGGAACGTGTTGCAGTATGCGCGTGGGCTATAATCCATTGACCCACATGGATTAACCATTATAACAATATATATCCCCCATTAGAGGGAATATTTCATAATTATGATATAGTTGTGAAAGGGACAAGTGTCCATACCCTACTAGAGGCTTCATTATGCACATGCTTTGTACTTATTTTGGGGTACAATGCATACCCCCACCACTATGTAAACCCATCTTCTTCCTCAGAAGAAAGGATCCAAAAATAAAATAAAAACCTAGCTAAACTCTGTCTCATTCACTGCTGATAGAAAAGCTTGAGAGTTGAGTATTTCAGGACATTAGAGCCTCATTTCTAGTGAAAAAACATACTAATTTATATAGTGGAGTAGGCTAACATAGCCGAATCACTTAAATTCTATTGTCTTTCCTCTACTCCTCATCCCATTCTCATATTTGAATTATCGTGTTGTTATATAAATCCCCATTGTTGTGTGTGCTTGAGCTTGAGCTACAGATAAAAATTCAAATGGTGACTTCATAGCGTTATCATTTTGGCGCCGTCTGTGGGAACGAAGGTTATTCATCTTCTTTTTTTATTTTTAGCTTTTTTATCATTTTTGGCGTCATCTAGTGGTGATCCAGTTCCACACTTGATTGGATCTGTATCACCATTGAAAGAGCTCTTGTTGGGTTTTTCAAGATTTTTTCCAACTCACTTAACTCATCCAGCTCACCCCTTTGTTATATTCATTCACTGGAGAAGATAGCATCCTATTTTCCTCATGGCACTAGCCCAAGCTCCATCCAAGCACCTCTTCAGTCAGAGATGACTGAGGTTATGGCGGCACTGCGTTCGCTGGTGGCCCTCCAGCAGAAAATGCATGAATAACTTGTTATATTCAGCCAAAATATGATGGCCAAATCCATCGGCTTTGTAGCAGAGATGATAACTCTGATCGCCAGAGAAATGGCTCTAGCGACACGGGGAACACCCTCGGCCCCAAACAAAGAGTGACACAGTAGTAAAGATACAGTGACATGGCCGAAACTACCCAATTATGCCTGGGAAGGCAATGCCAGGAAATCCCAGATGACCAATACTGTGATGAGGATGAATAGTGGGGGCCTTATGAGATTTCTAGAAATATAGTGCGCCCAGTCCCAATTAGCAGAGGAAGTAGTGGTCAGCCAAGTCGAGATAGCCAATCCTGGGCTTTAGCACTTGATAAATTGAGTAGAGGATTGAATTTTGACTCACTAAACTTCTTCGGTGACCTACGAGATTGACTCTCTAAATTATGCATTATAGTAGCCGCTAGGAGAAATGGAGCATGTGTTGACCGTCGACCTCCACTTGGTCGAAAGGAAGATCAAAGAGAAGGCAATAGCTGCCAGAGGACAGTTGGCAGAGAGCTTATGCAAGGCCCAGTCGACGTGGAAGGAGTTGAGGATAATGGTATGGTGACAGAGGGAGATAATACGAAATCGCTCAAGAAACCATGGAACATCTCCATTCAGAGGATGATGGACAAATCGATAATCTTCTAAAAAGTCGAGACCCCATGCAAAGGGGTTATATGTAAGGGTCTCCATTTGTAACAAGAATAGTTATCTACCCAACATCGGCCAAGTTCAAGTCGTCGATTGTCACACCAAAGTATGATGGGAGCACAAATTCCGTCCATGACGTCGAAATGTACCAACCTACGACTGACATTTACTCAATTTCTAATGAAATGAGATGTCGGGCTTCTCCAATACTTTCACTGGCCGAACCCATGTATGGTATACTTAACTCCTTAACAACTACATAAAACTTCAAACAACTGGTCGAGAAGTTCATTCACAACTTTTGCTTCGGCATGAAGCCCCGAAAAAGGCTACCCATCTTTTGTATATAAAGTAAGGGAATAATGAGTCTCTCAGAGACTATATTGCAAGGTTTAACAAAGAGAAGCTGGAAGTTAAATATTATAAGGAGAAAATTTCCATAACATCCCTTATGGGAGGATTGTAAAAGGGAAAATTACTTTGGAAGCATACCGGGGATCCTATAAAATCCATGGCAGAACTATTAGCTATGGCCGGGTGGAAGAGGCCATGAAAGCCAAGGGATAGGATGAGAAAGAAGCTAGTAGAAATAAATCTTACAAAGTTAAGGGAAAGGATGGAAAAATGAGGTTGGATGACGATAACTTTCCGACTACACTCCACTTACGATAAGCCTTGATTTGATTTTATATCAAATTAAGGATGATAGAGCTTTGAAATGGCCTGAAAAGCTGAGGTATCCCCCTCACAAGAGAGATAAAAGAAAATGGTGTGACTTTTACCAAGATTACGGACACACCACCGATAAATGCATCACATTAAAAGATGGGATTGTGAAAAATACTAAAACAAGGGAAGCTTCAGAAGAACATTGATCAAAATGCTTCCAAAGATGACTCCCAAAGGAGACAGGGCGGGCTGATAGATGAGAGGCCGATGTGAGAGCATCAAGCCGAGAAGGATGAACAGTGTGATAATAATGGTGAAGACGATCATGACCTCACCCAAGGGACTAATGTGTATGATCTCATTCGATATAAATATGATTAGTGAGGGAATGACTGGTGGAGGGTCGGAGCCGATCGATCGTAAGGCGCATTAAGTAGAGGCCAAATCAGCGACAAAACGGATGGAGGACAACTTGGCTGCCTCTGATCTGAAGCTGGGAAAGATAAAAAAAATTTGGATATGGATACTCTAGTTATAGGATTCTCCGGGTTAGACTTTAAGGGCATCTTGGACCCCCATGATGGCCCTCTGGTTATCAACACCAGGGTTCATGGGTATGACGTATCCAGGATTTTGGTAGATAGTGAAAGCTCGGTCGACGTTATGTTTTGCAAGTCTTTCAAAGGGTTAAAGCTCAGTAAAAAGAGACTGATCCCATATCACCAACCCTTAATAGGGTTCAGTGGAGAGAAAGTTCATCCTCTAGGTGTGTATGAAATGGAAGTCTGCATGGGTACCTGGACGAGGTGACTAGCAAAGAAGGTTATCTTTTTTGTTAAGGATGAAAATAAATTCTTATCTTACAATATCATCCTTGGTCGTGTAGCTTATAAAGAGTTTGAAGTCGTGCCCTCTACTGTACACCAGATGGTAAAATTATCGACCCCTTAGGGGGTAGGGGAAGTCCAAGGTGATCAAGTAGAGGCCAAGGAATGCTTCTTCAGCTCGGACGAGAAGAGGGATGCCCATAAAAAACTCACCACCTCACACAACATTGACACTCTCGTCCCAAGGGACGAGAAGAAGCTAAAGAAAGGCAAAGACGCGGAAGAGGTAGAATCCATCGTCTTCAATGAGGATGAGTGGGAGTGTGCTTCCGTTCAGTGTCCCAACTTATTTAATTAAACTCCAATTTTTATATCCCGTTTTTAATTAACCCTAAACATGCATCTAAGTTATTGAAAAAAATAAATTTATCAAGCATATAATCCAACAATCACAAAAGAAAATTTCAAGGAAGATAAAATAAAGGGAAAAACCTTTTATTTCACTATTTAATGTAAACCTCGACTTACATGTACATAGAGAAATATAATGTTTTTTACAGACGAATACCCGCAGGCCTCGACTAGTTTTCTTTAGCAAGAACTCGCACGAGAACTTCAATAATCAGCATTGGAGACAACTTCTCTTCTCCACGAGTACCACTAAAAGATTGGGTAATATCAATATAAGGGTTTCTCAAAGATTCGCAAACATATATAGGGAGGTTTGAGTGAATCAAAATGGGTTTGAGACTTAAAATCTGAAAACTTAAATAGTAACAGATATGTGGAAGGCGGAGTTAAAAAGTCTTAGAAAATACCTGAAGAGTGCGCGTGCGTTCAAATACAGAAATTATTTAATTAAATTCAGATTTTTAAATTAAATCCTAAAATCATGCATCTAGGTGTGATTGAAATCAATATGAACATACAAGAACAGTCAATCACAAACAAAACACACAAATGAGGAAAAATCCTCCAAAGGGGTAAAACCTTTTTATTTTCACTATAATTTGTAAAAACGGTTACACGGATTACAATGAAAATAAGTGTGATAAAGAAAAACCCTCGGGTGTCGGTTTTAATGTCGTCGACTGAAATCTCCAGCAGGAACTCCAGGTGAGAAGCAATGAAGAAGAGAACGGCTTCTCCAAAAATTATTCCAGATGAGTTAAAACGATCCTCGTGAAGGTTTAATTATTCACATACATAGATGGGAGTGTTTATGTGAATAAAGAGGGCATAAAACCTTAAAAAGTGAAGTCTGTTTTCTGGGCTATTTTTTGTAGAAATCGTGTTGGAAAAAAACATGAAAAATGTGTAGAAGGAACACTCGTATTTATACGAAAAATGAGGCAGCGGCGGCTCTCGAACGAGATAGGCATCTTGCTCGAACGAAGGATGCGTGTCGTTCGAACAACTTTACGCGAGATCCTTATCTCGCTCGAACGACAGTGCTAGATCGTTTGAACGAGCTCGTCGACCGAGGCACTCTGTTTCTACACTTAGAAAAAAATTCTACTTTTGATAAAAATAAATCAGACTTCGAAAAAGTATTTTCTGAAAAATTTCCCAAATATTTATGCAAAAACAAACAACTCTATTAAATCCTTTTACTAATAATGCGTCGTGGAGTAGTGGGAAACA
This sequence comes from Sambucus nigra, assembly GCA_949130495.1. NCBI lineage: Eukaryota > Viridiplantae > Streptophyta > Magnoliopsida > Dipsacales > Adoxaceae > Sambucus > Sambucus nigra. The sequence goes on from OX422214.1 coordinate 349,879,156, forward strand.
GTTGAGCAGCACGTCGCATGTAGCATGATGCACGTGTGAAGATGATGGATGCATGGATTCAGATAGAGGCCGTCGAGGATGATGATGTTGACGTGCCGAGTGTAGCGGTATCAGACATATAAATTGCGATCTTGGGAAAATAGAAAATTCCTAGATTCTACCCCGGACATTTATAGAATTATGTCCTTACATATCTCCCCCTATATTTATGCCGGTACATACATAAAAAATCCGAATTATGCAATCTCCCTAAAACAAATGACATATAAGATAATATCCCCATTAAAACACTCAAACTGAGAATACTAAATGACATGTCTTCAATCAAACTTCAGCATCTTCAAATCTTCGGCTCTTCAGAAACTCCCAAAGATTTTCTCATCAAGTTGTGCAATCCAATAAGATTAACTTTGTACCTACACACATGAGATAAAGCAGATACCCGTGACAAGCAACAGTTTGAAATATAATGATAAGAAAAAATCAAAGATGAGTTAAGCTTAAGCAAATCATTCATAAATCACCCAAACAAATCTCCCCCATAATTCATTCTCCCCCTTTTATGATGTCCCCAAATAGACATATATGAGAAGCATAAATATGAAAAATGTCACATGGTAAAAAAAATCTATTTTTGAATTTTGCAAAATGTTTCATACAAAATATACAACAAAGATTCACACCATGAAAGAACAAAAAAACAACCAAGTCGGTGATAGCGTAAATGTAGGAGTGTGATCAAATTCGATAGGAAAATCAATGCATACAAACATGACATATGTGCACGATAAATATCGGATACTCCTAACGAATTCACTCAACATCTTCCTTAGGTGTAAAGAGATGAAAATATGAGACATTGACTCAATCAAATCAACAAATCAAGGCTCAAAATGATTTCCACACCAATAATGTCCAAAAAGATTTAATGCTTTTTCAGGACTTTCAAGGAAGTGCAAACCCGTTTAAATTCTCCAACCAAACTCCCTCAGATTTATATTTTAAATAGAGGTGATCTAAATTCTCAAACTTTGGAGAATTTATGGTGAAACCTAATGGTCCATATTTGGCATGTATTCCTTTTTATTGCCTTTAAATTTTTTTGGGCTCTTTTAATCTCTTTGAACCCCGGATAATAAAATTCCTCAATTTTTTAGGTCCGATTTAACGGTGGCTTAATCGCAAAGGATAGATAATTACCTTTCGTAGCCTTTCATCATTTTTATAAAAAAAACACAATCTCACCAAACGGTTTTTTACATGCATTCTAATCTTGTCAAGTTTTATCGCATATGGTTCGTTGTATAGACAGAATTGAGATGGAAACACTCAAGCCAATATGTGATAGACAAGAACAATAATAAAATAAAATCGTGCATGTGTGCAATAAAGGAGATAAGGATCCAAACATGTAGAAAGATATCACTAATCACATATCAAATTCTCCAAACAATGTAAAGCACATGGATGCAATGATCAAGCGTGGACCCCGAATAATAAAATTCCTTAATTTTTTATGTCCGATTTAACGGTGGCTTAATCGCAAAGGATAAATAATTACCTTTCGTAGCCCTTAACCATTTAAAAAAAAAACACATTCTCACCAAACGGTTTTTTACATGCATTCCAATCTTGTTAAGTTTTATCGCATATGGTTCGTTGTATAGACAGAATTGAGATGGAAACACTCAAGCCAGTATGTGATAGACAAGTACAATAATAAAATAAAATCGTGCATGTGTGCAATAAAGGAGATAAGGAGCCAAACATGTAGAAATATATCACTAATCACATCTCAAAGACTCCAAACAATGTAAAGCACAAGGATGCAATGATGTAGCATCTCAATTCACTATCAAACAGTCACATGGATAAATGGAATGAAATTTGTGACTCGGCTATCTTAAATACTCATCCATAAAAGGTGCAAAGAAAATACAAAAAAAATTGTTCTTTTCTAAACTTTTTATAAAAAGAAAATCTTTTTGGATTTTTCAAACAAAATATAAAAATCAGAAAATAAAACAAACTAATGGTGCAATAGGCAAAAGAGAGATCATGTAAATCACCCTTTGCTAGCAGACATGTCAAGACCTCAAACGGGAAGAGCGGTGGAGTTTTCCAAAGATGGTGACATCTTTTGGACCAACTCCATAAGATCATGTGTGGGTGCTTGTTTGAGATCATCCTCGAGATAGGATACACGTGTCGTCAAACTAGACACCGTGTTGGTCAAGCCACATTTTTCCTTTTTTAGCTCATCATTCTCTTCCTTCAACTCACAAATTTGAAGACCTAGGATCCTATTTGACCTTTTTATTTCAATGATCTCGATAGACAACTTTCTAAAAGCTTTTTGGATCGCACTTTCATCTCCATCCTCATCCTCACTATCGCTTGGGGTAGTGATCATGGAAACTTTCTTTCCCTCTCCCCTAAGTCTAGTGGGACACTCAAATTTCTTGTGCCCTATCCCATCGCACTCAAAACATCTTATCTTCTCAAGTTTGTCTTTTCTCTCTTTTTCATTCTCACACCAACTCTCTCTCTCTCCAAACAGTCTTAAATCTTTCTCTAAAGCAGTGATCCTAGGTACTAACGCTTTGTTACGCTCTTTGGTTTTAAATGACTCAGTATATAACTCAGCGTTGGAGATCACTCTCGTTATCACTTGCATCAACCTCCCCCTCACTCACATCGTTCTCACTGTCGAGGTGTCCTTGTGAAGTAGCATCCTCATTGTCGTGAGGAGAACTAGAAGTACTCACATGACTAGCCATGAATGCGGTGAAGTTACACTCATGCGGTGACTCATCTCCAGAGTCCACCGACTCCACCTCATTGTTGTGACTAAGGGTAGCATTAAGGACACCTTTGCCCTTTTCTTTTGCAAGTCTATTCAGTCTAGTAACACACTCAAAAGCTCTATGACCCTTACTGTCGCACTCATAACATCTCTCACTGTCTTTCTTAGGAGGGTCTTTAAAATCTTCTTCATTTTTCTTTTCAAATTTATTTTTTTCAAAATTCTTTTTATCTTTAAAATTACCATTTTTCTTGAATTTGAGAATTTTCGTGAAATTTTTAGCAAACAGGGCCAAATCATCTAAATCAAAGTCACACTCAGAATCTGACGTTTCTATCTCCCTTTTTCTAGATGACTCTACCCTCTTTCTTGCCGACCCCTCATTCTTTCTCTCCTGGGCATTAAGTACAATTCCCTTATCTTTAGGCTTGACAGATTTAGGAAACATATCAATTTCATACGTTTGTAAGCCTCCTACAAGTTCCTCCAATTTAAGCGTGTTTAAATTACCCATAGAATTTAACACATTGACTTTAGGGATAAAACGCTTAGGCAGTGATCTAAGAATCTTTTTAACAACTCTAGCATTAGGAATGTGTTCACCAATATTAAACTAGTGTTTACAATATCAGACAACCTAACATAAAATTCATCAAAATATTCAGTCTCAAGCATGGTGATGGTTTCAAATTGAGTTGTTAAATTTTGCAGTTTAGACTCTTTCACAGCATTAGTTCCTTCATGGGTAAGATGTAAAACATCTCATGCCTCTTTTGACGTGGTGCACGTCATTATGCATCGAAACTCATCAGGTGTGATGGATCCGAAAATAGCACTAAAACCCTTTTAATTAAAAGATGACCATTTAAATTCTTCTTCAGTCCAAGTAGTGACAGATTTCAAACTAGTAACGTTCTCAATAGTGATGGAGTGAGGTGTTTCAACCAAAGTCCAGACTCTTTCAACGGCCTTCAATGCAGATTTCATACGAGCTTTTCGGTAAGCATAATTAGTCCCGTAAAAAACTGGCATTTTATTATATAATTTCTCCATTGAACACGCTTCTTTTTAAAAAATCAATTTTTCAGAAAATTTATATCTTAGAAAAAATTTGTAGAAAATTACATGGTATAATTGTGTAATTGGCTTTGATACCAATTTGAAGAGTGCGCGTGCGTTCAAATACAAAAATTATTTAATTAAATTCAGTTTTTTCAATTAAATCCTAAAATCATGCATCTAGGTGTGATTGAAATCAATATGAACATGCAAGAACAGTAAATCACAAACAAAACACACAAATGAGGAAAAATCCCCCAAAGGGGCAAAACCTTTTTATTTTCATTATAATTTGTAAAAACGGTTACAAGGATTACAATGAAAATAAGTGTGACAAAGAAATACCCTCGGGTGTCGGTTTCGATGTCATCGGCTGAAATCTCCCGCAGGAACTCTAGGTGGGCAGCAGTGAAGAAACGGCTTCTCCAAAAATTACTCCAGATGAGTAAAAACGATCCTCATGAAGGTTTAATAATTAACATACATAGATAGGAGTGTTTATGTGAATAAAGAGGACATAAAACCTTAAAAGTGAAGTCTATTTTCTGGGTTATTTTTCGAAGATATCGTGTCGGAAAAAGACTAGAAAAACGAGTAGAAGGAACACTGGTATTTATACAAAAATCGAGGCGGCGGCGGCGCTCAAACGAGATAGGCATCTCGCTCGAATGAAGGACATGTGTCATTCGAACGACTTCGCACAAGATGATTATCTCACTCGAATGACAGTGCGAGATCATTTGAACGAGCTCGTCGACCGAGGCACTCCGCTTCTACACTTAGAAAAAAAAATTGCTCTTGATAAAAATAAATCAGACTTCAAAAAAATATTTTTTTTAAAATTTCCCAAATATTTATGCAAAAATGAACAACTCCATTAAATCATTTTACTAATAATGCATCGTGGAGTAGTGGGAAACAGTTGAGCAGCACGTCGCATGTAGCATGATGCACGTGTGAGGATAATGGATTCGGATAGAGTCCGTCGAGGATGATCGTGTTGACGTGCCGAGTGTAGAGGTATTAAACATATAAACTGTGATCCAGGAAAAACAGAAAATTCCTAGATTCTACCACCGGACATTTATAGAATTATGTCCTTACAATACCTAATGAGAGCATGTATTTATAGGCGAAATAAAAAATAAAGGCGGCGGCATGTCGTTCGAGCGACATGTGTATGTCGTTAGTCCAACATAGAGCTCTATTCGATCCATCTTCGAATGACCTAAGAAATGACTTACTAAAAACGAAAACACTACGTGATCGTTTGACGCACAGAAGAAACGAGCATCGAGCGACCTCTTCAAGTGACATGCCCATGTTATTTGAATGACATGTCCAAGTCGTTTGAACGACTTTAAGGAAAAATGTTTATTTTTAAATGCTAGTCCTGTTTTTGAAAAAATGCAAACAATTATAAAATCGATTTAAAAATCTCCCAAATATAATTGTGAAAATTAATAACTCCAAATAAGAATTATATTATTAACATAGTGGAGTAGAGGAGACCGATTGAAGTAGAGCGTCGCACATTTGAAGATGATGGTGCGTGATGATGAACATGTTGCCGATAATTCGGATTGTGACCGTCATGGATGATCTTGTGTAGACATGCTAATGTAGCGGTATACGACATATCATACGTTATCTTGGACAATTCCTAGAATCTAGCGAACAATCACAAGATTATGTCCCGTAAAAATCTCCCCCTATGTCTATGCCGATACATTCATACATACAAATATCTGAATATGTAACCAAAAAAAATCTCAAAGACATACAATCTAATATCCCCAAACTCCTCAAATGGAAATATCAAAATACATGTCTCGAAATCTTCAAGATCTTCAAAATATCAAATCTCCATGGTTTCTTTGTCATCATCAGGGTGTGCCAAATATATAATCATCAATTCATACCTACACACATGAGACAAGAAACAAATACCCGTGACTCGCAAAACTTTGAAATAAAATGATAAGCATAAATGATAAATTAATTAAGCATAAGCATATCATTAAATAATCAAACTTTCCCACTCCCACATAATTTGTTCTCCTTATTTTTATGACGTCCCAAATAGACAAGGAAAGAAAACATAAACAATAAATACGGAGTGTGTCACAAATAAATAACATTCTCTTTTTGAATTTTTGAATTTACACTAAGCTAACCAAGTTAATGAAAGTGTAAGTGTAGGGGTGTGAACAAATTCGATAGGACAATCAACTCAAACATTCATAATCATATGTGCACGATGAATTTTGGATACTCTTAACTAATGAACTCAAAATCGTCCTTAGGTGTAAAAAGTTGAATTTACATTAAATTGACGCAATATAATCGACAAATCAAAGTCTAAAATGATTTCCACACCAATAACATCTAAAATTATGTCATGATTTTTCGAGACTTTGTCAGGACGTGCAAACACGTTGATTTCTAGCCAAACTCCCTCACAAATAATAGTGCATTTTTTATTGAGATTCTAAATTCTCTCATTTTTAAGAGATTTCCTATTGGCCCCATTTTGGCATATATTTATTTTATTGCCTTAATTTTTTTCTTGGGCTCTTTTCAAACGGTGGCTTTCAAGATGAGTTCACATGCCTCTTGCAGCCCTTTCCGTGTGCACTCAATATCTTTTCAATATTAGTTAAAAATTCTCATGGCCAACGGTTCTTACATGCACTATTTTCATTGACTTTTTTTTATCGCATTTGGTTCATTTCAAGACAGAATTGAGATGAAAATATTGTGACCAACATGTGATTGATAAGTACAATAATCAAATAAATTTTTGCACGTGTGCATTAAAAGAGATAATGATTCAAACAACTAGAAAGTAATCACTAATTATATCTCAATGACTCCAAACATTACAATGCACATGGATGACATGAAGTTGTGTCTTAAAACACTATTGTTGATACCAAAAATTACCTACTCACGTGGACTAACCAGAGATGAACATGTGTCATCTAACATGACAAGAATCATAGTCAGCAAGATATAGACTCGTCGACCAACACATGGGAGGCAGACCAACTTGCAGAATGCCGACCAACATGAAGAATGCCAACCAAAAATAAGAAGACCAACCAACATGGTCAGTGAAGCGCCAATAGTCATATGTATTATGAACGTAATGTACTGATGTAAATGCCTAATTTATAAAGGCCTTCCATCATTTTACATTCCATCTCTTTATCTCCTTACTTGGCTATAAATACATTGTAATCATTTCATCAAGGGCAAGTTCAAGTCATTCAAAACACGAGAGGAAAAACAGAATACAAGAAACACAGTGGACGTAGGCTTTCCCTTATAGCTGAACCACTTTAAAAACCTTTTGTCTCTATTTTATTTACATATATTTATCTACGAACAATTAGACCTAGTCTAGTTTTTTACATCAACAGATTGGCGTCGTCAGTGGGAACGTATTTCTAAACGTTTTCACTCTCATTCATTGATGATAACTCAAAGATGACTGACATTCCTGAGTACAATGCTAGAAATAATGACAACCCACCTATTTCATTTGCTCCTCTAATAAATAATGATCTTACCAGAATCTTGGCTAGTCTCACTAGAGGACAGGACGCCATGCAAGATACGATCAGGCAATTAGCCCAAACACTGTAGGCCGGATCTCTTGCCTTATCTATTCACAGAACTATGCCACCGCCACTACCAAGAACCAGTAGGCATAACCACTCTAGGATTTCTAGAGATACGCCCTATCGTCCAGGAGCAAGTTCTTCCCTCGGGAGGCATAGCCACTCCAGGACTTCCATATACACGTCCTATCATCCAGGAGTAAGTTCTTCCCTCAGGACTTTACGAGCATCGCCGTTTGATCGTATAGGACCCAAAAGGAATAAAAATGTTCCTAGGGCATTATCGAGGCATAATCGATGACCAGCCAACCAACATGAGGCCTCAGCCCAATCCAGATCATGCCCCCGACGATCTATCCATGCCGACAAGACCTCTTAGGAGGAAAGCTCGGTGCAAACAGTTGGTCAGAACAACTGAGTTGCATCATATAAATCTGATTCGAGTAATCATGCATGGAAAGTCTCAATCTAGAGGTTGGAAGACATATTGGGAGAAATGGAAAAGGCAAAGAACCCTTTGTAATGAAGCTTTGTGAAAGGGTCTCCTTTTGTTCAAGCTATTGTGGATTTTCCTACTCCTTTGAAGTTAAAATCTACTATTGTTACTCCTAATTATAATGTAAAAACTGACCATGTTCTTCACATAGAGTTGTATCAAGCAGCAGCAGACATTTACGATGTTCCCGAAGAGATGAGATGTAGGGAATTCTCAGGTACCATAAAAGATCCTGCTCAGATATGGTACAACAGCCTTCCTCGGGGGAATTTTTTTTTACTTCAACCAGCTTGCTGAGCTGTTTGTTGGTGATTTTCTCTTTAGGGCCAAGTCGGTAAAGATTGTAGCGGTAGACAAAAAAATGTGTTTCTATTGTGTATTTTTCTTCGTTGTTTTAACTTCTTCTCCATCAAAATTCCCTTGAACCTACAAATAAACTCAAAATATGTACAGGGGTAAGTAAGGGAGTATCAATCCAAATCTAAGGGTGAAACACAAAATATGAGAAGACATGTGCAAATTCATTTGCATTTTATTATGATTTTTTTATTTTTGCTTTTTATATTTTTATGGATTTTTCAAGGGATTATTAATTAACGAACTATATACTAATTTTTAAAGTACTAACTAAGATGTAAAACAAAATAAAAAATGAGGTAAACAAAGTTGGGCTAAAAAGTAAACTGACTAAATTGGACTTATGAGGGCTTCAAAATACATCCCATGAATGGGAGATTAGCCTTCAATAATCATCATCCAAAAATATAAGACAAACAAATGAAAGCATGTGTTGATTAAAATAAAAGTAATAAGAGATGAATAAATCAAACCCATTTGTACTTGATTTGGAGCAACTCTTTAATTATACATCAAAACTCTCTCAATCACAATCCTTCACTACTGTATTTATTGAATCTAAAATAAAAACTACAAAATAAAAATAAAATAAAAAGGATAATGGATGAATTCATAATGGACAATTAAATAATAAAAGAGATTTGCTAAAAATGCAAATCCTAACATTATAAAATTGTACATAAGAATTCATCCAAAGAAATAAATTCTAGATCATTAATTTATATTGAGATGATTGCTAAAAATGCAAAATCTCAACATTAAGGAAAGGATTAAAATTTACCTCCCATAAGGGATGAAATCAACTACATCAATCTATTTTGAAATAATTGCTAAAAATGCAAAAATTCATTATAGATGGGTGGGGTGGAATTCATCCTAGAGATAAATTTCACTACACACCTCTATATTGAGATATTTGCTAAAAATGTCAATACTCTCTATAGAGGAGTGTAGAGAAATTTATCGCATAAGAGTTTTAAAACTAAATTTGAGATCCCTATTCAATGGAACTAAGTCTTGCATTTATAGGTGGAAGAAGCTATGGGTATTTTTGGACAATGCACACATGTGTGCATGTGTGTTGAGTGAAGTACAAATCTGATTTGGGTGAGCGAATGCTCATATGAGAGGTGGGGGCATGTGAGGGTATTTTTGAAAAAGGGGATAAGACGGTTTAAAAACATGTGGGGTTTATTTTGGTTTGTTTTATATTTGGCTTTTGGTTTGGTTTTAAGCAAGTAGACAATTTTGGTCTAAAAAGGAAATGGGTTTGGTTGGTTATGGGGGGCCGAGGCTCAATTTGGATTGCGGGTTAGGAGGTGGCAGGGCAGGTCTCAGGTTTGGTAGCTTGTGGTTCCCATTTTTGGTTGGTTGGAATGGCTATCCGGGTTAAAGGAGCTGGTTGTCTTTTGCACCGGGTTTGTTGATGAGATGGAACCAGAGGTTTGCAACAAGGGGTTCCAAGTTAGGTCCGGATTAGGTGGTGTGACAACAGGTGACTGCCAAGGCTGTGGTCTTCACCGGAGGTGTAGAGGTTAAGTCACCGATAGGAGGTGGGTGCATCGGGTTGGACGTCGCCGGCGAGGGGGTAAGGTATGGGTTTGGGCAGGGGTGGTTTGGTCGCATTTTGCTGGGGCTAAACCCAGGTTCGTCGGAGGTTTCGAGTAGTGGGGCTGGTGTGATATAAGGGTGGTAAGAGGGAAGAGAAAGAAGGAGTGGTGAGGAAGATGAAGTGGGAGTGGTTAGTGTGTAGGTGAGGTGCATGGGAAATATGGTGTGGCTTAGGGTTTTGTTTTAGGTGTAGGATAGTGTGTAGGTAAGTTTTTTGGGGGGGGGGGTGTTTAATTTGTACACTTAACTAAAAATTAAAACTAACTAACTAAAATAAAATTAATAAAATTAAATTCTACTAAAAAATAAATCCCTAATCGATAAATAAAAGACACAAATAAAAAATAAATGAAAGAAATGGCACTAGAAATAAAAATCTATTAAAACTAAAATTTAAAGTCCTAAAAAAATGTAAAATCTATTGAAGCTAAAAAAATAAATGAAATCGTAAAAAAATCTAACCCTAATAAAAAAACTAAAAACTAATAAAAATAAAAATAAATGTATACTAAATAAAAAGAAATAGAAAATAAATCCTAAAAATTCTAAACATATCTAAAATAAAAAATAAAAAATAAAATGACATAAAATAAAAATCTAAAAAAAAAAGAAAAGTACAAACTCAACACACACACAGGGTTCGGTGTGGACAGTTTAGGTTCGAATTTAGTACGGGACAAGGTTTAGGTTACGAGATTAAGCCACTTTTGTCTCGCATTTGCCCTGAATTAGCACTTTAAACACCGCAAACGCTTATTGAGCTGCAAAATAAACAAATGCTATCATAAGTACGATTTTACCGAGAATTAGCAATTAAAAACTATCTATTTGGGGTTTTATTTAAACACTTTTGGGTGCTTATCATGTAGCTCACTTATTATGTTTGCGGCAACATGTAGGAGAAAGTACGAGAGACTATATTACTCACTTCAATAAGGAAAAGTTGGAGGTCATTAATTACGAGGAGTAAATGGTTATTACAGCTCTTATGAATGGACTGTTCCCCGAGAAGCTTTACTACACTCTCGCCAAAGATCCTCCTAAGAAGATGATGGAACTGATGAATAAGGTAGCCAAGATCATGAATGTCGAGGAAGTAATGGCCGCGAAGCATAGCTCGATTACAAAGTCAGAGGGCTAAATCAAAAGAATGAGCCGAAGGATCAGAAAGATTCAAAGCAAAAGAAGATTGATGACAGGCTCAGGAAGTATAAAAACTACACTCTATTAACGATAGGCATTCACCATTTTTGGAGGAAATTAAGCATCGCAAGGAGGTACGTTGGCTAGAGAAAATAAGAGTGCTTGTTGGGAAGAGCGACAGGTCCAAATACTGTAAATTTTATAAGGACTATGGGCATACGAAAGATCGATGTATTACTCTGGAAAATGAGATAGAAACCCTTATCCACTGAGGAAAATTGGACAAGTTTGTCGATCGATAGGATGATAGAAGAGCTCAGCACAGGTCAAAGTCTCCATGCAGGCCCAGGGAAGAAAAGAAAAGAAATCCTGAAGATGATCCTAATTCCCCCCCCCCCCCCCCCAAAAAAAAAAAAAAAACCAGAACATGAGGTATTTACACTTAGTTTTAGTTCCTTTGATTGTCAAATGATTATAGGTGGAGGCTTTAGCTTGTTCTTATATCCATAGGATCAATCTAACTGAGGAAGATAGGCTGAGGAAGGTGAATAAAGAAAAGTTGGTGATTGGGTTTTCCAAAAATGACCTGTCAGGAATTCTATACCCCCATGATGATCCTCTGGCGGTCAAATTCAAATATCAGGATATAATCATTTACAGGGTGTTTATTGAATATAGTAGCTCAGTAGATATTATGTTTTATTCCTTCTTTTAAAATATAGATTTGAAACTCAGTCAACTAGACCCGTTCCACAGGTCCTTGATCTATTTTTTTGGTGAAAAAGTTATCCTTTGGGCACAATCAAGTTGGAGGTATTTCTTGGCACCTGGACAGCAAGTCGGATTGAGAAAGTTCATTTCCTTGTGATGGACAAGAACGTACAGTCAACCTATAATATCATCATGGGCAGAGTAGGGTTAAAGAAGTTTAAAGTAGTCCCCTTAACAGTCCATCAGTGTTTGAAGTTCCCGACCAACTTCGGAGTAAGGATGGTGAAGGTTGATCAAAAAATATCTTGGGAATATTATTACTCCCCTGCCGAGCAAGAGGATCTTGAGGAAACAAAGAAGAAGACCACCACTTACCAAGTGAACACTACTGAGCCCAATAGCGAATCTGAGGTTAAAACCTTAGATCCAAGAGAGGAGACAGATCTAGTGAAAGGTCATATTATGGAAGCAACGAAGAATATCACCTTAGACGACGATAAGTCAGAGAGAACTACATAGGTGGGTTCAACACTAGATCCTTCTCTTAAACAGGAGCTAATGAAATTTCTGAGACAGAGAAAGCATGTGTTCTTTTGGAGTCGTGAGGATATGCCTGGGATTGATCCCAATTTCCTCTTCTATGAACTCAACGTCAACAAGGACCTCAAGCCAGTAAAATAAAGGCGCATGGTGTTTTGCCCCGAGAAGAATCGGGCTATTCAGGAGGAGGTAGAGAAGCTTTAAAAATCCTCATTCATTGAAGATGTGAAATATCCAGATTGGTTAGCCAATGTTGTTATTGTCAAAAAGAAAAATAATAAGTGGAGAATGTGTGTGGACTTCAGTTATTTGAATAAATCCTATCCAAAGGATCATTTTTCTTTGCCCAGGATTGACCAGTTTGTGGATGCTACGTCAGGACATGAGCTATTGAGTTTTATGGATGCCTATTCTTGTTGTAACCAAATTAAAATGAAGCCTGAAGATAGGGAAAGTACCTCTTTCATTACTCCCCGATGAACTTGTTGTTATAATGTTATGTCGTTTGGTTTGAAAAATGTAGGTGCTACCTACCAGAGGTTGGTAAACAAGGTCTTTGAAGATAAAATAGGTAAGACCATGGAGGTGTATATTGATGATATGCTGATGAAGAGTAAAAAATCCTCTGATCACATTGTCGAACTTAGCAAAACCTTTGATCAGTTGGAAGGGCCCCAGATGATGCTGAATCCAACTAAATGTGTGTTCGGTGTGCAGGAAGGAATGTTAGGTACATAGTAAATCAGGGGGAATTGAAGCTAATCCTGATTAAATAAAGGAGTTAATTAAAATGCAATCCCCAACTTATAAGAAGGATGTTCAGAGGCTCACTGAGCGAGTAGTTACTTTGAACCGATTCATATCCTGAGAAACAGGCATGCATTTGCCATTCTTTAAGTTTTTGATAAAGACCTTTGAATAGAATGACGAATGCAGGAAAGCTTTTAAGGAGCTGAAGAATTATCAGGGATCACCACCATTACTCTCCCAACTAGTTGTGGGGGGAAATTTTATTTGTACTTAGCCGTTTCTGAGTTAGCTGTAAGTTCAACTTTGATATGAAAAGATAATTGAGTGCAGAAGTCGGTCTAATACACGCACATACTATAGTGGTGTACACTGATAAGTCGGTCTACTACACCAATAAAACCCTTTAATGAGTTGAGGTCCTCATTAAATGGCAAAGTTGTAGCAGACTTTATTGCAGAGTTCACTTATCTGGAGGTTCCCAAGGAACAAGGCATTAAGGAAGAAAAAACCCCAGTAGGGGTGAGCTCAACCGAAATCACCACCAACCAACATCTCGAGCAAACTCCAGTAGGGGAGAACTCAAATGAAGCAACTGCCGACCTACCGGAACAGTCAATTAGGATGCAGGAGATGACTAAGACATATAATGAGGCAAGAAAGAAGATATTCCATTATGGGACATGGTCAGACCAAGGTTTTGATAACAACATCCAACTATGTAACTTATATGTGGACAGAACTTCCTGTGCGACAAAAAATAGGGGAGGGTATTATACTCAATACCCCTGATGGGATTGATATTGAGTACGCATTTAGATTCCAGTTCCATGCCTCAAATAATGAAGCGGAGTATGAAGCATTAATTATGAGATGAAATTTAGCTCAATCACTAAACGTCGAGCAAGTTGTGGAACGTAGTGATTCTCAATTAGTGATCAATCGGATCTTAAGTTTGTATGGAGCCAAAGGTGAATTGATGATAAGGTACCTCGCCATAGCTTTAGAGGTTATAGCCAAACTGCTGGCTATTCAGATGAGTAGACTTCCAATATTGGAGAATGCTCGAGTTGATGCCTTTGCTCTGCTAGCGTCAGCAACTAGGATTGAACTTAGTAGAATAATCCCCATTGAGATTCTAGCTAGTCGGAGTATTGATGAAGAGTTGATGATTAATTTCATTGCGGTAGATATGGGACCTTCCTGTATGGATCCCATCAAATCTTACATTGGAGAAGGAATTATGCCAGTAGATTTAGTGGAGGCCAAAAATCTTAAGTATAAAGCAGCAAGGTACGTGTTAGATAAAGTATTTCTATACCGAAGAGGGTTAACAGTTACTTTGCAACACTGTGTTCACCCAATGGAAGTTAAAAATCTGATAGAAGAAGTTCGTGAGGGGTCTTGTGGAGCTCATGTAGCAGGAAAATCATTACTACAGCAAATGAACACACATGGATACTATTGGCCGACCATGAGGGAAGATTGTAGAACTTTTGCAAAGAAGGGTGATAAGTGCCAGAAGTTCTCCAATATTCACAAAACTCCACACGCATATTTGACTTCCATTAATTCACCCTGGCTATTTTCTATTTGGGGAAAATATTTGGTCGGGCCACTGCCGACAACCCAAGGAAGTACTTGGTCGTAGCTGTTGATTAATTCACCAAATTGGTTGAAGCAGAACCAATAGTGGATATGCCCTATGAGAAGGTGTACCAGTTTATCTGAAAAAGCATTATTTGTAGATATGGTTTGCCAATTACCTTCGTTACCAACCATGGTACATAGTTCGACAATGAGGAGTTTGAAGCATATTGTGCCCAATCCAATATCTAAAAGTTACATTCTGCTCCAGGTCATCCTCGAGACAATGGGCAGACCGAAATGATGAACAGGACTTTGCTCAATGGGTTGAAAAAGAGACTTCATGATGCAAATGGGAACTAGATAAATGAATTGCACTCAGTATTAAGGGCGTACCGAACACTTCTAGGGCTACAACTAGGGAAATACCATACATGCTAGTGTTTGGAACTGAAGCAATGGTACCAGCTGAGATAGGTTTGCCAACTCATAGAGTGTTGAACTTTGATTCTCCCATCAGTGATTTGATGTGAAGGATAGACCTTGATATGTTGGAAGAGATGTAAGAAGATGCACCCTTGAGGAATGTTTCTTATCAACAACGAATAACACACTTTTACAACAACAGGATGAAGTCGACTAACTTAAAAGAGGGGGATTATGTACTGTGACACCCCGCCCAATTAAATACCAGGTGATCAGTCCTGTATAAAATTTAAAACAGAACGTTCGGTTGGTTCATTCTCAGCATCACTATCGAAAACATAAAAACCTTATTAACCACCTAATAATTAATTAAGCTAGTGTCAAAATATTATTTTTTCCTTTTTACATTGTAACCAAAAATCATTTATTTATAAAATCCAAGAGTTAAAATATAATCCATCCACCACACAACTGAATAAAATAAATATTGAATCTGAATTATGCACTGAAATAAATAAGACTGGATAAAACATTTCCAGTTCAAAACTCTAAGCCAAGAACCATAGTAAAATAAATCCAACTGAAATGACTGGAAAGTAAATTGAATACAATCTCTGATAAAAATGTTTAAGGAGTGGGCGACACATGCCCTAAATGAAAAGTCTAGATAAAATTGAGTAAAATGATAGAGGCGGCTAATGCAAAGACCTGCAGCTTCCATAACAGTTGCAACATGCCAAGCAATCCAAGTCTCTAAATCTGGTGTCCCTGTGGGTGAGCACCTGATAATATACATATATATAGCAAGAGAGAAAAGAGGTGCAAGAAACAGGTCAGAGCCCTTTGTGTAACAATATTTGTTTTAGCAAGTATTTAAAATTTGTAATAAACCAAGTATCAAATGCATGTTAGTTCGAACTCTCACATGAAATCCTCACCTCCCGTCTATTGTGCACGTCTAACGTACATCTATTCTAACCTAGCCATCAATAACACTTCTAACTAGATAAAAACTTATACTTCTAGTTATACCTCGTGGTAGCAACCCGTGATTCCCAGCTTTCCACATTATTAATATCATCATTAATTAATTCAGTTAAGTGTTGTCACACTAAGTTAAGTATTCACAGCTTACGTTACATAAGATTGTACTATCCAAATAACCTATAGTTATCTCACAGTAGGAATAACACAAGTATACATATATATATTCACCACTATTATATAATTATACTAATACAGCACCCCAAGGCTAAACATGTACTGCATTGCATACTCTGCTATCATGTCCTGGTACATCTCGTACTCAAATAAGGACTATCGGTTCGAAAGTTTCCCACAAACCATATACACAAAACATACATAGTGGAGGCGAACATAGTTAACATACCTATGGTTCATGCACATACCTATGCTCCCATAGTCAGCTGACTTATCAACTCACAAATAAGTCTTCACAGTCCTATGTTCTGAGATACAAGTCAAATATCCCCCTGAAGGTCACCAAGGATAAGACTCTCTCTACAAAACCTCCCACGATAGCAAGCAGCTAGGTATGTCATACACATAATATTAAGCACGTAATAGTTATCCACACATCCTATTAAAATCCATTAGGTATCTACCCAACCTAATCATATATATTCCATATGGATTATTCTCTCATTACTACGTATAATACATTTACTTTATCCCAAATAATCTACGTAGAGTATTTCTCCTCACTCGAAGGGTACTACTACATTCACATCAAGACAGTAGATAAGGTCCCGATACTATACCGGTCTAGGGTATTTTTCTCCTCAAATCTCACAATTTAAGGTTCTAAAGGTTCTCCAAAGTTCTGCAGCAGCACTGGAAGTCTGCAGAAAAATGAACCGAACTGATCCTATCAGAAAACAAACCGATCCTATCAGAAAACGAACCAATCCTATCAGAAAAAGGAATCAATCATATCAGAAAAAGGAACTGGTTCTGTTATGTCAGACATATTCTTCAACAGTTATGTTTTTTGCTATATTCGCACCCAAAACCTCATAGTTCCTACCCAATCTTCAATGTAACTATTTTGACTGATAACCCAACATGTTTACACAATTCCTAACATCCTAAGATCATTAAATCATTATAAATCATACGGTAAAAACGAAATCCCCAATTCATATCATAAGAACCCTAGTTTTGCAATTTTCCATTTAAGAACTTAATTAACCCAGATTTTTTTAACGATTTGTACTCCAATTTCGTATAAATTCTCTTACATACATGAAGGAATTAACTACTGAACCATCTGCCCATAATCATAAGTTACTTCTCCAATTTTCACCCAATTTCAATGTAATTCATTAACAAATTTACCTACACTAACATGAACATGACTATTGTTAAATAAAAAGCAAGTAATAAACACTTGCCTGATTATGAAGGTTTGATTCGTCGCTTGAAATTGGTATAGATGTGATCTCCTCTTTCCGATCTATGCGTTGATGATGTTTTTGGTGAAGGATAACTGGGTTTGGCCTTAGAACTCCTAGGAACCTCTTCTCCTTCTTCTCCTGAGACTCTCTCTTTTCTTTCACAGATGAAACCCTAACTGTGACTACGTAAGGCATAATAAAACCTTATAATTTTCGTCCATTAATTAACCCCAAAAATTCAATTTATTAAAACTCCCTCCCGGGATGCCGTTTAGGCGTAAAATTGCCCCGGGACCCAAACTAAACGTACGGATACACTGTTCTGACTATCTCGACCCTTTCAGACTCAACGGCGCGCTCGAAATGACCATATGAGTTGCTTAAAAATAATTTATCTTTTTATTTCATTAAATTAGTCCCAACACGACTCATAACGCGTCTGACTACATTGCTAATTGTCGAATTTCTCATTCCCGACAATTTATCAAAGCTCATAATACCATATTACATATTCACACAGTAATATTCAATCAAAAAGATATTACATATCACACTGTAATATTTAATCAATAAGTATTAACCCTTGGCACGCTAGTTAACATATTTTAATCCGGATTAATTAACAATTAAATCTCACAATTTAATTCAATTAATCCAACAATAATAATTACTCCCATAATTATTTAAATCATCAAAAATACGGGGTGTTACATACTTCCCCCCTAATAACGTAATTTCATCTCGAAATTCGAAAAGTAAGGCATTTATGGTAAGGACAACTCTGGGTATTTACCTCACATCATATGTAATCTATGCAGTATCACCCATATAGAACATTACCGAATACTCATAATAATAAACACCACACTGATGTTATAATTTACTCTCCAAGCCTTACCATTTAAGTTTCACTACTTAAATTTTAGATAATTACTATCTAGCCCCCTACTACTCGCACTAGTAGATTAATCAGTATTTAGAAATATACGAATTCGTCTTACTACCATATCGCATCAGTAGTTTAATCTTGTTTATATGATATATACTTTACACACAATATATACTATCAATGTGAATACATTTTCGCCATATTGTCTCAGTAACGGACTATAGAACCCAAACATGCAAGCTACCGGTTACAACTTGACAATAATAGAAAAAGATCCCACATCCCTTGGTACCAATTTCCTCATTCCAACATGAAACAATGCGACTCCAAATCATTTCAATCCTTGTTAACGGGCCCTAAATTCCTCTGGCCCTAGTAGCTCATTGTCCTCCACCTCTATCCAATAAGTACAAGGATGATAAGATTTTACATATAACGCCTCAATTGGAGTCGTATCGATATTGAGCTAAGGGAAGTCGTCGTACACTAACTCCCCCGGTGGAAGATATTACTCTAAACCTTCCCATACTTGCAAATACAATATATTTTGCAATACATAACTAGAACTCTCAGTTTATCGGTCCGCCTGTGGGTGTGTTAGGTCGTATACATTCGCATCTCGATACTAATGACCTACCGAAAACTCTTACCAATAATTGAGTCATAATTCTCTCAACTCTATTAGACAAAATGTCTACTTGTACCCCATATAACCTTACTATCTCGGGAATAATGTTTGGGGTTTATCGTCACACGTTATGATTAGTCCTTACTTGGTATAACGTGAGTTACTCCAACCACTCTACCCATTTATACCCGAATAGACTTGTGATCCCGTTACGAAGTAATTTACTCTGTTATGGTCTAGGGATATATTATCCCATTACTAACAAGGAATTTCTAATGTTGAAGGAAACTCTACTATTTCCTGATGGTCCACTTCCAATTTAAGCTTAGTAATGTCTTGTCTCATTTATGCCATCACTATTATGGTTTTATTTCATGATGCATTTTACCTTTCTCACAAACGCATCCACATCCATGACTCGTGTGACAATTGTCATCGCCGCAAGTCGTAAGTCCTTCCCCCTCTCTTTAAAGTTTCAGACTCTTGTGAAACATGGTCTCTACACGTCTTACTAGGTAAGTTTCAACTTTCACGAGTTAAACTCTATCGAAATTTTTTTTATACCATCCTCGTGGCAAATTAGGGAAGTATCAGGCCTAATTGACCGAAACCACCAGTCGTCTAAGTCCTGAAGTCACCACTTTTACATTCATTTACCTTGAAAATACTCATTTTGTCTCAATTTTCACTTATGGAAAATACCACAGTCCAACTACCTAGGGCACCCATACACCCTATAATTTTTGCATTACAGCACCACTATACTAAACGTGTTATATATATCTCAAATTATGCCCCACATGCTTGGCATGACTAAATGGTAGGGTTATACTCAGCTACCCTACCTTTTCCACCTAATTATATCTTAGGTTGTCCCACTGGCCTGTTCGTGGTGTCAACAATTGGTAACATTTTCACATATTAACCTTATATGGCTCTATCGGCCATAATCTGTAATATAACCATTATCTCACAGTTATAACTAAGTATACGTGTAACCACTATGATACTAAATACATTTACTAAAGGAAAACTTCTCCGAACTTCCAACGGTCGCTAAGTTTCAGAGTGAAATCCAAACAAGGAACCCCCCCCCCCCCGATACACTACTACCTAACACTACTGGTCGTCGAGATCTGTTATGTCCTTAATCTATAACATATATCCCTGAATTCCCGTCTACGAACATAAAAAGTCTACTCGTCCACTCTCATATCACTAAACACGGCATACAACCGGGCTCTCTCACTATCATAAGTTATTAGTGCTATATAATTAATGAGCTATCTTTCTCCGCTCTACAACACGTCAATATACCCTGAATCACATCAGTAAAATATCCCTTCTCCCCGGGATTAAAATTGTAAGACAACATACTCACTAAAGTCTATGAAATAATGCAACATACATGTAGGCTCAACCGTCTTTCAGGTGATGCCTCGCTAAAACCATATTTTTAAACTGGATATATTAAGTACGATAGTCTTATCACGCAATTTACAATCGTTCGAGCACTCTGCATCTAGTAACCATACAATAAAATAATGATTTGTTCTACTATCATAACAATCAAAGGATCACGAATCATTATGCAATACCATATACAAATTCTTCTTATTGCCCTCACCTGCTCCTCCCCGCAGGTGGCATAAAAGTCTTGCTACCAAATGGTAGTCATTTACATAATAAGGTTGTTATTGCCAGCACATCCACTACCATATGTACACTAGAATCCATAGTGTTAACCATTCACACATGTTATGACATGCCCATGTCATTAAATGCATCATTTTCTCATTAGGATTGGATGATCATAGGGTCCCTGCACGTATGTTTCGCGACCCATAATTATCTATCATCGTTATACCTTTCGAATTCTATTCATTAATTTTCCTCTTTCTCGTTGTAGGTAAATTATTATGTTCTGCGACTTACATGCCTCACATTGATATATTGGCCCATATCACTAGGCCTCAATTATGTCCTTACTGGCCTTACTTTTATTCCCTGGGCCCCGTCGACCCTGAAATATGGCATACTATAATCATTGAGGACTACACTGTTCCTACCCGAACCCACTACTCTCGGGTCATTAGTTTCTTCGGCCTAATTCTTTTGACCCAAATTCTACATAGGATATCTTACTTCTTCAATGTTACGCCTTATCGGCACCGTTTGATATTCCCGTTATTATCAATTCCACTTCTCATGTGGATGCATTCAATACTAGTAACCCCTCTCTCTACAAATTGGATATTTCCCTTTCCCTGGTCCTACTGGCCTTTTTGGTATCTCCTTCTCTCGGACATGGCAGTCTTAGCTCCCAGTTATCATTTTCGTTGTTCCTTTGGCTCCACTGGACTTATGGAACACGTGGTTGACCTCACTAGTCTTGGTTGAATTCATCGCCACTACATTGAAATGGAATCATGTCCTTTTAAATAGTCTTCCCCACTAGGTATACCTTCTGGTGGTGTTTCACTAACGCTGTTGAATTAAATCTTGACCTTCGACTAGGTATCACAACTCTACTGGCTCCCTTTCTTCTGGGGCGTTGATGTGTTCTCTTAAATGTATAATTTTGACGACATTAGTCGCACCTCCCATTCACGCTCGGGCATTCCACTCATGAACCCATTTTTAACTTATAAACTCTTTTTTGTCTTCCGTAACCCCTACTTCGGTTACGAGGTTCGCTTGTCAAGTAAGCTTATTTTCTCACTATTGGTCCCTACCTGACCTACTTGTGATAAGTTTGAAATATCTTTCGTATCTTCGTTTGACAAGTAGATGGAAAATTACACGTTCAACCCACACCCAATATCTCGATGTGATTGACTATTCTTAATCTTAATGCTGCTTCTCTGAGCTAGAAAAATTTAGTCTGAAATTAAAATTTTGAGTATCACTTCACTCTACCTTACTCTATTGCTTTTGGATTATCTCCCTCCATTGTCCCGTCACACTTAGATAATGTTATTGGTGACTTCTATCACGATCACCATTCCCCTAATGCTTCACAGCTTTCAATTGTTTCCCTCCTCCTGCAGTCCCACTAACGGCCCTCACTGGTCGTCCCATATTGTTCGGTGTACGAAATCCAATCAAACTCGCATATGAATTGGATTCACTAAACTTAATCACAGGAGAGCAAAAATCATATACACAATGGAATACAACAATACTATAATAAGGCTATATATCAAAGAACGCTAAGCTGAAACGCAATAAGCCGTACATATCCTAAAGGACTTTAGAACTTGATACTCTGATACCACCTGTAACACCCCGCCCAATTATATACCGGGTGATCAGTCCTTTATAAAATTTAAAATAGAATTTTTGGTTGGTTTATTCTTAGTATCACTTTCGAAAACATAACAACCTTATTAACCACCTAATAATTAAATAAGCTAGTGTCAAAATATTATTTTTTTTCCTTTTTAAATTGTAACCAAAAATCATTTATTTATAAAGTCCAAAAATTTAAATATAATCCATCCACCACACAACTGAATAAAATAAATATTGAATCTAAATTACGTACTTAAATAAATAAGACTGGATAAAATATTTCCAGTTCAAAACTCTAAACCAAGAACCGTAGTAAAATAAATCCAACTGAAATGACTGGAAAGTAAATTGAATACAATCTCTGATAAAAATGCCTAAGGAGTGGGCGACACATGCCCTAAATGAAAAGTCTAGATAAAAATAAGTGAATTGATAGAGGCGTATAATGGAAAGACCTACAGCTTCCACAACAGCTGCAGCACGCCAAGAAATCCAAGTCTCTAAGTCTGGTGTCCCTGTGGCTGAGCACCTGATAATATACATATATATAACAAGAGATAAAAGAGGTGAAAGAAATGGGTCAGAGCCCAATGTGTAAAAATATTTATTTTAGCAAGTATTTAAAATTTGGAATAAAGCAAGTATCAAATGCATGTTAGTTCAAACTCTCACATAAGATCCTCACCTCTCATCTATTGTGCACACCTAACGTAAATCTATTCTAACCTAGCCATCCGTAACACTTCTAACTAGATAAAGACTTATACTTATAGTTATCCCTCGTGGTAGCAACCCATGATTCCCATCTTTCCACATTATTAATATCATCATTTATTAATTCGGTTAAGTGTTATCAAGTTAAGTATTCACAGCTTACATTACTTAAGATTGTACTATCCTAATAACCTACAGTCAGCTCACAGGAGCAATAACACAAGTATACATATATATATACACCACTATAATATACATATGCTAATACAACACCCCAAGGCTAAACTTGTAGTGCATTGCATACTCTGCTATCATGTCCCGCTACATCTCGTACTCAAATAAGGACTATCGGTTCGGAAGTCTCCCATGAACCATATACACAAAACACACATAGTGGAGGTGAACATAGTTCACATACCTGTAATACCCCGTATTTTTTTGTGATATTTAATTATGGGATTAATTAATTAAATGCGTATTAATTGGAAATTAATCCGGGTAAAATACTAGCGAGATGTGAGTTGGTATTTGACTATATTGAGCATATATGATGTTATATGAATATTGAATTATGAAATTTGTCGTGAGATTGATATACGGCAATTTGGTCATTTTATTGGGACGCGTGTGACAGTCGCGTCAGGATATAATTATTTTATTATAAAAGTGATTTTAAATTCTATTAACCGTATGGTCATTTTGAGTGCGCCAACGCGTCCGGAAGGGTCGAGATAGTCAGAAAACACTAGTCGGGGGTTTAATTTGGGTCCCGGGGTATTTTTAGGCCATACCGGCAACATAAAGGGCATTTTGGTAATTTTGTATTTTTGGAGAATTAAAAGTGACGAAAATTGGGAATTTTAATCTGATTGGAAATTGACCCACTAAGCCACTAACCAACCCATATTAACCCAACAAGCTACGGGGGTTGTTAGATTAGGTTTTCTAAGTTTCCCCAAAACAAACCCTAGCCACCATTGGAGAAAAGCTTGGAGAGAGAGAGAGAGGAGGAGAATTCTGCAGAAAAAGCTTCATCAAATCAACACCAAACTCAGAGACACTAGAGGCAAGTGGTTTAATATCATTTAATTTCAGAGAATGCTCTTTCCATGTATAGGAATTTAATAAAATTGATTTGTTCTTGGTGTAATATGAAAACCCGTGTATTTTGGAACATAGAACTTGAAATCTTGAGGAGAATTGCATGTAGAATGATAGGTAGATGATTATACTGATGATATTAGTGATTGGATGAAATTAAAACGGATTTATATTGGGTTAATTCATGAATTAAAATTTTAGGGTTTGTGTTCTTGAAATATTGGGGGAAAAGTGTAGAGATTTGTAAATTGATTGATGTTAGGATGAATTAATCCTTCAAAACGTGTTAGGATGTGCCTATAATATGTTTAGGATTGATTAGAGACCTTAAAACAATCGTTGGGACTAATCTTAGAGGAGATTTGAGGAGTAGAAATGGTGAAAAACGTAACTAAGAAATTCTGGGCTTGAAACTGGTCAGTCGTTAGAAGGCCTCCCCAGGTCGTTCGAACGAGCTCGTTCGAACGAGCTTCTAACGAGTTGACCAGTCGCTTCTAACGAGGGGAGACTTCATTCGATACCTTCGTTCGAACGAACTGTATTTCGTTCGATACCTTCGTTCGAACGAGATGTCGTTAGAAGGTACAGTTCGTTCGAACGAACTGGAATCTCGTTCGAATAGCCTCGTTCGAACGAGACTTCTAACGAGCTGGCAGTTTAGGACTTTTTGGCCTGTCTTGATTTTGGGAGTCCCGTAATCTTGTTCGAGGATATAGATAACCTCCCTTTGATGATGTATTAATAGATTTGGGACGTTGGGTTATTTTGAGGAGTAAATTATTTACGAGCGATTTAAATAAAAGGGATAAGTGGGTTGAGACGTGAGTGTCTACTACGACGTGAGAATAGATTATGGCGCGTATGATTATAAACCAAAATCGTATAAAGTGTGTATATTATATATTGGTACTAGATTGGGAAAAGTACTACAATTAAACTACGGTGATTACTAAGATGCGTGTTTACTTAGTATTGGTATATGATCTGTGTGTATGACATACCTACCATACTTGCTATCACGGGAGGTTTGCGTTCGCTTAGGGCCCTCTAATCCTTGTGTTGCCCGGATTTAGACTGGTTACCTTGATGAACATAGGTCAGAGAAAGACTTATTGGGATATTAATAAGTCCGCTGATCGTGGGAGCGTAGGTATGTGCGTGACCCATGTGATGTGACTGTGTTCGCCTCCATTATTTGTGATGTTGTTATCTGTGAACTATTCCTGAGAGATTCGGAATATGTGATCCTTATGTACGTGATGTACCGGGATGGATAGCAGAGTATGTGTGCACCGCAGCTTAGTCTCGGGGTGCTTATATTGTATATTTATGTTGTGGAAAATATACGCTTAATAAATTGGGAACTTTTATATGGTATTGTGTGTAAATATGGAAAAATATAAATGGGATAATCTATACTGAGTTGTATTACTTTTGTGAGAACCTGAATTTACGTTAAGCCCCTATTTAATTGAGATCGTTTTAAATGTTAATTGGGAACCGAGTAATAAGGGTAAAACCTATGACACTTTAGCTAGATATGATGTCACTTAGCTAGTGGTTTGTGTCGTTTTAGATGGGTACTTACGTTAGGAGTGCACAGTTAGACGAGAGGTGAGAATATCATGTGAGTGCATGTCCTAACATGTACTTTACATTTAATGTTTTAAATGTTTTAAAGCACTTGCAGGTTTTTAAAATATCTCCACATTCGGGCTCTGACCCGTTTGCTTTCAAATCTATTTTTCTTGTAAAACCATTTTAGGTGCCCAGCCACAAGGACACCATGCATAGGATACTCATTCAGGTGACGAGCTGTAGCTGTTTGTGGAATCTATAGGGATTTGCTTGTAGACGCTTCTATCATTTGGATTCCAGATTTATTATCTATCAGTTGTAGGGCATGTTGCCCATTTCTATTAGAGACATCTTTCCATTACAGTTTTCAGACTTTGGCATGTATTGATTTAGTATTCAGTTTACTTATTTCAGTTGTGGGATTTGTAGTGAGGAGTTTTCCTCCAGACTTTATCTACATTATGTGATGGTTATTCTATTTACTTCAGTATGGTGAATGGTGTTATTATTCTTCATTACACTTGTTGCATGTTAATCAGACTTTAATTCAAATTTGGCAACTTACTTTTTAAATACTAGGTGGTTAGTAATAATAAAAATGTTTTCGACAGTGATGCTATTAGCTGAGCCAACGTGGCATTTTGAATTAATTTAATAAAGAAGTAGCTACCCGGTATTTAATTAGTAGGGGTGTCACAATACCTATGGATCACGCACATACCTACAATCCTATATTCAGTTGACTTATCAACTCACAAATAAGTCTTCACAGTCCTATGTTCTGAGTTACAAGTCAAATATCATCCCGAAGGTCACCCACGATAAGACTGTCTCTAGACAACCTCCCGCGATAGCAAGCAGATACACATAATATTAAGCACGTAATAGTTATCCACACATCCTATTAAAATCCATTAGGTATCTACCCAACCTAATCATATATATTCCATACGGACTATTCTCTCATTACTACGTATCATATATTTACTTTATCCCAAATAATCTACGTAGAGTATTTCTCCTCACTCGAAGGGTACTACTACTTTCACATATCAAGACATTAGATAAGGTCCTGATACTCTACCGGTCTAGGGTATTTATGCTCCTCAAATCTCATAATTTAAGATTCTAAAGGTTCTCCAAAGTTCTGCAGCAGCACTGGAAGTCTGCAGAAAAACGAATCGAACCGATCCTCCAGAAAATGAACCGATCCTACTAAAATAAAAATGAACTGTTCCTATTAGAAAACGAACCGATCCTATCAGCAAAAGGAACCGGTTCTGTTATGTCAGACCTGATCTTCAACAGTTACGTTTTTTCCATATTCGCACCCAAAACCTCATAGTTCCTACCCAATCCTCAATGTAACTATTTTGATTGATAACCCAACATGTTTACACAATTTCTAACATCCTAAGATCATTTAATCATTATAAATCATAAGGGAAAAGCGAAATCCCCAATTAATATCATAAGAACCCTAGTTTTCCAATTTTCCATTTAAGAACTTAATTAACCCAGATTTGTTCATCGATTTGTACTCCAATTTCGTATTAAATTCTCTTACATACATGAAGGAATTAACTACTGAACCATCCGCCCATAATCATAAGTTACTTCTCAAATTTTCACCCAATATCAATGTAATTCATTAACAAATTTACCTACACTAACATGAACATGAATATTGCTAAATGAAAAGAAAGTAATAATCACTTGCCTAATTACGAAGGTTCTATTCGTCGCTTGAAATTGGTATAGATGTGATCTCCTCTTTCCGATTTACGCGTTGATGTTGTTTTTGGTGAAGGATAACTGGGTTTGGCCTTAGAACTCCTAGGAACCTTTTCTTCTTCTTCCCCTGGAACTCTCTCTTTTCTTTCACAGATGAAACCCTGACTGTGACTATGTAAGGGATAATAAAATCTTCTAATTTTCGTCCATTAATTAACCCCAAAAATACAATTTACTAAAACTCCCTCCTGGGATGCCGGTTAGGCGTAAGATTGCCCCGGGGCCCAAACTAAACGTACAGATACACTGTACTGACTATCTTGACCCTTTCGGACTCAACGGTGAGCTCAAAATGACCATACGAGTTGCTTAAAAATAATTTATCTTTTTATTTCATTAAATTAGTCCCGGCACAATTCACACGCGCATCTGACTACATTACCAATTGTTGAATTTCTCATTCCCGACAATTTACCAAATCTCATAATCCCATATTACATATTCACACAGTAATATTCAATCAAAAAGATATTACATATCACATAGTAACATTCTATTAATAAGTATTAACCCTTGGCACGCTAATTAACATATTTTAATCCGTATTAATTAATAATTAAATCTCATAATTTAATTCAATTAATCCAACAATAATAATTACTCCCATAATTATTTAAATCGTCAAAAATATGGCGTGTTACATGTACTAAAGAAGGTGATCCAAAAAACCGACAAGCTTGAAGCCAATTGGCATGGGCCATACCGTGTCTCAACAATTGTCCGACCAGGAACGTATGTATTTGAAACTTATAAGGGGAAGAATTCAAGAATCCTTTGAATGCTAAGCATCTTAGAAAATACTACTGGTAATATAACGAGCAACAACTCTTGTAATCATTTTGATTCAGTATTTAATAATAATTTGGTTCCTCCCATTTTCTTTTTTTAATTTTTGTTGTTGTACTGGTGATGTGCATCCCCATAAATATTTGGTCGGCAGAAAATTCAATACTAGGTCGACCAGTCAGCAGGAATTCAATACTTGATCATCAAAGCACGGAAACCCAAGTCAAAACAAGATTTTAAGTCCTCAGTACTTGGTCCAGAAAAATTAGGGATAAAACTCTGTATAAAAATCAACAAGTTTTATCCAAATTGAGAAAAATGGAGGAAGAAAGTTGTGAAGATTCCTAAATAGGAATGTAGACACGAATTCCACATACACTTGGTCACCACTGGTAACTAATGCTAAACCTAAAAGTTCAGGTGCATTAGTAGAACCTATGGCAATACCACGGGTGACTAGTGATAAACTTGGATTTTAATCTAGGTGAACTAGTGGAACCTATGGCTACGTCAATAGTAACTGGTATTAAACTTAGAAATCTAAGTATATCAATAGAATCTTTGATAATCTCATTAGTAACTGATACTAAATTTAGGCAACTGTCTAAGTGTATCAGTAGAACTAATGAAACAACAAATTCATTCAAACAGCCAAAAATAAACAAGATAAGTTGATAAAATTGCATTTCATTTATATTAATGATGATTACATGTAAATATTTTATATAAATGAAATAAATGAACAAGTTGTTCTCAAAATCACTCTACGGGGCGCTTTCCTTCAGCCTTTGAGGAGCTCGAAACTGGCTCCATGCCTGTTATAGAATCATCTAAAGTTTATGGAGAATTGATGAAGTTGAAATCTCGAAACACTATCCTATTATTGCTGCTTGGAATGTACAGTAACTGATGAGGCCGAACTATTTCCAGCTCGTCATGCAAACCATAATCTCCTAAATACTTGGAAATTAAGCACTGGGGAATGGAATCTATAGGGATCCATTTTACATCCAACTAAAAGGGGACGTTATTACAATCCAAGAGTCTAGGATCGGCCCAGTACCATAGTTTGTTGTCTCGATCAACCTTCATCGTTGTTAGACAATTGGTTCAGCCCCACTTGTAGCCTTCATGTTGAGCCTTCGTGGTACTCTTCCATCCAAACTTCCCTAGGCTGCTTGTGAAACTCTAAAGTTAATCTCTCAACTTGGTGTTGTATCTTCTTTAGCACTCTATCTTTAGTTTGCAATTGAGAACATTGGGTTAAAAATTGATCATATTGAGTCTTAATCTTTTGAGACATTTCAGTTATGGCTAAGTTTTTAGCTTTTATCTGTGCATCTTGATTGGAAAGATTTTATTGAGTTCTAGCTTCATTAGTTGTAGGTTGTATGGATCTTTAACGGGAATTAGAAGAAGGTTTATATTCTTTAAGGTTTCCAGTTCATCCCTCAACCTAGAATTTTCAATTTCCAAGAAGGAAACAACTTCATCATCATCAGCAACAGCACCAGTAATAAGATTATTCAAAGTGCTCAGTTCACTCATCAGTTTGTTAGTTGGCTGAAGACTCAGCCACCAGAGAAGACTCCCCAGAACCAACATCGTCTTCAACTTCATCGTCCATGTTGGGGGGAGAGCCAGGCTCATGTCTTTGAAAGAGTTCAGAATCTTCTGCTATGTCGACCTCCTTCAGTGTAGCAGACCAACCATCCTTGAAAAATTTATTCTTTGCATACTCAATCTGAGCAGAGGCAGCAGTGATAGATTTATCCTAGCCTTCAATGAAGGAATTTTATCTATCCTTCTTTTTTTTAGCCTTCTCAACATTTAGGCCCTTTGTTGGATCAACCACTTGCTTTTAAGCTTCAGCAGCCTCATCTGCAGCCTTCTGTCGAGCTTCCTCGGCATCTTTTATTTTTTTTTCTCCCAAGTTTTCTTTTTACTCTCCAATGCTTATTGGGAGTCAAGTAAGGACTTCTTGAGACCATCAAAGGACTCCTAAACATCGTTTGAAGAAGAACGAAGAGCATCGTCCTTCTCTAAAATCTGATTGAAATCAACCAGGAACTGCAAAGAGGAAAGGCAAAGTCAGTACAAGAAGTCAAAGACAAAGTAGAAAGTATAAAAGAGTAAAAATATAAAGGAAGAATTTTTACCCAAGCAAGGAATTGAGTAGACCTTTCAAAGATTTTAAGTCGGGGCATTGAAGAAGAAGCACCCCAATGGTCTGGAAGAGTACCAAACTTAATTAATTTTCTGTCCAAGCCAGGACCTATGGCTATAGAGGAGCTAACACCAGATGGAGTAACACCGACCAAGCTCTATTGGTTGGCATCCACAGTGTCTTCAACCTTCTTGGAAATAGGACCTCTTCTCAAACGTGTTAAAAAAGACTCCTCTCTCTTGTTAGTTGGGGGATTCTACCCAGTATCATCCTTCTTTTTGTCCCCACGATCCACAAGCTTGTGAGTAACAGTGGCAGCATCCCCAAGGAGATTGGGAAATTTCTTTTTTCCCATGCTCTCTGAAAGAGGAAGGTATAAATCAAAAGAAGAGGAGGGGACAATAGCAGGGTCACCACCACCGGATGTAGTGGCAGATGAAGTGGACACAGGGTCTTTGTCCAAATCAATCACAATGGAGGGCACATCAGTTATTGGACGAGATACAAATAAAGTGATAGATCTCTTGTTCTTCATCAAGTAGGAGGTCGACCTAACATGCTCCTCGCCAATTCTTTGTTGGATGCCCCAAAGAAACTTGAGCTCTTCAACTTTAATGTCACCCTCCTTATGACAATTTCTCTTCTTCTCAACTGCAATCAAACAAGCAACAAATGTTAATTAACATATTAATAGGTAATTCATCAGCATGGATATATAAAATATATTACAACCTATGCCATGACCCTCTTGAGGGTATCTTGGTCCGGTGTATACTTCATTCCCTTTAAGAGGAACATATTGCCAATCTTCGGGAATAACACCATGATCGAAGTAGCCCCCTTTGGAGTCAGTCAAATTAATAACTAGAGCTCTATTTACAAACCTAGTCTTCAAATAATATAAAGTGTCACTGATGACCCACTTATAACAGAACATGATCTTAGGGATACCGATATGGGTCCCATGAATTTGATTAAGCTTATGGACACCATTAAATATTCTCTCAGTGTTGGGGGCTACATTAAAAGGTACAATATCAAAGTATTGACAAAATTCTAAGCAAAGACGATTGGGGGAAAAGTGAAGTCACATTCGTCTATGAATAAGAAAAGAATCCAATAACCTTCAGACAAAGACAAAACATCTACAGGGGGATTAGGGAACTCTAAGTCTACCCAGTCTGGTATATTCCATTCCTTTACAAACTCATCTAAAGAGACAACAACGTAAACCATGATTCAATATGAAAAAAAGAAGAAAAGGAAAGGATTCTTATAGAAGATTAAGGATTCAGCAAGAACTAAAATAAAGAAAGAACGATCGCACAAAAGCTCAAGAATTTACAGAAAAAACTTATAAGGTTTGAGGTAAGAGACAATCGAAAATTTACAGATTTTTTATAAATTTCCTTGAAAATCGGCGAGCGTAATGATTAAAGTGAAACGACTATTAAAATTTTGGCGACGAGGCAAAAAAAGACCTATTTTCCTTAAAACAATTCGCTAAAGTTCAGAATATTTACAAAAATGCCATCAACAAAACACGCTACCTGCAATACAAACAAAATTTTACAAGTGTGGGAAGTCGGAAACCGACCAAGCATCAGGAATATAGCCCAAGATACTACCAGGACTAAATGCTCCATACTTTCAAGCAAGCATCAAGCATGGAACATTGGGGGCTTCTGTTGATACAAAAAATTATCCACTTACGTGGACCAACCATAGATTAACACGTGTCATCCAACATGGCAAGAATCTTAGTCAGCAAGATATAGACTCGCCGACCAACACATGGGAGGCTGACCAACATGAAGAATGCTGACCAACAATAAGAAGACCGACCAACATGGTCAGCGAAGCGCCAACAGTGATGTACATTATAAACGTCATGTACTAATGTAAATTCCTAATTTATAAAGGCATTCCATCCTTTTACATTCCATCTCTTTATCTCTTCACTTGTATATAAATACATTGCAATCCCTTCATCAAGGGCAAGTTCAAGTCATTCAAAACACGAAAGGCAAAACAAAATACAAGAAACACAGTGGACGTAGGCTTTTCCATATAACCGAACCACTTTAAAAACCTTTTGTCTTTCGTTTATTTACATATATTTATCTGTGATTAAACTATTACACCTCTTCTAGTTTTTTACATCAACACCTACCAAATAGTCACGTGTATAATGGACTGATGTGGTTACTTGGCCATCCAAAATGTCCATCCATAAAAGGTGTAAACAAACAATAAAAATCTTTTTAATTTTACAAAAAAAAAATCTTTTCGTCTTTTTCATTTTTCGTAAAAATTGAAAATATTTTTTTTATTTTTCTCTTTTCTTACAAACTAAAAATCTTTTTGTATTTTTCCAATTTAAAAAAAATGAAAATCTTTTGGGAATATTCTAAAATATGAAAAAGGAAAAAATGATACAGTCTATAAATAGGAACTAAGAATATGCACATGAAAAACCATCATATACTAGACACACAAACCAACCCTTAGTCCACTGTGCGGATACCTAAAGACTTCCTAAGGCTCTCGAATATAAGAGAATCCAAAGGTTTCGTGAAAATAATGGCTAACTGGCGGTCGTTGGTCACAAAGCTCAAGGATACGACACTATCCTCTACTAGGTCGCGGATAAAGTTTTCACGTATCCTAATCTGTTTGGTACATGAATGATGGACTGGATTTTGGGATATGTGTATCGCACTCGTGTTATCATAGGAAATAGTCATGGTGTCCTGTGATATCCCACAATCCTCCAACATCTGCTTTATCCACAAGAGTTGCGTGCAATAAATCCCGATGATGATGTACTCAGCCTTCGCAGTGGACAAAGATATGGACAACTGCTTCTTTCTCATTTACGAGACAAGAGAAGTACCAAAATAGAAACACCCACCTGAAGTGCTCCTACATCTATCTGCATCCCCGGCCGAATTAGCATCCGAATAGGCGGATAAACAGTTGTCCATATCAAAGGAATACTAAATGCCATATGAGAGATTCCCACTAACTTATTTTATAATACAATTAAGAGCGTGTAAGTGTGACTCTTTCGAGGATGCCTGATATCGCGTACAAACTCCAACATTAATGGCTATGTCGGGATGACTAACAGTCAAGTAGAAAAGATTACCTATCATACTTTGATACAAGGTTTGCTCTACATCCTTTCCAGAAGTGTCCTTGCTAAACTTCGTCGAGGTACTTATGGGAGTACGAGAATTCTTAGCGGAGTCTAACCCAAACTTTTTCATAAGGTCTCTTGCATACTTGGATTGGGAGATGAACATCCCATCCTCTAGCTGAAAAACCCAGAGACCAAGGAAAAAAGTAAGCTCATCAGCCATGCTCATCTCGAACTCTCTCTGCATCCCCTCCTCAAAGTCATGACCATAGAGGGAGCATGTTGATCAAAGACTATGTCATCCACATAGACCTGGCCAACCAAAATAGCACCTTTCTCTCTCCTAATAAACAACGTCTTATCTACTCCCCCTCTTCCAAAGCCATAGGCTAATAGATAGAAAGTGAGCCTCTCGTACTTAGCATGGGGTGCTTACTTCAAAACATACAAGGCTTTCCTCGAATAATAGAACTGTCCATGGTATTTAGGGTCTTCAAACCCTTTCAATAGTTCCATATAAACCTCCTCATGTAGAATGCCATTCTGAAAGGCACTCTTGACATCCATTTGATATAACTTGAAGCACAAATGACATGCAATGGCGAGTAGTATGTGGACAGAGTCAAGCCTCACAATTGGAGAAAAGGCCTCCTTAAAGTCTACACCCTCAATTTGTGTGTAGCCCCTGAGTGACCAACCTAGCCTTATTACGTATAATGGCACCATTCTCATCAATCTTATTCTTGAAGATCCACTTAGTACCAATCAAATTCTTCTCACTAGGACGGGGGATAAGTTCCTATACATAACTCTTTTTAAATTGAAGCAACTCTTCCGGCATAGAGGATATCTAGTATTCATCTTTGAGTGCTTCTTTGATATTCTTGGACTCGACTTTAGACGTGTAGCAACGTTCTTCAGCTGATAGAGAGTCTTGACCCCTAAAGTGGGATCTCTTAGAAGGGTGGAAGGGATATGAATCTTGCAAACCCAAGCAGGTTTGTCCCCTAAGTCAGGAGTAGGGTCCACCCTAGGCATAAGAGAAACAATGGGATCATCACTAAGGGATGCATCATCCTCACACAAATGGTTAGAATTAATAAACGTCGGTGGCTCATCATCTTTAATAGTGATTTTTATTGACTCCATAACCTTAGATCTTCTCTGGTTAAAAACTCGATATGTTCTACTCGTCGATGAATATCCTAACAGAATTCTCTCGTCACTCCGGGAGTCAAACTTTTCTAATTTCTCTTTATCCGTAAGGATGTAGCATTTACTCCTAAAGATAAGAAAATACAAAAGGTTGGGATTTTTCCATGTCCATAATTCATATGGAATCTCAAGTGCGTGTGGAGGAAGATATACTATATTCACCGTATGGCACGCGGTAGACACCGCCTCTGCCCAAAACCTCCTAGAAACTCTACGACCTAGAAGCATAGATCTAGCCATCTCCTGAATCTTCCGGTTCTTCCTCTCAACAATCCCATTTTGCTGAGGAGTTTTCACGGCCAAAAATTCATGTTTAATTCTGAGGCTATCACAGTAAAGATCCACCTTTGCTTATTTAAATTCTATGCCATTATCACTAAGCATTATGTTGATAGTGGCACCGTGTTGATTTTGCAGGACACGACACTTGGTCGTAAGAAACTCTACAACATCGAATTTCTCTCTCAGGAAACCAACTATCGAATAATGATAGAAATCATATACCATCACGAGGATATACCTCTAACCACCCAGACTCTCAGTGCGAGTAGGACCCATAAGATCCATATCAACTCAAGCATACATGAAGTGGTAATGGAATTCAACTTTCGATAGGGAGTACGGACTTATTTTTCCCGTTGGCAAGGACCACAAATTATGGAAGATGGATTTTTAAGTGACGGTAAGCCACATACTAGGTCTTTATTCACTAAAGGCTCTAAATCTCTAAAATTAACGTGACCTAGACGTTGATGCCACAGATCCATAGAAGAGATCGTGGCGTTGTCGCACACAAATGAGGACTTGGGCAAAATTCCATAATAATTATCTTATGTCCTCACCCCTTGAAATAAATTCTATTGTCTTGATCATAAATGTTACACTCATTCTGGTAAAACTACACAGCAAAGTTTGCGTCGTACAGCTGGCTAATGCTAAGAAGGTTTGCTTTTAAACTTTTGATGTACAAAACATTATCTAGCTTAGTAAAATCAGGTATCTCTACTGTACCTCGTCCTATAATGCTAGATTTACTCCCATCCTAAAATGTGACTTTACCGTCCTTGTGATCCTCAAGGCTGGTTAAAAATGAGACATCACCAGTCATATGTCTGGAGCAACCACTGTCAAAACAACACTGGTATGTATTATGAGACTTAAGACCTAAATGGATAAAAAGGACTTTATATTCATGCTTAGGCATCCAAGTAGCGGTGACTTTTTATTTACCATTTTCGTTGTTGGGTCTAGTTGGGATATTAGAAGTATCCACTGATGGTAAAGACATCCATTGGAAAACTTCCATCAATCTGTAAGAAGTGGAAACAAGACACTCAACCTTCTTTTTAAGGCTAGAAAAATTGCTAAAGTGGTGCAACGGAGTATGTGTACATCGAGTCTTACTCAAACTATATCAAAACTCCCTAAATTGGCCTTTTATCTTGCAATAAGTGAAGAAATAAACAATCTTAGGCCGACCTTAGTTTGATTTTCTTGGTCGAACTTTCATTTGGGGTTTTGGTTGAAGGACATAAGGATTCGCATTGAATTTAAGAGAGGGTTTCGGTGCAACATTTGATGTGGAAGCATCATCGAAACATATTCCATGCCTCTCACCAAACCCTAAAGCGTGGTCGAGGAACATCTTTCCCATCTTTCCATATTTGTCCTCAATCTTTACCTTAGCCTCCCGGACTCTCTCAAGATCATGAGTGAGTTGGGATTTAAGGGCTTCAAGTTTCTTTCGAGTCTCAACGGATGCAAGGAGATCACTCATAAAATTAGTTACTTGTTTGTTCAAGTCCCCTTTGTCTTTATCAAAACTTCTCTCTCTCTAAAACATCTCTCTCTCTCTCTATCTCTCTCTCAAACACATGCTTACGGAGGACTCCCTCTCTTATCTCTCCTAAATCCTTCTCTAGCGTAATGATCCTAATTTCTAACCAAAAATGGGGCCTAGGAGTGGTGTTGAGAAACCAAGTAACCTTATGCGTCCGCCTGAACAAAAATGGGGCTTTGACATACTTAAGGGGGTTGGTCTCGTTGGGGGGGGGGGGACCGATTATGCAACCTTGGATTAGAAGAGTCTGTCGCTGCCAGAATAAGAACCAAGAAGTAGTGAATGATGGCAGATAATCGTGAGGGGGCATGTAAAGCCCCCTAAAGACAATTAATCTATGAAATAATCCCTGAAGAGTGAAGTTGGTACATGCCTCTGAAAATAGCTCGGAGGGATTGGTGCAGGAAGGGGGATGAGGGTGTTGGACACGCTGATCATTGCCAAACTGCCTTCTTACCCTATCAGAATGATAAAACTCGGCATATCTTCATAACTCTGTCCAAGAAGGAAGTAGGCCCGGTAATAACATTATTACTACATTAATATGAGGACAAGTAGAAACAGACTCTACTTCAAAAGGGCAATGGAAGGCCCCACCATCGTCGGGAAAAGAGAGTCAGCAAAAGACACCGCCAGGACATTTGTTGTAATGCCGAAACCAAAATCTTCAATATTGTCAATCAAAGCCCCTAGTTTCTTCTTAGGTACTTTCCTATACCATATCAGAAGACGGGCAGCATTACTATAGAAAGCTTGAGCTTCAGAATCAAAGTGGGACAAATGCTCAAATAAAAACGCCATTTGGAGGACAAAATTTGCAAAATTAGCAGCATAATAGCGGCCGCATGATCTCTCTACATCTACATGTTCTCGTTCTATCCAAGTATAAAGGGAACCAAGAACTAAAGCAGCTACAAGAACCGACCTAGCCAATTTGAAGAGGTGCTTACGAGGAGAATCTTCGGGTTATCGGTAGTATGAATTGGCTTAGAAAAGTGACCAGAAAGGCAGCTAAGTGTGAAGGACAGTGGAGATTAGGACCATCTTGGCTCTTAGAGGCTCCACTGGAAGTCTCCTCTTTCTTTAGTTGCTCAAAATCCCTAAACTAGTACCTCTTCCACTTGGTAAAGGATTGTTTAGTAGAACCTATTAAGTTTATAGCCACATATCTCAAACACTCTGCAAGTGTTTCCTGTAACTCCTCCACCATCTCCTTCTCTAAGGAATCTTCATAGCCATAAGTAAAGACATGTTGCCTAAAGAAAGGAAGGGAATATAACTCACACACATCCTATAAGATGACAGTAAATTCGCCCCAATCCGTCATGAATGTGTGAAACTCCCTACTCCACCGGGACAATAAAAGATTGAGAGAAGAATTGTGCTTAGATACGGTGGAAGATCTCAGGATATTAAGAAGACCCACATCCCTGAGTGTGGCCACATTAGCAGGAATACTCAAAATATAATCAACCCAAATAGCCTATTCCTCTATGGCACCCCCCGCAACCCGGATACTAATGTTGGAGTAAGGAAAATCACCATGGTCAACCCTGACCCTAAGAATAGAATCAGGAAAAATAAAGGGAGAATTAGTAGACTCACTTAGCCCCATATGGGGTCGCTTAAGAATAGTTCCGGCAAATTTCTCTTCGAATTGGGATAGGGAAGCCATGAAGTTATCAGCAATTCCAAAGAAGGGTTTGCGACGATAGATGTCAAAGTATCTCCCTTGGCAAGTGCACATATAATCCTCCCAAGATTGGGATGAGGATACAGTGGCAGAAGAACTACCAATAGCTATAGGTTCAAGTGAGGAACCCATCGTCAAAGAAAGCTCAAGCATAGACCCCCTCACACCTGCACCTCGGACGAGGAACACTCGCTAGATTTTCGATGTGGCAAGGACCCTGTAGCTGGAAAAGAACCCTCATTTCCAAAATGTATTTCCCCACCAATAGCGGCGCGCGAGGGCTCCTCAGAAAAAAATATTTTTCGGTGAGGACCCCATAGGTTCCACGACTGAAAGCACGCATGAGGAATAGTTCTTATTTCGAACCGGGGGCGAAGAACCCATAGAAACACTCATCTTTGAGGAGGAACCCATAGCAGTGGACACCACGTTCGAGGAAACCAACCCGAGGCCCTTTTGTTAAGTGGCATGCAAGGACCCCCTGTGTGGAATTATTTTTGGCGAGGAACCCCTGGGTTCAAACTCCTAAGACTCGAACCATCAGTGCACGAGGAACTCACCAACAGGGGGGTCACAAGGAACCCTCGGCTGATAGCGCACCCCTCATAGTAACAACAGTTGGAGAGGAACCCCAAAAAAATTAGCCATCGACGAAGAATCCAGATTCGTCGAGGAACACTCGGGTACGAAACCAACGTGCGAGGAACTCAAAGCCATAGAGAGATTGGTCGAGGAACTCGAGGCCATAAGATAAACAAATGAAAAGTCGTTGTCAACGAAGATATGGGAGAGGAACTTATGATTGTTTAGGGAGCAGGCATAGAACCAAAAGCCCTAAATAACCCAGTATAGGAACCCATATGGGCATTACACGATCGCGAGGAACCCTTTGTAATCAATGATCTTTGCGAGGAAACCCTAGCATCTCGTGGTGGACAAAGGTCACGAGGAACCTCCAACATGTCTGATGACGAAATACTCGCGATCGCCTAAAAAATGGACACATAACCAACAAACATATTACCAGATGGGAAAGTCGACCCATCTGTAGAATAGAACGCCAACGATGAGGAAGTCGTGGTGATAACACAAATTAGAGGGGGCTAAGGCGGAGGAATAGCAATGGGTAGTGGAATTGGACATCGATGTTGGAGATGGAAATGGAGTTTGGTGAAGAAGTGATATTGGAAAAGTGCATTGAACTAAAAACAAGAGGAACAATGGTGGGGAAATGTTGGAAGAAGTGTTTGATGGTGTTGAATCCATTAATGGTGTATTTGAAGAAAACTTGAAAAAAAATGGGGGCTATGGGATATTTGATTTTTTTTTCTCTCTCTCTCTCTCATTATAAGCTTGAAATTTTTTGTGGGTGTTTTGAAGAAGTTGAAAGATTTATTATTCAAAATAAGGGGCTTGATGCTTTACATAAAAATGGGAAAATATGCAGGAATTCCAAAAGGCTATAAGTCTTTCTTCCCAAATGATGAGATGATAGTTCCCACAATGACGTGTGGAGTCTCAAAAATCTAAAAAACCTAGGATGAAGGGATAGTTCATTTAATGACCCTAGGGGTAGGGTTGAGGAGCCCCTAGGGTCCCTAAAAAAATTGAATTGAAAATTGAATTTATGACGTACAAAGCCTTTTGGTCTGCCCGACACAAAAGACTTTACACGAGGGGCTAATGTAGAAGGGTGTCTCAAGTTTGGTTATTATATTTTTTTAGTGATGGTCCCTCAATGGAAGAAATTCATATTGGGAAGGAACCCCAAGGTCCCTCTACAACATAAATTTATATTGAGAAGGAACCCCTAGGGTCCCTCTACAATAAAAATTTATATTGAGAAGGAATCCCCAGGATCCCTCTACGGAAGAAATTCATATTGAGAAAGAACCCCCAGGGTCCCTCTATGGAAAAAATTCATATTGAGAAGGAACCCACAAGTCCCTCTACAGCATAAATTTATATCGAGAAGGAACCCCAGGGTCCCTCTATGGTAGAAATTCATATTGAGAAGGAACCCCCGGGTCCCTCTACAATAGAAATTCACGATTGAGAAGGAACCCCTAGGGTCCCTCAATAGCAAAAAACTCATATTGGAGAAGGAACTCCCGGGGTCCTCAACAGTAAAAAAACTCATATGGGATGAGGAACTCCTAGGGTCCTTCAAACCCCAGAAAGCATTTGGCCATAGAACCCTTAAGGTCCTCCCCCTCAGCTTCTAGAAAATAACCCAGGATGAGGGAGTGGCAACTATGAGAAACCCCTCACCATGAAAAGTCATTCTTTAAAAGAACAAAAGTACTAATACTTACTTTCTTGTACAGGTAGCCTAGTTGAGCAGGCAGGGCTCAAATAGGCCAGTTGGGATCTCTTGGGAGTTTTGGCTTGGCGGCTAAGGAACAAGGTCTGTTGAACAAGCTCAACCAATTAGAACTTTAGGATTGAGATAATACTAGTAGGAAGACCTTAGGAGTCACTCAAGATCACACACATCTCACACTTAGTCACAAGTGAAGTGAGCAGCCAAAGGGCTCCTCACAAGAAATGAACTTTTACCAAAATGATTTTCTTATAAGAGAAGGTATTCAAGACCCCCCCCCCCCCCCCGATTGATAGTTTTAGAGGAGGATGTCATCGAGGCCTCCTCTCTCAAGTTTACAAAGATTTTACCACAAGTTACCATTTCAAAAGATATTTACCAAATAAGATATTTTGTCTTCAAGGGCAAACATATTTGCTTTTTGACTTTGGTTGGCACCAGGTGGCATTTTTCTGAGGGGACAGGCTGTTGTACATAGGTAGGGACAAAGGGTACATTTCAAACCTTGTCCCTCACCAACCCTCTCAATTTTGGTGCACAAAAGTGCCAACTCATCCCTAGTGACCAAGTATAAATAAGAGCCCTGGACAAGGTCAAAAGATAGAAAAAACTCAATAACACTTTTACTCTGTCAAAATCACACTAAAACATCCAAGTATTCTCTCCCTGCTCTCTCTAGTGCTAAGTGCCTTATTCTTTCACTCCTCACTGATAGCCATCATTCTCAGGATCTCTTCTTGAGAAAATAACTACAATTGTTGTGGAAGTTCATCTTCTTGCAGGGAGGGAGTTCCATCTTGAGCTCTATTTTTACCAAAAGGAGAAGGTTTCATCAGAATCTGCTCCATAAGTTCTTGAGAACCTTTCAGACAACACCCATTGGAGTGGGTCATGCCTCACCCTTTCTAGTTATTCATAGACCCCAGTCTCACCACCCTCCTGCACCGTTGTTTTGTTTTTCATTTTAAATAACTCAGCGTATAACTCGGCGTAGGTGCATTGTAGGTCACACTCGCTCTCACTTGCAGCATCCTCACCCTCACTCACATCGTTTTCCCTGTCGAGGTGTCCTTGTGAAGTAGCTTCATCATCGTTGTGAGGTGCACTATAAGTACTCACATAACTATCCATGAATGCGGTGAAGTTACATTCATGCGGTGATTCTTCTTCTAAATCCACCGACTTGACCTCGCTTTCGTTACTAAGGGTGTCATTTAAGGTGACTTTGCCCTTTCCATGACACTTTAACCTAGTTGGGCACTTATATGCTTTGTGACCTCTCCCATCATACTCGTAACACCTCTCTTCCTATCTCTTTGGGGAATCCTTTTTATCTTTTTCAAATTTCTTCCCATTTTTATTTTCCAGAAATCTCTTTTTATCTTTAAAATTGCCATTACTTTTTAGTTTGAGAAATTTCTTGAAATTTTTAGCAAAAGGGATAAATCATCTAAATCAAAGTCATATTCAAAATTGAACGGCACTTCCTCTCTCTTTTTTGACGAATTCTCTCTTTTCATAGATGACTCCTCACTCTTTCTAGACTGGGCCTTAAGTGCAATCTCTTTTTCTTTGGATTTAACCTTTTTAGGAAACATGTAGATTTCATAAGTCGGAAGGTCTCC
Organism: Sambucus nigra; assembly: GCA_949130495.1. NCBI lineage: Eukaryota > Viridiplantae > Streptophyta > Magnoliopsida > Dipsacales > Adoxaceae > Sambucus > Sambucus nigra. Next base: position 349,921,471 of record OX422214.1, read on the forward strand.
TACAAGCTCTTCTAACCTAAGAGAATCTAACAGTTCAAAAGAATTAAGCACAATGACTTTCGGCATAAAATGCTTAGGAAGTGATCTTAAAATCTTTTTAACTACTCTTGTGTCATGAATTTTTTCACCAAGATTAAAGATAGTATTAACAATATCTCACAAATGTGCATAAAACTCATCAAAACTTTCAGATTCAAGTATTGTTACAGTTTCAAACTGAGTATTTAAATTTTACAATTTAGATGCCTTAATGGCATTTGTGCCCTCGTGTGTAAGTTGCAGGATATCCCATGCCTCTTTTGATGTGGTACACATCATTATACGTCGGAACTCGTCGAGTGAGATGGCTTTAAAAATTGCACTAAGTCCAGGTGAATTATAAGTGCCTCATTTAAATTCATCCTCAGTCCAATTAGACACGGGTTAAAGATTGGTCACATTATCTACGGTGACAGTGGGAAGAGTCTACCCTCTTTCACAAATTAACCAAACATGTTCATCAATAGCTTATAAAGTTGATTTCATTCAAGCTTTCCAGTAAGCATAGTTTGTTCCATAAAAAATTGGCATTCGATTTTATAAGTTATCCATTGAACTTAGCTTTTACAAAAATCAATTTTTCCAGAAAAATTTTGCGAAAAAATTACATGGTAGAATTATGTAAATGGCTCTGATACCAATTTAAGAGTGCGTTTCCATTCAATGTCCCAACTTATTTAATTAAACTCCAATTTTTATATCCATCTTTTAATTAACCCTAAACATTCATCTAAGTGATTGAAAGCGGTAAATTTGTCTAGCATGCAATCCAACAATCACAAAAACAAATTTCAAGAAAAATCACCCAAATGGACAAAACCTTTTATTTCACTATTTAATATAAACCACGACTTACATGTCTATAGATAAATACATCATTTTTTACAGACGAATACTAGTCCTCGGTTCGTTGTCTTCAGCAAGAGCTCCCACGAGAACTCTAAGAATCAGCAATGGAGACAGCTTCTCTTCTCTACAAGTACCACTCCAAAATTGGGTAATATTAATATAAGGGTTTCTCAAAGATTCAAAAACATATATAGGGAGGTTTGAGTGAATCAAAATGGGTTTTAGACTTAAAATATGAAGACTTAAATCGTAGTAAGTCTGTAAAAGGCGGAGTTAATAAGTCATACGAAATACCTAATGAGAACATGTATTTATAGGCGAAATTAAAAATAAAGGCGGCGGCATGTCGTTTAAGCAACATGTGTATATCGTTAGAATGACATATAGATGTCGTTAAATCCAACTTCGAATGACCTAAGAAATGACATACTAAAAATCAAAATAGTATGTGGTTGTTTGATGCACAGAAGAAACGAGTATTGCACGACCTCTTTAAGCGACATGTCCAAGTCGTTTGAACAACTTTAAGCGAAAATGTTTATTTTTAAATGCCAACCTTGTTTTTGAAAAAATGCGAAAAGTTATAAAATTGATTTAAAAATCACCCAAATATAATTGAAAAAATTAAAAACTCCAAATAAGAATTATACCATTAACGTAGTGGAGTAGTAGAGGCCGATTGAGGTAGAATATCGCACATTTGAAGATGATGGGTGCGTGATGATGAGAACGTTGCCAATGATTTAGATTGTGTCCATCATGGATGATCATGTGTAGACGTGCCAATATAACGGTATACGACATATCATATATTATCTAGGACAACTCTGAAAATTCTTAGAATCTAGCGGATAATCACAAGATTGTGTCCTTATTATGAGTCAAAAAAAACTTTCCAAATCGGCTCTTTATTGAAAAAGGAGGTGAAGGAGAAACTGATAGGGCTTCTAAAGAAGAGGCAAAGCATGTTTGCATGGATCCATAAAGATATGCTAGGAATAGACCCGAGGGTCATCTGCCACAAGTTGAACATTGAAGAGAAATCAAAGTAGGTGAAACAAAGGGGAAGTGCTTATATCAGTGGGAAGTATAGGGTCATCCAAGAGGAGGATAAGAAGCTCCAATCAGCAGATTCATCTGAGTGGTTGTTTAAGGTTGTGATAGTCCCTAAGCCTAATGGAAAATGGCATATGTGTGTCGACTTCAGTGATCTAAACAAATCTTGTTCTAAATGCATCTTTCATCTTCCTTGTATAGATCAAATGGTTGATGCTACAGCAGGGCATGAATTGAGGAGTTTCATGAACGTGTAATCTGGATATAATCAAATATTCATGGATGAGGCTGACTTAGAGAAGACTTCCTTTATCACCGATAAAGAAACCTACTTCTATAAAGTTATGCCTTTCGGCCTTAAGAATTAAGGGACAACCTATAAAAGGTTGGTCAATAAGATGTTTGAAGAGAAGATTGGCAAGACTATGGAGGTCTATGTGGATGATGTGCTGATAAAGAGCCTCAAGGCTGAGGACTATGTTGTCGACCTTGAGAGGACATTTGATACGATGGATCTTTATCAAATGAATCTAAACCGAGCAAAGTGTGTGTTCGGCGTGGGTGCAGGAACAGGTTTTTCTTTATCAGTGCTTTGATATTTTCTGGGTTTGCCTCTACACAGGGAGGGTTACTGCACTCAACAGGTTCGTCTCAAGAGCCACAGAAAAATGCCTCCCCTTTTTTAAAATTTTAAGGAAAGAGTTTGAGTGGAATCAAGAGTGTGAAAGATCCTTTCAAGGGCTCAAGGATTATCTGGGTTCTCTAATGCTTCTGTCTCGGTACATTCAAGGAGAACAATTGTTTTTGTATTTAGCAGTGTCAAAGTCTGCAATCAGCACATCCATCATCCGAGATGATGAAGTCTCTTCAAGAATCAAGATAAAATATCCAAAGATGGAGAAGTTAGCGCATGCCTTGATACATGCCTCAAGAAAGATGATGCTTTACTTTCAAGCCCACACTATGGGGGTGCTCACCGATAGTCCTTTAAGGTAAGTCATCTATAAACTCGAGAAATTGGGTAGGTTGATGGATTAGTCAATTGAGCTCGGTGAGTTTGACATCATATACCATCCGAGAACAGCAATTAAAGGGCAAGCGTTGGCCGACCTTATGGCCGAGTTCACTTGGGACGAGGCAGACACTAACGAAGATGAGGTGGTAATTTTCCCAGAAAGAGAAACAGTGGGATCGGACATGATCGACGGTGTTCGATACGACCTTAAAAAAATATATTTTGTTCAAAAATGGTGCAATGGGTGAAGGATCTTTTACCGCCTAGAGTCTAGTTTGTTATTTGTTTGTGGATGGCTCCTCATGTAAAAGCGACAGTGGGGCAGAGCTCGTACTGTCGACTCTAAATGGGATGAACATTGAGCATGCATTGAGGTTCAGCTTCAAAGCCTCCAACAATGAATCTGAGTAAGAAGCTCTTCAAGCATACTTATCTCTGGCCAAAGTGTTGAATGTCGACCACATAGTAGTTCACAGTGATTCCCAACTAGTAATAAACCAGATTCTGGGAATTTATGAAGCAAAGGATGAGAAGATGGCTAAATACTTGGACATGCTAAAAAGGGTCTTAACATACTTTAGAGAAGTGAAAGTAAAAAGAGTCCCACGACTTGAAAATAGCCGAGCTGACGCATTAGTGAGGTTAGCATCGGTGAGGAGAACAGAAATTCGAAGAACCATCCCAGTTAAGATACTACAAAGACTAAGTATTAAGGAAGACGATGGTAAACTTGAGTCTTATTTGAATTTGAATCTGGGAGATTCTTGGGAACCAACAAAACACTAGACTTAGAGTTCTTAGGACTTTTTCGAAGATCAAAATAGAAACGCCTAAGGTGACCTTTCCTACCACAATGTGAACAAATGTAAACGGGTGGAACGACACCTATGGGTTGACCTTTTCTAACGTCCTTGAGAATGGTTGACCCTCTAAAATAAATAATGGTCTTTTCTTTAGCAACGGAAGCATTAAAACAAGATGAGCCATTACCATCACTACACAAACTACTTGAGTCTTTCAATCGTTTTTCAACTTCAAAATTTTAGACTCAAGCAAAGAATTAGACTCTTCCAAAGTTAGGGATTTCTTTTACAAGTTATCGATTAAACTTAACAGTTTATTTTTCTCATCCTCAATTAAAACAAACTTATCCCTAAGCGTTTCTTCACATGCCGTAAAATTATCGATTAATTTTTTATCCTCAATGGCACAAACAGGAACCCTGGAAATTTTTTAAATTTTCAATTCTTTTTCTAAACTCGGGGCTTTACCATCACTCTCCTTTTTGACAATTTTCAAAGAATCAAAATCATTACACAAATTACCAAAGTGCTCACGACAAATATCTTTTTGAGTTTGAAATGTTTGTAAATATTCAAACTTATTTTTAAAAATAGAATTTTCTTCTTCCAAAATTTTAATTCTTTGGCAAAGTTTCAAATTCAAAAGCGTTAATTTTTCAGCACGGTCGTGAACTTTATCAAACACATCTCTACTAACAACATCAAAAGTGTGAGAATCCATCGAGAAAACAAGTCAAGAGATGAACACAAATAACCACCAAAAAAATTGCACTACAGGATCCACACAGTAAATTAGTGCAACAGGCTTTGATACCAATTTGAGATTGCAAAATATTAATTACCTCAGTGGTTTTCATGAATTCAAATCTAAAACCAGTTTTAGTTCATCCCTAAAATATGCAACTACGTGCCAAAACAAATCAAGTAAGCATGCGACGCAAAATTAAGGAAAAATCCCCGAAGGGAAAAACCTTTATTTCTAGAACTTTGACAAGTTTACAAGAATATTGACTTACATACAACCTGATAATCACCCATAAGTGTAACGCACGATATCTTTGCCAAACCTTCAAAGCATCGGCTAGAAATCAACAATGGTTCACATGCAGCTACCATAATGACACGCAGTCTTTAATAAAGAATCAACGCGCAGAAGATCCTCAATGACACGCAATCATAAACTTCGTAGAGACTAACTCCACAATAGCACGCAGCTCTCGATTGTGGCGACATCCCCACAAAGGATGAACAATAGCAAAGTATGTTCTTTGGGTTCCAAAACATCTCACATAAAGATATCGGGATTTATTTGTAAAACAAAAAGGGATTAAAGTCCCTAAAAGGAGAAAATCTAATTCTGCTATTTATGCAGCTTTGTGCAGAAAAAAAATGCCAAGTCTCTAATGAAACATAGTAGGAAAATCCTATTTATAAAAGACCTAAGGCGGTGGGTCTCTCAAATGAAACAACATGTTGTTTGAATGAAATACACTGTCGTTTGAACGACAAGTATACTTCACGTGACATGCTATCGTTTGAACGACATACGGTGTCATTCGAACGACCTATCAAACAGGATTCCGGGCCATGATTGTATAATTTCGATACGAACGCTTGGCCGCCAGTTTCGTATTTTTTTTAATTAGTTATGATTTTTCAATGGAAAGGAGTCAGAGAACAAAATTGTTTGATATAATGAATTCAAAAAAATTTAATAAAACAATTAAAGCTCCGCTCCAACACTTAAAAAATATTTTATGAAAAATAATCCCAATACTCTAAGTGCATTATTAAGGTACTCTAAAACGTAACCTTACCAAAGTTAACCTTATGGAGATTGTTTGTTGAAGAACCTTGATTATTCGGATCCGTCTTGATGTGAATGTGATCTTGAACTTCTTCGACGATGTAGCGGTATATGACATATAAATTGATAATGGACACAAATGTGCTTCACAAATAACGAAAATTAGTTGAAAAATAAGTCCTTAGAGGCTTACTGTGGAATAGTCGGCATCAAATAATTCTACTCAGTGTCAGGTCAATCTTAGCCCACATCAAATAATTCTACTCAATGCCAGGTCAATCTCAGGAAAATGGACAGACATAGGTCACAAATAGAACAATCCTAGACGAGATTAAGAAGAAGATAGAATATGACAAAATCTTGTGGATAGTAGAGGTATATGCCATCTTGTGGGCTTGCAGGACGACAGAGAGGACGCCGACGGGGGAGACTCTCTTTATGTTGGCTTATGGCTCAGAAGCTGTGATACCTACCGAACTTAGCCTGCCCAGCCACATAGTCTAGAATTACGACCTAGACACAAATAATGAAGAGTGGAGGTTGGGCCTAGAGCTGATAGAATAAAGAAGGGTGGATGCTGATGTAAGATAAGCAACATAACAATATAAGACGGCTAAGTTTTACAACAAAAGGGTCAGACCTTGGCCGATAGCGGTGGGGGACTTAGTTCTGAAAAAGGTTCGACAGAAGCCAAATAAGTTACACCCAAATTGTCACGGCCCCTACAGGGTCACCGAAGAGGTCGTTCAAAGGACATATCGGCGGGAGAATTTAGAGGGAGATCCATTTTCCAATCCATGGAATGCCGACCATCTAAAAAAATATTACCAGTAATTTATATATATATACATATATATATATATATATATATATATATCAGTTTATGTAATTTTCTCTCTGTATATGAACCATTCAAAGTGATGAATGAAAATAGTTCCAAATGTTCTCTCATATCTTTCTTGTACGAGTTGTCCAAATGCATGGTTTTAATCGTCTTAAAATAAACAACATCATTCGTTTGGTGAATTAGCATTGATTCACTCTTGGTAATACAGGAAACCATGAGAGACCCATCTCGTCCATGGGTTCTCAAAAACACATAGAGGGGGAATAGTGTGATAACAATACTAAGGTGGTGGCTCTATTAAAAATCATTAAGTTAGTTATTTATCTTTGGGCTAAGGATGAGAGAAAACGTGAGATTAACATCATTAATTTGGTGGTCTCCAATTGAAATTCATTAATTTGGTTATTTTATCTCTCGACTAAGGAAGAGAGCAAACCTGAGATTAACATCATTAATTTAGTGGTCTCAAGTTAAAAAAACATTAATTTGGTTATTTAATCTCTCAACTAAGGACGAGAGAAAAAATTTCATTAACATCATTAATTTGGTGGTCTCCAGTTGAAAATCATTAAGTTGGTTATTTTATCTCTCGGCTAAGGATGAGAGCAAACTTAATATTTAACATAATTAATTTGGTGGTATCCAGTTGAAAATCGTTAATTTGGTTATTTAGTCTCTCGATTAAGGATGAGAGCAAACTTGAGATTAACATTATTAGTTTGGTGGTCTCCAATTTAAAATCATTAATTTGGTTATTTAACCTCTCAGCTGAGGACGAGAGCAAACTTGAGATTAACATCATTAATTTGGTGGTCTCTAATTAAAAATCATCAATTTGGTTATTTAATGTCTCGGCTAAGGATGGGAGAATACATGAGGTAAACTTTAAGTTAAAAATCATTAGTTTGGTTATCTTTGCCAGATGACATTTCCATTTAAAATCACACAGACTCGGAGCAAAAGGAAATGAAAAGCAAAAATAAGAGATGACACTTTGATTAAACAAGATTTGATGTCCATTCAATATACACAAGATTACATGTGAGGAAATGTTCAAGAAAAATACAAAAAAAGGGTATGGGTCATATGTGACCACCCAACACAATCGGCTCATTGACGGAGGCTGACTCCCCAACACATATCCCGACTGACACATTCCCAGTAGCGACATCCCCAACTTCGATATCTTCAGCTTCGGTCTCTTAAGCAACTCGTGCCTTAGCCTTGGCAGCTTCTTCCACTTCTGCTAAAGCTACTTAAAAGAGAGGATCCTCCAAGTCAGGGGCCTCAAGATCTAGTCTAATAGACGAGATGACCTTAGGGTGTTTGAGAATCAACCATCGACAAGACGTCCTAATACCCCTTTCAATTTATTAGCAATCGAAGTCACTAAACTCGTTAGAGGATTTGTAGGCTTCATTGGCCTCGTCCTTGGACTTTTGAGCGGCTGTAGCTAGCTCGGTAACATGCTTAGAAGACATGACAGTGATGGTATCATCCTTCTCTTTGGTTAGAGCATTCAAAGCATCAGTGTGCTCCTTTTTCAAGCCATTAATGGCCTTCTTGTGATCGACCCTCTGGTACTTTAGCTTCCCTTCAACTCTTCCTCGGACTTGAGGTCTCTTTCGGCCTCCTAAATTTTAGGGTACTATCAGCTATCCACTTGGTGGCTGAAGAAAATGTGCATATAGACTACAGAGAGAACATAAATGTCAGTACAAGATGTGACAAAAACATTAGTATGAGACGTTTCTAAAATTAAAGACGAGGTAGATACATGTGATAGATAGTGAAGACCAAAATCATAAACCTTAGAGGCATCTATATTCCCTAAGAATTGGTAATCGTCCTCTAAAGAGACGATAAGCATAACAATCTTGGACCTCGTCACTGAAGGGATAAGTGAGTTAGAGCTCGCCTTGAGTTGGGAGAGATTAGCCACCCAAAAAGCCTCAAATGGGTCTGATTAAGAAGAGATGGGCACAAACTCACAGGGATTGACCCTTGGCCTCGTCTCACGCTAGCGGTGATCATCCACCAGCTCGACAGTCTCTTTCTTATTATGGCCTACCTTGGTTTGCGTAGGCCCACCAATGGACATCTTTTTGGGGGGTTGCTTGTTCCCCTTCTTTGTAAAGGAGGCTTGTAAACTTCGAGCCATCATATTCCAAGTGTTATTAGAAGTGGTGGGAGGATAGTATGCAAAGAAGAATAGGCACTGGTTTGTAAAACAGTTGAAGAAGAGAAAATAGTTATAAAAACATAAAGATATTGAAAACTCACATAGCACGTCCCATGGGGCAACCCCTAGATGAAATTTTTTAAGGTTTTGAGGGGTCATCACATCTTTAAATTTGGTAATTTCCCATCTTCCCATCAGCTCCTCAGTAACTTAACCTTCTTTGAATCGTCTATGCTGAGGCCAGGATCTAATTTGGCAGACATGAAGGGATTGGCCCAATGGTGAGGAACTCCTGGCTTGTCCACAGAACATCAATAAAGAATTCCCAGTCCTCGGATACAAAGAGAAGTACCTCGGCTTCCAAAAATGGTTGGAGGTTTGGTTGACATGGATAATTTTCTTCCACAGACTCCTAGACCCTAGGTAATAGTAAGACAGATGGGCTTTGGTGCTAGACACAACGTAACATGCTTTGAAAATCTCAAGTGAGATTCATCAGTATACGTCGATTTCCAAAGGGTAATAAAGTCGAGGATAATCTTCCAAGAATTTGGTGCTAATAGGGCAAGGGTAAGTCCTATGCTGGCAAGGATAGCTTGGAGTGAAGGGTGGATAGGGAGACAAAATCTGCCTCTAAACATTTGATCATAAATGGAAATTTTGCCATCTCGACCATCATATGCTCTCTTGTTCTCATTTGAGACCCTCGTCACATTGTATTTTATACTGTATGCATGCCTCCAAAATAAAAGATCGGCCTGGGTGAAGGAAGAAGGAAACGTTTGGGCATATGAATAATCAAGTGGATCCCCGACTTCAGATTCATTATCCTCGGCCTGAGCCTCAACGATAGGGCCCCCATTCGGAAATCCTTCTTGAAATTCTCCCTCGATCATGCTTGACACAGGAATAGCCATGGAGGGGATGTCCACAGTCACACTGATATCCGTAAAGGATTGGGATGTGGAAGGTTGGCGACTATGTGAACTTTCGACTGCATCACACTTGGTAGGAGAAGACAAGGGAAATTTTAGAGCCTCATCAAAAGAATTACCAGGCGAGGACTATATCCCTCAAAAGACGAGGAATATCTAATAGACATATCATCCTCAGAAACCTCAATCACAGGAGGAGGTACCACATCTAAAGGAACAAGGAAGATAAGAAGTGTTTTGTCAACCTTGGATCTCCTTTTATCCTCAGCCTCAATCTTAATCCTATGTATCTCCCTAAAGAATCTTTCTCTAAGGGTTGGATACTGGGAGGTTAGTTCATATAATTTTTTTAACATTCAATAAGTTTGACTTGGTTTGAAACAAAAAAATCTAAATAGAAGTTGAACCATTTTTGTTCAAGAACACCATCAAGAATAGTGGCTTGGAGGCCACCAGAGAAGACAATCAGAGTAGCTCCGGTGACCCTCACAATGATGAAAGAAGACAAAAAAAAAGGTTAAAAAAACCTAATCCACCACTCTCGCCTCTCAACCACTCATAACAAGTGTTAAACCACCCTAAAAAAACTAAAGAAGTTGTTGAAAAACTCAAAGCCTTGCCGAAAAAAAAGTAAGTGGCTAAATCACTAGAAAATGGGAAAACATAAGGTAAATAGGTGGTGAAGGTTAATTAATAGAGGAGAGCACCTGAAGAATGAAGGTTTGAACCTAAATCTCATCGGAGAAGCTTGAACAGAGAAGAAAGACGAAGAGAAAACTGCTTTGCAGGAGAGAAAGTTTAGGCGTGAGAAAAAAAAATCGAAAGAGAAAAAGGGGATGTTTTAAATGAATTTAAATAGTGGCAATGATTAAACACAACTTCTAAGGCATTCATCATTAGGGAAAAACTCCCCAAATAGTCATGCAACCGCCATCCTTGGACAACATGTTGGCTCATATACCTAATGACAAGTGGCAAAATTCAGATCTCCTCTTCTAGAAGCATGGAAATGACCGTTAGACACTTGAAAAAATAGGTTCACGACTTGATCAAACTCAGATGACCAATGTAGCACCTAGGGGGTCAGACGACTATATTCCCCAGCCTTCCATTCATATTGAAGACTAAGGGCTAGGGGTGATTCATATACACAAGTATAACCTCGTACCTAGCCAGTACTAACTCGGCCAAGCTTACTTTTTGAAAACCATCATACATGACATATTATGACTTGGCCTGGGATCAAGCATGAGATTACTCATCCCGGGCCTCAACCTATAATGACAACATCCGTGACCTCAACTATCTTCCATGTCCCCTCAGCCTCATCCATAACTAGGAGGAAGAGGCTCCTATACAGATTTAGCCCAACACCAATAACCATTCCATTAGATGACTGACTCGATGTCTCGGTCTCGACTTGGACCTGTACGGCCGATAGGTGAAACTTAGTAGAGTGCGTGGGATTGGGATTGGGCACGCGTGGCAGTATGAGCATTGGTTATAGATCATTGACCCACTTGGATAAACCGTTATAACAAGATATCTCCCTCACGTGGAGAAATATTACATCATCATGATCTACTTGTTCCAGGGACAGGTGTCCACACCCTATTGGAGGCTTCATTATGCACGTTCTTTATACTTATTTGAGGGTGCAATGCACACCCTCAGCACTATATAAACCCATATTCTTCTCCAAAACAAAGGATCTGAAAATAGAAAACCCTAACTAAAGTTTGTCTCATTCATAGTAGAGAGAGAAATCTCGAGAGTTGTGTATTTCAAGTCATTAGAGCCCCAGTTCTAGTGAAAAACCATACTCATTTGCACAATGGAGTAGATTGACATAGTCGAACCACTTAAATTCTATTATCTTTCCTCTTCTCCTCATCCCCTTCTCATTTTGCATTATTGTGTTGTTATATACATCTTTATTATTGTGTGTGACTGAGCTTGAGCTGGAGATATGAATTCAAATAATGAATTCATAGCATCATCAGAGCTTCCTTAGCTTATATTTCATCCGCTTGTATTCTGGGAATATTGGGATCTCATGCTGAGCTATTTTCAGTTCAATGACGGGCACGTCATCATAGGACCATGCAAAGCGTCCAAGAATTCTTTCAGTAATTTTTCCAATCGCGCACGCTCATGATCGTTAAGGGTGGACCCTATCCTAATCTCACGTTGATGGATACTAAAACTAAGATTAATAACAGCAGTCTTATTATCATTAATTTGAACGTGGTTATGTTGTTTGTTATTCTCCTTATTATAATCCGTTAAGAATTATTCATTTGCAAAATCATCATCATCAAAGGTTTTATTATAATTAAGACAATTAATATAAGGCACAACAAGATACTCACAATCCTCGTTTATTTCATTTCTGGGGAAAACAACATTGAGAAACTCATCAAAAGAGGTATCAATTACATTGATATCAGAAAAAGGAACAACAACATCAGATGAAGAGACTTAAATAAGGTAAATAGTAGGGTCAGGTTGAATCTGAGAAGGTTGGATGAGCACGCCATTCCAGTTGAGGAGAGTCATGTCATCGACTTTGATTTGAGTGGATGGGTTTGACGATGCGACATCTGAGAAAATCATGTAGAGACTCATCCCCAGTGTCTGCAGGTTGAATAAGTCTTTAAAAATACTCTCCTCAAAGTCCTCGATAACTGTCATGACTTTCTCAGTGAGATGTTATACTTTATGTTGGTAGTCTTTGGCCCAAGAGTTACTGTCTTGAAAGAAGATTTCCAGCCTCAGTTTCATCTTCTTATTGACATGGTCAAACCATAGTTCAGGGAAGCCATAAAAAGGTAAGTCTTCACCCTTCTTGATAAACCTTCCAGTTAAAGAGTCTTTCAAAACGGTCTTTTCATCTTCTAACCCTTTTTTCGATCTTGGTCATCAGAGTGATTTAAGTTCTTCTAGTGAAGGTTAGTAATCCAGTCCATATAGGGGAAAGCCTCCTTCAGGACTATGGGCTAAGGGATCCCTTACTGTCCCATTCTGGGCATGAAATGCATGTTCCCGAATATTTAAATCACATTGACGTTATTAAGAGGGTTGTGTTCTAAACATACTCAGTCTTTGAAAATATCTCCTGCTGTAAGGGGAAGTGGATCAACTCTGACACCAGAGAGGGGCATGTCATTTATCCCATGTTGAATTTCCAATACTAGATTTCTAGTACTGGAATTGTCTGTACTGGAATTGTCCCCCTAAATGGTGATAACATGACCTTTGGTGAAGAACTTCAATTTCTGATAAAGAGAAAAAGATACCTCTTGAATGTTGTGGATCCAGGGAGTTATTAAAACATGTAGGTTTGTCAATAACTTAGAACTCGGTGACAGAATTGACAGGGCCAACCCCCATTGCAATTTTTATGGACCCCATTACTTCTCGGGGGTATTGTCGTAAGCACACCCGACGACGAAATTAGGAGTGAGATCATTGAATTTTAATCCTTAACAATTGAAAGTTCTGAGAGGAAATATATTGAGAGCAAATCCATTATCAACAATTGAAAGTGGGAATATCTTCCCAAAGACTTCAACGGAGATGTTGAGGGAATAATTATGATCAAGTTCGATCTTTGGTATATCTTCTTCAAAAAATGAGAGGAGTCTGGAAGAGGTCAAGAACCCAATCATATTTATGATTTTTTTAGGAGTGGTGAAGAAGGGACTATTGTCCCGATGAGGAGTTTTGTCAAAGCATTTCGATATAGCTTGGAGGACATAAAAAGCCCCCATAGGGTGATATTAGATTGGGTCTTCTTGAGATGATCAAGAACTTTGCTTTCTTCGATGGTCATTTTTGGCATAGGGAGTTATTTCCTAACTCCCTTTCCTTTATCTATTTAGATTGCATGAGGAGTCAGATCTTTGTAGTGTCTCCCTGACCTGGTCATGTGGTTTATTAAGGCAGAGAAGAATAAGAACCCCGTGGCTTCATCTACCTTGGTTTGAATGACCACCTATTTGATTTTCCCTAACAGATCTTCAAAGGATATCATTCCACATGGGCTGACTACTAAACTGGCTTCTTCCGAACTAGTTTCGTTATTTAAACTACCAAAATCATTACCCCATCTGGTGGTGACTATGCCGTCTCGCCAAGAGAAATTAAAAAATTCAATAACCTCAACGTCTCCATCATATAAATTTTCCCAATTAGCGGGGGAGATGAAAGAGTGAAGGGACCAACCATCCCTTAAGCTTAAAAGCGATGAGTAACTCAGAAATGCTGCAAATTTCACTTATCTGTCGTAATGCATCAGCCATTATTTGTACCACATCTGACTTCTTCAATAGATACCACCCATTCATCTAACTCCCGAGCCCACTTTCAGGCTTCCATGAATAAGCCACTCAATTTTTTACAATCAATAGTCATTTCGGTGGTCAATTTCAACCCAAACTCTAAGAATTAGTTCAACATAGATGGTAACTCCATGCCTTTCCCCTTAGATCAGGTGTGGACAGTGATGAAGGCCCTCGTAAAGAGTGACAAAGCTTGATCGGTGAAGCAAGTAAGGTGTAGGAGAAAATATGGGTAAATCTTGAGCGGTTTGTGTGAGATTATAGGCATAATGGATTCTTTTTTGGGCACGATTTGAGTATATGGGTCAAATTCTAGGTCACTTTCTAGTAGGAGTGGGCGTGGTCTGATTTTTAGCCAGTTTAAGTGCCGGACTGAATCATTTGGTCCTATATTTGAGAAGATCGAATTCGAACCGATTTAGTCCTTTTATCCTATTTATTTGGTCTAGGGTATTTTCGATCTTGTTCGGTCAATAATCGACATCAAAACTCCATTGTATCATAAAAAATCAGTTCAATGTAGTTTTTAATTTTCTTTGGTGAACAACAAGTATTTTTCCAATGCTTCTTCACTCACCAAAACTCCATTGTATTACTTTAAATCCAAGAGTATAATACCTTACGGTCAAAATAATAACTTTCTAAATCAAGAACCCCCATTGTTTATTAATAACAGCTGCCAAGGCAAGGGTTTTTGAGGTTTTATATTAACATTCAGTGAGATATTTGAGCTTCCAAGTCAACAAGTAAAATTTATTTCTAAATAAAAAATTAAGCTTTTTCACAGTAAAACCAAAAAGTATTAACATTCAGTGGGATATTACCATTCACAACAAATCAATTCAGCAAATATTTCCTACTCTGTCTAGCAAACTGTAAGGACATATTTCTCATGTCCGTTATCTTACATTTGTATACATCGTACGCCGCTACAAAAGGCACGTCTCTTTACGATCACACACGACGACCTCAATCCGAATTCTGGGAATCAAGTATTCATCATCTCCATCATGTGTCTCTCATCTACCTCAACAACTTCACGTTCCACGAGTTTAGAGATTCTATGCAAGTGGTACGCAAGAGAAGACAAAAGAGTGAAAGAAGGCAAGATATAAAAGTTCAAGGGAATTTTGGTAATTTTATAGCCATCGTACGGAGGTCGGGTCAACTGTAAAGTTGAAGAGATCGACACAATGAATATACTGGAAGAAACGGCCCCTCGATCTGAGCAACGGTGAGGAAGTTATGGCCCTTTGAAAATGCAAAAATTCTGAGAAAAAGACTTGGAAAAATGACGAGTCCTTTTAGCCCCAAACCAGCGATGTTTCGTGAATCGAAGGCCAAACCGGTTAGGGGGTGAATCGGTTCGAGGTACACCAGAACCGGTTCGGGGTACCTGATAATTGCAAGAGTCCTAATGACTTAAAATTCCTTTTGGTTTCCTATAAAAGCCAACTTCGGGGGAGTTATTTTTTAAGACTTGGAGAGACATTTTTTAGAGTTCTATTAGCTCTAATCTTCATATTTTTGAGTCCCAAAACTCATGTTTGATTCACACCAAAATTCCTACATACTTTTGTGAATCTCTTGGAACCCAAGAACACTGCGTTGCTTTTGTTCAACCCTTATGGAGAAGCCGTTTTCTTCTTCATTGCTCACCACCTAAAGTTCCTGCGGGAGATTCCAGCCGATGATATTTTCTAGTCGTTGCTTTGAAGGTTTGAGAAGACAAGGTGCGTTACACTTGTGGGCGATTATTAGGTTGTATGTAAGTCAATGGTCTTGTAAATTATTCAAAGTTTTAGAAATAAAAGGGTTTGCCCTTCAGGGATTTTTCATGAATATTTGTGTCACATGCTTTATTTATTTATGATTTGACACACGCACACTCGCAGTTGTTTATTTAAGGGCTGTTTAAGAATAGACTCTAATTAAATAAGTTTTCCAATTTAGAAATTTGCGAATTTAATCAATTATCACACAGTCACGTTTTTTTACAAATTGGTATCAGAGCGGGTTAAACTAAGTTATAGCGTGATCCTGATTTTTCAAAAGGGTTTATTTTTTTTATTCAATTTGACTTCTCACGTCATCAAATTGTTATCCAAGCGGGTTGTGCTAATTTATCGCGTATTCTTATTTTTCGCAAAATTTGTGTGATTGATTTTTTTGAAAAAATCAGTTTTGTGAAAAATCGCAATTTTTCTTATGGAGCACTTATATAATCAGATGCCTATTTTTTATGGGTCTAATTATGCCTATAGGAAAGCTCGTATGAAATCTTGTTTAAGATCCATTAACGAGCGTGTTTGGTTGCTTTGTGAAAATGGGTGGACACCACCCACGATGACCGTTGATAATATCACCTCTTTAAAACCCATGTCAGCCTGGACTGAAGATGATTATAAAATGTCTAATTTTAATTCCCGTGGTCTGAGTGCTATTTATGGAGCCATCACTCACGACGAGTTACGCCGAATTACGATGTGCACTACGTCTAAAGAGGCACGGGATGTTTTGAAATTGACACATGAGGGTACGAACGCGGTTAAAGACTCAAAATTATAAAATTTAGCCACTCAATTTGAGACTATTACCATGTCTGAGTCTGAATGCTTTGATGATTTTTATGTTGGTTTGTTAGACATTGTTAACACAGGTTTTAATTTGGGTGAGGTGATTGATAACACGCGTGTCGTTAAAAATATTTTGAGATCTCTTCCAAAATGCTTTATTCCTAAATTCACTATTTTGAACTCTTTGGGAAATTTGAAATCACTTAAGTTGGAAGAACTTATAGGAGATCTTCAAAGCTATGAGATTGACACGTTTCCCAAAACCATTAAGGCTAAGGATAATGGCATTGCTTTAAAGACTCATTTTAAGAAAAAGAAAGAAAAAGTTTGTGAGTCCGATTCTGGGGAAGATTTTGATTTTAAAGATATGGCCTTGTTTGCGAACAATCTTAAAAAGTTTCTCAAAATAAATAAAGAAAATTATTCCAATAAAAAGAGATATTTTGAGTCAAATAAAAAGAAAGTGGAAGCCAAAGATAGTGACAAGGAGGATGAGATCAGGTGTTTTGAGTGTGAGGGCAAAGGGCACATAGCTTAAGAGTGTCCTACTAGGATAAGGAAAAGGGGCAAAGAGACTGCTATGCCTGCCACTCTTAGTGATAGTGAGGGTGATGAGGGTAATGAGGGAGATGAGTCCAATAAAGATTTAGCCCATGGGATGGTTGTCGCTTTTTCTAGTTGTGTGAGCACACCCACTTTGTCTCACGAGAGTGCACACGAGAGCGATGATGGTGATTTGTGTTCCTCAAGTGAGGGAGAAAGCGAGAGTGAGAGTGGAGATGAAAGTGAGCTCCAAAAGGCCTTTAGAGATTTGTACAACGAGACCTTGAAAACAAAGAAGTATAATCGAGATTTAGGTCGTCGGGTTCTAGATTTGGAGAGAGAAAAATAGGTTTTGAGAAAGGAGAAGTGTGATTTGACCAACACATTGTCTAGTCTGACGACACGTGTATCCCAACTCGAGAGTGATATCGAACGTTCTAGGGAGGTCAAAGTCAATTTTGAGAACGCACCTAAGAATGTTAAAAAGGTGGTTCCTAAGGGTAAAGGTGCGAATTTAGGAATAAGTCATGATGGTGTTTCTACTTCCCAATTATCACCCGAGCCAATTCAACTTTAGTGATAGATTCACGTAAGTCTCACCCTAACCCACTTAGGTATCCCACTCCTATTAGGCGAGGGCATCCTAGAATTTTTGAGAGAGGTGTTCCTAGACCTATATATGTTTGTTCCCATTGCAAGAGGAGATGATACCTTAAGGAATTTTGTTTTAAGTTGGGTTATGTGTCACATTTTTCTTCTACACGTGTTTCTGGCACACATGCACCCACACATGATACTTTACATGCTCCCGGAGACTACATGAGAGAGTTTGCATATTTAGGTAAGCAAGTTATGTTTTTAGTCAAAACTTCACACGAATTAATGGAGGTTTTTCATGTCACCACATTTGGAAAACCCCTTCGCACCTAATGATTGAGGTTTGACTTGTTTACTAGCATAGGATGTTTTTCATGATGACATTATTTGCCTATTGCTAGTATGTATCATTTTTTTATGTTTTCCTTTTTTTGAAAAAAATTTGAAAAATACAAAAAGATTTTATTTTGAAATATTTTTTAAAAAATCCAAAAAGATTTTTGTGTTTTGTTTGCATCGTTTATGGATGGACACTTAGGATGACCGAGGCACAACATCATTCCATTATTTTCATGTGACTATTTGATAGTGTTTTGAGACAATAGGTCTATTCATCCTTGTGCTTTATAATGTTTGGAGTCATTAAGATGTAATTAAGTGTTACTTCCTACATGTTTGACTCATATTTTTCCTTTATTGCACACATACACGGATTTGTTTGATTATTGTGCTTGTCTTTTCACATGTTGGTTGGGTGTTTTCACTTCAATCCTGTCTTTTAAAACGAACCAAGCGCGATAATTTTTATAAGAAACTTGTGCATATAAGAATCGGTTTGTGAGTTTGTGTGCTTTGTTTGAAAACGGGGAAGGGTTGTGAAAGGTTCATTTTGCTTTTGCAAATACTAATCCACCGTTAATTTGGACCAAAAAAATGGAGAAATTTTATTATCCAGAGTCCAAAAAGGTTTAAAAGAGCCCAAAAAATTTAAAGGCAGTAAAAAGAAATTCATGCCAATTATGGGCTAATTATATTTTTGCACCAATTCTCCAAAGTTTGAGAATTTAGTTTAACACCTCTAAAAAGAAAATATATGTGAGGGAGTTTGGTTGGAGATTTTATAACAGGTTTTCACGTCCTTGAAAATCTTGAAAAAGCGCTAAATAGTTTTGGACATTATTGGTGTGTAAATCACTTTGACTTTGATTTGTTGATTTGATTAAGACGATGTCATCTAAATTAAACAAATTTTTACACCAAATGATACTTTTGATGTTCATTCGTTAGGGGTACACGTATGCATCGTGCACATATGCTTGATTGAGTTGATTTACCTATCGAATGTTTCACACCCATACATTCCATTTCCAAGACTTGGTTGTTTTAGTTTAAATCCATGGTGTGATTTTTTTTATCTTATTTTTGTATGAAAATTTTGAAAAATTCAAAAAATAGTTTGTGAAGATTTTGCAAACGTGCTCATCATAAACTGGAAAGGTACAAACTAATACCTTGACACCCCGAATTTGCTTGTTTGATTTATTCTTCTCATTTGTCTATTTGGGGACATAATAAAAAGGGGGAGAAAGAATTATCATATCACGAGGGAGTTTTGAGATGCTGAGATTTGACGTATGCTTTCATCATAAACTGGTATCCATGTTTATCTCATTTCAAACTCGATATGTCACTTGGTACTTGCTTTATCTCATGTGTGTAGGTACCTCATTGATGATCATATGTTGCACACATTGATGAGAAAAGTTTTGAAGATTTGAAGAACAAACGATGGAGACTTATTAGTTTGTACCTTTCCAGTTTTGGGTTCATGGGAGGGCAGATTTGTATAGGCAATTTTGTTAGTTGATAATTCGAATATTTTTATATATGTACCGGCATAGACATAGGGGGAGATTTTAAGGACATATTTATCATGTCCGTTATCTTACATTTGTATATGTCGTACGCCGCTACAAAAGGCACGTCTCTTCACGATCTCACACGATGGCCTTAATCCCAATTCTGGGAATCAAGAATTCATCGTCTCCATCATGTGTCTCTCATTTGCCTCAAGGACTTCACGTTCCATGATTTTAGGGATTCTATGCAAGTGGTACGCAAGAGAAGTCAAAACAGTGAAAGGAGGGAAGATATGAAAGTTCAAGGGCATTTTGGTAATTTTATAGCCACTGTACGGAGGTCTGGTC
Organism: Sambucus nigra; assembly: GCA_949130495.1. Classification (NCBI taxonomy): domain Eukaryota; kingdom Viridiplantae; phylum Streptophyta; class Magnoliopsida; order Dipsacales; family Adoxaceae; genus Sambucus; species Sambucus nigra. The sequence goes on from OX422214.1 coordinate 349,941,270, forward strand.
AACTGGAAATTTGAATATCTCGACATAACAAAGATACTGGAAGAAATGACACCTCAATCTGAGCTACGGTGAGGAAGTTATGGTCCTTTGAAAATGCAGAAAATTATGAGAAAAGACTTGGAAAAATATTGAGTCCTTTTAGCCCCAAACCAGCGATATTTCACGAACCGAAGTCCAAACCGATTCAGGGGTGAATAGGTTCAGGGTACCTGACGCTGGCAAGAGTCCTAATGACTTAAAATTCCTTTTGGTTTCCTATAAAAGCCAACTTCGGGGGAGTTATTTTTAAGACTTGGAGAGACGTATTGGGGAGTTCTATTAGCTCTAGTCTTCATATTTTTGAGTCCAAAAACTCGTGTTTGATTCACACCAAAATTCCTACATACTTTTGTGAATCTTTTGGAACCCAAGAACACTGTGTTGCTTTTGTTCAACCCTTGTGGAGAAGTCGTTTTCTTCTTCATTGCTAACCACCTACAGTTCCTGCGGGAGATTCCAGCCGACGATATTTCTAGCCGTTGCTTTGAAGGTTTAGTGAAGACACCATGCGTTACACTTGTGGGAAATTATCAGGTTGTATGTAAGTCAATGGTCTTGTAAATTATACAAAGTTCTAGAAATAAAAGGTTTTTCCCTTCGGGGATTTTTCCTGAATATTTGTGTCACATGCTTTATTTATTTATGATATGACACACGCACACACGCAGTTGTTTGTTTAAGGGTTGTTTAAGAATATACTCTAATTAAATAAGTGTGCCAATTTAGAAATTTGCGAATTTAATCAATTATCACACAGTCACGTTTTTTTACACAAACAAATCTCAAGTTATAAAAATCATTTCCTAAAATCATTTGATAATTCGTGAGTTCCTAATCAACAAATCACAACAGTTGATCATTTGAAAATCTGAAGTTATAAACCAACATTTTGTCATTGGGAACCAAAAGCAACAAATCACAATAGTTGGTTGTTTGAAAATCACAATAGTTTAAGTGAAGTAAAGTAATATACCAGAATATGACCAAAAAATCATAATAAAAATCAAGAAAAAAACATATACCGGATCTTTAGCCGTCGGATCTAATGTGGAGTTGAGGTGCGTCAGATCTTTAGTCTCCATTTCCATTTGTGTTGACATTTAGGTGTGTTGAGGTGAGGGGTTTCTCTTTCAAACCAGAGTTGGTGTGGGTGTGCATCGGAGAGAGGAAGTGAAAGTGTGAGAGGAAAGTGAGAGAGAAATGAGGAGCATGAGAGACCGAGTGTATTTGTTATGTTTTTTTTAAGTTTAGTTAGTTATTTAATAAAACAACCATATATGATATATTTATATAAAATTAATATATATTATATAATATTAAAATAAATGGTCCAGTCCGATCCTAAGACCGAATTGAAAATGGCTATTTTAAACCGGACCAAATATATTCGGGTCTCTTAATTTAGAACCGAATTAGGACCGATTTATAAAAAAAGACTATAAATGTGGGTGTGGTCCGGTTCGGTCCAATCGGTCAATCGGGTCGGTCTTTTTTTTGTCCACCCCTACTTTCTAGAAAGATGGCATTTGTATGTGCTGAAAGTGGGTTATGAGTGGTATTGGGTTTAGGATTAGCTGATGGGTTATGATACCCCAGTCAATTAGGCCTTAGATCACATTCCTGAGGTGGAAGAATTGGTCGGTAGTATGATCAGTGGATTGGTGGAAATCACAAAGCGCATTCGGTTTTAAGTTTTAGGGAGTGTATTAGGTAACGGATGGGGGTCCAAGGGTTTGATGAGACTTCGGCTCAACAGAGCTTAGTAGACTTTGGACAAGGAGCATGGAGCTCAATGTACTCTTTTTTGTCAGGATTAGGGCGTCTTTCCAGTGCCCAAAAGGTAGTAGGTTGGGAAATATTATTGATGGTTGAGACTAAAGCATTAACGGGCTTCTCATACTTCCGGGGGGTGAAATGTCTAGTCACTTTCTTTGGCTTAGATTCCACTTTGGTAACTCCTTCCTCAATTTCTACATAAACCTCTCGAAGGGCTCGAAAGTATGGGTAATATTGCCCTCCCATGGACACTCGGATATCAGGCAAGAAGTTCTGCTTCAAAATACTGACTTGTTCCACCTCAGAGGGTCTATTGTTCATGGTAGCAGCTTTCTCTCTCCACCTTCCTATGAAGATAATAATTGATTCCCATGGTTTTGTTTAAGAAGCTCTAAATCTAGGCACGTAACCTCTAGCTCTTCATTATACTTGTACTGAGACATGAATTCTCGGGCGACATCCTCTTAACTATGGATTTTGGATTCTTCAAGGGATTAAAACCATCGAAGGGAACTTTCTTTCAAGGTCTGTTGGAACACATGGGTCATTATCTCTTTAGAGGAACCAAGGAGGGTCATGGCTCGGTGATAACTTCGAAGATGAATAATTGGGGCTCCTCTTCCCCAGAACTTCTTGATGTCTAGAATCTTGAACTTCTCTGACAGTATGGCTTTGGATAAGGAGACATATGGGTGTACTCCATGTAGTTACCGAATATCTTGACTTGGTCAAACTTCTTTGACAGAAGTTTGACGTCTTCCTTAACATTGTTCAGTTTCTTCTCCCTGGAATCCATGGGTACTGAAGGTTAACCCTGATGGGTAAGGTTCAAAATAAGCAGTTGAACTAGAGGCAGCCCATTGGTAGGTGGGGGATATGGAACATGTCTATACTCTTCTGGGACCCAAATAGGCTCAGGAGTGGGTGGACCCATGACACGAGAAAAGAGAACCTTAGGTTCTTTGGGAATCGGGGCTCGATGACGCTGCATTTCATGGACCTCGATTTTAAGGTTGTCAATCTTGGCACTGAGTTGGGCTAAGACGGTCATCACATCGAGATACACATTCAGTGCTTGCTCAGTATTCTCCATGAAGAGCTCGTGAAGGTAAATCATAAACTCGGATGAAGTAGTAGAAGAACCGACAGAGCTTCGGGGTGGTTTGATGGAAAATCGAAGCCAATAGGGAGCCAGACCAAAATCGGGTATGAAATCAACCTGAGAGGGAAAACGGTTTGAATTTATTTTTGAAAGAATGAGGGATAAAATTTTTGGTATTTCGAAAGGAGTAGAAAAAAGGTTTTTGGTATTTTTGGTTTTTCGAAAAAGGAAAGGAATCTCTGCATAATTATTATTAATGTTATTATTAGGTTTTCACTTGTATTAGGTTTGCCTAAATGCAGAACAAATGTCGAACAGGACCCGAACCTGGGAAAATAGGCTTTGAAAATATATAACACACGATTGGACTTATTTTCGGGCCCATATACAGGGTCATGTTTTGAAAAAAGGCGACATAGCGCAAAAATTCGGGGAATATGCGGACCAGAATTTTGACAAAGTTTCGCATGGTAATCGAAAAACTAACTATGAGCACCCTAAGTTTAACACCTATATGAGGTTTATGCACTTATTGGACTAGTGGAAGGGTCCCCCCTGGCATGACTTCCACAACTTAACTCTTGCCTATAAGGTTAATCATTCATCGGTACATGTGGATAAGCCATTTGATATACCTGAGTGTACATGAATTGACTCACTATATACCTCATGGGGACAGTACGTGTGAGAGAGAATTATATATACTCTACATATGTGAACGAGTTCTCTGCTATATACCTCCCATCGTGAGTTCGATCAAACAGTACGATGTTGGGGGAACCGTTAGATATACGTCGAAGGTACGAGGCTAATGAAAGATAAAAGTCATATTATTTAGGCTAAGTGTGACTCGCAGGACCAGCGCCCATTAAAAAGTGACCCCCCAGTACAGGATAAAATTTTGGTCAATATTGCCATGCTCTTGGTGATGTAGTGTGTAAAAATGCATGAGTGTTAATCAACATATAATGGAGAGAGAGTATTTTTTTATTTGCATAATGAGTAAAGGGAGTACTACACTAATGAGGGAGCATATACAAGTATTATGAAAAGTAAATCTATCATGAAGACTATACTACGTGTGGATATATGTGAGTGGGTAAGTAACATAGGAATATATACAAGTGAGTATGTGTGGTAGTGAGCCTATATATGGATCAACTACAAGTGATGTGTGATATGTGTAAGTGATCATGGAGATATATACAAGTGTGGGAAGTGTGGATGTGTACTAATGAAGCCTAAACATGTATATTCTAAGTGGTGTGCGAATCATGTGAGTATAAAGTGAAGCTAAGTGTAAGTGTGTGGTGTACATGGAGAGTATATACAAGTGTGTGAAGTGTATAAGTGAGTAAAAAGTTATATATACATGAGAGAGTGATATACCAAAGGGTAAATAGAGGAGAAAAGGTAACATAGAGGTAGGTGCATATGCACACGTGTAGAAAAAATAACACCCATGCAGAAAATAGAGTCTAGTCCGCTTAAAACGTCCCCAGTGGAGTCGTCATTGTGGCCATCCCGAGGGGGGTCGGAGTCTTAGAGGAGGGCCACTCCTCCCCTTTCCTTCCCTTTCGGTGTGCACGTGAGATTGTGCCCTTTCTCAAGGTGCTCGACAGTCATTGATGTGGGATGATATGTAAAGATAGAGTCGCCAACCTATTTTGCACAAAACAGGCAAAAGAAATGTTGTCGACTCGAGATAACGACATCAAGGACAATATTGATGCTTTCGAAACCATGTAGTTCAAGGATCCGGGGACTAAGTTATGGAATAGTAAGGTGTTAGGCACCCATCCCATCCTTTCGGTATCTCATGGGTGTGTGTTAATCTTCTCCTCTTAAACTTTGTGAAATGTGTGCTTATGTTCATAATATTTATGGAGAATGGAATTGCTCAACTCGCGTCATCGAAAAAGGTTAAGTGAGCTCATCCTTAGGAGTGTTTCCAAAATAATAATTCAAAGTATAATGTAAGTGTTTGCCGATTCAGAAGTCTTTATAGAAGAACGAATGCATACATAAGACAAGATACAAGCAAGCGACCATATATAATATATTAAGAATATATGATAAAAATAAGGTAACAAATGTGTATAAGGGAGGACTCGAGTTTAGGGATTTACCCAAGACACCTACGTAGCCCAAGGGGCATCAAAATAAACCATTAATCCAACTGGGGACTTTTCTCATATGTGTGTGTAGAAAAAAGGTATTTTAGTGTGAGAAAGCATGATGAGAATTCCCTGTTTGAAATTTAAACCCTCTTTTTTTCTTTTTATTTTTTATGAAAATAAAGTATGTGCAAATATTAATAATAAAGGTTTGAAATTATGTGATGTAATGAAATAAAGCACTAAAGTGAAAATAGTGTAAGGACACAAAATTTTAATTTAGTCTATATGTAGTTTTGGCTTAATTATGGACAAAACCATTTGAGTCATAGGATAGAAGTTTGTTTCTATCAAGCCTATGACATTTGAAGAAGTTGAAGACGTAGCGGCCAAGAATTAAAGTTTCATCCTTGTCGGGTTTCATGCCACATCACGTCATCAACATTTGAGGATTCTAAGTCTCCAAAGGTATGAATGCACTATTATATATATATGAGCTTGGAAAATATTTTATGGGTGTTATTTTTATAAAGTTTTATCTTAACTGATGATGCTGAAATCTAGCACCACCTGGTAAGTGATGATGAGCTCAAACAGTAGTAACCATGGCAGCCATTGAGATATAAGTGTATAAGTGTGTAGAAGGAGGTGAGTATAAGAGGAATAAGACAGTGATGTATAGTGGTTCAGCCAATTAGGCCTACATCCACTGTGAGTGTGTGATCCACTAAGTATGGGCACTAATGGTCTTGGATACAATGCACATAAGCTCACTTTCTCTCTCTATTGTGTGTACAAGCAGAGTTTTCAGCTAGGGTTACCATTATCTATCCCCCTTGTAGGGTTGTAGGTGATAAGTATATATAGGTCTTGGGGGGTGTAGTGTACCCCCAAGTATGCATGGTGCATGTGAATGATGATCTAGCCAATATCCTGTTAACACCTGTAGATGCTAAATGATGACATTATACTCCCTCACGTAAGGGGGTGATTCGGTTGTAACGGTCTTCCACGTGTCCTGTGAGCCTCACACGCACTGTTCCACGCGTCTCCCAAACCACGCGCTGTGATGACGTCACCCTCAGCTTGTAACACGAGGCCGAGGGCAAAGTTCCTTCTGATAGTGAGTCAGGCCCAATTTAGGCCTCGTACTGTCGGCCCCTCAGAGGATCGTCTGGAGCCTGATGAAGGGTCGGCCCCTTGGAGGGTCGTCCGGGCCTGATGAAGGGTCGTCTGGAGCCTGATGAAGGGTCGGCCCCTCGAAGGGTCATATGGAGCCTGATGAAGGGTCGGCCCCTTGAAAGGTCGTCCGGGCCTGATGAAGGGTCGGCCCCTTGAAGGTTCGTCTGGAGCCTGATGAAGGGTCGACCCCTCGAAGGGTCGTCTGGAGCCTGATGAAGGGTCGGCCCCTTGAAAGGTCGTTCGGGCCTGATGAAGGGTCGGCTCCTTGAAGGTTTGTCTGGAGCCTAATGAAGGGTCGGCCCCTCGAAGGGTCGTCTGGAGCCTGATGAAGGGTCGTCCGGGCCTAATGAAGGGTCGTCCCCTTGGAGGGTCATCCGGACCTGATGAAGGGTCGGCCCCTGAGGGGTCGTCTGGAGCTTGATGATAAGGTCACCCTGACCCCATCCAGGTGCAGGGTGTCCTCGGCCTGGCCATGTGTATATATGGGTATATCAATCACCCCCCATCCCTTAGCCATGGATGTTGTTGAGATGGCTGAGGGATAATGTTGTAATTGAGATGGGTGTATGATCAGTTAGGTGAGTGACACCTGTTAAGCTGATATGACACCTAGGCAGGTACTCATTATCACTTCAGTTTCCAAGGCATGGCGACTGCACACTTTGCTCGGGGCTTTGTGCCCTAATGATGCCCTCCTCGTGGGCTGTGCTCTGCATTAGTTAGTGGGCCCACTCATTGGCAAGGTATTTAAATAATTTTTTGAAGTTTCTCTCTCTTCTTCTTCTTCTTTGCGCCTGAACTCTCTCTCTCTCTCTAGCTTCCAGCCTTCTTGCCATTTCTGCAGTTTTGACATTTCGAGTTTGGCAGCTTTGCTATTTTTTTCTCAGGTAATCTCTCTGCCCCAGTGTCCTCTTTACTTTCATTTCTTTTTCGCTTTCTTGTTTTAGGCTTGTAGGGCTGGATTTGGGTTGTTTCATAACTTTTTCGGCGACTGGTTTTTGAGTGTTCTTGAGTTTTCTTGAGTGTTCTTGATTGAAAACCATCGATTTCTTTTGTTTTAATCCAAAAGTCCAACCTGGTCAACTGCAAACTTATTTGTAGTTAAATTCCCCAAATTCTTCCAAGTGTAGGGTCTCCCTCTTGATGCTTAGGAGGCTTTACAGCTTAGCTGAAGAATTCCCTTCTCTGAGAGAAAAGTTATTTGTTGAGATCAGACGTATAGAGGAAGAGGATGAGAGGAGACGAGGGGCCGACCCTAATTGGGTACGACCCATATTTCCCATTCCTCTTGCCACAATAAAGCCATTTGAGCCATCTGAGTCTTGTGGGTCGTCTTGTCGTCCAGTCGAGATTTATTCTGGAGAGATGGATGAGAGAGCGTCGTCGCCAATTGGCACTGGACTTTCTAGGAGAGGAGAGGCGTCTGACCTAAGCCCAGGCCGACAGGCCGATGGTATGGTTACTTCCGAGGTTGTCCCTGTGATAACCCTATCCCCACACGCTTTTCAGATGACTTTTCTCCAAGGGTCTCTGACAGGTGATGAGTCCGAGGGAGAGGGGATTGAGGACGAGGGTGAGGACTCAGATGTTGACCCAGTTGACACCTCCCATGCCTCGTCCTATATCTCCTCGGTCAGGGATCGTGACCACTTATTATGGAGGCATGCCTATGGAGTGTCCCCCAATATAACTATGAGGTTTCCCTCTGAGTCTGAGAGGGTCTTAGAGGGTGAAGAGGGAGAGGTTGCAGTATACGAACAAATGTTTAAGGTTGGTGTCAGATTACCTCTGCATCCTGCTGTCATAGATATTTTGTCAGCCCTCGGCGTTGCCCCCTCTCAGCTTCCTCCCAACTCCTGGAGGACAATCCTTGGCAAAATCTCCCTGTGGAAGAATGCTTTCACTGATGAGCCCTCGACCGACGTATTTTTGGCCTGTTACAATATCACCTCCTCGTCCAAACAGCCTGGGTACTATCACCTGGGGGCGAGGAGGTCTGACAACAAACTTCTCCACGTGGCACAAACCTCTAACCACGATTGGAAGAAGAGATTCTTCTTTGTCTCTGGAGAGTGGGAATTCTCCGTCGAGGCACAACCTGTAGCCGATGGTCCGAGGGTCCCCAGAAGATGGTCTAACCCTTCAATGAAGGCCAGGTAAGACCCCGGACTTAGTCTAGAAGAGAAAGACATAGTTGAATATCTGAGAGGACGAGGGAGAGGGAGTGAACTTCCAAAGTTTGAAGATCTGATGACCCCTCGGTTCCTCAAGGAAGCGGGTCTGAGGGTCAGCCCCCTGACAGAACTATGTGAGTTATATTATTTTTTCCCATTCTTTACTTTTTTCAAGTGTTTCATCTTTGCCTCTGCATTTTTTTGACGTGTTGTCCTCCGTTCAGATCGTCCCTTTGGAATATCGGATTAACTTTTGGAAATGACTGCTCCCAGTTTGCTATCAGGTCTGGGCAAGAATAAAGGCAAGGAGCCTCAGCAGGCTCCGAGGAAGACGAGGGTCGTGGGGCCGATGCTTGTTGAGCCGACTGCTGACAGTCATAAAAGGAAAGAGCCTGAAGCTCCTGCTGACCCTCGGTCGGATTCAAGGACGAGGGCGAGGGTAGAGTCGTCTGGGGGGACTGGCTCCTCTTCCAGCATGGGGGCCTTCTGGTCCTAGAACTTGGCGCTTCTGAAGGCAGAACCATCTTCCCTTATCGCGAACCTGCGGGCAGCCAAGGCGTCCATGTTTTCTGCCCCCTCGGCTGATGATTATGAAATTCTGTCAAAGATGCCTCCAGCAAAAGTGTATGACTATGGTATGCACGCCCTAGCTCAGGTATTTGTTCTCCCTTCATTCTCTTAGTTGAATTATTTCACTAACTGTTTTCTCGGCCTCTTGATAACTGTTTATTATTTCTGTGCAGTCTGTATGCGCCTTTACCTCGGCCATTAAGTGGATGGCTGAAAACTAACAAAAATTCCATGAAGCAGAGAGAGCCATCCAGCACGAGGCCAATTTATAGACGGAGCTGGAGACTGCAAGGGCTGAGCTAGAGAGTGCCAGAATTGAACATGCAAGGGTTCTGTACGAGCTGACGAGGCATCATGATGCAGACATGGCCGCCAAGGACTTGCTTATAAAGGAGCGGGACGAGGCCTTGACCAACATGGGGGCTCAGCACAAGAGTGAGCTATCTGAGGCAGTGAAGAAGGCAGAGGCCGATATTGTGGAGGCCTACAAACTCTCAGACGAGTTCCAAGGCTTCGGTCTTGAGTACTTAGAGAGGGGGATTAGGACGGCCTGTCGGTGGGTCGTCCTTAAGTTTGCTGACGCAGTATCGTCCGTCCTCCCCTCTCTTGAGGCAGTTCAACTGGACGATCCACTTATTGCTGAAGCCCTAGCCCAAGTGGAATCTCAGCATGTCGAAGGCACGGGCACGTGTGAGGCTCGGCCTGTCATGGTCATAGAAGAATCCCCAATAGATGTTGAGGCCTTGCCCTATGATATTTCTCAATAGGGTGGTTGTCTATAGCCCATACCCTCTTCGTGTAATTAATATTTTTGTACTCTTTTATCAGACGAACATTTTCATTTTGTAATGTAATATAATGCCTCTCTTCGTCTTTTGTATTTGTCTCTTGTGTGATTTGTATTGTGAATCTTTATGTTAATATCACTAACGCCTCCCTCGTCTTTCTTGAGGGTGAACGAGGGGTCGTCCCCTGCATTGGCCCTCATTATAGCCGAGGGTTTTTAACCAATTTTAATTGATGCTCAAGTCTTCCCTCGTCTTTCTTGAGGACAATTATAATGAGGGTCGACCCCTCCATTGACCCTCATTATAGCCGAGGGATGTAATTACCAAATTAAATGATTTTAACCAAAGTCTTCCTCGTCTTTGTTGAGGACAATGGTGGGGTCGTCCTCTCCATTGAGCCTCATTATAGCCGAGGGTCGTAATTACCAAATTAATGGTTTTAAAGTCTTCCCTCGTTTTTCTTGAGGACAATGGTGGGGTCGTCCCCTCCATTGACCCTCATTATAGCCGAGGGTTGTAATTACCAAATTAAATTGTTTTAACCAAATTCTTCCCTCGTCTTTGTTGAGGACAATGGTGGGGTCGTCCTCTCCATTAAGCCTCATTATAGCCGTGGGTCGTTCTCCGAAGATGTTTCCATGCGTACTAGAACTGATAAACACAAGATGAGAGAGAACACTGATATTTCTCATTAATTTTCCAAGTGTTCTATCTGAGCAACACCTATTACAACCGTCGTTCGATAGGATTTTACAAAACTACTGATAGTATTTCTTCAAATGATCTGCATTCCAGGGGTTGGAAAAGGGCTCCCCCTCTAGGTTTTCTAGTCTATAGGTCCCAGGGACGACTTCATCGATGACCCTATATGGGCCATGCCAATTAGGATGGAGCTTGTTGGGCTTCTGCCAAGTCTTTTTGAGGACCAAGTCCCCCACCGCAATGGGTCTCTGTTTCACCCTCTGATTGTAAAACCTTGCAGTCCTCTGCTGGTAGGCGGCCTGCCTTATCTCGGCATCTTCCCTCATTTCCTCAATCAGTTCTAAGTCGAGTCTCCTCTCTTCTGCATTTCTCTGGGGGTCATACATTTGGACCCTATGAGTAGGAAACCCAATCTCGGTGGGGATGATGGCTTCCGAGCCATAAGCTAGCATGAATGGGGTCTTTTCGATAGAGGTCCTCGTTGTCGTCCTGTAGGCCCACAGTACAGTATATAACTCCTCAACCCATCTTCATTTTTCCTCTTCAAGTCTCTTCTTGATCCCGTCAAGTTTCGTCATGTTTGTAACTTCCGTTTTCCCGTTGGCCTGAGGTCGGCCTGGGGTAGAGAAGAATTGTTTGATACCCACCCTTTCACAGTACTTCTGTAGAGAGGTATTCTTGAATTGAGTCCCGTTATCCGAGATGAGGGTGTTTGGGAGACCATATCTTCATATAATGTTTCTCCATATAAAATGGAAGGTCTTATGCTCTGTAATCGTGACCATCGGTTCGGCCTCCACCCATTTTGAGAAGTAGTCAATCGCTACGATGAGGAACCGATAGTTATTGAATGCCCTTAGTAAGGGTCCTACTAGGTCGATCCCCCACACTGCAAACGGCCATGGGGATGTAATGGAGGTAAGAGGCTGATGGGATTGGTGAGGGATGGTGGTAAATCTTTGGCATTTATCACACTTTTTTACATATGCTGCGGCATCTTTCCTCAAGGTCGGCCACCAGTACCCTTGGGTGATCACCCTCTTCGCTAAGGATCTGCCCCCAATGTGGCTTGAACATGATCCTTCGTGCACATCTTGCAAAATGGAAGGGACTTCAGAGGGGTGCACACACCTAAGTAAGGGGAGCAAAAACCCCTATTTGTATAAGGTGTCCCCAATGACAGTGAATTTTGCAACTCTGTATCGCAACTTCTTCCTTTCTTGCCTTGCTTCTGGTACCTCCCCCTCTTTAATGTATCTGATCAGAGGGTCCATCCATGAGGCTTCCTTAGCGATACTCAGGCAAGTGCCAAGTGTTCCCTCAGCATCTTCAATAGTTGGTCGAAGCAAAATTTCCACTGGGACTGTCCTCCTGATATCCGTCCTAGTCGCCGAGGTCAACCTAGCAAGGGCGTCATCTCGACCATTATCGAGCCTAGGTATCCTCTTCAATTTTACTTCTCTGAAGCTCTTCAGTAATGACCTCACCTTCTCAAGGTACCTATTCATCCTTTCGTCCTTGGCCTCGTATGCTCCTAGCGTCTGATTCACTACTAGCCTTGAATCACTATGAACTAAAATCTGGCCGACACTAAGAGATTTGGCCAAGGAGAGGCCTGCTATCAAGGCTTCATATTCGGCCTCGTTGTTGGAGGCCTTAAAGTTGAACCTCATGGCGTACTCAATGTCTGTGCCGTCAGGTGCTGATACTATTAATCCAGCTGCACTCCCGCTTTCGCAAGAGGATCCGTCAACGAAGAGACTCCACACGGCATGTTCTTCCGAGAAACTTCCCTCGGTGAGTGACCCCTGTCTAAAGAGATATCTTCCCTCTTCGCTTTCAGCCACTTTTCTTCTAGCAGTGCTTGTCTCAGCCTTATCTGCGGGTGTGTCGATGAGCTCACCTTGTCAGGTATCTATCTTCCCGAGGCTCTTACCCTCGGCTTTGTCATCTTACCAAGTAAACTCGACCACGAAATCTGCCAATGCTTGCCCTTTAATGGTCGTCCTAGGTTGATACACTATGTCAAACTCCCCCAGCTCTATAGCCCAGGCCATTAGCCTCCCTGATTTCTCAGGCTTGTGCAAAATCTGCCTAAGGGGAGAGTCGGTGAGGATGACCATTGTATGGGACTGGAAGTATGGCTTAATCTTTCTTGATGCATGGATCAAGGCATAGGCCAACTTCTTCATCCTGGGATATCTTTGCTCTGACCCCTGGAGTGCCTTGATGCTAAAATACACGGGCTTCTGTACCCCATCTTCGCCTCTCACAATGGCTGCACTGATGGCTGACTCTGAGACAACGAGGTACACATAAAGTCATTCACCCTGCACCGACCGTGACAACAGCAAGGGAGACCCCAGGTATGACTTTAACTCCTTGAAAGCCTCATCACACTCTTCACTCCATTCGAAGGCTTTTCTGAGAATTTTGAAGAATGGTAAACACTTGTCTGTGGCCCTAGACACAAACCTGTTCAAGGCAGCAACTCTCCCTGTGAGTATTTGAACGTCTTTAATGGACTTGGGGGTCTTCATCTCAATAATGGCCTTTATCTTTTCAGGATTGGCCTCAATGCCTCTTTGATTGACAATGAACCCCAAGAACTTCCCTGCTCCGACCCCGAAGACACACTTGGCCGGGTTGAACTTCATCTGGTATTTGTCCATCGTATTAAAGGTCCTCTCCAGGTCTTCCACATGATCATCTGCCTTCAAACTCTTAGTCAGCATGTCATCTACATAGACCTCCACAGACTTCCCAATTTGGTCTTCAAATATTTTATTTACAAGGCGTTGGTACGTTGCCCCCGTATTTTTTAGGCCAAAGGGCATCACCCTATAACAGTATGTCCCCTTGTCCGTAATGAAGGCTGTCTTCTCCGAGTCTTCAGGGTTCATGAAGATCTGGTTGTACCCTGAATAGGCATCCATAAAGCTCATGAGCTCATAGCCTGCAGTAGCGTCTACCATCTGGTCAATGCGGGGGAGAGGGAAGATATCTTTGGGACAGTGTTTGTTGAGGTTGGTGAAGTCCACACACATTCTCCACTTCCCGTTGGCCTTTGGGACAATGACTGCATTGGACAGCCATTCAGGGTAGATGACCTCTCTGATAAATTCAGCGTCTTCTAATTTTTTGACCTCGTCCCTTATGACCTCATACTTTTATCTAGAGTAAATTCTCCTCTTCTGCTTTACCGGCTTTGCTCCCTCTACGACATTGAGCTTGTGGCACATAATCTCAGGGTCAATCCCCGGCAAAGCTACATGACTCCACACAAAGACGCTTCGTCTTCTCCTCAACAGTTTAATGAGGTCTTCCTTGATATTGGGCTTCAGAGACTTGCCGACTTGGACGGTTTTTTCCGGGTCATCCTCATCGAGGATGGTGGATTCTACCTCTTTCGCTGCCTCTCCTTTATTTAGCTTCGTCTCATCCCTGGGGTCTAGGGTATCAATATTGTAAGTGGTTGTAGCCCTCTTGTGTGCCTCTCTTTCTTGAGCGTAGTTGTAGTAACATTCTCGCGCTGTCGTCTAGTCTCCCTGAACTTCCCCCACCCCGTAAGGGGTAGGGAATTTAATCATCTGATGGACCGTAGATGGCACAGCTTCAAACCCCTTGAGGGCCACACGCCCCAGTATGATGTTGTAGGCCGAAAACACATGTTCATCCATCACAAATAAACTGACCTTCTTAGTAAGCCATCTCGGCCACTCGTCCCCCATCCTGACATCGGCCTCATACACTCCAAGGGGATGAACCTTTTCCCCACTGAACCCAATCAATGGATGATGGTATGGGACGAGTCTAGCACGACTGAGACCTAAGGCTTTGAAGCACGACCAAAACATTACATCTGCAGAATTGCCCCCGTCGACCAATATCCTCGGCACCTCACACCCGTACACCCTAGTTGTGATGACGAGTGGTTCGTCGTGTGGGGATAGGAGGCCTTTAAAGTCCATTCTAGAGAACCCCACTATCAGAATGTCCATATCGACCTTCTTCCTCTTTTTTGACTTGACCTCCAGAGAGGTTGAGTGTACCGTCTTCATCACTGTCTTGGCCTCAGCCACATGGGTCTTCCTGTCAGCGACCTCAGACCCTCCTCCTGGTAGACCCCCGGAGATCATTCCCACTCTGAGCGAGATTATATTAAGCCTCTTGACAGGGCCTTGGTCGTCTCTCGACGGGAGGTCAGGGTCGTCCTCTTCATCAGAAGGGTCGTCCCCTCTTTTTTAAGGACCTTCTCTACATGCATCGCCTCACTTCTTTCTGGGGTCGTCCCCTCGGCCCCTCTTGAAGGCACCTTTGTCGACGTACTTTCTGAGCTTCCCTTCTTTCAGCATCTTCTCAATCTCATCTTTCAGGGAAAAGCATTTGTCTGTTATGTGGTCGTGGTCTTGGTGAAATTCGCACCACAGGTTCTTGTTCCTCTTATTAGGGGCCGCCCTCAACTTCTCAGGCCACTTCAGGGATCGGTCACTCTTTATCTCATTGAGAATCTGTTCACAGCTGACCGTTAGAGGGGTGTAACCAGCGAACTTGTCGTCCGTAGACCTCTTCTTCCCCTCTTTGTCCTTCTTAGGGTATTTACCCCCACTAGCACCTCCTTTTTTGTCTTCGTATTTTGCGGTCATCGCCTCTTCGGTGTTCATCACCTTTCCTGCTGTTGACAGCAATTCAGCCATTGTCCTCGGAGGGTCTTCAGCAAGCTTCTATAACAGCTTCCCCTTTTGGAGTCCTCCGATCAGGGCTGTCATGGCTATGCTCTCCTCATAGTCTTCCACCTCTAACTTTTCTTTGTTGAATCTGGCTATGTAGTCTCTTAGATTCTCATTCTTCCCCTGCTTAACATGGAGCAGGTGTGTGGTCTTCTTCTGTGGCCTCACCCCAAAGCAAAAGTTGTGGATGAATCGGTCTGCCAGCTGCTTAAAGTTTTCAATGGAGTTTTTCGGGAGAGACATATACCAGACATGTGTAGCCCCAGTGAGAGTACTAGAGAAGGCACGACACCTCATCTCATCTGAGATAGAGTATATGTCTGCTGCTGATTGATACATCTCGATATGGTGGACAGGGTTGGTGCTCCCGTCATATCTTGGGGTGACCACAGGTGGCTTGAACTTCGATGGCATAGGGAAGTTGACTATCTTCGCCACAAATGGTGAGCCTATGGAATATCCTCTCTGAAGAGGGTTGCGGCTTTTCAGTATATCGCCGATATTATCCTCCAGTCGCTGGATCGAG
Organism: Sambucus nigra; assembly: GCA_949130495.1. Classification (NCBI taxonomy): domain Eukaryota; kingdom Viridiplantae; phylum Streptophyta; class Magnoliopsida; order Dipsacales; family Adoxaceae; genus Sambucus; species Sambucus nigra. The sequence continues at coordinate 349,956,976 of OX422214.1, forward strand.
TCATTCCAAGGTCTCGTAGGGTCGGCTTGGCCAATGTTATCCCCTACCGCTTATTTGATATGGACTGATGGTTCTATCGCGGCTGGCATGTGTCGGCTGTTTACCTCCCCCTGACCGTCGTCCCGTCCTTGGGTTCGGCCCCCATGGGGTCGGCCATCAGCCGCCTCCCTTCTGGACCTCGCAGAACTCCTTAATCTAGACAATTTTTCCCTCAGGTCATTCACTAAGCCCAGCCTCTTAAAGGACGATCCCCTGCTCAGGCGATCGAAAGCAGAGCCTCTGGGGCGATCGTCAGGATTTTGACTTCCACACTTCCCTCTACTCTCCTGGAGAGGTCGTACAGTATTGTTGGAGACCTCATACGGCTCCCAGCATTCTATAAGGGCTTCCTCCCCCTCCAGATCATCATACCTGTCTTCAGGGCAAGGGTTTCCTTGCCTCCCCAGGCGTAGACGCCGGGGGTCAGCAACATTCCTACGCCGCTGAGGGGGTAGCAGGTCTTTGCGTGGTGCCTGAGGTGGTCCCCTGGCCTCATGCTGTCCTCGAGCTACTGCTGGAGTAATCATCTCAGGTGAGACCCCTGGTGGTCTTAGTATGTTCTGGCTCAGAGCTGTGAACTGCTCCTGCATGATCCGTTGGCTCAATGTCAGAGACTTCAAGGCTGCCGCCACATTAGCCATCTCAGACTGAGGTAGTGGCTAACTGGAACTGAGTCATCCTCCATCATCTGGTGGGGGAAGTGGTGGCGGTGGCATCTCTGGTGCCATGTGTTTGAGCTATGAAGAGCTGCACTGAAGAAGGTTTGTAAGCTTGAGAACCTTAATGGGTCTCTTTTAATGGTGAAACATCTCCACACAGGGGGAGGACTGGCTCACCACCAGAGTGCCCAGTGAGGTCAAGTTGTATTCAAGGAAGAGACGTCTTCTCGTTCCCACAGACGGTGCCAAACTGATGATGCTAAAATCTAGCACCACATGGCAAGTGATGATGAGCTCAAATAGTAGTAGCCATGGTAGCTGTTGATGTAAAAAACTAGATCGCTCTAATTATTCAATCACAGATAAATAATAAAGACAAAGATTTTTAAAGTGGTTCGGCTAGGAATAAAGCCTACGTCCACTGTTATGTTATTGCTGAGTGTTTTTGGAATTCTTGATTACAAGTTCTCTCAAGAAATTCCGGTCCCCTTGAATGGGATTGATACAAGGTATTTATAGCCTCAAGGCTGTTCATGAAAGGTCTACTACATTAAATGATATACATATGAATGGGTAATATATTTAATGCGGCGTGTGCGTCAAGAATCTAATGAATAGTTGAACAGTTGTCCGTCTGATAATTGATGATACGGCCGAGGTGCAGTTCGGACCGCCTTAGTTGCTCGTCGATCAAGAGTTCCTCGGAGTACTTAGAGTATCTCGGGATGAAAGAGTTCCTCGGATGGAGTTCCTCGGCATGATAGAACTCCTCGGTGTATTCTCGTTGCTCGGTACCAACCATGGTTGTTCAGTAAATGATCTTCCTCGCTGTTATTGTGCCACGTAGATCGACACGTGTCTTCATACTATTCGTCCACGTCAGCATATTAATTTTGGTATCAACAGAAGCCCCCAATGTTTCATATTTTGAACTTTGAAGAGTATGGAACATTCTTTCTTGGTATGTGGCAATATTAAATGTACTTCCCGGGTTTTAGGAACATTGTATTCAAATTTTCCTTCTTATTTCGCAGTTTCCGCCTTTTTGATAAGCGCTTTGATATTCGTGCAAATTTTGTCCTTTTAGCCGCCGGAAGTTTAATAATTTCTTTTTGGTAATCATTTCTTTCGCCGCTTCCCAATGTAAAGTATTTAAACTTCTTTGGTAACCATACCGTTGTCTACGTTTTTCATTCTCTGCATTCAAGCTTTCTCTTCTCTTCTTCTCTTGTGCGTTCATCTTTGTTTCCGTTCGCTGTCAACACATCTCTTTTCTTTCTGTAAGCTCTTCTTCCTTTCTTCTGCATCTCTTTTATTCAATATGGTTTATATTGTTGAATCTGCTGAGAAATTTCGTTCTGACTTTTCCATTCCTTCTTGGGTAACTCTAGAGGTTCTTTCTGAGCCTTTAGATTACTTTCGATTGGCTGAGGGACATTGGTTCCCCAGTCTTTTCATTGCTGAATGTGGTTTTTCTTTTCCCCCAAATCCATTATGTCTTGAGTTTTGTCAATATTTTGACCTTGTTCCTGCAAAAATAGCCCCCAATTCATGGAGAATAATTAACGGGGTGCATAAGTTAAATCTAACTCATGGGACTCGTATAGGGATCCCAGAAATCATGTACTGCTATAAATGGGCCACTTTAGATAATATTTATTATTTAAAAACTAGGTTTTTAAATAGAGCCCTTGTAGTTAACCTCCCTGATTCAAATAGAGATTATTTTGAGCATGGGTTGGTCATAAAAAATTGGCAACACGCGCCTTTATCTGGGAATGAAGTATACAACGGTCCCAGATGCCCCCCATACGGCAATGGGATAGGTTTATTTTTCATTTTTATTTTACTTATGAAATTGCGTATTCATCATGTTTGACAAAATGTGTGACTGAGATTTATGTATTTATTTGCAGTTGATAGTAAAAGAAAAACTCCAAAAGAGTCGGAAGTGAATATCAAGCATTTAAAACTTATCTGGAATTTGCATAAGACGATTGCAGACGAGCACATTAGATCTGCATCATATTTGCTGCAGTATAAGAGCTACACAACCTCTTATACTGCTCGCCCTGTTGAACCAGCCTCAACACCAGAAAGTTCATCTTCAGATTCTCATATTCCCTTATCTCATAGAATGGGCAAGAAAAGAGCTCCTCCTGCTCTATTTGGTGACACTTCCTCTGCTGTTGGAGCCCAGAAAGGCAAAATTGATGTCCCAGAGGGGACTAAAAAAGTAGATGCTGGTTCCTTCAAAATTGCCGAGAAGCCCCCAGTGGCCCCGAGCAAGAAAAATGCTCCTGCTGATGTAATTGCCATCTCTCCGACCAAGACTTCTTCCTTGGTTGATGCTGCTGACCGTCCTTTGAAGAGATTGAGGAAATCATCCTCGGTTAATCTTGCTGGAACTGCGTCTTCTCTACCCGCTGGTGGTAGTAGTATTTCAAAAATCATTCTTCCGAGCTCTTCAACGAGCTCAGTTATACCCGAGGTTCTCGGGGTTGATGAAAAGATTCCTAGGGATACACTGACATCCCTTGCTGCTCGCCATCTTTCTTCAGTAAATTTCTCATACCTTTAGTCTTTCTTTTCTTTTTCCTGAAATCTTGTATTTGTGTTAATTCTATTGTTTTTCTTACCTTTCAGCTGGTTAACTGTTTCAATACCATTGTGAAGAAAGATCAAGCTATTAAAGCTTCCACTTCCTCGTCCGATGTTGACGATGCTTTGTTGGGTTTAACCCAATCTGTCAAGGAATCTCACCAACAGTACATCGAGGAGAAAACTGTTTGGGAGACAAAATTGGCTGTGGCTGAGGCTGATAAGATGAAGATGGCCGAAACCTCCAAGAATTTGGAGGAGAAAATTAAAGATCTGGAAGTTAAACATCAGGAATCTGATGATAAATTGAAGAAGGCAGAAGAAGAAATATCTACTTTGCGAGATATTAAAGTTAAGAAAGAGGAACTGGAGGTGAAGCTTTCCTCGGAGAAATCGAGGAGAAAAGTTGCTATCAAGAAACATTTCAGTGTTGGTTGGGAGAAAGGATGGGAGAGAGGGATAGCTGCAATGACGTCCCAAGTCCAATACCGAACAACTTCACACCTTTTCCTTGTCTCCCAAGACTTTCTCGGGAGGCTGGGACGAGGAGCTCGGTTGCTCGGTGATAACAACAGCTTGGTCGGCAGAAATCCTCTCAGCAGGAGGAGGCATAGAAGAAATGTCCTCAATGATAGAGGGTTGAGAAGCAGAGATTGTGACATCCACAGCTATGGAAGATTCATCTGATGCAGGTTCATCTTCTTCTTCTTCCTCAATTGGTGGAGGAGGACCAGGAAGATGCCTTTGGAATAGCTCAGAATTATCTTGGACTTTTAGCTCTTGCAGAGCAGCTACCCAACCATCATAGAAGTACTTCTATGATGGTTGGGTAGCTGCTCTGCAAGAGCTAAAAGTCCAAGATAATTCTGAGCTATTCCAAAGGCATCTTCCTGGTCCTCCTCCACCAATTGAGGAAGAAGAAGAAGATGAACCTGCATCAGATGAATCTTCCATAGCTGTGGATGTCACAATCTCTGCTTCTCAACCCTCTATCATTGAGGACATTTCTTCTATGCCTCCTCCTGCTGAGAGGATTTCTGCCGACCAAGCTGTTGTTATCACCGAGCAACCGAGCTCCTCGTCCCAGCCTCCCGAGAAAGTCTTGGGAGACAAGGAAAAGGTGTGAAGTTGTTCGGTATCATTCTTATCTTTTATTATTTGTAATCGAACACTGTAATCCTTTTATGATCTAATAAAATACTTCTTTACTCATCGTCGTTATTGATGATTCTTTGTTGATTGTTGTCTTTTTCTTGTCTTTAGTTTGTTGCTAGAATGGAACTAATCTCTTCTCATGATACCGAGCTGATGCAGCAATGTCACCAATACTATAGGGCTGGTCATACGGACCTTAGTTCTTCTGAAATTGCTGACATTCTTGGTCATGATGCTTCAGAGCAGGCAACTGAGGCTTATCGGTATTTGAAAAGTTTACTCGACCGAGCTGTAGCTAACAATATCGCTTATTATGAATTGATTGAAGAGTTGCATTGTTCTTTAAAGGATCTTCAAAATCAACATAACGAATCAATGGCTTTGTTGCATGAAGATTATGAAAATAGATACCAGCAGCTTTCTTCAGAAACAGGCCACAAGAAAATCATTGCTGGGTATGACATCAGGGAGAGGACTTTAAAAGGTGAAATTGAAGCCTGCAGACAAATCGCTGAGATCCTGGAGCAAGAAAATAACAATTTGCAGAAAAAATTAGTTCAGTATGAATCTGCTGCTTCATCCTCTACTGCATTAATACCAGTCACTGATGAAGGGTTCTCATTCTTAGAAGTCGAAAACGCCAAACTGAGGCAAGAGCTGGAGGATTTAAGAAGATCTTCCATTTCTGGAACTGCTCGGGGACGAGGAAGAATCATCGAGGAGCAAAATTCTCCAATTGCTTCTCGGAGCCGATCAAGAGTTCTTAGCCGTAATGTTGAAGAATCTCGTACCCAATCTACTCTGGAAACTCAAGCATTCCAACTGAATGTTAAGGATCGTGCTCTATCTGATTTGTCTAAGAAAAATTTATCTTTAGAGGATCAATTGACTGCGATGAAATCTGATCTGAATAATAAAGATGCTCTTATCAAGAACTTTCTCGAGCAAGTAGATAGATTAACTTTCCAATTCCATAAACAACCTCGGGAGTTCTGGAATGCGGGTTATAATGAAGCTCTTTACCATTTGGATGATCGCCTTGAAAATGCTAACAACGAAGGTTATAAGCAGGGATGGTTGAACGCCCTGGGTGTATTAAAATTGGAACAAGGTCATTATTTATGGGATTATCATGCTCCTGGATTGCTAGACTTGCCTGTTCCTCCCTATAAATTGGATATGGCATGGATTCCTGCTCGCTCCATTCCTCGGAGTTTAATCTCTAAATATCTTGGTGATTATAACCTTCATTCTCAAGTTGAAGTATCTCGTCCTGAGCACCTGTTGGATACTCCTACAATAATGAATGTCAGAATGCTGAAGGACATGAACTTTATTAACTCTCCTCTGTGTCTAGAGGATCCTCCTGCTGGCGATGAACCTGTCTCAAAGGACAAAGGAAAGAAACCAATAGAGTAGGAATCTTTAATGTAATAGTTAGCACATTCATGTAACATGTAATACATTTTTATCTTAATGAAAGAGTTTCATTTTCTGTTTTGCCAATAGCTATTTTTCTGTTTGCAAATTATATGGTTCATCAACCAAATTAGAATTTATAATAAGCATAATTGTTCAAAATTGTTTCCAACCAACCAAGGTGGATAAATAATGTTTGTCGACCAACCATAGTTGATGGGTTTCTATCCCTGACCAACCATACTTGGTTCAATTTTCAAATATAAACATGTGTCCGACCAACTAAGGTCAATACTTTTATCCTCGTCGACCAACTACAATTAGTGGGTTTTTATTTCCGACCAACCATACTTGGTACAGTTTTCAATATTTTGTTCTTTAAAGAACTTTTTGTAATAATGTTACCTCCCGACAAACATAAGTTGTAATGCGAGAGTATATAAAGTCTTACCAACCGTAGTTGATCATGCTGGTCTACACCTCCTAATCAAAGGAGTAGTAGGGTTCTTTCGAACTTTTTGGCTCCTTGGAGCATATCCTCCTAACCAAAGGAGGTTGGCTACTTATAGCACTTTTGCTCCGTAGAGCGCTCCGGAGAGCTTATCCTCCTAACCAAAGGAGGTTGGCTACTTATAGCACTTTTGCTCCGTAGAGCGCTCCGGAGAGCTTATCCTCCTAACCAAAGGAGGTTGGCTACTTATAGCACTTTTGCTCCGTAGAGCGCTCCGGAGAGCTTATCCTCCTAACCAAAGGAGGTTGGCTACTTATAGCACTTTTGCTCCGTAGAGCGCTCCGGAGAGCTTGACTCCGTAGAGCATGACTCCGTAGAGCATGACTCCATAGAGCAGTCTTCTTCTTTGACTCCGTAGAGCATGTCTTCTTCTTATCAAGTAATGTAGTGTTCAACACTAGTATTCCCCGAAAAACTTTCAACAGAAAGAAAATGGTGAACCATCCTCGTTTTATTCATAATGAAGGAAATGCTTTACATTTTACATTACTGATAATACTTTCGCAGGTGTTCAGCATTCCATGCATTCTGAAATTCTTCTCCTTCTAGAGTTGCTATTCTGTAGGTTCCAGGTCGAACAACCTCTGTAACTCGGTAAGGTCCATGCCAATTTGCTTCCAGTTTATTCTGTTTCTGAATGACTTTCTTCAGCACATAATCACCTTCCTTCAAATCGCATTTCTTCACCCTTTTGTTGTAGAACAGAGCTGTTCGTTGTTGATAAGCAGCATTCCTAATGGCTGCCTCTTCTCTTACTTCTTCGAGCATGTCCAAATCCATTCTTCTCATCAAATCACTGATCGGAGAGTTGAAATTCAGCACTCTATGCGTTGGGAGACCCAACTCGGCCGGTATCACAGCCTCACTTCCAAATGCTAGCATATATGGTGATTCTCCAGTTGCTGCTCGGGGAGTTGTTCGGTAGGCCCATAATACTGATTGGAGCTCATTAATCCAATTTGCTTTAGCTTCACTTAGCCTCTTTTTCAACCCATTCAGTAATGTTCTGTTCGTCACTTCAGTCTGTCCATTGCTTTGGGGATGTCCTGGTGCTGAATGAAACTTCAAGACGTTCGACTGATGACAATAGGCAGCAAATTCTTCATTATCAAATTGTGTTCCATGATCTGTGATGAAAGCATGAGGGAGACCATATCGACAAATGATATTCTTCCATATAAACTGGTATACCTTCTCGTACGTCATATTGATAAGAGGCTCAGCTTCCACCCACTTAGTAAAATAGTCCACTGCAACTACGAGATACTTGAATCTTCCTCGGGTGATCGGCAGTGGTCCAACCAAATCAATTCCCCACATGGCAAATGGCCAAGGGGAAGTTATTGGTGTTAGCAATGCTTGTGGAGTTCGTCGGATGGAGGAAAAACGTTGGCATTTGTCACATTTCTTGGCATAGGCTATACAATCAGCCCTCATTGTCGGCCAGTAATATCCCTGTGTCATCACTCTTTGTAAAAGTGTTCGACCTGCTACATGAGCTCCACAAGATCCTTCATGGATTTCTTCAATCAATTCTTTCACCTCAGTGGGATGTACACATCTCTGCAAACCTGCCATAATTCCTCGTCTATACAAAATACCATTAGTTAATACATACCGGGCAGCTTTATACTTCAGTTTCTTGGCAGCGAGTTTGTCCTCCGGCAATTCGCCCTCTTCAACATATTTCCTGATTGGATCCATCCAAGATGGTCCTAAATCAAGAGTAATCACATTCGTTGTCAGATCTTCATCTATGCTCCGACCTTCTAATACTTCAATCGGTATGGTTCTTCGCATCTCGGTACGAGTAGCTGATGCTAGTCGGGCCAGTGCATCTGCTTGTACATTCTCCATCCTCGGTATTCTCACCAATTGAATGGCATCAAATTCTCTCAACAATTTCATCACCTTTGCATGATATTTGATCATTAAGTCTCCTTTAATCGCATATATTCCCATCATCTGATTCACAATTAATTGAGAATCACTGAATACCATCACCTGTTGTGCTTCCATAGTCTTTGCTAGATTAAGACCTGCTATCATGGCCTCATACTCCGCTTCATTGTTAGAGGCTTTGAATTGGAATCGCAAAGCATATTCCATGTCAATCTCGTCTGGGGTGATCAAAACAATTCCTGCCCCACAACCAGCTGTGCATGATGATCCATCTACATATAATCTCCATGTAGGTATTTCGTCTTCAAATTTCTTATCTGTCAGAGTTCCTCGATAAAATATCTGCTGTTTTCTTCCATCATCCCCCGGTATCTTTCGCTCCTCGTCAGTCATCTGCTCGTACTCTTTTACCAACCGTGGCTGGTCTGAATTTGAATATAATGATTTCTCTACATCCACAAGTCCTTTTACCAACCTTGGCTGGTTTGGACCTATTTCTGCTGATCCTGTATCGTCCACAGGTAGGTCAGCAAATGTTTCTGTTGATCCTGTATCGTCCACAGGTAACTCAGCAGGCATCTTTTGCTCCTCGGGGGTATCAGGGTATGTGAACTCTGCTATAAAATCTGCTACAGCCTGCCCCTTCAATGATAATCTGGGCTCATACACAATATCGTATTCACCAAGTTCTACTGCCCAGTACATCAGTCTCCCTGATTTTTCTGGCTTATGGAAGGCTTGTCTCAATGGCATATCAGTATAAACAATGATGGTATGGGCTTGGAAATATGGCCTCATTCTTCTGCTTGCCTCAATTAGTGCCAATGCCAATTTTTCTAGCTTTGGGTACCTGATTTCTGCACCTCGGAAAGCCTTACTTGTGTAATAAATTGGCTTCTGGATTCCATTCTCCAATCTGATCAACGCTGAACTGACTGCGTTCTCTGATACTGCCAAATACAAATACAACTTTTCTCCTGTTATTGGTCTGGACAACAGTGGAGGTGTTCCCAAATATTTCTTCAAGTCTTGAAAAGCTTTTTCACATTCCTCATTCCACTCAAAGGTTTTTCGAAGTGTTTTGAAGAATGGTATGCATTTATCAGTTGCTCGAGATACAAATCTGTTGAGCGCTGCAACTCGTCCGGTAAGACTCTGCACTTCTTTCTTCGTCGTCGGAGATCGCAGCCCTAGAAGAGCTTTGATCTTATCTGGATTTGCCTCAATACCTCGCTGATTGACGATGTATCCGAGGAACATTCCTTCTCGTACTCCAAAGGTGCACTTCGTCGGGTTAAGCTTCATTTGGTATTTATCCAATTGATCAAAAGTTTGACTCAAGTCAATCAAATGATCAGTAGCTTTCTTGCTTTTAGTGAGCATGTCATCGACATAGACCTCCATGTTGCGGCTGATTTGTTCGGTAAAAACCTTGTTCATCAACCGCTGATATGTTGCACCTGCATTTTTTAAACCAAAAGGCATAACATTATAACAATAAGTTCCCCTAGGGGTAATAAAAGAAGTACTTTCCCTGTCTTCAGGTTTCATTTTGATCTGGTTGTAGCCAGAGTAAGCATCCATGAAGCTGAGTAGCTCGTGTCCCGAGGTAGCATCCACCAGTTGATCAATTCTGGGCAGTGGAAAATGATCCTTGGGGCATGCTTTATTGAGATCGGTGAAATCGACACACATTCTCCATTTGTTGTTTTTCTTCTTTACCATCACCACATTAGCCAACCAATCTGGATATTTTACATCTTCAATGAATTGGGCTTTCTGGAGTTTCTCGACTTCCTCCTGTATGGCCTGATTCTTCTCGGGACTAAACACCCTTCTTCTCTGCTTTACAGGTTTAATCTCCTTATTCACATTGAGTTCATGACATAAGAAGTTTGGATCTATTCCTGGCATGTCTTCATGACTCCAAGCAAAAGTATTTTTCCTATTCTTCAAGAAAGCTATCAACTCCTCTTTTATCGACATATCCAACGATGAACCTATCTGGGTTATTCGTTCAGGATGTTCGTCGTCCAAAATAACGTTTTCTGTAGATTCCATCACCTGTCCTTTTACAAGTTGAGATTCATCCCTGGGATCAAGAGTTTCAATTTCTGTACCTTCTTCCACCTGGTAAGTTGTAGTCTTTTTCATCGATCCTTCTAGTTCTTCTTGCTCGGCCGACGAATAATAGCATTCCCGAGCTACTTTTTGATCACCTTTCACCACTCCAACTCCAAAATTTGTTGGGAATTTCAAACATTGATGTACTGTAGAAGGAACGGCTTCGAACTTCTTCAATCCAACTCTTCCCATGATGATGTTGTAGGCTGACTGCACATTCTTATCCATCACAAAGAATCGTATTCTTTCTGTTCGACAAACAGGCCAGGTTCCAATGAATATATCCAACTTGATCGTCCCAAGTGGAAAAACTTTCTCGCCAGCAAAACCCAGAAGGGGTCTGTGATAGGGTTCTAATTGGGATAATTTCAAATTCAGGCTATCAAAGCATGAATAGTACATGATGTCTGCCGAACTACCATTATCTACCAACACCCTTGAAATGATCACGTCCTTCATTCTCATTTTAATCACCAAAGGATCATCATGAGGGTAAAGAACACCTGCCAGGTCATTTTTTGAAAAACCAATTACTAGCTTCTCTTTGTTTACCTTCCTCGGACGATCATCCTCGGCCAGGTTTATTCGCTGAATATATGAGCAAGCTTGAGCCTCTCCGAGATAAGCTTTTCTTTCTGCAGTAAGGTCTCCTCCTCCTGCATCTCCCCCTGTAATAACGTTACAATGAAATGATCCAAAACGTATGGAAAATACCTCTCGTTCAGGTTTTCTTGGCTTCTTGGGAAGATCGGGGTCATCATCTGGATCCTCTTCATGGTCCTTCCTCTTATTCTCCTCTGCACGACGAGGAGATCTAGATCTCTTTCTAATTCTGTCCTCATTTGTCCTCTCACCTCTGCGATCTACATACTTTGATAATTTTCCTCTTCGAATGAGTGTTTCAATCTCGTTCTGAAGGGCTATACAATTTTTGGTCATATGGCCATGATCTTTGTGAAACTCGCAATATTTGGTCTTATTCCTCATGTCTGGATCTGACTTCAGTTTCTCTGGCCATTTGATTTCCTCGTTATTCCTGATTTCTTCTAAAACATGATTAATACCCATTCTCAATGGAGTATAATTATCATACTTCTTTAGGGCTTCCAACTTTATCCTGTTATTCCTGGAATATTTGTCACCACCATTGCCTTTCTGATCTTTCTTCTTAGAATTGTCGACCTCCACTTTAACTTCTTTATCCATATTCTTCTTCGCAGTCATAGCCTCCTCGGCATTCATGATTTTGGCCGCCTTTGCCATCAATTCCGACATATTTTTAGGCGGATCTTTGGCCAGAGTATAGTATAGCTTGTTAGGCAGCAAACCACTCATCAAAGCAGTGATTGCTGTCTTTTCTTCATAATCTATGACTTCCAACTTTTCGTTATTGAAACGAGTTATGTAATCTCTAGTACTTTCACCTGATTTCTGTCTAACACTTAGCAAGTGTGCTACTCGCTTTACCGGCTTTGCTCCAAAACAAAAATTACCAATAAACAGCTCGGCTAACTGAACAAAAGTTGAAATCTTACCCCGAGGAAGATTATTGTACCATATCTGTGCAGATCCGGTAAGAGTTCCCGAGAATGCTCTACACCTCATCTCGTCGGGGACAGCATAAATATCTGCAGCAGCTTGGTACTGTTCTATATGAAGTACAGGATCTGTCTTACCATCGTACTTGGGGGTCACTACAGGTGCTTTGAATTTCGACGGTGTAGGGAAATCCACAATGGCTTGCACAAAAGGTGTCCCTTGAACAAAAGTTCTCTGTAAGGGGTTCCTCGCCTTAGCCATTTCTCCCAGTCTATCCTCCAATCGTTGAATGGAACCTTTCCATGCTTCATTCCCTTCCTCGGGCCGCCTAGTCCGAGCAACTGATTGTCCTGACGTAGCTTCCTGAGATTTATCTCGACGAGTAATTGGTCGTGATTGTGCAGATCTTTCTCTCGAACCTGGTGGTGGTCGAAAACTTCCTGATGGAGCCCTAGGTGGACTCATGTTCCTCCTTGGTCCTAACCGACTGAAAGGAGACACCCTGCTTAATCTTTCTAAAGCGCTAGTTCTCTCAGGAGAAAGAGAGATATGTTGATCTGTATCCGTAGCCCGTATTGATGAAGTTCGCCCAGGTTGGTAAGAAGAATCATTGGATTCTCCATTGCGATATGACCCAGTACGTCTGGATCGTGATGGCCCATGACCAGTCCTTTGCCCTGAATAAGTAGGTACACCGCCTTGAAGAGTTTGAAGGAGTTGCCTCATAGATTCTTGCATGGCGGTTTGTCCTTGAGCCAGATTCGTCATAATTCCGGCCAGATCTGGAGATACAGATGGATTTGGAAGATTTCCAGTATTTCCAGCATTTCGATTACTGGATTCTGGATTATCTGCCATTGGTGACAAATGAGTTTTATGAAAAACGATAACAATAGTCGTTTCCCACAGACGGCGCCAATCTGTTGATGTAAAAAACTAGATCGCTCTAATTATTCAATCACAGATAAATAATAAAGACAAAGATTTTTAAAGTGGTTCGGCTAGGAATAAAGCCTACGTCCACTGTTATGTTATTGCTGAGTGTTTTTGGAATTCTTGATTACAAGTTCTCTCAAGAAATTCCGGTCCCCTTGAATGGGATTGATACAAGGTATTTATAGCCTCAAGGCTGTTCATGAAAGGTCTACTACATTAAATGATATACATATGAATGGGTAATATATTTAATGCGGCGTGTGCGTCAAGAATCTAATGAATAGTTGAACAGTTGTCCGTCTGATAATTGATGATACGGCCGAGGTGCAGTTCGGACCGCCTTAGTTGCTCGTCGATCAAGAGTTCCTCGGTGTACTTAGAGTATCTCGGGATGAAAGAGTTCCTCGGATGGAGTTCCTCGGCATGATAGAACTCCTCGGTGTATTCTCGTTGCTCGGTACCAACCATGGTTGTTCAGTAAATGATCTTCCTCGCTGTTATTGTGCCACGTAGATCGACACGTGTCTTCATACTATTCGTCCACGTCAGCATATTAATTTTGGTATCAACAGTAGCCATTGAGATGTAAGTGTATAAGTGTGTAGAAGGAGGTGAGTATAAGAGGAATAAGACAGTGATGTATAGTGGTTCAGCCAATTAGGCCTACATCCACTGTGAGTGTGTGATCCACTAAGTATGGGCACTAATGGCCTTGGATACAATGCACATAAGCTCACTTTCTCTCTCTACTGTGTGTGCAAGCAGAGTTTTCAGCTAGGGTTACCATTATCTATCCCCCTTGTAGGGTTGTAGGTGATAAGTATATATAGGTCTTAGGGGGTGTAGTTTACCCCCAAGTATGCATGGTGCATGTGAATGATGATCTAGCCAATCTCCTATTGACACCTGTAGATGACAAATGATGACATAATTTTCCCTCACGTGAGGGGGTGATTCGGTTGTAACGGTCTTCCACGTGTCCTGTGAGCCTCACGCGCACTGTTCCACGCGTCTCCCAAACCACGCGCTGTGATGACATCACCCTCGGCCTTTAACACGAGGCCGAGGGCAAAGTTCCTTCTGATAGTGAGTCAGGCCCAATTTAGGCCTCGTACTGTCGGCCCCTCGGAGGGTCGTCTGGATCCTAATGAAGGGTCGGCCTCTTGGAGGGTCGTCCGGGCCTGATGAAGGGTCGTCCCCTTGAAGGGTCGTCTGGAGCCTGATGAAGGGTCGGCCCCTCGAAAGGTCGTCTGGAGCCTGATGAAGGGCTGGCCCCTCGAAGGGTCGTCTGGAGCCTGATGAAGGGTCGGCCCCTTGAAGGGTCGTTCGGGCCTGATGAAGGGTCGGCCCCTTGGAGGGTCGTCCGGGCCTGATGAAGGGTCGGCCCCTGAGGGGTCGTCTGGAGCCTGATGATGAGGTCACCCTGACCCATCCAGGTGCAGGGTGTCCTTGTCCAGGCCGTGTGTATATATGGGTATATCATTAACGACTTTTAATTTTCTCAGAAAATTATTTTAGACTTGCTTTAGAATAGTTTTGGGCGTAAAAATAAAAATTGGATTTTCTGAAAAGTTGTTCAAACGAAATTGGAACTCGTTCGAACAAGATTCCAAGTCGTTCGAACAACATTACTAACAAGATTGATTTCCATTTCTCTATTTTCTCATTAAACGTTTGGTTCGAACGAGCTCGTTCGAACGAGAAATCAAACGAGTTTTTACCTGGGCGAGAAATCAAATTTTTTTAACAGTTTAGTTTTTAGCCACCCATTACCCCACTAAATTTTCCCCAGCGTTAATACTTCGGGGATAGAAGTTTTTCCACTGACGTTTTCATACTTCTAATGAGCTTTTAAGAGCAAAAACTTATCAACCAAAAGTCCCCTTTTATGGATTAAAATATTCCCAAAACATATACACCCATGTTTGTTTAATTCCAAGCTTTCATATATATATATATATATATATATATTTCTTGGAGAGTTTTGTTTGGCACCTGTTTTCTTCTTAATCATTTAAAGGAGATTGTTTGGGTTTCTTCACTATCCCAAAAGGAAGATTGGTTTATGCTGCGGCTTTTTCTCAAGGTGAAAGGCACCATGTGTGTTTGACGGTTGATGTGCCTCCAATGGTGGACTCCAAGATTTCGGTGGACTCCGGAGTTATATATAAAGTAGAAGTTGAAGAGCGAAGGAAGCTTCGGGGCTTGAAGGAGTCGAGTTGAGTGTTGTAAGTCTTCTTGTCGTTGTCTTTGTAAACATACTGTACTTAGTGAATTTGTTAGGCAGGGGTCGTCCGAGGTTTTTTCCATTTGGATTTTTCTCGTACATCGTCGTGTAGTGTGATTGTGTTTATTTTTATCTTGAAAAAATCACCATAGATGCATGCTAGCATCAATAAGATAAAAATTGGTTTAATCATCACACTTGTTTAATTTGGTGATAATTTAAGTTTGGATAATTTGGGTAAGTTTAATTTAATTCATGTCCAGAATTTAATTTGATAAAATTTGGTTTGGTCTATATTGAAAATTAGAATATATCATTGTTTGGCAAATTTTAGGACTTGGGTTGAATTAATTTTGTTTAAGTGAAAAATAATTTGTTTGAGTATTTTAATTTCACTTTTAGTTTAACTTAATTTTAATTTTGAAGAAATTAAAATTTGATGTTTGTTTTTGTTTAAAATTTGAATTAAAATTTGGGAGTTGGGAATTTAATTGAACCGTCACATTAATTTTAAGAATTTAAAATTTGGGGGCTTTCGCGTTTACAAATAGAGTGAATAATGCTAAAGTAAGAGAATTTAAAGATAAGGGTCGAGAATTGGAGCTCCTTATAAAGACTTGAAGTGGATCTTGATTGTAGATACACTGATCTCACGATAAGATGATGGTGGTATGAGGAGAGGGGTGATAGTGTACTCAAATGAATAGGAAAAGGATGGAAGGAATGTGGGATATGGGTTTTTCAAGAGGCTAACAACTCTTAATTCGAGAGAATGTTCTCTGAATTGTTGAGAGGGATGTTTAGGGGTGCCTTTCAAAGTGAGGTCATGTCCTCTATTTATAGGGCCAAGGGGGTGTCAATCAGCAGGGTCCTTGACTAGACTTCATGGTATGAATCCACTGCTCCTCGAGATTCAATTGATTAACACAACTTTTACTGGTAACCTGATCTTTCTCAATGGAGTTTTAACATTATTGTTGAAGATGATCAATGGACCCGACTTGAGATCTAGGTCTTAAATGTCATAACTGATCTTGTAGAGTAAATACACATACATGGTCTCTAAGGAACTTCTTTGGTCCACCTGGTTTCTTTTTACATCAAAGTTAGCAATTCTTAAAATGAGAACCAAGGAATCTTTATGTGGGATATTCAGCTCGACAAAGTTGTCATCGGAGACCATGATTACTTAGTCAATGTTGATCTCTCTTCTTGAGCATTGGCATGGATACTTGTACATGGAAGGCTTATTGTTGTTATTTTTTGCATCTTTTTTCTTGTGTATTAAGAAAGGTCCTATTTAGGCCTGTAAATTGAGCTAGGAAAACCCGAGGCCCTCCCGTTTTGCCCGCTATTTTCGGGCTAAGCTTTATTCGAGTTTGAGTCAAGCCGAGTCTAAGCCAAAATTTCAAGCCTGAATAAATTTTGGGCCGAGCTTGAGCCAAAATTTTCCAAGCCCAAACTTTGATTATGTAAATAAATAAATAAATAAATAAATAAATACTTTTATATAATATAACATATTTGTGTTAACTAATATTATATGTATGAAATATAATTGGACTTTGTAGGTTTTCATTCTTACTTCCCCTGTTTTAATTTAATACTTTTCATAATTATATATTTTATTTTATAAAATATCAATTAGATTTTAGTGTGTACATTTTCTCCATGATGGAAATACAAGAGAAAAAAACACTAATTCAAACTTTTTTAGCAAAAAAATTAAAATCAGGCCAGAAGCCCGTGATATTTATGATCCGAGTTCGGGCTTGAGTAGGAAAGTTTAGTTTGGGCTGAGCCTGAGCAACCTCAAGCCCGACTCACTCAGCCCAATTTACATCCCTGGTCCTATTCAAGCAAGGTCGAATATGAATTAAGAGAATGCTGATTTTAAATTTGGGATATCACCAAGTGAAATATATTTAATTGTATTCATATGGCGCTGTAACTGATGTATGAGTTTTTCTTTACTTTTCTTTATCTTGAGATAAAAGACAAAATAAAGAAAAAAGGGGGAAAGTACTGTATGATGTATTACTTGTAGTTATACATGAACACAGGTGATATGCATGCTCAGATTCGGTCCTAGAACGGCCATCATTGATGAAGCATCCCCAAAAGAAAATATAAGACTTGTTCATCATAGCCACCGATTGGCTCACATATAGCACTGACTATATGGCATTACTTCTAGCAAAGCGATAAGGGGCAAGAAAATTGTTCGCAAAACTTGGAGCATGGATATAGAGTTTACACACAAACCTTACTAGTATTAGGGTAAGTCACCCATTGAGGTGCATTATAGTTCTCACAAACCTTACCAGTATTGTGATAAGTCGCCTACAGAGGTGCATTATAGTTCTCATAAACCTTACCAGTATTGTGATAAGTCGCCCACAGAGGTGCATTATAGTTCTCACAAACCTTATCAATATTGTG
The DNA here is from genome assembly GCA_949130495.1 of Sambucus nigra. NCBI lineage: Eukaryota > Viridiplantae > Streptophyta > Magnoliopsida > Dipsacales > Adoxaceae > Sambucus > Sambucus nigra. Next base: position 349,974,530 of record OX422214.1, read on the forward strand.
GTAAGTCATCCATAGAGATGCATTATAGTTCTCACAAACCTTACTAGTATTGTAGTAAGTCACCCACCGAGGTGCATTATACTTATCACAAACTTTACCAGTATTGTGGTAAGTCGCCCATAGAGGTGCATTATAGTTCTCTCAAACCTTACCAGTATCGAGTAAAGTCGCCCACATAAATGTCTTGTAGTTCTCACAAACCTTGCCAGTATTGTGGTAAGTCACCCAAAGTGGTGCATCATAGTTATGATAAATCCTAACCTAAGCGGTCACAAAAGCCTTATATTACTAGCGCGCCCGAACCTCGCTTATGGGAGACTAAAGTCCTATATTACTAGGCACGCCTGACCCTCATTTATGGGAGATTTAAAGTCCTACATTACTAGGCCAATCTGACACTCACTTATGAGAAATTAAAGTCATATATTATTAGGCATGCCACACCTTCGTTTATGGGAGATTTAAAGTCTTACACTACTAGACGTGCCTGACCCTCTCTTATGGGAGATTAAAGTCCTATATTGCTAGGCACTCTTAACCCTCGTTTATGGGAGATTTAAAGCCCTACATTACTAGGCGCGCTTGACCCTCTTTTATGGGAGATTTACAGTCCTACATTACTATATGGGAGATTTAAAGTCCTACATTACTATATGGGATATTAAAGTCCTATATTACTAGTCATGCCTGACCCTTATATTGCTAGGCGTGCCTGACCCTCGCTTATGGGAGATTAAAGTCCTAAATTACTAGGCACGTTTAAAGACCCTGATTTTTGGGCACGCTTAAAGTCCTAATTTACTCAAATGACTTTTATGGTTGCTCGACTAAGTAAAGTTTGGTACACTTACAAAATATGTTGGGTTTAAAAACTCCAGTTCATTTGAAGCACAAATGGTTGCTCAATCGAGTACTCTCGACAAGTTTTGATCTTATGATTGCAAAAGGTCCATTATACTTAGGTAACCACCAATTAGTTGTTGGGTCAGTACATCTATCAAGTTTGTCGTTCCAAATGTTTAAAACCACAACAAAATTGTGGAGACATGCTCATTTGAGAGGAATGGGGGCAACCCCAAAATATTCCTCCAAAATGAAAATATAGAGGCAGCAAAAATAACCCTCAGAACTATATGCAAATGATATATTCATATACATTCATACTACAAACCAAATATGGTTATATGATGATTTTCTAGTCGAAATAGGCTAAACGATTTATTTCGTACACATAGTTGATATGTCTCAACCAAATTATCAACACACCAACTATGCGTACAAGAGGGCAAATGTAGAGTGGGGTTAAATAAATTAACCACCAACACTCTAATAAATTAACCCCACAGATCTGATCAAATATCAATATATTTTTTATCAAGTTTTACTATAAATCTAGTCCCTACATGGATTGACATATTATTACGTGCGATTCAATATATTGTGTATACTCCACGTTTGATAAATTACACTAGACAATACTCTAGTAATGATTTAATTTTTTCATTTAAGATGACACCACAGATATCGTAACAAGTGGCACTATAACTAGTGGGACAATTAGTTCCACAAAGAACATGACATGTGCCAAGCCCACTTGGGAGACTTTTCATATAAAAATAGGGTTTCCCCTCACTTAGGAGGATGATTGTATTGGGGGGAAAAGTAAGGAGAGGAAATATAACTCTTCTCCCCGACGAACCACTTGAGCTCCGTCACGGGTTCGATAGTGACAGGCAAATTTTCATAGTTTCATTACGAGCTTTACGCATATTATATGGTATATCTGAATTTGGAGGCGACTAGCAGATTTGGCACCCCCGTGCACTAAAACCACCATAAACTGAGTTTTTCGACGTATCGTACGGACCCAGGAACTACGCAAACTTTGATTCATAAACAAGACGAATACATAGGCGCAACCGCGTTGCTCAAGTCTAAAATACACTAGATTCGGTGCTTCCCCAAATCTAGACTCACATCTTACATTCAATACAATTATCAATCTTATTGAACATCTTCAAGTACCTTTGGTCATATTTCCTAACGGATTCTGCAGGTTTCTTTCGGATGGAGATCATGGAGTCCATCTCTTTAACGACCTTATTGTTGGTGAATAAGAGGGTCGTGAACTACTTAGCTAACTCTAAGAATATGGAGATAAAACTATAAGTTAGCTTTGGGTTGATATTCCTTAGTCTTGATAGGAAAATTTAGCACATCAATGTGTTTTTGGGTGCACCATAAAGACATGAAGTGGCGGTAGTGATGAAGGTGATGGACATGATCCGTATTCCCATCATAGCTAGTAATCTTAGTCACCAAGAAATTCTTTGTAGATTTCGTGTGCTCAATCTCTTGGATGAATGGGGAGGCTTCTTGGGAGTATGTATTTTGGAGAGATGTAATAAACCATCTGATTCCTTCTTTCGAAGTCACGCAAAACCTATCGATCAAGGACTTTACTCTATTATCGTGGAGGGTAAGCAGAAGCATTTTTCCAACTTACTTAGGAATGTGTAATAGTTGATCGACCATATTCTCAAGTAGGTTAAAAGGAAGATACTTCTTGTTGTAATCGCTATAAAGAATTTTTCACAATAACTCAGATCTTGAAATCCAACCATCATGGGGTGATGTGGGTGAACAAATCCTCCTTCCATAGCAATGGTAGGGTTTATATATGTTAGATTTATGTCATTCTAATCGTCCGCTCAGTTGCCTCTTGAGACGAGCATTCTTTTCAATATCGGTATATCTTGATGTCAGGTTATTAATGACACTCTTCATATGTGTTGATCAGATGTGATGTGGCATTTTTAGTTAGTGGATCCTAAGAAGTAAAGTCGCGTGGTTGACTGCGATTACTAGGACCCGAATGATAGGTTAATCATCCTCTTAATCTGGCATATGGGAGATGGTGAAACTCTAGCCAGTAAAGGATCTTGCCTTTTTATTCGAAGCACAGACTCAAACATTTCCCATGAATCGATGCTAAATTATAAGGGGTTCAATTATACAAGAAAGTAATTTAGCCAACTTGCCCCAAGATTGCTATGTTGAAAATCATTTTGACAAAGTGATTTAACATGGTTCAACAAATCATATGTGCCTATGTCCATAGAAGAAACAGGGATATATTCTTATTATTGATATGCACAAATTTAGAGTTTTATGATCGCCAGTTGAGAGTTCAAACTACAAGTATAAGTATTTCATGTGTGATAGAATACATGTACCTTCCTCATAATGGAGTTCTTATCTATATTATACCTCTAATACAATAGTATTAAAGGTATTACTTCCCATTAATACTATAGACAAACAAGTTGGCAAACCAACGTACAAAACTTTAAAAAAAAATGGCTCTTGACTCTACTTCTCCTCTTACCCCCTATTTATTTCTCAACCTTCAATCCGTGGGTTCCTCATAAACCCTCTGTGACCCAGATATCACCACCATGGAGAAACCCCCACAAAATCTTTTGATTCTCTAAAAAGGGAAATAAGTCATTTTTGATCCCTCACCACAACCCAAAGTAAAATCATATGCTAGTGTCGTTAAAAGAAAAATTAAAGGATACCATTTATGTGGATCACTCATCATTCAAATCACGCAGGAAGAGTTTCAAGAATCTTGAAAGGAAAATAAAACTAATCTCATTGCCTTGGTTATACTCTATAAAGGAGATGTGTTTTGGAAGACTGCTGAGTTGAAAATTGGAATTTCAAAGCTTAGGAAAATTTGACATGTATCGACATTGACTCCTATTAGTACGGGATACATTAAAATGAAATGTCACTCAATTGAATACATGAATCAAATATGGTCCTTAATATTAAAATAATGATCGACATGTGGAGAAAAAAAATTACTCACATAAAAACTCCACTTAAGAACCTCTTCAATCCATTTCCCTCTACAAAGCACCACAACCCCCATTGCCACCCATTTCTCTAGCCAAGGACCCCACCCCCTCTCCTCCACTTAACATCTATGAACTTTCTCTCCACTTTAGGGCTCGTTTGGGAGTTTTGGAGAGAAGAGAAAGGAAAGAAAAATTTTATTAGGAGAGAAAAGAAAAGAAGGGAAAGTTAATAAGAGAGAAAAGAAAAGAAAAGAAGAGAAAGGAGTTTGGGAGAGAAAAGAAAATAATTTTCTTTCTTGCGTTTGGGAGTTTGGGAGGAAAATAATTTTTTTAAGAGGAAGAAGGAACAATTCATTAAAAACTTTCCTTTCTCTCCATTTCTTTTCAATTTGGAAAGAAAGTTTTGGAAAGAAAGGAAGAGAGAGTTTTTTAAAAAATTTCCTTTCTTTTCTCTCCTTTTAAACTCCCAAACGAGAGAAAGTCACTTTCTTTCCTACTTAAACTCCCAAACGAAGGAAAGAAAATACACTTTCCCTTCCTTTCCTTTCTTTTCTCTCCAAAATAGAACTCGCAAACGAGGCCTTAGTTAAGACCGAAATTGATTTATTGTTTTAATTCAAATCAAATTGCGATATAACCCAACCGTCGTCATCGACACCCCCCCTCTCTCTCTCTCTCTCTATCTATCTATCAATCGAATCAACTATGGTGGGGTGTACAAATGCGGTGAGGTAATTGATTTATATAGGGGACGACGACGATGGGGTTTGGTGAAGTGGATTGGCGATGGGGTTTTCATTAAGAGTGGGTGGGTTGGTTTTGTATAGGGGCGGGGTGGGGTTTTGTGTAGAGGTGGCAACGAGTTTGATGAAGTGGAGACGACGGTGGGTTAGCAATAGGTATGGTTCATGGCAGTGGTACTGTTTCTCTGGAACCTGGAATTTCGAAGCTTTTCAGATGGTACCTTAGACTTTAAACTTTTGGATTTGAAAACAACAACTGTTAAGGTTTGGGTTAATTTTCTTAGTTTGAGTAATCTATTAGAGGCCGGGAATTCTTATTGAGATATCTGTATGTTTGGGAACCCCATTTATACCCAGAAGAACATTTTTTTATGTAAAGTTGTAAGTAGTATACATTTTGTTATATGATATTATCTTATTATGGATATTTATATGTTATAGAGTTGAAATTTCAGGCAATTTGGATATGAATTATAGAATGGCAAAGTGTAAGAGAATTTATCCAATTCTAATTAATTACATCTTTAAATATTATTTTATCTTTTACTTTTCTATTTTATTATGATTTGAAGGTTGGTGTGTGTGTTGAATATGAGAGGGTAGATGATATTGGTTAATTGCTATTATTTCAAGGTAAGATATTGTGATTTGTGAACTTTTGATGGGCTGTTTATATATTTTATTATTTAGTTTACCTGTTGGTAAACTATGGTTGATGAGTATTATATTTGACAATTGACATTAATATTGAGTGATTGGCACGGCTTTGGAATTGGTAAACAACAATGATCATTTTTGTTCTTACAGTTTTTCAGAAAGGCAAATTTGACAAGTTGATAATGAAACGATTGAAATGCTGAATACATCTTCAAATTAAAGAAACAATTATGTTTTGGGTTACTGTTAAGACAATACAATGAAGGCGATAAAATTTCGCAAATTAACTTTCCATTATACAAATAATATGTGAATCCATGCGACAATTAGAGATAATAAATAATTATTTTTGCGAGTATGGTGAAATTTTGTTCTTCCTTTTGAAAAATGTCGTACTATAAATCTACGCCCGCGAATTGTGCGGAGTACATGCTAGTTTAGGATACAAAAAGAGTCCCAAAATTTACATTACAATTATAATATTGAGTTGTATAGGTTGGTAATTATCTTAACTAATTTCAATTGAGTTGGTGTATGACTCTAGTCATTGTGGCAATTATCCCTCAGATACCGCCTAGTGTCCAGGAATTTGATTTGATTTACTTCTGATTTGCCGTATTGTATATGGTCGGCCAAATATTAATAAAAGAGTATGTCGATGGCCGATCAAAAGTGGGGAATTTATGGCTTCGTTATCACATGTTCTACGTGTACCATGTCGATTTCATCCTCAATATGATACATTCAACATAATTAAAAATATTCACTCAACATTGTTAAATTCACTTGGTAAACCAAATAGCTAATCACTCATAATTATTTTTTGTATTACTTGACAAGACTAAGAACTGGTATTCCTTATTTATATGCCCGCCAATAGAAAAGTATATTTTGATAAAAATACTAAAAATATATCATCAAAGAAATATCCAAATATCCCAATTTTTAAGTATTTTAATAGTTAAGAACTCTTTATTTGAGAGCAAGTTTGTGATTTGCTTTTAACACCATATTGCTGTCTCTGGAATAGCAAGATCCCATATATGACCCTAACATTTAATGCCTTTGAGTAACTAATAACGATTGATATAATAATCTTATCAATACATCTAACATCATTCGCGGTCCCGTAGCTCAGTTGGTTAGAGCGTTGGTCTTATGAGCCGAAGGTCGCGGGTTCGAGCCCCGCCGGGACCATAATTTTTTCCCGTTTTGACTTAAACATGGTGGCCTGTGCCTATCGTTTGTTCTTCAATCACTGTATAGTTAGTACTTATAACTCTGTTCTTACTTGTTGATGATCCTTTTTTAGTTCCTCAGTTAAACACGTTTGGAGTGACCAACACTAGATTATATAGTCCCGCCTCTTTTGTTGACTGCTCATCTTTTGAAGATGATACACCACCTACTATTTGGTTGGGGAGTCAGTTATGATTCAAACACATGTCAATTCTCTCTCTTTAGAAAGCTGGTAATGGGCCATGACAATTCACCTTTCTCTCTCATGGTTTTCTTTCCTTCGTACTATTACTACATAACCATCTTCTAAGAGTTATCACCATTATGGACTGCGTCAACTCTGGTACGACCCTTGTCGCCTGTTCCATATTTGCTTCCTCGTATTCTTTCATTCTGGTCATTTGGTTTGTATACTTTTCTGTTAATTGTTTCTATTGTGTGTTCTTTGTTTTGTATTAAAGATTTGGTAATTTGGCTTCATGTTGGTTGTTCCTACAACTCTTGTGAAATGGATTTCAAGCACCCGTAAAGATTCTCCCAAAAAGGGACAAATTTTGGGTGCCTTTCTATTTATTTTGTTATATTAAATTTGACCCCCACTGTTTCTACTCCTTGGATTTTTGTTACCACAAAAATTGTAGTAAATACTAATAGTTTTTTTTACTCCACTTAGAGAATGCCTTTTAACCCCCTCTTTTCAAAAAATTAGACTTGACCATCCGCATGGGCATTATCCCACCCACTTTGTACCTTATGTTAAAAATAAATGGACGTTGAACCCCAAAAAGTGTAATTATGATGCTTTGGGCCATCAATGTTCAATAGTGGAAATTGCGTTCAAAATAAATGGATGTTGTTGAGTTTTTGTGTATATTTCTTTACGTGAGTGAAATACTCACAACAATCTCTAATAGCCTAGTGGTAAGGTTTTCACAATTCTTGTGACAGGTCTTGGGTTCAAGTCCCTCTAGGTGCACTATATACATATATATATCAAGACTTGGGCTTGGGTCCTAAGTCCAGACCCAATTATAATTTCGTTTTTTATTTTATTTCGTTTTTATTTAAAAATTAAATCTGGATTAATTTTTTATTAATATCATAATACGTTTATTCCTAGCCGTTGGAAGTGGTGTGAGGGGTACAAGTGGCTACTTATTTTAATGCCATAGGGTGGCTAAATTCCCTTTTAAAAGGGCCTTGTAGAGGAAGTTTGAGAGATAGAATAATTAGTCTGAATTTCCTTCTCTCTCACTTCCAAAATCTGTTCCTACTCAAATCATATTTCTGGGCAATACTTGGTGGTTCTATTCGTTCTCCATTGTGTGCTTCAATCGGACGAACAACGCTGTTGAATCCTGGGGACAGATATCTGAGGCTCGAGGCACCACTCGATTAAGTGCGGTCGATATTTCTGTCTTAGGACTGTGTGTCTAACACACACCTCAGCATCCAGATAAGTCGTTCTAATTTTATTGTGATCTTAAATTTTCCCGTTTACATGATCAATAGTTGAACCCCAAATTATCCACCTTGGCTTGGTCCAGTGGTAAGGATGGGCTTCACTCTGACCATAGGTCATGAGTTCGATCCCTCCCCACGGATACCTACCCCTGTTGGAGGGCTTCCTCAGGGCTGTGTGGTTAGGCGCACGGTCGTGGGTTCGATCCCCCGCAGGGTATACCAGTATTTAAGCGGGGCTCGTGTGTGAGGTGGACATGCGCAGTGCCCCCCCTGCTTAGCTTGCACGAGGGAGTCCAAAGGGCTCGTTCGTATGGAGGTTCAGGGTTATCAAAAAAAAAAAAATAAATAAATAAATAAAAAAATAAAAAAATAGTTGAACCCCAAATAACTCTTTATTTTAGTGTGAGTTCATAGCTCATCACCTCGACACAGGTTACGGTGTCGAAACTCCAGGGAGGAGTTTTTATAGTGCAATGAAAATGGAAGACAAGATTATCTAAAGCTGGAACACTGGAGAAAAAGTATAACGTGGGCAACTTGGTGGAAGTAGAGCGAAAACAAGTCTTCATACTGATGGCATGCGATAGAATGCTTAGTACTTCCTCCGTCCCAATTTAGAGTCCCAAATACAATGAATCAATGACTAATGGCTAAGATCAACACTTGCTATTGTGGATTTTTGGTTAATTGATTATGTCCAAAAACCGAAAGTGGACTCTTAATTCCAAAAAGGAATAGCGGACTCCTAATTCGGGACGTGGGGAGTAATAACAAGCAATTACTCGGCGTCGCAAAGTAAAAACTCCTTAGGATAATTGCAGTGCAAAATATTAATAGTCATTAATGATGTTGTAAAGCTAACTTCATATTAGGTAAAAGAGTTTTATATTGAGATCAGTTGTGATCTATTGCTGCTATAAATTACCTGAACTTTGCAGAGACAATCTTCCTACTCTGCCGAGGTCTAACTCATTTCCTTCTTTGCTCCATTGCTTCAGTCACTGCTGTCTATGTTAACTTATTACACTACACTACTACAAAATTTTGGGCAGAAAAATTAAATTGTCTCTATTTTAATTCATTCTGTTACAGTAAGTTGTGGTTATCCCAGGACAAATACACACTCAACATTAGCAGATTTAAGATGAGGAAATGTAAAACAATGCACACAATGTAAGATTATACGTAGTAAAAATTTACCCAAAAAATCCACGTTACAACCTCTCACAAGATGATGGGAGCGCCCTCGAGCAATCGTAAAAAAATTATAAGTAGACGCCTTACTAGTAGCAAGATCTAAATCCCATTAACTCACTTACACTCGCTCCTGAATCTTTGTGAAGATCTGAACTCTGAAGAAGGTTTTCAAAAAGGGTGCTGATTCGAGCACCACCACTTTTTGCCAATAGCAATAATAACACGTAATGTTTTTTAAACACAATGTACAATCATCTCTAAGGACATGGGCGGATCCACACTAGGGTCAAGTGCCGCCCCAGTTGAGATTTGAAAAAAAAAATTAGAGTTAGTCTAATCGATCATCTCCAAAGTTCAGGGTAGGTTTTGAAAATGAGATCGTTATCAAATTGTTTTTGTTTTATCAGGTGTGCTTGAATTGAGCCTTAATGGTGCTAGGTGAGTTAACTCATTTTTGTACTTTATATTAAACAAAATTCAATTGTTATCACTACTAAAATTTGGGTATTGTGAATATTTATTAAGGGTTGTTTATTTCTTGAAATTAATTAGGTATTGTTAATAATGATTGGGAGTACTTGTTTGGGCATTATAAAGCTATACTTTGTATAAAACTCGAAATAACTCCAAAAAAAATCGCCTCAGGGGCTCCCGCTCCCGAATTCCCGGTACCACTCGAAACTTTTGCCCCGGTTCACCTAAATTCCTGGATCCGCCACTGTTTAAGGATGTTGTGCCTGGTAGCAGCACAGAGTAGCTCGAATGTTACTTATATTTAACATTGGTCATGACGGAATGTAGATTATATATTTCCGTTATAAATGTTGACAAATTTGTAATCCGGATTACTGCTTTATATGATTTATAACTAAGAGGTGTTAAACAGCATGGAAAGTTTTATGCAGGTTTCTGCTAGGCTTGTACGGTTCGTTTGGCACCCTGATCAATAAAATGGGTTCATGTCTTTGGTTTAAGATGTTGATTAGCTTAAGGAGAAAGGATGGCAGATCGAAACAAGTGAAGGTAATTTTCCCTGGTAATAATTTACACTGAATAAATAATCCAACTTGCTAGTTTGTTCTTGCCATGAAAAATTCACATTTGCATTCTCTCTCTCTCCCCCTTTTTCTTCTAACCACACCACACCTATTTAAAGCAGGTACACTCTGATGCTAAAAAATCAAATGGACCAAAATGTCTTACTGGTAAAGAGTCCAGTAGTCTTTCCATAAGTGCCTCCAGAAGAGATGTTAATATGCCAACTCAGAATATTGCTGCTATGCGGATTCAAACTGCATTTCGGGCATACATGGTAGGTATATAGTACAGTACACTCAATTGGATCTTCATGCCAATAGTGAAGTTGACATTTACTTATAAGGATATTTTGATTGGTTTCAAATTTACATGCTACATCTGCTTGATAATAAATTTGGATAGCATGAACAAGACTACATTGTGAAACTCTATATTTCAACTATTTTAAATATTGTAAAATGCTAACTGGTCTCAGGGTGCTGACCCCACGAGATGTAGTGGTTTTTCCTTCCTAGCATGGTGTGTCCCTTCAGGTGGCTCACGTGGATGACTTGACCCTTTATTAGACAATGCCACATTCAGTTACCTTGGCTTGTGTTTGCCACGAAAGTTCATAAGGACTTCATACGAATCAACACTTTCATTCATAATATTGCTCCCTATTGACGTTGCATGGTGGCACGAGGGGTCCTCGGCCTACTAGAGGCCTCGACCTGATTAGTTTTTGGTGTAAAATATGTCTTGGACGCACAAGGATGGTTGGGATACACTGCGATTAAAGGGATCAGTTTAAGAAGCTTGGCTTCCCGTTCTCGACGTGGTATTATCAGCTGTCAATACAACCGTTGAAAGATCTCGTCTACCTCTCTCTCTCTCCTCATCCACCAACAACTTATCCACCAAGGCTAAAGTAAAAAATGGATCAAATGAGCTGACCTCAATGGTTTTTATCAAGAACTCGCCCAAAATCTCCACACCTTTCTCCACCCAACTCCTCTGAAACCTCATTCAGTACCTCCTTAAAGTGGTGACGACGCTCTGAACTACTCTAACACCACCATCAAACCACCATTAAACACAAATACACCCCCCACCCCCACCCACCCCCCCCCCACCCAAAAAAAAAAAAATTCTAGTGATGTTTTCGGAAAACGACCACAATCAAAACATATACATAAAATGCAAGATTTAACAAGGATTGGACAAATAAAGATCAGGGGCGTAGGTAGGGACGAAAATCGTAATAAATCGCAGGATACACCGCTACTCCGCTGGGCAACATAAAATCACCACTAAAAAAAGATTGAAGGGGGTTGTCTATGGAGGAAACGGTAGAGAGAGAATGTACAAACAGTTGGTTTGATAATGAAGTAATGAGAAGGTGGAGGGCTAAAGGAACTTAAATGGTTGATTCAATATTCTATGCGTCTTGGAACCAAGGGACAAGCCACGTCCCCAACAAATCCCCATGGGAGGATCTCCATAATGTCACATCAAATCTGTTGATTTCTTATGTATGATTGTTACGTGTCATTTTCCAAGTGGAGATGACAGTTGATGGGATGAGTCTGTAAAGGTACAAATTGAACGTCATGGACGATCCTCACCATAAGCTGACAACCATGCTCACTTAAGCCAAATATTCAAGGATGACCCATGAGATAACCGCATTATATACATTGACCGCCGAACCTTGGGCAATTGATATAGGGATATTTGGACGAGGATAATCCAAAGTGTTGTCTCATCTTTCCAACCTAAGATAACAAGACCCTCGCATGTATGTACAAATAGAAGTCTATCCATCTCAAAGTCCTTTGGCCTAAGAGTTGAGATCCTAGCATGGCCAACCCCGACTAATACCTATGTGAAATAAACCCTTAACTTGGATGCATCAAGACACCAATAGCCTCATTCAACCAACCTTGTCCTAAGAAGGCTTCTTCCTGTTATTATGCTTGTAGTACATGCCTCGTCTAATCTAAAGTGCCAACAGACCCCTTATCTTAACTCATAGGTTGCTCCTCAACTCGATTTAGGGTACCCTTGGCTTAGCCATGGCCGGCCCTGGCTATGTGCCAAATGGGCAATGGCACAGGGCCCATTTTAGAGTATGCACATATATATGTATATTATAGGGGTCCAAAAATATTTTATGTATATTAAAAATATAAATTTTTAAAATAAGTTTAATTTTTTAGGGGCTCATTTTTTTAACGATCCAAAAACAATCTGTACAAAGAATGATTCAAATACCCAAAAATCTCACCCAACTAAAATGTGCCCATAAAAAAATAAGTTTTATTTTTCGGGGGCCCATTTTAGGTATTTAATATCTTTGTACAATATTTTTTTAGAAGGGTCCTAAATTGATTTTCGCACAGGGCACTCCCAATCTTAGGACCGGCCCTGGGCTTAGCTTATATGATAAGTAGGAATATATGATCTCCTTGAGGGTATTTTGGTCATTGCAACTAGGGATACCACAACCCCTTCTTTACATAGAAGATATTCCATCATCACGAATCACGTAGAAAGGACATGTGTCTTATTAGCAATCTTCATCACTTGTAGAGCATGTGCATTATGAGGGTGCGCACTGCACCACCCTTATAGCATATATATGATTGTCTTCTTCATTGTAAACGAATTAAGCGATCAGTGCTTGTTACCATGTCCAACTCAAGAGAAGAGATATAGCTTGTAAGAATTAATAACAATGGCGGTTTATCACCTGTAAAAGTGGATATACCTTTCTTCTCGTGGACGTAGATCAATTGGTTGAAGCAAGTATATTCTTGCGTTCTACTCTATCTCATATCTTATTTTTTTTAACTTGCATTCATATTATCTATTTATATTCTCTATGAGCTCTTTTACGTATTTGATTGATTCAACCGTCCTTTAAGTTCTATTTATAATTCAGTGTTTGAAAACAAGTTACCAAACGCAGATTTTATCATAATTGTATTTAAACACAGAAAACAGAATTATAGTTGCAAACCAAACAGACCCTTAACCTTTAAAAAAACAGATTTCGTGAAGGAAGAAGAAAAAGAGTTTTTTTTTTTCCGCGCCACAGCAAAAAGGCGTGAGGCGAGGCGTGAGAAGCATCGATACGTGAGCCTCGAGGCGCATTGAGGCATAAGCCTCAAATTCAACCCTGAGGAGCCTCGAGGCTTTTTATGCCCGCCTCGCCTCGAGGCGTAAGCCTCAAACGCGTTTTTAAACAATGATGTCGGCGACCTCCTCAAGCTTTCGCCGATCATCGGAAATGAATCTCAAACGGTGGCCCACTCCGGCAATGACCGAATCTAATGGTTGGGGAAGATTTGGATGGAATGAGGGTGGGTTTCGGGGATTTGTGACAAATCTGAGATTTGGGGTTTCAGATTTAGGTTTTTTAGGGTATGGTGGTGGAGGAGAAGGTGGTGCCATTTCAGCACTAGTGACGGGGGTATAGTTTGGAGGCGTGGATTTCTAGTCCTCCAAGCCCTACCTATGGCTCTACAACAATAACTATGGCTACCACATCAGGAGCGAACGAGGCTATGATACCAATTCGATGTGTAGTTCGGAGGAAGCGATGTAATCTAAACTACACAACACCACCATGTTTAGAGGCCACGGGCCCAATTTCTCTCTCTAATTCAACTCAAAAGTTATAGTATTGAATAGAAAGGGAGGCCAATGGCCTTAATCATAGGCTAAGTTATGTTGTTAACCAAGATAAGCCGAAAAAGTACAATGCCTAAAGGGAAAATTTAACGTTCCAAGGAAATATCACCCTCAGCTGCTTATACTAACTAAAAGAGGGAAAATTACTAATTTTGACATGAAGATAAAATAAAAATATACAATTAATTCCCTAGGCCACCCATATACATCAGCACGAAGCACCAGGAGTGAGCACTAAGCACATAGAAGATAGAGCATGAAGCATTGATAGGAGAGTGCATTAGGCACTATGAGAAAGTGTGACGAGGGTAGAGTCTCCGAGGAGTGGATCTAGAATGAGTTGCACTATTAGAAAGTGTTGTTGAATTATAATATGGAAGTAATTGGATGGATTAGATTACGGTGGGGAGGAGGAAATCGACGCTGATGGTGAGAGTTTTTGCGATGATGATGACAGATGGGTTATCGCCAGAGGTGAGTGATGAGTCGACAAGAATCGCTGACGGATGGTGAAGACGAGGGAGCTGGGATCGTATTGTGATTCAATACTATAAATCCTGGATCCACCATTCAGTTTGGTATGGGGTACATTCTTATTCATGTGATAGGCTCTCATCAGTTTGTTTGTAAAGTCACCTTCTCTCCATTTTGAAAGTAGTAAAGATTGAGTTGAGACAGTTCATATGTCAGCATATATTATTGAGATTCAAAAACTTGTTGGACAAACTATCTAGCATTCATGTTATCCTGAGTTTCAAAACATGTGAAAATCTAAACCAGGTATCAGAATTTTCTAAATTATGAACCTTGTTTTGGACATGAGAAATTTGCTGGTGATGTTTCGACCAACTTCTGTATATTTTGGTATCTTAGACAGTTGTAGTCAAACAGTCCACCACAGGTCTGAGCTTGGACAAATCTCAGCTCTTTTCAATGCTCATGGCACACACATATCCATAAAAGTGTTAACTGTGTTAAATACCAGACCTGAGTTATAGAACTCATCTGGAAGCCAGAACACAATCTTAACATTTTGGTTGAGTTTATTATGGCCCCGTCTGGTTGTCCCAAAATTATAAATTCGTTTATTAATAAATTGGTCCATTTACAAATTGACCCATTGATTGTGTTTGATTTCATTAATAAAATGATTCATTAATTGCCTCATTTTAGCTCATGTATGAAATCTGAAATTCGATCATTTTACAAAAAACTTGAAATGCATCTATTTGAAATATGAGTTACATAAAGTGCATGTTCATCTCTCTCTTTCCCTCCCTTCCCCTCTCTCTCTCCCTCCCTTCCCCTCTCTCTCTTGATTTGTTTTATCTTTTTTTCATAGAACCATCAATTTCAAATTATCAAACATTGCGTATGTTTTATCTTTTTTTCATAGAACCATCAATTTCAAATTATCAAACATTGCGTAAAATTAGATTTAAACTCATTTCAAATACACTTATTTACAATTCACTAATTCACAATGAACCAGTTTACATAATCAAACAATTTACGTAACCAAACAAGGCCTATATGTTTGGCTTGATCTTCTCTCTCATGTTGGGTCAGGCCAATCTGATAACCATCACTTTTCATTACATTATTGAAGTTCTGAACAATAGCCTCTGTCCCTATATATTGCAGGCAAGGAAAGGTCTACGTCGCCGAAAAGGGACTGTGAGATTTCAGGCCCTGATCGGAGGTCATACTATTCAAAAGCAAGCATCAGCGGCTCTTGACTATATACATGGTTGGAGCAAAATACAGGCAGAGATCAGAGCTCGCCGCCTCTCCATGGTTACTGAAGGACGAACGCGGCAAAAGAAAGTAGAAAATCAATTAAAACTTGATGCTAAGCTTCATGAATTAGAGGTACTGGTTACTCTTGCGTAGCTCTAATTATCTTCACTCTTCTGTTTGGTGCGAGGCTATCTAAATATGGTATTGTCATGTTTTCCACACGAGTTTGGCATGAAAATAAACAATTTCTCGTGTTTTCGGAGTAAGTTACACAGTTGCCTCTAAACTATTTTTCACCCCCCAAAGTATACCACGGTTTTAAAATTGCCCCTTCCACCATTTTCGCTAAAAGCATAACAGAAAATATAAAACTAATTCTTCTCCTTCTCCCCCCCCCCCCCCCCCCCCCCTCTCCCTCCTCCTCCTCTATGTGATGACCTCAATAGTAGAACCTGGTACATGTTTAAATGCTCACAAAATACGTTTGATTACCATCAATAAAACCATCCATTCTTATCTTTGCTAAACTTCATTATTGCACGAAACAGACTGTTCTAACAATATAATGCATCAACAAAAACCATCCTTTCTTATCTTTATTAACTTTCATTTTGCATGAAACAGACTTTTAAGTTGGTTTCTCTGTGAACCTTCTCAAGGCCACCCAGCAGTCCCCAATCTTCATGAATACATCCCAGGTCAATGCCCATTGAAATATTTCCAATACTCTTCTGTTCCAAATCTCTTATGGTTTAAAAGCCATTCTCCAAGTAAAATGCATAATTCAAAATTTTGTTAACCATTTAGTCTCGGTTCTAACAGGCAAGGCAAATGGGTGACCATTATGTCAATGCAAAACTTTATTTTACATTTGCGATTCAGATGTGGTCATACACCACATAAATTGAACTTGGTAAACTATAAATAGAAATATATGATGCTTTTTTGTGATTTTTCCTAGTCTGCAATGCTATTCTAATTGCCTATGGCAGCCTTGTTTTCTTCCCTCTCTTATAATTTAAATCCAGCAATGATGTGTGCCTGTGTTCACAATTCAGATTAAATGTCTATGGCGGTTAATGCTCTTTGTTTTAAAGAGTGCAAAAGAAATAAGAGTTTCAATAAAGAAATTTCCGCAGTCATAAAAAATCAGTTTACATGAATGCCTGGGCAACTATGTAATTTACCCTTAATTAGGCCTCGTTTGATACGCCGTATAAGGGGTCCGGATAGGATAGGATAAGAGTCGGATTGGATAGGATAAGGATGGACCGTATAAGACTTATTCTAATAATGCGTTTGGAACAGTTCCGAATAAGAAGACGGGATGAGATATAATAATACAGTCATGTGTTTGAAATGCTCCGGATATGAGTAATTTATCTCTAGTTTTTCAAAAATACCATTCTTTTGTATTTAATAATCAAAAAATACAAAAATATGTTGTTATCACATATTTTAACTCAATAACATAATATTTAATTCCACGTGGGATGTTAAAAAAATAATATTATGAGATGAAAATATGTATTTGTTTTTATAATTTGTATACACTCAACCACTAGTAATCGCTTAAACGCATACAAAAATTATGTGTACACAAACTAGCCTCCATAAATAATGAGATAGTAAAACTGGTTGCTTACTATCTTATCTTTCGATTCAAAACAAATTAGTTGCAAAAAATTGTTTGAAGTCACAACTGAATAATATCGATTTTACTCAAAATAGTCATTGGAAACATACATAAACAAATAAATTGAATTATACACAGCTTTCAACTTGTCTAGCAGGGGAGTTAACATAATATTTGCATCGATTTAAACCAAAATAATAGTTCATGATAAAGCAACAAATAGAAAAAAATAGAAAAAAAAATATGATGAGGTTACCTACCATGATGAAAAATATGAATGGAGAGTTATGTGAATCAAAGGGATCGTCGACTGCTATCTAATAATTGAGATAGTGCAAGTTGCGTGAGTTTTTTTTTATAACTTAATAAGGATAGAGTTGTAATTTTTAATCAAATTTAGACACCGTATAATTTTATACGACCTTGGATGTTGGATTTTTTTATTTCACTCCTTGTGGGATAAGGAGCTCACTTTGGATAACTTATTTCATCTCATATCTCATCCTAAATTACAACAAACATTGGATAGGATAATTTTATCCAATACGAATCTCTTATACGGCGTGTCAAACGGGGTCTTAATGGTTACAAAAAAGATGTCACAAGGTGACTGACTTGGTAATAGGGGAATTTTGACTTTACACGATTTGTTTAGCGTTCATAAGTAGACTTTTCTCAAAATTTAATGAGGTCTTCTCCTGTAAAGACTTAAAATGGTGCTCCCTCTTCTTTTTTTTAAATACAAAAAAAAAAGTTAAGCTTGATTTTTTTTTGTGTGTGTTGCTTTTAAACATTTCAGGGTATCCATATAACAAATCAGCTCAAAATAATTTTTTTTGTTATTTTAAAAAAATAGATCAATATTTGACAGTCGAGATTCTCCCCCATTTAATAATGTACAATAAATGTCATTTGACCTTTTTGTAAGAAAGATAAAGATTTGATTAGTCAACTAACGATTTTCATCTATTTTGATGGCAAAGTCTAAAACAAAACAAAATAGTGGGCAAAGTTTAATTAGACCTGGCAAAATGAGGCACAACACGATAAAATGATACGAACCGACACGAAGTTATAAGTTAATGGGTTCGGGTCATGTCAATGTCAACCCGATAAGACACGATAGTTAACGGGTCGGGTTAGGGTTGCCCCCTTCACTCGTTAATACCCGATAAAATCCGTTATGACCCATTAATTTAAGTAAATAAGAAATACTTTTGGAACTTATAAATAATTTATGTAGCAAAATGTTAATTTAATCGTATTGAATTTTACTAAATGAGAAATTTAGTAATGTCAATGAATAAACGGTCTATTTAGGTTAAAAAATGAAATAATATGACAACTTGTATACAATTCAAAATAATTCATTATCTTAATGGGTATTAACGAGTGAACACGACACGACATGTTAGCATAACGAGTCGGGTTTGAATATGATTTTTCATATGATAAAAAAGTCACCTGTTTAGATACGAATCCAATAAGACCTAAACACAACCCATTGACTAAGTCTAATTATGAAAACTATTGAGTGCATTTAAGAAACAGTGTGAGATTGTGTATGCTGTGCTCTCTATGTGCGTCTTGTGTTTGTTAGAGAGAGAAAGAGAGGGGGAGAGAGAGAATTCCCATTATTTTTTTTAATGGCAATTAAGGTATATTAAAACGGTTGAATGCTTTAGGGGGGGAATCAAAACAACAAATTAGGAGGTGAAACAAGACTTCGTAGTAGTTTGAGGACAACTAATTAATTTACTCTTTTTAGATAGCATTTGAAATGAATGCATTTGTTTATAGTCAGAAACATATTTTAAGTAACTGCATTTCTGCCATTTCTTGTTAGAAATGCCAATCATAATAATTCGAATACCATAAAATTTGAAACTACTGTAGATATTTATATAAAGTGAAACTACAAGATCATAGTAAACAATTTCGCCTTGTAAAGTTTTCAGCACTAATCAGTTAGTTTCCTCGACTTCAAGATATATTTTGGTCTAACATTTGAGTCCAAAGATGGAGTTCAAATTAGGAGACCTACTTTCAATATGGGTCATGATAATCATCTCACCTGATTAGTTGAATCATTAAAAACACTAAAATTCGCTGCAACTACTTATTTATTATTTTTAATGTTTCAACCAATTAGGTGAGAGAATCACCCTGACCCATTTTGAAAGTGAGTTTCTAAATTTGAACTCCCAAATAAACTTATGTATGCTTTGAAATATATTCGGGCAATGTGCATCTTTCCTTGATATAATAAGCAATATTAATATTAGATTATGCAATTTTAGGACTTAAAATAATATTGATTATGGATATAGGACAACAAATATTTTGTTTTCATTTTTAGTCCCTATTTTCAAATTAAAGGGACACGTGGCATGCTGTGATTGGTTGACGTTTTACGAATATGGGTCCGTGTCAACGACTTTATTCAAAAATAGGGACTAAAAACATAAATAAAATATTTGTTGTCCTATTTCCAAAATACATATTACAATATATTCTAAATTTACAAAACCCCTATTGATATTTCTCGCGTTTCCAACTAGTTTTTTTTTTTTCAAAACAAAAGGAAACTTTATTATATTATGGTAAATATACAAGACTGGTTGCTTCTTGATTTGTTACCTTCTTCCCACCAGTGTAGACATTCGAGTTTGTAAACTTACAAATTCTGTTGTATTTTACTCCCACCATTGTACACGCTCTCACTATTCTATCCCTAATACTGAACCTTCGTCTTTCTTACCTTGTCTTAAAAACTCTTCACATGCCACACCCGAAAGCACATTTTAATACTCTCTTATACGTCCTTTGGAACTTTTGGAAATTCCACAATGATGCAATATCGGGACAACTCTTAATGATCAATTTCACCAATTCAAAAGTGCTCATACTATAACCTTGATAATAATCGCAATCCTCAACAAATACTTCACACGACCACCTTCCTCTGTTAAGCTTCCAACTAGTAGATGAGTACCCTTTTGATTATTTCTAAAAACATAATATGTATGTTAATATGCTTCAATCAAAGGTTTGTGATTTCTTGCTTGCTTATAACCAAAACTAGAGTCTAGAAGTCATGTGTTCTCAAAATGTTTTGAGAAACGGGGGAAGAAATAAAGAAAGAAAGAAAGAAAGAAAGAAAGAAAGAAAAGTAACCATAAACGTATAGATAATCGTCTAACAAGCGAACAACAACCCTAGGGTGTTTCTCTTGCCACATAAACTAACTGTTTTCCCTTTTTAATCTTTGCTTTCAAATGCATGAAAAATGTCCCTTTATCTGCTAACCTATTTACACGTGTGCATTTCAAGAAGGAAACCAAAAGTGGCCCTCCTAACACTAATTGTAATTGCCCAATAGGTGGAATGGTGTGGTGGTTCCGAAACAATGGAAGAAATTCTTACAAGGATACAACAACGAGAAGAAGCCACAGTTAAGCGCGAAAGAGCCATGGCATACGCCTTCTCTCATCAGGTATTATGTCAATCAAATAAATTGCAAGAATCCTGAACTATTACACTTGTTACAACATACGTCATTGAAATATTAATTTTGCTAATAATAATTATTAAAAAAAACTCTTTGAAGTACTCCCTCGCAATATTTACCAGGTTCCCATGTCCAGTGACGAATTCAGAATTTTCCAGGGAGGGCAAAGTTTCAAGTGGTGCCAGGGGTTCGGGGGCGGGAGGCCCCGAAACGAATTTTTTGGGTGATTTCTAATTTCATATAAATTATAGCGTTAATTCGAGCTTTATACAAACTAATTACGTTTTTTTAAACTAAAAATTGCAAAAACCTCATTATTTATGACGAACTTTCTATCTTTACATATAGTACACCTAAAAATTGATTATTATTTTGGAAACTCAGGAGTGGCCTTTGCCCCTCCTTGCCCCATTGTCCATCTGTCCCTACCCGTGTCAGTATTTAGCGACACACATAGGTGGGTGTGGAACCTTTTTATATATTATTAGGGGGTTATTTGCAACACTAGAGGGGCAGTCGCAAGCAGAGGGATAACATAGAGGGTTTGTTGCATTTCAACATAAAAATTAATTAACCTTCTTGCCTGCAACTCTTGTGGATTTTATTAGACATTTACTGTGCCAGTTAACTGTAAGGACATTTTTGTCCATTAACAATTTATTATGTCGCACGCCATTACACCGTTGAAGAAATTCAAGATTCATACATTCATCAACGGATCCGAATATCAAAAGAAGAAGAGGAATCAAGTCTGACAGACCGGACCGGTCCGCCTGGGATAAACGCATGCTTTATATTTGATGGATTGATTTAGATGCATGTTTAAGGGTTGATTTTATTTGGTTTAAAAGTAGACGCTAATTAAATAAGGATTCTTGGAAACTTGCGAATTTTATTTAAATCAATTATCACACACCGAACCTATTCGGTTTCTCATTAACGTGATTTGCAGTGGAGGGCCAACTCTAATCCGTACTTTGGCCAAGCTTATTATGATCTTGGTAAAGAAGGCTGGGGTTGGAGCTGGATGGAACGGTGGATCGCTGTTTGCCCATGGGAAATCCGGGTTCATGCTCAGCCTACCGTCCCTAAAAAAGTCAATGTGAGGCAGGGAGGCAATGTGGGTAAAATAACAAACCAGGGGGCAACAAAAATCTTAGTTCCCGTTAAACCCCATATGTCAAATGGGAAGGGAGGTACAAAGGCATCAACCTTGTCCAGCCTGACTGCTGAAAAACAAGCGTCCCAAGATGGAAAGTAAAAAAAGAAAAGAAAAAAGGCTCATACGAGACAAAAGTAAGAATCAATATGATTAAAAATTTGTGATCTGAACTGGAAAGTTTTTCTTTTAAAGTATTCAGTTCCAGATTTGGTGTGAAGAAAATGGCTTTGCCATGTCAGTGATACTATATATATTTGACCTTTTGTTTTGAACCAATCTGATAAATTTACATACCTAGGGTTTTGCTTTGAATATTACTATGATCTGGACTTTATGGTTGTGATTTATGATCTTTATCAGCAACTGATGAAGCTACTGATAGAAACTGCTGCAATTTGTTGTTTGGACTAGTCGACAGTAATATTATATTTTAATTCTGCATTATCAAAGGTTTACAATCATCAATGTTCCAGTTATACAATGAGAAGTTATGTTTTTTTCCCACTAGATTAAAAAAAGATTAAACGTTGTACTATCCAACTCATGTAACTATTATATATTATCTTACCATGTTGGTTGCTCTTTTGTTGTGCATGCCCATCTGGATTCGAACAACAGCTGATGTCCCCCTCCGCTCCCTCAAATCCTCTCTGTTTTCTCTCACGTATAAACATTTAATAGTTTTTTAAGAAACCCCACTAATAATCGTCAATTTTAAATACATTCTATTATGATAATCATAAGACTCAACTACCACTACCCCCAGCCCCGCAAAACTAAGTCCGTACATCCATTAAATACACTCCCCCCCTCCCTCCCTCCCTCCCTCCCTCTCCATCCATTTCGTCTCGTGGAACTTAAACGCCTTAATGGTCGTAACAGTAACAGGAACAATGATAATGCATAAGACACCTTATGAGACAAACTGAAGGCTGGGACAAACTAGCCGTTGACAGTACTATTTGTCCCCAAACTCTTGAAAGCATCCATGGAGTCTGGCATCAAGAAGGGGAAGAATCAATGACTGATCAAAAGAAAGTGGAAAACATTAGGAACTTGATTGTGATAAAAGAAGCTTGATTGTCTCATTAGGCACTTTTTATCGAGCGGATGGACGGGGTTATATTTCCGGGGGTTAAGTCAAGATTATCAAAATGGGGGTTTCTGAAATTGACAAATATGATAGAAAAGCGCATAGAAAGAAACCTTTAGCTCGTGGTAACCATCAATTTTTAAGAAAATATAGAATACACCACTTGTATTTACATGTGAAACATTTAGCTTGTGGTAACCTTTAGTTTTAACGAAAATATGAATACAAACCCTCTATTTACAACCCCCACGTCACATTATTTGAGAGATGAGAGATGTGAGCGTATCATAGTAATATTTTTTTCCTGGTGATGCCAAGTTATAGTACTTCATTGAACATGGAGATTAGGCCTTGGAAATGGAATTTGGGACTGCTAATAAAAAATGTTGCAACATGATTTCTCCAAATTCCAATTGGAACGCCTTAATTATACATGCTACCAAACACAACATAATTGTTGGGCCCTCTTGATTGTAAGAGGGGCCGCAAAATACTTCCTTCACCCAATTCTGTCTACCACAATATTCCATCTAAATTTGTATAAACTATTTTGTTCTTCCGAGTTGTAGTCATCAACCATAAAGAAGTACCAACAACCATCAAGCAATTGTCACTTTCTCAATAGAAGCAAAGTTTTTTTCACCTCCAAAAAAGGAAAACTAGTTTGGGGGGAAAAAAATTCCAGCTAGGCAGTTTTTATTAGACACAGAGATTTGCAGGGTTTGGGACCATAGAGGTGGCAAAGTACCAAAGTCTGGTTGTATCTATCTGTGTAGTCTTCTTCCATAATTGAGCCTTGGTACCTCACATTTCACGTTTCATGGTGAATTGGTTCCTCAATCCTCACTTCCTCCTGTAGCTGAACTCCACTAAGCCCCACTTGTACTATATCTGCTACATTCATCCACAGCACTCATCAATTATAGAGGTAGATTTTAGATACCTCCACCCCCCACAACTTGAACATTATGCTAATGTGACCTTGGCTTAGGGACATGCCATTCATATCACCTAAATTCGCTTTTGAAACTAACTTTTTATCTAACTTAAAATGGTCAATATATTTTACCACCAACAGAAAAACAAAACTTTTCAGTTCTTGCAAGAACCCCAGAATCTCGCCTTTTTTTTTTTTGGGAACAACATGTACAATTAAAGATTTTTTTTTTTTTGTGAACTAAAAGTAGACTGGGAATTTGTTGCAAAACCTGACAAGTGTAAAGAAGTGGAGAGATGGATGAGAGAGAGATGTAAAAGTTAGGGGAATGACGAGTTTTCTTTATTGGTATAAAAAGGAAAAGAAAAGGGGGTAAGTAGTCAAAATAGGAGCGCTAATAAGTGAATGGAAAAACATGGCGTGGAGTAGTTTGTTATTCCCCTATCCCAAATTAGGAGTGGTGTATTATTTTCCTTGAATTAAGAGTCATATTTATAAATAAAATAAAAGGGTAAAAAATAAAATAGAATACCAATCTTCCCTTCAACTATTTTATATATATGAACTTTGTGCACATTTTGCTATTGAGCCAGCACCAGCTTTGAGATAAATTTGGAAATAAATATTCCATTAAAGTTTGTGAATTTTAAATTTTTAAATAAAAACTCTTAATTTGGTATTAGCTTCAAATGTCAGAAAATAAATACAAAAATTCGGAACCATGTATTTTTGTCCTGTAAAACATAAAACAATAGCAACAAAAATTAAGATCCTTTTGATAAACCCTATTTTGTAAATACGATATTTGATTTGATCCCAATTTTTACAAATAATTAAACATAACACCAAATTCATACGAACCAACACTTGTTTCATACAAATTTACATCTATCTCATCCAAATTGATAACTATACACATATTTCATGGAAAATTACACACAGTGGATGCAAATCGACTCTTTTTCAATGTGAACCGGCATTTATCAACATGAAATTTGGTATTATGTCTAATTAATTGTAAAAATTGGGGTTGTATCAAATATCGTATTATCAAACTGAGATTTTGTCGAAATGATCCTAAAAATTAGTATGTGTGTTTGCACAAGCGACGTGGAATTCAAATTAAGACAAATATGAAATGAAATTAAGTGTTTTGTCATCAAAGTATATATAATATATTGATTAAATCTTCTTCGTTAACCGTCTCCTTGCACCAAATAATAAAAATTACATCCTTCACCCTTTCTACCAGATCAAAAAGTTTTTTTTTTTACGAAATCCTTGTAATAATGCCGTATTTTGATATAACTCTTCGAAAGATGAAAATTTAGACATAACCTCCCAAAACGTGACAAATATTACTCTCCGTTAAAAAATCCCATTTATATATATTTTGACTCAACCCCTGCTATATTTTGAATGAAAATGCCCTTTTTCCTAACTTCGTCTATTTCCCCAAATCCAACAACCCCTAAGCCTATTTTAAAAAATCATAAACATTACAAAAAATGAAAATCAAATGAGATTCATACACATAATAATATTTTTTTTTAAATGTACATATATTAAAACTATTTTACTTTTTTTTTTAAATTGTGCCCATTTTTACCATTTTTATTAAAAATGTACATTTGTTGTTAACTTTTTTACATTAAAAAATGTACATTAATTAAAATTACTTCTTTAAACTGTACATGTTTTTCAAAAAAAAAATTGTGCATGTTGATTAAAACAACTACTGTTTTCGTTGTTTCTTTAAATATTTTTTAAGGAAAAATATAAAATTAACCCAGAATTTCGGGTCATTTTCAATTTTAGACATGATGTTTTAAAAGTTGCAATGTTAACTTTGAATTTTGAAAATTTATGCAAAATCACCATTAGATTTCCCTTAAAAAAAACTTAACAACACACCTTTGTTAATTAAAAAAAATAAAAATAAAATTATGTCGATTTAAAGAGGTTAAACAATAAGATAAACAAAAAGGCCTGCAAATCGTCATCTTCAACCTTATTTTCACCACCATGGCCGGCTCTGGCCATGTGCCAAATGGACAATGGCATATAGCCAATTTAATAGAAGCACCTATATATGTATATTTTAGGGGTTCAAAAATATTTTATGTATAAAAAAAATGACAATTTTTAAAATAAGTTTAATTTTTTAGGGGCCCATTTTTTAACTGCCCAAAAAAAAATTGTATAAAGAATGATTCAATTATCCCAAAAAAATTTATTAGTTTGATTTTTTCATGAAGGTCTTATTAATCCGTTTTTTATGTAATTTTAATTGTGATTTTGCAAGTAGAAATGCTAGAAGAACTATTTTTCAATGAGTTTTTAGGTATTTAATATCTTTGTACAATATTTTTTTGGAAGGATCATAAGTTGACGTTCGCACAGGGCACTCAAAATCATAGGACCAGCCCTGTTCACCCTGTTCACCACCAGTGCCATCGTCCCCGAGCTCTGTCATTGTTGCCATCTCTCTTCTCCTATGATATCTTCCTCTCTTCCTCCATGTGAATTTTGTTTATTCAGTTTGAATATTTTTTTAATGTTTACAGCTCTTGTAATGAGGGTTAGAAGTTGTTGAATTTGGGGAAACAGATGAAGTGAGGAAGAAGGTTATTTTCGTCCAAAATATACAGGGGTTTATGTCTAATTTTCATTTTGGGAGGATTATGTCAAAATAAGGCATTATATTACCGGTGTCAAGTTAAAAAATAGCAATAAAAAAAGAGAGAACATTTGAAAAGTCATCTTCCCTACTATTTATATTTTCACATCTTTCCTAAGTATAAGAGATTAATATGTTCTGCTATTTTGAGTAATGTGGGTTTTAGTAAGAGCACATTCAATTTTGGAATACTAGTTGAAAATTTTAAAGATCAATTTTAGTTCTGTTTGCGTTACTAAATTTGCCAACCTCTCCTGAAGACAGAGCTGTCACTAGCACATTTAGGAGGAATCATCTAAACTGAAATTTTTTGAATGTTTGCAAGAAAATTGAATTGTGAAATTAGTTAATCGCTGTTACTGTTCATAGAAAATGACTTGCATTTCTCTGTCTCATCCACACAAAAAAATTGACTAGGTGTACACAGAGGAAAAAAAACATTCTATTTGTTTTTTGAGTTCTCATTTTTTGAAACGGGAAAGTAACAACCACCTTATCTGTTGTCTGTGGGAGAGAGGTGAAAATATCATCATATCAAAAGCAGAAAGTGGCATTCATCAGCATAACAGTCTAGCAATAAAGCCCAAACATAAGAGGATGGAGAGAGTTGAGCTAGGAAAGCTCACTGAAACATGAAATGCAGAATTAAAACATAGACAAACTAATGTTTAATAGCTAACCGCTATGGAAAAACCTGAAATACATTCAGATTTGTTTATCCCACGGTAGCAGCCATTGGATTTGTACTCACCGGAATCCCTCCCCCTTTCTTGTTTTATACGTGAATTTCCTGCAAGTGTAGGTTAATAAAAATGTGAGGAAACATAAAACATTCATGAAATTGAGAAAATGGGCATGACTATTAGTAGTATTATTACCTGTTAGAGAGAGGGTTTATGTTTTGAGTCAAATCAATGACGAGAATCGGAGGAAGCAGAGGACGGTCTGTCGGAGATACCGCCGTGTTCCTCTTCTTCACCCTGAATTCGTGCGGGAATACGAAAGCCGGAGTATTCGCCGGCGGGGGCGAACCCAATTCCGGACATTGAGGATGGATGAAATGGTAGCGTTTGATAGTGGTGGTGGTGGTGGTGGTGATCGTTTGGTGATGGTTCCATCCAAGCACGAACTGAAGGTGTGTTACTGGACTGAAGGGGTCCCCTCTGAGTAAAGAATTGTGATTGGCCCAACAAAGGCGGCGAGTTGAACACAAATGCTCCCGTGTCTCCACCGCCATTCCAAGATACCACTCTTTGATTCTCCGGCCACCCCGACCCATCATACCCAAAAAGCGCTTGGGCTTGCTCTGATTGGTGGTGAGCTTGTTGGTTTTGATGGAGAAGCATTGGATCTTGAAGGGATTGAAGAGAGAGTCTCAGATCTTGGCTAGGTACTGGGAAGTTTTGGTAGTGCATAGCTTGAGAATGGGTCACACTCCCACCTTGAGAATGAGCACCCATTGGAAAAAAAGACTTGATTGTATCAGCTATGGAATCTGAGTCCATAGACGGTGGCAAGAAGTTTGAGTTATTCTCTCTCTGGTTATTGTTTTGTTCAACAATAGCATCCACCAGACCAAGCTGCTGGTTTTCTTCCCCTTCAAAATTAGCTTCTAGGTTCGAAGTTGAACACCCGGTCGTGGGCTTCCAAGCGGGTAACTCAGCAAGCTCGTCAATAGCAGATTTTGCTTTCTTGATAAGCCAATCAACCGCTTTGCTGGGCCGATCGTAGCCAAGGCGGTCTTGCACGTCGTAAAACTGAATGGCTGTGTGGGCTGAGAGCCGGACCCGCCGGTCTCTTGGGCCTTTTGCGGTGCAGACTTTGCTATGTCTATCTTTACGGCCTGTGGACCGTACAATGTGGCCGCCTTGAACCTCCACTATTTCGCCTCCACTGGCTCTCAATCCCAATCTAGACGACGTTGTTGGGGGTGGCTGTTGGGGATGGTGCTGATAGTGACGAGCTTCTCCCATCTTTTCTCGCAATCTAGCATGTTCGTTGTTTTGCTCCACGGCTAAGGAAGGCGGCAGGTAAAAGAGTTGTTTAGGTGGTGATAATTGGGTATCTAATCTATCGTACAATAGCTGTTGAGGGAACCCATGAAAGGCGGATTGGTGGGTTTCTTTTTTATCTGATTCATCTTGGTTTTCTTCTTCTTCTTCTTCAACGACTACATGTCTTGAGGTTAAAAACTGGTTTGGGTGGTGATTATACCTCTGAGGATCCAGACTCAGACCCTTGTTCTTTCCCTGTTCCAGATTTTATTTTCCCCGTGGGTTCTTCTTCTTCTTCTTCTTCTTTTTCTTTTTCTTCTTTGACAGTTTCTCCCTCCTCTCTCCTATTGTGTTTATTCTGTGATGGAAACCTGCTCCCCATTAAACGCTCCGAATTCCATCACCCTAATCATAAACTCAATTACTAGCTAGGTAGACCAAAAAGGCTAAAGCCAACACTAGTTTAGCCTAACCCATCTCTATCTTTTTCACTCAGCTTTTATTTGACAGGCCTTTCCCTATGTAAATAAATGCAGTACTAAACCAAACTGTGCAACGATAAAAGAGAACTGAGAAGTTGGCTAGTACGAGCTTCAAAAAGCACCACCCGAATTCAACAGTAACTTTCCTGTTTTTATATATAGAGAGAGAGAGAGAAGCGGGTTGTGTGGTGGTGTGGAACAGTAAATATGGAAATGGTAGGGAAGGGCCCGGGAATGCTACTTTTTTGGCCTATATATAATAAGAGCTTTTGATGCAGCTGTTTGGTCAGAAACGTCAGATGGGAAAATTAAAGATCTTTGTGATGTCATCACTGCCCTCTTCTGCTGCTGTTCTTTATGTACACAACCTACACAACACAAATACCAACCCGAATTCCATTTTCATTCCGTCTTTAGGTCTTGTTTCGATGTGTACATTTTTTCTTTATGTTATTCTTAGTAGGAACGGTTTCCTTCTCGAACCGCAATTTGTTCAATTAAAATTAGATTTGCGTTTGGGACAATTTGAAATTAGAAAATGTGTTCCATAAAAAATAAGCATTTAAGTATATATTTCAGTTCCAAATGTTTGAAATGCTCATTTGTTTAACAAACAAGAAGTTTTCTAATTTATATATTAATTAAAATGTTCAATAACAATTTTCAACTGTCGTACAAAATGTCTATAAATAGGTGTTGATGAATACTTTATGTTAAAACGTAACACATTCGTTTTACACCAATTCACGTAAACAAAGTTGTCTACGGTTTGTTGATTTGTTTTAGTTGAGTGAAAGAGAGAGCTAGTATATATAAAAGGCGTTTTGTAGATTTATGTCATATTGTAATATGCATTTTGGAAATAAAATGTTACAAATGGATCTTTGTCCATTTTTTTTACCATTTTTATACACTAGCTCAAAATATTTGAAATGTTGAAATCCCAATTGGAAGGTCATCCACGGCTGAATAAAGGGCACGATAAGATATTCCCACTTTCCCTTCCATAAAGTCACTTTTGCTTGGATGTGGGATTGGGGTCATTAACAAATTAAGACTTATACAACTATCTTCTTCTTTTTTTTTTCATTTCCAGTTGAAAATAATTGCAAATACACTCTCTCTATTTAAAGATGTTCCCATTTGTTAGAAAGAATCATAATCAGAGTTATTTCCTCTTACCAATGGGAAACTTAGTATGGCTCTATCCCTTAATCTCCGTCTTGTTTGTCATCCTTTCACATCATTTTCAATATTACATATTGGAATATGTATTTCAGTAATATGTATTCATTTGCAAGACATTTATACACTAGCTCTGAATATTTGAAAATAGAGACTAAAAATGAAAACAAAATGTTTGTTGTTCTATATTCATAATCAATATTATTTTAAATCCTAAAAGTGCATAATCTATATATAAAATGTATATTAATGGAGCTTACGAATCTATACAGTTGATCAAATTCGTATAAGTTTATTAACAAAAAATAATTAGTGTATGAGAGATCCATGCCAATTTGTTTCGTACGTGTATATTAGAGTTCTTGAGAGAGAAAATGGGTTCTTGAACTTTTATTAGGATTTTTGATGATATAATTGAGTTTCAATCATATTTTGTATGTAGATACATATATGTTATATGGATCATATATGAAGGTATTTTGGTCATTAATGGAGGATTGAATTGAATTTTGTTGTGTCGAAAAAGACAAACCCCGTGGGGGGGGGGGGGGGGGGGGGACTTCAAACACTGAAGCATGCGGGCGACCGGTGCCTTCAGTTATTTAACACTTTCTCTCTTTTTTTTTATTTGAGAATTAGTGTTCAGAAAGTGTTTCGAGATCACCCCTAACTTATGTTAATGCATATTATCTAGTTTATAGCATGAATTGTGTGACTTAAATGTAATGTAATGAATGGATCCCTTAATTCCTTTTAAATGAAATTAAAGTGGATAAATTTAGCTCGGGACTAAAATTATGTGGTTAAGATGGCTATAAATTGTTGTGTTATTTATGTGATGCATACCATGCATGAGTACACGTGGTGAACGTACTAAGGGGGATTCCAATTAAAAAAGGGCACATACGACTTGGACCAGTATGGTACCTCAATGAGTAGACGAGATGCCTTAGTCAATTTTTACCCCTAGGTCACATGTCTAGGTACTCGTGTTAGAGATGGATTAAGGGGTATTTATTTTATATAGTCTCGAATATGGTAGGCTATATGTTTATGGTTATACATGGTTATTTATCCCTTGCCTTGATGAGGCCTTAGGTTCAGGACGACCTAAGACTATACTTAGTACGTGCCAGTGATCCCCTAAGGCATTAGAGCTAGGACTTTGTTATTTGACTTACTTATGCGATCCTTAAACTCTAAGACTATCTTAATTCTTTATAACACTTGACTTTGATTAGTGTAATGTTATCATGAATTTTAATGGTAATTTTCATATGTGTAGAATAAAACTTAACCTTGGGGTCACTTGGGATTTGGGATCTTAGATGTGCATGATATTAGGATTGTAGGGTGGGGTGATTTTAAAAGATGTTAAAACCTAGAGGAGGATGCATAGTTTTGACTTACAACTTTTGTTGTAATTTTATTCTCTTTAAACTTGTTGTTAACGTTTTGTATTTGATGTTTCAAGGTCGAGGCCTCCCGTTCCACAACCTTGATCAATAATGTTGCGGTTATTTATCCTTCTCTTCAAGATCTACATTATGATGTAGGTGTCACTGTTCTGCATACCGGATCTATCATTTTTTTTCGTTATAGTAGAAAGAGATACACATTCGTATTCGTACATTTTGTATAGCCCATAGTAGTTTTATTGGCATGTAGATTTGACTCATGTTGAAGGTATCAAATTATTGAGACATTTTTCCTTATAAATATTCAGTTTTGTTTTCAGTTTATTATTTTCTTGCATGATTAGAATGGTACTTTATTGTTTAGACTTCGGTACTTTTTTAATATATAACTAATCAATCTATTTTTAAATATTACAGGGTGTCACACTAATTTCAGCGGGACCGATCGTAGAGAAAGGGTCAGCAGGGCCACTGATAGGGACTCCGTTTTGATTCCTTTATAGAAACTGTTATACTTGTGGTGAGTGAGACCACTTAATAAAAATATGCCTTAAGGGCTTCCTGTTTTATAGAGATAACACAGAGAAATCATTACGTTTATGTTTTTGGCTCATGCGCACGAGTCATATTTTGAGATCGAGGGGTTCTCGTTCTTTTGTTAGTGATATCTTCTCTATGACTTTGTAGTGTATATATTTTAGCATTGAGCTTATTTAATTTGTGGATACCCTACGGGTAGGGGTGCTATTGTAAGTCGTGATTGCGATGATGTAGCAGTTGTGTGTCAACTACTTTATTGATTTTAGACACGAGTTCGTTATTTTATTATTTAACATGTATTAGTTAGCTATGTATTCCGTTTATAGCTACTACAACGAATAGTCTATTATGTATGCCATTTTCAGGTAAGGGATGCTTATTATAGTTGCGCCTAAGCTCAAGAGAGGGTCTAGCACGAACTTGTCTATTGACATGCAAACACATCGGAGAAATTTTAATTTCTTAGAGATGTTACCGATTGTATGAGATTATTTTAGTTATATTTGAAAAGATACTGAGTTACCACCTACGCTAGATGTCAGCTTTAGCCTTAGTTTTAGCATTAGCATAAGGCTCGTTGCGACGACAACTTTTGGTTGGCTCCATTGGAAATGAGAGAGCTGTAGGAGCAGGCACCGAGGCTTGTGAACCAAATGTTTATCTCTAAGAGTATATCACTATTCGATAGCTTCATTCCTCTTCGTTAAAAGATAGGCGGTTCACTAAATTTATGTGTGGACCATAAAAAACTAGGCAGGGTCACGATACAAAACAAGTGCTTGTTGCCACGTATAAATGACCTATTTGAGCACCGAGGGGAGTATTTTTCTTTTTAACAATTGAATTATGCTTGAGTCATCACTAGTTGTGGAATTCGGAGGAGAATATCCCGAGGGCAGTTTTTTAACACAATATGGATCATATGCATCCAAGTCATGCCAATTGGGTTGACCAATGCTCCAGCCATGTTCATAAATTTTATGTGTAGTATATTTCGACCGTATGTGGATCAGTCTTTTATTGTCTATTGGTGTGACACCCTGTAAAATCTATAAATTGATTGATTAGGTCTAATACGAAAACCATGGGAATAATAAATATTTTATAACATTCTCAGCATTTGAAAGAAATAAAACGAAGTAAGTAAATGTAACACGAGATAATAAACTATTGAATCAAATAAACATCTTTGATATTAGTCATTGTCATATGAATTAGATCCAACTCTAGAATAAGAAATCTCACGGTATGATATCCATCTCAGAATAGAAATACATCATATACAATCTCTAACTCGAAAAAAATATGAAATAAATACAACCACCTAAACTAAAATAAAAATATACAAATCTATGAAGGAGTAACACTGCACGACACCTACACCCTAGGAATGAGGAATATAATGTTGCTAGAGAAACTCCTACAACAAATAACCCGAGTCTGTGACAGCAAAAACGATCGAAGACCTATGGAAAATAGTTCAATAACGAGGATTGAGCCTGATAAGTCTACAAAGAATAAGAATTTATCTGGAGTTGGGCCACAATAATAATAATGCATCTTCCACCCGTATTAAATATATTTTAATATATTAAGTTATCCAACCCAAACAACGTAAAATAAGCATGTGGTTATACTCCTAGGACCAATCAATACAATGTGATATATGTTCATATCTTAATTAAGTATTGTTTACTTTCACATTCTTAAGTTAATCTCTTTATTAAGTATTCTTTACTTTCACATTTTTAACTTTATCTATTGATTTAAGAATCATTTATCCTATTGAAATTTGTAATATGAAAAGTAATTTGTTTACTAATCAAAGTATCAATAACGGTCTCTAGTTATAATTCTAAAGAGTGTCTCAAGTCTAACAATATCAAATAATCTCATGTTAAAGATATAATATATACATCTTTAGTATATTCATTATGTATTTTTGAATCATAAGTATATGGTTATACATTTCTAATACAAACCATAATTCGATACAACCGTCTTTAAGTATCGCAATACAAAATCACAGTATAAATCATAATTTGGTACTACCATATCAAAGTACCACAATACAAAATCACATAATTCAGAATATCTAGGAGTGTACACAACTCGCATAAAATCTCATGTTTTATGCTAGATCCCGCAAATAAAAGTATGAAGGCCTATACCTATTGCCTTCGGGGATCACTCGTATATACTAGGTATGGTCATAGTTAGTCCAAAATCCATTAACTCACAGCATCATCATGAGGGACATCACTATGCCTTCACACTAAACGTGCGATCCCTATTCCATAGGTTGTACGAGAGGATCCTCTAGTTAATCTCACTTGGGATATGGGCGGTTTTAGCATTTAGGATCAGGATAAATAGGACTTATGTAGAGCCCGTTGTATTACCGAGAATACCACATGCGGTCAATGTCGTACGCACCCCCATCAAATCCCTTATAAATCATCCCCTACGATCACGCATACAATGTCGATATGATTTCACATAAATTAAGTAAACAAGTACGACCCTACGTAATCGAATCAAACAGACAAGTAAAAACCCTAATCAACTCGGTTACACATAAATTCTCTTGTTTTTATAAGTTAATACACACATTAACTATAATCGGTTATATATAACATTAACTCTAACTCCCAAGACTCTCTAAATATAGGCATCGTCTTACACCTCACATTTATAAGAATTGTCTTAATATAATCAGTACCCTACTCGATGGATCATTAAAACATTTTAAACTAATGTGTGATCTACACAATCACTAAGCATTTATCATTCTCATAAAACATCCCAATACTCGATTCTATACTCAAGGTCCTAAAGAAATTACACAGAATTCCCATTTATTCACAGGTTCCTAAAAGCGTCGTACGTTATATATTAATTCTCTTTGATTAATTAATAGCAAACCTTCGAAATTCACAAAATTGATAAAACCCAAAACCAAACACGTTAGATAAAAACAAACTAATGATATCCACCTAGGATTTCCCATAAACCCTCAACAAACATCTCCACACAAACATCCAATAAACTAGATTTTTCTGTCACAATCGTGCGCACGGGGATAATCTCTGTTGTGCACATGGGGCTACTTAACTGTGTGCACATATGCCACAAATCTTAACTTCGCCAAGTCGGGTTTCTTCTCCCCAAACCCCAAGTTACAAACCTAACCGACATGGATGACCCAAACTAAGGTCCTAACACCTCATGAATAACTTATTATGATCCTTAAACACCTTTAGATTAAAATCCAACCTATACTACAAGTTTTAGATGATTTAAATAAGGATTTGTGCACTAATTTCATATTATGGGGTTTGGAACCCTAGGTTCATAATTATAACCAATTCATCTTAGATTATATATATATATATATATATATATATATATATATATATTAAGAATTACTATCAGATTACAAGAATATTACATAGGACTCAACATCAAATTACACTAATGCATTAACTTGAGATTTAGGTCTAATTTATTAATTAAATAAAATTCAAAGATTAGAATTTAGAATATAAAAATCAGATTATGTAATGTTAATTTGGATCCCAATGAACTATCATTATCCTAACAAAAATCCAAACCAAATTCTTAATATATGTAAACTTTCCTTTGGACTGATTGGCGAATCAAAGTCCCAAAACCATTTAATTTATCTTAAACCTTGTGCACCTCTTTTCTTAAGCTCCATAGAGTTTATCTATTGTCTAAGATGTGTTTTTAGGTTTGTTCAATTACATAATCAAACTTTTCATGAAATTAGGTTTAGGCCCAACATAAGCCAAATAGTACTCCAAATGACCCAAAAGTCAACCAAAGTCATGTACTAACCCAATGGACTTAATTACTACAATTTTAAGTCAAAAATGGACATTCTAAATGTCCCAAAGAAGGAATTATCTCATTATCTTAGTTTATAAGCCGACAAGAGTCAATTAAGTTAAACCTTAATTATTAATTAGTTACGTGTGACTCGACTTTATAAGAAACTACTTTATGATCTATAGAACCCGATACCGAGGGAATAATCCAAATAAGAAAACTCCCAACACCTAATCACTAACCATTCCATAGCCTCCCATAATAATAAATCATTTAAAATATTTACTTAATCAATTATTGTGTATTTTTCCAATTTCCAAGGAGTGTTAATTCACGTAACCCAACTATGAGTTACAAAACAACATAAAAATGTAATAAGTGACTTATCACATATCACAACAGGCAATGAATAATGATTTTTCAAGTTAACTAAATGCACAGAAAATATAGGGTATTACGTTCATCACCCCCTAAACAACAAATTTCTTCCTCGAAATTCGATTCTATAACATTCCTAACTCGAAGGTCTAAGAATACCTTGCTCGCACAACGTCCTCCTATGGGTGTGCGGAATCCAAACCAAACCGATTAAATCGACCGATCCAATCCAATCCAATCCAATCCAATTACAAAACTGACCTTAATTGGGTTGGATTGGATTTCAATTTTTTAAAATCGATTTAATTCGATCGGTTTCGGTTCTTAACCAAGAAAACCGATTAAAAAACCGAACCGATCCAATTATAATTAAAGTAGTTAAAAGAATACCCAATACCCACCCATACCTAATACCCACCCATTACCCCAATATATATATATATATATATATATATATATATATATATGCCCTTGCCCAATTTCATTTCATTTGTATACCCCAACATTACGGTTGATTTCCATACCAGAAAGAGAGATAGGTCTCGGCTGATCTCCTCCCCCTTTCATGAGTTGTCAACTGATCTCCTCCCCCTTTCACCGTTCCTATCACCGCTGATCTCCTCCGCTGCAACAGTCACCGCCCCATTCCGATAATTTTTTTCTCCCCTTTTCCATCGTTTCACCGCCCTCTCTCTCTCTCTCTCTCTCTCTCTCTATCTATCTATCTATCTATCTATCTATCTATCTATCTATCTCTCTCTCTCTCTCTCTATATATATATATATATATATATATGTGTGTGTGTGTGTGTGTGTGTGTGTGTGTGTGTGTGTGTGTGTGTGTGTGTGTGACATATATACACAAACACAAACACAAACTGTCACCGCCCCTCTCCTCCCCCTTTCACCTCTGATCTCCTCCATTGTGTTTCAAAACTGTTAAAACGCACGCACGCACAAACACACACACACACACACACACACAAACACAAAGTCTCAACCTCTATCCACCTCTATAAAGTCTCAACCTGTATCCAGGGGAGAAATCATAGAACAACTAGTTCCATTTTGAACTAGAAGTAAGATAGCCTTACAATTTTATTTGCTTGCTATAACTCCAAACCAACCAAAATATATTTACTCGCATACTATACATAAGATAAGATAAAGGAAAAGTAACATCTCTCCACTCCCAACGTCGCTAAGGTTCACGCGTGGAGCGTACCGCAAAAGCAAAATCCAAACAAGGAACCCCTCCTATGCATTACTACTTAACCTTGTTGGTCGTGGAGATAAGTCATAACATCCACATACAATGCAAACAAACAATAAAACACTCAAACCAAGTAACATATACTGCAAATAACACGTATCTCACATGTATATTTAGAATATCATCACTCGTTTCATAACGAGTGAGGAAAAATATAACTTCCATACCAAGGAAGTCATATAATTACTCTTCCTATAATAGCGTCAATACAACTACAAACTCAATATACACACCCGAATCGAGAGAAACCACAATACTACTCTATCTTATCGTGGGGGATACACGACCCACTACTAAGGTGGAATCCCCACCAACATTCTTGCTAGCAACTCCGGACAACGCCAATGGTTCTCAAACACCGTACTCGAGTCTTATTCGAACCAAGTACTACTTCCACCACTCCCCAACTAGGCACTTTATTCTGTCCCTTGTTTTTCACTCCAAGAAATTTAAATTGAGTGGTTCTACACTCCACATCATAGCCATTGTTCCGACTCTGACCGACAACAATTTCCCACGCAGTCCCTCTTACTTTCTCAGTAAAAGAGGACACGCTCTCGTCCTCCTCTTCCTCGGCTCACTAAAACCTCCCCAGACGGATATCCACCAAAGGGGTTTCACGGTCATTACTCCATCAGAAGTGTTAACGACACTTATTCTGGAGCCTATCATTTTATGGTGCACGGTCTCCCTAACCGTACAACACTGTATTTACAATCGGCCTTTGACCGAACATTGTGTGAACATTCGAAAATCCACCTTCTCCCCTTCATTTTAACATTGATTGAAATCTCAAGCTTAGTACCACTTTCTACTTCTAGTGGTACTTGAGAAACTACATCAACTGTAATTAATAGTCGTAGTAGCAAGACAAGGAAGTGATACAAAAAGGGAGCGACCTCCAAAGCGGTCCTCATCCCCGACCATAATTTACAGCCCTTAGTAGTTCCTTCTCATGGCGCCCTTCTTCAATCGACCTAATATACTCACACGAATACGCAAAAGATTTTATAAGTTCTACCTCATGGCAGAAGGATGAGATCTCACTAAAGAAACCAACGATCTTAATCCTAAGGCTCTATGTCAAATCAAAAGCAACGCGAAAAACTTAAGGCGTTCACACAGATTCCTAAGAACTCTAGAACCTGATGCTCTGATACCATCTGTGACAACCCGCTCACCAAAATAAGGGGTGGCAAGCCCAATACTCCAATATAACAGGAGTCCCGGATGGAATCATTCTCAGCATCATAATAAAATATAGAGTATCCAGGATAACCACTCAATATTTCAGAAAACGGGTTGCCAAAAATTTTGTTATAAAGTTAAGGAAAGAATTTAAACAACCCAAATCCTGAAAAGATAAGGGAAACCCCAAGACATATATAAATAATACAACAAGAATACAATAAAAAGACCGAATATGTTACCGGTCACAATCTTTATAATAGCATTTAAACAAACTCATTAATTTATATAATACATTACATTAGACATTTACAAAATC
The DNA here is from genome assembly GCA_949130495.1 of Sambucus nigra. NCBI lineage: Eukaryota > Viridiplantae > Streptophyta > Magnoliopsida > Dipsacales > Adoxaceae > Sambucus > Sambucus nigra. The sequence goes on from OX422214.1 coordinate 350,013,799, forward strand.
TTGGGCCTCTCGCCCGAATAAAAGACTTGATCTTAACTAGAAGGCAAAAAGAAAGCGGCTATACAATATAACCTATAATACCCGCAAAGCATCACGGCTCGCCGAAGACATTGAGATAGAAAAACTGATCAGGCATCCTTGCGGCGGAGTACCTGGGCAAAAACAAGATGCAAATACAACAAGAAGTAGAAACGGGTCAGGGCCCGGTTCTATATGATTACCAGATGAATAAAGAGTATGACAGTTATGAATAAAATCATGCTAGAAAGAATAAAATCTATCTACACAGATATAAAACATAAGCTAAGACAAAAAAAGAAAAGCATGAGTAACATAAATTTAAAAGCTTCCAATTTCATTATTTTGTTCCTTATCAGGAACTCATAATTTCAACATTTATGCTCTTTACTAGCATTTCATTCCTTATCAGGAAAGTATAATTATAATTTTAAGCTCTTTATGGCTTTTATTTCAATTACATGCCCATCCTGGCATTACCATTCCTTAACAGGAATATAATCAACATTAAATGCTCTTTGTGGCATTATACTGTCCTCTTTGTGGCACTTCTTTATGCTCTTTATGGCATATCGCAAACATCAAGTCCCACTTGATTATGTACTGTTATATTTATATACATATAACGAATTCTAAGACCGCCCCTCCGAGTTTCCCCACTGGGCGCACCCCTAAATGACCATCATCTTCCAGGGCCTATCTATACAAGACAACCTGGGCACCTACAACGAAAAATACGTCGGGAAGCGGCCATATGCCTGCGGGAGAGTCAAGACCACACTTGGAATCTCCTCACCAACGCAGAAAATATAACATAATCGCTCATATGGCCTATGGACTATATCCACCCTGCATTTACTAGCTACGGGGCATCACCAAGCACGCGAACTTCCCTTATGATGTCATTTAGAAAGGTGTGTTTAACCAAATCATCATTTATCATATTAATGATTAAGTAAATTATCATTTACCATCATTATTTCCATTTCCATTTACCATTTCCAATTCCATTTACATTTTAGCAAATGTATGTTTCATATCCAATTCCATTTACATTTTAGCAAATGTATGTTTCATTTTATTCGAAACCATATCCCTTTACGTTTTGTAAATAGTTCACCTTTTTTATCCGGAGCCATACATATTTTGTATCGTCATTACAATCCTCAAAGGATAAATGAACTCCCAATTTATTCTCCCAAGTTTCATTAATAGGTATTATAAACCATCAAGAATAACATAGCTCCATTGAGCTTCTAAAGTCTCCCAAACATACTAATACATCTCCTAGTTTTATAAAAATCAACTAGAAGAAAAAGTGCCCTAACTTAAATAGGCATAACCCCGAAAAAATCCATATAAACCAATTCTACTCTAGGGTAGCTTCTCAACTTATCTATATCTCTAAGACTCTAAGTTTACTTCATTCAAGAAGGTTCCTAGGTCCTAATCCTAAAGAAAAAGGGTCAAAAATTGAGTTACAAAAACAACTCAAAAACTGCAGGAAAACGAATCGATTCGCCCTAGCGAATCGATTCGCCCAAAAAGCGAATCGGCTTGGACCACAAAACCAACTTTCTGCAATTGACCGAATCGATTCGGCCTTAACCCGAATCGATTCGGGTTATGCAGACCTGGAAGCTACCCCTTACCGAATCAATTCGCCATAGGGCCGAATCGATTCGGTCCTGCAAATTTGCCAAGAATGGCTACGAAGGGTTATGAATCCTAATTTCTCCAAACTTCAAATCTCTTCATTTTCATACACATCCAACAACAAAAATCTACCCCAAACTAATCTACACGATTATTAGCCATCAAAACCCACAATTTCTTCAACATGAATCAAGATTAGGGTTTAAAATCCCACAATTTCTACATTTAAACCATAAATGTCATATACATAACTAACACACAATTTATTCAACTTAAATCACATATTAGCAAGTAGAAAACTTGCCTTAGGGTTGATATCTCAGATTTATTTGGAGAAGAAGCAATCCCAAATCTTCCATCTTCAAATCTCTCTCATTCTCCTCTTTTCTCTTCTCTCTCTCTCTAACTCTCTTGTTTGGTAAGATAAAATGAGAAAAAGAAATAAAGGGGCAAGACTAAAATCGGGTCTTAAGTCTAAAGTCTCCAACTTAAGTGGTTAATACCACATTAAAATGACTCGCAAATACGCGTTTAAGCTAAAAGCAGGTAAAAGTTCCTGAAATACAAAAATACAATATGGCACTTATTTTGACTGTCTCGGACCTTCCGAGACTAACTACACCCTCTAAACTGGCATCCGACAAATTTTATAAATTATTTCGAGTTCCAATTTCATTTTAACCATAATGTCATTTAAAATACATGACACTATAAAACATGCAACCTGATGATATTTACTTTCACACACAGTAAATATGCATCAATCTAGTAAATATTAAGTTTCAATTCATTCAATTAATATTTACTCCATTCCCCACATTTTATATAATTACCTTATGCGGTAAATTAATATAAAATTAGCCTCCTAAAAGCGAGGGTTGTTACAAGATTTTGAAGATTGGGAACACGCCCGCTCATTCATTAAATTTTTAAAAACGTTTTATGATGCAACACTTAAGTTTTCTGGATCATCGTATTCCACTTCTAATTCTTTCTTAAGACAATTGAGTTTGATTCGCACTCAAATAAGGTCCTGGGCTAATAGTAGAGATCCTTTTTTGAAGAAAATGGGCAAAAAATATGACAAATATTGGGGTTCTTTGTCAGTGATTAACCCGATGTTGTTTATTGCCGCCTTACTTGATCCACGAAATAAGGAAAGATTTTTGGGTTATTGTTTGGGTGCCTTGTTTGGGGAAGATAAGGTTAGTGAGTTGACAATTAAGGTGAGAAACAGTTTGGATGATGTGTACAATCACTACATATTGCTTTACTCTAGTAAACCCGTACAAAATCGCAATTCTTAGTAAGTAGAAAATGAAATTGAGGTTGATAGTGATGAAGTTGATGCATTATTTAATGCGGGTTTTATGAGGTTGTTAAAAGAGACAAATGAGAAAGAATGCAAAACAGAGGTCGACCGATACTTAATGGAGTCATGCGAGGACCCCACTGATTTTGATTTTGATATATTGGTTTGGTGGAAGATTAATTCACCCAAGTATAAGATTGTATGTTTAATTGCACGAGATATTTTAGCTATTCCCATTTTTACAGTAGCTTCTGAATATGAGTATCGGTGGTAGAATTCTCGATCCCTTTTGGAATTCTTTGTCTCCAAAGACCGTGGAGGCCCTCATTTGCACACAAAATTGGATACGTACAAAGCCTCAAATTGATCTTCGTGCATCAATGGATGAAATTGAGGGCGTTGAATCAGGTAATATTTTGATTAATACCTACTAGGTTTCTTGTTTAAGTTTACATTATCCTTATTCTATTCGTTGACAAGTCATTGTTTAATTTGTTACAGAGATTTTGGGTTCGTTCACCTTGACAGTTACGGGAGTCAGCTTTTCCTTTTAGTACTAATTGGAATCAGGTAATATTTTGATTTTGTAAAGTTTTTATTTATATGTCTTTATTTGAGTTATTAATGTTTAAATAGTAACATTTTTTATAAAGTTTGATTTGATTTTGTAGAAGGTTTTGGACAAGTTTTGAATCATGTAGCAGTAGGTTCTTTGAAGGCTTATAGCAGGTTTTGGGAAGATATAAATGATTTTGTAATTGGGAAGATTTCGTGAAGGCTTGTAGCAGGTTTTGGGCAGCTCTTAATGTGACGGGTCTTGGAGCAATAGCTTGGAAGTATTGGACAATTGCTTTTAAATTTGTTGTAAGTTTTGGACACCTAAATGTGATGGTTGTGTAATGTATTTGTATCGAAACTTTATATTTATCAGGTTTAATGTATGTGTATTGAACCATTTTTATTTTTACTTGGTTGTTTCATTTAATGTATTATCAATCTCAATTATTACAATTTTTGTTTTGAAAAAAACCCTGATAATTAGAATTATAATTTATCAAATATACTGGAAATAAACAAAAATATGGATTGGATTGGATCGGATCCAACTGCAATCCAAAACAGATGCTCAAAACTAATTAAAAAAAATCGATCCAATCCAATTACAATTGGATTGGATTTTAACTCAAAATGGGTTTGGATTGGATTGTAAAATTTGAAAATCGATTTCAATTGGATAGGATTCGGTTTGACCCAAATAGGTCGATATTGAAACGATCCACACCCCTACGTGCTCCCACTAATATATAGGGATCCATTCTCTATTCGACCTAATGCAAACTAAGGTCTCTCATCATAAATCGCATTCGGCTAATACTCCAACCTAACTAGTCTAACTGTTGAAATGTTAACTTACCCCTTAAGAACTCCCTCCATATGTACCCGATGGAAAACATTGTATACATTCTAGTGGTGATTGGACAAGGTCAATTGACACCAGCCTCACCCTATCTAAGGTCGTGAAAAGGACCTATGTATCAGGGTGTCAAATTCCTTTTGGAACTCGTTTTTCATGATTCCTTTCATCGGGGAAATCTTTCAAAGCACCTGAACTCCCACTTAGGAACCCAAACCGCACTTTCGCTTGTCTCCAAAGCTCTTATGCCTACTTCAGAAATCTTTATATGCTCTATTATAAACACCACCTCCTCCTAACATGTTAACATTCAACTCTAATCAACTTGGTCAATATACTCAATGACCCGTATGGCCCCATGTCCCCTTTGGGATCTTTATACCCTATGAGAATAAGTCAAAGGATCTATTATTCCACTTTTACACTGGAATCACTAATAACTACAATTCTTTAAATTTCTATGATGCTCTGCCTTCACTACTGGGAGAGATAAACCTAGACATCAATTATGCTAATAACCACTCCACCTGACCATTGATACAGACTCCTTAACTTATGGCACATCTAGTTACCCTTGAGATGCACAACAAACCAAAAATCAAGCGCTTGGCCAAAAATACCTTTTGTAGCTTGGGACCCTTTGGAACAATCAATCACCCATGAAAATACAACCCCCGCTTAATCCAAAGAAGAAATAAAACTCGTCCCAACAACGGATTACATACTCCTCCTTAATAAAAGAGTTTAATGCTTGGGCTTAAATTACCCGCGACATAATATCGGATGTAATGACCATTTCTACTACAAAAGCTTTCGCTTCAATAAGATGTTGTCGCTAAACACAACGATCTAATACACATACGGTCGAAATAAACTATATGGAAACTTCATAAACATGTGTGGAGTATTGATCAAACCACTGGAATGACTTAGATATGCATGCTCCATAATGTGTTAGATAACTACCTTATGGGCATCCTTCCTTTGATTCCATTACTAGTGATACATCAACCATAATAAAATAGTCATAAAAAACACATCATTCTTTAGACCCATTCACTACACCCAAACCAGCAATTTGGCACACCTTAATATTAAAAATCTGGCACAGTTAATGTAGACACCCCATTCTAATTCCCCTAACCTCTCCTTAGGTCCCTAGCACCTTCCTTCACCATTGTAAACCCAAGTCATACCCCGAGTACTGACCTAAAGGCCATCGATCACTCCCATGCTCCGTTTAACCAAAAATCAAACTCTTCATCTTGAATAAGACTAAATGAATCTTCTAAGGGCACTGAATCCCCTTTCCAACGGTCCATCCCGTGCACAATTATGACTTACGATGTGGACGAACGACTCATTTTCCTCCTAAACTCGATCAGGAGGTCACCAGACGCTCCCAGACTCCGTTTGGCCAAAGTCAACTCTTTATCTCGATCGAGACTGAATGAATCTTTGAAGGGAACTGAAACCCCTTTCCAATGGTCCACCGCGTACGTGATTCTGACTTACAGTACGGACGAACGATCCGTTTTACTCCGAAAGGTCACCTAATGCTTCCAGGCCCAGGTTGACCAAAATCAACTCCTCAAACCAGTTCAAACTCTTTGTAATGTCTATGTACATCTCCTAACCTTTCTAATGGTCCACCCCGTATGTGATTCTGACTTACCATGCGGACGAACGATCCGTTTGCGTCCGAAGTTTCCTCGTCCAAAAGACTGATGAATGCTTCCGAGCCATATTTGACCAAAGTAAACTATCGGACCCGAAAGCATTCCAAAGGATTTTCTAAGGTCTCTGAAATACCTTTCCAACAGTTCATCCCGTGCATAATTCGGATCAACAGTTCGCGCTCTATGACCAATTTTTCGAAGGAACCTGAAAGACACTGCCAAACGACAGGTTCCAAACCCTGCCTATCGGCATTGTGCCTAAACACACCTGCCGATTGAAAGGACCAGGGCTATGCCGATCAGAAATGATCTGGACTTATAAAAAGGAGGGTCTAACCTCATTCAGAAAGGAAAAAAATGAGAGATCCATTACTCTCAACAAGCTCAGAAAACCCCTCTCGAAGTCAGCGTGATTTCCGCATCCAAATCCCTTTCCAACCTTCACCTTTCATCACCTTTTTCATCAAACTTGGTGAATTAAGTACCCTCCATCATCATCGAAGCGCAAGGGCTGCTCTCCAACATTGAAGATCAAGCTCAAGATCTCCAAGAAAGTCCAACTCTTTCAACTCTTTCTTTAAATTCCCCTAAATTCGCATTAACTTGTTTTTATTACTTATCTCTTTTATTCTCTCATCTCATATATCTTAATATACTTTTTATTTAGTATTATTGCACATCTCTTATTTTCATTTAAATAAAACCCAAAAAATAAGAAAAAGAGGATTTGCTCATAAATTTCAAATGGAAATTCTCACACTCTTCTCACACTTTTCTCACAACTAAAACACTTTCTTACACACACACACACAAATAAGAGAAGTTACCGGTTGGATTCATGGGATAAATCCCACCCCTCATTTTTCATATGAACTACATGGACTTTGATGCCTCTATAGCCTACGTAGGCGTCTCGGGGTGAAACCTGAGACTCGAGTTCTTTTTTTACTTTTTCCTACTTTTTCCATGTTCTTTAAACTTAACTCTCTTAGATTCTATATATTTACATGCACATATATTTGTTGTTAGTGGCGTATTATTCCATATAAGTTATCATTCCCTTATAATGATCGACGTTAGGATAATCGAATAAATCCTATTTTCTAATGTTATTTTTTAGGAACATTCCTATGGATGACTCACTTTATCTCTTCCATGATACAAGTCGATGATTCCTATCTCCGCTACGTATACACATGCACACGTATCACGGGGAAATAAAGGAAAATATCAATAACCCATGAGAGACCGTAAGGGAGGAATGGGTGCCTAACACCTTCCCATTTCGTAACTTAGCCTCCGAACCCTTTTCGAATTATTTTGATTTTGTATGTATCAGTATGTCTTTGGATGTTGTCCTTCGGGATGGCTCCCTTTTCTTTTGTCTGTTTTGAGTAAAATACACTGGCGACTCCATCTCTCTACGTTTTTCACCTCATCAATGATGCCGGTCGAAGTGCTCCCGAGAGGAACGCGCGGGACCAAAAAGGATCCTATCCCGTCGCGAGGATCGGGGATGGCCACAGTGGCGACTTTGCTGGGGATACTATCATTTTGAGGGCTAGACTATATTTACATGGGTGTTTTATTTTTCTTATATATTCCCCTATCTGCATGTTTCCCTTTTAATATTCATGTGTACCTCATGCTTATGATTCTATTCACACACTTGTAGAAAATTCTCCATATACACTTCACACTACGTGCACCTAGGATCACATATATCCCCATGTTGCACGCATCACCCATACTTGGTATACCATTGGTACCCATACTTTGCTCCCTGTTGGGCATGATCAAGAAAGATACTTGCATAAGATACTAATAAGAGAATCATGCATGATTCACATGATTCACACAAAGAGCATTGTGATTGGCCAAATTTTATCCAGTAACTAGAGGGTCACTTCGTGATGGGCGCTGGTTCGGCAGGGTGCAGTTAGCCTAAGCGATTTGACTCTAACCTTCTATTGGACAAGTACCTTTGATGTATATCGAACGGCTCTGCCGCATCATACCGCTTAACCGAAGTCATGATGGGAGGTATATCGCACTGAACTCGTTCACGTACGCCGAGTATATTGAATTCTCTCTCACACCTACCGTCCCCATGAGGTATATAGTGAGGAAATTCATGTACACTCAGGTATATTAAATGGCTTGTCCACACGTACCGATTTCCCTCAAAAGCAAGACGTATTCCGATTCACCCAACCAAGTTGCATACCCACATATAGGTGTCAAGCTTAGGACATACATATTAGATTGTCCATTTTGACCCGAAACTCTACCAAAATTTCGGGTCGGCCTGCCGCCCAAATTATCACGCATCTTTAAAATGGGACCCTACCCGTAAGCCTGGTTACAAGTCCAACCATAGGTTTGCATATGTTACATACCCAAAATTTCCAAGCTCGGGTCCCGTCCGACATTTCATTTTGCATTTAGGAGAATTTAATACAAGTGAGAACATAATAATAATAATAAGCATGTTGAGACCCGTCTCCAAAATATTCCTCCCTCCTTTATTAAAAATCCAAAAATATTTCGCCTTTCTTTATAAAAAATCCAAATACATTTCTCTCTTCTTTACCAAAATTCGAAAATATTTTGCCCTTCGATCTCAAAGGAGAAACAAAAAATGTCAAAAATATTTTCCTTCTTTTTCTCAAAATAAATCCCATTTGACGCCTTTTCAGGTCGATCGCACGTCTTTGGCCTGGCTCCTTATTGACTTAGGTCTTCATTCAAATCACCCCGGAGTTCCGTCCGTTCCCCTGCTACCTCTTCCGAGTTTGGTATTCATCCAATTTCCATGGAGAACACATATCAAGTACCAGTTGTGCATCCAGATATGATGACAGTTTTAACTCAGCTCGTTTCTAAGATTGACAACCTTCAGACTGAGGTCCGAGAGATGCAACAAAACCAGGTTCCTATTCCTAAAGAGCCCGAGGTCTTATTCCCTCGTGCTATGGGTCCAACCGAGCCTATCTAGGCTCCCTAAGAGTATCAGCACGCTCCACGTGTTCCTCCTATCAATGGGCAGCCGCCTACCCAGCTTCCTATGCCAAACCTTGCCCAACTTGGGGCTAACTTGCCTACGATCATTGATCCGAAAGAGGAAGAATTGAAAAAGGTCAAAGAAGATATCAAAATGCTAACTAAGAAGTTCGACCAAGTTCGAATCTCTGAAAATTACATGGACTACACCCACATGTCTCCTTATCCTAAGGCAAGGTTACCCGAGAAGTTCAAGATGCCGAATATCGAGAAATTTGGAGGAAGTGGACCCCCGATTGTTCATCTTCGCAGTTATCACCGTTCTATGACTCTCCTAGGGGCTTCTGAAGAAGTGATGACCCAATTGTTTCATCAAACTCTGAAGGATAGTACTCTCCGATGGTTTTTGTCTCTCGAGGATTCCAGAATCCGTAGATGGGAGGATGTAGCCCGAGAATTCATGTTGCAGTACAAATATAACGAAGAGCTTAAGGTTACCCGCCGTGATTTAGATCTTCTCAAACAGAACTCTGGGGAATCAGTCAGTATCTTCATATCCCGATGGAGGGAAAAGGCAACCACTATGACCAATCGACCATCTGAGGAAGAATAAGTCAACATAGTGAAGAAGAATTTCTTGCCCCATGTCCGAGCAACCATGGGAGGACAATACAATCCCCACTTACGAGCTCTCAGAGAAACAGGAGTACAAATTGAGGAAGGTCTTACTAAAACAGAGGTTGAACCAAAGAAGGTGTCCGAACAGTTCACTTTCAGAAAATATGACAAACCTGTCAGTGTTGCAGTCTCAACCTTCAAAAACATCTCTAAACCAACCACTTCGTGGGAACCAAAAAGCTACCCCATCCCGTCCGAAAATAATACACCGAGCTTTATGCTCCCCTCTTCGAAGTTTATCAAGCCCTGTTAAGCCAAAACCTCATCAAGCCCTTAGATCCCCGTCCATTGCCCAATCCGCTTCCAAGAAACTTCAAGACAGATGCACATTGCGCCTTTCACCAAACCGCTAGTCATACCACCAACCAGTGCTTTCACCTCTGAAACATAATCCAAGGTCTAATTGATCGGGGTACCATTGCCCCACCAGCCAATCCTAAGCCAAACACTACTCACAACCCACTCCCAAATCATACCAATGCTATTTTCCTAGAAATGAACCCAGAATTTGATCCCTCAACTCAAATCTCACCCATACACTCTCCCAAACCTCTCAAAACTTGCCCATATTTCCTCCTACACCCTGTTAGCCTCCTTGATCAGGCACTGTCACTCCTTACCAGGCATGCATCACTGTCTGTACCTATTTTAAAATTGGAAGTATGAAATTATCAGAAATGTAAAACCAACTCCTAGAGTTCGGGATGAAATTGCCCTCACAGATGATCATTGATTGCGAAAGGTTCAGTACGCTGTTCTTGGAAGCACAAAAATGGGCTCGAGAGTCAGACAAATGGGTGGTACCAACCGATGAAGTCAGCCTGGATGATGTCATCCAGATCATGGTAGAATCATTCAGGCAAACCAACGATATTTGCAATATGATTGAGTTACTTGATACTCTGAAGTTACAAGGGCACCTGGTCCCTTCACCCTTACATATCCCCACAGAATGGGAAGACCTGTATGAAGAAGCCACTGAAGTTGTGGAATGATTTGACTTTACATGGAAAGATAAAGTTGTTGCCACCGGATTGGGGGGGGGGGGGGAGAATTCGAAGATTCGAATGAAGAACAAGTTTTCAAGAAATTTGGCCCCGTAGTCGACATGTGTGGGATGATATCATTTGAGGAGATCCTCGGAGAAATAAACAAGGTAGCCGAACAACCCGAGATCAACGAAGAAACATAATTCATGTTCTTCCCTTCTTCAGTAAATCACATGACCAGATCAGGGAGACATTACCAGATCCCAAGCTCACTACCATCCAATGATGAGGGGAAAGGCGTTGAAAATCTTCCTATGCCAGAGATGACCCACGAGGAGAGCCAGATCCTCGATCCACTGAAGAAAACTCAAGCTAACATCACTCTATGGGGGCTTTCATATCTTCTCAGCTGCACATAAATGCTTTGATCAAGTTGCTCACTGGACCCATAGTTCCTCCTTCTACTACACCAGAAGAAGCGGTAAATTTAATCGGATCCTTGACCTCTACCCAAATGCTATCCTTTTTCGAAGAAGAAATCCCCTGAATTAGGCCAAATCACAATCATGCACTCAACATCTCCATCGAAGTTATGGGGAAAATCGTACCACTCTCTCTTGTCAATAATGGATCCGCCTTGAATGTCTTCCCATTAAGAACCTTCAAATGCTTAGGATTGAAAGAAAGTGACCTCGCTCCAACTTCCGTTGTTGTATGTGCCTATGATAATACCCATCGGGAGGTGATGGGATCCATAAAACTTGTAATAGGGCTGGCCCTATAAACCCTGTCGTTGAATTCCAGGTTATTGACATCCCATCTTGTTTTAACCTGTTACTCGAACGAACTTGGCTCCACAGTATCAAGGGTCGTGTCTTCCTCACTCCATCAGAAATTGAAGTTCTTCGCTAACAGACAAGTCATCACCATTTTGGGCGACGACGATAATGCCGAGGGTGCAAGTACCAACAGTCCAATACTTGAGATACAGAACGGGTCAAATGATATGCTCCTATCAGGATTCTGAGTTGAGCCACTCCTACTCCCGGCACGGGACGATTTCAAAGAAAGGGTTTGTCTAGAATACGACCCTCATGGCAACGTTAATGTGATTCAGATATTTAAAAACATGCACTTCATGCCCGGACTGGGGCTAGGACAAAGATAACAAGGGATACTTGATCCCATTGAACTGAAGAAAGCTTTACCTCCTTGTGGTTTGGGGTATTAACCATCAGAGCAAGAGCTCAGAATGATCCACCAGTCTCGACCAAAGAGAAGACTAGACTACATCCAGACCATCTCAGGTGACTCCTTGAATGGACGATTCATCAAAGAGGGCGATGATTTCCCCTTTTGTGGTTTTTCGAAGACATGATATGACCATACAAACAAAAAAATAAAACCCAGAATGGAGATCTTTTTCCAAGACAGCTACCCATGGGCCGAAAGTTCCCAACACCATGAACAACCCCTTATCAAAGATACCAAAGATATTGAGGAAAGTGACTCCGAGGACTCGTTCAACTTATAAACACTGGGGCTAACACTCTGCATGGTTCATTCAGGCACTACATCACTGGATCCATCCCACATGATTAAAGTTGTTGATACACCTCTCCTCAATTGACATGCGGCGTCGGTTCTAACTGTTGAAATCCCACCTAACCCCAATGTTTACCTCATTTCTTCTTCTGTTGTCTATCCTTTCTCAAATGTAATTGAGACCTCCCTCAATGAGGTTCTCAATGCTGTTTTTCCTATCAATGAAATAAATGAAGATTTTGAGTATCTTGTTGTGCCTTACATTATTTATTTAGATTCTAATCAAACTTTTGATGATGATGATTTTGTAAACGAACAATTCTTAACTGATCTAAATAAGGTTAATAACAAACAACATAATCGCGTTCAAGTTAATGAAGAAGAAACTGCTATTATTAACCTCGGTTCTAGTAGCCAACTGCGCGAGATTAGGATAGGGGCTACCCTCGACGAGCATGAGAGCGCACAACTCGAAGAATTATTGAAGGAATTCGTAGATGTCTTTACACGGTCCTATGATGATATGCCCGACATTAATCCTAAAATTTCTCATCACGAGATCCCCACTCTTCAAAATTACAAGTTGGTTAAATAAAAGCTAAGAAAGCTCCACACCGAATGTTCGCTCAAAGTCAAAGAGAGGTGGTCAAACAGTTTAATGTGGGTTTCATTCGTGTGATTGAATATCCCACATGGCTAGCCAACTTAGTGCCTGTGCCGAAATTAGGAGGGAAAGTTCGGATGTGCGTAGACTACCAGGACTTGAACAAAACCTCGCCAAAGGATGATTACTCGCCACCCAATATCGACATGATGGTGGACAACACAGCCAGTCATTATCTCAAGTCATTCGTTGACGGGTTCATCGGATACAACTAAATCAAAATGCACCCAGAGCACCAAGAAAAAATTGCGTTCATCATCCCATGGGGAACCTTTTGCTACACTGTTATGCCATTTTGTCTCAAGAATGCTGGGGCTACCTACCAGAGGGCTACCACAACCATCCTGCATGATCTGATTCATAAAGAAGTCTAGGTCTATGTGGATGATATGATTATCAAATCCAAAACTAGATAAGGTCATGTTCCCTCTCTCCGAAAGTTCTTCGAACGACTGCGACGGTATTAGATGAGACTCAATCCACAGAAATGTGCCTTCGGCATTACAAAGGGAAAAATCTTGGGATTCATGGTCAGTGAGAAAGGGATGAAAGAATATCCTGCCATGATAAAAGCCATACTTGAGATGCCGCCTCCCTGAATGGAGAAAGAAGTCTGAGGCTTCCTTGGGAAATTGCAATACATCAACCAGTTCATCATCCAGCTCACCTCTATTTGCGAACCAATTTTTAAACTCCTCCGAAATGATTCAACCAAAGTTTGGAATGAGGTCTGCCAAGAAGCCTTCGATCGAATCAAATAATACTTGACTCAACCTCCGGTACTCATGCCACCACAGCCTGGTCTCCCCTTGATTCTATACCTAACCATAATCGACACTGCAGTTGGGGCTTTGCTAGCCCAACACCTTGAACATTATCGCAAAGAAATAGCCATCTATTACGCCAGTCACAAATTGGTCGGGTAGGAAATCAACTACACTGCTTTGGAAAAAGCATGCGTCGCGCTTGTTTGGGTCACCCAAAAGTTACGACACTACATGCTTGCCTTCCCCATTAAGCTTATATCCCGAATGGACCCCATCAAGTACCTGCTTGAGAAACCCGCCTTATCTAGTCGAATGGATCAATGGTTGATGCTCTTAGCCGAGTTTGATATTGTGTACGTCACACAGAAAGCCATGAAAGGAAGATCCATTTCTGACTACCTCGCTGATTACCCTATGGAGGAAGCTGATGACTGGATCTGCGAATTCCCAGATAAAAATATCCTCTACGCCGCTCAAGATGACCTCCGATGGCAAATATTCTTTGACGGCGCTGCCAAGAAAAGGGATATGGAATTGGGATACTTCTGATCGCCCCAGATGACTCCCACACTCCCATCACCATCAAACTGGTTTTCTCCTGCACCAACAACATGACTGAATACGAGGCGTGTACGGTAGGCCTCAAATTTGCTCTCAAGAACGGTATTCAATGCCTAGATGTCTACGGGGATTCTGCCCTCATCATTGGTCAAGTGCTTAGAAAATGGAAAGTTAAGGACGAGAAACTTCAACCCTTCCATGCCCACTTAGAAGAACTAGTCTCCGAATTCCAAGATATCACCTTCCAATACCTACCTTGAGCAAAGAATAATCTAGCCGATGCCCTTGCTACCTTGGACTCCATGGTCGACATGCCCTAAGGAATAACAATGGCCCCCTTTCTGGTCCAAAAGCAAGATAAAATAACCCACTGTTACCACATTGTGCTCATCACCAAAGAAGATCCCGAGCTAGCCAACTGTTGGTATTATGATATTTGGCACGCATGGTAAGTATCCCTAGGGTTCCAACAAAAAGGACCGGGCAACCCTCCGAAGGCTGGCCGCCCAATACATCATCTGTCACAAAGCACTGTTCAAAAGAAACATCGATGGAACCTATCTATGCTGCATCACAGGGGCTGACATTGAAGATGTGATGCAAAGAATCCATAGTGGGAAATGCGGACCCCACATAAATAGTCACATGCTTACCAAGAAGATCATACGATAAGGCTACTACTGGACCACCATGATCCAAGATTGTACCGCCTATGTCCGGAGATGCCTCAAATGCCAACAGTTCTCCAACCTTCAACACTTGGCTCCGCGAGAATTATACAACATGACTTCTTCCTGGCCGTTCTCCACCTGGGGCATCGATATCATAGGGAAAGTTACACCCAAGGCCTCTAATGGGCATGAGTTCATCCTAGTTTCCATTGATTACTTCACCAAATGGGTCGAAGTCGAGTCATACCCAGTCCTGAACGCCAAGAAAGTGGCTAAATTCATCAAGAAAAACATCATCTGCCGATATGGGTTCCCGCACGAGCTAGTGTTAGATAACGGGTTGCATTTCGAGATAGAAGTCATAGAGGTGGTCAATGAGTATGGGATTCAGAGACATAAATATTTTGCCTACCGACCTCAAACTAATGGTGCAGTTGAAGCCGCTAACAAGAACCTCAAAGCCATCATCAACAAGATGATAGAAAGTTGTTAATATTGGCCCGATCGAATCCCATACGCCCTATAGGGGCTACCTAACCTCAATCCGAACCTCTACTGGGGATACTCCTTACTCTCTAGTCTATGGCATGGAAGCAGTCATACCCGTGGAGTTAGAAATACCCTCGTTACGCGTCATGATTGAAAGCATGGTCAGTGAGGAGGACTGTCATCAAAGCCGC
Source organism: Sambucus nigra (assembly GCA_949130495.1). Classification (NCBI taxonomy): domain Eukaryota; kingdom Viridiplantae; phylum Streptophyta; class Magnoliopsida; order Dipsacales; family Adoxaceae; genus Sambucus; species Sambucus nigra. The sequence goes on from OX422214.1 coordinate 350,029,436, forward strand.
CTTGACGAGCTGTCACTCTTGGACGAAAGGAGACTGAAGGAGTTATATCACATACAAGGGTACCATCACCTAATAAAACTTTCATTCAATAAGAGAGTCAAGGACCGCGGTTTCCAACAAGGGGATTTAGCCCTCAAAGAAATAGTAGAGCCCATCTGGGACCTGAGAGGGAAATTCAATCCCAATTGGAGCGGCCCATATATTGTCAAGAAGATCTTGTCCGGCGGTGCTGCCATGCTCATCGTCTTAGACGTAGAAGAGATGGCTCATCTAGTCAACTTGGACCATCTCAAGAAATTTTACCCCTAGTCCGAAATCTCAGCACGAGACGACTCTTCTCATCTCCCTTTTATTCTAAAAAAAAAATCTCTTCATTTCCCTCTACCCAGAACTACGTGGGCCTGATATTCTGCAAAAAAAACAAAACCATTTTCAGAAATATTAAAAATTTTCAAACCCCCCCAAAGGTACGTAGGCAGCTCATACATCTTACATGAGCACGACTCCTTCTTTTTCACAAAAACTTTTATTTTCTTATCTCTGAGAATGACAGTTCACTTTAACATATATTTGAACAAAAGGATTTTGCATGCCTTAGTGATTGGTATAGATAACTCAAAATACAAATTTCATCAAAAGGCACAACGGGATGATTAAAAACTTATTTATTTCCATAATAAGAAATTACAGTGCAATTACATAAAGGATAACTCCCTCCCCCCTACCTTCCTAAAAAGCCAAACCAAAATTATTTCTTGGTACAAAATAAACTCTCCAAGAGTCCTACCCACAGCTACCAGAGGATCCCTCTCCACCATCATCATCTACATCCTGGGGTCCCCAAGCTTCCCCTTCCTGAATAGAGTGTTGTAGACGCTCTATGGACCGATAAGCTCGAACCATCCTAGAAAAAACTACCACACCTCCCTCCATGGTATGAGATAAGGCAAGCCACCTTTGTCCAGTCTCCACTACCAACATCTTGCTAACTACTCTCCTCCACAATCACTTCATATAATCCCCAGGGATGTTCCAAACTCCCCAGCAGACTGAGAGGGACTGGACGACGGACGCCGACTCTCCCACAAAGAGCCAAGCCGCATGCATAAACGCTCTATCAAATCTTCTACCGGAAAGAAGTTTAGTGTCCGAGGTCACACGATCCTCTCCCAGCTAAATTGGCGCAAAAGCCGCCAAGGGAAATAAAAAGAGGTCTGTCTGAGACTAACCAGCCGGATATACGGGTAATCTCGCAATTCTAGAATAGGCAGCAATTGTCCCCACTAAGGTACTGACCAGTACAGATTTAGCGACCCATGCTCCACGAACCAGTTCTCCCAACTCTCAATATCCAGTCCAACACTGATGAAATGGCGCGAAAAGAAATTGGGTACAGCCAACAAGGGTATTCCGGAGGAGTCACCAGGAGGAATCTTTCAGACAACCACATGAACAGCATCACAGGGCTACCCTTCAGAAAGTCATAACGACCTTCTCGCCAGGCATCTAAGCCATTCAAAGTCTTCGCTAATATCACCGCCGTAGGATTGCTACGGTAGAACATCCATGAGGTAATAACTGCAAGTTGTGGGTCCACCAGCAGCTCCCCAGTCACCAGCAGCAATTTTGAAACCAAGCCCAGAATAATAGCTCCGACATATCCAGCATCACTAACCTTCTATAAATGCACGGACCGCAACACCGTCGGAATAGAAATCATACCTCCAGTCACCAGTGATCTGGCCACCGAGGACGAAACATAAAGACGCCCGACCAACAACTCCCAAGGAAAACGAGAAAACTCAGGCAGAGCCGCAGCAACACCGGGATTTATCCCCAACATAGAAGAAAATTCATCATAAGTTGGACAGACTTCTTCCAAGCTAAAGCGAAATACATGGTCTTCGGGTTACCAGAATTATACCGTCGACATCAGCATACTCCACTCTATGGGCCGATTACGACATAAAAAAACTCGACGCATGTTGTAAGCATCATAGTCGATGTTATAGGAGCACATCGCCTCCAAAGTCTCGAGGTAGTTGACAAACTCAACACTACTAGGGAGAGCCATCTCACAGAATAAGAAAGTTAGGAATGTGAAGGTGTGAGGAAAACACTCCACTCTTACCCCTCTTTTATACTTGAAAACCCCCACAAAGGACATAACCCCTGCAAAAATCGAAAAGAATCCTGCCCCACGAGGTACCAAAGGCTGAAGAGGGTACCAATCAAAGTTTTGAATTGATGGGACTGGACTGACCTGCCAATAGGCAGGACAAGGTGCTTGTCGATCGGCAACCCCCTACTTTTGGAAATTTTCCTTTTTCCTCTTTGATCAAAATTCAGAAAACTCAAAATAAATTGATATTCTCAACAGAATTTCAAAAATCCCCTTTTCATCTATATATAAATTCTCATAAAACTTCCTTTCAAAATCCCCAAAATATTTCTTTTAACGGTCTCAGCAGCAAAGTAAAAAGCGCATGTGCATTCATTCATTCATCATTAACAAAAGATAATAAAAAAAACTTCATTGCATTGCATAGATATTTCTCTGTGTTACATCATCTTGCCAGAAAGAAAAGCAAAAAATAACGGGACTCAGCTCGAACCCACATTCTCTCTCTATCTCACCTAATCTTCACCTCTCTCTCCTAAGAGCTTCCACCCCTGCGACGCACTCTCTTTCCTCGATGGCGAGATGACGCACCACCGCCTAAACCAGAATCCTCCCCGGATGAGGCAGACGACACTAAGAAAGAAGGAACGGGAACTGCGTCCCGAATATGGGCAGTCGCCGAAGATATCCAGTCCCTAATATCCCTCAGCCAAGTGGTGGACACCCGAACATGCTGTAAAAAAAGGAAAAATCGGTATCAAGCAAAAAAGATCAAAAGAAACCAAAGGAGAAGAACATAAAGATATACCTCAGGACGAAGAACCTCCTCTGTTAAACCTAACTCCTCCGGGTCCATCGCATGAGGACGATGCAACAGAGGCACCATCCCTCCATCAGCCAGCCGAATATTGTATGAAGGGGTATGTAATCCCACAAAGGGAACCTCTGAAGTCTCCGCCGCCGCAGATGTCGAAGGACCGCCACCACTGTGGGAGGACCCCACTGGCCTACTCGAACCCGCAGGAGGGAAGGGAAGTGCATTATATATGCTGGGCACCATCAGCCAACTCGTCACAAAGTCCATATAATCATACGGCACATCCGTATCGGTGTACAACATATAGGACTCGCCAATCATCGCCGTGATCCTCGCATCCTCCGGTAGCAGCCGCTCCCGCCTCATATACATAGGGGGCCTCGCAGGTGGCACCACCACCTCCCCCTCAGCAATTTATCGGACCACCCTCTCCCCAAGATACCAAGAGTTACGAAACTCATTCGCCAGCAAATGCCTCATCTGCACATTTACTCTAGTCAACCATGTGTCCTGAATGGTCGTCCCTTAAGGGTAAAAGGTCACCTAAAAAATCCCCAGCAAATATGAGTCAAATACAAAATCAGAGCACACAAAGGTCTTAGACTAAAGAAGAAAGAAGTCTTACCCTATCACTGGTCAGGCCATTCACGACCTGACGCACCGCATCCAAAGAGAGACCTCCTCGATTGCTAATTGACCTTGCGCCATCGATGCAAATGGAAAAAATCCCCAACGGTCTCATACTTCAAAGCAATCAGCTGGATATTACACCCGATCACCTCATAGATCCACGTCTGACAAAGACAATAATTCGCAGTCAAAATAGGTGCATAAGGAAAATGCAAATGCATGAAAGGAAAATGCACAAAATTATAGAATACCTCAAGAAGATACATGGCTCCAGTGAAAGACTATCGGTAGCACCGTCTGAATGCATCCAAAGAGAAATAAAGGGTCGCTAAAGTCAATCTCCCCCAATCATAGAGGGGGATGTTAAAAAACATCCTCAGATATAGTAAAAACCATAAGTGGACAACGTCGCCGCTCGATGCCACCAGAAACCCCTCAACACCAGCAAAATAAACAACCGGACCATCTTTCTCACCTGCAGCCCGTCCTCCATATCGATCACTCTGCCCAATAAAACATCCTTCAGCAGCGACAGACGGATGGAGTCCCCAGACACTATCCTCCCGACATCACCAAGCGCCACCGCCTCCGGCCTCACCCACAAAGAGCGATCCACCTATATTCGCTCTCTATCGCAATCCATCCCCAGCAGCTGTTGCACATCTATAGGAGTCACAGTCATCTCCCCGAAGCCAAAATAAAAGGTGTGGGTAGTGTCCCACCACCTCTCCCCCAGAGCACATAAGACTGCCGTCGAATGAGGCGTCTCATCTAGCACATACACCAACCTCCCAAAGCCTGCTGAGGATACCACCCAATGCACCACAGGTGGAAGATGCTCCCAGACATCCTTAAGCCCCGTCGTCCAGCGGGCACGCATATTTGACAGAGAAACATCAAACTGCCAAAAGAGAAAAACCTTATCAGAATCCAAGAAAAAAGGAAAACCACAAAAAAAAAGAATGCCAAAAGTCATTTTTACTGACATAACCGCCAGGGTTCACCACCCTCGAAGAGCGATGACGCGACGACTCCCGCAACAAGGTCCACTCATCCGTAACCAGCTTGAATGCGTCAAAAAAGTTCTCCCATCCCAAAGCAAGAGGCGCCCTGGTCCTCCACTCCACGTTTGCGCAGTCATCAATAGCCAACCATTCCCGATGAACTGCAGTGCTCACAAAAGCGACCATTTTTTAGAGATCAGAATGCTAGAACGATTCGCAGAATAAAATCGCAGAAAGAGAGAAGGCAAGAAGCTATAAAAAAAATGTGGGTAACTCGCCCCCTTTATATAGGATGCCAAGGGTCATGCCGATCGGCACTGCACCCTCACCTACCGATCGGCACCAACCCTTTGCCTTCTCGAGGCAGCCCAAAAGTCCATGCCACTATCTAATGGCACCCTCCACACCATGCCAACCGACACCCCCCTTTAAATTTTCGTACAGAAATTCCCCAAAAAACAACGAAAAATCCTGAAAAATCCTCAGAAAATTTCTAAAAATCCCAGAAAGGATTTAGAACATTTTCACCAAGAAAATTTCGCACTTTCTCAAGAAGAACCCCAATTTACCTAGCGGAACTCTCAAAAGACAAGAGAATCTCACTCCGGTAATGTCCAAAACTTCAGGATCATCTCCTATTCCCCAAAGGTCTCAATTTTTCCCCGAGAAATGCATCCAAACCCTATACCACCTAATCACTTCCCCAACATCAAATTGGTTGTTCCCCCGGTAAAGTCTCCAAAAGACACACAAGGATTTCCCCAGGAATAAAATCCCTTGCTCAAATCGAAATCACAAGGTAATTTTCCCACCAGAGTTCCCCAAGAACTTCTCATCTTAAGCCCTCAGAATTGGCTTCGACCCGCAGAATTGGCTTCAACCCGCAGAATTGGTCATCTCACCTCGAGCCTACAGAATTGACTTCGAACTGCAGAATCGATCATCAAAACCAAAGCCCGCAGAATTGGTTTCGACCCATAGAATTGTTCATTTCAAACTTAAGCCCACAGAGTTGGCTTCAACCCGCAGAATCGATCATCACAACTTAAGCCCTCAGAATTGGCTTCGACCCGCAGAATTGGTCATTTCAAACCTTAAGCCCATAGAATTGGCTTTGACCCGCATAATTGGTCATCCCACCTTAAGCCCGCAGAATTGGCTTCGACCCACAGAATTGGTCATCTCACCTTAAGCCCGCATAATTGGCTTTGACCCACAGAATTGACCACTTTAAACTTAAGCCCGCAGAATTGGTCATCTCAACTTAAGCCCGCAGAATTGGCTTCGACCCGAAGAATTGGTCATCTCACCTTAAGCCCGTAGAATGGTTTCGACCCGCAGAATTGGTCATCTCAATTTAATCGCTGGCAGAATTGGCTTCGACTTGCAGAATTGGTCACCTCAATTTAAGCCCGCATAATTGGTTTCGACCCGTAGAATTGGTCATCTCACCTTAAGCCCACAGAATTGGCTTCGACCTGCATAATTGGTCATCTCAAACTTAAGCCCGCATAATTGGTCATCCCTAATTTAAGCCCGCATAATTGGCTTTGACCCGTAGAATCGATCATCACAACGTAAGCCCTTAAAATTGGCTTTGACCCGCAGAATCGGTCACCTCCATCATTGCCGTAGGTCTTCGAAATTGACCTAAACCTTTGGTCATCACTTCCTTTAAGACCATCCCCAATATGCCCCTTTAAGCCCGCTGAATTGGCTTTGACCCGTAGAATCGATAACCCTCATCTTCAAGCCCTCAGAATCGACTTTGACCCGCAGAATCGGTCATCCTCATCCTTAGGTCCTCAGAATCGACCTCGACCTCTAGGTCATCCACTTTCAAAGGCATCATGTGGTGTCTATTCGATGACTTTCGTTTATTCCAAACTCACCCGTTGAGGGGCTCTATAGACACCCCATTCTTATACCCCCTAACCTCTCCTTAGGTCCCTAGCACCTTCCTTCACCATTACAAACCCAAGTCATACCCCGGGTACTGACCTAAAGGCCATCGGGCACTCCCAGGATCCATTTAACCAAAAGTCAAACTCTTCAGCTCGAATAAGACTAAATGAAGCTTCGAAGGGCACTGAATCCCCTTTCCAAGGGTCCATCCCGTGCATAATTATGACTTACAGTGCGGACGAACGACCCATTTCCCCCCGAAACTCGATCAAGAGGTCACCGAACGCTCCCAGGTTCCGTTTGACCAAAGTCAACTCTTCAGCTTGATAGAGGCTGAATGAATCTTCGAAGGGCACTAAAATCCCTTTCCAATGATCCGCCCCGTGTGCGATTTTGACTTACAGTGCGGACGAACGATCCGTTGTACTCCGAAAGGTCATCGAATGCTTCCAGGCCCCGGTTGACCAAAGTCAACTCCCCGAACTACGTCAAACTCTTTGAAATGTCTAAGTACATCTCCTAAACTTTCTAACGGTCCACCCCGTGCACGATTCTGACTTACCATGCGGATGAACGATCCGTTTGCGTCTGAAGTTTCCTTGTCCAAAAGACACACGAACGCTTTCGAGCCACATTTCACCCAAAGTCAACTCCGGGACCCGGTAGTAGTCCAAAGGACTTTAGAAGGTCTCTGAAATATCTTTCCAATGGTTTGCCCCGTGCATGATTCGGATCAACGGTTCGCGCTCTACGATCAATTTTCCGAAGGAACTTGAAAGACACTGCCAAACGGTAGGTTCCAAACTCAGCCTATCGACAGTGTGCCTAAACACACTTGTCGATTTGCAGGACCAGGGCTATTCCAATTGGCAATGCCCTGGGCCTATAAAAAGGATTGCCTAAGCTCATTCAGAAGGGAAAAAAAATCTGAGATCCATTACTCTCAACAAGCTTAAAAAACCCCTCTCGAAGTCAGCGTGATTTCCACATCCAAATCCCTTTCCAACCTTCACCTTTCATCACCTTTTTCATCAAAATTGGTGAATTAAGTACCCTTCATCATCATCCAAGTTCAAGGGCTGCTCTCCAATATCCAAGATCAAGCTCAAGATCTCCAAGAAGGTCAACCTCTTTCAACTCTCTCTTTAAATTCCCTTAAATTCGCATTAACTTGTTTTATTACTTAGCACTTTTATTCTCTCATCTCACATATCTTAATATACTTTTTTATCTAGTATTATTGCACTTCTCTTATTTTCATATAAATAAAACCCAAAAAATAAGAAAAAGTGGATTTGCTTATAAATTCCAAACGGGAATTCTCACTCTTCTCACACTTTTCTCACAACTAAAACACTTTCTTACACACACACACACACATAAATAAGAGAAGTTTCCGATTGGATTCATGGGATAAATCCCACCCCTCATTTTGCATACGAACTACATGGACTTTGATGCCTCTATAGGTTGCGTAGGCGTCTCGGGGTAAAACTTGAGACTCGAGTCATTTTTCTACTTTTTTCCTACTTTTTCCACGTTCTTTAAACTTAACTCTTTTAGCTTATATATATTTACATACACATATATTTGTTGTTAGTGGCGTATTATAACACATGCGTTATCATTCTCTTATAATGATCGGCGTTAGGATAATCGCATAAATCCTATTTTCTAATATTATTTTTTAGGAACATTCCTATGGATGACTCTCTTTATCTCTTCCATGATACAAGTCGATGATTCCTATCTCCGCTATGTATACACATGCATACATATCACGGGAAAATAAAGGAAAATAACAATAACCCATGAGAGACCGTAAGGGCAGAATGGGTGCCTAACACCTTCCCATTTCGTAACATAGCCTCCAAACCCTTTTTGAATCATTTTAGTTTCGTATGTATCAGTATGTCTTTGGTTGCTGTCCTTCGGGATGCCTCCCTTTTCTTTTGTCTGTTTTGAGTAAAATAAACTGGCGACTACATCTCTCTACATTTTCACCTCAGAAATGACGCCGGTCGAAGCGCTTCCGAGAGGGACGCGCGGGACCAAAAAGGATCCTTTCCTGCTGCGAGTATCGGGGATGGCCACAATTAAAACTGTGCCAAATTCTAACACGGTTTAATAAAAATCTGACACACTTTAAAACAGTGGTAAAATTTGGCACTATTTTAATGTGTGACAAAATTGAGTACACTTAATAAAATATAAAATACCTTAAAAAACATTAGAGAAACTTTTTATGATCCCCGCTCTAGACCCGCTCTCTCTCATCTCATTCCTACTCTCGCCCCGCTCTGCTCTTCTCTCTCTCTCGCTCTCGCTCTCTCTCCCTCTCTCTCTTTCTCCTGCCAGATCTCTCTTTCTCCAGTTAGCGCTCTCTCTCCTCTTAGATTTATCTCTCTCCATTCAGATCTCTCTCACTCCACTCATCCCAATCATGTAATTGCTAAAAGCATATGTATTTTTGTAACCGAAGTTAGGTATTATATTTGATCCTAGAGTTTATGCAATCCAAAATTTGATTCGTGTTTTGCATTTTTAGGGTTTTATATATACATTTTTAATTATTTATTGTGTTTTTTTTAATGTGTGAGTTTTTGGTACAAATTGAATGTTGATAATGAAAAAAATGAATCATTAGTTTTTGGACAGATCTTGGGATCGTTTAGTGGTAATCTATGTTTTTATGCTCTTACCCTTTTATTTAAAATGCACATTTGTTCCGATTCGTATAGGTTAAGGAGTTTTAAGAAAATTTAAGTGTTAAACATTTAATAATAATCTAAAAAAATTTGATTGAAATAGTTAGTAGACACAACCACTAATTAAATGGATAAATGAGATTTTGTATTGAAAATTTAAGAAAAAAGCAAAAAAAAAAAACCATTTAAATAGTAAGTGGACATCAATGATAAACATTCAATAATGATGTTACACATGTAGAAAAACCCTACACCCGTTCAAGAGGTCTCACTACGGTTGTAGTTAGAACTCTAGAATTGTCCAATTTTTGGACAGTTTGGAAATCAAAAAGTCTCTATTGTACATAATGTTTATGCATATCCTATTTTGGAAAAGTCGGTGGTATCTCTTTATGTTCTTTGGGTGTATACTAGATTGATGTAGTATTTTGTGTTTTCTTAGTTGATAAACTTCAGTAACATATGAACACTCCCATTTTAAGTTGTGTACTTGAAGAACTGTAGGGAGATGCTGGAGAAATTTTCCAGATTATGACATGACATAAGACATTATGAACAATACAAAATATGCATTTTTCGAATGGGATATGACATTTAACATGTAGAGGAGATGGAGTAAATATAAGAGCTAATATATATATATATATATATATATATATATATATATATATATATATATATATATATATATATTTACACTAGAATAAAAACTTAAATATATCTACAGTGAGCATTTATATTATAATGTGTGTTCTTTAAACTTATCATGATGTCGTCGAAAATCAACAAAGTGTGGATAAAAGAGAAAAATGTCGAGACCGATACGTATAGAGATGGGGTGTTATAGTTTCTACATTATGTGCATCATAATAGTTCGAATACTAAATATTCATGTCCCTATAGACATTGTCGAAATGGGAAAGGACATGTTGTTATAGATGATATAACCGCTCATTTAATGACATGTGGTATGGACATGAACTATACCTTATGGAATTTTCATGGTGAGACATTAGTTATTGATTAAGTCCAACCGCCACCTCAATCTATGACACTAATAGAACACGAACATTTTCATGGCCATTTTGAAATACCTGATTCTGACACAGTTCAAAACCGTTCCAGATTGTTGTTTTTGGTGTAGTGATTATTCCTTATCGTGGCCTTTTTAGTTCCCGATAATCCACACAAACTAGGCGAATTGCCCATATTTTAATGAAGAGTTCTAGAGCTTCTCCAAGGTAAAATACTACTCGAATAACTTCTTGGCTTAAAACTATGCACTTGCTCTCACAGCACTCTATCATCGCGAATAGAGCCAACCTAATAAAAAATAGCCTCACAATGGGTCTAAAGCTAATGCCAACATTAAGGCTGCAATTGATCACCGAGGTAGGTAGTAGCTCGCCCCTTTTGCAAATACCACTGGAAAGTCTTAAAATGTCGATAAAATCTATAAGAAATTATAATCCGATCTAATGTTATCCATATGTATAATACTTGTACGCATTGGACCTTTCAAGAGTCTAGATGTAACTACAAGAAACAATCCATGCTAAAAAATAGCCATTCTAAAACCCTACTCATTGTGGTTGATATAAGTGTTATACATAATGTGACACCCGCTTATTTTAATCACAGGTGATCAGTCCTTTACCAAAATATGCAGGAATTTCATTTGGTTCATTCTTAGCATCACTGTCGATTTTTTTTAAATTATTAACCACCTAAGTTAAATAAGGCACTGCAAATTTTATCTTTTTATTAAACAACAACGCCCACAACAATTAGCTGAACTAAAATAACGTAAAACATTCACACAATAACTGAAGTATAGAAAATCAGAATATTTAATAAATAAATAAACAAATGTTGAATAAACCATCGACTCCAAATCACATCCAAATCATAAATCTAACTAAAATGAAAAAAATCTAAATACAGAGTCTCAAACTGAAAAGAATAAATCCAACTAAAAGTCTAAATTGAACGGGCAACATGACCAATTGAAATAAGTGAATATGAATCCTAGACTAGGAATGAAATAACTGAAGCGTCTACTTAAGTTCTACATGCCTCCACAAGTGTTGCAACTATGTATCCCTGGAATGAATCATTCTATCTGGTGTCCCTGTGGCTAAACACCTAAAAGTTTTAAAAACAGATTTGATATGGGTCAGAGCCCAAAACATTTGAGAAATATTTAACTATTATTTAAAATGCAGTAAGAGAAGTTATTATATACATTTTAGCTTCACATGCATTCCGTTGAGTTGTTCACCCCTCAACTATAGTGCACACCTGACGTGTCTTAATAAACCCACCTAGTTATGCTACTCAGCCTAACTAGTCACAATAAGCATCTTCCTAACCACTAATATTCTTAGCCCACCCGTATCGCCCATACGATATACTACCATCAAAATATAATCATTAGCCGAATATTATTGCTGAACAATTATTTATGTTTCACTACTTAGGTTACTTTTAGATATACACTATCTATATCTTCTACTACCACACAAGAGTAGAACAAATCACACGTGTGTGTGTGTGTGTGTGTGTGTGCGTGTGTATCACACTAGCTATATATACAACTCCAGCATCCTTAGGATGAGAACTACGGTGCATTCATACTCTGCTATCAACTCTATGTACCTCACGTACCAAATCAATTCAGAATGGCACCTCGAACCATAAATCAATAAGCACATAATGGAAGCGAACATAGTCCCAATACTTTGGGCTACACACATACCTAATGCACCCAAATGACTGGTCACACTATCATACACTCAAATAGTGGTCAACCTTAAGTTCTATGTTCTGGATCACACATCTAAACCTTGTTGGCATCGCCAAGGTGTGATCGCCCACTACGCGTGGTCTCCTGTGATAGCAGGCGAAGTAGGTATGCTTATACACATAAGAATCATATATTATTCTACTAATCCAAAGAGTTATAATAATATCTTTTATAATTTCAGTAGTTAATATCACATTATTCTACTAATCCAAATCTCGGGTTCATCTCATTTATCTTTGTATCCTCATTTGATTCCCGTAGGCTAATATGTTTAATAAATTTTGACAGGTTCTAGTTTATAATTTTGACTCCCCGACTACCCTTATATATCAATTATATACTATTGTTATTCCATTGTTTTTCCATAATACCAAACTACTCAAGTTATGGTTTCAATAATTTATTTCAAGTTTTACACATAAACTAACAAAATTGCCATTTTCTAAGCAACCAAATCGAGTCGTAAATTTTCTGGCAGATTAAACACCATGTAGTAAAATTATGATTTCTCCCTCTACCAAAGTCCAAATGACCTCATTCAAAGCTCATTGCAAAGATAAGATATCGAAATGTCCAGAAATCTATGTCAAGCAATCTAATTCTAAGTACAATTAAAATAGCATACGTTTAAAATAATGTAAAAAATTCTGGTAGATTGGACAACCTATATTAAAAAGTCGATTGCTCCCTCTATAGACGTAGAACTTTTGAGACATCTATTGAAATCTAAGATCTCATTAAACGCTTATTGGAAATATACGACCTAGAAATTTCTAGACATCTATGTCACACAATCTAATTCTAAGTACAATTTAAATGGCATACGTTTAAAGTAATGTCCAAAAATTCTGGCAGATTGTTATCTTATCTTCATCAATTAAATCCTAAGTTATTCAAGATTTGTGTTCTTCAACTAAGAACCCAACAAGATTCCAACTTTGTGTCTTAAAAATCAAATTTTGGAATATAATCCCAGGATGTTAGATTCTAATACGATTCCCAATCAAAACCATAATCAAATCCCATGAAATCAATCAAGCTAACATGTTTTCATTGTAGAGATAATTCTAAACTAGAATGGACATTATAACAACTCAGTTTATGAAAGTTTAAACACTTACCTTGGATGATGAAGGTCTGATTTCAGTAGTTTGGTGATGGAGGTTGCTCCTCCTTATGTCCTTTTCAATTCTTACGTCATTGGTTGTGTTAGGTGGTAGTGAATGGCATAAAAACCATTTCCTCTTCCTCTCATATGGCCTCTCTTGTTTCTCACTTATTCTAACCCTAGTTTCCACAAGATTATATATCCTTCACAAATTCAAAGGTCTTCTAACCCTTTTTTCCCAAATGATCATAATACCCTTACGTAGTGCCAATTTGGTCTAAAAATGTCTCGAAACCTAATAACAACCCCCGAGTGTAATTTTCTAACTATTTTGACCCATTCGGACACATTGACGTACTCACAATGACTAGTTGGATGACCCACATACCATTCTCATTTTATTTTATATATTAAGTCCTGAAACGACTCACACGCACATCCCGACAAAATTATCATTAACCTTCGTATTTGTCACTCACAACTAATCATAATGCATTCTTAATATTTTATTACTTTTTCACTAAGCAATATTAAATTTAATTCATGTACCTAAATATTAAATCTTATAATGCTAATTAATATTTATTTTAACCCGGATTAGTTTTCCATTTTAATTTAAATAATCTCAATATAAAAATCACTAAAAATACGGGGTGTTACATATAACTACTAATAAAATATCAATAATAAAATCATAAGACCACCTGTCTAAATGAACAAAGTGACTGAATACCAAGTCATCCAAACATACTGCTACGTCTCCACAATCATGACGTAAGATAACACGCCTACCCATTAGGGTATCCACATGTGAAGAAAGCTCAATGATATATATATATATATATATATATATCAAAATCATAGTAAACTCACTACTAATAATAGAATAATAACCCATTGATGTCATAATAATACTCGTGCGCGTGAGTCATAAACATAAACGTAACATTCCCCTAGTGTTATCCCAATAAGACTGGTTACATGTAAGGCATATACAATTAAGTGGTCTCACTCGCCAAAAGTGTAACAATTACCTCTAAAGGAACTACCGATATGATGGCCCTACCGGTAACCCTACTGACCCTATCCCTATGGTCGGTCCTGCTAAAACTGACCTCCTTGACCCTATTCTCAATGGTTATGGCCTTACTAGATATAATTACCTTGGCGTGAATGTCCATAATAACCCTGATTATCTGCTCCTAGAATCTATTAAGGTATACTCCCCCTATGCAGTTCCTTTCATTGGTGAGGTCCTCCCCGACTTAGGGCAATATTACACCATCTTTAGTCTTTCTAGCCTAGCCCGACCCTAATATTCTTTATGTTAGGAACTCCATCCTTCATATAATTTTAATGATCCCGTTGATATAGGAGAACAACTTCCACCAATTAGGCACAAGTGGTGATGGAAGGTCATCCAATAACACCAAAAGAGTCCTTTACGGAAAGATTTTTCTAATACAATATGTCTCCTCATATGGTTGCTAATAAAGTGAATATCCTTCTTTGCCTCTTCATCATCTCTTTCCGTGCCAAAAAATAAAAATAGTTGAACTTTTGTCTACCCGAAAGAGATCTCGGTAACTTGTACCTCATGTTGTTACGGATAGAGAGTGGAAACACTTCTCCTCAAATAATACATTAAGCACATACTAAAGGTCTCACGCCCAATAATTCATAACTCCCGACCAGAATCAACCTCATGTGTGGGACATCTCACAAAGGAAATCCAAATAAGGTACCCTCTCAATATAATTTGGTCTATCCGAATCATTCATCTAGAGTAATGGCGCAAAACTGCCTAATATATTATTATTATAATGAGTACAGGCAAAGGTCTAAAGTAGTCAATGAATGCAAGCGATGGACGCACTCCAGACCCTTGGATATTAGAACGTAGAATGCTCTGATATCAACTATGACACCCCGTAGAATCCATAAATGGATTGATCGGGTCTAATATAAAAATCATGAGAATACAAAATATTTGGAAACATTCTCAACATACGAAATAAATAAATTGAAGTAAATAAATATAACATAAGATAATAAACTAATGGATCAAATAAACATCTATGATACTAATCATTACCATAAGAATCAAATCTAACTCTGGAATATAAATCTCATCGGTATAATATCCATCTCGAAATACAAGTACATGATATATAATCTCTAATTCGAGAAAAATATGAAAAAATACAACCGCCCGAACTAAAATAAAAAATAAATACAAAGTTGTAAATGAGTAATATTGCATGACGCCTACACCCTATGAATGAGTAATATAATGTTTTTAGAGAAACTCCTCCAACGAATAATCTAAGTCCATGGAAGAAACAACAACCTAAGACCTGTGAAAAAAGGCTTAACAACAAGGATTAAACCCAGCAAGTTTACAAAGAGTAAAAATTTAACTGAAGATGGGCCACAATAATAATTCATTTTCCTCCCATATTTAATATTAAATATATTTTAAGTTATTTATTTTGCCGAACCAAAACAACCTAAAATAAGCATGCGGTTCTTCTCCTAGAATGAATACCATGTATACATATCTTAATTAAGTATTCTTTGCTTTCACATTCTTAAGTACATCTCTTGATTTAAGAATCATTTATTCTACTAGAATCTCTTACGTTAAAATAATTCGCTTATTAATCAAAGTACCAATAACAGTCTCTAATATGATTGTGAAAGAGGCAAGTCTAACAGTCTAAAATAATCTCATATTAATGATCTAGTATATACATGTCTAATATATCATTATGGATTCTTGAGTCATAAGTATATGGTTATACATCTCTAGTATAAATCATAATTTGGTAGAATTATCTTTAAGTACGCAATACAAAATGACAGTATAAATCATAATCCAATACTACCATCTCAAAGTACCAAAACACAAAATCACATAATCCAGAATATATGTGAGTTTACAAAACCCACATCAAATCTCATGAGCTACGCTCGAGCGCATAAATAATAGTATGAAGGCCTATTCCTATTACCTTTGGGGATCACTTTTGCATACTAATTATAATTATAGGATGTCCAAATCCTATAATCTCATAAAATTAGAACAACAGATATCACTATGTGTTCACACCAAATGTACGGGCACCACACCAAAGTTTATATGAGAGAATCCTCCCATTAATACCACGCGGGAGACAAGCACTTTCAGCACATAGGATCGGGGTAAATAAGACCTTGGCAGAGCCCGTCGTATCATCATGAATATCATACGTGGTCAACGTCCCCATCAAACCCCTCCTAGTATGTCCCCCTTGAGCACACACATAATCTAGGTATGATTAAACCTAAATCAAGTAAATAAGTACGACTCTACGCACCCGGGTCAGATAAACACGTACAAATCCTACTCAACTAGGTTACACATAAAGTTTCTTATTATTATTAGTTAATACGTACATTAAGTATCATCAGTTGTATATAACATTAACTCGAACTTCAAGTCTCTCCAAACATAGGCACTATCTCACACTTAAATTTTATAAGAATTATCTTAATATAATCATTAGCCTACTCAATGGGTCATAAAAACATTCTAAACTAACGTGTGATCTACACAATCACTAAGCATATATCATTCTCATAAAATATCCCAATACTCGATCTTATACTCAAGATCCTCAAGCAATTACATAGAAATACTATCTACTTAGGGTTTCCTAAAAGTGTCTTACATTCTAGATTTATTCTCTTCGATTAATTAAGAACTAAGCTCCAAATATACAAAAGCCAATCAAACCCAAAGCCAAACACTTTAGATCAAAACAGACTCATAATATCCACCTCGGATTTTCCATAAAACCTCAAAAATTAGCTCACCACAAACATCCAACAAACTAAATTTCTCATCACAACCGTGTGAACGAGAGACTGCTTAACAATATGAACAGACGCCGTAAATCTGAACTGCACCAAAGTCGGGTTTGTTCATCTGTAAACCCCAAGTTACGAACCAAAAAGCCCTATCCTCCTTGAATGACACAACCTAAGGTCCTAACACCTCAAGTACAACTTATTATGATTTATAAACACTTTTAGATCAAAATCCAACCTTCACTAGAAATTTTGGATGATTTAAACAAGGATTTATGCACTAATTTCATATTATGGGGTTTAGAACCCTAGGTTTATAAGTATAACCAACTCATCATAGATTTAATTCAATTTTAGATTAAACAAGAGGGATTTTATATATATCATTACTATGATTAGGTATAATTATCATAATCAGATTACAAGAATATTACGTAGGATTAAACATCAAATTACCGTAATGTATTAACTTGAGATTTAGGTAAAATTTATCAATTAAACAAATTTCAAAAATTAGAATTTAGACTATCACAGATTCTAATGAACTATCATTATACTAACACAAATACAAATCAAATTCTTAATCTATGTAAACTTGCCTTTGGACTAATTGATGAATCACAACCCAAAATCTTTTAATTCTCTTAAACCTCGTGTGCCTTTTCTCGTAAGCTCTCTTGGGTTTCTCCATTGTTTAAATTGAATTTTTAGGCTTGTATAATCACATAATCAAGCTTCCCACAAAATTAGGCTTAGTCCTAATACAAGCCTCAAGCCAATAAACCCAAATAATACTCCAAATGGCCCAAAACTCAACCAATGTCATGTACTAACTCAATGGCCTTAAATCCTACTATTTTAAGTAAAAAAAATGAACATTTTAAACATTCCAAAAATTAACCCGATATATAAAAAAATTAGTATACTAATTATCTTATTATCTTAGATTATAAGCTAGTAGGAGTTAATTAAGTTAAAACTTAATTATTAATTAATTACATGCGACTCGGCATTATAAGAAACTACTTTATGATTGGTGGGACCAGATACTAAGGGAATAATCCAAACAAGAAAAACCCTGACACCTAGTCCCTAACCATTCCATTGTCACCCATAATACCAAGTCACTTAAAATATTTACTTAATGAATTACGTATATTTTTCCAATTTCTATGGAGTGTTAATTCACATAACCCAGCTATGAGTTACATAACAACATAATAATATAATAAGTGACATATCACATGTTACGATAGATAATAAATAATGATTTTGAAATTTAACTAAATGCATAGAAAATAAAAGGAATTATAATTAGTGAGTGTTGAAATCGTGTGAGACCTCAGACCCAACAAGTGCCCTCCACAGGACCTCAGACTGGTTAATGGGGAGGTGTTTCAAGGTGATAAATAAGTATATAAAGTGAGTTGGACCTCGGTTGTGGATCATCCACTGTTATAGAGCGTTTCACTATATATTAGATAATAGAAAGAAATATTAAAATCTAAGAGACCTCTTGAGCTTTAGTTAAGAGAGTCTAAGGTCATGCTGGTCTTTGTTACTAACACATAGGACCTTAGGAAGTAACTAATGGACTTATCTAAGGATGACCAAATCTTAGTTTGGGACTCAACATGATATACATTGTGTAAAAGTGTTTGGAGATAATCCAAATTCTAGTTATTATCTACCAACAGTAGGTTGATAGCGTGTATTGCAATAAGTAGAGACTTTCTTGATCTAATTTTCGTTTATTCTACTTGTGTATGATGATTTTAGTATGTTTCCAATTAACATGACATTTATATATATATATATATATATATATATATATATATATATAAATTCATTCCTTTGGAAAGAGAATGAGTGGACTACAACTGCATGGACGACCCTATACCAAGGTCTGAGGGCTACAATAGCAAGGTGCAGTATGGGAGAAAGGCTTATAGTTGGTGTAGGGTAGTTGATAGTTGTTTTTAATGTATATGGGAGTTATAAATTCTAGTGATAGTGAGTCTTGGTGGTAGGTAGAATAATGTCTATCCTTTATACCTTCCTGTTAGACAAGGTGCAAAAGATTAGACGTCTGAGGGGTCTTGAACTTTTAGAGATTCACCCTTAGGTGGTCCTGTGGAGTGTTGCAATAATATCTCCCCGGGGGAAGGGTTATTGGACCATTGGAAGTCAGTTCTCTTCGCAACGAGGTTCGTTGTACATGTCTAAGATCGAGGGACACTAGTGCTGAGGTCTCTGAGCTCAGTTGTTGAGATGTGGTAGAACGACTGGGTATTTTGGAGAAGTAGTGTGGCAGCTGAGGCCTATTGCATGGGGAAACACTTATATATTTAATCAAGTTGCGTGTAACAATAATACTAACCATCGTAATTCTTGGCATCATGAGATTGCATTGGAAAGGAACTTATATTGAGTGTTTAGGGAGCTGAGATTACTGATGCCATATAAATTAGGGGATATAAAGCAGTCCCTTAGTCTAGTTAGAATTCGTCATCATTCCTATTAATAAATCTCTCTCTCTCTCTCTCTCTCTCTCTATATATATATATATAATCTTCCCCTCCCCATCTCTTACTTTCAGTGTAATTAGTTGCTCTTTACCCTTCTCTTTAGACATAAAATATCTTTTGAAACCATATATCCCTCAAAGGTCTTGAACTGCACACCTCTTTTGATTATAGCCCCTCATATATCTCTATCTTATTCTACGGATCAAGTGGTTGAAACTTCAACCTAACCTCCTAAATGCTTCATTCCCTCTGGCACCTAGGTGATAAACTACTTAGGGCCAAACGATCCCACCTTTACTAATAGAGCCTAGGTGACTTCATGGATCAATAAGAAGGACCTGGTGGAGATCAGAGAGAATTACTAAATCCCCGAGTTTGTCATTCTAAGGGATGAAAAGCATGGTGAAAGGTCTTTTTCTTTGGTTTCCAAACACAACTAATTAAATGTGTGCTTCGTTCTATATGGATCTAGGTTTCCATTACCTCTATTGATGGTGTAAATTTTGAAGGAAATATGGGTAGACCTTTCTCAATTAGTGGAGAACACTTATAGGTATCTAATGGCCACAGTCTTGTCCTTCTGAAAGTCCAGCGGGGGTAAACACGATGTTACCCCAACTCAGTTCTTTAAACTCTATAGGGTTCAAGACTAGAGCAAGACCAAGGATAAAGTCTTGAAGTGCCTTTCCCCAAAGGATCTATTTATCATTGCTAAGGAAAAGCATAACTACCATAAGCAATTAAAGGAGAATTTTTTCTTTGTTATGGGAGATAGTGCCACCCCTGACCTAATGGAAAAAATTGGTTGCCCAACCATCCGGTGCTCTCCCCTGGTTGTGGGTAAGATATCACTTATTTCTAAACTTATCCTTTTACCTATGATTGGAAATTTATGGACGTTCTTCTTTTTATAGTATCTGTTGAGATCAACTAAGGGGAAAATATTAGGTTGATCGAAGTTCTTAATTTGTTCTCCCTTCCCTTTGAGGCCTTTATCACCCTCAACCATGTCTTCAAAAATGGCCTTGGGCCTAATACTAAGGCTGTGGTGCTTGGAGGAGGTGCTTGAATATGTGGTTGGGAGTCCATGGGCACTGAGCCCTTTACCTTAGTTCATAAGAAATGGAAGGTTATCATTGTTGGTGCCTCTGAAGTTCTTGAGGCCTCTGAGGCTAAGGAAGGAAAAGCCAAGGGAAGATTTGAACTCCTCTTAGAATTGAAGAGGTTCTAGCCTCTGTAGAAGGAGTAGTTGTTATGGACTTTGATTGTTCTCCCAGTAAGTATCCCAAAATTTCTAAACTTCTATGTTTATTTTTTACTTAGACCTCAGTAGATGACTTTGAACTCTTATGGTTTCAGTAGATGAACGCGAGTGATGGAAGATGTCCTGACTCTATTCTGAGCGGGCCTCTACCCCACCTACCATAAACAAAGGGAAGATATCCAAGGCCACTATATGCATTAAGTTTAGAATATTGACATATATTCCAGTTCCCACATTTAAATTAGTGTAAGAGCCTAAGCTAAATTATGACCAAAATGAAGGCTCATTGTTAGAGTTAGCCATGAAAGTCCTGCCCTTGCTGTAAGTATCTTCGAGGGCATATACAACCTCTGAAGAAACCCAAGGTGGTTCTTCTATTCTAGGGGACTTATGACACCTAGTCTAAAAAATTATAGATGAGAACTTTTGTAGTTCCCCATCTAAGGGGAAGGAAATTATTGTGTCCCCCTTGAAGAAAGGGGAAATATTGGGTTTGTTGAGGTCTCTAGACAACTTAGCGGTCTAGTTTAAAGAGGAAAAGGAGGGATGAGGTTCTTTGAGGTAGAAAAAAATACTCGAGGCCTTCTTTTTTCGAGGAGAGGAACTTATACCCCCTATACTAAAAAATGTGGATAATAAGTCTCGTGGTTCCCCCTAAAAGGGAAATGAAGTGGAAAATGTTGGAGTTTATAAGGTCTCTGGCTAGCTTAGCGGTCCAGTTTAAGGGGGAGAAGGAGGGCTGAGGTTCTTCGAGGAAAAAAAAATACTCGAGGCCCTCTTATTCTGAGTAAAGGAACTTATATTCCTTTGTTATGTAGGATTCAACATCGATGACCATAACCAACTGTTCTGCTATGGTGTCTACACAGAAGGACAGGGGAACCTGGGCCAACTCAGAGAAGTCGGTTCATCTTATTGGAAATGTACCCTCACACTTATTTATTTTCTTTAGTAGTTTCTTATTTCTTTGACTACTTCATTCTTTTAATTTATCCTTATTTCCTATAGGACCAACACTTAACATAGGCCCTCATGAATAATGCCATTGAGGGTTAGAAAGATTGGAAGAAGGCTTGGCTAAGGCCAACAAATATGATATATCCAAAATGGATCTCCACTAGGTTGTTTGTGATCAACGATTGAAAATGTCTGCCCTAGAGGACAAGCGGAATAGTTTGAGGTCAAAAATTAATTCTTTTGAGAAAACTCAGTTTTTAAATGAGAATATCATCAATGGAAGTGCCTCTCTGATTGTTATTTCTCGTTATTCCATGGTTAAGGTTGAGTAAGAAAGTGTTAAGGCCTTGATTAAACACAGGGTGGTCATGGAGGCCCTATAAGATCAAGTTCTCAAGCTCTTAGGTGCCAACAACAATCTTCTCGACTCAACTAAGGATATTGACCTTCTAAAGAAAATAATGTATATCTTAATGTTGTAAAGTAACTACTGACGTTTAAGGGCAAAGAATTAGAGGAAGAGAACTCTGAACTTGAAGTGAAGTATGCTGAGCTTCATAGGAGTGTTAGCTCTGCGGTGAAGAGTCAATTGGATGCATATCTTTACTCTAAATCCTACCATAATTTTCTCTTACAAAAGTATGCTTCGGGCTTTGAAGCCTATAAAGCCAAGTTTTGATGCTCTTCCGAGAGGTTGACTTTTCCAGTCTCTTTCCTAAGGACCCCTAATCTATCGAAGAAAGCTCTGATTATAGGAGCAATAGGGAGGTGAATATATTGAGGTCTCTGTTCCGATAGCTACAGAACAGGAGGCCAAGAGTGTAGCCCATGATCCCCCGTCTGCGCCCAAAAATGAAGCCCCTACTGCTTTATTTGTACCAAGCCCCTGGTGAAGAAACTTGTAATATCTGAAAAGGAATTCGAGATTGAGCTCAAGCTTTAAAAAAAGGATTTTTATATGTTTTTGCCGCTTTTTTCCTTGGCCCACTTGATGTAATCCCCAAATTCTCAAGTTTTTAATGATAATGGATTAGTTTTGAAAATTTTGACTTCTTCTTTACTACTATTTCTTTTACTTTTCTTTGACAAGGAATGTTTACTTTTGCATATGTTTTTTCGAGGTCTGCCCAGTAGATGATATCCCCTTATCCACCCCATGATTTCTTGGTAAAATAAATAAAATTGAATTACAATCCTTCTGAGGAGGATATGAGGGTCCATTGACATTTTTTGTGTAAATTTGGCAGCCTTTGATGTCAAAATTGAGGTTCACGCATGGATCATGATACCTTAAAACCATAATAATAGGAACAAGTAACTTGTTATTTTCAAGATTAAGGATCTCAACATGAACACTTAACACCCCCCCCCCCCCCCCCCACAATTTTTTTTAAAGAAATGAAGTAAAAAATAAATTCGTTAAGGATCTGAAGACCTTAGATTTACAATTAAACAGGGGTAAGATCATTCTGGTTTTTAAAAAGGTGTTCTATAAAAGGGTTTGAAGACCTCTGGACTTAACTAACTAATGATGAAAGCCTTAGAAGTTTAAAATATGAGATTTCACAATGGGTCTTAAGACCTTTGAACCATATTCTACTAGTATGAAAGCCTTATGGTATAAAATATGAGGTTCGATAATGGGTCTTAAGACCTCTGAACGATAGTCCGCTGGGACGAAATCCTTATGGTATAAGATCTGAGGTTCCACAATGTATCTTAAGACCTCTAGACCATATTAACTAAGGGTTAAAATCCTTAGAAATTTTGGACTTTGCACCTTTGTCTCAAAGATGGAAATCTATTTTTTTTTTCACAAAACATATTTTTTAGGTGCAAAAGTGGTCCTTTTAGGCTGACCGTTTTGGGTACTTAGACCTTAGCCGACTTAGGAAGAATCAAGGATGAACCTTAGTAATTCCTCTAGTCCCTTTTGGGTCATTAGACCTTAGACTATTTCTTCTATACAAGGATGAATGGCTTACAACTCTTGCTAGGTCGTTTAAGACCTTAAAGACTTTTGGATCCAAGGAGGAAATCCTTACAACTCCAGGAGTCATTTGTCTAAGGTTTCTTGGACCTCAACCATTTTATTTAGATCAAAGGATGGAAGACTTGAAACTCATGGTGGGTCCTCAGACCTTAGATTAAGCCTGAATCCAATGTTGAAGCCTTATAACTCACATTAGGTCCACACACCTTAAGTTAACCTTGGAGTCAGGGATTGAAGTCTTGTAGCTCATATTAAACATTGTATTGAGACGTCATAGGCAGAAAAAAGGTTTATTTTCATTTCGTTTCAATAGTAGAGTACATCATTGGAAATATTTCTTAAGATGTTCTATATTCCAAGGGCGACGAAGTTCATATCCATCAATTTTTTCCAGATAATAGCCGCTCGACCTTGCTATTTTAGCGACCACATAAGGGCCTTCCCACTTAAGGCCCTACTTCCTCTCACTTGGATTTCTGGTGGAAATGGTGACCTTTCTCAAGGCCAAGTCCATCACTTTGAATTATGTGTAAAAGTTTCTTGTTGAAGTAAGAGGTTGTTATTTGCTTGTCAGCAACCATTATGAACAGTGTAGTTTGTCTCCTCTCTTCCACTTATTTAAGGATCTATTGAGGCCCCATCATTCGCATTTTTATCTAGATGAGATACCTTTTGTATTTTTATCTTGATATTGGTTGGGACAACTACCTTAGTGATAAGTCCAAAGAGAATGGAGTTCACCCATTGGGCCCCTGACTGTAGTTTTATAGGCCCATGTGATGCTTGGCAGATCGTCAGTCCATATACCCTTTACTTTTCCTAGCTTCATCTTCAAACTGTGGAAGATGGTTTGGTTCGTTACCTCAACTTGGTTGTTCACATGAGGATGGATCGTAGATGAATAGTGGTTACTTATCCCATAGTATAATCAAAACTCTTTGAAGATAAGTTTCTTAAATTATTTCTCATTATTAGAGATGATGACACTTAACAAGATAAACATGCAAATGATTATTTTATAAATGAAATTGGGGGTCCTCTTTTCAGTAATGGTGGCCAAGGGATCAAACTCATTCCACTTATTAAAGTAATCAATCGCCATAATGAATTTTTTTTATGTCCTTTATTGAGAGGCAGGGTCAACTAAATCCAAAACCGTTGAGAAAGAGGTCATCAAGTTATAATTGAGGCCATTATCTCAGCTGGCTGATTTGGAACGCAGCCAAAGCTCTAAAATTTATCACAACACTAAACCAGGTCTTTGGCTTCTTTTCCCAATGTAGTTCAGAAGTATCCTTGCCTCAAGACTTTATAGACTAAAGTATTGGGGCTAGAGTGGGCACCATATACTCCCTCATGGAGGTTTTTAAGGACATAACTGTATTTCGATGGACTGAGGCATCGATGAGGTGCTGATCAATACCCATTATTCAATAGGATCCCATTCTCTAGATATCTTGAGGATAAGGACTTTAATCATTTGGCTTGGAGATCATCCTTAAGTTGAGTCTGTCTCTGAGGGCCTTGATCAACCTCTTCAATGTTGATTTAGATCTAGGTAAACCTCAGTGAATTGATTGACTAGGAATTGAGAGTCACTAATAGCCTCCACCCATTCTGCTTTAAAATGAATGGTGAAGCCTAGGCCTTCTAATAAGGCTTCATACTCTGCCTCATTTTTAGAAGAATTAAAAACAGGGGGCAAGAAAAATTACACCTCCTTCTTGGATCACAAGGCAAAGTCTAGCTCTATTTCCTGAGTTTTTGGATGGGGTATCTACATGTAAGACCCATCTTCGAAAGATGGGGACTATATCTTGGAATAATGGTTGTTTGGGATCTTTGGTCACTAGTGTTTCTTTTCTTGAGATTTTGAGCTCTTACTATACTTCCTCTAGGTTGCTGAACTCTATAATGAAATCAGATAAGGTCTGAAATTTGATGGCATTCCATAGTTAGTACATGATATACAATTACCACAACTCCATAAACCACTTGACAAGCCTCCCTAAGGTATTAGTCTTGTGGAGGATTTGTCAGAGAGGTTGGTCGATCATGACCATAATAGTGTGTGACTGGACGTAGGGCCTTAGATGTTTGACTAAGGTGATCAAGTAAAAAGATAGATTTTCCATCCTTGGATATTTTCTCTCCAATCCTTAAAGAACCCAAAAGACATAATATACTAGATATTGGACCCCATATTCTTCTCGAATCAAGGATGAGCTTATAGTGGTTGGGGAGGCATCAAGGTGTAAGTACAAGTATTCTATAGTGATGGTTCGGGATAGTACCTAGGTACTTCTTAAGGACTTAGAAAGATTCCCCATCCTTTGAAGTCCATTGGAATGACTTCTTTAGTATTTTGATGAAAAGAAAGTACTTGTATGTAGCTTTCGAGACAAATTGATTGAGGGAAACAACTCTCCCAATAAAGACCTCCTTAATTTTTTCTTGGGTAATCTATGAAAAGTAGAGGTTGGATCTTTTTTGGGGTGGCCATTATACCATGCTTAGTAACCATAAAGACTAAGAACTTGCCTCAAACTACCCCAAAAGAATATTTCAATGGGTTAAGGCTCATTTGATTCCTTATGAGGATGATGAAGTTCTCCCTGAGGTTATGCACATGATCCTAAGCGTTTAGACTCTTGACCAGCGTATCAACGATGTGGACTTTTATAGATTTGATAATGTGTTATTTGAATATGTTGTTCACCATTCGCTAATATGTCACTTATGTATTCTTCAGTCCAAAAGTAATAGCTTTGTAGTAGTAATTACCTTTGTTCATGATAAATGAAATATTTTCTTCATCAATGGGATCCATTTTGATTTGATTATACCAATAGCTAGAATCCATAAATAATAAAATATAATGACCAGCAGTTGAGTTAACTAAAGTGTCACTGTGAGGTAGAGGATATGAATTTTTAGGACATGCCTTATTGAGATCAGTGAAGTCAACACACATCCATCATTTCTTATTATCTTTGGGCATGAGTACCTCATTTAAGACCCACTATGTATATTTTACTTATATGATGAAATTAGATTCTAAGATCTTATTAACCCCATCAATAATAATTTTCTTTCTCTTGGGGCCAACGAAGCTTTTCGTTACCCATACCAGCATATGGTTTGGGTCCGTTAAGATTGTGGACCATGACCTGTGGGTCAACCCTAATCATATCTGAATGAATCCAAGTGAACACATATTTGTTTGTTTTAGGAACCAGGTCAGCTCCTCTCTGAAGGGAGGAGTTCAGACTAGCCCCTATTTGGACGAACTTGGTGGGATCTTTTTCATTAATGCAAATGGTGATCAGAGCCTTAGTTGTCTCAACCCTTTTATTTTTTTCTTCCTCTCATGGATCCAAAGTATCCACATTCATTAACTCTATAGTGGGAGCTTATTTATCTTAGTTATAGGGGTAGGACATGGTTGGGAATGCAACACTTCTTTGCAAACTTTATGGGACCTACGACAACCCTTGGTAGGTTTCAAGTTACCTTTTATTTTCTCTCATAGAAGTGTTGTATCACTTCCTGGCATTCTTTTAGTCCTCAAAACACTTTTCCCACACCGATGGGGGTTGGTAACCTCATCACTATCCTCCGAGTTGATATGATAATATCTAAATCATTGAGCAAAGGTTTGTCAAATATCACGTTGTAGGTCAAGGGTTGGTGCACCACTATGAACTTTTTCCAAATGGCTGTGTAATAATCTTTCGAATCGATTATGAGGGGGAGAGTGACATACCCTATGGAATGGGTCCATTATTCGTTGAACTCAATCAAATGGGTGGTGATAGGTTGCATGTTCTTCATGGTAAGGACAATGGCCTTAAAATCATCCAAGAATAACATATCAGTTTAGCTCCCACTATCGAACAATACCTTCTTCATGTTGGCATAGCTCATAATCACCATGATGACCAAGGTCTTTATGAGGGGGAGAATTATCCTAAGGTGTATTTGGAAAGATTATCATATGAACTCCTTTTGGGGATTTTCATACTGTATGATTCTGATTTATAAGGACTAAACTTCCAATTAAGTCTTAATGTAGTTTTGACTTATTCTCGAAACATAACATATTTGAGTCATAGATAGTCTGATACCACGAGTCTATGACGTATCGAAGATTAATTGAAGACGTTGCGGCAAAGCTACATGGAATTAATCAAGCTGAAGTTTAATTAGTACAATTTCTCATCTTCAAGGTTGTATTGCATTTCGAGATCACACAGGTATGAATGCATAATGTTAATGAAACTCAGAATTTTATTTTACAAAAAATAAGGATGTTATTTTTTAAAAGAAAAATGTTTTAATTGTTTACACTTCGTTTATGTCAGATAAGGACGAATGATAATTGAATAAGAGTTGGTTTTAATCAAAACTCTATTTAAATTAAGAACTCTATCTGACGACGTCGTTCAAACGACATTTGATGTCGTTCAAACGAGATCCACTGTTGTTCGAATGACGTGGCATCTCGCTCGAATGAGAATCCGACACCGACTCAATTTTATTATAAATAGAGGTGTCTTGGTTCCTCTAAGTGTGTGAATTCTAGAAAAATAGTTTTACGATCCCGAAACCTGTTTGCATATGTTTTCTAAGGCTTTAAAGGCATAAACACATCCTTAGAGTTTGCAAAGATCCGAGCTTTCATTATCATAATGTATATGTGATCCTTGCTTCACTAAGTTTGGTTTGTTCATCTTTGGATAACTTTTGATTGTTGGTTTTGCAGTGGAGAAGCGACGGTCATCGTGTTCAACATCACAGACATATCAAGCCATATCGGTGGACACCGAGACATTTGTGGAGTCAAGTGTTACGGACAAGCATCGTGGAAGATGGAATTTCTGCGTGTGCAATACTGAAGAACAGTAGAAGATCAGAAGGAGCGTCAAGACCCGTGGGGATCAAGTCTGTGTGTAAGGCTAATCTGCCTTTATAAAACCATTGTTCATAGTGATTGTCTGGCTTGGGCCGTCCGAGGTTTTTTCTCGTTTTGGGTTTTCCCTCATAAATTCGTTGTTGTGAGTATCTTTACTTAACTTTACTTGATTTAATCTCTAGATGCATGTTTTGGATTAATCAAGATAAAATCTGGTTAAGTTAATTTGTGTCACAACTTGGTTTGATAAAATTGAAAAAGAGTTTTCAAAAAGAGAAAGTTGATTTGCATTCATCCTTAACTTAACTCTGCAAAAGTAAAAGTTATATTTTGGGGACCTACAAATTAGTATCAGAGATAAAAATAAATTTTTATTGTGTTTGATCCCTCTTGCTTGTAAGGATGAATTTTGGAAATTATGATAGTTTTTGCACTACTGTTTTTGATGGTACTAACTATGCTTATTGGAATATGCGTATGAAAAATGCCTTTAAATCGATTGACGAGCGTGTCTGGTTAGCTGTTGAAAAAGGTTGGTCAACACCTGTCACACGAGAGGGTGAGGTCACTAGTTTGAAACCCGTTGAGTCATGAACTGAGACTGAACATAGGCTTGTATAGTATAACTCTAAAGGGCTGCATGTTATTTCCTCACATGTCACACCTGAAAAGTATAACCGTATCAAGACTTGTGAAACTTCGAAAGAAGCTTGGGATATACTGGCAATCACTCACGAGGGCACGAGCACGGTTATGTCATCTAAGTTGCAAAATTGCACTACACAGTTTGAGACGATTACGATGTTAGAGAGTGAGACATTTGATGAGTTTTACACTAGGTTGTCCACTATTGTTAATTCGGCGTTTAACCTAGGTGAAAAAATTCCCGATAACCGTGTGATTAAGAAAATTTTGTGATCATTTCCAAATAGGTTTGATGCTAAAGTGGCCGTTATGAATTCCCTTGGTATGCTTGACTCGTCGAAACTAGAAGAGTAGATGATTTATAAACCTATGAACTTGATATGTTTACCTCCAAGCAAGTGCCTAAGAAATAGAAGGGCATTGCTTTAAAAGCCCGAAAGAAGGAGTCTAAAGTTTCGAATAACGACTCCGATTCTGACTTTGAGGATGTCGTCTTCTTGGCAAGAAAGTTCAAGAAATTTCTTCAAATACATAAGCAATCATAAGATTTTAAAAAGTTTGAAAAATTCAAGAACAAGGGAGATTCTACCCCTGAGGATAAAGGTGAGAAACCTAAAAGAGATGAGTCAGATAAGTGTTTTGGGTGTGAGGGGTATGGTCACAAAGTTAAACGGCGTCCCACTAGACTTACGAAAGAGGGCAAGCAACCAATTTCATACAATGCCACCTTAAGTTATAGTGAACCGAAAGAGGGAGAGAGTTCCCCCATTGAGAGTAACTTTATTTCATTTATGGCATGTCATGTGAGTGATGACGATATATCTTCCCACGGGGATACTCATGTGCATGACACTTTCGAGGCTGTTAAGAGTGCTTCCCGAGAGGGTGATGGTTATGAGAGCGAGGATGAAGAGATCTACATAGGAGGGTTTCAAGTTACATTTTGAGAGTTGTATGAGGAGATGGTGAAGGCTAAAAAGGCTAACTCAAAATTGCAAGCTAAGATGGAAGAGCGTGCCGTAGAAAATAATGATGTGTTGATTGAGGATCTTAGGTCATGGGAGAAGAAGCTCAGCGAGAAGTTAAAATACGTCGAGAAAGAGAGAGACACCCTTAGAGGTTTAATAGAGGCCTTGAAAAGGGAGGTACTAGAGTTTGAGGAGTCTAGGCGTTTACTTGAGTCTAGGATTAAGGAGTTAGAGGAGAGTTTGAGAGACTTGTCTAGAGTTAAGTTTGACTTGGAGGCTATAAGTGAGAAGTTGGATAGGATGCTAGGCACCATCCAAATTAAGATAGATAGGGGAGGTATTGGCTTTTATGATCGTGTTGTTCCCATTCCCCCCGCACGTGTGAGAGAGCCACATAGGAACGTTAGAAAAGGTCCACAGATAGGTCACTTTCAATACCATTGCCACACTTGCACGTTTTGTGGTAGGAATGGTCACCTTAGAAATTTTTTATGACCTTAGGAGTGCTCCTCGTAATTTTAGGAAGTTTAGTAATAAAGTTGCCCCGATTCCCCCCACCCCCATGCGTCGTTACACACCTACTTGGGTTAGGAAGTCGAATTTGGTAGCTTTAGGAATAAAACTTCTTGGATCTCATATGGTTGCACTTGATTCTTCCCACGCTAAATCTAAAGGTTGAGTGTGTTACCATGTTTATCATTTTGTATTATATTTTTCATTTATTGTTTTTTCATTTGAAAAATACAAAAAGATTTTGTTTTTGATAAAATTTTTGAAAAATACACAAAGATTTTATTTGAGTCAAAATATTTCGAAAAACAACCAAAAAGATTTTTGGTTTTGTTTTTTGTGTCGTGAGTTAACATGTTTGATGTGGCATATTGGTGTACTTGGACCCCCCTTACTTCCATTATTCATGTGTCTAGGATATTTGGTCATTATTATCGATACTTAGATTGATCTTAACCATTGTATATGGGGTTGTTTCGAAGTTGATTTGCATTTTGATTCGACTTTGTATTTGTGCCATCTTTGCACACATGCACGAGTTTCTGGCTACTCTTGCATATTTGAGTTTGGTGAGACGTTCTTATCTCAATTTTGTCATCTATGCGTAAATATACTTTTGGAGGAAGTGTGCATATAATAACCGTTTACCTTTCAGCATTTTAACCCATATTGAAAATATGATGAGTGTATGGGAAAGGGTTGCGAGAATGTAAAATTGACTCGTCGTGAAATCCACCGTTTAAAAGAGCTCGAGAAAATTCATAGGGCAATAAAATAATCATATGCCAAAATGGGCCAAATTAGTTTATTCATTCAAAAGAAAATATGATATATTATTGAGGGTGCTTGGATGGATTAAAAATTTAAACGGGTTTGCACAAAGAATCCTAACATTGAAAAATCGTATCATGACGCTATTGTTTGTAGAATCATCAAAATTTCGAATTCATATGCATGATGTTTGTTTAGTTCATTAATCTCACACTTTAATTGTCATATATGACTATAATAAAGTTTGATGACTGATTGCTATTAATGAGAGCTTCTTGATCGTTTTGATGTGTTATAATAATGATTCCTTTGTTTTAGCTCACGCACATACATTCCATGTTCATGTTTAGGCACATCGATGCTATGTTAGCATGTTACTCATATTTGTTTAGTTTTTAGTTTTCTTAGTTTTGCAATTGTTTCGCAGTTTTGGAGCCCCTTCCAGTTTGAATTTTCATGATTTTTTTTTACTGGGCAACACTGTTTAATTTTATGAGACGACTGTGAAAAATTTGTCAATGTCGTTCTAACAACTTACTATTTCGTTCGAGCGATGTCACATTTTGTTCGAGCGACATTCCTGGCTCGTTCGAATGTTAGCCCTGGTTAATCTGATTTTGATTTTTTCAGGTTGTTACTCTGTTTCAGTACCTTGCTGCATATTAATTCATATTTTGGTACTGGGTTTCTGTTTATGCAGTTTACATTGCTCATTGACATATTTTACTGCATTGGTTCGTTTATCACACCTGCTTATTCTGGTCATTGACATATTTTACTTCATTGGTTCGTTTATCACACCTGCTTATTCTGATATATTTTTTATTTGATTCATTATTTGCTAGCTACTGATTTGACATTCCTTAATCGTATTTCGCTGTTAGTTTCATATTTATCTAGCATAATATGCATTCAAGAAATCATATTGGTATATCACATGCCAGATTTGTTTATCTTTTCATCGGATTGTCTATTGGAGACAAAAAATGGGAGAAATGTCTGTAATGTAGGGGGAGTTTATGTCACTTTTACATATTGGTATTCATATTGATTTATATCATTTGTTCCTCTATACTTCACTAGGTTTTTGTCTATTTAATGTGTGTAGGTATGCTTAAAGATATTCGAGATTTCAAGTCTACATCACAATCATACATTTGAGACAGTTTCATGCTTGCCGATCCATTGTTGAAGAATCTTATCCTGTACTGATGATGTATTTTTCATTTTGGGTTTTATGGGATAGGATTTAGACGTTATACGGATTGAAGACCCGACTTTGGCATTTTCACTGTTGGTTTTATCCCGGAATAGTCAAGGGGGAGATTCGTAAGGACTAAATTTCCAATTGAGTCTTAATGTAGTTTTGACTTATTCTCGAAACAAAACATGTTTGAGTCATAGATAGTCTTTTATTGTCTGATCCCATGAGTCTATGACGTATCGAAGATTAATTGAAGACGTTACGACAAAGCTACATGGAATTAATCATGCCGAAGTTTAATTGGTACAATTTCTCGTCTTCAAGGTTGTACTGCATTCCGAGATCACACAGGTATGAATGTATAATGTTAATGAAACTCGAATTTTATTTTACAAAAATAAGGATGTTATTTTTTAAAAGAAAAATGTTTTAATTGTTTACACTTCATTTATGTCAGATAAGGACGGATAAGAATTGGATAAGAGTTGGTTTTAATCAAAACTCTGTTTAAATTAAGAACTCTATCTGACGACATCGTTCAAACGACATTTGATGTCGTTCAAATGAGATCCATTGTCGTTCGAAAGATGTGGCATCTCGCTCGAATGAGAATCTGACACCGACTCAATTTTATTATAAATAGAGGTGTCATGGTTCCTCGAAGTCTGTGCATTCTGGAAAAATAGTTTTATGATCCAGAGACCTGTTTGCATATGTTTTCTAAGGCTTCAAAGGCATAAACACATCATTTGAGTTTGCAAAGATCCAATATTTCATTAGCATAATGTTTATGTGATCCTTGATGCACCAAGTTTGGTTTGTTCATCTTTGGACAACTTGTGATTGTTGGTTTTGTGGTGGAGAAGCGACGGACATCGTGTTCAACATCGTAGACGTATCAAGCCATATCGGTGGACACCGAGACATTCGTGGAGTCAAGTGTTATGGATGGTCATCGTGGAAGATGGAATTTATGCGTGGGCACTATTGAAGAACAATAGAAGATCAGAAGGAGCGTCAAGACCCATGGCGATCGAGTCCGTGTGTAAGGCTAATATGTCTTTGTAAAACCATTGTTCATAGTGATTGTTTGGCTTGGGCCGTCCGAGGTTTTTTCCCATTTTGGGTTTTTCCTCGTACATCCAGAATTGTGAGTATCTTTACTTAAATTTACTTGCTTTAATCACTAGATGCATGTTTAGGATTACTCAAGATAAAATATGGTTAAGTTAATTTGTGTCACAACTTGGTTTGACAAAATTAAAAAAGAGTTTTCAAAAAGACAAAGTTGATTTGAATTCATCCTTAACTTAATTCTGCAAAAGCAAAAGTTATATTTTGGGGACCTATAGAGGTGAGATTTCTTGGCTATTGACAAAGGTCCGACTCCGATAAACGCTTCAAAAATAGTTTTCACATCAGTCAAAGGGATGTTTATGTTTTTGTTACACTAGCCTTTTTCAGTGTCCTTAGTTACAAACTTCTTGATATAACCCCTTTTAATCACTCCTTAAATGGTTTCCTTGAGTCTGAAGCAATCATTGATGTTATGCCCATGGTCTTTATGACTTCTACAATACTTTGACTTGTCACTCCCTTCCTCCGTAGACCTCGTGAGTTTTAAGGTAGGTAGGAGATCCTGAGATTCTATCACTTCAAATACCTCTTTCATAGTAGTAATGAGTAGAGTGAAATATTTTTCTTCTAGAGGACCACTTTTTTACCTCCATTTTTAGTTTTCTTAGTCTTGGCTGACTCCGGGGGTTCTCCAGGGCGAAAGAAGACACCTTTCCTATTTTCTTACTGGGTGAAGGCTATGAAATGATTTTTTTACTGCATCCTCAACATTCATGTATTTTAAAACCCTCTTTATAAGCTCAGCCATGGATTAATGGGGTCTTTTACTAGAAGAGCTTAACGAATCTTCTTATGTGAGACCCCAAATAAAGGTTGTTTGTTGAATCTCTTGTCATACTCTTTGACAATTTTACCAAAATTTTGTATAATGTGGATGAGACAGGTAACTAGCTTCCTCATCTTTTGTGCCCCTATGAAGTTAGAAAATACCTTGCTAACTTTGTGAAATTTCTAATGGTCCTTAGTTTGACTTTGGCAAACCATGGCCTAGCCATTATCCTTAGAGTATTGGGAAAGGCTCTACAAAAGACATCATTTGAGGTGTCTTTATGGATAATGAGGGACTTGTAAGTCTCTAGATGGTCCATGTGATCTCTGGACCCATAAAATAGCTCAATACTAGGCATCTTCTACTTAAGGGAAAATGTAGTGCTAGACCTCATCGAAGAAGGAAGTAATATATTCTCGATTGATAGATCTATAGTATTAGGAGAAGGCATCTTATAGTGATTGAGGAAAGTTTGCAACCGATCTTTCATATTCTTTATATCATTATCCCAGGGTCTAGCTACCCTGAAACCTCCTTCAGATTTCTCTCCAGGTAATGACAACCTATCCCTAACGGGGTTTCTAGTCATTGAACTTTGTAGGGCCTTCGCCACGTCCTCTGGGTCATTCTCCCCTCTAATCGGGGCTCACAGTTTTCTCTTGTTCTACCAGGCTCTGATATGTCTATTTCATCCACCATAAGTGGTAAAGTAAGACTACTAATAACACCATTGAGTTGTTCCTAGAGATCCTTCGAACGATATTCTATTTTTTAAAAGAATGATCTAACTTGGAGTTAGTTGTAGTCTCAACGAAGGCAAAGTTTGTATCTAAGATGAATGGAACTTTTCGTTCCCGCAGACGGTGCCAAACTGGTGAGTGTTGAAATCTTGTGAGAAGTCAGACCCAATAAGTGCACCCTATAGGACCTCAGACAGTTTGGTGGGGAGGTGTGTTAAGGTGATAGACAAGTTTCTAAAGTGGTTATGACCTTTGCTGATGATCTTACGTCAACCTTCAGAGGGTGTTTAACTGTATATTATATCATAAAAACAGTACTAACCCAAATGACCTCAGGAAGTAACTAGTGTACTTTTCTATGGATTTCCATGTCGTAGTTTGGGTCTTAACAAGATATAAAATATGAAAAACACTTGAAGATGATCCAAACTCTAGTTATTTGCTACCAACAATGGGTTGATAATGTGTATTACAACGAGTAGAT
This sequence comes from Sambucus nigra, assembly GCA_949130495.1. Lineage (NCBI taxonomy): Eukaryota > Viridiplantae > Streptophyta > Magnoliopsida > Dipsacales > Adoxaceae > Sambucus > Sambucus nigra. The sequence goes on from OX422214.1 coordinate 350,065,273, forward strand.
ACTTGCTTGATCTATTTTCCCTTTGTTATGTGTGCGCATGATGATTTAGTATGTTTTTTATTAATTAGCTTGCCGTTTACCGTTCATATATATATATATATATATATATATATATATATATATATAGAGAGAGAGAGAGAGAGATATTCCCTTGGAGAGAGAATGAGTGGATTGTAATAATATGGTTGGGCCTTTTCGGAGGTCTGACGACTACAGCATCAAGGTAGAGTGTGGGAGAAAGTCTTTCAGGCAGTGTAAGGAGGTTGATGGTTGCATTTAATGTGTATGGGAGTAATCAATGCTAGTGGGAGTTAGTGGTAGCAGTAGGTAGAATAATGTTTGTCCTTTCTACCTGCTTGCAAGATAAGGTGCAAAAGCTTAATCGGATGTTTGGGGGGTTTGGAACTCGTAGAGGATCCCCTTAAGGTGGTCATGTTGTGTGTTATAATAATATTTCCCTCGAGGAAGGGTTATTTAACCTCTATAGGGCAGTTCTATTAGCACTATGGTTCGTTGTACATGTATGAGATTGAGGGACAATTGTGTTGAGGTCTTTGAGGTCAGTTTCTGAGATGTGATAGAATGAGTGAGCATTTTGCAGTGTAGTGAGGCGACTGAGGCCTATGACATTATTGTGGTCCCTTGTCCTAGGTAGCTATGGTCTTAGGAGCTCATTTATGGCCTTGCAGAGTCTTGTGATAGACCTTAGGACCTTTTCTCTTGCATGAGTGAACATGAAAGGGTTTTTAACCCTCAAAAGTTTTTCAGTAAAATATGGTATCATCATTTATTGATGATAGTTTGTTGAAGTGGAAACATTCATTCTAGTAGTGGCTATTACACTGATATTATGTCGCAAGTCATTCAAGCCCAAGAATTTAAATCTTTTACCAGGAGATAGTGTACGAATTGTTGTTGGGGAGGAGTTCCATTTCTTGTTTTAATGAAATAAGAGGGTTGTGTTTCTAAGGGATATTGATTTTAAGAAAGGGTCCCAAGCTAAGAAAGGCTATTTTGGATGAGGAATGTGATTCTTTAGTTATTGTACATCCCTTGGGATACCATATGTATCATAAGCTAAGGAATTGATGTTGGTGATTAGGTGTAGTAGAAATTAGCATAGTTTATATCTATGGGTGACCCTGCCATAGTAAAGGTAGAGCAACAAAGATATATGGAGAATTACAACTGTTAAGATTCCAATGTAGAAGTGTGAGAGTAGATTCATTGATTTTATCATGAACTATCGAGGTCCCAAAGTGGACATGGGGTCATCTAGGTCATGGGCATCAGATTGACCAGGTTTATTAGAGTTACAATGAAAGACCTTAGTGCGTGGTAGGTCAAAGCCTAAGTAGATTATATTTATTATTGTTATGACATTATGAGAATGAGATATTCTTAGACTTATGAGTTAGGTAAATAAAAGAATCACATTTTGTGGACAAAATTCCATGTTGATTTGAGTATTGAGCTGTTATTTTCATATGACTTGTGTTATGTTATTTAATGATTTGAGATGCTGGATTTTCACTATTGTTCTTAGTAGATTGAGATATAATCGTGAGATGTCATGTGTAGTGGATTATGTTACTGAGTTACATGTTGATTTGATAGTATTTCTACTGATGTAAGCGGACTCATAATAATCCATTAAGATAAATAATTAAGTGACTTAGTATTATGGGCGCTTAAGGAATGTTCAGAGGCTAGGTGTTGGGGGTTTCCTTATTTGGGTTACACTATATCATATATCTCCAATGATTACGGTTTTGACTCATGAACGCAAGTGTGGGTTATGATCTTCACCTGTGATAATATTAAGCGAGACAAAATTATGAGTCACGATCGCCATTCGTGACCCATAGGGGAGAACGCGGGTCACAATCTCCAACCATGACCAGGCACCACGCTGGGTTATGGTCTATGCTCGTGATCCACAGGGGGATTTCTGGTCACATTCATACCCCGTGTACACTTTCACGGGTCTGGTCACGGTCAATAACCGTGACCCGTACTTTTTTTTAAATATCTTGGTTACTGGTCTAGTCATGGTTTATGACAGTGACCACTATTTTTTATTTTTAAAAATAGTTCTTTCGGTCATGGGTCTGATCACGATTTGTGACCGTGATCTCTATTTTTCATTTAAAAAAATTTCTTTCTATCATGATCTAGAATAGTGACCACCGTTATTTTTTATTTAAAAAAATTCTTTTGGTCACGTTCAAGAACCGTTATCCAATAAAAAATTAAAAAAAATTAAATTTATTTTTCTACATTCCAAAAAAAAAAAACTGTAAATTTTACAAACTTGTTTCCAGTTCCAAACATAAATATTTAGCCAATATGTAAATTAAACTAACGCATGCTTGCATGAACAAAAACTAAAATGCAATGCATGATTACGTGAATATGTACAACATAAAATAAAATAACACGAATTTTGCTTGAATATGTACAACTTAAATAAAAACACAACAAATGCTTTCGTGAATATGTTCTAAATATTTCTTCTTCATTGAGGCCTATAAATAAAACTTCAAAAATGTCAGAAGTGATACGTAACAATGGACTACAAAAAAGTCACAAGTGGTAAATAACAAGTGGTGAGTAACAATGGACTTGAAAAATGTCATTAGTGGTAAGTAACAATGTTTAACGACATGTTTTCAGGACTAAATCTAACTATTTGTAATTTTTAGTCATTTTCTCAAACAGGGCGTCCCGTGACTAAGCAATCAGTTGCTATGTGTTACGTTGGTCTCGTGGGAGGTGTTTGTGCCTCTTATGGGGGTGTTTGGGGGTTGTTTTGCATTTTCACCTTTCAATAATAAGTTTTCAAGCCTAAGTCTAACTACTTACAATTTTTGGTCATGTTCTCAAACCGAACATCCTGTGACACGCGATCAGTTGCTACATGTTATGTTGATCCTATGGGAGATGTTTGGGCCTCTTACGGGGGCATTTGGGGGGCTATTTACGTTTTCACCCAGTAACGACATGTTTTTAATCCTAAGTGAGCTATTTACAATTTTTCAGCATGTTCTTAAAATAGGCGTCACGTGACTACGCGATTAATTAAAACTTGTTATGTTGATCAACAAGAGGTGTTTGTGCCTCTTGCGGGGGCATTTGGGTGTTGTTTTGCATTTTCACCATTCAACGACATATTTTCAAGCCTAAGTCGAGCTATTTATAAGTTTTGGTCATGTTCTCAAATAGGGCATCCCTTGATTACATGGTCAATTACTACGTGTTACCTTGGTCCCATTAGAGGTTGTTTGTGCCTTATGCGAGGGCGTTTGTGGACTGTTTTACATTTTCACCTTTCAGTGGCATGTTTTCACGCCTAAGTCTATCTATTTGTAATTTTAAGTCAAGGTCTTAAATCGGACTTCTTGTGACTAAACTGTTAGTTGTTGCATGTTACGTTGGTCCCGTGGAGGTGTTTCTACCTCCTACGAGGGCGTTTAGGGGCTGTTTTGCGTTTTGACCCTACAACCATATTTTTATGCCTAAGTCTAGCTATATGTAATTTTTGGTTATGTTCTCAAACCAAATATCTCGTGACTGCGTGATCAGTTGCTATGTGTTACGTTGATCCCGCAGGAAGTGTTTGTGCCTTCTATAAAGGCGTTTGGTGGTTGTTTTGCATTTTCTCTCTTTAATGACATGTTTTAAAGCCTCAGTCTAGCTATGTACAATTTTTGGTCATGTTCTCAAATCGAGCATCCCGTGACTGCGCAGTCAGTTGTTACTTGTTACGTTGGTCATGTGGGAGGTGTTTGTGCCTCTTGTGGGGCGTTTGGGATTTATTTTGCATTTTTATCCTTTAACGGCATATTTTCAAGCCTAAGTCTAGATATTTATAATTTTTGATCATGTTCTCAAACTGAGCATCTCGTGACTACGCAGTTAGTTACTGCGTGTTATGTTTGTCCCATAAGCGGTGTTTGTGTCTCTTGTGGGGAATTCGGGAGCTATTTTGCATTTTCACCCTCCAATGGTTTGTTTTCAAGCCTAAGTCTAGCTATGTGCAATTTTTGGGTATGTTCTCAAATCGGGCATTTTGTGACTATGCGATAAGTTTCTACGTATTACGTTATCCCGTGGGAGGTGTTTGTGCCTCTTGACAAGGCGTTTGGGGGCTATTTTGTATTTTCACCCTTCAATGGAATGTTTTTAAGCCTAAGTCGAGCTATTTGCAATTTTTGGCCATGTTCTTAAATCGGGCGTCTTGTGGCTTCACGGTCAGTTTCTACATGTTACTTTCGTTCCCTGGTAGGTGATTGTGCCTCTTGCATGGGCGTTCGGGGACTATTTTTCATTTTTAGCCTTCACCGACATGTTTTCAAGTCTAAGTCTAACTATTTGAATTTTTCTTCATGTTCTCAAATCGGTCATTTCATGACTATACAGTCAGTTGCTACATGTTATATTTGTCCCATGGGAGGTCTTTGTGCCTCTTGAGGGAGCATTTCGAGGATATTTTGCATTTTCACCCTTCAATGGCATATTTTCAAGCCTAAGTCTAGCTATTTGATATTTTTGGTCATGTTCTTAAACCGATAGTACCCTGACTATAAGGTTTGTTTATACGTGTTACGAACTTACGATTGTCCCATGGGAGGCGTTTATGCCTTTTGTAGGGGAGTTTGATCTATTTTTCATTTTCACCATTCAACGAGTTTTCAAGCCTACGTCTAGCTATTTGAATTTTTTGGTCATGTTCTCAAATCGAGCATCCCGTGACTATGCGGTCTATGGATACATGTTATGTTTGTCCTTTAGGCGGTATTTGTTCCACATGTGGAGGCGTTTGAGGGTTGTTTTACATTTCACCCTTTAACGATAAGTTTTCAAGCCTAAGTCTAAATATTTGCAATTTTTGGTCATATCCTCAAACCGTGTGTCCTGTGATTATGGGGTCAGTTGCTACATATTACATGGTCCTGCAGGAAGTGTTTATGCCTCTTGCTAGGGCATTTGGGGGCTATTTTGCATTTTCACCCTTCAACATTATGTTTTCAAGCCTAAGTTTAACTATTTGCAATTTTTAGTAATGTCTCAAATCATACATCCTGTGATTACACGGTTAATTGCTATGTGTTACGATGGTCCCGTTGGAGGTGTTTGTTACTCTTACGGTGGAGTTTGAGTTCTATTTTACAATTTCACCCTTCAGTGGTATATTTTCAAGACTATGTCTAGCTATTTGCAATTTTTGTTTATGTTCATAAATCAAGCTAAACATTCATAAATAAATATAAACATTCATAAATCAAACTAATATAATAGGATATAACTTGGATACAGATCAAACTTAACATTCATAAATCAAGTTTTGATAGTCAACCTTCATTTAAATCAACTAAAAGATCCTTCAAATTAGGGTTATCATCAAGAGAAGACTGAAATATTTTATGAGCCTTTAATGTGCCTACTTCAGTAGTCAAACCCTTCGATGCATGCAAAACAATTTACAAATTACCATCATTTATGCTCCTCGAGTGGAATACATTCTTTAAGTTTTGAAAGGAAAAAAATAAAAAGACTCATCGACTATGCGATCTTTATTATTCATCTTCGATAAATCTACCATGATAAGTTTAGAGTCGGGATTAACTTTACAAGCATTCGTAGTGTAGTCCACCTTCACCCAATCACAATAGAATACGGTTTCTGTAAAATCTAAATAATCGAGTATAAGGATTTGTTGGACAATCCCATAATATGTTAGCACCAAAATTTTTGAATTTTTATTGTTTTTGCTAGCGACATAGGTAGTCGATGCAAAAATAAAAATTTCGTTATTTTGCGTCAAAAGCTTTTTCTCAAATGGGGCTGCAACGAAATCAAAACCATTGGTGCAGAATTTCTTAAACTCTTTCGCTTGAAATTTGGGACCTTTCACTAGGTGTGAAAGCCTTGATGAGACATTAACTATGTTTCGAATGTGCATTTATTAATAAATTTATACTAGGATATGATTTTACCACACATGATTAATAACTGAACATATAAGAGGTAAAAACCTCTTTTAATATCCATGCCCTAAAATCATTCATGTAACTAATCCTTTGATTTGGGCAATTTCGTTCTCATACTTTCTAATGGTAAATTATAGAGTTTTGATCATAATATATAGAATGCATAAGATCAAATAAGAGTAATTCAGTTAATTATGTAACTACTTACTCTTTCAATTATTTAACTTCATCTTGTAATTCGAAGACATAACGAGATTCTTTCCCGTATTGTAGATTAGTAAGTCTCACCTCTTTAGGGTTCCCAAAAGGCAATTCATCCTCAAACTCGGCATGTTCCTCTATCACTCGTTCTCCATGACTATTGAACCTCCTCATCTCTTGTTCTGTCATATGTTCCCGAGCGTATTGGGATGATTCCATAGTTGTGTATTATTAAACAATTGACCCTCAAATATACCATGTATTCTTTACATAATTGTTGAAGGTTTTCATCATGCGATCGAAAGGATACATTCACCATTACCTTACGGGATCACATAACAGAGACTCATCGCATAAATTCACAAGTAGGTGGATGTTGATATCGAAGAACGACAAAGGAAAATATATCTTTAAGACAAAAACTACCTTGACTAAAGTGGATTTCACTGCTTTAATGTGCTTTATGTTTACCACTTTTGCACAAAGTAGGGTCAAGAACAAACTGATTTTCATAATTACCCAACGAAGGTCTTTGTGTTCAGAGAAATAATGCCTAAATAGCAGAGGGATTAATTGGATAATTAAGTGCCAGTCGTGAGACTTGCACTATTTTAAGTCATTTGTTTGGTAGCATACCATCGTGAACAAATTATCGAAATAACCAGTCAGATCCTTCAAGTTGAAAAATGTTCCTAAGAGGATCTTATTCTCACTTGTAGTCAAAATGAAAATAGTTGGGGGGAACATAAATTCTTCCTATTGTTGGACCATTTTTTAGCAATAATTTCTTATTTATTTTCATATCTTGTAGATAGGGTAGACCCTCTTTCAATATTTTGAATGAGATCCACCTAAACATGTTCTGCAACATTTTTCTCTGTGTGAATCACATCAATTACATGCCTTGCACGATGATCTTTCCAATACAATAAGTCAAAAAATATTGATCGTCTAGGCTATGCCTTCATTTTAGGAGGGTCGTTTGGATCCCCCGTAGTTTTACGCTTTAGGTCTATAAACTGAAGGTGTTTACCTATGTACTTATTCCCTCTAGTCACCACCTTCTCCTCATTCTGCTTACCAAAAAGCCGACCAGGTTCCATCCTACGCTTATGACCAATAGGTAGAAAGTTATACTTATTGTTCTTGAAATGGTGAATGGCCGGTAGAAATCTACGATGACCCGTATAAACCATCTTACCAGTATGAGTCAACTAACTGGTTATAGTTTCCTCCACATATATCGAACATCTATAATAACCATGAACATTAGAACCGAAATAAGTCCTATTAGCAGGAAGGTCGTGGATCCCCCACATCACCATTTCTTTAAGTGTGAACTTTTCACCCTTATAAGAGTCAAACACCATCACGTCTTTATCCCACATCTCTTTAAGTTCTTTGATTAATGGGGCTAAGAATATATCAATATCATTGTCAGGAGCCTTCGGCCTGGGTATCAATAAAGATAATAATACGAACTCCTTTCTCATGCACAGTGTCGGAGGGAGACTTAAAGGTGCCATGAGAACCAAGCAATAACTTTAATTAGTACTTAAATTACCAAAAGGGTTAAACTCATCGGTTGATAATTCAAGATGGACATTACGCGATTCCTTTACAAATTCAGGGTGTCGTACATTTAAAATTTTCTAAATGATTGAATCAACTGACCAAGTGACCTTCTTCGTAATTTTTATATAAAGGTCTATTTGAATCGTCTTTTAACTGTATATATTGCCAATCTTCGGTTAATTCATTATTTACTTATTCATTGACTTGGTCATAATAAACATTATTCGTATCCATAGGCTGGTGGTTTTGATCTTAGTGGAGTCCGTAAGCATCATCAATTATCTGTCAAAAGACAGTGGGCTGGAGATTCATTCACCACTTCAACCCGGTGGGGTCTTGTCACAAAATCATGTACCGGTAATTCTTTCGGATCATATGGTGCATTCTTTTCCCCATGGAATGCCCATATCTTATAGTCTTGCATCATACTCTGCTTTAGTAAATGTAATTCAACGTCTTCCAAAGACTAAATTTTCCATTTATGCGACTGTTGCACGGATGTGGAATCTTATCACTATTAAGATTTCTATTAGCATATTCAATAAATTCTCGAACACCATTCACATGATTATCAGATACTTTGTGACTCTCTCCATCCACTCTTTGTATTATGGGAAAGCCATTCTGGAGTCTTAAAAATTAAAAACAAATTCTTTAAACATGATAAAAAAGAAATATTATAAGAAAATTCATTCAAATGAAATAGAAATTACAACAAAATCCATTAAAATATTACATTGTTCAAATATTATAATGAAATTCAAATGATATTACAATTAAATTCAAATGATGTTACAATGAAATTCAAATGAAACAAATATTAAGAAAACATTGTTCAAGTAGCTTTGGCCAACAAATTAACTGGCCAAGAAATATAAAAATTTACATAAGCTCAAAATAATGGCCCTACGATGTGGTCAACGTATACAGGATCATCTCCACAATTAGAGTATATTTTATCGACCAAAATTTGAGCTTCACCCATTACCAAAGGATGACTGTGGACTTTTGTTTCGACAAGTACGAAAATGAGAATGCACGTGCCAATAATCCTGGTATCGTCTAAATTCTATACATAATACAGCTCCCCAAAGTCAGGGTGCGTAGATGACGACGATGAATAAAATGTTCCAGGGGGCATTTGTGAGGGGGATGTTCCAGGAGGAGGAATCTTGGGGAGGAACTTTACAGGATGAGGCATTTGGGAGGGAAGTGTTCCAGGAGGGAATGCTTGAGTCATCTGATGGTGAAGCCCTATTGTTGACTTAAGAGTCTTACCAATCTGTGGATTTCATTCATTAGGAGTGCCATATCCTTTCAAAGCTCTGAAACCTTTCTTTTTGTCTGGGCACCTATTGCCAACCCCTTTGCCATTTCACCCCTCACTATAAAGATCTCGCCTTATAAAGGCGCAATGTACCGTAGTATTATACTTGGCATACGTGAACCCACATCTCTTATCCTCCCCTTATGGTCCTTCCCTAACACCTTGGTGAGGTCATCTGACTGAATGTCATTGTGGATGCACTCAGAGTGGCTGCTGGACATTCCCTTTATCATTTCCTGTAACATAATATTATATTTAGGACAACAATTTTAACAATAAAAATATTATAACGTGTATATATATGATAACTAAATTAAAACTCACTAAAGACGGTGCCAGTCTGTCTGGAAATTTATTGGTCCCCTTTTGTGGTCTGGCATGCAACTAAAAACTGAACCAATTAGATTATTTCCCTTCTTTCAGAGTCCTCTTGGTCCGTTTTGCCCATTCACCCTTAATATTATCTTAAAATTTTACCCCGAGTCTGTGAGCATCAACCTTTTTCGATATGTTCAGCTTATTTATCAACCTCTGATTCATTTTTTCCTCCCTGGGCTCATTCCCCAAGAGGTTGTTCCATTGGTTTGTAGGCATTTCTATATTTTAGGAAACTTTATCTTTTAGTCCTAAAATATTGAAACTCGTTGCCTCCTTGGGGATAAAATTATTTTTAAGGTTCTTCTGATAGATTTTAAAGCATCATCTACCTTGGAAATAACCTTTGACTTCGAATTGGTTGGGAATGAAAATGACTTATTTAGTTGATCCAAAATGTGAACCTTTAAGGAAAAATCAACTTTCTTCCAATTATCTGCACCATAATGCCCATAGTCATCCTTTCCAAAGACATACAACGGATTTCAAAAATGTGAATATCATTTTTATCACTAATTGGATTGTCCTCACAAATGGAGAAAGAAATCTGCTTCTTAAGGTTGGCTTGGGATCCCTAGGCAGTAGAAGGTAAGTGGGTCTAATTATCAGGGGTTTCTTGAATTGGGGGTGTCAGAGTTGGAGTGGAATGGATCTCCGGTGGAGTAGAGTATTGACATTCCGGAGGAGTTGAGAATTTATATTGTGGTGTAGGAGAGTGCTACTTTGAAGGTGTTTCGATATTTTGTTGCTTATTTTCATTGACATTTCCTATCATTAAAAAAAATTACCAACGTATGTAATAAAATACAATTTATGACTCTCTCTCTCTCTCTCTCTATATATATATATATATCTATCTATCTATCTATCTATCTATCTATCTATCTATCTATCTATCTATCTATCTATCTATCTATCTATCTATCTATCTATCTATCTATCTATCTATCTATCTATCTATCTATCTATCTATCTATCTATCTATCTATCTATCTATCTATATGTGTGTGTGTGTGTGTGTGTGTATACGTTTTTGACAACTTTTAAAACATGCTCGATGTGTCTGATTTTCATCAAACCAGTATTAGTTTTTAAAAATCTATGAAATTTTGCATGCGGCCAAGTAGGTGGAAGTGTGTCTATGATTAACATATTAAGATATGTGACATAAAATTGGAATCCTTTTTTCTTCAACTTATTTGCAAGCTCATTTTTAATATGCATGTGTCACGAGACGTCGCAATTTGCGTGAATGCTTTCTTTTTGGAATTTTATCCACAAAGGATGAATATTTTTTTCAGCCTTTTCTTCTATCCCCAACGTCAGTGCCCTGTCGGGATTATGAATGACAAATATATTTCTATTGCCTCATCCCAAAATTCTAGCATTCAAAACAAAATACAATCGAATAGTTAGTCTTGCGAGAGATAAACTCCACGATTTGTAAGGTAATTATACTGTTCAATTTTCCTATTACCATACTTGTAAATCAGAGTTCCCTTTTTATGGAGCGCACTAATGGAAGATGTTTTAGTTCTGTTAAGTTAAGCCCTCTCATACTGTTGTTTCCAGTAATTACTATCGTGACTCATTTTTCCCTAGAAAATATATAGAGAAGAGTGTGAAGACACAACAAATGACTTTATTCTAAACACTACACCATTTAGTTAAAGATTAATTATAAAAAAATGAATTGAGTGAGCATTTTAAGTATCCACAATTCGTATCAAACCATCAAAATCCACCATAAGATTATCCCATACTTCTTCTAAATTTTCTATTTGATTGATTTCTAAGAACATAATTATACAATTTTTAGGATTTCATATACACTAATTTCTAGCACAACAATATCTAAGGGTTTCATATACAATTATACATCTAGAGTTTCATATACAATTTCTAAGGGTAAATAGTCATATACAATTTCATATACATTGATTTCATATACATTAAATTCCAAAACAAAAATTTGTAAGGTTTTCATAGACATTGATTTCCAACACAACATTTTCTATAAGTTTGATATTTTTTAAAATAATTTAACAATGAATACACACACACACAAAAAAAAAACACTGAACACCCACACCCACACCCACACAAACACAGAACACATATATATACACACAAGAGCACACACATACATAGAACACAAACACAGAGAACACACACACTGAACACACACACACACACACACACACACACACACACACACACAAGCACAGAGAATGAACACACACACAGAAGAAAACAAGAAATGTAGGCTTTGATTGTACCTTTGGGTGGATAAACAAAGTCGTAGGAGAGAGAAAGAGAGATAAAAATTTTCGAGAGAGAGAAGTTGTCAGAGAGAGAAAGAAATAGTTTTGATTTACTAAGGGTAGAATAAAATAAAGGGTTTCGATTTCATTTATACCTTAAAATGGGTCACGGTCATGGCTCATGACCCGTTATGTAACCCCTTAATGAGATAATTAGTCACGATTATGGATCGTGTCCCAAAAAGTGACCATTAAAATTCGATACTTGGTTGCTGTTATAGACCATGACCATATTAGACTGACCATTTTAAAATAGAATTTCTAGTGAGGGTTATAGACCGTGACCTAAATTCACTGGTAATTATCATAGCTGTATGTGATCACCATCGTGACTAAAATGGAGGGAATATTGGAGTCAAAATACCATTGGTCACGGTATCTTGTTCTTCGTGGGTTACGGGCTATGACATTGACCATGAGTTTGACTAAAAAGGGGGACATTTAGCGCCATACTGGATTATAAATGAGTCACGGGTGTTGACCGTGACCCTGTTGGTTTCGATTATAGATCGTGACCTGCCCCTTAATTATGTCACCCGTAGCTCTGGTCACTTATTTGTTTATGACAAATAGTCGTGGGTCACGGATCGTGACCGTGACCCATTTTTTATGACCATTTCCAATTTTTGGTGTAGTGGTCCCTCGGTATCTGTTCCCATTGATTGTGAAGTATGTTCTTATAATACCTAGTGGTAACCAAATTAATTTATACTTAAGATTTATGTACTGGCTATTTAATTAATTTAATAAGTATATTAATTAATCTAATAAGATGTTAAAAGATGTTAACCTATGAGGATGTTTGTTTGACATTTATAAAGTCTAGTTTGAGGTTATTTTAGTGGGATTTTAGCCCATAGGGTTAGTATATGGGTTGGACTAAGTTTCGGGCTAGTGGGAGGTTGTTTTGGGCCTTTTTAATTAGAGTTATTTTTGGGTCTAAGATTAATTTTGTGGTTTAGTTGGAGCTATTTTTAGGCCTAAGATTAATTTCATTAGTATTAATTTAATTTAACCTATTATTTTAACCTATTTACAATAATACACTTTTGGAAGTACCCTAGCTACTAAGGAAAGGGTGGAGGAAACCCTAACTTGAAGATGAGGGCCTTGGCTTAGAGAAATTAGGGGGATTGGGGGTTGATTCTTCAATCAATCCATAGGCAGGTGTACTTTGTATAGTAATATAGTTATATTTATGTTACAATGTTGATAATGTATTATAATCCATTAAGATCATAGTAGAAATCTATTTTGATCATAATTAAATCTTGATTCGCAATTAAGATTAATCTAATAATGAATCATGATTTTGTATTAAAGAAATCACTAAATCTTGTTAAAGAATCAATCATTTAAAACTTGAATAATGGAAATACGATTTCGATATTGTTATATATTAAGTTTGCATTCTTTAATTTATAGAATCCCTCTTATATTGATGTTAATTAGTGTTAATTTGTAGACTAATGTGACCATTCTTGTGAAGAGCCCAAACCTAGGGTTTCTTGAATGATTTTGAAGATTTTATTTTTATATGAGTTATTAATCATCCAAATGTTATAGAAATAGGTTTGTAGTATCCATATGTTAGTTGTATGTGAAGGAGAAGGGCCAATTTAGAGTTATACATGCTTCGGGATTTAAAGGTTTTCATCAATGTTTGTACAAGTTAAAAGGCTGAAGAATAAGGGGTCTAGGACCGTCAGATGTATTCAATCCGGGCCTGGATAGATTCGACCCATGTGAGTTGTAGATTATCTAATTACAAATGCGTGTACATTGGCTTAATAATTTTTTGAGTTTTCACGAATAACTTATGACTACTTTTCCAACACTTTGCTGTGCTAAAATTTTAAGTTAGTCATTTTTTGTTTGGGTTTATGTTATGTTAGTTTGGTTAAGGTTTTGATTGGGTCTTGTAATCATTTGAAAGGATTTTATAAGTAGTAGGTTTGAGTATAGAAAACCCGTTTAAAGACCTTAATATTTGAGTCGTGGTTTGTTAAGTCGGGTAACGCTTAATGATATCATATAGGAGTTGTGCATGCAATTATGATGCAATGAGTAAGTAGTGATTGATTTAGACTAGTTATGGAATCAACAGGTTGGAGGTGATAACTAATTTAGGGGCCTTGAGTTTGGGTCAATACTTGTGGCATATTATCATACCCTGTGAAGTTAGTGATTATGTAAATCTATGATAAATGAGAATGTTTTTGTAACCAATTGCTTATGATATTGGTTATTTTAGAATGATCCCTACGAAGGTCGGTGTGAGATGAAACCTACAATTTTTTTCCTTAGGATTTCAATATATATATATATATATATATATATATATATATATATATATATATATACGATTATAATTAACGTGTGTATTAACATATAATAACAGAGAATTTATGTGTACTTATTGAAAAAGGGTTGTTCTTGTTTGCTTGACTTATGTGAAATCATACCGAGGGTGTGTGTGCTCGTGGGGGATATAATAGGAAGGATTTGATGAGGGAGCTTATGACATTAATCGAACATGGTATTCTCATTAAGTAAGATGGGATCTACCTAGGTTCTATTTACCCCGATCTATGTGTTAAAGTGCCTACCGAGTGGGATTAACAGGAGGATCCTCTCATACAACATTGGGTATGGGGCCCATAAATTTAGTGTGATAGCGTAGCAATTTACTTTTTTTTTTATAATTTGAGTTTATAGTATTTTGACACCCTATAGCTATACATAGTACGCACGAGTGATCCCTGAAAGCATTAGTGATAGGCCTTCACATCTTCATTTGCGGGCTTGAGCATAGCCCACGAAATTACTAGCTACCCCCAACCATTCTCTCATACATGCTTTATGTAAGAGATGTGTTCTTTGGCTTGTCTTAGTATTTGGGAAACCCATTTGTGTGGTTTTCGTTATTTAATCATCAATGCTCTTTATTTCAAAATAACTCTCTTATCTTTCAAGGGCATTATAACAAGAAAGTCTTTTAGCGTGTATTATTTTCTCCTTTCTTTATAAGGAGAGAAGAAAATATTTGTGAGAGAAAGTGAACCCGTTTTAACAATTTAGTTCATCTTTTCACCTTCTCTTCTTTGCATTTAATCACCTATAATTTTAGAGGTTGATTAATATCAAAGAGGATGAAGCTTTTTATCAAGAACTCATTTTCATAAAATAAACTTTCTATACACTTTGGATCTTTTTCCCAATAAGAAGTATTATGATATTTGAGGATCTCTTTTAGGGTTATATCATGTGTTATCTCCAAAGTTTGAAGACAAAGTCTTGTCTAATATTTTTTTATGTGTGTCATAACATCGATATGTTAAGATTGTTGATCGACGAATAAGAGTCCCCGACTTGCTACAATTTGATGGAAAAATTGTGAAGGTGTGAGTTAGCATGGATAGGAGTGGAAGTCGTTAGTCCCCTTTGTAAGTCTGCACTAAGTTTAATGACATTATTGCATTGTCTCGAGGTTTTTCTCGTTAGTGAGCTTATTTTCTCATACATATGTTGATATGATGTTATTTACCTCTTTTGTTAACCACATGCTTAAACAAGATAAAACTTGAAATTGGTTGATTAAAATTTGGATAAATTTTTTAACATAATATTTTAGCGGTGCAAAAATAAAATTTGGTGTGTGTCCATTTCGGTACACAATAGCAACTCTGAACTCGTATCAGATCTTGGTCGTCTTTTATTAAGGTCGAAAAATCTAGAGTAGATCTGTGTTTTTTGTTAATATGGAGGATAAAAACATGTACTTAGAAGTAGATATTTCTGAGGACATTGTTCAACCTACCTATAGTTTAGCTCTATAGATGGTGGTTCATCAAATGATAAAGAATTATGTCAATCTTCATTCATTAATGATAAATTCTCTTCTAAGATTGACACTTTATCTTATTCTGGCTACTCTAATGATGATTCTTAAGATGGAGAAATTAGTGACCTTCAACAAACTTGTGACAAACTCTTTTATTAAAATGTTAAACTTAAAAAATCTTGTTGAAAACTTCCATTAAACTCAAAACATGTGAAAAGGAAAATTCTTCTCTAAAAGTGTAAGGCTTTCTTGTGTGCAATATTGAAGCTTAACGTGCATCTCTTAGTTCGAGTCTCCTTTTGATGAAGAATGAGAATAAAGATATCCAAGAAAGGTTAACATCTTTGCAATGTGAGTTGGAAGAATGTAAGAATTATAACGACTCTTTAAACAATAAAATAACCTTTCTTAAAAATGAGTTAGTCTCGACTAAAGATGCCAAGCTTACCATCAAAGATAAATCCGAGAGGATGGGGATTTTTTTTTGCCCATCCTCTGCATCTTCGATTGGGAAACATGGAATTGGTTTTTAAAATCCTCATGAAAAATCTATATCGAAGGACAAAACTATTTTTATGAAAGCTTCTAAAAAACTCATGTTCTTGAAGAGTCTTCATCATATCTTGAAAAGAAAGATGTTTTAAGACCTTTAAAAGAAAATCGATCATCATTTTGTGTATCATTGTACTTTTTGTTAACGTGATGGCCATTTGAAAAAATATTTCTCTAGGTTTTTGAAAAAAAAAATCAAAGGTGAATAAGAAAACTCACTTGGATGAAGTTTCCACCTTGAAACATGATTTTAATTCCCTCTTTGAAAAATCTACAACTTTGAGAAAATGTCAAAATCAGAACACATTGATAATAGTTTGAAGGATTTAGGGAAGAATAAAAAGACCAAAATTATCGGACTAAGAAAGAAAAAATTCTTGTTATTCACACCGCCTTTGTTGCCCAAAATGATTCACAATGATATTTTGATAACGGGTTCTCTAGGCATATGATCATAAACCAAGCTTTATTTTCCAAACTTGTTAGGAAGGAATCTGGGTCAGTTACTTATGGAGAT
Organism: Sambucus nigra; assembly: GCA_949130495.1. Lineage (NCBI taxonomy): Eukaryota > Viridiplantae > Streptophyta > Magnoliopsida > Dipsacales > Adoxaceae > Sambucus > Sambucus nigra. The sequence goes on from OX422214.1 coordinate 350,081,981, forward strand.
GGGAACAAATGAAATATCATTAATAAGGGTACGATTGAAATTGATGGTTTTCCTAGGTTAGATAATGTTCTTTTGGTGGATATCTTAAAGGCTAATTTGCTTAGCATAAGTCTAATGTGAGATGATCGTCATAATGTGTTATTTTCCAAAAAGTAATGTCAACTCCTTAACTCTAAGACTAAATTTATTTTAAATGATACTAAAACGACATAGATTTTTTACATAATTAATGTATCTCCAAGTATGGTTTGCATTAGTTTTAAGAAAGATGTGTCAGATCTTTGGCATAAGAGGTTAGGTAATGCGGACCATAGAGATCTTAGTAGACTTGCTAGGAATGAATTTGTTTTTGATTTACCTCCTTTAGAATCAACTTCTTCTCGTGTGTGTGGTACTTGTCAAATGAACACAAAAATTCATAGTCCACATAAGAAGTTAAATGTTATGGCTAACTCGTGTGTGCTCAAACTTTTACATATAGACCTTATGTATCCAATGCGTACGGAGATCATAGGTGGTAGACGCTACGTTCTTAGGATTTAGTTAACTTTTATAAATTCACTTTTGTAGAGTTTTTTCATAGAAATTCTACTGATAAGGACGTTCTTATTTCCAAGTGTAAAAAACTTCAAAATGAAAAGGCATGCATAATCCTGAGAGTTCGTAGTGACCATGATAAGTATTTTGAAGGAATGGGTACACCAAAATAGTGTAGTGAAGTTGAAATACACTATGAATTTTCAGCCCCAAATAGTGTAGTGAAGTGGGAATACACTGTGAATTTTTGGCCCCTCAAATGCCTCAAAAAAATGAAATAGTCGAATGGAGAAATCGAACTATCCAAGTGATGGATAGGTCCATGTTGGTTGGAAAGAATATCCTGAAATATTTTGGGCGAAATATTTTCCTACATCTTATTACACCACCAACCATCGGAGGTACGGTACTAACCGAACCCCTTATGAAATTTAAAAAGGAAATAAACCCACACTCAAAAACTTTAGAGTATTTGGAAACAAGTGTTACATACTCAGGTATAGACAATATATAACAAAGCTTTACTCTAGGAGTAAGGTAACATTTTTCGTGGCTATTGCACTAATAGTCCTGCCTATCGTGTTTTCAATTATGTCTTTAAAAAGTTATGGAAATCATTAACATCGTCATTGATAATAATGATTCCTTTGACTTAAAAGAGAATAAGTGTGAAGACATGTCTTTCATTTCCTCACATGTTGAATAAAAATGATAAAATAAAATGGATGAGTGTGAAAAGGTTGCCCCCACCACCTGGTGAGGTTGCGAATATGGGAGATGAACCTACTTGGGTTAGGAAAGACCATGATGCTTCCAAGATCATTATTAATCCTAATTATAGAGTAAAGACAATATCGTAACTCTAAAAGGAAGTTAACTTTCTTTTTATGCTTCCACAATCGAGCCCAAGAATGTAGAGGATGACTTGTTAGAGGAATATTGGATCAATGTTGTGCAAGATGAATTAGATTAATTTACTAAATAAGAAGTTTGTACTTTTGTCCCCTTGCCTAAGGATGTTCATGTCATCGGCACTAAGTGGGTCTTCAAAAATAAGTGTGGTGAATATGGTGTAGTTTTGAGGAATAAAGTAAGGTTAGTGGCTCAAGGATATATACAAGTTGAAGGTATATAATTTGATGAGTCTTTTCCCTTATTGCTAGGCTAGTGTCAGATTACTCTTACACATATCACATGCCTTAGACTTAAATCTACACCAAATGGATGTAAAGAGAATCTTTCTTTATTACAGTATTCAAGATGAAGTCTATATGTCACAACCAAAGGGCTGTGAGGTCCCAGTAAGGGCAAATTTTCTGTCATTGCCCCTAGTATCTAGGATTTGTCTATAGAATCCCGGTTACAATGAATATGGAATATCCCGCTACTTTCGTCATGGCACTTCATGTTCACATGTTCAAGAAGAAGAATCCGATTATCAAACATCTTCAACATACTCCACGACATCACATAATATTGGTATAGTTGTTGTTTTGTTTTTTATCGATATTTTACATAGTATCGAGAGATTTTTATAAAATGAATTTTTACAAAACGAGGCAATTTTTCGAATAGTTTTTTGAACTTAAAAATATTTTAATTTTCACGTTGCTCCGTTCAAACGAGATGGAAATATCATTAGAACTACTTTGCAAGTCGTTCCATGGTCGTTTGATGCATTGTTCAAATGAGGTTCAAACGAGGGCTTACTATCATGGCTTTTTAGGTCTCGTTAGAAGCGAAACCTATGTCATTTGAAGAATATCAGTATTAACATTATACCGAAGCCATCGCCTCATTCAAACGACCCTAGGTACCCTCGAATTTTGTTTTCACCTATAAATACCTATTTCCTATAGTTGTTTTTGTTCAGGCTTTTCATTTACGAAAACTTCAGACCTGCTGCAAAAAGTCTTCACTTTTGAAAGGGAAAAAACTTTTTGCTTTCACACTATCTCTCCTATATACTATTGTGAATCATCTTTGAAACCCGAAACACTTATTTATTGAAGTTATAATTGTGAAGAAGGAATCTTCACTGCTGACCTTATAGAGAAGGAGTGTCTACTGCTGCTCTTGTGATTCTTATGAGAATCATTACTGAAGGAAGACTACACTCTTTGTGAGTTCTTGCGAAAATTCATTAGCAAAGAAGATGAAGGTCACCTGCGAGTGATTTATCGGGTTGCATTTCACTTGTAAGGTTGTAAGTTGCAATTTTCAAACTGTATTAGTGAAATAAAAGGTTTTGCCCCTTTGGGGATTTGTCCTGAAATTGTGTTTTCCTGCACGCATTATTTACTTAGTGTTTTAATCCACTTAGATGAATGATTTAGGATTTAAAGGAATTAAAATTTTCTTATAGGATGGACATATAATTGAATAAGTTACATCATTAGAGAATTTCGCACTCTTAATTTAGTATTAGAGCTGGTTAAATCAAATTATCATGAAATCCTTTTTTCGTAAATTTTTTCTGTGATATCAATTGTTTTGAAAATTGATTTTGAAAAATCATAAATTTTCAATAGATAACTTATATAATAAGATGCTAATTTTTGATGGATCTAATTATGCCTACCGAAAAGCCCGTATGAGATCCACTTCAAAGGCAATTGATGAAAGAGTATGGCTGGTAAGAGGGTCGGCTTCTCCTACAGTCGCTGTCAATAATGTCACCAATCCCAAACCTATTTCTTCTTGGATAAACGACGAATGTAAGTGGAGTACCTATAACTCCTGAGGACTTAGTGCTATTTTTGGAGCCGTCACACCTGATGAGTTCCATCGCATCATGACGTGAACTATGTCTAACGAAGTATGAGATATCCTCCAATTGACACATGAGGGTACCAATGCTTCAAGGTGTCTAAGCTTCAAAATTTGACCACCCAGTTTGAGACCATCGCTATGTTAGAGTTTGAGAGTTTTAATGAATTTTATGCTAGGTTATCGGACATTATTCACACTAGTTTTAATCTGGGTGAGAAAATTGAGGAGTCGAGAGTCATGAATTTTTTTTTGAGGTCACTCCCTTCTCAATTTATTCCTAAGGTCCCCGTGCTTAAGTCTTTAGGGGTCTTAGACACTCTTAGGTTAGAAGAACTTGTAGGAGACCTTCAAACTTATGAGATCAAAATATTTCCCAAAACCATTAAGCCTAAGGATAGATGGGTAGATTTAAAGACTCAAATTAAGAAAAAGGAGAAAGTTAATGTGTCTGAATCTGAGGGAGAGTTAAATGTTGATAAATTGACATTATTTACAAAAAAAAAATTTAAAAGTTTATTATTTTTTCCTGAAATAATTATTCCATTAAAAAGGTTTTTAATAAAAATAAAAAGAAGAAATAAGGTCAAGGATAACTGTGAGAAAGAGTAAGAGATAAGGTATTTTGAGTGTAAGGTAAAAGAGCATAAGGCACATGAGTGTCCCATTAGGTTGAAGAGAAAGGGCAAGGAGATTACTAATAAGACCACTCTTAGCGATAATGACATCGAGTCGGTTATCTTAGGGGGAGAATCACCACATAAAAATTGCATTGCTTTCATGGCTAGTCACGTGAGTACTTATAGTTTCTCCCATGATGATGGTGACACATGTAAACGTGAGATCCTAGACGATTCTTCAAGCCATTAAGTGAATGTGAGAATGTGATTACAAGTGAGGAAGAAGGGGATCTCCAATAAGCCTTTAGTGATTTATACACTAAGATGTGGAAAACCAAAAAATTGAACAAAGATTTGGGTCCTAGGGTGTTATATTTTGAGAGAGAAGTTAAAGTTTTGAGGGTGTGTGAGGAATCAACGAGTCAACTCAAGAAGGTGAAGGTTTATTTCTATGAGCAATTAATCGTTTTAGGTAGGGAAAATAGTGATTTGACTAGCACCGTGGCTAGTCTTATAGGAGATCTTCAATTTTCATTGGAGACTCATGAGAAACTTGAAGCCCATGTATTCCAACTCGAGAGAAATCTTGCACGTGATCGGGAGGTCAAGGTTACTTTAGAGGACACATCTAAGAAGGTTGGAAATATGATCCTTGATCCCGCTTTGGGTAACGATGAGAGGTTATAAGTAGGTTATGACGGTGTGTCCACTTCCCATATTACGCCTGAGATGGTTCTCGAGTTGGTGATAAATCTATATAGATCTCCACCTAACCCACTTAGGCATTCGATTACTCCTAGGAGAGCGTGTCCTAAACGTTTTGAGAGAGGTGTTCCGAAGACAGTATATGTTTGTTCCCATTGCAAGCAAAGAGGACACCTTAGGGAACTTTATTTTAATTTGGGTAGTGTGTCTCATAGTTATCTTCCATGATATGATAATGCACATGTTCCCACACTCACTCGCACATATATTACTCCGCATGCTCCCAGGCATCACGTGAGATATTTTGATAGATTTCGAGAGCAAGATGAGTATTTAGTCAAAACTTCATATGATTTGGTGGATGTTTTTCATAGGATGTCATCTCCTTTGGAGAACTCCTCCGGACCTAAGGATTGAGGTTTATACTTGTTTCCTAGCATAGGATGCTTTTCATATTCATATCGTCATGCCTATTACTAGTTTGTACTACTATTGTATTATCTTTGTATTTATTTTTTCCATTTTGATATATTTTTCAAAAAATCCAAAAAAAGTTTTGTTTTTCTTGAAAATTTTTGGAAAAATACAAAAATGTAGGTCCCGAATTTAATTTAAGACAAAACATTTGCTTGAGTGGAATATAGTTAAGGATGATTACAAACCAACGTTTTCTTTTTGAAAAAACTCTTTTCAATTTTCTAAACCACACCAAGATGTGACACAAATTAACTTAACAAAATTTTATCTTGTTTAATCCTAAGCATGCAACTAGTGATTAAATCAATTAAAATAAACTAAAGTAATGCTCACAACACCGATGTACAATGAAAACCACAAACGGGAAAAACCTCGATCGACCCAGGCTAGACAATCACTATGACAATGGTTTTACAAAGTCAGGCGGTAGTCTTATACAACGACTCGATCCACCCACGAGACTTGATGCTCCTCTGATCTTCTACTAACTTTCATAGTGCCCACGTAGAAAGTAAACTTCTTCTACGATGCTCTTCCATAACAGTAGCCTCCACAGATGCCTCGATATCCACTACGATGTTGAACACGAAAGTAACCTTCTTCGCTTCTCCACCGTAAAATCAACAATGTTGAAGTGTTGAACACACCCAACTTCGTGCAACAAAGATCACATAAACATATGGTAAAGATAACTCAGATCTTTGTAAAATCTAAGGATGTTTTATAGTGAAAAGCATTAGAAAACTTTGTGCAGAAAACTCTCTGGAATGAAAATTATTTTTTATATTGCACGCACTTCGAGAAAATTGGAACACGCCTATTTATAATTATTTTAAAGCGGTGGCTTCTCGTTTGAGCGAGATACTACGTCATTTTAATGACAGTAACTCTCGTTTGAACAACATCGTATGTCATTTGAACGACACCCAGATTAGAGTTAAAACTGGAACCAACTCTAAAACGTCATTATCTGATACATACAAAGTGTAAATAAATAAAACACTTATAAACCCTTTTAAAAACATTTTCTTTAAAAAAATAACATCCTTATTTTTATACAATTAAATTATGAGTTTCATTAACATTATGCATTCATACTTGAGTGATCTCGGAATGCAAATTGACTTTAAAGACAAGAAATTTGCACCAATTAAACCTCGGCATAAACAATTCCTTGAAGCATTACCGCAACGTATTTAATTAATTTTTGAGACGTCATAGTCTGTGTGGGATCGAACAATAAAATTCTACCTATGACTCAAACGTGTTTTGTTCCAAGAATAAGTGAAAACTACATAAGACTCAATTAGAAATTTGGTCCTTAAAAAAAAAAATCAATTTCGTTTTAGAAAAAGTGAAGAAGCCATTTTTTTTCAATTTTTGATAAATTTTTTGAAAATCCAAATAGTGTTTTTATATTTTTTTACACTATATGTGGATGAACATTAAAGATGTCCGACTCACCAATTCATTATATATCTATTTGACCATTTTGTAGTGTTTTGCGAAGTGACATCGTTTCATTTATTGTTCTTTATAATATGTGCAGTCATTAAGATGTGATATGATGACTACTTGCTACATATTTGACTCCTTGTCACCTTTAATGCACCCAAGAACAAATTTATTTCAGTGCGACACTTTCCTTTAACTTGTTGGTTGTAGTGTTTTCATCTCAATCCTGCTTTTAAAACAATCAAATGCTATAAAACGAGATAATAAAAGTAGTCCTTGTAAGAACAATTGCCCGAATTGGAAAATTTAAAAATTATCTCTGGTAAATGTGTCATATTTGAAGAAATGAAATCGGGTTGCGAAAGACAAAGTATCTTTACGTGAATAGCCAACATTTGCAAAGAGAAAAGAGCCTAAAAGATTAAAAGCATATTAAAAGAAAAAATATAAAGTGCCAAGTCAATTTCAAAGAACATTGATGCTTCGCTACATATGACCATTGACTTCTTCAAAACTAAAGATTTGAGAGAAATATTCAATATGTGAGTTTTGAGGAAGATTAGTCGAAGATCAATGGGTTTGTACGTCTTCAAAAAGTCTCATAAAAGCATTACATTGTTTTGGGCGTTATTGGTGTGAAAATCATTCACGATCTTGATTAGTTGAATTGGTTGAGTCGATTTCACTTAAGTTCACCATTTTTATACCTATGGTAGACTTTGAGATCTTACGTTAGTGGTGACTCATTCCTTCGTGCACACAAGTTATATTTGTCTACGTTTGTTTTCCTATAGAATGTGGTCACACCCCTACATTCCGTTTCCATGATTCGGTTATTTTTGTGTTTCTCTATGGTGTGTTGTTTTTTATAACATTATTTTTTTCTTGAAAAATTTTAAAAATAAAGAATAGTTAGTTTTTCTTTGTTTATCATTAGTTGACTTTTATTTCATTATATTTGTGATGATATTCTATAATTGTTGTGACACACCCCGGTTTATTATTCTTATTTCTTTTCCATGTCTATTTCGAACAAATAAAAAGGGAATAACGAGTTATTGGGGGGGGGGGGGGGGGTTGAGAGTTTGATTTATTGGGGAGAAATTTAATTATGAGTTTTATTTTATTTCAAACTCGATACGTCACGGTATATTTTTTTGTCTATTGTTTGAAGGTACACTTTGATGAGCATATGCAATGTACATGTAAGACAAAGCTTCCAAAAAGAAGATCAAGAGAAAGGAAGAGAATTAAAGATTTGGAAAGTTGAAGATTTTGAAGACTTGTACATTTTTTGGTATCTCTCCATTTGTGGGTTTCTGGGAGGGCATTAAATTTGTATCGAATTTGTTGGATAATTCGATTTTTTTTTATTTTCTACTGGAATAGCCTTAAAGAGAGATTTATAACGACATTTTGTTACTGCCCCTAACATCTAGGACTTGTCCATAGACTCTAAGTTACTTAAATAAATGATATGCCGTTACTTCTATCATGGCACTTCACATTCACACATTCAAAAATATGGATTCGATTATCAAGCATCTTCAACATGCTCCACGACGTCATGTAATATTGGTATAGTTATTGTTTTAGTTTTTGTGGATTTTTTTACATAGTATTAGGAGATTTTTATAAAATGATTTTTTACAAAATGAGGCTGTTTTTCGAATAGTTTTTCAAACTTAAATATATTTTAATTTTTTCCTTGTTTCATTCAAACGAGATGGCAATCTCATTATAACAACAGTGCATGTCGTTCCAAGGTTGTTTGATGCATTGTTTAAACAAGGTCTTACTATCTTGGATTTTTAGGTCTGGTTAGAAGCAAAACCTATGTCATTCGAACAATATTAGCATGCCGTTAGAACGAAGTCATAGTGTCGATCGAATGACCTTACGTTGCCTTAAATTTTGTGTCCACCTATAAATACCAAGGTTCTAAAAAACGCGGAGCATGGTCGAGGCGTGGAGGCCAAGGCTTAAGCCTTAGAATCCTAGGCGGGCCTTGGCGTAAAAAGGCATGAAAAGGCGTTTAGGCCTTCTTAATATATTTTAATATTTTTAAACCATAACAAGGCTAATAAAATACTAAAATTGTACATATTATTAAAATATGTCTGAATATATGCAAATTAAAATACTATTGGATTATTTTGGATGAAATAATGGTTCGGTTAGTAAAAAAATTCTTTAAAAGGCGATATCGTTTCACTAAAGCATTGTTGTTTTTAGAAAAAAGTGCGCCGTAAGGGTTTTACCAAGAGTAAGGCGTGAAAAACTTAAGGCGAGACGTTTCTCCCAAGCCTTAAGACTAGGCGGAGCGTAGGCGGGTTTTTTAGAACAGTGATAAATACCTATATTCTATATTTTTTTTGTTATGATTTTTCATTTACAAAAACTACAGACCTGCTGGAAAAAGTCTTCAATTTTAAAAGGGAAAAACACTTTTTGATTCACACAATCTCTCCTATATACTTTTGTGAATCATATTTGAAACCCAAAATACTTTTGTATTGAAATTATAATTGTGAACAAGGAGTGTTCAATACTGACCTTGTAGAGAAGGAGTATTTACTACTACTCTTGTGATTCTTGCGAGAATCATTGCTGAAGGAAGACTACAATCTTTGTGAGTTCTTACGGGAATTCATTTTCGAAGAAGATGAAGGTCACATGCGGGTGATTTGTCGGGTTGTATGTCACTCGTAAGGTTATAAGTAGCGATTTGCAAATTGTATTACTGAAATAAATTTTTTTCCCCTTTGAGGATTTTTCCTAAAATTATGTTTTCCTTGCATGCTTTATCTACTTAATGTTTTGAATCACCTAGATGAATGATTTAGGATTTGAAGGAATTAAGATTTGTTTGTGGGATTGACGTCTAATTAAATATGTTGCATCATTAGAGAATTGGACACTCAGACACCAAAAGGCTTTATATGGCCTTAGATAGGCACCCAGACCTTGGTATGAGGCTTAAATCATATCTTGTGGGGAAAGGCTTCAAAAAAGAAAATATGGACAAGACCATTTTTTGAGTTCTTGTGGGAAAAACATTGTAGTAGCCCAGGTGTATGTTGAATATATTATTTTTGGCTAAAAAAATGAGGATCATGCTCAAGACTTTGCTTCGATAATGCAAAAAGAATTTGAGATGAGCATGGTTAGGGAACTTATTTTCGTTCTTGGTCTCTAATTGAGATAAATGGATTGTGGACTTTTTATTTCTTAATCTAAACATGAGAAGGACCTAGTGAATAAATTTGACCTTGACTCTTCTAAGCCTAAACATACCCCCATATGTGCCATTTTAATCTTGGAAAGGATGCAGATGGAAAGAATGTCGATGAGATGCATTATCATAGCATGGTAGATAGTTTATCATACCTTATGGTTAGTCATCCCTATATATATTTTAGTGTAAGAGTTTGCAATTACTACCAATCTTTTCCTAAGGAGTCCCACTTGAAAGCCGTTAAATGCATTATCAAGTACGTTTGTGGAACCACTGACTTTGGTATTTGGATCCTAGGAATACTAATACATTCTTATCGTCTTATTAAAATGCCAATTGGATGGGAGATGTTGGGATAAGGAGTAAACTATTATATTATTAGTCAAGATTGCATAGTTATATATTGTGACAATACTAGTGCTATTGATATAACCAAAAATCCCATCCATTATTCTAGAACAAAACATATTGATATTTAACATCATTTTATTAGAGATCTTATTAAAGAAAAAGTTGTATCTTTAAGCTATATTTGTACCAATCTTTAATTAGCGGATATTTTATCTAAACCTCTTGATTGGACTAGATTTGAGTTTCTTAGGTCATCATTAGATATTTGCATCTTCTATTGAATGATTTGATAACAGGTATAAGATTTGTGATTCTTTGCTTCGCTGTATTTTCTATCCCATGTCCTATTAATATTTCTTATAAGAGTTGGTTGTCTTTTTTGTCATAAAAGGATTTTTTAAATACAATCATTTATATGCTCTTTAGATGATATACTCCTTGCCATATATTCGTATATCAAATGATTAATTTTGTATATTTTTTCCTTTTATTTGAATAAAACTGATTTTGTTCATCACAAGACAAGTTTCCATTTTCTTTTAAAGTCTCATAAACCTTGAGAAACGTCTTATTGGGAACACATGCCGATATCTTATTGTACTTTACACCACATTACACATTGTATTGATACCTCTTTTTGAGGAATAATAAATTGTACAATCTTTTACAAAAGTTCCAAAGCTTCAAATATTTGTGAGAGGTCCATTTACTCAAATGTGTATGTGTGAGTTTTGAACATGATTTGGAGGAGTTGATACACTAGATACTATATGTAAAAATCATGAGAGATGATGTGGTTAGGGATATAACTTTTAGTTAATTATGCTACCTTTGAAAATTGCAAATGGTATCCCATCTTAGGAATGAATGTGTGGAAGCTGCCATATGTAAAAACATTTTTAACAAAGCGATGTTTCAAAGATATATATCCATCCAAATTTGATTAATATCAAGTATGTGAAATGAAAGATTTTAATCAAATCTCCCATTATGCAAGAAAATAGTGTCAGTTGAAAATATGTTTAAAAGGTGTCGGAAATTTTCACTACTATTGAAGCTTTGAGTCATTTGTTCTTGAATTTTTATTCTTAATTGAACTCAATCTTGGTTTTACTCTTTGAATAGTGTTATTTTTTTTTCATGTGAGATATGATCTTATGTTCTTAGTTGATAAACCTCATCATGTTATTAGCCTTTGAGATGTACTTTTCTTGGTTATGAACACTAGTCATATATCTCACAACATTTGGTAAGTTGGAAACTTTAATTTATATTTTTCATTATCCAAATAAAGGTTTTGTTGTTTTTGTTCACTATGTATTACATATATTAAAATTGTGAATAAAAAAATCTTATTATAAAGTATATTTCCTTAACTCTAGTTTATCAACATCATGTTCTCCTTATACTTTAATTAATTCTCTTTTCTAGATTTCGTTCCTTTGTCTACTTTCTTGATAAAAAAAGGGAGGAGTTCTTTATAGAAATGGGAAGTTGTCATATTTAGGGAAAGAATTGACTGCTGTTTCATATCCTAGTCAGTATAGAATTCATAATTATATCTCTTATGGCTATTGTTTTCATATTGTAGATTTCTTCACACATTAATATTTCTATAAAGTTTGATAGTGTGTTTCAGGAAATCTTGTTCCAAGTGTTTTGAAGATGTTTCTGGGTTATAAGCATTTATAATATCTATATTAGTATTCCATTATTTAGTCCTTGTGTCATAGTTGATAAGGATTTCATTATATTTCTTATAATCCTTGGTTGCTGTGTTTTGTCAATGGAATAGATAGATGGGGATATCATAAGAGTATTCTAATACTCCCTTATTCCCTCAGAGGTAGTTATCTTATTATGATTTTCCAAAACAATTTCGGTCCCTTATTTAGCGCTCTTGAAAAATCTTCATCAACAATGAAGATATTAAATCCAGCTCTTAATCATCCTCATTATCACACATATCACATTATTAGATGAAAGGTAAATTGGAGATTTCCCTCACACACATCACATGTTATTATAAAACCATTTTTGAAACATCTTAGTTAAAACTTTTTATGTGTGTAAATTATGAGGTTTTACTACCTTAATCTTGCTTGTATAACCAATGTTTGAAAAAAAATTAAAAATAAGTAAAATTGAGAGAAATTGTCCAGTTTCACTGCAACGACGATTTTCATCCCTGGAGTGAAACAGAGAAGTTAATTCGATAAAAAATCTCTAGAAGTTATCATAAGATGCTTATCGCTGAAGCATCACCGCAATGAAACCTTCAGTTCAATGAAAATTTCCTTGTTGGCCACCAAACTCTTTAAAGATATCGTCAAGAATCTTTGGACAACGATGCGACTTGCCTCGTAGTAGGTTCACCGCAGTGACACTCATCCCCCTTGCAGCAGCAGCTCTGACGATGCGTACAAATTCGTGAATCTAATATTAAGATCTTTGGGGATCTTCTAGATATTTTTGCAAAAATCAAATTTTGGCAGTTGATTGGACTAGCAATCCCCGAACCACTCACTAGCACATGCTTTGTGTAAGAGATGTCTCCTTTGTCTTGTTTTCGTATTTAATAAATCCATTTTTGTGGTTTTCCTTATTTAAACCTCCAACGCTCTTGATTTAAAAAATAAATCTCATATCTTTCAAGAGCAATATACCAAGAGAGTTTTTTAGTGTGTATTCTTTTCTCCTTCCTTTCTAAGAAGATATGATTGCATTTGTGAAAAAAGATGAACCCATTTTAACAATATTTTTCTTATTTGTCACCTTCTCTTATTTTCTTTTAGTCACTTATCTTTTTAGAGTTTGATTAATATCAAAGAAGACGAAGCTTTTTTTTATCAAGAATTCATTTTCATAAAACAAACTTTCTATAGACTTTGGGTCTTTCTCTTAACAAGAAGTATTGTGATATTTGAGGTTCTCTTTCGGGGTTCATATCACGTGTGACCTCCAACATTTGAAGATAAAGGAAAATGTAACATTGTTGATGTGGGTCACGACATTGAGATGTTGAGATTATCCATCGATGGATAAGAGTCTCCATCTTGCTACAATTTGGTGGAAAAAGTGAGAAGGTTTGAGTTAGTGTAGATAGGAGTATATGTCATTAGTCCCCTCTGTAAGTCTTTACCAAATTTAGTGAGATTGTTTTATTGGCTTGAGGTTTTTCCCGTTAGTAGATTTTTTCTGCTGTTGTGATCTTATTTGGGTCTTTTGTATAATTTTTCATCTACATGCTTAAAAATGATAAAACTTAAAATTGGTCGATTAAAATTTGGGAAAAAAATTTCAACATAATATTTTAGGTGTGCAAAATAAATTTTGGCGAGTCTCTATTTTTGTACGCAATACACACTATTAGGATGGTACGATAGATGTTTAATTTTATTTTATTCAACATTTTTATTATCTGATATTGTATTCACTTGGATTATTTTATATAATTTTCTATGTTGAGAATGTTACCAAATCTTTTGATTCCCGTGATTTTTTTATTAGACTCGATCAATCGATTTATGGATTTTACAAGATGTCACAATCCATCTGAAGTATTCTTTTTAACTTCCAAATCTTCCACCCAATCAGCATCCAAATAAATCAACGAATACGTATTTGTGTCCCGATAATACCACTTCTCAAAACCCGTTGCACCCCTCATGTATGTGATGGTACGTTCTAAGACATGTAAGTGGGGCTCACTAGGGTAAGATAAATAGCAAGGAAACACACTAACATTAAAAGAAATGTCTGTACGATTAGATTTAAGATATAATAAACTACTTATCATGTTTCAATACAAGTATCATCCACATCTTTTCCATAAAAATCCTTACAATGTTTCACCAAAACTAATGGGAGTGCAACGATCCTTAGCCGATCCCACATCAAATTTCTTAACTAATTCCTTTTCATGCTTATATTGTGAAGTAAATATGCCACTATCTTTTTTTTGCACTTGGATACCTAGAAAGAATGTGACTTATCCAACCATTCTCGTCTCAAACTCCTTTTTCATCAACAAAGAAATATTTTGATCATATTTTTCATTAGTGGAGCCAAAAATGATGTAATAAACATAGAATTGGGCTACCACTCTTTCTTTTCAACAAGCTTTCAAAAAAATCCATATCCACACTTCTTCTATTTAAGCCTTTTCCTATAAGATATGAGGTGGGTCTCTCATACGAATATCCCAGGGCTTGATGAAGGTCATACAAAGACTTTTGAGGGGATAAACATCTGATGGGAACTTTGGGTCCTCAATTCCTTTTGGTTGTGACATATATATGTAATCCCCTATTTTATACATATCGGGTGGCCAAGACTCAATGTAGAAGATAGGGTGCATTAAATAAATTTATATCATTCTTAGCATCTTGATAATAATAATAAAATATTGTAATGAAATTAAACCATCCATGACATGTGATGAAATAAAATGTAAGTAATGAATAAACCAACTATCTCCACAACCATAATAAAGTAAATAAACATCGTCTCAAAACTCATGAATATCTCAACTGAAATAAATAAGTTGGTACCAACATGGTTCATACAAATATCTAAATCAAATTGTCTGAATACTGAATATTGGAATGAAAACAACAACCTAATTTAGGAATGTAAATGATAGGATAGCATAAGTGGCAAGTCTGGTTGCTCAACCCTGCTGCTCCTACCTACAAAAATGGTTGTACATAGTGCACAAGGCTCTCACTTAACTGTAGGATCTGGAAGAGGCAGATATCAGCTAGCCTTAGCCCTATATATGGAGAAGTTGCTCTCGCCTATTAAAACCTATAAAATATTTTGATAATATTTTTGTCAGATCCCGAAAGTTGTAAGAAATGTATTACTATATCAATACCGTAATAATATTCAACTAATTTATTCATGCCAACGCATCGAAACTTGCATGTAAATGATACCTCACCCTTGATAATTAGTGAAATAAGCTACTCGAATTTCCTAACCCAAGGCATAACTAATACCATCAAGCCTCAATTACTCGGTTGTCTTTTAAGTTATCACGCTATCTCAAAACTATATCGCCATGCAACCCATTATATACGTAAATGATACAAATATATACAATCCCCATTCATGTCACCCAGATAATAATATATACACGATATCACAACACACAATAACGTGACATAGTGTATTTAAATAACACATCCATCAATCGACTGTATAGTCTAATTATAAGTCTCACAAACCACATGAAGAATTAAGGATTTAAAACATGCATACATAATGGATTTGAAACATAAACACATAATAGAATGGGGGATCACCACACAATCACACCATAATTTAGTCACATACCAAATCCTCTGATGGATTAAGTCATCCACGTCTCCGCATTGTAAGACGATGATGAAATGAACACATTATCGATAACATCGTACATCACCAAAGACCATGGTACCCTTATCACAAATCCATTTACACCAATATCCTAACCAATAGATTTCTCACAAGCCAAATATGTTATGTTTACATCCACACACATTTATATATAACACAACACATAAATAGGATATCACATCTCACTCGTGCACCCGATTCCTGTCCAAATCCCCAAAATTGAATTTTATTATTAATTTTAGGTTTGTTCATCCTAAACCCCAATTAGAAATAACCTTATAATTTCCCAAATTTCCAGGCATCTATATATATATATATATATAACCTACCCAAACTATAAGAGAGAATAAACAAAGAACCAAGCAAAAAAACAAAAAAAAAAGAGACTGAATAAAAAAATAGGCTTGCATTATGGAGGGATTCTCCCCAGCTCCTCAAACTATTATAAAACATCTTGCTTCAAAGCATAATTCATCTACCATTAATTCTCCAAATTACCCTAGTTTAAGTCCAAATAATCTCATAATTAATCTTACGAATTCCTTATTAAATTCCTCATAACATAGGTTCCTAATCTACCAAAAAAGTTTCATAAAAATCTTAACTTCTAACATGCCTAAATCAAGATTAATTAATAAATTAGGTTTCACTATTAATTAAGTTTCTTTCTATAATACCCCGTATTTTTTTTGATAATTTATAAATAATTGATTTTGTAAGGGCAAATTTTTTTATCATTGCCCCTAGTATCTAGTGCTTGTCCATAGAATCTAGTTTACATCGAGTATGGCATATCCCGTTACTTTCGTCAAGGCAATTCATGTTCGCACGATCAAGGAGACGGATCTAATTATCAAGCAGCTTCAACATGTTCCACGACTACACATATATTTGGTATGGTTGTTTTTTTGTGTTTGGAGGATTTTTTACAAAGTATTGAAAGATTTTATGAATTGATTTTTTACAAAAGGAGGCAATTTTTAAATAATTTTTCAAATAATTTTTAAACTTAAAAATAATTTTATTTTTTGGCAGTCTCATTCAAATGAGAGTACCATATGGTTAGAATGAAATGCATCACGTTATATGGTCGTTTAAACCATTTATAAAACAAGGTTCAAATGAGGGCTTACTGTCTTAGATTTTTCCATCTCATTTGGAGCGAACCTCATGTCGTTCAAACGACGTCACCATGTTGTTAAAATGAGGCCATACCCTCGTTCGAATGAGATTACACAGTATCGATTATTGCGTCCTCATATAAATACATGTTTTTGATAGGTTTTTTGTTAAGACTTTGCATTTATGAACACTGTAGAACATCTGCTTTAAGTCTTCACTTTTTAAAGGGAAAAAACACTTTTTGATTCACATAATCTCTCCTACATACTTTTGTGAATAATCTTTGGAACTCGAATTACTTCTATATTGAAGTTACTCTTGTGAAGAAGGAGTATTCAATACTGACCTTATAGAGAAGGTGTCTCTATTGATGCTCTTGTGATTCTTGCGAGAATCGTTGCAGACAACTCCGGTCTTTATGGGTTCTTGCTGGAATTCATTACTGAAAGAAAGTTGATATCTTTGTAATTCTTATGGAAACTATTACTAAAGAAGACGAGGGTCACTTACGGGAGATTCGTCAGGATGTATTTCTCTATTGTATTTGTAAGTTACGATTTGCAAAACAATAGTGAAATTAAAGGTTTTTCCCTTTGGGGCTTTTTTCCGGAAATTGTGATTTCTTTACATGCTTGATTTGAATCAAATAATTGCATGTTCTAGGGTTAATAAGAATTAAAATTGATTTGTGTGATTGACATCTAATTAAATAAGTTTACTCGAATAGAGAATTCTCCACTCTCAAATTGGTATCATAGCTGGTTTCACTAAATTATCGTGAAATCTTTCTTTCGCAAAATTTTTCTGAGGAGTCAATTATGTTGAAAATTGATATTGAAAAATTGCAAATATTATGATGGAGAACTTATATAATAGGATTTCAATTTTCAACGGATCGAATTATGCCTGTTAGAAAGCCCGTATGCGATCCACTTTATAGGAAATTGATGAAAGAGTCTGTCTTGTTTGTGAAAGAGGGTGGAATCCTTCCACTATCACGGTTGGTAATGACATTCATTCCAAACCTATTTCTGATTATACTGATGATGAGATTAAGTAAAGTAGCTACAACTCCTACGACCTTGGTGCTCTGGAGCCGTCACCCCTGATGAGTTCCACCGCATCATGACATTGACTACATCTATGGAAGCATGGGATATCCTCCAATTGACACATGAGGGTACCAACGCTGCCAAGGCATCTAAGCTTAAAAATTTGGCCACCCAGTTTAAGACCTTCTGATACCAATTACTCAAGCGGAGATGATTGAGATATTATTAATACAAACTTACTATTATTACAAGTGGAGAGAATATTACAAGAGAGAGAGAAGAGAAATATTCATAAGATGTTTTCAAGATGATTCGAACTGAAGGAGATACTCTCCTTTTATAATCCTAAAAAGTAACCTTATATTTATCTAATTGAATAAACAAAGAAAGGAAAAGAAAAATGTGGGCTGCCGGATACAATAATTCAAAGGGTGCATAATAGGTGCATAATAAAAGTAAACAATAACTTATAATAATTTAAAAAGGAAATAGTAACTGATTTGGATATTTTTATTTTAAACGTCCAAAGCGTCATTGCATGCGTCAGCTGATTACTGTCCATAAGTGAGCCCCACTACGTGTGCTAGATGATTTGCAGTCGTCCATGTGGGTTAATTATTTTCGTTTATTTGTCAAGCATCAAATGCATTGGCAATATTGGCCTCAGAAACAGAATCGAAGGACATACTGTCGTTAGGGCTGTGGTTTGGAGGGCAATGTTGTTGTGCTTGTTCATATTCTTTCGCATGGCTTAATTGTTCATAGGGAACATCTAAATTATTTCTGTTTTTTAAATTATTTAGGAATTCCCTAACAGCCGCTCGTTGTTCAAGCGAGGTAGTATAGTTTATCGGCAAATCAGTAACAAATAGTCTTCGTCCATCAGTTATCATGAATTTTAAAGCTGTTTCCCGATAATAATAATTTTCTGGATTTAAAATATTGATAATGTTTTATGACCAATATCTAGTTGTATGCAACTGGTCCAATGGTACAGTAAGTGCAATCTCCCAATTTTGTTCAATTTCATCCCATTCGTAATCCTCAGTGGCTCTGAGGTACCAAATTTGGTAGGGTTGATAGAAAATTTCTCGAGATCGCCAACCAATTGTGCCAGTAATATGGAATGACAAATAGCGAGTATATTTGTACTTGCTTTTTGTCAAAACATGATAGATCATGGTTTTGATCATCATGGGTAAAAATTCAAAGTGATTGAAACAAGCTACACTTGAGAAGATTAGTTTGTTTACTAACCACCATTCAATTGTTTCAATATCTCAAGGTGGATATCCTTCTTCAGTAACAAAGTGCAGTTTTGGCATGTCATCACTGTAATTTAAACTTTGATCAAAATGGAGTAAAAGACTTTTTATCTTTTGCTCGTGGTCCTCTATTTTTGGTAAAATCTCTATTTGAAATAAAGGACGTGGAAGAAGTGCCTTTGCTTTTTCAAATAGGTAATTCTTTGAATAGTGTTGAAGATTTTATCTGAAAAATAATTTTTCATTAATTCTGCAAAGTCCAAAAAAGTTTCAATTTTTTCAGAGAAAAGTCTTCATTTTCATAATTTAAAGTTTTCAAAATCTTGAGACTAAGATTTTTAAACTTATCTAAGGTTGCTGTTTGTTCAGTAATCTTGTCAGCAAGGATACTCATGTTTTTTCTAAAACATTTTCTTTTGTCTCGAAGATGAGATTTCCATGCTTCATTTAAAGGTGTATACAACTCGCAGAGGATTCCTGGGTTGTGAAAATCATAGGTTTCAGTATCAATGAGGGTTTCTTTGGTCTGAAATTTGGAGAACTGGCAAATCATATTAGTAGGTCCTAATTGTTTCATCCAGTGTTCCCATGCAGCTATGGCTTTTGGCATAGTATTAAATTTTTGGTGACAGGCACCAGGAAATTTATTTACTTGCATAAAACATTGGTTCCAATTATCATAGAAGCCTGGGTTTCTTCCACTGAATACGACATAAATAGGGTTTGGTTTAGGTTGTGTAGATGATGATGCTTGGGTTTTTGTCTTTTTAGAAATAGTGATCCAATCTCCTTTTGATTCTCCTGGATGCTTATCTCCCATCCTGAAATAAAATAATCCACTTGTTTAGTGGTTTTGATAAAATATATTTCAAAATATTCCACTTGTTTAGTGGATGTTATTTTAAAATATTTAAAGTATTCCACTTGTTTAGTGGGTTTCTAAAACTCTACTTGGTTAGTAGGTTTTTTATCATAGTTCCCGCTAAGATAATCTGTAAGAAAATTATTAGTACCCTTCAAATGTTCAACTTCAAAAGTGTTAATAGCAATTTGGTAAAACCATTTAAGTCCTCTTCCTTCTAAAATAATTCTTTTATTTATTAGGAAGTCTTTTACGACTTTATTATCTGTTCTGATAATAAAGTCTTCGGGTGCTAAGAAAATATGGAACTTTTTAATAGCATGTTTAATTGCTAATAATTCCGTTTCAAAAATAATATAATTCAGTTCATTTGGTTTAAATTTTTTTGAATTATATCCACATATCAATTCATGTTTTTGAATTGATTTTGGTATAGTAGTTTTCTTACCACGAATACCGAAAGTATTGGAAGGATTGCTTTCATTCCAATATTCTGCAGGAATTTCTTTGAGAACACATCCCCAGCAATTATCCGAAGCATCAGTTTCCAATATTAATTTATCTCCTGTTTTAGGAAAATAAACTTTTGGACAATTATTAATAATCTCTCGTTTGATTGTTTTAACAACAAGAGTATCATTATCACTCCATGTGAAAACTTCAATCATTTTAAGTTTTTCAAGAAGTGATAATTCTTTTTGAGATAATCTTTTTATGAAATTTCTTCCATAATTAAGGATTCCTAGGAAACTTTGTAATTGTTTTTTATCCAAAATTTCCTCATTAAAATCTCTTATTTTAGAGATGATATGTGATGATGCTAAGATTTAGCACCACCGGATAAGTGATAGTGAGCTCAAACAGTAGCAGCTATGGCAACCATAGAGATGTATAAGTGTATAAGTATGTAGAAGGGGATGAGTATAAGAGGAACTAAGACAATGATGTATAGTGGTTCAGCCAATTTGGCCTACATCCACTGTGAGTGTGTGATCCACTAAGTATGGGAACTAATGGCCTTGGATACAATGCACATAACCCTCTCTCTCTCTCTCTACTGTGTGTACAAGCAGAGTTTTATCTAGGGCTACAGTTAATGGATGGATCCCCTATAGGGTTGTAGGTGACAAGTATATATAGGCCTTGGGGGGTGTAGTGTACCCCCCAAGTATGCATGGTGCATGTGAATAATGATCTAGCAAATCCCCTGTTGAAACCTGTAGATGCCAAATGATGACATAATATTCCCTTACGTGAGGGTGTGATTTTGTTATAACGGTCTCCCCTGTGCCATGTCAGCCTCACGCGCACTGTTCCACGCATCTCCCAAACCACACGCTGTGATGATGTCACCCTCGGCCTATGAGTCGAGGCCGAGGGCAAAGTTTCTTCCAGTAGTGAGTCTGGCCCAATTCTGTCCTCGTACTGTCGGCCCCTCGTAGGGCCGTCTGGAGAGTGGTGAAGGGTCAGCCCCTCGTAGGGTCGGCTGGAGTCTTACGAAGGGTCGGCCCCTCTGAGGGGTCGTATGGAGCCCATTGGAGGGGTCGGCCCCTCGTAGGGTCGTCTGGAGCCTGATGAAGGGTCGACTCCTCTGAGGGGCCGTCTTGAGCCTGATGAAGGGTCAGCCCCTGAGGGGTCGTCCGTTTGGAGGTAATCCTCAGCCAGGCCGAGGATATAAATGGGTATATCAATAACCCCCAGCCCTTAGCCATAGGTGCTGTTGAGATGGCTGAGGGATAGTGTTGTAAATGAGGTGCGTGTATGATCAGTTAGGTGAGTGACACCTAGGCAGATACTCATTGCTATTCCAGTTTGCAAGGCATGGCGGCTGCACACTTTTCTTGGGGCTTTGTGCCCTAATGATGCCTTCCTCGTGGGCTGTGTCCTGCCTTGGTCAATGGGCCCACTCATTACTAAGTTATTTAAGAGATTTTTGAACTCTCTCTCTTTTTCTTCTCCTTCGCGCCCAAGCCTTCTCTCTCTAGCCTTTTACCAGCTTTCATCGCCATTTCTGCAGCCTTCAATCCTTCAAGCTTAGCGATTTGGGCAGTTCTTGCTCTCTCTTTATCAGGTAATCCTTCAGTGCTCTCTTTTACCTTCATTTCTGTTTGCTTTTTAGGCTCGTAGGGCTGCATTTTCCTTGGGTTATCTCATAGCTTTTTCCAGTGTCTTCTTCGGAAACTGTTTCTGGAATGTTCTTGAGTGTTCTTGAGTGAAAATCATAAATTCCCTTTTTAATCCAAAAGTCTAATTTGTTCAACTGCAAACTTGTTTGTAGTTAAGTTCCCCAAATTTCTCCAAGTGTAGGGTCTTCCATTTTAATGCTTAGGAAGCTTTATAGTTTAGCGTCTGAATTCCCATCCTTGAGAGAAAAGCTCTTTGCAGAGATCAGACGAGTAGAGGAAGAGGAAGAGGAAGAGAGGAGACGGGGGGCCGACCCTAATTGGGTACGACCCATCTTTCCCATTCCTCTTGTCACCATAAAACCATTTGAACCGTTTGAGTCCTGTGGGTCATCCCATCGTCCAACCGAGAGTCATTCAAGTGAGATGGACGAGAGAGCGTCGTCGCCAACTGGCGTTGGACCTTCCGGTAGGAGAGAGACATCTGACCTAAGCCCAGGCCGAGAGGCCGAAGGTATGGTCCCCTCCGAGACCGTCCCTGTGATAACCCTATCTCCCCATGCCTTTCAGATGGCCTTCCCCCAGGGGCCTCTGGAAGAAGATGAGGCCGAGGGAGAGAGGACTGAGGACGAGGGCGATGATACAGATGACGAGATTGATACCTCCCACGCCTCGTCCTATATCTCCTCTGTTAGGGATCGCGACCTCTTGATATGGAGGCATGCCTATGGAGTGCCCCTCAGCGTAACTATGAGGGTTCCCTCTGAGTCTGAGAGGGTTTTTGATTTTGAAGAGGGAGAGGTTATAGTCTACGAACAAATGTTCAAGGTTGGAGTCAGATTCCCTCTGCATCCTGCCATCGTAGATATCCTGTCTGCCCTTGGTGTTGCCCCCTCTCAACTTCCTCCCAACTCTTGGATGACGATCCTGGGCTACATCTCCTTGTGGAAGAATGCTTTCACCGATGAGCCCTCGGCCGACCTATTCTTGGGCTGCTACAACATAACCTCCTCGTCCAAACAGCATGGATACTATCATCTGGGGGCGAGGAGGTCTGAGAAGAAACTCCTCCACGTGGCACAAACTTCCAACCACGATTGGAAAAAGAGATTCTTCTTTATCTCTGGGGAGTGGGAGTCCACCGCCGATGGTCCGAGGGTCCCCAGAAGATGGTCTAACCCTTCCATGAAGGCCAGGTCAGACCCTGGACTTAGTCTGGAGGAGAAGGACATCGTTGAATATCTGAGAGGACGAGGGAGAGAGGGTGAACTTCCAAAATTTGAAGACCTGATGACCCCCCGGTTCCTTAAAGAAGCTGGTCTGAGGGTCGGCCCTCTGACTGAACTATGTGAGTTATACTGAACATTTCCCATTCTTTACTTATTTTTGAAGTGTTTCCTCTTTTTCTCTGCATTTTTCTAACGCGTCGTCCTCTTACCAGGTCGTCCTGCAGGTACATCAGACTATCTTTGGGAAATGACTGCTCCCAGCTTATTATCAGGATTGGCCAAGAAGAAAGGAAAGGAGCCTCAGCAGGCTCCAAGGAAGACGAGGGCCGCCGGGCCGACGGTGGTGGAGCCGACCGCCGATAGCCAAAAAAGAAAGGGGCCCGAGGTCCCTGTTGACCCTCGGCCGGATTCTCGGACGAGGGTCAGGGTCGAAGCCTCTGAGGGGACGGCCTCTTCATCCAGCATGGGAGCCTTCTAGTCTCAAAACCTTCCACACCTGAGGGCCGAGCCCTCGTCACTTATTACAAACTTGAGGGCAGCCAAGGCCTCAATGTTCTCTGCACCCTCGGCGTCTGACTACGAGTTTTTGTCAAAGATGCCTCCTGCCAAAGTGTACGACTATGGTCTGCACGCCCTTGCACAGGTATTGGTCTTGAGCCACCTCTTAAATTTCATTCTTTCAATTAACTGTTTCCTCGGCCTCTTGACATGTATTTCTTTTTACTGTGCAGTCTGTGTGCGCTTTTACCTCGGCGAAAAAATGGATGGCCGAGAATCAGGCAAAGTTCCATGAGGTCGAAAGGGCTATTCAGCATGAGGCTGACCTGCGGACAGAGCTCGATACTGCGAGGGCTGAACTCGAGAGTGCTAGGACTGAGCATGCCAGGGTCCTAGATGAGTTGACGAGGCAGCACGACGAGGACATTAAGGCCAAGGACTTGCTGCTCAAGGAAAAGGACGAGGCCTTGACCAACATGGAGGCCAAGTACAAAGCTGACCTTGAAGCAGCCATCATGAAAGACGAGGCCGATGCTGTTGAGGCTTACAAGGTTTCTGACGAGTTTCAGGGCTTCGGCCTTGAATATTTGGAAAGGGGGATCAGGACGGCCTGCCGATGGGTCGTCCTCAGATTTTGTGATGTTGTCTCCTCGGTCTTCCCTTCGATTGAGGCATTCGGATTGGACGACCCTCTGATTGCCGAGGCCCTGTCCCAGGTAGAATCCCAAGTGCAGGTTGAGGGGGTTAGCACATCTGAGGATCAGCCGGTTATGGTCATCGAGGAAACCCCTCTAGTGGATGTTGAGGATCTGCCTTCCGATATTGTCCCATAGGGTGGCTGTCTGTAGCCTATACCCTCTTAGTGTATTTATCATTTTTGTGCTCTCTTTTGTAAAACACTTTATAATTTGTATAACACTGGCATTTTATTAATACTATCGTCTTCTTTACTGTCTTCCATGTTTCTGCCTTTTGTATTTGTATGGTTGTGCTATGAATCTTTGATAATGCCACTAACCTCTCCCTCGTCTTTCTTGAGGACCAAGGTGGGGTCGTCCCCTCCATGTGGCCTCATCATAGCCGAGGGTCACAATAACCAAAGTAATGGTTTTTTAATCAACTGGACCTTCGTCTTTCTTGAGGATCCTGGTGGGGCTGTCCCCTCCGTGCATCCTCATTATAGGCCGAGGGGTCAAATTACCAAACATGGTTTATAAATAAAGGGTTCCCTCGTATCTCTTGAGGACAGTGGTGGGGTCATCCCCTCCACTGACCCTCATTATAGCCGAGGGATCAACTTACCAAATTAATGGTTTTAACAATCTACCCTCGTCTTCTTTGAGAACAGTGGTGGGGTCGTCCCCTCCACTAGTCCTCATTATAGCCGAGGGTTCAACTTACCAATTTAATGGTTTTAATGAAGTCTACCCTCATCTTTTTTAAGAACAGTGGTGGGGTCGTCCCCTCCACTAGTCCTCATTATAGCCGAGGGTTCAACTTACCAAATTAATGGTTTTAACAGTCTACCCTCATCTTCTTTGAGAACAGTGGTGGGGTCGTCCCCTCCACTGGTCCTCATTATAGCCGAGGGTTCAACTTACCAAATTAATGGTTTTAATGAAGTCTATCCTCGTCTTTTTTAAGAACAGTGGTGGGGTTGTCCCCTCCACTGGTACTCATTATAGCCGAGGGTTCAACTTACCAAATTAATGGTTTTAATGAAGTCTACCCTCGTCTTTTTTGAGAACAGTGGTGGGGTCGTCCTCTCCACTGGTCCTCATTATAGCCGAGGGTTCAACTTACCAAATTAATGGTTTTAACAAAGTCTACCCTCGTCTTTTTTGAGAACAGTGGTGGGGTTGTCCCCTCCACTGGTCCTCATTATAGACGAGGGTTCAACTTATTAAATTAATGGTTTTAATAAAGTCTTCCCTCGTCTTTCTTGAGGACAGTGGTGGGTTCGTCCCCTCCACTGGCCCTCATTATAGCCGAGGGTGGTTCTCTGTAGTTTTTTCCATGCGTACTAGAACTGATAACCACAGGTTCATGGGAAACACTGATATTTCTCATTAATTTCCAAAGTAAACTGTTGGAGCAACTCTTATTACAATTATGGTCTATCAAGACCTTACAACACTATTGATAGTATTTCTTCAAATGATCTGCATTCGAGGGGTTGGAAAAAGGTTCCCCTTCCAGGTTTTCTAGTCTATAGGTCCCAAGGACGACTTCATCGATGACCCTATATGGGCCATGCCAATTAGGATGGAGCTTGTTGGGCTTTTGCCAAGTCTTCTTGAGGACTAAGTCCCCTACTGCGATAGGCCTTTGTTTCACCCTCTGATTGTAGAACCTAGCGGTCCTCTGCTGGTATGCAGCCTGCCTTATCTCAGCGTCCTCCCTCCTTTCCTCAATCAGGTCTAAGTCGAGTCTCCTCTCTTCCACATTTTTCTGGGGGTTATACATTTGGACTCTATGCGTAGGAAACTCAATCTCGGTGGGGATGACGGCTTCTGATCCATAAGCTAGCATGAATGGGGTCTCTCCGGTAGAGGTCCTCACTGTCGTCCTGTATGCCCACAGCACGGCATATTACTCCTTGACCCATCTTCCTTTTGCCTCCTCAAGACTCTTCTCGATTCCATCTAAGATTGTCCTGTTTGTAACTTCTGTTTGCCCATTGGCCTGAGGTCGGTCAGGGGTGGAGAAAAATTGTTTGATACTCACCCTTTCACAGTACTTCTGTAGAGAGGCATTCTTGAACTGAGTCCCGTTATCCGAGATGAGGGTGTTGGGGAGACCATACCTGCATATAATATTTTTCCAGATGAACTGGAAGGTCTTCTGCTCGGTGATCGTCACCATCGGCTCCGCTTCCACCCATTTCGAAAAATAGTCAATGGCTACGATAAGGAATCGATAGTTATTGATGGCCCTAGGCAAGGGTCCTACTAGGTCAATTCCCCACACTGCAAATGGCCATGGGGATGTAATGGAAGTAAGAGGCTGATGGGGCTGGTGAGGGATGGTGGCAAATCTTTGACATTTGTCACACGTTTTTACATATGCCGCTGCGTCTTTCCCCAAGGTCGGCCACCAGTACCCCTAGGTGATCACCCTCTTTGCTAAGGATCTGCCCCTGATGTGGCTTGAGAACGATCCTTCGTGCACATCTTGCAAAATGGAAGGGACTTCTGAGGGATGCGTACACCTAAGTAAGGGGAGCAAAAACCCCTTTTTGTACAAGGTGTCTCCGATGACAGTGAATTTTGCAGCCCTGTGCCTCAGCTTCTTCCTTTCTTGCCTTGCTTCTGGCATCTCACCCTCTTTAATGTATCTGATCAGAGGGTCCATCCACGAAGCTTCCTGAGAAACATTTAGGCAATTGCCAAGTGTTCCCTCGGCGTCTTCAATAGTTGGTTGAAGCAAAATTTCTACTGGGACCGTCCTCCTGATGCCTGTCCTAGTTGCCGAGGCCAACCTCGCAAGGGAATCAGCACGGCCATTGTCGAGCCTAGGTATCCTCTTTAATTTCACTTCTCTGAAGCCCTTCAGTAATGACCTCACCTTATCAAGGTACCTAGCCATCCTCTCGTCCTTAGCCTCGTAGGCTCCTAGTATCTGATTCACTACTAGCCTTGAATCACTATGGACCAAAATCTGGCCGACACTAAGAGACTTGGCCAAGGAGAGGCCTGCTACTAAGGCCTCATATTCAGCCTCGTTGTTGGAGTCTTTGAAGTTGAACCTCAGGGCGTACTCAATATCTGTGCCGTCGGGTGCTGATACTATTAACCCAGCTCCGCTCCCGCTTTCGTAAGAGGACCCGTCAACGAAGAGATTCCACACGGTGCATTCTTCTGAGAAACTTCCCTCGGAGAGGGATACCTGTCTAAATATGTATCTTCCCTCTTCGTTTTCAGCCGCTTTCCTTCTAGCGATGCTTGTTTCAGCCCTATCTGCGGGTGTGTTAGTGGGTCTGTCTTGTTGTGTATCTGTCTTCCCGAGGGTCTCACCCTCGGCTTCATCATCTTCCCAAGTGAACTCAGCCACGAAGTCTGCCAATGCCTGCCCCTTAATGGCCGTCCTAGGCTGATACACAATGTTAAACTCCCCCAGCTCTATAGCCCAGGCCATCAACCTGCCTGATTTTTCTGGCTTGTGTAAGACCTGCCTAAGAGGAGAGTCGGTGAGGATGACCATTGTATGGGACTGGAAGTACGGCTTCATCTTCCTTGAGGAATGGATCAAGGCGTAGGCCAACTTCTCCATCCTCGGGTAACTTTGCTCTGCCCCTTGGAGTGCCTTGCTGTTAAAATACACAGGCTTCTGTATCCCGTCTTCATCTCTCACAATGGCTGCACTGATGGCCGACTCTGAGACGGCGAGGTACACATAAAGTCGTTCACCTTGCACGGGTCGTGACAGCAGCAAGGGAGACCCTAAGTATGACTTTAGGTCCCTGAAAGCCTCATCACACTCTTCACTCCATTCGAAGGCCTTCCTAAGGGTCTTGAAGAACGACAAGCACTTGTCTGTGGCCCTAGACATGAACCTGTTCAAGGCAGCAACTCTCTCTGTGAGCCTCTGAACGTCTTTAATGGACCTGGGGGTCTTCATTTCAATAAGGGCCTTTATCTTTTCAGGATTGGCCTCGATGCCTCTTTGGTTGACAATAAACCCCAAGAACTTCCCTGCTCCGACCCCGAAGACACACTTAGCCGGATTAAGCTTCATCTTGTATTTGTCCATCGTATTAAAGGTCCTCTCCAGGTCTGCCACATGATCCTCAGCCTTTAGACTCTTAGTCAGCATGTCATCTACGTAGACCTCCATAGACTTCCCAATTTGGTCTTCAAACATATTATTTACGAGGCGCTGGTACGTTGCCCCCGCATTTTTGAGGCCAAAGGGCATGACCATGTAATAGTATGTCCCCTTATCGATGATGAAGGCTGTCCTCTCCGAGTCTTCAGGGCTCATGAAGATCTGGTTATACCCTGAATATGCATCCATGAAGCTCATGAGCTCATGACCTGCGGTAGCGTCTACCATCTGGTCAATGTGGGGGCGAGGGAAGCTGTCTTTGGGACAGTGCTTGTTGAGGTCTGTGAAGTCCACGCACATTCTCCACTTCCCATTGGCCTTTGGGACAATGACTGCATTGGACAGCCATTCAGGGTAGATGACCTCTCTGATAAATTCAGCGTCTTCTAATTTTTTGACCTCGTCCCTAATGACCTCATATTTTTCTCTGGAGTAAATTCTCCTCTTCTGCTTCACCGGCTTCGCTCCCTCTACCACATTGAGCTTGTGGCACATGATGTCAGGGTCAATCCCCGGCATATCTACATGACTCCATGCGAAGACGCTTCGCCTTCTCCTCAACAGTTTAACGAGGTCTTCCTTGATATTGGGCTTCAGAGACTTGCCAACTTGGACGGTTTTTTTCGTGTCATCCTCGTCAAGGATGATGGATTCTACCTCTTTCGCGGCCTCTCCTTTCTTTAGCTTCGTCTCATCCCTGGGGTCTAGGGTATCAATATTGTAAGTGGTCGTAGCCCTCTTGAGTGTCTCCTTTTCTTCAGTGGAGTTGTAGTAACATTCTCTCCCTGTCGTCTGGTCTCCTTGAACTTCCCCCACCCCGTAAAGGGTAGGAAATTTGATCATCTGATGGACCGTAGACGGCACAGCTTCAAACCCCTTAAGGGCTACACGCCCCAGTATGATGTTGTAGGCCGAAAACACCTGCTCGTCCATCACAAAGAAACTGACCTTCTTGGTGAGACATCTCGGCCACTCGTCCCCCATCCTCACATCGTCCTCATATACCCCAAGGGGATGAACCTTTTCCCCACTGAACCCAATCAATGGATGATGGTAGGGGATGAGTCTAGCACGGCTGAGACCCAAGGCTTTGAAGCATGGCCAAAACATCACATCTGCAGAGCTACCCCCATCTACCAAGATCCTCGGCACCTCGCATCTGTGCACCCTGGTAGTGATGACGAGAGGGTCATCATGTGGGGCTAAGAGGCCTTTGAAGTCCATTCTTGAAAATCCCACTATCAGTGTGTCCATATCAACTTTCTTCCTCTTTTCTGACTTGACCTCCAGGGAGGTTGCATGTACCGTCTTCGTCACTGCCTTGGCCTCAGCCACATGGGCCTTCCTGTCGGCGACCTCAGACCCTCCTCCTGTAAGACCCCTGGAGATCATTCCTACTCCGAGCGAGATCATATTAAGCCTCTTGACAGGGCCTTGGTCGTCTCTCGGCGGGAGGTCAGGGTCGTCCTCATCATCAGAAGGGTCGTCCCCTCTTTTTTGAGGACCTTTTCTGCATGCATCGCCTTGCTTCTTTCTGGGGTCGTCCCCTCGGCCCCTCTTGAAGGCACCTTTGTCGACGTACTTTCTGAGCTTCCCTTCCTTCAGCTTGTCAATCTCATCTTTCAGAGCAAAGCATTTGTCCGTTACGTGGCCGTGGTCTTGGTGAAATTCACACCACAGGTTCTTATTCCTCTTGCCGGGGGCTGCCCTCAGCTTCTCAGGCCACTTCAGGGACCGGTCACTCTTTATCTCATTGAGAATCTGTTCACAACTGACCGTCAGAGGGGTGTACCCAGCGAACTTGTCATCCGTGGACCTCTTCTTCCCCTCTTTGTTCTTCTTTGGGTATTTACTCCCACTAGCACCTCCTCTTTCGTCTTCATATTTTGCAGCCATTGCCTCTTCGGCGTTCATCACCTTTCCTGCTGTCAACATCAGTTCAGCCATCGTCCTCGGAGGGTCTTCAGCAAGCTTCCATAACAGCTTCCCCTTTTGGAGTCCTCCAATCAGGGTTGTCATAGCTATGCTCTCCTCATAGTCTTCCACCTACAGCTTCTCCTTATTGAATCTGGCTATGTAGTTCCTCAGACTCTCATTCTTCCCCTGTTTAACATAGAGCATGTGGGTGGTCTTCTTCTGTGGCCTCACCCCAAAGCAAAAGTTGTGGGTGAACAGGTCTGCCAGCTGCTTAAAGTCTTCAATGGAATTTTTCGGAAGAGATGTGTACCAGACATGTGCAGCCCCTGTCAGGGTACCAGAGAAGGCACGACACCTCATCTCGTCTGAGATAGAGTATATGTCTGCCGCTGACTGATACATCTCCACATGGTGGACGGGGTTGGTGCTCCCGTCATATCTTGGGGTGACCACAGGTGTCTTGAACTTCGATGGCGTGGGGAAGTTGACTATCATCGCTATGAAGGGTGAGCCTATGGTGTATCCCATCTGAAGGGGGTCTCGGCTCTTCAGTATATCACCGATCTTATCCTCTAACTGCTGGATTGAGTCATTCCAGGGCCTCACAGGGTCGGCCTGGCCGATGTTATCCCCTGCTGCCTCTCCGAGGTGGACGGAGGGTTCTGCTGCAGTAGGCCTGTATCGGCTGTTCACTTCCCTTTAGCCATCATCTCGTCCTCGGGGTCGGCCATCTACTGCCCCCTCCTGGATCTCGCAGCACTTCTTGGCCTGGACAACTGTTCCCGCATGTCATTTACTGGGCCTAGCCTCTCAAAGGCCGACCCCCTGCTCAAGCGATCAAAAGCAGAGCCTCTCAGGCGATCATCAGGGTTTGGTCTCCCGCACTTTCCTCTACTATCCTGGAGAGGTCGTACAGTATTATTAGAGACCTCATAGGGTTCCCAGCACTCTATAGGGGCCTCCTCTCCTTCCGGATCGTCATACCTGTCCTCAGGGAAAGGGTTTCCTTGCCTCCCCAGGCGTAGACGCCGGGGGTCAGCAACATCCCTACGCCGCTGAGGGGGTGGCAGGTCTTTGCGTGATTCCTGGGGTGGTCCCCTGGCCTCATGCTGTCCTGGAGCTGCTGCCGAAGTAATCATCTCAGGTGAAACCCCTGGTGCCCTTAGTATGTTCTGGCTTGGAGCTGTGAACTGCTCCTGCATCATCCGCTGGCTTGCTGCCAGAGACTGTAAGGCTGCCGCTACATCAGCCATCTCAGACTGAGGTGGCGGCTGACTGGAATTGGGTCTTCCCCCCTCATCTGGCGGGGGAAGTGGTGGTGGTGGCATCTCAGGTGCCATGTGCTTGAGCTGTGAGAAGTTGAACTGAAGAAAAGACTGGTGAGCTTGGGAACCTTAGTGGGTCTCTTTCAATGGTGAAACACCTCCTCTCAGGGGGAGTGTTGGTTCACCACCAGAGTTCCCAGTGAGGTCAAGCTGTACAAAGGAAGAGATGTCTTCTTGTTCCCACAGACGGCGCCAAACTGATGATGCTAAGATTTAGCACCACCGGATAAGTGATAGTGAGCTCAAACAGTAGCAGCTATGGCAGCCATAGAGATGTATAAGTGTATAAGTATGTATAAGGGGATGAGTATAAGAGGAACTAAGACAATGATGTGTAGTGGTTCAGCCAATTTGGCCTACATCCACTGTGAGCGTGTGATCCACTAAGTATGGGCACTAATGGCCTTGGATACAATGCACATAACCCTCTCTCTCTCTCTACTGTGTGTACAAGCAGAGTTTTAGCTAGGGCTACAGTTAATAGATCGATCCCCTGTAGGGTTGTAGGTGACAAGTATATATAGGCCTTGAGGGGGTGTAGTGTACCCCCCAAGTATGCATGGTGCATGTGAATCATGATGTAGCCAATCCCCTGTTGACACCTGTAGATGCCAAATGATGACATAATATTCCCTCACATGAGGGTGTGATTTTGTTATAACGGTCTCCCCTGTGCCATGTCAGCCTCACGCGCACTGTTCCACGCATCTCCCAAACCACGCGCTGTGATGATGTCACCCTCGGCCTATGAGCCGAGGCCGAGGGAAAAGTTTCTTCCAGTAGTGAGTCTGGCCCAATTCTGGCCTCGTACTGTCGGCCCCTCGTAGGGCCGTCTGGAGAGTGGTGAAGGGTCGGCCCCTCGTAGGGTCGGCTGGAGTCTGGCGAAGGGTCGGCCCCTCTGAGGGGTCGTATGGAGCCCGTTGGAGGGGTCGGCCCCTCGTAGGGTCGTCTGGAGCCTGATGAAGGGTCGGCTCCTCTGAGGGGTCGTCTTGAGCCTGATGAAGGGTCGGCCCCTGAGGGGTCGTCCGTTTGGAGGTAATCCTCAGCCAGGCCGAGGATATAAACGGGTATATCAATATGATCTTGTAATTGTAGGCCATCCTGGTTTAGGATTATTTTAAGAAAATTAATCTCTGTTTTTTCAACATCAATTTTCTTTGGTGATAAAATGATTCCATGTTTTTGGAAATTTTCACAAATAATTTTTAGATGATATCTATGTTCTTCTATGGTTTTGGAAAAAATAAGGATGTCATCTATATAGACAACACAAAAATCTTTAAGGTCTTTAAAGATTTTATCCATCCATCTTTGATATACATGAGGAGCTGTATTTAGTCCAAAAGTCATAACATTCCATTGATAGTGTTCTCTAGGGGTACTAAAGACTGTCAATGGTTTGGATTCTTTAGTTAGTTTTAACTGCCAAAATCCAGATTTACAATCGAATTTGCTAAAGAACTTTTTTCCTTTTGTTTTGTTAATTAATACATCCTTTCTTGGGATAGAATAACCATCAAATTCTAATTTTTCATTTAATCTTTTATATTTTATAACCATTCTACCTTTTCCTCTTGTAACTTCACTGTGTTTTCTCACCATGAAGGCGGGGCTAGAGTGTGGACTTAGTGTTTCTTCAATAAGGTTTATTTCCAATAACTCTTTGATTTATTTATCAAATCCATCTATATCATTTTTGGTATAGATCATTGGTTTTACTCTTATAATGACACTGGGATCTCTGAGTTTGAGATTACAATATCTTGGACTTTTGTCCCATAATTTTAATGGGTTTTCACTAAAATTATCTTTTAATATAGTATAAAGCCAATGAGTTTCTTCAAGGGCTTTAATAAAAGGAGTTATATCCCCTTTCTTAGTAGGCCGAAAATATCTTTCGCACTTATATTTATGTTGTTGTAGTAAAGGGATTTTTACTACATCTTTATTGAGGGTTAAATTTATTGTTCCCTCATCAATACTTATAGGCAAATATTCTGAGATAAAATTGTTGCCTAATATAACATCTCTATGCATTTCTGGAAAGCATAAGATTTTTGGAATAATGAATTGCTTTTCATTAAACCATATAGCCACTTTTTTGGCTTTTAAATTAATGAAATTTTGTGTCCCATTGATGCCTGTTACAACAATAGGATTTTTCATTTTTATCCATTTTTCAGGAGGTAAAGCATTAGGTCTACAAGAATATATTGTTTCTCCTGGATGAATTAATGTGCAAAGACTATATGGTTTATAGCCTGCAAAATTGAACTAACCTAATACATAAGTATATCTTCTCTTTCCGTGGCTGGGTGAAAAGATAATTTCTTCTTTTCCTAATTGGAAATAATATATTTGACTAAATTTTATATTATCTTCTTTTAGATAATTTGTTCCAGGTAATATTAGTACTTGTGTATTTTTCATAGCAATAGGTGGTTTACTATTACTACTACTCTTGCCTTTTAAAAGGTTTTTTCCTTTTAATTTTTTCCAATCATTGTGAGGAAAATTCTATTGCCAATTTTCTGATTGTTTATTTTTAAAATAAACATTATTACCAGAGACCTGTAATTCAATGCTGTTTCATTATTTTTGAGGAGGTGGTTCTGTTATTTGGGGTAGTATCCATTGTTTTGGTACTTTCATATCTCTCCAGTTGATGAATCTAGGCTGTATTGCTGAATCAAATGGTCGAGGTTTAAATATTTCTATAATATTTCTATCCACATTATGTGTATTAGTATGTGTTAGAGTTGTCAATTCATGGATTGTTTTCCAATGTATTGACATATTTCTAGAGGTATCTTTCATTCCTATCCATTTGGTTTGGATTTTAATAATGACAGATTTCTCAATATTAGGGTCATCATTGGATATAAAGAAATTTGGTTTTATGTTAAACCAAATAACTCCATTTACCAAATTTGATTGGATTCCTCCAATTATGGCATTCATAGGATTACTAAATCTTTTGTCTAAGACCAGTATAGCTACGGGTGTATCTATACCTTGTCTAAATAGGGCAGTAATACATATTTGAATAAACCCGATATGAATATATTTAATATTTGGGTGTTTTTTCTTCCATCTTTTGATCTTTTTTAAATCAAAGAGTTTTATATCTGCTGTTTCATCATCAATTGAGCCATCAGTAGTATTATCATAAAATTGTTCAAATATTCTTGTTGAGAATAATTTGAATTTTGATAATTTATAGACATCTTCCGTTTTTATAAGCTGTCTTTGATTATCAATTTTTTGTAGTTGTTCGTTGGTAAAAGTGATTTCTTCTCCAACTATTTCACGAAGGGATATTGTTTGTAGCTCATCTTCGCTACTTCCTCATACTTGTGCAGTATTATACATAAATACGAGTTCTTCATCGGATGTTTCCGAATCAGATTCTATTTCATATAAAATTTCATTAGAGTTATTAGAAATATCATAATTAGTTAAATCTTCTGCATAAAATATTTTTAATTCTTGTTCTTCAAGAAATTTTATCATTTTATTTGAACTTTTTCCTTTTTTGGTTCCGTCAGGTGCATAGTGGCCTTCTTCATTACAGATATAGCAACGACACTTCTTTTTTAGAGGGGGTTTTGTAGAAGGTTTCTTTTTCCTAATATATTTTTTATTCTTTGAAAAAGATATTTTCTTTTTCCAAGGTTTCCATTTAAATTTTCTCTTTCGAGAATGCTTGAAAGTTCTAGGAGGTGGATTACATCCTATCTTCCAATTTTCTTTTAAAATCTTATCACAACATTTATAACCAGCTTTAGATTTTGTGATTTGATTTTTAACTTGTTTTTTCGCCTTAATTTCAATACATTTTTCAGATATTTCTCTTAATACCCAATTGATACGAAAACTAAGAATGTCATCCTTCACGATAGTTTTTAACCAAGCAGGGTAAGATTTTAAAGACATTTCAACCCATGGGCTTGGGAGTTTGTAGAAGAATTGATCCAGCCAATGAATATTTTCTGGATGCTTTAGTTTGAAAAAATATTTTTTTTATATATTTCAACAAATTCTTCAAATTGACAAATGTTACATAATTCTAGTTTAGATAATATGTAACACGCATCTTCTTGGATTCTGGGTTCTCCAGTATATCTAATCATATTTTCTTTAATTATATCGACAAATCTTTTTAGTATTTCATCAAAAGATTTGAATTTTTGTAGGAGCTCAGATTTTTGATGAGTTCCTTTTTCTGAGCTTTCCCATTGTTGCAATAATTGTAAACATCTCCTTGGAGTGTTGCAGCAAGGTAGTCTAAAATTTTTTCTTTAGACCATATACTCTTATAATTTGTAATGAGTATAGACATGGATTGTGCCCACTCATTAATAGTTTTTTCTTGATCTTTAAAAGGTACATGCCTTAAATCAAGATAAATACCATGTTGAGATATATTTTGTTTGTTCAAATTATCTCTTCTTAAGAAAAAAGGATTTGGTTCATCCTCATTCTTAGTATTACTTGTAGAAGCTGTAGAAGTATTGCCTGTTTTAACAAAATCTTCTTTCTCATTTTTATATGCAGGGGTTTGCATATAATCTACAAAAGCTTCCAAATTTTGGAATTCCTGAAGTGGTTCTTCAGCATTCCTTTTTTCATCAATTGTATTTACTACGTGTGGTGGAAAATGTTCTTCATCAGATGAATATTGGTTTAATTCATACTGATAATGTCGTAATAGTTTTTCAATTTCCATATACGTGGTTTGTATTTGTTCAATGAGCTTATTACGTTCTGAGACAGTTAATATTGGATCTTTGTATAGGTGTCTCCAATAATCTAATATTTCACGAACGTTTATATATACGGTGTAATTAAATTCGTCTATTTGAAGAGCTTTAATTTCTTCCGAACCATAATATAACCTAGGAATTTTGTTATCCCCTGGGTTATTCATTCCAGTGTGTTCTGGGTTTTGATTATCTATTTTGTTAATAGATTTTCAACTTTTTGTTTAGTCTCCTCTTTTAAATCTAAATTTGAAACTGTTTCGAGTTGACTAATTTTTTGATCAACTTTGTTTAAGTTGAATTCAATACCTAGTCTTTTCTCTACATAGTTTGGTTTAATATCTGACGTTTTTCAGTTGGTTTTACCCAACTAAAGACTATATCAGGTAAACTATTTATTGTAGTACTAATTTTACTAATATCATTTTCATATTTTTTATCAATATCTAAATTATGATTATACATAGACTCATCTTTTTGTAACCATGGTGCTAAACATTGTAGATTAATATTATTATTATTTAGATCATCCTTATCAGATTCAATTGGTACCTAAGACCTCCTATTATATGTTGTTTCTAGTGCCTAATACCGGTTTTCCTAACGCCGATTGCTATCTACGGTAGCTTTTTGGAAAACGGAAATATGGGCTTTGAAACAATAATAGGTATATGGGTTTTATGAAAACTTTTAAAGATTTTCAGAATAATATAATATTATTGCTATGTTTAATTCACCTTAATTACAAAACAGATAGACACAACTTATTTGTATAAAATTAAGTATAGACGATATTTCATACAACAATTATTACGACACTTAGTTCCAATAACTTTATATTTTACTCTAAAAGTTTCTCCAGAAACATAAGTTTGATGATGTAAAATAACGGTTTTTATCTTAACATTCATATTAAACATACATAATTAGAATACAAACCTTTGATAACAAGATGTAACAAGGCTCTAATACCAATTACTCAAGTGAAAATGATCGATATATTATTAATACAAACTTACTAATATTACAAGAGGAGAGAATATTACAAGAGAGAGAGAAGAGAAAGATTCAGAAGATGTTTTGAAGATGATTCGAACTGAAGGAGATGCTCTCCTTTTATAATCCTAAAAAGTAACCTTATCTTTATCTAATTGAATAAACAAAGAAAGGAAAAGTAAAACGTGGGCTGCCGGATACAATAATTCAAAGGGTGAACAGTAGGTGCATAGTAAAAGTACACAGTAACTTACACTAATTTAAAAAGCAAATAGTAACTGATTTGGATGTTTTTGTTTTAAACGTCCAAAGCGTCATTGCATGCATCGACTGATTACTGTCCGCAAGCGGGCCCCACTGCGTGTGCCGGATGATTTGCAGTCATTCATGTGGGTTAATTATTTTTGTCCATTTGTCAAGCATCAAATGCATTAGCAATATTGGCCTCAACAACATAATCAAGGGACATACCGTCGTTAGGGCTATGGTTTGGAGGGCCATGTTGTTGTGCTTGTTCATATTCTTCCGCATGGCTTAATTATTCATAGGGAACATCTAAATTATTTTTGTTTATCAAATTATTTAGGAATCCCCTAAAAGCCAAAAAAGTGGCTATATGGTTTAATGAAAAGAAATTCATTATTCCAAAAATCTTATGCTGTCCAAAAATGCATAGAGATTTTATATTAGGCAACAATTTTATCTCAGAATATTTGCCTATAAGTATTGATGAGGGAACAATAAATTTAACCCTCAATAAAGATGTAGTAAAAATCCCTTTACTACAACAACATAAATATAAGTGCGAAAGAAATTTTCAGCCTACTAAGAAAGGGGATATAACTCCTTTTATTAAAGCCCATTGAAGAAACTCATTGGCTTTATACTATATTAAAAGATAATTTTTGTGAAAACCCGTCCAAGTCATTCGATGAATTTTATGCTAGGTTGTCGGATAGTGTTAACATTATTTTTAATTTAGGTGAGAAAATTGAGGAGGCGATGGTCATGAAAAAATATTTTTAGGTTACTCCCTTCTCAATTTATTCCTATTGTCACCGTGATTATGTCTTTAGGGCTTAGACTCTCTTAGGTTACAAGACCTCATAGGAGACCTTCAAACTTATGAGATCAACATGTTTCCCAAAACCATTAAGCCTAAGGATAGAGTGGTGGCTTTAAAGACTTAAATTAAGAAAAAAAAAGAGAAAGTTTATGAGTCTGAATGTGAGGGACAGTTTGACGTTCATGACATGGCCTTGTTTACAAAAAAAATTTAAAAAGTTTCTCAAAATTTTCAAAAATAATTCTTCTAATAAAAGATTTTTGAGAAAAATAAAAAGAAAGATGAGGTCAAGGATAGCGGTGAGAAAGATAAAGAGGTAACATGTTTTGAGCGCGAGGGTAAGGACGCAAGGTTTTTGAGTGTCCCACTATGCTAAAGAGAAAGGGCAAATATATTATTAACAAAGTCACTCTCAGTGATCGTGACATCGAGTCGGTTAATTGAGGGGGAGAATCATGACATGAAAAGTGTGTTGCTTTCATGGTTAGTGACATGAGCACATCTAGTTTGTTCCATGATGATGACACTTGTAAACAAGAGAGCCTCGATGATATTTTAAGTCATTTGGGAGGTAGTGAGTGTAACAATGAGATTGCAAGTAAGGGAGAAGGGATCTCCAAAAAGCTTTTAGTGATTTATACAATGAGACGTCGAAAACCAAAAAGTTGAATAAAGATTTGAGTCTTAGGGTGTTAGATTTGGAGAAAGAAGTGAAAGTTTGGAGGGTGTGTGAGGCATCGACGAGCCAACTCGAGAAGGTGGGAGTTTTTTTGTGTGAGAAGTTGATCATTTTAAGCCAGGAAAATAGTGAATTGACCAACACTGTGGCTATTCGTACGGCATATCTTTAATCTTTATTGAAGACTCGTGAGAAACTTGAAGCCCATGTATCCCAACTCAAGAGAGATCTTGAACGTGCTCAGGAGGTGAAAGTCACTTTAGAGAACACATCTAAGAAGGTTGAAAATATGCTCCTTGGTCCTGCTTTGGGTAATGTTGAGAGACTAGGAATAGGTTATGACGGTGCGTCCACATCCATGTTGCACCTGAGCTAGTTTTTGAGTTTGTGATAGATCCTTATGGTTCTCAACCAAGTCCCCCTAGGCATCCGTTTCCCTGTAGAAGAGATCATCCTAGATGTTTTGAGAGAGGTGTTCGTAATCCCATGTATATTTGTTCCCATTACAAGCAAAGAGTACACCTTAGGGAATTTTGTTTTAAAATGGGTTGTGTGTCTTATAGGTATCTTCAACGATATGCTACTACACGTGTTCCCACACGCACTCCCACACATGTTTCTCTGCATGCTCCCATACATTACATGAGAGTTTTTGAGCGCTTTCAAGAGGAAGTTGGGTATTTATTCAAAACTTCACACAATTTGATGGATGTTTTTCATAGGACGTCACCTCTTTTGGTGAACTCCGACGGACCTAATGATTGAGATTTAGACTTGCTTACTAGCATGGGATGGTTTTAATATTTATATCATTCATGCCTATTGCTAGTATGTACTACCATTGTATTTATTTTCTATTTTGATATATTTTTCAAAAAATCAAAAGCAAGTTTTGTTCTTCTTGAAACATTTTTGGAAAAATACAAAAAAATTGTTAGTTTATTTCTAGAGAAGTGAAAAAGCTAAAAAGATTTTATTTTTGATAATTTTTTTTAAAATACAAAAAGATTTTTGTAGTTTGTTTACACCTTATTTGGATGGACATTTAGGGTTGCCAAGTCATAATATCATTTCATTATCCATGTGACTTTTTGATAGTGTTTTGAGACACAACATTACTTTATCCATGTGCTTTATAATGTGTTGGAGTTAATGAGATGTGATTAGCGATTACTTTCTATATGTTTGACTCGTTGTCTTCTTTAATACACAAATGCACGGATTTATTTGAGCATTGCACTTGTCTATCACATGTTGGTCAAAATATTTTCATCTTAATCTTGCCTTTAAAACGAACCAAATGTGATAAAATGAGATAATGAACACAGTGCTTGTAAGAACCATTGCCCGAATTGGAAAAATTAAAAATTATATCTCCGATAAATGTGTTAATTTAAAAACAATGGAATCGGGATGCGAAAGTAAAAAGATCTTTGCATGAATAGCCACCATTTGCAAAAATAAAGGAGCCCAAACGATTAAAGGCACATAACAGAAAAAATATAAAGTGCCAGGCCAAATTCAATGAACATAGATGCTTCGCTACATATGAGCATTGATATATTCAAAACAAAATAATTGAGATAAATATTGTATATGTGGGTTTTGAGTTAGTTTAGTCAAAATCAATGGGTTTGCAAGTCCAAAAAAAGTCTTCTAAAAGCGTTACATGGTTTTTGGCTGTATTGGTGTGAAAATCATTTTAGACTTTGATTTGTTGATTAGATTGAGTCGATATCATATAAATTCAACAATTTTACACCTAAGGACGACTTTGAGTTCATTCTTTAGGAGTACCCAATACTCATCGTGAACATATGTTATGATTGTTTGAGTTGATTTTCCTATCAAATTTGTTCACACCCATTCGTTACGCGTTCATGATTTGGTTGTCTTAGTGTTTGCTCATGGTGTGTTGTTTTTGTAAAATTTGAAAAAAAAAATAGTTCTTTTTTCTTAGTTTATCATTACTTGATTCTTATTGAACTATATTTGCGGTGATGTTCTATTATTGTTGTGACACACTCCAGTTTATTTTTTTTGTTTAATTTCCTTGTCTATTTTGAACAAATAGAAGGGGGAGAGAAAATTATGCGGGTGAGAGTTTATATTTTAAGGGATAATCGATTTGATTTATGAGTTTTATTTTATTTCAAACTCAATACGTTGTAAGGTATATTTCTTTTTATATAGTGTCTAGGCACACTTTGATAAGCAGATAAAAAGTACACATTTGGCAATGCTCCCAAAAAGAAGATAAAGAGAATTGAAGATTTGGATAGTTAATGATTTTGAGGACTTGTACATGTTTAGTATCTTACCATTTATGGATTTCTGGGAGGGTATTAGATTTGTATTGGATCTGTTGAATAATTTTGATTTATTATTTTATATCGAAATAGCCATAAGGGAAGATTTGTAAGGGAAAATTTTCTATTAATGCCCTAGTATCTAACACTTGTCCATATAATCTAGTTTACATTGAGTATGGCATATCCCGTTACTTCCGTTAAGGAAATTCACATTCACACGATCAAGAAGACAAATCTGATTATTAAGCATCTTCAATATGTTCCATGGCTTCACGTATATTTGGTACGGATGTGGTTTTATGTTTCGTGGATTTTTTTACAAAGTATTGGGAGATATTTATAAACTCATTTTTTTAGAAAATGAGACAGTTTTGAAATAGTTTTTCGAACAGTTTATAAACTTAAAATCAAGTTTAATTTTTAACAGTCTCGTTAAAATGATAATTCCATCTCGTTATAAGGACCTACATCTCGTTCGAAGATCGTTTGAAGAATTTTTCAAATGAGGTTCAAACGAGGCCCTACTGTCTTAGATTTTTCCATTTCGTTTGGAGCGAACCTCATGTCGTTTGAATGACATAATCATGTCATTAGAACGAGGTCAGATTCTCGTTCGAATGAGATTGCACCGCCTCAATTTTTGTGTCCGCCTATAAATTCCTATTTCGATAGTATTTTTGTTAAGACTTCGCATTTATGAAAACTGCCGAATTTTTGATTTAAGTCTCACTTTTTAAATGGTAAAAATACTTTTTGATTCACACAATCTCTCCTCCATACTTTTTTGAATCATGTTTGGAACCCAAATCACTTTTATATTGAAGTTACTCGTGTGAAGAAGGAGTCTTCACTGCTAAACTTTTAGATAATGAATCTTTACTGCTACTCTTGTGATTTTTGGGAGAATCATTGCTGACGACTAGGATCTTTGTGGGTTCTCGCGAGACTTCATCGCTGAAAGAAGATTGCAATTTTTGTAGTGGTCGTGGGAACTATTGCTGAAGAAGACGAGGGTCACCTGTGTGAGATTCATCGGGCTTTATTTCTCTATTGTATTTGTAAGTTGCGATTTGCAAAACAATAGTGAAATAAATGGTTTTTGCCTTTCTTTTTTTTCTTGAAATTGTTATTTCTTTACATGCTTGAATTAAATCACATAGTTGCATATTCTAAGGTTAATAAGAATTGAAATTTGTATGGAGCATTGGCATCTAATTAAATAAGTTTACTCTATTAGAGAATTTCCCACTCTTAGATTTATAATGATTCAAATTGATTGATTTGCAATCCTAACTAATTATATGTTTGAAATAAATAATTTAAAATCATTTATGAGGGTTTAAAGTTAAAACGAGTTAAATTGGAAATTTTGAAGTCATTTTATTAATTGATAATTTTTTACTCACCAAAGCTTATCTTTAAGGTAAAATTAATAATTTTAGAAATTGGAAATGGTTCTTGACTATTGAATAATTTTTTTGAAAGGCTTAGGGGAATTTGGGTACTTATACCTTTATTAAAAAGCAAGTATGATGTCATCTTATTGGGGTTGATAGCGTTTTTGAGCCACCAAAAGATTTTGAGCCCTACTTAAGGGATCGTATTCGTGGCATTTTAAACCCCAACTGTGGAGAATATGGCTGCGATCGCGGTGATTGTAGCCGCATTCGGCCTACCCGAATCATGTCTAGGCCGCGGCTAGTTTGCAGGGTCTACAGGTTTATGTGTTATTTTGTTTTCCTCTTTATATTTTTAAGCCCCATTTAATATATCTTCCTCATTTTAATTTGCCTCCTCCACTAAGAAACCCTAAAGTCCTCCGAATTATCTCTCAAGTAAACTCGTTATCCCAAAAGAAACCAAAGAGATTTTTTATGTTTTCAAACAACGATTCAAGATATTTTCAATAGGAACCAAACCTTGTTTGAAATTGTATATGAAATTTAGCCTTACATGTTTTATATTGAAATTTATCCTTAATTCTTATTGGAAATTATGTACAAAATCGTTGACAAAGAATGTTCGTATTAGGGTTTAAGATTTCTTCTCCGATTTATGATATTTAAAATATGAATTGAGGAATTGGCATGTAGTCAAATCTAATTAAGATATTGGAATAGTTCATGCTAGGTAGCATTTTATGTGTAGTTCCATGAGTAGTACCCTTGATATTAAATACTTGATTGATAAATCTCTATGTCTAAAAATGTATGATAGTGCCTAATTATTCATGATAAGATTTATGATTGTTTACACCATGCTACACCTCTGAAATGGTATTCAAGGCTTCTAATTAAATCATGTTCCTAGAATTGAGAAATGGACTAGTTAGATGAGAAATTATGTAGGCCCCTTTCATTAGTTAGAAGAAATCATAAAGTAGATGACTTAAAAGGAGTACTGGATAAACTTGTGTTGGCTTTTTAGGTCTATGGTTGTTGTGGCTTGTGTTGGATGAATTATGTTTACGTGTGGAAGTTGGATACTATTATTCTTGTTTCCCTTAATTAAATCCTTCATAGCAAACCTTTAATTAATTGCCTTAACGACTACTCTATATAAACGGAAGTGTATCGGGGTGGATGGGTGGGTTCCTTGCTTGGATTTTATTTTTATGAGATACCCCATGCATGGAGTTTAGAATTGGA
Organism: Sambucus nigra; assembly: GCA_949130495.1. NCBI lineage: Eukaryota > Viridiplantae > Streptophyta > Magnoliopsida > Dipsacales > Adoxaceae > Sambucus > Sambucus nigra. Next base: position 350,126,199 of record OX422214.1, read on the forward strand.
TAGGAGTGATGATGTTATAAACCTTAATTAACATATCTCTTTATTTTAATGGTTTAGTTAACAAATAGTTATTTGTAGATGCATGATCCCTCAAATCCCTTGTGTGATAAATTAATAATTGATTGAGTAATCTAATTAAATGACCCAAGGGGTGGGGTATTTAAGTAATATTAATTTCATAATGATAAATGAGTTACTATTGAAATGTTGAATATTAGTAATGACGAAACTAATGAGCGTGGATTTTGTGGGTGGATGCTAAGAAGGAATACCTTTATGTTGGCGTATTTGAAGAGTACATTTTGATTTTGGCTTTAACTATGTCTCAAGGTGTGGTGTAAATATATTACTGCGTAACGGGGTAGCTACGGTGTCTCAAACACTATGAAGTATGTGGCTACAGTTCTGTGACAGTTTTGTTCGGGCTTACCGCATATTCTTGAGATGGCCGGGGAGAAAGGGTGCAATCGGTTATATTGCAATTAATTAAGAGAACAATTAATTGATGAAATTAATGAGATAATCAAATGTTTGTGAGGCATCTTGACAAGCGTTGGGCTATCTTTATGGAATATATAACTGTGAACTTATCATTTGTATATATATCTAATTTGAGTTCCATAGCTTAGTGAGTGCTCGAACCTTGGTCCATCTTTATTCGTGGTGACTTTCAGGTGATAAAACTGTACCTCCCATTTAGATTTCCTCCACTCCATCTAGCACAGATCATCTACTCCTTATCCATTTATCTTCATTTAAGATTGATGTAGGTCTTTATTATGATAGACTAACTTTTACTTTTCACGCGAGTGAGTTGTATTTTTGTAGACCTTCAGTTCACATGTATATTGGATAGTGGTACTTGACATGTATTACTTTGAGACTTAGTATTTGGCATGTATTTGGGAGTTTTAATTTGATTCTCTCTCTCTCTCTCTCTCTCTCTCTCTCTCTCTCTCTATCTATCTATCTATCTATCTATCTATCTATCTATCTATCTATCTATCTATCTATCTATCTATCTATCTATCTATCTATCTATCTATCTCTCTATCTATCTATCTATCTATCTATCTATCTATCTATCTATCTATCTATCTATCTATCTATCTATCTATCTATCTATCTATCTATCTTTTATTGATTTTATACACAATTATGAGTTTTGTATCAGAGGACTTTTATATCGTGTCCTTATATTCACTACATGTTTGATTTTTTCTTTTCGTGCTAAGAATGGTAACAACATGTATAATTTAATAATTAGACTTGATCAACTTGATTATTAAAATATACGGGGTGTCGTAGTTGGTATCAGAGCATGGTATTTAGCCTCGAGGGTTGGGAATTATCTTAGACTTTACCATAGCGTTATTTGATACGTTCCTTTCTTTTTATACTTACGTATTTTTTGTTACTGATATGATTTCAATCTTAAATTTTAGATACTGTCTAGGAAGAGAGCATGACATGCAAGAGAGAACCCTCAGGAAAAGTTGATCCCATAGCAGCCATAACACAAGCACTGGTCATGGCAAACATTTTGGCACCTTATGCATAGGGGAAGTAATATTTTAGTCCCAACAACTTTTTGAGTTGATTAACTAGGTAGTCCATGTAGGATTAATGACATGTAGACAGGAGATGCCTACCGTTATACCTTAGCCAACAACACTGGTATAAGTTGGGATATATTTCAAGGATCCTTTATGAAGAATAACCCACCCTCATTATCAGACATCAAGCGATATTTGCGGTTGTTGGAGTGCATCGAGGTGAAGAAGTAGGTCTTATCTCCCTTTAAATTGATATGGGTTGCTCTCCAGTAGTGAAGGAATGTGACATCAATTCAGGATCGAGAGAGGTTGACTTATAAGTAATTCCTGGAACCGTGTCATACTAAATACTTCTCAGAATTATTTCGGGAGCATAAGAAGATCAAGTTCCTTCTCCTTCAACAGGGATCCTATGCAACGACAGAGTATGGGTGAGATCTCACTAGTTTGTTTCTTTTTATTCTTGATGAGGTTGACTTAGAGGACAATAAGATGAGGTGAATTATGAATGGGTTAGCATGCCTCATCAGACATGTAATTATGGGAAATCTAGCTTGTGCCACTTACACTGTAAATAGTGGTCGCCACACTCATGCATTTTCAGGATATGAAGGAGAACAAGAGGAAAGTAGAAAAGATGGTCCAATATAGTGGGAACAAATATGATTTGAGTTTAAAAGGTAATATACATGATGTATCGGGTCCTTAGGTCCAAAATCAATGAGGTGTTTTAGACTTAGGCAGGAGCAGTAATGGTAGTGACCCTTTTAAAACAACAACCACAAAATTAGAGACAACATAAAGTGCCTACAACCCCATTTTAGGATGTGTATTTTTTATATAGAGGTTGGGGACATTGATCCCGGGTTTACCCGAGTGTTGAGACTATGGGGCAACAGAGACAGTGCTATCATGGATTTAGGACCCAATAACAATAATAATATCCATATCCCATTAAGCACCTTCTAGCGTCGAGGGGCCAACTAATAGTTTCACTCCCCGTGCACCTAGTCACACAACAGTATCCCAAACTTCAGTACAACAGGGGGTAATAGATTGCATAACCCCAATAAGAGGGTCAGGGGTAGGTGTAGGCAATGCACGGTACATTTTATGTTTATGGAACCTTAGCTAGAGTCTTATTTGACACTATATCCACACACTTCTTAGTATTATGTAGCTGTATGGAGATTTATGGTTTATTTCCTAGACCTTGCACTAGGTCTTTATCGATAGCTACTTCGTTAGGTATATCTACTTGTATTGTGGAAACTTGTGTTGAAGTGGGGATAAACATTGGTATATTGCATTTTGTGGAATTTTTTAGTTCTGGATACCTACTCTTATGATGTGATGTTGGGAATGGATTGGATGGTTAGATATGAGGCTCATATAGACGGTAGGGCTTAGAATATTCTTTTCCCGATATCGGTAATATGAGATGTATATTTTATCGATGCCTAGTCATTTTTTTAGGAATAGGACCATGCCCAACTTGTATTGAAAAAAGAAATAGTGGAGAATATCCCCCCACCCGTGGCATACATCAATAATGGGTAATATGTGTGCTAATGCTCGAAAAAGAATCCAAAATATCAGTACAAAATCTTGTTTTTGAACCTCTAAAAGGTAAAATACGAAAAGCAAACTTAATCTCCCCACAAATTAGAGAGAGAATGGAATTTTCCTTCATTGTCACCCCCTCAAAATTGCATTTATTCCTAGCGCACCACAAATTCCAACGAACAAAAGACGGAATCAAACGATAAAGAGTGCCTCTGATCTTGTCACCTTTTGAATTAATCCACCACGTCATCAAATTACCAATAAATGTAGATGAAGAAATCCTTAACCCTATTAAATCATAAAATTGTCTCCAAATAGATTGAGCAAGTGGGCTACTCCAAAAAAGATAATCTCTGTCTTCTTCACAAAATGTATTGCAACATCTACAATTTGAGACCAAAGGGATTTTAAGGAGTTTTATATAAGCATGAATGGATACCCCTCTATGAACTAAGCGCCACATGAAAACCAAAATTTTAGGAGCAATTCTCCTATCCCATATAAGTGAAAAGGATCTTCTAATATATCCTTTTTCCCTCACCAATTGCCAAGACAGTTTGATACTAAAATTGCCGTTTGTATCCATTGACCAAGTGCCCGAATCAAAGTCAAAATTCAACCCAAAAATGTTGCATCGTTCTCCACACTTGCGATGAAACCGATATAGATCCCTTAAAAATTTTCGCCTCAAATTTTTTATATTTACAATCCATGAACCTAGACCAAAGGCAGTTCGAGTTAAAAAAATTCCACCACAGGTTAATCGCATAGTCACTAGATAAATAAAACATGCATCTTAAATTTAATCCCCCTTCATCTTTTGGTTTACAAATTTCCGACCATGCTACCCATTGAAATTTTGCCTTTTCGTCTTGCTTACCCCATATGAATCGATAAAGGAGATTATTAATATGGAGTAAAATCGTACCCGGAGGATTAATGGCAGCAAAAAGATGAAGTTGCATGGATTCCACTACAGATTTGATAAGGGTAATTCTTCCCATTTGGGAAATACTCTGGTGATTCCAAAAATGGAGCGTTTTTACCAGTTTATAAATATATGGAGCAAAGTAAGATTTTTCCCTTCTTCCCAAAAAAATAGGTATCCCCAAGTAATTGATCGAAAGATTTTTGAATTGAAACCTGGTAATATTCTCCACGGATGTCTTTGTAGCGTGCGATTCATTGCCTGGAAGATAAAAAGAGCTCTTCTTGTTATTTATCTCTTGACCGGATGTCTCTTCATACACCTTTAAAAAATCCATTAAATGTCTTAAAGATTTTTCCCTCCATTTGTAAAAATAAGCGTGTCATCTGCAAAAGAAAGACAAGAAATAATAGGACGCCCCCTTGTTAGCGTAAAGTGATTTATTTTACCTGATTGCATCATGTTTTTAATTCCCCAATTCAAAAGTTCCGCTGCTATCACAAATAACGTCGGTGACAATGGATCCCCTATCACACTCCTCTTTTAGATTTAAAGAAGCCACATTATTTCCCATTAAATCCCACTGAATACCAACAATTAGAGACTATCCTCTAGATTAAGTCAATGACCGTTTTAGAAAAATCAAATCTCCGACAGGTGTTGGTCATAAATAACCATGATAGTCTATCGTAAGCCTTTTTGACATGCCCAATTTCACAATAAGGTTTGAGCCCCTCACCTTCTTTTTAGAGGACGACATAACTTCTTGAGCCAAAAGGATATTTTTTGAAGTTGTAAGGTTATATGAACTGAGGTTATTTCGTAGAATACACACACACTACACTATTAAAATTTTCCAAGTAGAGAAATATTCCAATTTTAATTCCTTAGCAAATTTGAAGGTTAGCATGAGCAATTAACAATTAACAATTAAAGTGATGGGATTGATAACTTGATTAAGAGATATAAAATTAGCCAATTTATCCTTTTTATCCTACGAATACATCTAGGTGATTTAATAAAGTAAAGTGCGAAAATCACTACCACAACGCGCCGATGTACGAGGAAAACCCAAAATGGGAAAAACCCCGGATGGCTGGGCCTAGACAAATCCACTAAAAATAGGTTTTACAAATGACTCAAAAGACTTACAAACTTTGACTAAGAAAGACACGCTGATGCCGTTCTCTAACTCATAATATATAATACGCGAAGGTCCAAAGCGTTGCTCGACACTGCTCGTGTCCCGATATCCACCGAAGCCCAAACTACCGTATCTAATAAGCTTGAATGCAGAAATCCACCGTAAGTGTGCTTGTTGAATTTTAGGTTAATTGCATGGGGTTTTGGTTCAAAAGTTAAATTGTGTTGGAGAAGGATTTTTCATCAAAAAGAATATATGATATTTTTTCTCTCAAGAATGTAAGAAAAACTTCTTAGTTAAAACTGATTTTCGTCCATATTATCAAAACAGGAGAAGTAGTGGACCTTGGCAGTTATATAAAATAACTGCAGGAAAACCGTTAATTTTTTTTCAAAACTGACAGATCTCATTCAAACGACATTTCGTTCGAACGAGTTATCTAACGATAGTCCAATATAAAAGTTAGATAAGTCGTTAGAAATCTCATTCGAACGAGTTCGTTCGAATGACATTTCTAATGAACTTCTAAAGAGATACCAGTGCAGGCTGGCCTAGGTCGTTAGATCTAGGTCGTTTGAATGAACTGGAAAGACTTCGAACGAGATTTCCTTTTTCTTATAAAAAGATTTTAAAAAAAAATTCATAAGTGGTTTTATGAAAATTAATTTTTTATGAAAATTACTCCAACACATAAAAATTATTTGGGTCATATTCCTTTTTAGGAGAATGGATTGGAAATGCATATGGATGTCGCGTGAACTTTGGATGCCTGATTATCCAAGGTTGTATGAAGATTGATTATATATGACACAAAAGAGTTTTGTCCAACGAAATGTAGCCAATACTACAAATGACTCGATTGGAAATTTGTCCTTACAAATCTCCCCCTTTGGGTATTCCGGAACAAAATGAAATTTAGAAAAATACACAAAAAGATTGAATTTGCTAAGCCAGCTATCAAGACGATTCTAAAGCCCGTCCTAAAAACCTAAATAAAAAGACAGACTAAATAACTTGACTGACGCTGTGCTGTAGAAAAGTAGGGGATATATCCTACACACATGAAACAACAAATTCATAAATTGCATGGGGAAATAGAGAATATAAATCAAGCGTTAACTAATCATGAGAATATAAAGCAAGTTAATTAATCATGAGTATGACATATTTTGAATTATAATTAACTCCCCCTAAATTATGATGAACTCATGAATTCCCCCTATCAATGTTTCTCACCCTTTTTGTCCGAAAAAGACAAAGGGATAGACATAACCTGCATGGTTAGAGAATAGAAAAATATGTAACATAATCCAAGATCCATATATGCAACAATTGAAGAAATAAGAGATATATATCATTAGCCATAGATGGAAAAACCAAATATCCAGGCATTAAGAAAGAGAATGTAACCAAATCAAATAAACAACTAAAAGTGAGAAAATGTAAATAAAGATGTTTCGCTCGCCCTCACAAGTACAAAAGATGAAATAAACTTAAATAAAAATGAAATCAAGGAGCAGGGGAATCATTTGGTGAATCATCTGGAAAGGACCCGATACCGGATGATCCAACTCCATGGCGCATCTCCATGCGACGAATTAAGAAGCATAGAATCACGGCGTGCTTGAGCTTTATCCCGAAGTGCTTGAGCCTCCTCGCGATGAGCCTAAGCCTCCCTATCGTGTTGTATAGTAAGCAGAAGCTCCTGCAGAATAGCTCGGTCTTGACTCGTGTCCTCTTGAAATTTCTCCACTTGTGAGCGCACAAACCTAAGATACTACGATTCAATGGGTGCGGGAGCATGAGAAGATAAGAGTCTAGGGGTAGCACAAGAGGGTGCTGGTCTAAAAGGAGCAGGACTGGAGGAAGTGGTGGATTATGAAGATACGGACTGAGAGGGAGTGAGTTGAGGAGTATCGGGGGTAAGTTACCACGAGACCTTCCAACAAAGGGCATATTAATGGATTGGTAGCGGGTCACAGGGACATCGGTGGGGAGACGAGGGCAACCGACAACAAGACAATGACGGGTAATGATAACGAAAAATTGGAGTGCTTGTCTAGCGGGACTGGATGGTTTGATTCTAACAGACTTAATGACTAGATAAATGAAGGCGGGTAGGTCGATGGCAGCCCTAATGCTAATGGAAAATATGAGGTCCACTTGCATTTTAGTGATTTGAGTGGAATTTTCACGTGGAATGAGACAAGCACAGAAAATCCAATTTTGGACCATAAAATCCAGATGTAAATTTTTATGAAAATTATAATAGTGTCGGGTTGGATAATCGTACACACGATGTTAATAATCAAAGTAGGGTTGGACGAGAATCGGGAGCCCAAGGGTAGAATGGATTATTGACACGGGGTAAAGAGATGAGACGAGCTATGGAGTCAGGAGTGACAATGATATCGTGACCTCTCACTCTAGAGAAAATATGATCCTCCCGAACACACATCCAAAATAAAATTCCCGAATAAGTCGGGAAAAATTATGTCAGTAAGTTTGAACAAGGGGTCCCACCCTAAGTCAGATATGAAGTACTGAACTGTGGTGCCTGCTAGAGATGTGAGATGGATAGGTTTTTCTCGAACAATGGACCTAGTGGAAAAACCTTGTGTATGGTAATGGGTATGATTGGTGAGAGTCCTCCAACACAATTTAAGGTCGGGAGACCTCATAGGATGAGGATAAAGATGAGGAAGAAGAGCGTTCCTCGAGAGAGTCGCTTATGCGACAGTTGCGACGACTACAAGGGGCCATTTTAGAGGGCTAAACTAGGACCTACCCAAACAAAATCCATCCAAAACGCCAAACACACTAACGAACCAACAAACCAAATAGCAACAATTTCCATCCTCTGTTAGAGATAAAATAAAAACAAAAAAAAATAATTAAGAGAAGTTCCACGAAATTATCAAAAAAAGATTTAATTTACAAAAATTATAATATTCAGGGAGTTCAACTTAATTAAGGGCAAAAAAAATTATGATATATTATATAGCCCCAAAGAAAAAGGCTATATATATATATATAAAGAAGAGAAGAGAGATAAAGAAGATACCTAGAAAAGAGAAGAGGAAGAACTTCTACTCGAAACCCTAAGAGAGAATGATAAATGGAAGAGGATTGATGGTTGAGGAAGGAAGAAATATGTTTAATGGAGGTGATGGGAAAAATCGTAGGTAAAATGGGGTATAGGTGTAGTGGGGAAATGGGTTAATGGGAGTATAGGGAAGATGATTAGAGAAGAAATGGGAAAAGAGAGAGATGGAGAAATTTTGGGAAATGAGTAAATGGGGAAATCGCGGGGAACGAGGAGAGAGAGAGAAAAATATGAAGCGGCAGAAATTTGGGCAGAGAAACCGCCCAAAATAAACCCAGGTCGTTCGAATGATATCCCAGAGACATTTAATGAACCTCGTTAGAAACTTCGTTAGAAGTTCGTTCGAACGACATAGTTGATTCGAACGACAATTCGAATGATATGATAGTCTAGAGTTGGGAGACTTCGTTCAAAAACTCGTTTGAACGAGATTTTCTGACGAACTTCAATTAGGTTTAAAAACATAAAAAAGAAAAAAGAAAAAGAAAATAACATATATGAAGGAGTTGAGAAGGCAAGAAAATTGCCAAAAAGAAGGTTTTAAGTGTCCTAGGTTGTGAAGACATATCCAAACTGTGGGAGCGAAAATGTAGCGTTGTGAACAATATAATTGAGAGCTTTAACTAATACAACTCACAAGTGCGGAATGCCAAATAATATATAGACGCAATATGCACTCACATCAGCCTTGTGTCAATAAAGAAATACCATAGGGCACTCAAACACTAAAGCAACACGCATATAAGATAGATGATTCTCTCGCCAATGTTGTCACAATTATAAATAAATGTATCGAATAAATGTGCATGACCATTGATCTTGAACTTATATCTCCCGTAAGTAAGTTTAGATTGAGACTTTTCTTTTCAAGAATCAATTAAGCTAAACAATTTTGACCTTAGCATTATATATCATTTTTCAATGCTTCAATTTTAGGCACTTATTCTATAATGCAAATGGAAGCTATTCACTCAAAAACCTTTCGTTTTTCCCAGCCCGAATCCATTGCTAGAAATAACAAACAACTGGATGAATATTATAACATTTTTGTTTAAATCTAGGTAATGGATGATCATGCACAATTTCGATTGCTTATAAGAGGTGACTAAGATTGAAAAGACAACATCAAATCTCTCCATACTAATGCAATGTTAAAAAGATATTCACAATATTTTGTGAAAAGTGTATGCAAGAAGGCAAATATATGAGACAATCACATAAATACATATCATAAAAGAGCATTATTGTGCACATGTGAAACGAAGTCTAGCTTAACTACTCATCGAAAGCCACGTGGACATGAAATAGAATAGTGATCCAAACACATCGAACATAAAACCATATGGAATTTTTTTTTTGAAAGCTTTTCTAACCATTCCCGTTTTCCTTGAAATGAAAACAAATATTTTTTTTTTGAAATTTTGAATAAAATATTTACAAAAATAATCTAGTTCATAGGTAAAAAGATGGACAATAAACACAACCTAAACTAGATAGGCGACTTCGATCTCAATCAATGGAGTAAACCCCAATTGATTTCTTAAGGTTTTCAAACCTAAGGGCATCTAGAGGTTTGGTAAAGATATCGTCCAATTGTTGATCGGTGCCTACAAAGCTTAAGGATACGACTTTTTCTTCAACCAAGTCACGAATAAAATGTTCACAAATCCTAATATGCTTGGCTCTAGAATGTTGAACGGGATTACGGGAAGTGTGAATTGCACTAGTATTATCGCAATAGATAGTCACAATGCCTTGATAAATATCATAATCTTCCAACATTTGTTTCATCCAAATGAGTTGAGGGAAAAAATCCCGGCGACTATGTATTCGGCCTCCGCTGTGGATAAAGAAATAGAATTTTGTTTCTTGCTCATCCACGAGGCAAGTCCACTTCCAAAGTGGAAACAACCGTCATATATACTTTTACATCAATCAATATTTCCTGCCCAATCGGCGTTCGAATATGCCGATAGACAATCATTTGTGTCGAAGGAATACCAAATCCCAAAGCATATGGTCCCACTAATATATTTGATAATACGTTTAATGGTAAGTAAATGAGACTTTTTTGGGGCGGCTTGATAGCGAGAACAAATTTTTGCACTAAAGGAAATATCCAGACGAATAGCGGTTAGGTAAAGTAGACTACCTATCATACTCCTAAAGAGAGTGTGCTCTACATCCTTTCCTTCGGCGTCCTTACTAAGTTTAATCAAAGAACTCATAGGAGTACGTGAATTCTTAGAGGATTCTAGTTCAAATTTCTTCACAAGGTCTTTGGCATACTTAGTTTGGGACAAAAATATCCCACTTTCGAGTTGATGAACTTGAAGACCTAGGAAGAAGGTAAGTTCACCGACCATACTCATCTCAAATTCATCTTGCATTTCTTTTGAAAAAATTAGAGTATGTTTATCACTCGTAGAACCAAACACTATGTCACCAACATGTAATTGAGCAACTAAAATAGCTTTCTCATCACGATGGACAAACAGTGTCATATCTACTCCCCCTCTCAAAAAACCACGAGAAAGGAGATAAGAGGTGAGCCTTTCATACCAAGCATGGGGTGCTTGTTTCAAGCCATATAGCGCTTTATTTAGAAAGAAGACATGATTAGGATGTTTCGGGTCCTCAAACCCTTTAGGTTTTTCAACATAGACTTCTTCTTGAAGAATACCATTCAAAAATGCACTTTTGACATCCATTTTATACAATTTAATTTTAAGGTGACATGCTAGGGCTAATAAAAGGCGAACCGACTCTAACCTAGCAACTGGAGCAAAATTTTCTTCAAAGTCAACACCTTCTATTTGCGTGTATCCTTGGGAAACAAACCTAGCTTTGTTACGAACAATGACACCATTTTCATCCATTTTAGTCTTAAAAATCCATTTGGTACCAATGACGTTAGTATTAGAAGGCCTAGGGACTGATTCCCAAACATCGTATTTCTTAAATTGAAATAATTCTTCTTGCATGGCATTAATCCAATGTTCATCTTTCAACGCTTCTTTAAATTTTTTAGGTTCAATTTTAGAAGTATAGCACAAATAGGTAACTTCATTTTCTAATTGAGCCCTAGTCTTAACACCTACCTTGGGATCTTCTATAATTTTTAAAGGGTCATGACTTTTACGAACCCAAGGAGAAGGATCCTTTCTCTTAGTAGTGGGAACAACCAAGTCAGTGTGAGACTTAATATTTTCTACGCCGAAAACAACATCACACTCACATGGCAAATCTTCCTCATTTTCAATATATGTGGCTAGAGCATCGTCTTTTATTACAACATTTATTGATTCCATGACTTTTGAAGTACTTAAGTTGAAAACTATAAAAGCTCTACTGTTTTGAGAATATCCTAGGAAAATACCTTCATCACTCCTTGAGTCAAATTTACCTAGGATTTCTCTATCCCGAAGGATATAACAAGGACTACCAAAAACTTTTAGAAAGGCCAAATTAGGTTTCTTTCCAGTCCACAATTCATATGATGTTTTGTTAGTATTAAGACGCAAATATACCCTATTTACGATGTAAAATGCAGTGTTAACCCCTTCGGCCCAAAATCACATTTCTTCCTAGGAGCATAGATCTTGCCATTTCTTGAATCGTTTGATTTTTTCTTTCAACTATACCATTTTGTTGTGGAGTTCTAACGACCAAGAATTCATGCTTAATCCCCATTTCATCACAAAAGGCATTTACACTGGATTCCTTGAATTCGGTTCCATTATCACTCCAAAACCGGTTTATGGTAACACCGAGTTGATTTTGAAGAATTCTACATTTAATAGTGAGGAAATCAATAGTCTCAAATTTTTCTCTTAATAAACCTACTATGGAGTATCTGGAGAAATCATCCACCATTTTTAAAACATATCTCTTTCATCCTATTCTCTCGGTATGAGTGGGACCCATATGGTCCATGTGTATCAATTCTAAAATAGGAGAGGTAGTTATTGAGTTTGAATTTTTGTGAGGATTATTAATTTGCTTTCCTAATTGTCAAGGCCCACAAATAGTGGAGGTTGGTTTTCCTAGAGATGGTAAACCTCAAACTAGATCTTTTCTAACTAATCGATCAAGATCTCTAAAGTTAACATGACCAAACCTTTGGTTCCAAAGATCGACATACGAGGCTTTTGTACTATTGCAAACTAAAGAGGATTTAGAAACTATTCCATAGCAATTGTCACTAGTTCTCACACCTTGTAAAATAGAATCACCCGATTTATCATATACGGTGCACTCCGATTGAATAAACTTAACATCAAGATTTTCATCACATAGTTGGCTAATACTTATCAAATTGGCCTTGAGACCATCAACATAAAGGATATTTTTCAGTTTAGGAAAATCGAAAATTTCAATAGATCCTCTACCCATGATTCGAGATTTGCTTCCATCCCCAAAGGTGACCTTACCATTTCAATAGTTCTCAAGAGTGGTAAACAAAGATTTATCACCGATCATATGTCTCAAACAACCACTATAAAAGTCCCATTGAGAGGTATTTTGAGCCTTAAGTGCAACATGAGCAACAAAAGCTTTATTGGTATTATCTTTCTTAACCCAAGCTTGAGTTGTATTCTTCCCTTTGTTGACTCTAGTATGTTGGTAGGAATTATTTCCTTGGACTTTAGAGAACCTTAGACATTCTTCCATAAGACTTTTAGAAGTATTAACTAGAGACTTAACTTGGATCTTAAGATTATATAATGATCTATAGTTTTACTTAGAAGTTGTGAAATAAGATTTCTTCCCAAGCTTGTAACAAAAATCTCTAAGATGACCCCGTTTGTGACAGTAAGTGCACACATAGGGATGTTGTGGTGTCACTTTTAGAGATTCTTTGGGTAGACTTATTTTAGGAAGATAAGGTTTACGTGGATTTTATTTGGTAACAAACTTAGCTACGGGTTCGGGTTTGACTTTGGATGACTCTCCTTCTTCATATCCTATACCCTTTCTCTATTGATAACCTTTCTCCTTATTTCCTAAAATAGGACCTAGAAATAATTTTCCCATTCTTCCAGAATTATCTTCGAGTGTGACTTTGACTTCATGAGAGGACTCAAGATATTTTTCAACTTGGACAATTTTATCTTCAATAGATTTTCTAATCTCTAAAGGCTCATGAAGATCTTTGTTAGCACTATTCAAGGAGGTAATTAAGTCACATTTTTCTTTACCTACCAAGATAAGTTTCTCAGAAAGAGATATCTTAATTGCCTCGAGTTGACTAACTAAAGCCTCCTTCTCCTTCAAGCTTTTCAACTCCTTTTCTAAAGTTAAAACTTTGAAGGTTAATCTTTTATCAACCTTTTGAATATGAAGAGACTCAGTGTATAGTTCAGAATAGGAGGATTGCAATTCACTCTCATCTATTTCACTCTCACTTCCTTTTTCATCACTACTAGCAGAGTGAGTGGAATCAACCTCAAGATTTTCCTCAGAATTGTCAACATTAGGATGTAACTCACTTGAATTATTGGCATAACTTACTATAAATGGGGTGAAATTATTTCTAGATGTGTTAGAGTCATCTGAGTCTTCAGACTCATTATCACTGCCGCTTAGTGTAGTATTATAAACAACATTTTCTTTACCTTCTCTATTAAGTTTAATAGGGTACTCAAACGCTCTATGACCACGTCCCTCACACTCAAAGAATCTCTCTGAATCATCCTTTTTAAAGTTATCTCTATTAAACTTCTTAGGATCCTTATTATTGAATTTTCTATTTCCTTTGTTTTTGTTGTTCTCAAATTTTGAGTTTTACTTTTTGAATTTGAGAATTTTTTTTAATTTTTTTAGCAAATAGAGCTATATCATCAGGATCTATATCAGACTCATTAGACTCAGATACTTCTTCTTTTTAAGGAAACCCCTCTATCTTTGGCTTTGTTATATTTAGGAAACATATCTAATTCATATGTTTGAAGATCACCAACAAGGTTTTCATGTTTCAAAGTATTTAGATTTCCTACGGAATTAAGAACTGTGACTTTAGGAATGAACGGCTTAGGAAGACATCAAAGAATTTTCTTAACAACACAATCTTCAGGAATTTTATCTCCTAAGTTAAAGCAAGAATTAACAATATCAGATATACGAGCATAAACCTCATCAAACGTTTTAGTTTCTTTCATGGTGATGGTTTCAAATTGAGTTGTTAAGTTTTGAAGTTTTGAAGCTTTAACTACACTAGTTCCCTCATGAGTGACTTAGAGAATATTCCAAGCTTCCTTTGACGTCTCACCCGTCATTATACAACGAAATTCATCGGGAGTCACAACACTACTAAACAAGGCATTTAAACCTTTAGATTTAAAGTTACACCATTTGAATTCTTCCTCACTCCAATTTTCTACAGGGGTTAAAATAATTTCATCATCAATAGTCATAGTAGGAGGGGACCATCCTCCTTCAACAACAACCCAAACACGTTCATCAATTGATTTAAGGGTAGATTTCATATGTTATTTCCAATAGGTGTAATTAGTTCCATCAAACATAGGTTGTCTATTCGATGAAAAAATTTCCATATAACCTCCAGGATTCATCTAAATAACTTTTAGAGACTAGCTCTGATACCAATCTGAAGTTGTAAGGTTATATGAACTGAGGTTATTTCGTAGAATACACACACACTACACTTTTAAAAATTTTCCATGTAGAGAAATATTCCAATTTTAATTCCTTAGCAAATTTGAAGGTTAGCATGAGCAATTAACAATAAAAGTGATGGGATTGATAACTTGATTAAGAGATATAAAATTAGCCAATTTTATCCTTTTTATCATATGCATACATCTAGGTGATTTAATAAAGTAAAGTGCGAAAATCACAACCACAACGCGCCGATGTGCGAGGAAAAGCCAAATGGGAAAAACCTCGGACGACTGGGCCTAGACAAATCCATTACAAATAGGTTTTATAAAGGACTCAAAAGACTTACAGACTTTGACTAACCAAGACACGCTGATGCCGTCCTCTACCTCCAAATTTGTAGTATGCGAAGCTCCAACGCGTTGCTCTACACTGCTCGTGTCGCGGTATCCACCGAAGCCCAAACTACCGTCTCCAATAAGCTTGAATATAGAAATCCACCGCAAGTGTGCTTGTTGAATTTCAGGTTGATTACATGGGGTTTTGGTTCAAAAGTTAAATTGTTTTGGAGAAGGATTTTTCATCAAAAAGAAGATATGATATTGTTTCTCTCAAGAATGTATGAAAAACTTCTTAGTTAAAACTGATTTTCGTCCATATTATTGAAACAGGAAAAGTAGTGGGCCTTGGCAGTTATATAAAATAACTGCAGGAAAACAGTTAAATTTTTTTCAAAACTGATAGATCTCGTTCGAACGACATTTCGTTCGAAGGAGTTATCTAACGATAGTCCAGTATAAAAGTTAGATAAGTCGTTAGAAATCTCATTCGAACGAGTTAGGTCGAACGACATTTCTAATGAATTTCTAACGAGATACGAGTGTAGGCTGGCCTCGGTCGTTAGATCCAGGTCATTCGAACGACCTGGAAAGACTTCGAACGAGATTTCCATTTTCTTATTAAAAGATTTAAAAAATAATTTTAAAAATGGTTTTTATGAAAATTACTCCAACACATAAAAATGATTTTGGTCATATACCGTTTTAGGAGAATGGAATTGAAATGGATATGGATGTCGCGTGAACTTTGGATGCTCGATTCTCTAAGGTTCTATGAAGCTTGATTAGAGATGACCCAAAAGAGTTTTGTCCAACGGAATGTAGCCAATACTATAAATGACTCGATTGGAAATTTTTCCTCATATTTTCCAAAATTTACCTACCCTTTATAAACCCAGATTGAGATGGAGAAATAATTTTAGGCAAGAATGACCCTAAGCTTTTTGCCAAATTTTTTGATATAGTTTTCGAAGAAAAATTACATAGGCTAATCGGACGAAGATCATTACAATTTTTTGGACTGCAAATCTTTGGAATCAAAATGATATTAGTGGATGACCAACTAACCAGAAGATCGTCGCCCAGAAACAATGAAGAAATCACGTTGAAAAGGTCCACTTTGATAATATCCCAACAGGCAACAAAAAATCGACCATTAAACCTGTCTAGACCAGAAGCTCTGTTACTATTCATCTCTCTAATAGCCTCACGGATTTCTTCTAATTTTGGAACACTACTGAGAATCTGATTGTCTGCTGTATCTACCAACTATGGAATAGACTCCCAAATGTCTTTGCTGTACCACGGATCAGGATTAGAGGGATCTCCACGTGTGTTGTACCTATTATAACAGGTACTGCTAGTACCCAACAGCTCACGAAAATGAGAAACGCGCAGGTCTTCGATTTTTTGAGGGTCTTCAATCCAAACACTTTCACTGTTTTGAATCCCAAAAATATTGAGAACATCATTTTTCTTCCTTGTTATCGCATGGAAATTTTTCGTTTTTGAGTCTCCTTCTTTCTCCCATTTAAGTCTTGATTTTTTATGCCAATAATCATCCTCAATTTTCAAGGCCTTCAGGTATTTTGCTTGGGCTTTGTGGAACTTATTTCCGTTTTCTATATAGGGATCCATGTCAAAGGCCATTTCATGTTGCAAAATATCATCCTCTGCTTTTCGATCTCCCTGAAAGATATCGCCAAATTTTGATCTCGACTAAAACTTAAGAAATGATTTCACCCTTTTAAGCTTTTCTGAAAAAATCTTAAGAGGTTTACTGATCAATTCAAAATTCCAAGCTTGTTTCACAACTTCAAAAAATTCAACATCTTTAGTCCGAAATGATAGAAATTTAAATTGTCTCGGTTGATTTTGCTTCTCCGTTAAAATCTTAATAAGTAAATGGGAATGGTCCGGTTTGGTCCTATGAAGATGTTCTACTGAGCTTATAAATTCACTGTGAATCCACTCTGAGTTTCCCACCACTTTATCAAGACGCGCCCAAATTCTGTCATTACCATCCCGATTATTGCACCATGTATATCTAGTGCCCTTGAAAGGTATCTCTTGTAAGACGACATTAAGAAGCGCCAAATTAAAATTCATCACTCCATCCCAATTAACCCCAAGAACTCCAATTGTTTCTTCACTATTAGCCACAATATTGAAATCTTCGCCTACTATCCACTTTTTATCTCTAAGTTTTGACAGATTATCAAGATCCTCCCATAACTCTAATATTTCCTCTTTATTACATTTCACATACACCGCGTTGAACAAAATTGGAACTTCAAAGAAATCATTGCTAATCCAAAGTGATAATGTTTGATCATCATTGTTGGCCAATGAAATGGACCAATTATTTTTCCACAGAATCCAATTTTTTTTTTATAAGAGTTGGCCTTACCTCTGGAAAAATTCATTTTTCTACACACATCTTGAATATGAGAATCTCCAATCTTCGGTTCCAAAATAGCCACAATAGTAATTGAGTGAATTCTAATGAGACGTTTAAGTCTACGAAGTGAAGGGCCATTTCCTACCCCCTAATATTCCAGAATAAAAAAACATATCATTTGGAAACAACAGTGTTAAGAGTTTTTGCTTCCTTACCTCCTGAGTGTGTTTGTATACTGGAAGATTTAAGGGTTGAGTAATTTTTTCTTGGTCTTCTTTTTTTCACCATAGTAAAGTCTTCCAACATCTTAGTTCCATCAAACAAGTATTTATCGTTAAGACGCGGAAATCTTTTCGAAATGCCCAAAGAAATTTTTTCCCAATCATCGTTAAGTTCTCTCACCAAATTAGTTTCTGAATCAGAGGCATATAGGTGTCGCTAGTGTTCCATGATCAAGTTACCCCTTAAAAATCTCGGAGCCTTAGGAGATAGAGAGTAGTTTATTATTGTTGAAGGATCCATCACTGCCTAGTCTAAAGGGTGGTGCAATGACACACTTGTATTTTATTAATGAGGAGAGTCAGTAGGAGACTAATGTCCCATTAGATTTCATAACTATTGTTCAAGATTTTTTCGATGTATTTGACGAGGTCCAGGGTTGCTGCTAGCCAAAAAGATTGACTTTGTGACTGAATTCACTCTTGAAACTTACTTAGTAACCATATCAAATATCCCCTTTATAGATGAGGGAGTTAAGGGATCAAATTAAATAGTTGCAAGATTAGGGTTTCATTTGACGTAGTACATAGCCATGGGGAGATCCAATTCTCTTTATGAAAAAGGGATATGGTTCAATATGATTGTGTGTGGGTTACCGGGAGTTAAACATATGGGGTTTATTCATAAAATAGTGGGTAAAACATTTATTATTATTATCTAATAAAGGATTATTTTATTCATTTTGAAATGAGAATCAACTTGTGAGAATGCTTTATATATGTTTATATACATTGTTTCATATTCTTATGTCAGTCTATAGAGCTTAGTAGGAATTTTAGTGAGTCGGCTCAAGGTTGATCACAAGGAGATTGGAATTTAGGTTCTAGGACTATTGAAAAGTTCACAACCTATATATGAAGTAGTCATCTTATTGGAATGGTTGCGATGTAATCCTAGTAGTGTATTTCAAACTAAGGGAACTGGTACACTGGTTCGAGAACTTGTATGATAGATAATTGTGATCGGTTCATCCAAAAAATGTATTGAACACGACCACCCGTGATATTTGAGCCTAAGGGACGTCTTGATTAGATTTAGGCGATCTCACGCCATTTGTAAGGGGTGCATAGATTTTTAATCTGAAGAATTATGAGGTTTGTAATGCTTATGTGATTGTTTCTTTGATTACTATGGTTGTGATTAAATCTTTGATTGAATCAAATGATGTCTGCATATTGGGGGGCAATCACATAAGTAGGTCTGAGATCTTAATTCATAGGAATTCATGCCTGGGGATACCTTGGATTGCGATACCCCCTTGATAGACTTATAATGTTTGTTTACACCAATAAACATGATCAATGGATTATTTATAATCCGTCTAAGTAGTACAATAAGTTAAGCCTGAGAATCAAAGAATTCATTAGATGTTGGTTGAAGTCAATTTATGGCAAATTAATTTGACAAAACGAGTATCGTAATCTTAATACGAGGAATCACATTATGTACTATAATCAAGTTTGCAAATAAGAGTTCATTATATTTGAGTGATTTATAAATATTTAAATTGGAGTGCGGTCATAATTATTTAGTGTAATTAAATATGATTGAATAAATCAAATTAATAAAATTACTGTAAAGGTAATTTGGAATTTCCATGTATCCATTTGGAGCTAATTTAATTAGTTATTTTAGGTCCTTGTTGGTGTTCATATACCCTAGTAGTCAGGCCCAAACTTTAAAAAACCCAGTTTCGCTCAAGCCCATCTATTATACTTGTGTATAAAGGCATGGGAAGGAATTTTAATCATTATTATTCATCATTTAGGTTTGAGAGGGGTGAGAGAAAAGAAGATTCACATTTTTATGAAGAGGTCTAGAGAAAGACCACCATATCTCATTCATAAGCAATGATTTTCATCTTAAAAGGTGTCCACCCAACTACCTAACTTTGGGGAGGGTCATACACTAGAAGATCCTAGAATTTAGAAGGTTTTAGAAAAGTTTTGAAGACTTAAATCAAGGCATCCCTACATCAGCAACAAATATTTTTCTCCCCATCGGATTGGAACATAATTCTCAAAAGTATTGTGTTATAATCCCTAGATTTATTCTTCAAACCTAGATTTTGGTTTTATCTTTTTCCTACGTTTGATTAATCGAAGATCCGTGGCTGAATTTTTTTATTCCATGTATATATATCCCTAACAAAATAGGGTGATAGTGAGGAACGAGTACCTTTTTCCTAGTATCGGTGGTTTGTTTGATTCGTTACAAGGTGCTTTGTTCTTCTAAAAAGATATTTGCATTAGGGTTATCGTCGGTTGAGGGCACAGTAGGATGACATTGATTAGTGTCAAATATTGTATTTTATTACCCTTTTATGCAATATTCCAGCCTCATGCTCGTTAAATCATACTAATTATACTCATTTACTGTATAACCTTGATATTCATGATTAATCACTTTTGTAAGGTTTATTTGAATATTTATAGGGTTTTGGAAGCTAATGGTGATGTCCGTAAGCATTCTGAGCATGAAATATTCATAAACACACTTTAAGGGGCAAAATTATAATTTTATAAGAGTAGTATTGGACCCAGACTCTTCATGAAGATTTTCAACCTCAAAATAAGGAATGTTTGGATTCAAATGACATGTCAATCTAATCTCAAACAAAGAAATTATTAAGTGTAAAAGTTTCAAATCAGAAAAAGATAAAATACAAGCCCTTGGGTCAACTTCAAAGTCAAATCTCATGAGTCGGACGTTGATGGAAATATGTTGGCCTCAAAGTGAGGGTCGTTTCTGTTCAATTGGTGAATAAAACCAAGGTCATATGAGGAAGTTATAAAATTTTGGGTGTAGTGTGAAAATATTAGAAATTGGACTGATATAAGATTTGTAAATTATTGGGCGCTTTATATTTATTGAAGGACCGTTTGGTCTCATTGAAAGGGAAGGAATGATTTTGGGGGGAGACTTAGGTTCAAGTCTCACCCCATAATATTCTAAACCAAAGCAGATCTAGTGCGCCATGTGGAACACCCGAATTGCTCCACGTGGCAGTGCCGTCTCATCCCCCATCCCAGAAACTCTGCGCATTGCGTAGCCTTACTTTTCTGTAGCGTGCTGTGCCCGGCCTAATCGAATATCAGCTCACAGTTCCTTTTTCTAGCTCATTCCAGCTGTAGCCTTTCTTACCCCATGCCTTTCTCTAATTCCCTTCCCACGTGTTTTCATCCGCTATAAAATAAACTAATCGTTAATTCAATGAACCCATCCCTTTAATGCAATCAAATACCTTTGTTCAAATTTACACCTATAATTGTGAGAAGAACGATGGGCCAGACATTTTTGGTGGTTTCTTTTGTATATTTTTAATTTCCACTATTAGATAATTGATTCCCATTTTCACCAATAAAAAGGGTCTTTCCCATCACTTCAAAAACAACTAATTTTAGTATGGAAACCATTCGTCGTGTAGTTTAGTCCCATTTTTAGTTTAGTTTTACAATTCTTAATGTAATTTTTGTTCATAATAAACTATCTTATGAATTAGTTTAAATACTTTCTATAATTTGATTAAATTCTTTAAAAAATTAGTTAAGTATTTTCATAAGTAGTTTACTAGCGTAAAAAATATTTTTTTCTTTAAAAATGTTCCATAAACTATTTTATTTAATTAAGCATGCTTTCTTGATAATTAAATCAAGTTGAGATTAATGAACTCACCTTGGGTTTGTGGTTGCTTTGCTATGGTATTACGGAATAAGACTTGTTTTGATGCGTTAATTGTTCCCGTTTTTACAACTAGGAACCTTAGTGGGGTATTTCACATATGCACTATATTTTCTACCTTGCTTGTATAATTTTGAGAATATTATTAATGCCTAACTCGTTTTTAGACTTTTATGAAATTTAGGGCGTGACACCATGGGTTTAAATAATTGTTTAAATGAGTATTAATGATATTTAGAACTTATCTAACCATGTAACCATTTATTCTATGTATTATGAGGTGAGGGATTTAATTCTCAACCTATAGTTTTCATATTTGTTAATTTATTTAGTTTCAATACTTGCGTAGATTAGTTATTGAAGAAAACATTCAAAAAATCCAAAATTATTTTTTTTCACTTTTATTTATAGAGTAATAATTAATTAAATTCTAAACAACGTTCTTTGTAGTTTCGATACCCTATTCACCACTGTGTTTATAAAATAAGTGTAGTAATTTTTTACGTTTTGGCATTGAGGTGGTAAACCAACCGACGACAATATCCTTACACGACCATTCGATTTACACTTGATTAAAATGGCGCATTGTCGGAGAACGTCTTATTTTAGAATTAAGTTTAAGTATTGCTTTGTACATATTTATTGTGTATATTTTTTTAAAAAAATTTTCTTTACAGACTTGAACATTCGAGCACCAACAAACATCGATTTCTCGATCGCATACAAATTTAGGAAGTTTCCATCTGGAAATCCTTTCAGGTAATCATTTCTTATTCTAGTATTCTCGGTGATTGTGATGGTATCATGGGTTTGCAATTTTTTCATAACAATAATTTTCAAATTCCCCCCAAACCTATGACTTATGGTGAATACTTACAAAATGAAAAGAATGAAAATTTCAAAATGACTTTAAGTGAGTATTTACATAGCCAAACAAGTGATTTAGGGGATGGAAAAATTATTCTAATGACAAAACGCATTAAAATTATCACAATAACATTGTTGAAAACTATTGTGATAATATCTCTCCAAATTATTTACCAATAATTCTCAAAATTATTATCCTAATAATTTTTAAAAGAGTTACGATAATACTTCTCAAAATTTTCTTTTTGGTGAAGTTTCTCTACCGCCAAATTCATTTGGTGCATACTTGCAAAGTCAAAAAAATTAAAAAATTGATAGATATTATCATGAGGTAAATTATTATCAGAAAAAATGAATTGGTGTAATACCCCGTAATTTTTAAGATTTTTAAAACAAGGGATTAATTAAAATTTAAATATGAGAAATTTAATTGATAATTAATCCGATTTAAAATCGATATTAACTGGCGAGATAAGGGTTAGTATTTACTAATGTGAATAATAGTGAGTATTACTGAGCGAATAAAGTAATATATAATTGTGAATTTATGAGAATTGTCACGAGTGAGAAATACGACAATTATGGTAATTAAGTCAGGACGCGCGTGTTAGTTGTGTTGGGACTAAATTAATGGAATAAAAAATTAAATTATCATAAGTCACCCAAATGGCCATTTAGAGTGTGACAATATGCCCAGAAGGGTCGAAATAGTTAGAAAAGTCTATCCAGGGGGTGTTTTGGTAATTTGTATTTTTGGAGTATAATCAATGACGATAATTAAAGGAATGAAAGATCAGGTGCGTGGATTAGATTATGGATATCAATGTTAGAAATAGAGAGGCCAAAAGGAGGAAGGGGGAGTAGTGGTTTCTAGGGTCAGAACCACCACCATTGCACCTTTTACGCCACCAAGACCACCACCGCGTAGATCGTAGAGTGAGGATCACAATGATACAACTACATCAACGGATCAGACATTCTTTCATGAGGCAAGTGTTTAATTATTGCAAAACTATAGCAATAATCATGTTCATGTTAGTATAGGTGTATAATACCCATGTATTGTTCATAATCTTGATTAAATTGGAGGTTTAATATGATTAATTACAATTTGAAATCGAAATATATTAAACCCTCATGTAGGTATATTAGAAGTCACAAATTTATGATGTATTTTGATGAACGAATCTGGGTTAATTATGTTCTTGAATGATAATTGGGAAAACTAGGGTTTAATTCACTTAAACTGGGGATTTCAGATATAAGGGTTGTTTATTAAGGATTAAATGATTCTAGATTGTTAGAGATCAAATATGCATGTTAGAGTATCGATTAGAACTGATTAATTTGTGTTTGGGACTGATATGTAGAGGTTTTTAGGTTTGAAAATGGTGAAAAATGCTACAACTAGAGGTAGGAGACGATAATGTGCAATCTCATTCAAACAAGATTGGATCTCGTTCGAGCGAGATGGCATCTCACGCTAAGCCTTCATTCAAGTGGCCTGACTTTCTCGTTCAAGCGAGATGGAGGTTCTTTTGAGCGACGTGTCAAAATTATGGGAAATTTTGTTTGTGTTCAAAATTTGTGCAATATAGTTAATTCGATTGAGATTAAATAATGTACGATGAATTTCAGTATAGTGTATCATTATTAAAGTTATTTGGGAATAAAACATCAAGGTGTTTGGAGCGGTGAATTATTCATGAGAATTACGAGAGAGAGTATTATTAATTAAATAAATATATCGTAAGTAGTAATGAGAGTAATACTAGGTATAAACTAAAATATTTGGGTTGTTTGTATACCTAATGATCTTAATGGGTTTGTCTGAATACCTATCATACTATTAATTGTGTGTATGAGATGCCTACCATACTTGCTAGTATGGGGGGTGTCTTAAAGAGAGGACAGTCTTATCTTGAGGATCCTTAGGGGGGATTTAGATTGGTGTCGCAAAACATAGAACCTAGGTAAGGGCTATCTGTGAGAATGATACTGATGACAGTCATATAGGTGCGTAGGTTTGTGCGTAATGCATAGGCTTGGAACTATGTTCGCCTCCAATATGTGTGATTTGAATTAATACAATTCCAGAGAGATTCAAAATTCATAATCCTTATGCGGCTTTAACCTTTTGGGGTGCTATATCAATATATATGTTATGATAGTAATATATATATACGTACACTTGTGATTATTATACTGTGTTACTTTATAAATGAAAAAGATTACGACATATATTATTATTTAAGGATATGAAAACTAAAATAATTAATGAGGTACTTGAGTTCGATTGATTAATAATGGAAATGAAAGAATGTACTATTAGGGTAGTATGGGTGGGCATAATGACTTAGATGTAATAGTAAGATACTTAATTTAAGATAATTAAGTGTGATACCATATCTATTATGAGTTAGAAATATACGTTAGGCGTGCACAATATTCGAGAGGTGAGAATCTCAAGTGAGTGCTCGAAAAGCTAACATGCACATAATATTTTCTTTATTACCATTTTTAAATACTTGATAAATTGCTTTAAAATGTTTTACTCTCGGGCTTTGACCCGTCTCTTGCAAAATATCTTTTTCTTGTGAAATTATTTTTAGGTGGCTAGCCACAGGGGCACCAAGCTTAGACTGTTTGATTTTTTTAAATGCTGCAGCTATTGTGGGAGTTACAAGTTCTCGTATTTAGACGTCTCCACATCTATGACTTCTGTTCTTTGATTTAGGCGTCTCACACGTGTCGTCCATTCTCATTTTATTTATGTTAGAGTGACATTGTACTTATTTCATTTCAATATTTCTCTTTCAGTTGGATTTGGTATTATTACAATTGATGGTTCGGGTTTTATAATGGGAATGATTATGTTCGCTTTATCATATACAGTTAAATGGTGTTTTATCCATTAATAGTTCGTACATAAAAGTAGTGAATATGTTGAATGGTTTAAATTAATTGACATTAATCTTTGTACAAAGTTTTTTTGACTCTAGCTTAATTGATGATTAGGTGATTAATAAAAACAAATGTTTTTTACAGTGATGCTAAGACTGAACCAACTCGATACTTTGATTTAATTTAATAAAGGAGTGATCACCCGGTATTTAATTAGGCGGGGTGTCACAGGTGGTATCGGAGCATCAGGTTCTAGAGTCTTTTAAGATTTGTGAGGATTTTCCCGTTTCACCGTAGCGTTCTTTGATGTAGAGCCTTATCATAAGATTGTTGTATTCCTCTGCGAATAAGACTTACGTTTTCCTATAATTAAGCATAGGTGATGAAATTCATATACGAGTTCGAATAGGCGTGATACACCGGACAACATGGGACGACCAGTAAAGGGACGTTATAAGGACTACGGGAGAAGAGGTACAGTAGGAGCTATGGAGTATTCGAATAATGGTGATCATAATACGAGTCACTGAAATTATATTCTAAGAAGATGATAAAAACGGACAAGCGCTCGGGGTAAATGACTTCCCAAACACTGTTGTAGGTAACAACAGTGAAAATTCAGACTCACCCAGCATAAACGACTAAGAAGAGAGTCCAAGGAACTCCTTTAAAGACTTGCATATAAGGATTTGAAGAAAATATAAAGTGCGATGGGCCAATGGAAGGAGATAATCCAAAGGTAAAGATGTAGAGTGGAGTGCAGTGATACTCATAATTAAATTTTGGGCGAAATTTTTAGCTCATTGTAGCAACATAGAGCGGTGATAGTCAGTCACCAGTTATAAAGCAGTATATATAAGAAATTAAACGAAAGGTTGGGTGAGGTTTGACTGTAAGACCTTCCATTTACTGTGTAGACAGGAATACGAATGGAATTACAAACTTATCACAAGTAAATCCAATAGAGACTGGCCATGAGAGATAAATTAATTTATTTACGAACTTCGTAATAAAAAAACGGACACGGAGAATAAAAAGAGTCCGTAAGTTGAAAATGGACTCGTAGGTGAAATGCCCAAGCATGAAGGGGAGATATGAGTAAGATGACCAGGGTCGGTGTCGTCAACTCCATTCGTTTACAAGAGTACATCAACGCGTCCAGGAGAAGGAAGCCAAGAGGATTGCAAAATATAAACAAAGAGCGCCACTAAGTCTAACGGTACCAGTGAGACACCACAAGAGGTTATATGCATTAAGGTACCCATGCAAATGCTTCATATCATTTGAATTCTCATCGCGAGGTGGTAAATTCAGTCGGGGCTCACAAGACGAGCAATAAGTTCCATAGGGCCAACGAAGCCAAAGGGACAACAGGAGTAGTAATCAGGGTTAAGACTGCCAGGTTCAACATAACAACACATCGACATGGATCATGGGCTCGAGATAGATAATGGACACATGAAGGTGTCCTATAGGTGGTGAGTAGGACCACCAGTATTACACTAATCCACAGAGGGAAAGTGAGAGCATTTGGATTGGGAAAGTAAAGGAAAACGATGCCAATGGGTCATAATAGCAGTATGAGAGATATTCCCAGCAAAAGAATCGGGCTAAGAGAGTTCTACCTAGAGGTTATCAACTTGAGGAATCATTGGGTTCAGGTAGGACCAGCAAGGTCCTCAATAATAATTACAACATCTCCATTCCTCAAAATCGTCAGGGCTGAGGAGATGATGAGGGAGGCTAATACAGCTAGGGCCAAAATCAAGAGAGTTTATCTGGCAAGTTGTTATAGTTATGGAGAGACGAACTTCATAAAGATGGATTGCCCAAAGCAGGACATCGGACAACCACATGATGAGATCTTGGATATACAACCGTTACAGTCGAACAATGTGTCAGTTTTGGCACGAGAGTTATGCTCAAGGACCCGTTAACCGTGCAAGGTAGGCAACAAACAGAGATAAAATAATTGCCTTACCGTTACAAGTAAGTGATAACGCTTTAGCTGACATGGATGAGTCACAATAATTGACTAGTAACACTACAATTCGAGTGTGCCTCGAATTAGTGGGCACACTAGCGATAGTAGCCTTATTATGTATATGACTACCATTGGGTAGGAAGACTTTTGTGTCAACTATAGGGAGGAGCAGGTGTGGACACTAAGAGAATTTGTATATATATTAGATAGAGATTTTTTCTCCTTTTAGGAGTTATAATTGTAGAGCATGTTATTATTATATTGTGTAATGACTTGGCTACCAGAGTTGAGCGATCATAAATTATATGCTAAGACTATAGTAGTCATTATTTTAGGGTAATATATTTTTGTTTGCCAGGCATCACCTGAAAGAGGGTTGAGCCTGCATATATATTGTATTATATTGTAGACTTTTGTGAGTATGTTGTCTTGTTATATGCGATACTAATGAGTAGAGACTTTTATTGATGTGATTCATGGTATTTTGATTTATTGTCGAGCGGAGGGATATAACTCGTTAAATTATTTTGCGCTGAGAACTTAGTGATAGTGAGAGCGTCTTATAAAGGTCATCTTAGAGACATGAGAGTGAACGAGTAGACTTTTATGTTCCCAGACAAAAATTCAGCGGTACATGTTATGGACTAAGGACTTAACAGATCTCGATGACCAGCAATGTTAGATAGTAGTGAATCAGGGGGTTTCCTTATTTGAATTTTGCTTGCGAGACATCCCACACATGTAACTTAATGAACGTTGGGAGCTAGGCTGTGACAACCCGAATATAATTTTGATAAACTATATTTAAATCATGTTTATATTATGTGATATGAATAATGTATTATTAGTATATCTAATATTAAGTGCTTATGTTTTGTCTAATCCTACTTTCATAAATCATGAAATGTCGAGTTATGTACGAACACAAGATTTGGTTATTTTCGATAGAAATGTTCCTGTTTAAGACTAGTTTTGACCATTGTAACATTATAATTGACTTGAGGTGAAAACTACATAGTTGTAGACATGTGAGTTAGGGTCATAACACAACAAACGGTGCATCAAAGGGATGCTCGAGGAAGAAGTTAGGTCGAAATTACGAGAAGGGGTAAATATGTCAATTCCCTTAAGTGGTAAATTGTCTTTTATTAAACCAAATGGTTTAATTTGATTGGTTGGCTTGGGAGGAAGCCTTGGCCGACCTTATACCCTTGAAATATCCTTATCCTTCAGCCAAAACCAGCCATGAAAGGGTTTTAAGCTTAGGGAAAGAGAAAGTAGAAGTTAAGGAAGAAAAGTAAGGAGAAAAAGTGTGGAAAACTCCGTAGAAATTACGTAAAAAGCCCTGAAGGTAATCCTAATTTTAATTCTTGTTATTTATCTTATATTACTGATTTATATGATATAAATCATCATAAGTTTATGAAAGTTTCAGCCCTTTATATATATGTATGGTTAGATGCAAGCTTATGTTAAGTTGAGTGTAGAAATCCTTAAAATTGCTTTGTGTTGAAATCCCTTGTATTCAAATCTGCATATCTCTTTGTGTGATTACTGGAATTGAGAAATTACAATTGGAAATGAAATTAGACTCATATATTCATATAATATCTGAAAATTAGAATTTATATCCTTGTGGTTAGGCCGTAATGATGATTTCAAGTTGGTACATAGTTGCTGTTTGTATACTTGATTTCGGTATGCCCTGAGTTTGGTCAAGATTTTCAGATAGCAAATGAAGTCAAAATATTTTGAAACTTTAATTATGTACTATTAATATGTCTACTGAAAGTGTGTTGAAAATCATGGAAAGTTATGCTGTATAAAAATTATGAAAATTCTGGGAATTCGAAGGATCAATAGAGGAGCTTGTAGGGCAGATTTCTTGTGTTTTAGAGAAATGGTCATAACTTGTCCTAGGAAGCTTGAAAAATTACACCGTCACTTGTACTGGATAATATATTCATATATGTTTTCATATTGATAAGGTTGGACCCCTGCATTTATACAATTTAGAAATATAGGATGGTTAAGTATGTATGGCAATAATTTCAGGCCATATTGGATACCCCTTGAATGAATGTTTGTATTTCGTCCTTACGAAGGGTACTTTGAGTACATGTTTCATGTGTATATAAATTGACAAGTACAATTTCATATTTACTTGACTTTGGTTATAAATTACTAATAAGGTATTTCTTACGGTTGAATGTCCGTAACCTTATCAACATGTATATCATTGTTTTGCCTTTACCTATGTTTTACGGAATGTGACTTAATTGGAATTATATTGTTGATGTATAGTCATGGAAAGTTACATAATTATGTTAGGATAATATTTATGATTGAGGTTCAGTACTGATCTAGTTGGATTGACAGGTGTAAGGTCTAATAAACCCAGTTCAGCTCAACCAGAAGGAAACCTGGATACGTAGTTGACAACCCAAGGTGAGTGTACTCACTGGAATGATGTATTTGTATACTGTTACAAATGTGATCATAATGTTATGAATATAAAATTGTTCATTTCGTTTTACCGAAATGAGGGGTTACTCCTCGACCAGGAATGGGGGAGATTTGTCTATTAATGACAAGGGGTTACTCCTCGACCAGGAATGGGGGAGAATTGTCTATTTAGACAAGATATGTGAATCATGATTCGGAAAAGTTGGTCACTCATTATGAATGAGCCGGATAAGTTAATACATAATTATATGGACATGATTTATTGCATTTAAATTCATGCAATAGTATAGTAGTGATACATTCACTGGGCTATTTTGCTCATGATTCCTATGTTCACATTTTTCAGGAAACGCGATGTCACTGCCAAATCTAGGAGGTCGGGTTGGGTTAGCCAGGAATGCAAGAAACAATGATTTTGTGTAAATGTAAATGATGTAATTAAGTTAACTTATCCTTTAAGAAAGTTTTATGGGCATGACTACTTTGATGTTGTAAAAAGGTTTTCAGTTATATGGATTTACAATGATGACTCTGAAATCAAAACTCGTGTTTATGGTTTGGTTAGATTAATTATGGTTTGACTCACTTTGACTTCCAGACTTAATTATAAGTAATTGGGTTGGGGTGTGTCATAGGCGATGTTTTGTCTTTAGTACATGGGTTTAGTAGCATATTTATTACACGTATATGTAGTTATAACCATGAGATAACAGTTATTTTACGAATTAAGGTTGGTAGAGCCGTATAATGTTAAAAATGAGAAAATGTTATTATTCGTTAACATCACGAGCAGACCGGTGGGACGAACTATGTTATAATTAAGTGGAAAATGTAAGGTGGTCGAGTATGACCTTATTATGTAGCCATGCCAAGTATGTGAGGCATAGTTCGAGATAAAGGTATCTTTTTTTGTATGGGTGTGAATAAATGCACGGGATATAGGTTATATGGGTGCCCTAGTTAATCATACCTATGAAAAAAATTGCAGGGAGAAGAAGTGAAAACACAGGATTACACGTAGACCAGTGAATAAAGTTGAGGTCGAACTAGAATGCGATAAAGTGGTAACAAAATTTTTTAGTGAGCAAGGGGATCACAAGAGACCGAAGAAAGTGGAGTAAAGTACGAGGAATGTACAATGTAAATTCTTGAGAGTAATCAATAGTCGCTCGGTAAAGAGGAGTAATATGACGAGGGCTATGTCATAAAAAAATTAGAAGATCTTGAAGGTACAAAAATAACCAAGTGCAAAAAAAGTGTGTTTCAAACCAAACCAAGTTGTGTAACAAATCAGCTTAACCAAATTTTATCTTGATTAATCCTAAACATGCATCTAGTGATTAAAGCAAGTAAAATAAAATAAAGTTACTCACAATGCCGAAGGTACGAGGAAAAACCCGAACGGGAAAAAATCTCGGACAGTCCAAGCTAGACAATCAGTATGAATAATGGTTTTACAAAGAAAGATTATCCTTAATCAACAACTCGATCCCCACGGGTCTTGACGCTCCTTCTTATCTTCTACCGTTCTTCAATAATGCCCATGCAGAAATGTTGTCTTCCATGATGATCGTCCATAACACACGCGTATGTCTCAATGTCCACTAATATGGCTTGATTAGTCTATGATGTTGAACACGATATTTGTCGCTTCTCCACCACAAAACTAGCAACACAAGTTGTTCAAAGATGGTCGAACAAGTTCCAAAATCGATGCAAAATGATCTATAACATATGATAAAGAAATATCGAGTTTTGACGCACAAAAGATGATTTTTCTTTTGAAAACCTTTGCAAACTGTTGTGCAGAAAACGTAACAGCATTTTAAAAATATTTAGCTCTGCACACATGGAATAACTGAGACGAGACTGCTTCAAATAATATTTTTAAATCGGTGCAATCATTCAAATGAAACCCAATGTCATTCGAACGACCTTTCATGTCGTTTGAACGACATGCAATGTTGTTTGATCGACATTAAATAATATTTTATTTTTGCACGCTTCCCAAAAAATCAGTCCGGGTTTCAAACGTTTCCAAAATGAATTTGTCTCAGATTAAACACCTTAAAGCATATTTATCTTTTATAAAAATAGGTTTATCATTTGTCAAAACATTTATTTTAAAATTCATCCTTAAAAAAATATTTCTATTTCCAAAATCATTTAGTATTCATACCGTAAAGAAATTCAAAATGAATTATTCAATATGATTGAAGACTTCAAACTTTCATCAATAAGACGACATGATAATATGCTGAAGCTTGGCCGCTACGTCTTCAAATTAACACGTCATAGACTCATGGGATCATGACAATAAAAAATGTGAGGACACAAATTTTCAATTGAGTCCTTTGTTGTTTTGGCTCAATTCTGGACAAAAACATTTGAGTCATAGGATAGAGTTAAAGTTTATCCATTCAAGCCTATGACGTGTTTGTTGAAGACGTAGCGGCCAAGATATTAAAGCTTCATCAAATGTCGAGTTTAATGTGCCTTGTTTCTACGTCAATAACATTGGTTCCATCGCTCCTAAGGTATGAATGCATTTTGAATATATATATAGGAGCTTGGAACATTTTATATTGGGTGTACTTTGTTTTCAAACTGTTGTTTATTTTCACAAAGTTTCATTAAAACTTTAAAGTAAAGTTTCTGGGCTAAAATTCAAAATTCAAACATTTTGGAAGTTCTTTCGAAATTTTCGTTTCAACGAGTTTGTCGTTCGAACGAGAATGTCATTTGAATGAGTTTGCCAATGACTTCCCACATTGGTCACTGGAATGTCGTTCGAAGTTTAGTTCGAACGAAAAATGATGTTTCAACGAGATTTCTAATGAGTTCACACTGGAAGTTCGTTAGAAAGCTTGTTCGAACGAGACTTCATTCGAACGAAAATCTCGTTCGAACGAGTTTTGGTGGGAACAATTAATTGACAGTTTTGAGCAGTTTTTTTCCCACTTTCCCACTTCTTTTCCCACTAACTTTTTACCTAAATATGTAAGTGCGGGAACCAAGTTTTTTAACTTAAATTTTCGTTCTATTCCAACTCCTAGAGAGAATTTTTTAGAGCAAATTGTTCCAAGGAAAGTTCATGGTTTAAGTGTTGTTGTTTTTCAAGAAAAGTCTTTTAAACACTTGTTTTACATCCAAAGTTTATTATACCAAGCTTCCATATATATATATACTTTGCTTGGAGTGTTTGGCACCGGTTTATCTCTACATTCTTTTGAAGAGAAGTTTGGTTTTATTCAACATCCCACAAAGAAGAAGAAGAGTTTGTTTTACTTCGGCATTCTCATATGGTGAAAGGCACCATATGTGGTTGACGGTTACTTCTTAGTTCCTCATTGGTGAATTCCAAGGTTTCGATGGAGTCCGGGATTGTCAACTAAGTGGAGGTTTGTACAAGAAGGAGCATCGGGGATTCAAAGGAGTCGAGTCAAGTGTTGTAAGTCTTTCGTGTCTTGTACTTGTAAAATACCATACTTAGTGGACCTATGGCTAAGGTCGTCCGAGGTTATTTCCCGTTTGTGGGTTTTTCCTCGTACATCGCGGCATAGTGATTCATTCTTTATTTTATCTTGCTTTGTCACCTAGAACGCATGCTTAGGGAAAAAGATAAAATATGGTTTAATCACTACTTGTTTAATTTGGTGCTAACTTAAATTTGGGTAATGTGTAGTTAATTCAAGTCATTAATTTAATTTGTTAAAATTTAGTTTGGCCTAATTTACTAAAATTAATTAAATATTTTGTTAGGCAAATTTCTAGGACTTGGGTTAATTAATTATTTTTAAGTGAAATCAAATTAACATATGTGTGTGTTCCATCATATTTCACTTTGTTTAATTTTAATTTGAATAAAAATTAAAATTTGTGAATTTTTTATTTTTGTGAACCATCTCACGCTTCCGCATATTCAAAAAGGAAATTATTACTCTTTGTGAAGTACAAAAAGAATTTTTTTTGTTAAATTTTGGGGGCCTCGCGTTCCAATAAAAAATCTATCCATGACTCAAACATGTTTTGTTCCGAGAATAAGTCAAAACTACATTAAGACTCAATTGGAAATTTGGTCCTTATAAATCTCCCCCTATGACTATTCCAAGACAAAACCAACCATTAAATGCCTAGGCCAGGCCGTCAAGTCGTATGATGCCTAAATCCCATCCCATAAAACCCAAAACAAAAAGTACAGGACAAGACTAGTATAAATGGACCGGTAAGCATGAAACTATCTCTGAATGTCTGAATTTGATGTAGACTTGAAATCTCGAATCTCTTAAGCATACCTACACACATGAAATAAACAAATACCCAGTGAAGTATGGAGGAACAAATGATATAAATCAATGTGAAAAATTAAATCTGAATCATTTGTTGTGTTTTAAAAACATGATACCGCTATGTACAAATGTTAAAAACATAGAAATCAGGATATCAAGGTTTTAAACACGCAAAAATCATAAAAAAATCTATCTCCCCTTACATCACAGACATCTCTCCCCCTTTTTGTCTCAAATAGATAATTCTAGCATAATATGATATCAATATTATTAAATCAATCTAAAGAATAACTAGATAAACTTGTAACAACTAACTAAATATGATCAATTAATGTCAAATCAGTAGCTAGGAAACAGTGAATCACAAAAAGAGTATATCAATCCAAGAAGGTGTGATTAAACGTATCAATGCAGTAAAAAATTAAATCACTAAAAGAAGATTGCAAAAACAAAAACCTAGTACTAAAAGATGAAAAATATGCATCATGGTACTGAAACAGAAATCAACCAGAAAAAGTCAATCTGGTCAAATAGGACTATCGTTCGAACGATCCAGGGATGTCGCTTGAACGAGATGCGACATCGCTCGAACGAAATAGCATGTCGTTAGAACGACATAATAAAACAGTTATAGTTTCCCCAGAAAATTAAATAGTGTTGCCCAGTGAAATTTTTTCCATAAAAGACTGACTGAAAGGGGCTCAAAACTGCAAAACAGAACCAAAATAGTAGCTAAACTAAGAAAATTCAAAATAAAAAAATATGAGTAACATGATAACATACTATCGATGTGCCTAAACATGAACATGGAATGTATGTGAGTGAACTAAGATAAATGAATCACAATTCTAACACATCGAAAAGATAAAGAAGCTCTAATCAAAGGCAGTCTATCATCAAAATTTATTATATCCATATGTGACAATTAAAGTATGAGCTTAATGAACTAAACAAGCATCATGCACACAAATTCAAAATTTTGATGATTCTACAAACCATAGCGTTATGACATGAATTTTCAACATTAGTATTCTTTGTGCAAACCCATTTAAATATTTATTCATCAAAACTCCCTCAAATATATATTTTTCTTTTCAATGAACTAAACTAACTTGGCCCATTTTTGGCATATGATTCTTTTTATTGCCTTTTAATTTTTTTCGGGTTTTTTTAAATGATGTCTTTCACGACGAGTTAATTTTACACTCTCGCAGCCCTTTCCCGTACAATCAACATTTTTTAATTACAATCCTCATGGGTAAATGATTCTTATTTGCA
The DNA here is from genome assembly GCA_949130495.1 of Sambucus nigra. Taxonomy (NCBI): domain Eukaryota; kingdom Viridiplantae; phylum Streptophyta; class Magnoliopsida; order Dipsacales; family Adoxaceae; genus Sambucus; species Sambucus nigra. Next base: position 350,161,607 of record OX422214.1, read on the forward strand.
CACCTCCTCCTTAAGTCTACTTACGCATAGATGAAAAAATTGAGATAAGAACGTCTCACCAAACTCAAATATGCAAGAGTAGTCAAACATTCATATAAACTTGTGCATGTGTGCAAAGATGACATATAAACAAAGTCAAATCAAAACGCATATCAACTTTGAAACAAACCCATAATATAATGCTTAAGATCAATCTAAGTATCGAAAGTAATGACCAAATGTCCAAGCCATATGGATAATGGAAGGAAGGGGGTCCAAGCACACCAATATGCCACATTAAACATGTTCACTCATGACACAAAAACATAAAATCTTTTTGCCTTTTTAAAAATATTTTGGGTCAAATAAAAGTAAAATCTTTTTGGGTTTTTCTCAAAATTTTTCAAAACGAATAATCTTTTTGTATTTTTCAAATAAGATGCAATAAATGAAAAATATAATATAAAATGATACACATGTTATGATAATAGTAGCAAAGTATATATAATGAATGAAAAGACTAGCATATGACAAATAAACCATGCTAGCAACTATCCATAAGAAATAGCAAGTGATAAACCATGTGCATGCATGTGAGAATCAACTAACGAATCATTTAACGTATCCAAAACGGACTTCCTAACCCAAACTGGTGTATACCTAACAAAACGGGTTTTGGGAACTGACATGACACTATATTCAAACCTCCTGGGGTCTTTTTTAATATCAAAACAAAAAATCCTAAGGTGACCTTTCCTACCATAATGCGAGCATGTGAAAATAGGATGAGGAACGAGACCTTTAGGTTGACCTTTTTTAACACCCTTGGATGTGGTTGACGCTTAAAACAGACTATGGTTTTGGCTTTGACATTCAAACCGCTAGATCACGATTAGCCGCTACCATCACTACTCGAGACAGTTAAATCATTTTTTAACTTCAAAATTTTTAACTCAAGCAAACGATTAGACTCCTTAAACTTTCAGGACTCCTTCTTTAGATTTTTAATTACCCCTATAAGGTTATCTCAGTCCTCTCAATATGAGAAAGCTTATCCTTAATAGTTTTCTCACGTGCCTTAAATTCTTTAATCAAACTATTTTCATTAATGGAACAAACACTTGAATTTTTCAAATTCTTTAACTCTCTCTCTAAAATAAGGATTCTATCATCACTCTCCTTTTTGAAGACTTTTAAAGATTCAAAATTATTATATAAAGCTCCAAACTTATCACGAATCATATCTCTTTGAACTTGAAACGTTTGTAAATATTCAATCACATTTATTAAATGAAAATTTTATTCCTCCAGAACTTCAATTCGTTTTGCAATCTTTAAATTCAACAGATTTAATTTGTTAAAACTTTGAGAATCCATCGAGAGAAAAAACAAACACACCAAGAGAGATTAACATGCAATCACCCAAAAGCAAAGAGGGACCTAACACAATAGGCTCTGATACCAATTTGAGAATGTGAGTAGTAAAATTGTATCAGGAAAAAAACTTTTAAAAATTAGGATCACTTGATAACTTAGATTAACCCTCTCTGATACCAATTTGTAGGTACCAAAATAACCAAGTGTGAAAAAGTGTGTTTCAAACCAAACCAAGTTGTGTAACAAGTTAGCTTAACCAAAATTTATCTTGGTTAATCCTAAACATGCATCTAGTGATTAAAGCAAGTAAAATGAAGTAAAGATACTCACAACGTAGGAGGTACGAGGAAAAATCCAAACGGGAGAAAACCTTAGACGACCCAAACCATACAATCACAATGAATAATGGTTTTACAAAGAAAGATTAGCCTTACTGAACGACTCGATTCCCACGGGTCTTAACTCTCCTTCTGATCTTCTACCGTTCTTCAATAGTCCCCCATAGAAATTTTGTCTTCAACGATGCTCGTCCATAACATACGCGTCCACGTATGTCTCGGTGTCCACCAATACGGCTTGATTTGTCTATGATGTCGAACACGTTATCCGTCGCTTATCCACCGTAAAACCAGCAAGAAAAGTTATTCAAAGATGGTTGAAAAAGTTCCAAAATTGATGTAAAACAATCTCTATAGCATTTGATAAAGAAATATCGAGTTTTAACACACAAAGGATGATTTTTCTTAAGAAAACCTTTGCAAAATATTGTGCAGAAAACGTAACAGTATTCTGAAAATATTTGGCCGTGCACACACAGAATAACTGAGGTAAAACTTCTTTAATTAATATTTTTAAGTCGGTGCAATCATTCAAACAAAACCCAATGTCGTTCAAAAGACCTGCCATGTCATTTGAATGATAGACAATTCATTTGAGCGACATTAAACACTATTTTTTTACGCTTACCAAGAAATCAGTCTAGGTTTCAAACGTTTCCAAAATGACTTTGTCTTAGATTAAACACTTCAAAACATATTTATCTTTTATAAAAACATGTTTATTATCATTTGTTAAAACATTTATTTGAAAACTCATCCTTAAAAAAAATCGATTTCCAAAATCATTTAGCATTCATACCTTAGAGAAATTCGAAATGCATTATTCAATTTGATTGAAGACTTCAAACCTGCATTAATAACATGGCATGATAATACGCTGAAGCTTGGCCACTACATCTCCAAATCAACACGTCATAGACTCGTGGGATCATGATGATAAAAAATCTATCTATAACTTAAACATGTTTTGTTCCGAGAATAAGTCAAAACTATATTAAGACCCAATTGGAAATTTGGTCCTTATAACGAGTAGACGGGTATTATTGCAAATATCTTCGACGAGGTGATAGATCACTAGTTCGAATGGTAGTGTATAGACTACCAGACTAAAGAGTACCGTTAATGAAGGGACACAGGGAATAACATAACGTTCCAAAAATATTAAAGAGGTGGAAATGTATGCGTGAGGAAAACTAATGATCATGGGAATTAACACATGAGAGAATGTTAGAAATTTTCTAGTAGAGGAAATATTTTAGCCGGGAGTAGTGAGGCTCATATAAGTGATAAAAAGGAAACAAATTTTCAACGTATCGTGTAAGTATCAAGGTCAATTATTAGATTGAATGACATAATATATTCATAGGTGGTGACTAAAAAGAATTAGTCACTAGAATGGAGCGATAAGGGAAGACCGTTTAATTACAAGATGTTGTTAGTAGAGATAAAGTGAGTATAACAAAGTGACAATGAGATAGTGAAATTGTATGGGGTACCAGTTGATATTATGTGTGATCGGGACAAGGTTTCATGCCTCGAGTTTTGGGAGAGTTTTCAGGAGGTTATAGGTACCGAGTTGAAATTGAGTTCAGTTTATCATCCGCACATGGAAGGGCAGACAAAGCGGATGTTGGAGGACATGTTATGGATGTGTATCCTAGAATTTGGGGGAGGTTGGGAGTAGTACCTTCCACTGGTGGACTTTGCCTATAATAAATCCTACCAGTTGACTATTGGAATGGCCCCATTAGAGGCACTGTACGGTAGACCTTGTCGTTCTCCTACTTGTTGGTTAGAGGTGGGAAACAACAAGCTACTCGGGCTCGAGGTGATTCAAGATACGTCAGCTAGGATTGGGATGATTTACAGTTGCATACGGGTTACTTAGGGTAGACAGAAGAGCTACGCTGATACCAAGAGGTTCTTCAGGGAGTTTAGTGAGGGGGACCAGGTATTGCTACGAGTATATCTCCTATGAAGGGGATTGTGACATTTGGTAAGAAAGGGAAATTGACACTGAGATACGTGGGGTCATTTCCTATCATGGAGCAGATTTGACCAATTGCTTACAGACTTGGATAAACAGAGAACTTGCATCGTATACATGAGGTTTTTACATATTTCTTCGCTTAGACGGTATCGCAGTGATGAGTTGGCTCACACTCACATCGCATGGGAGTAGATTGACTGACAGCCTGATAGTTCATACGAGGAGAGATCGGTGGCTATAATAGACCATATCGAGAGGAGATTGAGGTCAAAGGTGGTTTCACTTGTGTGTGTTCAGTGGGAGCACCATAACATTGAGGATTCTACTTGGGAGTGGGAGGGTAAGATGCACGAGAAATATCCATAATTATTTTTACCAGGTATGCTTTTATTTACAAATTTTGGGACGGAATTTCGTTATTGGGGGGAAGTATGTAATACCCTGTAATTTGTATGATTTTTAAAACATGGGATTAATTAAAATTTAAATATGAGAAATTCAATTGATAATTAATCTGGATTAAAATCGATATTAACTAACATGATAAGGGTTAGTATTTATTGATGAGATTAATAATGAATATTAGTAAGAGAATAAAGTAATATATAATTGTGAATTTATGAGAATTGGCAAGAGTGAGAAATAAAATAATTACGATAATTAAGTTGGGATGCGTGTGTCAGTCGTGTCTGGACTAAATTAATGGAATAAAAAAGTAAATTATTTATAAGTCACCCAAATGGTCATTTTGAGTGCTCCAATGTGTCCGTAAGGGTCGAAATAGTCAGAAAAGTCTATCTAGGGGTTTAGTTTGGGTCCTAGGATAGTTTTAGGCCAAACCGGCAACCCGAGAGGGTGTTTTGATAATTTGTATTTTTGGAGTATAATTAATAACGAAAATTAATGGAATAAATGATCCTGTACGTGGGTTAGATTAGGGATATCATTTTTAGACACATAGAGGCCAAAAGGATGAAGGAGGAGGAGAGGTTTCTAGGGCTAGAACCACCACCAATGCACCTTTTACACCACCGAGACCACCACCACGTAGATCGGAGAGCGAGGATCACAACCATACCAACTACATCAATGGATCAAGCCTTCTTTCGTGAGGAAAGTGTTTAATTCTTGTAAAAATTTAGCAATAATCACGTTCATGTTAGTATAGGTGTATAATAACCATGTATTGTTCACAATCTTAATGAATTGGAGGTTTAATAAGATTAATTACAATCTAAAATTGAAATATGTTAAACCCTCATGTAGGTAGATTAAAAGTCCCAAATTTATGATGTATTGTGATGGACGAATCTGGGTTTATTATGTTCTTGAATGATAATTGGAAAGAGTAGGGTTTAATTGGTTTAAATTGAGGATTTCGGATTTAAGGGTTGTTTATTAAGGATTAAATGATTTTAGGTTCTTAGAAATCAAATATGAATGTCAGAGTATCGACTATAACTGATTAATTGGTGTTTGGGACTGATCTATAGAGGTTTTTTAGGTTTGAAAATGGTGAAAACTGTTATAGCTAGAGGTAGGGGATGATACTATGCAATCTCATTCAAACGAGATTGGATCGCGTTCGAGCGAGATGGCATCTCGCGTGAAGACTTCTTTCAAGCGACCTAGATTTCTCGTTCATGAGAGATGCTGGTTCGTTTGAGCGACGTGTCAAAATTATGGGAAATTTTCTTTGTGTTCAAAATTTGTGCGACATAATTAATTCGATTGAGATTAAATAATGTACGATGAATTTTGGTATACTGCAGAATTATTAAAGTAAGTTTGGAATAAAACTTTAAGGTGTTTGGAGCGGTGAAATATCCTTGATAAGTGCGAGAGAGAGTATTCGTAATTAAATAAGTATATCATAAGTAGTAATGAGAGTAATACTAGGTATAAACTAAAATATTTGGGTTGTGTGCATACCTAATAATCTTCATGGGTTTGTGTGAGTACCTATAATACTATCAATTCTGTGTATGACATACCTACCATAGTTGCTATCATGGGGGGGGGGGTCTCTTGAAAAGTGGATAGTCTTATCTCAAGGATCCATCGGGGGGGGGGGGGGGATTTATATTGGTGCCTTAGAACATAGAACCTAGGTACGGTCTATGAGAATGATAGTGATGACGGTCATATGGGTGGGTAGGTATGTGCGTAACCCATAGGCTCAGAACTATGTTCACCTAGAATATGTGTGATTTGTATTAATGGAATTCCAGAGAGATTCAGAATTCGTAATCCTTATGTACGTGATGTACCGGGATCTAATAGCAGAGTATGTACGCACTACAAGTTTAGCCTTTTGGGTTGCTGTATTAGTATATATGTTATGATAGTAATATACATATGTAAACGTGTGATTATTATACTGTGTTTATTTATAAATGAAATAGATTACGACATATAATATTATTGAAGGATCCAAAAACTTAAATAATTAATGAAGTGCTTGAGTTTGATTGATTAATAATGGAAATGGAAGAATTTATTATTAGGGTAGTATGGGTGGGCATAATGACTTAGATGTCATTGTAAGAGACTTAATTTAAGATAGTTAAGTGCGATAGCATATCTAGTATGAGTTAGAAGTATACCTTAGACGTGCACAATAGTTAAGAGGTGAGAATCTCAAGTGAGTGCTCGAAAATCTAACATGCACATAATATTTTCTTTACTTTTAATTTTAAAATACTTGCAAAATTGTTTTAAAATGTTTTACACTCGAGATGTGGCCCGTCTCTTACAATATCTGTTTTTCTTGTGAAATTATTTTCAGGTGTCCATCCACATGGGCGCCAAGCTTTGACTGTTGGACCTTTTGATGTGCTACAGCTATTGTGAGAGTTGCCGGTCCTCATATTTAGACGCCTCCACATATATGACTTCAATTCTGTGATTTAGTCTTCTCAGTTAGGGCATGTATCACCCATTCTCATTTTATTTATGTTAGAGTGATATTGTACTTATTTCATTTCAATATTGCTGTTACAGTTGGATTTGTTATTATTACGATTGATGGTTCGGATTTTATATTTGGGAATGATTATGTCCGCTTTATCATATTTAGTTAGATGGTGTTTTATCCATTAATTGTTCATTCGTAAAAGTAGTGAATGGTTTAAATTAATTGATATTAATCTTTGGACAAAAATGTTTTGATAATATCTTAATTAATGATTAGGTGATTAATAAAAATAAATATTTTTGATAGTGATGCTAAGACTAAACCAACTGGATACTTTAATTTAATTTAATAAAGGACTGATTACCCAGTATTTAATTAGGCGGGGTGTCACAATTTGATGCTTTATTTTATCCAATAATATATTTTTCTTAATACTTTAGAATATAAAGAATGTTTTGAACCAAATTAGAACTCCGTGAACTATAAAAATATATTACTTTGGAACAAACCATTCCTCTTTTCACCCAAGGAATAAAGGAGGCCTAAACGGACGAGGATATATAAATTGAATTACTTTTCAATGAAATGATTTCTTCTTTAAAAATAAATATGAGGTACACACTTATATTGTACCTCAAGTCACTTTTCAAGATCAAATTGATAGTGAATCTATTTCCTTTTAAATTCAACCCATCTTTGATGATAAAGAATACATCAAAGATGAATTTCTTTTCTCCCCATTTTTGTTTGCTGTTATCAAACCATGACAAGTGCTAAAAGGATCAAGTCAAAGCCTTGAGGAATTTCTCCTAATTTTTGTCAAGGAATGATCTCTTGAAATTATTTCCACGATGGGATTCTCCCTTGAGTGCGACCCATCTTCTATTCCATTTGAAAAACCTTTCAGAGAAAATTCAAATTTTTTTGGGACTTATTTGTATTTGTTCCCCATTACATCCAAACCGAACATCACCCCCAAAAATATTTATTCAATAAGTCATAGTGATTAAAATTTTCTTTTCAAGGTATGCCCCCCCGTTACAGAAATATAACTCTTAGTCTTCGGGAGGCATGAAACCACTTGGGATTCCATTGTTGATCCCACAAGATCAACATTTTTATGGGTGGATCCTCAAATATTTCTTCTTCTAGTTTATGATAAATTAGAGGCTGGTATTTTTTTGAATACCCTATGAGGGAAAATAAATTAATAAAAGAAAAAGATATATGTAAGAGACCCAGAGATGTACTAAAAGGAATAAAAAATGAAAGAGAGACCAAAATTTTGAGGTACGGAGGAATCACTAAAAGAAAATAGAGTCCCAACTAGGTTAATCTTCTATTTCTAAACAATCATATCCGACACACCCTCTGTTTAGAACTCATTTTATATCTCGGGAGGCCATTGTAGTCATTCGTTAGAAGAGATATTATCTCTATTTGCACATTATCCCACCACTTAAAATGATGATGCACCAATGCCAAATAAGATAGCTTGTCATATGTTGTATTTCCTTCTTTAAAGATATGGGAGTAGTAGAATTTCATATTTTAAAGATTGAGTTTGTAGTTTAGCCATCTATTGGTTAACTCCCAGGGGGATGGATGATATTACTAAGTACACAATAAAGAACTATCATCAAGTTAACTTCAATCCAGAGTTTAGTCAAGCCTTGATCCCAAGAAATGTTTATATCTATGATAATAGCCCGAAGCTCAGAATAGAAGGAAACATGAGTACCAATATTAAGTACAAAAGCTCCTTTGAAGAATCCTTTGTGATTTCTGAAAATCCTAACAGCAATTGAGATACCCGGGGTGACTTTTGCTAGGTCGTTAGTGTTAAGATTTACCCAATCATTATCTGGAGGGGTCTAGCCTACTTGGGTAAAGGAGGGATATTTTAACTGTATTGCTTGTGATCCTTAGTTCGGAGGAAGAGTAAGGCGGAGGCCATTGACGTTACATATGGCTCAACTGTTATCTTTAAATTACAGAAAGCCAGTGAAGGCAAGGATAAGAGGGCTAAGAAGGGTGCTGAATTCCCTCCAATTATTGATGAGGTCTTATCCCCTCTGGAGGGCATGGTCATTCTTGATTCTAACTATTCACCAAGTAGTTTTTCCACATTTTTCTTTGTTCCTTGTCTCTTTTAGATGAACTTTTTTACTAACTCATTATTTTTTTGGGGCACAGTAGATGGACATTTACACAAGAACATGGTTATGCATTAGGATAAGAAGACCTCTGCCCCTCTATTTATGGAGAGAGGGAAAAGAACTAAGGCCACCGCGCGCATCAAGATCAATGCTCTTGGGAAAATACATGCATCGTCTATACGACTGGTGGCTCAGCCCAAGAGTACACCCGAGCCAAATGAAAGATCTTTCATTGGAAGCAATTGTTCAACCCCGCCTCTACTTCAAGTATTAAGGAAAATAGGGGAGTCTTTCGGGTAACCCAAAGCATACCTTATATTATATGTGACTTTCAACCCTTGGTTTAATTATTTAATGTCAAAAAGTCTAGTGTTCACTTTATGAAGGGAAAATAAGTTGTTGGGACTCCTATGAAGCTGTAAGTGGGATCCCCATGAAGGAAACTAGAACATAGACGGTCTCCTAAAAAACATCTGACCAGCTTGAGAAGCATGCTGAAAGAGGGGATGGAATGGGCCTGAGGTTCTCGGAGAAAGATAAGTATTCAAAGCCACTATCTTTTAAAGAAAGGAACTTTTATGCCTCATTTATTAAGGATTGTCATTAACGACCAAGACAAATTATTCTAAGATGGGGCAAAGGGGCAGGGGGACATCAGTCAACTTTGAGGAGCTGGTCCATATTCTCAAAAAGGTAACTTCCCCCTTCTACATTCCTTTAAGCATTTCTTTTTACTCATTTTACTTCCTGCTAATGTTCTTCTTTTACTTTTCAAGCCCAACATCTGACTGAGACTCTAATGGATAATGCCATTGCGGGTCACATGGCATAGAGAAAAGATTTGATGGGTTTTAAAAATAAGACTTGGCAAAGATGAATCTTCATGAGTTGGTATATACTCAACAAATCAACATGGCGACTATGGAAGAGAAGAGGGGTAACTTCAAGTCTTAAATAAATTCTTTAGAATAGACTTGTATTCTAAATGGAAAGGCTGTTCATGATAGTTTTCTATACTTTTTGGTTCTTGGAAATCACTATCTGAGGCTTAGAAGTACAGTACTGAGAGATTGATCATTATAAAAAGGTTGTGGAGACCTTCCAAGATGAAGTGCTCAAGATTCGGGGTGAAAATGACATGCTTCAACATAGATTTAAGGATACGAAGTCCTTAAAAAAATAGGATTCTGACCTTAGTGTTATGAGAAATTCTATCATGGATGATGGATTGAAGTTACAAGAGGAATAATTTAGGATACAAGTCAATAATTTGGATCTTCTGGGGAGGGTAAACTTTATGGTAATGACATAAATTGATATTTATCTCACCTCAAATGCCTATAGGAGGTTTATTTTTAGGAGCTACTCCTAAAGCTTTGAGTCTCATAAGGCTAAGGTCCAGTTTCTCTCTCTTGAGGCTTATGTCTGTGGTCTTCTGACTAAGGATCTTACTTTTAATGGAGATGACTCTGATAGTGAGAGAAGTAGTGGTGATGGAACTTCTGAGGCTGTTAAATCTAATATTTCTCAACTATGGAGACCAAGTCTATGCCATGCCCCTCTATCAATGAATCAACAGTTGAAAACCTTAAGAAGCCTAAGTCATGTAAGTCTTTAAATAATTTGAATTTTTTTTCTTTGTTTTCAGACACGCGTCCTTTGTTTGTTATAATTGTAAGCCTTTTGATATTAAGGCTAATCGATATTTTAGAAATTTCTTCTTCACTTATACTATGTTTGCCTTGCTAATAAAATCTTTCTCTTTTATGTTGTCTGAGAAATATGGGGTATACCCTAACCCCCTAATCTTTATTTTTAAAGTAATGAGAAATAATTGGAGATACATAAAGTGTTTATCTAAGGGCCCTAAGTCTTCAGAAATTTAATCAACTACGGATGAAAGCCTTAGAAGTTTATAATGAAGTCCCGTCAATGGTCATAAGAACTTATAACTATAACTAACTGAGGATGATAGCCTTAGAATTTTAGTAAAGTTCCTACAAGGGTCCTTAGAATTAAAAACCATAAGAAACTAAGGATGAAAGCCTTAGAATTTTAAAATGAAGTTCCATTAAGGATCCTAAGAAGTCAAAACTATGTTCTACTTAGAATGAAAGTCTTAGAGGTTAAAAAAGAGTTTCTGCCAAGGGTCCTAAGACCTTAGAATCTTGATTTACTAAGGATTAAATCCTTAACATTTAAAAAATGAAGTTGTACCAAGGGTCCTACGACCTCAGAACTATGTCCAACTAAGGATGAAAGCCTTAAAGTTTAACACATGCATAGTATTTTTGTTTTAAAAGCGGAAATCCTCTAATTTTTGTATAAGCTCTTAGCCCCCCCCCCCCCCCCCCCCCCCAAAAAAAAATAAAAAAATAAAAAAAATAAATAAATTATGAGAGTGGAGCTTTCAAAACATGGCCTTTTCATCCATCGATTTAATGGATTTTTCATATTTTCAATGCTTGACCCGCACTAAAATGTTTTAAAGTAAGGACTGAAAACATGAAGAGTTTCTTATAGCTTTTGATCTTTACAAGAAAATATCGAGGTGCAAAAATACTTTGAAGTTTTAGACACCCCATTCTAACACCCCCTAACCTCTCCGTAGGGTCCCTAGCACCTGCCCTCATCCCTACAAACCTAAGTTATACCATGAGTACTGACCTAAAGGCCATCATGCACTCCCAGGCTCCATTTGACCAAAATTACAACTCCTTAGCTCGACTGAGACTAAATGAATCTTTGAAGGGAATTGGAACCCATTTCCAACAGTCTGTCCCGTGCACGATTCTGACTTATGGTGCGAACGAACGATCCGTTTTCCACAAAAACTTGACCATGAGGTCGTGGGACTCTCCCAAGCTCCGTTTGACCAAAGTCAACTCTTCATCTTGACCGAGACAGAATGAATCTTCAAAGGGCACTAAAACCCCTTTCCAATGGTCCGCCCCGTGCGCGATTCTAACTTACGGTACGGACTAACACTCTGCTTTACTCCGAAAGGTCACCGAATGCTTCCAGGCCTGAGTTGACCAAAGTCAACTCCCCGAACTGAGTCAAGCTATTTGGAATTTCTAAGTACATCTCCTAACCTTTCCAATGGTCCACCCCGTGCGTGATTCTGACTTACCATGCAGACGAACGATCCATTTGCGTCCGATAATTCCCCTTCCAAAGGACAGACAAACGCTTTCGAGCCACATTTGACCCAAAGTCAACTCTCGGACCGAGGAGGAATCCAAAATACTTTCGAGGGTATCTAAATTACCTTTCCAAAATTTTGTGCCGTACAAGATTCGAATTAACGATTTGCGCTCTATGACCGATTCTCCAAAGGAACCTAAAAGAGACAGCCAACCGGTAGGTTCGAAACCCTGCCTATCGGCAATGTGCCTAAACACACATGCTGATTGGTAGGACCAGGGTTATGATGATCGGTAATGCCCTGGTCCTATAAAAATGAGGGTCATTCCAAAAGAGAGAAGATCTGAAATCCATCACTCTCAGTGAGCTCAGAAAACCCCTCTCGAAGTCAGCGTGATTTCCACATCCAAATCCTTTCCCAACCTTCATTTTTCATCATCCTTTTCATCAAACTTGGTGAATTAAATACCCTACATCATCACCCAAGTGAAAGGGTTGCTCTCCAACATCCAAGATCAAGCTCAAGATCTTCAAGAAGGTCTAACTTTCTCAACTCTCTCTTTAAATTCTCCTAAATTCGCTTTAATTTGTTTTATTACTTAGTACTTTTATTCTCTCATCTCACATTTCCTAATTTACTATTTATTTAGAATTATTGCACATTTTTTATTTTCATATAAATAAAACCTAATAAAAATAAGAAAAAGAGGGTTTCCTCATAAATTTCAAACGGGAATTCTCACAACTAAACACTTTTGACACACACACATATACACACACACACACACACATAAGAGAAGTACCCCGGTTGTATTTATGGGATAAAATACACTCCTCGTTTTGCATACGAACTACGTGGACTTTGATGCCTCTATAGGCTACGTAGGGCGTCTCGGGGTAAAACTCGAGACTCGAGTCCTTTTCCTACTTTTTCCTATTTTTTCTATATTCTTTAAAATTAACTCTCTTAGATTCTATATATTTACATATACGTATATTTATTCTTAGTGGCGTATTATTCCATATGTGTTATCATTCCGTTATAATGATCAACGCTAGGATAATCGCGTAAATCATATTTTTCTAATATTACTTTAAAGAACATTCCTACGGATGACTCGCTTTATCTCTTCCATGATACAAGTCGATGATTCCTATCTCCACTATATATACACATGCACACATATCATGAGGAAATAAAGGAAAATAGCAATAACCCATGAGAGACCGTAAGGGTGGAATGGGTGCCTAACACCTTCCTATTTCGTAACTTAGCCTCCGGACCCTTTTCGAATCATTTTGGTTTAGTATGTATCAATATGTCTTTAGATGCTGTCCTTCACGGTGGCTCCTTTTTTCTTTTGTCTGTTTTGATTAAAGTAGATTGGCGAATCCATCTCTCTACATTTTTTCCTCATCGGCAGTGTGCCGGCTGAAGCGCTCCCAAGAGGGATGCACGGGAACAAGATCCTCTCGACGTTGAAGACGTCCACTCTTCTCCGTCCCACCCGCCGCGAGGATTGGGGGATGTCCACAGAAGTGACTACCTTGGGTCCTTATAGTCAACTTAGGCATAATCAAGGATGGAAGCCATGGTAATTCCTTTCATTTATCTAGGGCCTTTATACCTTAGATTGTTTGTTCGAGCCAATGATGAATGCCTTGTAAATCTTGTAGGGTCTTTAAGACCTTAGGTATATTAGGAACCAAAGATGAAATACTTATAATTGTTGGAGTTATACTTCTGATGCCCATAGACCTCAGTTGTTTTTTAGAGCTAAGGATGAAAGCCTTTTAACCCTTATTGGTTATTGAGACCTTAATTTAGTTCAGATTCAAGGATTAAGGCCTTGTAACCCCTTATAGCACTATACAGAGACAATAGAGAAAAAAAGTACTTTTAATTCTATTTCATCACCAAAATACAGAATTAGAAGTATTTCTTGAGATGTTTTATCTTCCAAGGATGAGGGGGCTTATAGACTTCCATATCTTTTAAGTAGTAGAAACTTAACCTTGTGATCCTAGAAACCATGTAGGGTCTTTCCCATTAGGGACTCAATTTCCCTTCGTTTGGATTTATGGTGGTGATGGCGACCTCTCACAAGACCAAGTCACCCACTTAAAATTCCCTATGATACATTTTTTTTGTTGAAATAAGAGGTTGTCTTTTGCTTATAGGCAACCATTTTGATCGATGTAGCTTCGTACCTTTCTTTTAGATCATCTAAGGACCTCTTAATACCTTCATCATTGGTCTCTGGATTAGACTGAGCTACCCTATGCATTGGGATCTCAACCTCAGTTGTAATGATAGCCTTCGTGTCATAAGTCTAGGATAAAGGGGTTTCTCTTGTAGGACTTCCTGTAAGCCCAAAACATGCTCGATAACTCTTCATCTTTGGCTTTTTCTAGCTTTTTATTTACCCTATGGAAAAAAGTAATCTTGGTTACCTCTACTTGCTCATTTTTTTTATGGATGGCTTGGTGATGAGTAGTGGTTTTTGATCCCATGATTTGAGCAGAACTTTTTTATGGATGGGTTATTGAACTGCTTCTTATTGTTTAAGATAATAGAGCTTGGTAGGCTAAACCTATAAATTATGTTACTTGATATGAAGGTGGTGATTTTCCTCTTATTGATGGTGGCCAAATGCTCATCCTCAGCCCACTTAGTGAAATAATAAATCACGATAATAAAAAACTTATATTTACCTTTTCTGAGGGTCATCGGCCCTACCAAGTACACGCCCATTGAGCTAAGGGATTAGAACTCAACATTGTGGCTGTTTTCTCTACCAGATGCTTTGGGACGAAGGTAAACCTTTTACATTTGTCATAACATTGAATTAGAACTTTAGCTTATTTGCCCAAATTAGGCCATAAGTATCCTTGCCTTAAGATCTTGTAGAATAAGGTCTTGGGAATAGTGTAGGAACCATTAACACGTTCACAGATATCTCTAAGAAATAGATGGTCTCTTAAGGTATAAGTCATCTTTATGGAGCTAATCAATACCCATATTGTAATTGGACCCTATTTCCCATGTATTATCTTATTGCCAAATATTTTATTCTCCTGGCATGGATCTTGTCCTTTTGTAAGCTTCCATCTATGAGGTATTTATTGAGGGGAGTGGTCCATTCCAATGTTTATTCTTCCTTTACCGTGTTGATATGGGGTT
Organism: Sambucus nigra; assembly: GCA_949130495.1. Lineage (NCBI taxonomy): Eukaryota > Viridiplantae > Streptophyta > Magnoliopsida > Dipsacales > Adoxaceae > Sambucus > Sambucus nigra. The sequence continues at coordinate 350,176,698 of OX422214.1, forward strand.
AGGTAATGCCATATTGATCCAAAGTGACTATCAAAACATTCAAATATACTTCGCTCGAGGAGGCCACTTGTGTAATATGGTCAACCTCTGAAGTCTCAACTCTGGGGACCATCCTAATGTTGAATCTATATATTATGTGGATGAGGTTGTTGACAATTTCTAAGTACCCCGCCATTTGATCACCTTTGTCCTCATAGACTTTAGTGACTTGGTTGACCACTATTTATGAGAAAAAAAACCCACCAAGGAGTAAAAAATCTCGACGCACTTTAATTTCTATTTCTACATGAAAAGAGTTTATACAAAAAGTAAGAAGGTACCTCCCACTCATGCCCTCACGAGTACTTACCTATGGACTTCGAAGTTTCTCCCATAGAAGATAAAAATCCTCCTTGAGGTCCACAAAGTGAACGAGAAACTTCTCTATTATCCTTGGAATCATGACATGCTCTAATTTCTCTAAGGAATCAAAGCACCTCTAATTTTAGATCTAGCAGTGATGGATCATGAATTCAAAGAGTAGTAGTTTGAATTGAATAGGATAATGTAGATTTGAACCAAAAGTACTCTCACTCTTCTAAAAAAATCAAAGACTAAGTCGTAGATCTAAATTTTAAGAAAAATGGTTTACACAACACACCAGAGAAAAAATATCACTTGTTCATCCAATTTAAAACACACATTTTAAAAACACATGAAAGTGTGAGTGTATCCTTAAAGTCAATTCACAAAACTACCAGAACGATATGATTTAAAAGTGTATGAACATGGAAGCCTTGTACTGTAAATCCTCTTGCATGATCTTCAAATTCACAAGTCCATGTAATCCAAATGAACGCCTCCCAATATACATATCAAGCTTATGTGGCTCGAAAGACTCAATGACTCAAATATTTTATCACAAAATGTACCCAACTTTAAACAGCACTTATAATATACAAATATTACATTTTCATTATTCCCCGTTGTCTATTCCGTGAAAACCCCAAAGCCCAAATATTCTTGGTTATCCCTACCAAGCCCACTCCACATTATACATATAATGAGAGTAGTAGGAAGTAACGTACATATAAGTACAAATGACCATTGACACATTAAAGTCAAGTTTGAAAACATTGGGTCATCATTGGATCAACATATCTAAACCTGAAATCACAGGAAACAACAAAGAGCATTACACAGGTAATATCATGCACAAATAGAAACTCCACCGACTTAGGACTCCTCCAAAAAATCAAAGTGATATAGATTATAAAAATAATATGAACATGTTAGATATAAAAAATAATCTAATATATATGGATAATACAAATAGTATAGCTCCCCTACAAATCATCTCCCCAAACAATAACAATGAATCACCTTCCCCCTTAGGTCATATCCCATATCTTAAGTATTTCTCCCCACTTTTGATACATGGGAATTATATCTCCCTTTGAGACAAAAACATTTCCACATTTTTGACACATAAAGTAAAAAAGAAGCAAATATCATAGACAATGGCCATACCATGGTAATAAAGTACAAAAATAATGATAGAAAAACTAGCGAAGAAAAAACTAGTTAATCATGTGAAATACTAAAGATATATAAGGAATATGTAATGAGCATATACATGTATAATCACATGAATCACAAAAATAATAGATAGTAGATGAAAGATATCAATCAATAAGAATAAAAGCATGATATGTGATATAAAAAAATATACCTTGAATGGGATCATAAATAAAGTATGGATATAGCAATATGAGCATAAAAATGTGGATAAGAGAAAATTACCCATAAAACCAACAAAGTGTACCATAACAACAAAAGTAACTCCATGATAGACAAAGAGTAAAGGTACATCCATAAAAACAACCAAAATAACCAAGTACCAAAGAAAATGGTATACCTAAGTACCAAACATAAAGGTATAATAAGGTCTCAACAAGGGACAATCAATAGTTACAGAGATACCGAGAAAATCTCTAATCCTACCAAATTGCATGTGTGAAGAATAATCAAAATGATGTCAAGAACAAAATCATACAAGAACCTTATTCTAGCAATAATGTTTATATTGGATCATGGTAAAAAACATATACAAATGAATAGCATCTCAAACAAAGAGATACAAACTCCTCACATACAAAAAATCTCTCTCCCCAAAAGCAAATAATATTGCCTCTAAAGCTATGTATGCAACAAGTAGATCTTATAAAGCATGAAAAAGTAATGTATATGAAACATTTAAAACATGATAGGGTTATGAGCATCATAACAAGATATCATGAAAGAATGTGACAGGAACTTGTGAGCGTGGACATGTAACTTGTGAAATGACCTGTGAGACAGTGATAATAATCAAATATGTTAAAAAATAAGAGCAAGAATCATGTTATATCACAAAGAGATATATGAAATAACATAAGCTCATAAATGGTAGGCATCTAGATAAAGTACCAAAAAATAGTCGAGACAAACACCAAAAAATACTAGAGACAAGAATACCTGCAAGTGACAAATGTGTGTCTAAGATCGAACTAGCAAAATAAGATAAGAATAATCTCAAATAACAAACTGAAACGGATCACATAATGATCCAATCCAAAATATGATCAAGGTCATATCACTCACTCGAACTACCTAAGGCATACAAAGCTCATAAAATGATAGCCGACAAGATATCCTAGAGATCTTACAAAGATCTAAGAGAAAATATATAACATCACAATATCACAAGATATAAATAGAGAGAAAGATATCAAGGTAGTATAATCAAGGTGATAACTACAACACAAAGGCTGAAAAATAAGCTGAAAGAAATGTACCAACAGAAAAGAAGTTTCCATGAACAGAAAAATAGAGCATCCATGTGTACTAAGGGAATCACAACCTTCCGAATGATTAGTGTGCAAACGGAAGGGTTTTTCAATTCAAACGATTTGGACTAAAATTATTAGTCAGAGAAAAATTGTCCAAAAAAGAATAAGTATGAAAATAGAACCTAAATACTCTAAAAAATAATGATATGTATGAATGCAATGCAATGCATGGAAAACGTTCATTTTACTTATGCACACAAATTTTGACATAAATGCAAAAAATTCCATAAAATTCAACAACACGCACACACACATATATATACAAATGCAAATATAAAAGTGTAAAGTGTGATTATGATTTGGTATATATGATGTATTTTATTTGAAATATAAATTTCCTATGAATCATGATTAAAGCATGAATTAGGAACACATTTAATCTAAATATCAATCAATTTAACATATAAGGTATAACATTCTTATAAAATATTTTTTTTGCAACTTTGTAATATCAATCAAGTCATGATTTGTGAGACAAATAGGTATAAAAGATCTAAAGGAATAAACTTAACCTAGTCATATGAAAATTACAAATGATGCTTAAATTTATCATTACACCAATATCCTTTTAAGATCTTAAGTACTTGGTACTTTCTCACCATTTTTCTCCCTCAAGCATATGTTGATAAAAATATTTTGAATTCCAACTAATATAGAAATTTTTATTTTTGAAAAGCTATGCCGTATATTGTTTTTATATTCCGGACAAGCTTTTCTCTTGCGGATCTTTCCAACATATTGGCTTTTATCGTTGATTGGGTTTTCACTAGATGACACCTATCCAATGATAATTAAATTCAAAATCAGGTGTGGTCACTCTAATGGTAGCCCTTATAAACCCATGAAAATGGTCATTTCCCAACTCCTTTATAGTATTAAACACATGAAAATCTCACATATGGACAACATAAATTTTAAAACAAACAAGAGATCTCAAGATTTGATCATGATTAAGTTAAAAAATAAAAAAACGAATCACATAAGTATAGTATTACCCATAAGTGATATGCATGTGCTCATGTAGTGTGAAATCAATACCAAAGACTTCATAACTTTGACAATCATAGTTTTTGAAATGAATAAATTTGAGATTAATGTCTGGGTCAGTAACTCGATTGATAATATCAATCATAGATTGTTGTTGACTGGTAAGAACATTAAGACTTAATTCATTTATTTGAATGATGGATTGGAGATGATTGCATCTCTCAGTTAATTTATTACACTCGCAATCTCCTTTCTCGGAGATATCTGAGTCACTAGAGCTTTGAATATAATAAATATCATCATCTCTCTCAGAGGAGACCTCTAGTTCTTCAGAGGAGCTGGAATTAAGCAAAAGTTTGCATAATCGGGTCTTTAAATGGTCATCAATTTGAAGATGAGTAATTTTAGTTTTGCATTTGTTAGCAAAGTGTCCATATTTACCAAATTTGAAACATTTATGGTTAGATTTGTAGGTTTATTTTTCCTAAAAAATTTTCTTTTAGAATTATCACCGTGATTATGGGAAATGTTAGTTTGTTTCTTCTTACGTTTATAAGAAGGTTTTTTAGGAACTTTCTTGTTTTTTTTGGAGACTTTACGAGTGGAAGTCTCATTAGTATTGTAAGAAAATGGATCACAAAACTCCCCTAATTCTTTCTTTCCAGAAAGATTATGCTTCTTAAGCTACCTTTGTAGCTTAAGGTCATTATTGAGAGAAAGACCCTCATGGATGACAACGCTGATTAGCTGACCATAATTATATTCATGGTAAGGGATAGAGATTTTATCATCCACTTCTCTCAATTTCTTCTAACTTTATCAACAAAGAAAGTAGGAAGGTCATCAATAAATTTTGATTTTTAATGCCCAGATTTGCCACCTCCTCTCTGAGTAGCCCTAGCAAGGAAGACATCCTGATACCACCTAAAGTGGCTTAGAGTAGGGAATTTTAGGTTTTGCAATAATTCTCTATTACGTTCCTGACTATAATCACCACTCCCAACAAAATGATAAATAATGGTAAGCATTAAGGTATATACAACATCCTGAATTCATCTGTCTTGCATATGTTAATCTTTGACAATTTTTACAGCATTAACAATTTCATGTTTTTGATTATCTTTGAGGATATTATCCCACCAATCGCGAAGTTTTCCAGTAAAAAAAATAATGATCATCTGAGAAATACTTTGATCCGAGGCATCATTTTGTTTACATATAGTGGAATACATCGACATCTGATGAATCATCTCATAGATTTCAATTTCAGATTTTCCATCAGTATTCCAATCGTAAATGAATTTACCATGAAAGGTTGTATGTGGATTCATCACAATGTTCTCTTTGAAAAGAATATCCTGAGGAGTAGGTCTTCCATAGTAGTTTTTAATGGGATCAACATAGCCAACATTATTACGATAAGTAATTTTATTGACCTGGTTTTTAGAATTTTTGAAAGAATTTTCAAAATTATGAACTTCTTCCAAGGGTAAGTATAATTCTGAATCATAATCTAAGTGGGATAAGGTGTTAAGTTTTAACCCTTTGAGATTATTCTTAATCTATTTGAATTGGGGAGATTAAATCAGTTTTATTACCCATTTTGAAACCTTTAACATCTATAGGAGGTAGGACTAAAGGTTGGTCAAGACTCTTCTCAAAGTCTTTAGGCTTCTTAATAGTAAGGTGTGCCTGAAGGTTCTCAATATAATTGAGTTGTTTTCCTATCGTATTAAGGATAAGGTTGGTATAATTACCTTGTTTATATGGGTAAGGAGTCTCTCATCAGTTTCAAGGTTAAGGAAGGAATTAGCTTCTAATCTAGTTGAAGTACCACTTTGGATGGTGATTCAAACATCTAAGGAAAGAGGTTCACTAGGAGGGTGAATAAAAGATATAATTTGGTTATTCAAAGTATTCCATTTTTTCAAATATTTATCATCAGTTTTAAGAATCTGTTTATCCCTAGCCTCAAGAACAAAAATATGCTCATCTTTAGAAAACATTTGAAACCAAACTACAAAAGAAGTAACCTACTCGTTATCTTCAACCCATTTATAAAATTCATTTTTATAATTAGTTAATTCAATTTTTCTATACTTAGCAAAATACCAAGCATGAAATTTAACATAACCTGGTTGGTAAAACTCAGCATTAATTTATTTCCTATTAATTGTAAAAATTATTAAAAGGATAGAGGATTAAAGTCTGACGTTCATCTCAGACGGCGTAGGAGATTCTCTATGCTGAGAAGCATTCTTCTCATAAATACTATGGGAATATTTGTTCATTAGTAAAGATACCATGAAGGTTCATATCATCGTGATATAGATGGTTCCTAGGATTTTCTTCACTAACTGAATTTTGTGAAGTAGATGGAGGATAGGCAATAAAAGGAGTTCTCAAACGTTCACTTCTTGAGGATTGACACCTATTAAATTTACTAAAATTTAAGAAAAGATCTCCATCTTTATTCTCAATGATATCCCCAATATTTTTATTTTGACGAGGTTGGGGAGGATAAACATTTTTTGTAGCGCAAATGTTTGGGAAATCAATTTCGTCCCAACTTATAGTTTTATGTGTGAACATTAGAATCTGTAAGGTGTGTGTCAATTAACACAGTTTTACCAAAAGGAATAAATTATTTTATATTAGGAGCCATAGTATTCATTAATTTATAATAAATCCTATAGATAATCCCAATAGTTTTCGATCCCAGAAGAAAATTATAACCTTTGGTTTGAACTCTAAGACTTAGAGCTTTACAAAGATGCATGTCTGACAAAGTCAAAGTTATATTTGGGAAAACATCAAAATAGACCGGTCCATTACAAAGACTAGTTTCAATAGCTCCCATCAAAGTTTGTCTAAAATTAGTACATCTACCATCTCGTAGAGTAGCTTGTAAACATGCATTCATGCCAGAAAGGGTCAAAGGTTTAAAAGCAATTTGCATTAAACCAATATGAATAAAATGATAATTTTTACCTTTTATATGATCTTTAATAGCATCCCATTTAAAAATATCAAAAGATTTATCTTGCTCGTTCAGACTAATGGTTTGTTCCATAGTCTTTATAGCATATTTGCTATGAAAATTATACCAGTTAGTGTTTTAAATGGTTTTAGGTTTGACTTTAGGAATAGTCCATCTGTTCAAATTCTTTTGAATATAAAATTCAATCAAAGAGGAGTTCTTCATGAACTCCTTCGAAGTGTGTGTATCTATGGTGTTTAATTCCATAATACAAATGATAATATTTAGAATAATAATAACCATATGATCTGGGACATGAAAATATTATGCAAGTCAAAAAATGTAAATTTAAAAGAATATAATAAGCCGAATTAGAAATCACTTCTGACACCCCAGTGGATAATGATTTACTCAGGAATAAGCCACAACGCCTCACACGACAACCCATTCGCGACAAATACCAGCCCATGTCAAAACCAGATTTCTATTTCTCCTTATTATTATCATTTAAATTAGGTTTTTTAATGTGAATAGTAAGTTATTATTCACACCGGTGAACAGTAACTTACAATTTGAGTAAATAGTAACTTACTGTTACAACATAAATTTCAGACCATTATTATTACTAATCTAAACATTAACACACAGTTTAGCCAACCATGGATCTGATACCATAAAAGAAAGGATCAATATATATAAATGGAATTGAAATATAATTGAAATATATTACAAACTTTATTCCAGACGAAAATTAAAACAAACTTACAGACTTAATAAGAGTCCACCAAAATAAGACCGAAAAGTCCACAAGCCTTTTACAAACTGAAAGAGAGAGAGAGAGAGAGAGAGAGAGAGAGAGAGAGAGAGAGAGAGAGAGTAAACAATGAGAGGTGATAAATGAGGGTGAGAAGCCCTTAATTTATACAATCAAGAAAGGAATAAATAATTCCTTAGAAAATGACCCGTGGGTCCCTCCATATTCGAGGCTGACAAAGTCTTTTGCCCTGAAGCGTCGACTGCTGGGCCAATGGTTCCTACCATTTGTCATGAGGTGTCGGGTGTTGGCCCAGTGGGTCCAATAATAATCGAGATGAAAGAGATGGAATTTTCCAATGTGACAGTGTGCTAGCAACTGGGGGGACCAGGTGGGCCAACTTATCTAAAGTCATCTAGGCCTTCTGGGCCAAGGTTAGGAAAACTATCATCTAACCTTCGAGTTAGAAATGCTGAGCTCAGTGAGTTGAAGAAAGCCTCCATCGTTGGCTCAGTGGGGATGTTCGTATCAAACATATCTCTGATAAATTCATCGTTTTTTAAATTCTGGGATTCTTCGGTAATACAAAAGAAGGGATTGTCGTTCTTGACTGAAGCCATAGATGTATCATCATCAGAGGGAAGAGGAATATGGTTTGTATCTTCTCCAGGATACGTGAAAGTCGATTTGAATTGGCTTTGAGTATAATCCATCACCTTTTGCAGTAGCTCCTGCTCCGTTTCATTAGGAAATTTCTTTTGGAGTGCAAATTTCAAATCCTTGATAGGATTGGCTCCCGGCATCATCTTCTTAGCTGGAGGGGGTGAATCTTCCACCATGGACATAAATTTTTACAATTAATAGGAAAGATATTAATGCTGAATTTTACCAACCAGGTTATGCTAAATTTCGTGCTTGGTATTTTGCCAAGTATACAAAATTGAATTAACTAATTATAAAAATGAATTTTATAAATGGGTTGAAGATAACCAGCATGTTACTTCTTTTGTGATTTGGTTTCAAATGTTTTCTAAAGATAAGCATATTTTTGTTCTTGAGACTAAGGATAAACAGATTCTTAAAACTGATGATAAATATTTGAAAAAATGGAATACTTCGAATAACCAGATTATATCTGCTATTCACCCTCCTACTGAACCCCTTTCCTTAGATGTTGGATGCACCATCCAAAGTTGTAGTTCAACTAGGTTAAAAGCCAATGCCTTCCTGAAGCTGATGAGAGACTCCTTACCCATAGGGCTATGATAAATCCACTTTATAAATAAGGTAATTATACCAACCTTATCCTTAATCCGATAGGAAAACAACTCAATAGGATTGAGAACCTTTAGGCACACCTTACTATTAAGAAACCTGAAGACTTTGAGGAGAGTCTGGACCAACCTTTAGTCCCACCTCCTATAGATGTTCAAGGTTTAAAATGGGTAATAAAACTGATTTTATCTCCCAATTAAAAGAGATTTAGAATAATCTCAAAGGGTTAAAACTTAACACCTTATCCCACTTAGATTCTGATTCAGAATTAGACTTACCCTTGGAAGAAAAAATTCTAAAAACCTGGTCAATAAAATTACTTATAGTAATAATGTTGGCTATATTTTTCCCATTAGAAACTACTATGGAAGACCTACTCCTCAGGATCTTCTTTTCGAAGAGAACATTGTGATGAATCCACAAACCACCTTTCATCGTAAATCCATTTATGACTGGAATAGTGATGGAAAATTTAAAGCTCAGATCTATGAGATGATTCATCATATGTCGATGTATTCCACTATATGTAAATAAAATGATGACTCTGATCAAAGTATTTCTCAGATGATCATTGCTGGATTTACTGGAACACTTCGCGATTGGTGGGATAATATCCTCAAAGATAATCAAAAACATAAAATTGTTAATGCCGTAAAAATTGCCAAAGATGAACATATGCAAGACTGAGGAATCCAGGATGTTGTATGTACCTTGATGCTTGCCATTATTCATCATTTTATTGGCACTGGTGATTATAGTTAGGAACGTAATAGATAATTATTACAAAACCTAAAATGCCCCACTCTAAGACAATTTAGGTGGTATAAGAATGTCTTCATTGCTAGGGTTATTCAGAGAGGAGATGGAAACTCTGAGCATTGGAAAGTCAAATTTATTGATGGCCTTATTACTTTCTTTAGATAGCATCTGTATCCCTTACCATGAATATACTCTCTGTAATGACTTTAAGCTACAAAGGCAGCTTAAGAAGCAAAATCTTTCTGGAACGAAAGAATTAGGGGAGTTTTGTGATCAGTTTGCTTACAATACTTATGGCCATCCCCCTATCCTCATGACGGGAGGGACGAAGAATAGGGGTGTCTTCAATGTCGAGAGGATCTTGGTCCCGCGCATCCCTCTCGGGAGCTCTTTAGCCGGCGTCAGTGATGAGGTGAAAAATATAGAGAGGTGGAGTCTCCAGTCTATTTTATCCAAAACAGACAAAAGAAAAAGGGAGCCATCCCGAAGGACAACATCCAAAGACATACTGATACATACAAAACCAACAATGATTCGAGAAGGGTTCGGAGGCTAAGTTACGAAATGGGAAGGTGTTATGCACCCATTCCGTCCTTAAGATCTCTCATGGGTTATTGCTATTTTCCTTAATTTTCTCGTGATATGTGTGCATGTGTATATCTAGTGGAGATAGGAATCATCGACTTGTATCAAGGAAGAGATAAAGCTAGTCATCCGTAGGAATGTCCCTAAAAGCAATATTACAAAATAGGATATACGCGATTATCCTAGCGTTGATCGTTGAAAAGTCACTTTAGTGTGTACTTTAGGTAAAAACAACTTTGTTCCAATTTTTAGTTAAATCCAATTTTAACTTCTTAAACCCTAAACATGCATTTAAGTGATTAAATACATTACATGTATAAAGCATGCGGTAAAAGAAACAATTTAAGGAAAAATCCTCGAAGGGCAAAACCTTTCTATTTCACTATAATTTGTAAGACACAACTTACACGGATTACAATTAAATAGGGTGACATACGAAATACCCGCAGGTGTCAGTTTCGATGTCTCGGCTGGAATCTCCCGCAAAAACTCCAGATGGTCAGTTGTAAAGAAGAAGATTACTTCTCCACAAGTTACTTCATAAGGACTCCCTCCACAATAGCGCACAACTCTTCGGTTGTAGAGTTCTCCTCACAAAGTGCAAAGGTGTAGTGACTTAATTGTCTTCCGATAAACGCGTTCAAGATCACTTTGGAATGGAGTAATACGACCTTGAATGAGCACCGAATGATGAAAAAATGTATGGGAATAAGTTTTCGAAACTGTTTTGCCTACCAAACTTTCGTATATACGTTTTTTATTGATAATTGAGCAGCACAGAGTCCAAGAAAACAAAAACACAAAAATCGAGACGACAGGTCGTTCGAGCGAGATGTGGATCTCGTTCGCGCGACATAGGGATGTCGTTTGAATGACCCGCAGTTGTCGTTCGAGCGACAGTAATAAAATAATATATTTTTTCTTTTTAAATAAATTGTCAAATTTTCTTTAAACTATTTGAAGCTCAGAAATAATTTTTAAAACATAAAAAGATTTAATTCCTAATTATTTAAACCACTCAGTATTTAATTAATATACAAAATTACTCAAATGCTTATAAGTATTCATACCTAAGTAATTTTAAACATATGCAACACCACTTGGCTTGAAATCTTCTTCAACGCTTTAAATTGCACATTCTTGGACTTGAACTTTGTTGTAGGCTCAATAAAAATCCATAATTAAAACTAGCCTAGACTTAATTTATTTTGTCCGGAATTAATCCAATTAAAACAAAAGTACATGATAAGAATTATGTCCTTACAATCGTTATAATGGGACGATAACGCATATGGAATAATACACCACTAAGAACAAATATATGCATACATAAACATATAGAATCTAAGAGAGTTAAGTTTAAAGAATATAGAAAAAGTTGGAATAGGACTCGAGCCTCGGGTTTTACCCCGAGACACCTACGTAGCCTATAGAGGCCCCAAAGTCCACGTAGTTCGTATGTAAAATGATGGGTGGGATATATCCCATAAATCCAACCGGGGACTTCTCTTATATGTGTGTGTGTAAAAAAGTGTTTTAGTTGTGAGAAAAGTGTGAGAATTCTCGTTTGGAATTTATGAGCAAACCCTATTTTTCTTGTTTTTTGGGTTTTATTTATATGAAAATAAGAGATGTGAAATAATACTACATAAAAGGTATATTAGGATATGTGAGATGAGAGAATAAAAGTGCTAAGTAATAAAACAAATTAATGCGAATTTAGGAGAATTTAAAGAGAGAGTTAAGAAATTTGGACCTTCTTGAAGATCTTGAGCTTGATCTTGGATGTTGGAGAGCAGCCCTTGCACTTGGGTGATGATGGAGGGTAATTAATTCACCAAGTTTGATGAAAAGGATGATGAAAAGTGAAGGTTGGAAAGGGATTTGGATGTAGAAATCACGCTGACTTCGAGAGGGGTTTTATGAGCTCGCTGAGAGTGATGGATTTCAGATCTTCTACCTTTTGCAATGAGGTTAAGCCTTAATTTTTATACGCCCAGGGAATCTCCGGTCGGCATAGCCCTAGTCCTGCCAATCGGCAGGTGCGTTTAGGCACACTGCAGATAGGCAGGGTTTCGAACCTGCCATTTGGTAGTTTCTTTCAGGTTCCTTCGGTTAATCGTTCGTAGAGCAAAAATCGTTGATCCGAATTGTACATGGGGAAAGCCATTGGAAAGTTACTTAAGAGACATTCGAAAGTCGTTTGATTGCTCCCGGGTCCGGGAGTTGACTTTGGGTCAAATGTGGCTCAGAAGTGTTCGTCGGTCCTTTGGACGGGGAATCGTCGGACGCAAACGGATCGTTCGTCCGCATGGTATGTCAGAATCCCACTCGAGGTGGACTGTTGGAAAGGTTAGGAGATGTTATTCGAATTTGAAAGGGCTTGACTCAGTTTGGGGGTTGACTTTGGTCAACCAGGGCCTGGAAGCGTTCAGTGACCTTTCGGAGTAAAACGGATCATTCGTCCCTACCGTAAGTCAGAATCGTGCACGGGATGGACCGCTGGAAAGGGATTTAAGTTACCTTCGAAGATTCATTTGGTTTCGGTCGAGCTGAAGAGTTGACTTTGGTCAAATGAAGCTTAGGAGTGTCTGATGACCTCCTAATCAAGTTTCGGTGGAAAACTGGTCGTTCGTCCGCACCGTAAGTCAAAATTGAGCACAAGACAAATCTTTGGAAAGGGGATTTAGTGCCCTTTAAAGATTCATTCAGTCTCGATTGAGCTAAAGAGTTTGACTTTGTGTCAAGCAGAGCCTGGGAGTGCCCGATGGCTTTTAGGTCAGTACTCCGGGTATGACTTAGGTTCGTAGTGATGAGAGGAGGTACTAGGGAACCTACAGAGAGGTTAGGGGGTGTTATAATGGGGTGTCTATAGAGCCCCTCAATGGGTGAGTTTGGAACAACCGATAGCCGTCGAATAGATACCACATAATGCCTTTGAAAGAGGTCGATTCTGAGGACCTAAGGATGAGGGTGACCAATTCAGATGGTTAAGGCTGATTTTGAGGGATTGAAGATTAGGGTGACCGATTCTGTGGGTCGAAGAAAATTCTGAGGGCTTGAGGATGAGGGTGACCGATTATGCGGGTCGAAGCCAATTTTGAGGGCTTGAAGATGAGATGACCAATTCTGCGGGTCGAAGCCAATTCTGAGGGCTTAAGTTGAGAGGACCAATTCTGTGGGTCGAAGCCAATTCTACGGGTCGAAGTCAATTTTGAGGGATTAAATTTAGATGGCCAATTCTGCGGGTCAAAGCCAATTATGAGGGCTTAAGTTGAGATGACCAATTTCGCGGGTCGAAGCCAATTCTGACGGTTTAAATTGAGATGACCAATTCTGCGGTTTGAAGCCAATTCTAAGGGCTTAAGTTGTGATGAACAATTATGTGGGTCAAAACCAATTTTGACGGCTTAAGTTAGGATGACCAATTCTGCACGTCGAATTCAATTCTGAGGGCTTAAGTTGAGATGAACAATTCTACGGGTCAAACCCAATTTTGAGGGCTTAAGTTAGGATGACCAATTCTGTCGGTCAAAGCCAATTCTGAGGGCTTAAGTTGGGATAACCAATTCTACGGGTTGAAGCCTCTTCCGAGGGCTTAAGTTGAGATGACCAATTCTGCGAGTCGAAGCCAATTCTGAGGGCTTAAATTGAGATGACCAAATATGCGGGTCGAAGCGAATTCTGAGGGATTAAGTTGAGATAACTAATTTTGCGGGTCGAAGCCAATTTTGAGGGCTTAGGTTGAGATGACCAATTTTGATGGTCAAAGACAATTCTGAGGGCTTAAGTTGAGATAACCAATTCTGCGGGTCAAAGCCAATTCTGACGGCTTAAGTTGGGATGACCAATTCTGCGGGTCGAAGCCAATTCTGAGGGCTTAAGTTGATATGACCAATTCTACGGGTCAAAGACAATTCTGAGGGCTTAAATTGAGATGTTCTTGGGGAACTTTACCGAGTAAATTACCTCATGATTTTGATTTGAGCTGGGGAGCTGATTGCTGGGGAAATCCTCATATCTTTTGGTTATTTTTCCATGTAATAGCTAGTTTGATGCTGTAAATTCCACTAGGGAAGCGATTAGGTGGTCCATGCTTTGCTTGGGGAGACTTGAGACCTTTAGGGTACTTTATAGGTCCTCCCGGGATGTTGACGGGAGGATATTTACTTGGATTTTGAGAGTTCAGCTGGGAAAATAGGGGTTTCTCTTGAGGGAGTACGAAATTTTCTTGGTGAACATTTTCTAAATTCCCTCTGAGATTTTTAGGAATTTTCTGAGGATTTTTCAGGGTTTTCTATTTTTTTAGGAGTTTCTGTATGAAAATTTGAGGGGGTGCCGATCGGCATGGTGTAGAGGGTGACATTCGACACTGGCACATAATTTTGGACTACTCGAGAAGGTAAAGGGTCAGTGCCGATTGGTAGGTGGGGGTGCAGTACCGATCGACATGACCCTTGGCATCCTATTAAAAGGGGGCGGGTTCCCCTCATTTTTCACATCTTCTTTCCTTCTCTATTTCAGTGATTTTCTTCTGCGAATCGTTATAGCATTCCGCAATCTAAGAAATGGCCGCTTTTGTGAGTACTGCAGTACACCGGGAGTGGTTGGCTATTGACGACTGGGCGAATGTGGAGTGGAGGGCTAGGGCGCCTCTTGCTTTGGGGAGTGAGAACTCTTTTGATGCATTCGATCCGGTTACGGATGAGCGAACTTTTCTGCGGAAGCCGTCGCATCAACACCCTTAGAGGGTGGTGAACCCTGGTGGTTATGTAAATAAAATGACTTTTGGCATTCCTTTTTTTGTGGTTTTCCTTTTTTCTTGGATTTTTACAAGGTTTTTCTTTTGGCAATCTGATGTTTCTTTGTCGACTAATGCATTCCCATGGGATGACGGGGCTTAAGGATGTCTGGTAGCATCTTCCACCTGTGGTGCATTAGGTGGTATCATCGGCAAGCTTTGGTAGGTTGGCATTTGTGTTGGATGAGACGCCTCGTTCGACGACAGTTTTATGCGCTCTGGGGGAGCTGTGGTGGGACACTACTCACACCTTCCATTTTGGTTTTGGGGAGATGAATATGACTCCCATAGATGTACAACAGCTACTGGGGCTAGATTGTGATGGAGAGAAGGTAGAGGTGGATCACTCTTTACGGGTGAGGCTGGAGGTGGTGCAGGTGGCGCTAGGTGACGTGGGGAGGATAGTGTCTGGGGACTCCATCCGTTTGTCCCTGCTGAGGGTTGTTTTGCTGGGCAGGGTGATTTATGTGGAGGACGGGGTGTAGGTGAGGTAGATGGCCCGATTATTTATTTTGCTGGTGCTGGTGGGATTTTTGGTGGCATCGTGGCTGCAACGTCGTCCACTTATGGCTTTTACCTTACTTGAGGATGTTTTATAACATCCCTCCCTATGATTGGGAAAGCCTGACTTTAGCGACCCTTTAGTTTTCTCTGGGCGCATTCAGCCGGTGCTTCCAACAGTCTTTCACGCGAGCCACGTATCTTCTCGAGGTATTCTTTAATTTGTGCATTTTCCTTTCATGCATTTGAAATTTCCTTATGCGTATCTTTTTTATTGTGGATTTTTATCTTTGGTAAACGTGATTTCATGAGGTGACTACGTGTAATACCCAACTGATTTCTCTGAAGGATGAGACCGTTGGGGACTTTTACCTGGTGTATCGGTGGCGGAAGGCCAATCGACAGTCGAGGAGGTCTCTCTCTGGAGGTGGTGCGTCAGGTCTTGAATGGCCTAACTAGTGTAGGGTAATATTTTTTCTCTTTCAATCTAAGACTTTGTGTTCTCTGATTCTGTATTTGACTTATATCTGCTGGGGATTTTTCAAGTGACTTTTTACCCTTGGGGGATGGTCGTTCAGGACACGGGGGTGACTGGAGTGAATGTGCAGATGAGGAATTTATTGGAGCATGAGTTTGGCCATTCTTGGTATCTCGGGGAGAAGGTGGTTCGACAAATTACTGAGGAGGAGGTGGTGGTGCCACCTGTGAGGCCCCTTATGTCTATGAGGCGGAAGCGGCTGTTGCCAGAGCATACGAGGATCGCGGTGATGATTGGCGAGCCCTATCTGTTGTACACCAATACGACTATGACGTATGATTATATGAACTTCGTGACGAGTTTCCTGATGGCTCCCAACATATATAATGCACTTCCCTTCCCTCCTGAAGACATCCATGAATTCCTTCAATACTTCTTCGAGTTGTGCGCGCTCAGGATCGTCGAGGGTAGCCCTTATCCTAATCTCGCACAGTTGGCTACTAGAACCGATGTTAACAATGACAGTATATTCTTTATTAACTTGAACGCGGTTATTTTGTTTGCTATTAACCTTATTTAGATCAGTTAATAATTGTTCATTCGCAAAATCATCATCATCAAAAGTTTGATTAGAATCTAAACAATTAATGTAAGGCACAACAAGATACTCAAAATCTTCGTTTATTTCATTGATAGGAAAAACAGCATTGAGAACATCATCAAAGGAGGTCTCGATTACATTTAAGAAAGGATAGAAAACAAAAGAAGAAATGGGGTAAACATTGGGATTAGGTGGGATTTTAACAGGTAGAACGGGCGCAACATGCTAGTTAAGGATACGCGTATCAATAAATTTAATCAGGTGGGATGGATCTAGTATTGTAGTGCTTGAATGAACCATGCAGAGTGTCAGCCTCAGTGTCTGCAAGTTGAAGGAATCTTCGAAGTCACTTCCCTAAGAATATTTGGTATCTCTGATGAGCAGTTGTACATGGTGTTGGGAACTTTCGACCTATGGGTAGCTATCTTGGAAAAAGATCTCCATTCTGGTCTTCATCCTCTTATCTGTATGGTCATACCATGGTTTCGAAAAACCACCAAAGGGGAAGTCCTCGCCTTCTTTAATGAATCGTCCATTCAAGGAGTCACATGGGATAGTCTAGATGAAGTCTAGTATTCTTTTTGGTCGAGACTGGCGGATCATTCTGAGCTCTTGTTCTAATGGTTGATACACCAAATCACAAGGATATAAATTTTTCTTCAGCACAATGGGATCAAGTATCCCTTGCTGTCTTTATCCTAGCCCCAGTCCGGGCATGGAGTGCATGGTTCTGAATATCTGAATCACATTAACATTTCCATGAGGGTCGTATTTCGGACAAACCCTTTCTTTGAAACCATACCCAGCTAGGAGTAGAAGTGTCTGAACTCGGAATCCAGATAGGATCATGTCATTTGACCCATGCTATATCTCAAGGATTGGATTGTTGGTACCTGCACCCTCGGTATTGTCGTCATCACCCAAAATGGTAATGACTCGTCCATCGACGAAGAACTTCAATTTCTTATGGAGTGAGAAAGACACACCCTTGATACTGTGGAGCTAAGGTCGTCCGAGCAATAGGTTAAAAGAAGTTGGGATGTCAATAACTTGGAATTCAACGATAGGGTTTATAGGGCCAACCCCTATTACAAGTTTTATCGATCCCATCACTTCTTGACGAGTATTATTGTAGGCATGTACAACAGGGGAGGTTGGAGCGAGGTCACTTTCTTTAAGTCCTAAGCATTTGAAGGTTCTTAATGGGTAGATAATCAAGGCGGATCCATTATCGATAAGAGAGAGTGGTACGATCTTCCCCATAACTTCGATGGAGATGTTGAGTGCATGATTGTGGTTTGGCTCAATTATAGGGATTCCTTCTTCGAAAGAGGATAGCATTTGGGTAGAGGTTAAGGATCTGACTAAATTTACCGCTTCTTCTAGTGTGGTAGAAGGAGGGACTGTGGGTCCAATGAAAAATTTGATCAAAGCATTTCTATGTAGCGGGGAAGACATGAAAAGCTCCCATTGAGTGATGCTATCTTGAGTTTTCTTTAGTTTATCGAGGATCTTGCTTTCCTCAAGGGTCATTTCTGGCATAGGTAGGTTTTCAACGCCCATCCCTTTGTCATTGGCTGGTAGTGAGCTTGGGATTTGGTAATGCCTCTCTGATCTGGTCATGTGATTAACTAAAGAAGGGAAGAATGTGAACCGTGTTTCTTCGTCGATCTCGGATTGTTCTGTATTCTTATTTGTTTCTCCAAGGAGTTATTCAAATGATATCATCCCACATATGTCGACTACTCGGCCAGTTTTCTCGAAAGCTTATTTTTCATTCGAATCTTTGATTTCTTCCCCTATCCAGTGGAAACAATTCTATCTTTCCATGTAAAGTTAATGCATTCCACAACTTCAATAGCTTCTTCATATAGGTCTTCCCATTTTGTGGGGATATGTAAGGGTGAAGGGACTATGCTTCCTTGTATCTTGAGAGTATCAATTAAGTCGGTCATACTGCAAATATCATTGGTTTTCTTGAATAATTCTTCCATGATCTGGACAACGTCATCTAGGTTGACTTCATCGGTTGGTACCACCTAACTATCTGACTCTCGAGCCCATTTACTTCCAAGAATAGCATACTGAACCTCTAGCAATCAATGATCATCTGTGAGGTCAATTTCAGCCTGAACACTAGGAGTCGGTTTAACACATTTGTTAATTCCATACATCCATCTTCAGAACGGGTACAGACAGCGATGCATGCTCTGGTGAGGATTGACAGTTCTTGATCAGCGAGGCTAACAGTGTGTAGGAGGAAATATGGGCAAGTTTGGATAGGTTTGGGAGAGTCTATGAGTGTGATTTGAGTTGAGGGATCAAATTTTGTGTTCATTTCTAGGAAGATAGCATTGGCATGATTTGGGAGTGGGTTGTGAGTAGTGTTTGGCTTAGGATTAGCTGGTGGGGCAATGGTACCCCAGTCATTAGACCTTGGATTATGTTTCGGAGGTGAAAGCATTGGTCAGTGGTATGGCCAGCGGTTTGGTGAAAGGCACAATGGGCATCTGTCTTGAAGTTTCTTGGGAGAGGATTTGGTAATGGATAGGGGTCCAAGGGTTTGATAAGGTTTTGGCTTAACAGGACTTGATAAACTTTGGAGAGGGGATCATGGAGCTCGGTGTATTGATTTTGGACTGGGATAGGGCAGCTTTCTGGTGCCCGCGAGGTGGTTGGTTGAGAGATGTTGTTGATGGTTGAGACTGTAGCAGTGGCTGTTTATCATATTTTCTGGGAGTGAACTATTCGGACACTTTCTTTGGTTCAACCTCTATCTTAGCAAGACCTTCCTCGATTTCTAATCCTGCTTTTCTGAGAGCTCAGAAATGGGGATAGTATTATCCTCCCATTGTTGCTCGGATATGGGGTAAGAAGTTCTTCTTTACTATGTTGACTTGTTCTTCCTCGGATGGAGGATTTGTCATGGTGGATGACGTTTCCCTCCATCGGTCTATGAAGTTACTGACTGATTCCCCTGAGTTCTATTTCAGCAGCACTAAATCACGACGGGTGACCTCAATCACTTCATTATATTTGTACTGCGACATGAATTCACGGGCTACATCCTCTCAGCTATGGATTCTGGACTCTTCGAGAGACAAAAACCATCAGAGGGCGCTATCCTTCAAAGTTTGATGAAATAATTGGGCCATCACTTATTCAGAAGCCCTTAGGAGAGTCATGGAATGCTGATAACTGCAAAGATGAATAATCGGGGGTCCACTTGCTTCAAATTTCTTGATATTTGGCATCTTGAACTTCTCGGGTAACCTCGACTTAGGATAAGGAGACATGTGGGTTTAGTCCATGTAATTTCTAGAGATTGTGACTTGGTATGACTTCTTAGTTAGCATCCTTAGATCTTCTTTGACCTTGTTTAACTCTTCCTCTTTTGGATCAATGATCATAGGCAAGTTAGCCCCAGGTTGGGCAAGGTTTGGCATCGAAAGCTGAGCAGGTGGCGGCCCATTAATAGGAGGGGCACATAGAGCGTGCTGATACTCTTCGGGAACTCAGATAGGCTAGGGTGAACCCATAACGCGAGGGAATAGTGCCTCGGGCTCTTAAGGAACAGGAACCTGGTTTCGTTGCATCTCTCGAACCTTAGTCAGAAGGTTGTCAATCTTGGACACAAGCTGAGCTAAAACTACCGTCAGCTCTAGCTGCACAACTGGTACTTGATTTGTGTTCTCCATGGAAAGTGGATGGATATCGGACTCGAAAGAAGTAGCAGAGGAACGAACGGAACTTTGGGGTTATTTGACCTAATACAGAAGCCAATAAGGAGCCAGGCCAAGGGTGTGCGATCGACCTGAGAAGGCGTATAATGGGATTTATTTTTGAAAAGAAAGAAGGAAAATATTTTTAACATTTTTTTTATATTGAAAGGAGAAATGTTTTTGGATTTTTGATAAAGAAAGGAGAAATATTTTTTGGATTTTTGATAAAGAAAGGAAAGATATTTTTTAATTTTTGATAAAGAAAGGAAAGATGTTTTTGGATTTTTGATAAAGGATGGAGAAATATTTTGGGAGACGGGTCTCAGCATGATTACTATTATTATTATTATTATTATTATTATTATTATTATTATTATTATTATTATTATTATTATTATTATTATTATTATTATTATTATTATTATTATTATTATTATTATTATTATTATGTTCTCACTTGTATTAAATTCTTCTAAATGTAAAATGAAATGCCGAACAGGACCCGAGACTGGAAAAGTTGGGTTTGTAACATGTGCAAAGCTATGACTCGACTTGTAACTAGGCTCACGGGCAGGGTCCCATTTTAAAAATGCATGAAAATTTGGGCGGCAGGTCGACTCGGAATTTCGACAGAGTTTAGGATCGAAACCGACAATCTAAAATGTGTGTCCTAGGCTTGACACCTCCATGCGGTCATGCAGTTTGGTTAGGTGAATCGGAAAGGTTCCCCCCTTTGGCGTGGCTTCCACGATATACATCTTGCTTTTGAGGGTAATCGGTACGTGTGGACAAACCATTTGATATATTTGAGTGTACGTGAATTGCCGCTCTATATACCTCGTGGGGATGGTACATGTGAGAGAGAATTCGATATACTCGGCTTACGTGAATGAGGTCCCTGCGATATACCTCCTGTCATGACTTCGGTCAAGCGATACAATGCGGGGGAACTTTTCGATATACGCCAAAGGTACTTGTCCAATGGAAGGTGAGAGTCATATCTCTTAGGCTAATTGCGCCCTGCCGGAGCAACGCCCATCACGAAGTGACCCTCCAGTTACTGGACAAAATTTGGTCAATAACAATGCTCTTTGGTGATGTCGTGTGAATCATGCATGATTCTCTTATTAATATCTTATAATGAGAGTATCTTTATTGATCATGCCCAACAGCGAACAAAGTACAAGTACCAATGGTATACCAAGTATGGATGGGTGATGCGTGCAACATGGGGAAATAAGTGATCCTAGGTGCACATGGTGTGAAGTATACATGGTGAATCTTCTACAAGTGTGTGAATAAAAGCATAAGCATGAGGTACACATAAATAGTAAAAGGGGCATGAAAAGTAGGGAAAATATAAGAAAATATGACACCTATGTAATTAGAGTTTATTCCTCAAAATAGAAAGTCCGCAGCGGAGTCGCCACTGTGGCCATCCCCCGATCCTCGCGATGGGAGGGACAAAAAGGGGGGCGTCTTCAACGTCTGGATGATCTTGATCCCGCGCATCCCTCTTGGGAGCGCTTCAGCGTCAGTGATGAGGTGAAAAATGTAGAGAGATGGAGTCGCCAGTCTAATTTACCCAAAACAGATAAAAGAAAAAGGGATCCATCCCGAAGGACATCATCCAAAGACATACTTATACATACCAAACCAAAAATGTTTTGAGAAGGGTTCGTAGACTAAGTTATGAAATGGGAAGTTGTTAGGAACCCAATCCGACCTTACGGTCTCTCATGGCTTATTGCTACTTTCCTTTATATTCCCGTAATATGTGTGCATGTGTATATGTAGTGGAGATAGAAATCATCGACTTGTATCATGAAAGAGATTAAGCGAGTCATCCGTAGGAATGTCCTTAAAAGCAATATTTGAAAATAGGTTATATGCGATTATACTAGTGTTGATCGTTATAATGGGACGATAACGTATATGGAATAATATGCCACTTAGAACAAACAAATGCATACATAAGCATATAGAATCTAATAGAGTTAAGTTTAAAGAATATAGAAAAATAGTAAAAAGTAGGAATAAGACTCGAGTCTCGAGTTTTGCCTTGAGATGACTACGTAGCCTATAGAGGCATCAAAGTACACGTAATTCGTTTGCAAAATGAGGGGTGCGATTTATCCCATAAATCCAACCGGGGACTTCTCTTATATGTGTGTGTGTGTAAAAAAGTGTTTTAGTTGTGAGAAAAGTGTGAGACTTCCTGTTTGGAATTTATGAGCAAACCCTCTTTTTCTTATTTTTTGGGTTTTATTTATATGAAAATAAGAAATGTGCAATAATACTAGATAAAAAGTATATTTGGATATGCGAGATGAGAGAATAAAAGTGCTAAGTAATAAAACAAATTAATGCGAATTTAAAGAGAGAGTTGAGAAAGTTGGACCATCTTGAAGATCTTGAGCTTGATCTTGGATGTTAGAGAGAAGCCCTTGCACTTGGATGATGATGGAGGGTAGTTAATTCACCAAGTTTGATGAAAAGGATGATGAAAAGTGAAGGTTGGAAATGGATTTTTGATGTAGAAATCACGCTGACTTTGAGAGGGGTTTTCTGAGCTTGCTGAGAGTGATGGATTTCAGATCTCCTCCCTTTTGAAATGAGGTTAGGCCCTCACTTTTATAGGTCGAGGTCATTTTCGATCGTCCTAGACCTAGTCCTGCCAATCGGCAGTTGTGTTTAGGAACACTGCCGATAGGCAGGGTTTGGAACCTGCCGTTTGGCAGTCTCTTTCAGGTTCCTTCGGTTTATCGGTCGTAGAGTGCAAACCGTTGATCCGAATTGCGTACGGGGAAAATTATTTGAAAGGTACTTCAGAGACCTTAGAAAGTATTTGGACTTCTCCTGGGTTCGGAGTTGAATTTTAGTCAAATGTGTCTCGGAAGTGTTCGTCGGTCCTTTGGACAGGGAATTGTCGGACGCAGATGGATCATTTTTCCGCATGGTAAGTTAGAATCGCGTACGGGGTGAACCATTGGAAAGTTTAAGAGAAGTAATTCGACATTCCAAGAGCTTGACTCAGTTCGGGGAGTTGACTTTGGTTAAACGAGGCCTGGAAGCATTCGGTGACCTTTCGGAGTGAAACAGATCGTTTGTCCATACCGTAAGTCAAAATTGCGCACGGGGAGGACTATTGGAAAGGGGTTTGAGTGACCTTCAAAGATTCATTCAGTATCGATCGAGATGAAGAGTTGACTTTGGTCAAACACAGCCTGGGAGTGTTCGGTGAACTCCTGATTAAGTTTTGGGGGAAAATGGGTTGTTCGCCCGCACCGTAAGTCAGAATTGCGCACGGGATAGATTGTTGGAAAGGGAATTCAGTGACCTTTGAATATTCATTCAGTATCAGTCGAGTTAAAGAGTTTAACTTTTGGTCAAATGGAGCTTGGAGTGGCCTATGGATTTTAGGTCAGTACCCGAGGTATGACTTAGGTTTGTAACGATGAAGGGAGGTGCTAGGGAACCTACGGAGAGGTTAGGGGGTGTTATAATTGGGTTTCTACAATACTCATGAGACTTCCACTCATAAAGTCTCCAAAAAATTTAAGAAAGTTCCTAAAAAACCCTCTTATAAACGTAAGAAGAAACAAACTAACATTTCCCATAAATAGGGTGATAATTCTAAAAGAAAATTTGTTAGGAAAAAGAAAACCTACAAATCTAACCCCAAATGTTTCAAATGTGGTAAATATGGTCACTTTGCTAACAAATGCAAAACTGAAACTAAAATTAATAATCTTCAAATTGATGACAATTTAAAGACCCAAAGACCCAATTATGTAAACTTTTGCTTAATTCCAGCTCCTCTGAAGAACTAGAGGACTCCTCTGAGAGCGATGATGAGCTTTATTATATTCAAAGCTCTAGGGCCTCAGATATCTCTGAGAAAGGAGATTGTCAGTGTAATCAATTAACTGAGAGATGCAATCATCTCCAATCCGTCATTCAAATGAATGGATTAAGTCTTAATGTTCTTGCAAGTAATCAACAATCTATGATTGATATTAGTAATCAAGTTAATGACTCAGACATTAAGCTCAAATTAATTGAGTCTTGCTTTGCTAAGGACAACACTCTCAATTATTTAAATGTCCTTCCTAAAACCCAACAGTACATCCTTAAGGAGGTACTCAACCTTTTAAAAAAGAGTAAAGAATTTAGTAATACCGCTAGCATTGTTGACCTTAGACATGAGGTCAATACCCTTAAACCTGAGCTAAGACATCTTAAGGATCAACATTATACCATGAAAATTGAGATTAATAATCTCAAGAATGCTTCAAAGCATTCTAATCCAGAAATTTCAAATCTTGAAGATTCAGTGGATTATTTAGGTGTTAGTTATCATGTACCTAGTCAGAAATGGTACATTACTGCACACCTGGGTATTAAGAATGAATTTACTTTATGCAACATCATTGCCCTCGTTGATAGCGGTACTGATATAAATTGTATTTAAGAAGGATTAGTTCCCACTGTATACTTTGAGAAGACAACCCAATCCTTGTTTAATGCAAGTGGTGATAACATGGGTATTAAATATAAATTAACGAAGTTTGCCATTTGTAATAATGGAATTTGTTTGGATAGTACCTTCTTGCTTATTAGCGATTTATGTCAGCAGATAATTTTAGGCACTCCTTTTTTATCCTTACTTATGCTTATGGATAAAATTGATTCTAGTGGAATATACACCACTATTCAAAATCAAAATATTATTTTTGAATTCATCACTCAACTAGAGATTAAGAAAATTAACTCTTTGACTAATAATATTATTTTCAAAGAAAATGATTTAAATTTTCTTCAAAAAGAATTCTCTTTTTTAACTATTAAACAGAAGATGGATTTACCTAATGTACTGCAAAAATTAATGTTGTTAAAAATTAATTAATAACTGAAGTCTGCAGTGATATCCCTAATGATTTTTGGGATAGGAAGAACATATTGTTTCTCTTCCTTATGACACTGGTTTTAATGAAAAATCCATCCCTACCAAGGCTAGTCCTAGTCAAATGAAGACTGAATTCCTTGACCTTTGTAAGAATGAGATCTAGAGTCTTTTAGATAAAAATCTTATAACTAAAAGTTATTCTCCTTGGAGTTGTATAGATTTTTATGTTAATAATGTTGCGGAGAAGGAACGAGGTGTTCCTCGTCTTGTAATTAATTACAAGCCTATTAACAATGTTTTGCAATGGATAAGATATCCAATTCCTAATAAAAAGGGTTTACTTGATCGGCTTAACTCTTTAACTATCTTTTCCAAATTTGATTTTAAATCTGGATATTGGCAGATCCAAATTTCCCCACAAGGCCGGTATAAAACTGCTTTTATGGTTCCATTTGGCCATTATCAATGGAATGTTTTTCCTTTTGGGCTTAAGAATGCCCCGTTTGAATTTCAAAATATCATGAATGAGATATTTAGCCCTTATTATGATTTTTCTATTGTCTATATTGATTACATTATCATCTTTTCACAATCGATTGATCAACACTTTAAACATCTAATTTTTTTTAAAGATATTATTAAGACTAATGGATTAGTCATTTCTGCCCCCAAAATAAAAATCTTTAAACTAATATTAGATTCTTAGGGTACAATATTGGGATAGGGAAAATACTCCCCATTATTAGAAGTATTGAGTTGTCTTCTAAATTCCCTGACGAATTAAAAGAAAAAACTCAACTCCAAAGATTTCTTGGTGGTCTTAATTATATTGGTGATTATTACAGAAACCTTTTACAAGACAGTGCAATCCTTTATACCAGGTTACAAAAGAACCTTACTCTTCGGACTTCAGATCATAATAAAGAAGTTCAGAAGATTAAACTGAAAGTCAAGCAATTACCTTGTCTAGCTTTAGCTAACCCTTCATTTTTAAAACTTACTGAAAATGATGCCTCTGATATTGGTTATGGTGGAATTTTAAAACAAATTAATTCTTTAAATAAAAAGGAAGAGTTAGTTCATTTTACACATGGATCTTGGAAAGATGCCCAGAAAAATTATTTTACAATTAAAAAGGAGATTCTTTCAGTTGTTAAATGCATTACAAAATTTCAGGATGATTTACTAAATCAAAAATTTTTACTGCGTATTAATTGCAGTGCTGTTAAACAGGTTTTGCAAAAAGATGTAGAAAATATTGTTTCTGAATAAATTTTTTCCAGATGGAAAGAAAATTTATCTTCGTTTGATTTTGAGATTGAACATATCAAAGGTGAAAACAATTCTCTTCCTGATTTTCTAACTAGAGAATTTTTGCAGAACCAATGAGTACCCCCTCTAAAAGGCGTGGCAGAGGCTGTGGGCAATCCCACCAAAGTCCTGGAAAAGAGAAGATGGTGATCAATGAAGATCAATATCCTTCGATGTAGGATTATATGGAATTTCTTCACCTGAATGCGCATAACAGCGGGAAATTGTGATCTCCTCCTAACCCCTATAGAAAAAAGAAATCTGTTAAAGAAGTTTTGCAGACCATCAAGCATGAATTCATTCCTACTCAAAGGACTTATAAATTGATGCTCATCCTTAATGAAGAGGATGAGAAGAAGATCTCTTCTCCCTGGGAAATTAAGTCCCTTTACTTTGATACAAATAATTAAGATGTACAAGAAGGCAAATACCGGACGATATATGAGGCTATCCTCAATGAAACAAAGTCTGTGGTATTTAATCACACAAATAAACACCAAAATAATTTCAAATCCCCTATTTCTTATAGCAAGGCAGTATTGAAGAAGTTCATCTCTCCCCGAGAATGGGGAATTCAACCATTGAAATCGCGAAAATTGAGTTCGCAAACTGCATCCTATAATTATTGGGATTACATCCAGGCTTGGACTAAAGCTTTTTATTATCAAAATTCTAAGCACAAACATACTTGGTTTTTTAAATTATGAACAAAGTATTTAAAAGAAAGTTACCCAGGATGGGTTATCAATTTGTGGGACAAATTTGGCCCAGGAATTGATATGTTTCCTGATGAAATTACCATGGAAAAGCTTTTTTACCTTGGACTCAATTTGATCCAAAAATTAGAGGGAAAAATAATGTCCCAGTAGGGCTTAATACCCTACTACTTTTTTTACTGAAACTAGCATTCCTTGGATCTCCAGATGGGATGCTCAATGTAGAGTTAATCATCTTAAGCTTCCTGTACTTGAAACGATATTTTATTATAGATGGTGGAGTGGTATGGATATTAATAATACCATTTCTATAATAAAAGATAGCTTGAAGCATTATATGTCTATGGTGGAAGATTCACCCCCTCCAGCTGAGAAGAGGACGCCGAGAGCCAGTCCTATCAAGGATTTGAAATTTACATTCAAAAAGCAGTTTCCTAAAGCAACGGAGCAGGAGCTACTGCAAAAGGTGATGGATTATACTCAAAGCCAATTAAGATTGACTTTCACCTATCCCCGAGAAGATACAAACCCTATTCCTCTGCCCTTTGATGATGATACATCTATGGCTTCAGTCAAGAACGACAATCCCTTCTTCTGTCTTGTCGGAGAGTCCCAGAATCCAGAAGATGATGAATTTATCGGAGATATATTTGATACCAACATACCCACTGAGCCAACTATGGAGGCTTTCTTTAACTCATTGAGCTCAGCATTTCCAACTCGAAGGTTAGACGGTAGTTTTCCTAACCCTAGCCCAGATGGACTAGATGAGTTGAGATAAGCTAGCCCACCTGGCCCCAGTTGCTATCATGTCGACACATGTGGACATTTCCATCTCTTTCAGCTCGATTATTGTAGCACCCACTGGGCTAACAACCGACGCCTCATGACAAATGGTAGGACCCATTGGCCCAGCAATCGACGCTTCAGGACAAAAGACATTGTCAGCCTCGAATATGGAGGGAACTACGGGTCATTTTCTAAAGACTTATTTATTCCTTTCTTGATGGTATAAATTGAGGTCTTCTCACCCTCACTTCTCACCTCTTTCTTTACTCTCTCTCTTAGTTTGTAAAAAGCTTGTGGACTTTTCGGTCTTATTCCGGTGGACTCTTATTAAGTCTGTAAGTTTGTTATAATTTCCGTCTGTAATAAAGTATGCAATATATTTCAATTATATTTCAATTCCGTTCATATATATTGATCCTTTCTTTTATATGCACGTGCTCATGTAGTGTGAAATCAATACCAAAGACTTCACAACGTTGACAATCATAGTTTTTCAAATAAATTTTAACCAAAAAATAATATCAATCAAGATTTTGAATTAAATAAATAAAAATCCACTTTTAATCATCATTCACGTTAAATAAATCATTAAATCTCATAAACCAAATGTTTAATCACATGATCACAAGAAGAAAAAACATAAAATCAATGTGGACTTTTTTTAATAGAATGATCAAAAGTATTTTTTTGTAAGGAGTAAAACATAGAAAACAAATGCACGAAGATGAACATATGGAAAGAATCTTCACTAAAATGAGAAAAGTGATACAAAATGATAAACTTTCACCTACATGATTTATTTTCCACAAATAAAAAATAACCTTGGAGGGTACCTATCAACCAATAAGATCGTACACATCCTAGAAAACTATATACCTAGATAGGGATGGGTGTTCTATATCCCATATCAATATGAGTAACAACAATACTTTCCTTCTTCACAAATTTCACTAGAGGACCATCAAGATAAATCCTCTTTCTCGGTGCATTCCTAGGTAATCAACTGCCCACCCTTGGAATATAACTCTCATTACGAATAGTATTCTTATGCCCAACCCTCAGATTTTGAGTGTACTGTATAGGTTTAGGTATAGAAAACTCACATCTAGCCTCACCTCTATTTTGTACTAGGAACGCCATCCTTATCATCAACTCCTTTACTTGACCTATAAGCTCATTAATAGGATCTCTCCAAAAAATGTTTCTGTTATTGTTAATGAACCTATGATTTCGTTCTTTCAAGCACCAACAAGATTGATTTATGTGACCTTTCACTTCTCAAAAAGTACAAATATGGAACATTTCATCTCCCACATTTTCTAACATTCTTTCTCACCTCTTGAGATCTTAAATCAAAATTTTCAAGTCTATTTCTTTTGAACAAAAAATAAAAGGTATGATTCAATTTACTATAAAATGAGCATCCATTACCACGCGAATGAGGGTGCACAGATGGAAAAGGTCTCGATTTGTTATCATGATGTCTTCTAAACTTCTTTCCATGAAAGACGTACCCAAGGACAAATTCATCTTCCATTTCTAACACAAAAGCGACAAAATCATGTTTCCTTTTAATCTTTTTCAATTTGAAGTAAAAAGATTCTATACGTCCTTCTTTGTGACAAAATATGCAAGAGAAGGATTTTGAATGATCCTTTGAAACCGTTTGATCATTTTCCTTTTCCTTTTTCATTCAAAATTTCTCTTTCACTTTTTGTTTTTTTTCATTTTTCTTCAAAATCAAGGAATCGATATCCTTTGAATCATGTGATGAACATTCACTCGATGAGTAAACTTGAGTATAATATGACTTTGTTTTAAAACTTCTCAATGAGTCAAATTCATTTTGCAAATACTATAATCTTTTCTCAAGTTCAATTTTAGAAACTTCACAAATAAGAAGTACATTATTCACTTTTTCAAGTTTTGTAAATGTGATGATCGCTTAAATAATCTTTGATACCAATTTGAGAAAGTCATGTGATATTGATTTAATCAAATTTGCAAGTTTCCAATTTAAACTTATTTAATTGGAGTTAATTTTTAAACCAAATTAATTCAGCCCTAAGACATGGATCTACATGGGTGAAATCAAACGAACACAAAATTCTCAACACACAGATTTATGGAAAAACCCCTTTCGGGTAAAACGTTTTATTTCACTATGAATAATAAATCACAACTTACAGACACAATGAAATACATAATGAATATCTCCCAGATACTCACATAGACACATAACCTAGAGTCAGCAATGGAACAACTCCAGCAGCCCAAAAGAACACGCAGTCCCAATTCAACTAGGAACACCCCACGAGCACTCCTAAATGAATATCAAACGTAGCCAGCCATGGAGATAACACTCCACAAAGAATTAACTTCACCAAAGTTGAATCTTGGGTTCTAAAACTATTCACTAAAGCATATGGGATTTTTGTGAATTAAAAACAAAAGGATTAAACCCTTAAATGAAGAAGACAAAGTGTTCTGCAGAATACAGTTTACTGATATCGAAATTCGTCGGGTATTTTTAATGAAAACGGAGTCATTTAACATTCTTTATGTAGCAAAAATGAGTCCAAAACTCGCTCGAACGAAAACTTTGTGCAAGAACCTTATATCGTTTGAAAGACATCATCAATAAAAAACAAATATTTTTGTTTCGTTAAAAACTTCACCTCAACAATTAGGAAAAAATATTTGACGAAAAACTCCGCCTTAACATTTAGAAAATATTTTAGAAAAAATATCTCAACACTTTAAATGAACCGTTACGGGATCAAAACACAACCTTACCAAAATTAATCTTGTGGAGACGTCTTTATTGAAGAATGTTGATATTTGGATCCATCTTAATTCATGATTGAATTTGAATAAGTCTTCAATGGTTGTAGCATTATACGACATATAATAATGTAAATAGGACGATGAAAATTATGTCCTTACAAATCTCCCCTTATATCTATGCCGGTACAAACTAGAAACATCCGAATTATCAAAGAAAAAAATTCCTATACAAATTTAATACATTCCCATGAACCTAAAAGTGAAAAGGTATTAAAAAATGCAAGTCTGAAACTTTCTTAAAAAATCTCCAACATCAAATCTTCAAATCTTTAAGCTTTTCTCATCAGGATGTGTAAAATAATGATCTTTAATTTTGTACCTACACATAAGAGACAAAACAAATACCTTCATAACGTATAGAGTTTGAAATGAAATAAACATAAATCAAAACAAGAATCGAATCTCAAATCTCCTCCATAATGTAAAAATCCCTCATAAAATCATAATTCGTTCTCCCCCACAAAATAAAAATGGAGTGTAACGACAAATATGCAGAGCAAACATGAATCAAACTACGCTCATGAAAAGGAATCCTCAAAGGCATCCACAAACTATTTTTTATGTTTTAATTTTTTCAAAAAAAAATCATTTTACAAAAATCACACACTATTAATTTACACTAAGATAACTAAATCATGGAAACAAAATGAATGGATGTGAACATATTCGATAGGAAAATTAATTCAATCAAACATAACATATGTGCATGATGAATACAGATACTCCTAACAAATGAACTCAAAATCATCCTTAGGTGTCAAAAATACGTATTTGGATGACATCGTATTAATCAAATTGACAAATCAAAGTCAGACATGATTTTCCCACCAATAACGTCTATAAATATGTAACATTTTTTCATGAATTTTCAAGGATGTGCAAACCAATTTTATATTCCATCCAAACTCCCTCATAAATAATAATTCTTTTTAGTTTTCTTTTGAGGTGATGAAACAAAATAAATATGCCCACTTTTGGCATATTTTTCTTTTTCTTGCCTTTAAATTTTTTCAGGATCTTTTCAACCTCTTTGAACCTTGGATTTTATTTTTGTGCCATGCATTTTCTAGGCCCGATTTAAACGGTGGATTAATCTTGAAGGATAAATGAGTAAATTTCTTAGCCCTTTTCCGGTTTTCAAATAAATCTCACAAACTCACGACAATCGTTTTTACATGCACTACTTTCATTATCAAGTTGTATCGCATTTAGTTCATTTTAAAGACATAATTGGGATGAAAACACATCGAACAACAAGTGATAGACAAGAACAATAGTCAAACAAATCCATAGAAGAGTGCAACAAAGGAACTCATGAGTCAAACATGTAGGAAGTAACAACTAATCACATCTCAATGACTCCAAACATTGTAAATCACATAAATGAAATGATGATGTATATCATAGCACTATCAAATCATCACATGGATATGAAATGAACTTTTGACTCTGTCATCCAACATGTCCATTCATATATAGTGTAAACACAAAACTCTTTTTATCTTTTTCCAAAAAATTTATCAAAAAAAAAATCTTTTTGTATTTTTCAAAATTTTTATCAAAAATAATAATCTAACACAAAAGGTACACGTGTCATAATACTAGAAAGAATATATCATGAATCATAACTAGCGTATGACAAATAAATCAGGAAAGCAACTATCTATAAGAAATAGCATGTAACGCATCATGTGCAAGAATGTGAGAATTAATTAACGAATCATTTAGCATCTTCAAAATAGAATTCCTAACCCAAACAGGTATGTACCTAACTCGAGGGGTTATGGGAACCAACGGCACACTATCCTTAAAATTCCTAGGACCTCTTCCAAGATCAAAATAAAAATGCCTTAGATGACCTTTCCTACCATAATGTAAACATGAGAAAATGGGTGGAAGGAAACCTATGGGTTGACCATTTCTAACATCTTTGGGATTTGTTAAACCTCTAAAACAAATAATAGTCTTGGTTTTAACAACAAAATCATTAGAACACGACGAGTGTGTCAAATCATTTTTCAACTCCAAATTTTTTTACTCAAGCAAAGAATTAGACTCTTCCAATTTTAGGGACTCTTTTTCTAAATTTTTAATTATTCCTAGAAGCTTATCACGTTCTCCCTTATAATATGCACACTTATCCGTAAGAGTCCTCATGTGCCACAAAATCATCGATTAAAATATTTTTATCCTCATTGGCACAAACACAAATCCTAGAGTTTTAAAACTCCTCTAATTTTTTTTTTATAAATAGGACTCTATTATCACTCCCCTTTTTGGACAATTTTAAATCATTAAAGTCAATGTCCAAAGAAACAAATTTCTCACGATAAAAATCTCTTTGATTTTGAACCGTTCGCAAAAGATCCATAGAGGATTTAAATTGATAATTTTCTTTTTTCAAAACTTTAATTCTTTTAAGAAATGTCAAGTTCAAACTATTCAAATCATCCCAATGATGACTTGTGTCATCAAAGGGGGGCATCCGATTACATAAGTGCTCAATCGAAAAATTACGATTTTCAAAAAAAATCAATATCACAGAATTTTTTGAAAAACAGGATCACTCGATAAATTAGAAAAACCCGCTCTGATACCACTTTGAGAAAATGATGAGCTCCTAAATAAGCTCTGATACCAATTTGAGAAATTCGTGTGATATTAACTTAATCAAATACTCAAGTTTCCAATTTAGAGGTATTTAATTGGAGTCAATTTTTAAATTAAATTAATTCAACTCTAAAACATGCATCTACACGGGTGAAATCAAACCAACACAAACAAAATTGCTGACACACAAATTTCAGGAAAAAAACCCTTCCGGGTAAAACCTTTTATTTCACTATGAATAATAAATCATAACTTACATATATAATGAATTCCGCAATGAATATCGCCCAGATATTCACATAGATACGCAACCTAGAGTCAACAATGGAACAATCGTAGATTCCCAAAAGAACATGCAATTCCAATTCAACCAGGAACACCCATGAGCACTCCCAATCGACACGCAGTCGTAATCAGTCATAGAGATAACACTCCATAAAGAAAGAACTTCACCAAAGTTGAATCTTGGGTTCCAAAACAATTCACTAAAACATATGGGATTGTTCTGAATTGAAAATAAAAGGACTAAACCCTTAAATGAAAAAGACAAAGTGTTTTGCAGAATGCAGTTTACTGGCATCGAAATTCGTCAGGTCTTTTTAACAAAAACGGAGTCATTTAATATGCTTTATATAGAAAAAATGAGTCAGCAACTCCCTAAAACGACATTGTCATGTCGCTTGAACGACATCATCGTGCAAGAACCTTATGTCATTTTAACGACATCATCAGGTCGCTCGAACGACCTTAATAAAAAATAAATTTTTATTTCATTTAAAACTCCGCCTCAACATTTAGAAAAAATTATTTGACAAATAAATCCGCCTCAAGACTTAGAAAATATTTTAGAAAAAATATCCCAACACTTTAAATGAATTGTTTAGGTATTAAAACACAATCTTGCCAAAATTAATTTCGCGGAGACGTTTTTGTTAAAGAAAGTTGATATTCGGATCCGTCTAGATGCATGATTGAACTTGAGTAAGTCTTTGATGGTTGTAACGGTATACGACACACAATAATGTAAACATAACTATGAAAATTATGTCCTTACAAGTTCAAGAGTCGGACCAATTTTTTCTTCATCAATAACCTTGAGTTTTCTAACTCAATTCTTAAATAACTATTCAATATTGTCAAATGTGATTTTGTTCTCTAAAGCCAATGATATCTTCAAATAAGTAGTCCTTATATTTTTAAATCATTTTTAACTTTTGATTGTCAAGTTGACTAGTCTTTTCAAACTCTCTAAAAACTACTCTTCTTGTTCATGGAGTTTGCTTTGATTAGGCAATTTATTATTCAACTTTTTTATTTTGATAATTTGAGAATTTAACGCATCATTATTTTGACTCAATGATTTGACACTTTCAACATCACCACATTCACAGAAGTTATTCACAATAGACTTCAATTTTTCAAAATAATGTGCCGATTTTATTTTCTTCTTTTCCTTTTTGTATTTCACATGATTTATCCTTTAACTAAGATTCAGAAGCATAGGAAATTAATCATAAGAACTAGAATCATTAGAACAAACAAAGTCTAACATCATATCATGCATTTTTATCTGAAAAACAGTGATCCATCGAAAAATATAATAATTTACAACATACAAGGTGTTTTAGCAAAAACACAATAAATAAACGACAAGCATATGATCAACTCTAGCACATGAATGTAAAAATAAGAAAACCTTGCTCTCATGCCAATTGAGGATGTGTTTTTAAAGCGCAAATGTTCACTCTAAAACTAACCTATAGGGGTGAATAGTTTTGATTGCATAATGTGTACATCCCCGATCCTCGCTAAGGCGGGCGGGCGCTTGGAGGAAGGATCCTCGAGTCCCGCACATCCCTCTCGAGAACGCTTCGGCCGGCGTCGTTTGAGATGAGATGTGAAAATGTAGAGAGATTCAGAATCGCCAGTCTATTTTACTCAAAACAGACAAAAGAAAAAGGGGAAGCCACCCCGAAGGATGGCATCCAAAGCCATACCGGTGCATGCGAAACCAAAATGATTCGAGAAGGGTTTGGAGTCTTAGTTACGAAATGGGAAGGTGTTAGGCACCCATTCCGCCCTTTCGGTCTCTCATGGATATTTGTTATTTTCCTTTATTTTTCCCCGTGATATGTGTGCATATGTATATATATAATGGATATAGGAATCCTTGACTTGTATCATGGAAAAGATAAAGCGAGTCATCCGTAGAAAGGTATAAGAATAGTATTAGAAAATAAGATTTATGAGATTAACCTTACGTTGATCGTTATAATGGAGCGATAATGCATATGGAGTAATACGCCACTAAGGGCAAGTATATAGATATATAATATAAGAAAATTAGATTTAGAGAAGATATAAAATAAGAGAAAAAGTGAGAAATGGACTCGAGTCTCGGGTTTTATCCCGAGAAGCCTACGTTGCTTATAAAGGCATCAAAGTCCACGTAGTTCGCATACAAAATGAGGGTTGGGGTTTATCCCATAAATCCAAATGGGGGATCTCTTATTTGTGAGTGTGTGTGTGTGTGTAGAAGAAAAAGTGTTTTAGTTGTGAGGAAAATGTGAGAAAAGTATGAGAATCCCTATTTGGAATTTATGAGCAAACCCTCTTTTTCTTGTTTTTTGGGTTTTATTTATATGAAAATAGGAGATGTGCAGTAATACTAAACAAAAAGTATATTAGGATGTGTGAGATGAGATAATAAAAGTGCTATGTAATAAAACAAGTTATTGAGAATTTAAGAGAGAGTTTGAGAAAGTTGGACCTTCTTGAAGATCTTGAGCTTCATCTTGAATGTTGGAGAGTATCCCTTGCACTTAGATGATGATGGAGAGTGACTAATTCACCATGTTTGATGAAAAGGATGATGAAAAGTGTAAGTAAAAAAGGGATTTGGAGGTTGAAATCATGCTGCCTTCGAGAGAGGTTTCTGGGATTCGTTGAGAGTGAATTTTATCAGATCTGGGCTCCCCTTGTAAATGAGGTTAAGGCCTAATTTTATAGGCCCAGGTAACTGCCGATCGGCATAGACCTGTTCCTGCCTATCGGTAGGTGCCGATAGCAGGGTCTGGAACCTTCCATTTGGCATTGCGCTTTAGGATTTTTCGGAAAATTGGTAGTCGAGGGCAAACCGCTGGCCAGAATCATGCACAGGTCATACTGTTGGAAAGGTAATTCAAAGACCTTTGAAAGTCCTTGGGACCGCTCCCGGGTTTAGGAGTTGACTTTGGGTCAAATATGGCTCAGAAGCGTTTGTCAGTCAATTGGACGGGGAATTATTTGGACGCAAACGAATCATTCGTTCGCATGGTAAGTACGAATCGTGCACGGGGCAGACTATTGGAAAGGTTAGGAAATGTACTTCTACATTCCAAAGAGTTTGACCCGGTTTGGGGAGTTGGATTTGGTCAATCGGGCCTTGGAAGCGTTCGATGACCTCTTGGAGTCAAACGAGTCGTTCGTCCGCATGGTAAGTCAGAATCGCGCACGGGATAGACCACTAGAAAGGGTATTCAGTTCCCTTCAAAGATTCATTCAACCTCAGTCAATCTGAAGAGTTGACTTAGGTCAAACAGAGCCTGGGAGCGCCCGATGGCCTCTGGGTCTGGTTTTGGACGCAAACGGATCGTTCGTCCGCATGGTAAGTCGAAATCGTGCATGGGATGGACTGTTGGAAAGGGGATTCAGTGCCCTTCAAAGGTTAATTCAGTCTCGGTTGAGATGAAGAGTTTGACTTTTTGGTCAAACTGAGCCGAGGAGTGCTTGATGGCTTCCGGGTCAGTACTCAGGATATAACCTGGGTTTGTAGTGATGAAGGGAGGTGCTAGGGACCCTCGGAGAGTTAGGGGTAACGAAATATGGTGTCTACAGAGCCCCTCGAAGGGTGAGTTTGGAACAAATTAGAACCGTTAAATAGACACCATATGATGCTTTTTAGGGAGTACGACCGATTCAGAGGGTCGAGGCCGATTCTGAGGACCTAAGGAGTGTGCTAGGGATGACGATTTAGGTCAATTCTGAGGACCTGAAGTGGTGTTGGGGGATGACCAATTCTGCGGGTCAAAGTTAAATCTATGGGCTTAAGGTGAAGATCTAATAACTGAGGTCAATCGTGACCTAAGAGTGGTGACGACCGAGGACCGAGGTCAATTCTGACCTAATAGTGGTAACGACCGAGGACTGAGGTCAATTCTGACCCAACTCAGGTGATGATCCAAGTCCGAGGTCAATTCTGACATAAGAGTGGTGATGACCGAGGACTGAGGTCAATTCTGACCCAACTCAGGTGACGATCCAAGACCGAGGTCAATTCTAACCTAAGAGTGCTGACGACCGAGGAT
The DNA here is from genome assembly GCA_949130495.1 of Sambucus nigra. Taxonomy (NCBI): domain Eukaryota; kingdom Viridiplantae; phylum Streptophyta; class Magnoliopsida; order Dipsacales; family Adoxaceae; genus Sambucus; species Sambucus nigra. The sequence goes on from OX422214.1 coordinate 350,214,539, forward strand.
CGGGGTCAATTCTGACCTAAGAGTGGTAACAACCGAGGACCGGGGTCAATTCTGACCCAACTCAAGTGATGATCCAAGACCGAGTTTAATTCTGACCTAAGAGTGGTGACGACCGAGGACCGGGACCAATTTTGACCCAACTCAAGTGACGATCTAAGATTGAGGTCAATTCTGACCTAGGAGTGGTGACGACCGAGGACTGGTGTCAATTCTGACCCAATTCAGGTGACGATTCAAGACCGAGGTCAATTTTGACCTAAGAGTGGTGACGATCGAGGATCGGGGTCAATTCTGACCTAAGAGTGGTGACGACCGAGGATCGGGGTCAATTCTGACCTAAGAGTGGTGACGGTCGAGGATCGGGGTCAATTATGATCCAACTCAGGTGACGATCCAAGACCGAGGTCAATTCTAACCTAAGAGTGGATAAATACTAGATTTGATTTCGCTAAAGAAAGTTCCTTGTGATTTTTATTTGAGCTGGGGAGATGATAGCCGAGGAAGCTTTTGTTTCTCTAGGAGACCTCGCAATGGAGGGAACAACCTATTTTGGTGCTGGAAGAACTCCGTTAAGGAAGTGATCAGGCGATCCTTAGAGATCCTTCGGAGCATTATCGGGAGGAGATTTCACTTGGTTTTTGAGGATCCCACTGGGGAAGAGGGGTTCCGCTTGAGGGAGTACAAAATTTTCTTGGTGAAAATGTTCTAAATCCTTCCTGGGATTTTTAGGAATTTTCTGAGTATTTTTCGAGGCCTTATGGTATTTTCTGGGAATTTCTGTACGAAATTTAAGGGGGAGTGCCGGTCGGCATGGTATGAGGGGTGCCATTCGACAGTGGCGCGGACTTTTGGGCTACCTCGAGAAGGTAAGGAGTCAGTGCCAATCGGTATGGTGGGGGGAGGTGTCGATAGGCATGGCGCTTGGCATCCTATATAAAGGGGGAGAATCCTTTCATTTTTTCACATCTTCTTTTGATTTCTCTCTTTCTCTGATTCCTTTGCAAATCGTTCTAGCATTCCGATCTTCAAGAAATGGCCGTCTTTGTGAGCACCGCAGTCCATAGGGAGTGGTTGATCATTGATGACTGGGCGAATGTGGATTGGAGGGATAAGGTCCCTCTTGCTTTGGGGAGTGATAACTCCTTTGATGCGTTTTAGCCTGTTGCGGATGAGCGGACCTTGCTGCGGGAGTCATCGTGTCATCTCTCTTCGGGAGTGATTCCCGGTGGTTATGTAAGTAACCTAACCTTTGGCATTCTTCTCTTTTTTAGTGATTTTTCTTTCTTTCTTGACTTTTGATGAGACTCTTTCCTTTTTTCCAGTCTGATATTTCTTTAAAGAATATGTGTTCCTGCGGGACGACGAGGCTCAGGGATGTTTGGGAGCATCTCCCACATGTGGTGCATTGGGTGGTCTCATCAGCGGGTTTTGGAAGGTTGTCATCTACACTGGATGAGACGCCTCATTCGACAGTGGTCCTATGCGCTTTGGGAGAGAGGTGGTGGGATACTACCCACACCTTCCATTTTGGCTTCGGGGAGATGACTGTGACTCCTATAGACGTGCAGCAGCTGCTGGGGTTGGATTTTGATGGAGAGCAGATAGAGGTGGATCGCTCTTTGCGGGTGAGACCGGGGGCAGTGAGGGCGACACTTGGTGATGTAGGGAGGATAGTTTCAGGGGATTCTATTCGGCTGTCCCTACTGAAGGATGTTCTACTGAGCAGGGTGATTGATGTGGAGGACGGGCTGCAAGTGAGGCAGATGGTCCAGTTATTCATTTTGCTGGTGTTGGGCGGTTTCGTGGTGGTGTCGAGTGGTGACGTCGTCCATTTGTGGTTTTTTCCGTACCTGAGGATGTTTTCGAACATCCCTTTTTATGATTGGGGGAGTCTAACTTTGGCGACTCTTTACTCTTCTCTGGATGCATTCAACCGATGCTGCCGGCAGACCTTTACTGGAGCCACGTACCTTCTTGAGTTATTCTTTGATTCGCGCATTTCTTTTCATGCATTCGCATTTTTCTTTCATGCATTCGCATTTTCCTTTCATGCATTCGCATTTTCCTTATGCGTCTCTTTTGCTTTGTGAATTCAGACGTGGTTTTATGAGGTGATTGGGTGCAATACCCCGCTGATCACTTTGAAGGAAGATACTATTGGGGACTTCTGTCAATTGTATCGATGGAGTAAGTCCAATCGGCAATCGAAGGGATCTCTATCTCTGGAGGTGGTGCGTCAGGTCTTGAATGACCCGGCCAGTAGTAGGGTAAGACTCTTTCCATTTCAGTCTTGGTTTTTGCACCTTCCGATCTTGTATTGATTTATGCTTTCTTGGAGATTTTTAGGTGACCTTTTATCCCTGGGGGATAACCATTCAGGATACGGGGGCGACCGGGGTGAACGCACGGATGAGGCGGCTGCTGGCGCATGAGTTTGGCCATTCTTGGTATCTTGGGGAGAGGGTGGTTTGTCAGATTGCTATGGAGGAGGCGGTGGTGCCACCTGCGCAGCCTCCTACGTCTATGAGGAGGGAGCGACTGCTGATAGAGGATGAGAGGATCGCGACGATGATCGGCGACTCCTACTTGTTGTACACTGATACGGCTGTGCCGTATGACTATATGGACTTTGTGATGAGCTGGTTGATGGCGCCCAGCATATATGATGTATTGCCTTTCCCTCCGACAGGTTCGAGTGAGGCGATGGGATCTTACCATAGCGGTGGTGGTCCGTCGACATCTGCAGCGGCGGTGACTTTAGAGGTTCCTTTTATGCGGTTGCATACCCCCTTGTACAACATTCGGCGGGCTGATGAAGGGATGGTGCCTATGTTGCACCGTCCTTATACAATGGATCCGGAGGAGTTGGGTTTGACAGAGGAGGTCCTCCGACTTGCGTTATACCTTTTTGTTCTTTTCTTTCTTTCTTTTCTTTTTTGGTCATCTCTGCTTTGATACTGATTTTTCTTTTTCTTGCAGCAAGTTCGAGTGTCGACCACTTGGCAAAGGGACATGAGAGACTGGATATCTTTGGTGACTGTCCATATTCGAGACGCGATTCTTGTTCCTTCTTGCTTGGTGCCTTCTGTTTCGTCCAGAGAGGACTCGGGCTCGGGTAGTGGGGGCGCGTCATCTCGCTGTAGGGGGAAGAGAACGTCGCAAGGGTGGAAGTTCTTGAGAGAGAGAGAGAGAGAATGTGGGTTCGGGCTGCGTCCCGTTGTTTTTGCTTTTTTTCTTCTTATTTCCTGCAAAACTGATGTAACACAGAAAATAGATACATGCAATGCAAATGTAGTTTTTTTTATTATCTTATATTTAATGATGAATTAATGCATGCACATGCGCTTTTTACTTTGTTGTTGAGACCGTAAAAAGGAATATTTTTGGAAATTTATTTTTGAAGGAAAATTTTTAATTAAAAAGGGAAATTATATAAGGAGGAAAAAGGATTTTAGAATTCTATTGAGAATATCAATTTATTTTTATTGAGTTTTCTGATTTGACAAAAGAGGAAAAAGGGAAATTTCTAAAAATGGGGGGTTGCGGATCGGCAAGCACCTTGACCTGCCTATCGGCAGTTTAGTCCAGTCCCATAAATGCAAAGCTTTGAATGGTACCCTCTTCTGCCTTTAGTACCTTGTGGGGTAGGATTCCTTCTGATTTCTGCAGGGAATATGTCTCTTGTGTGGTTTCTCAAGTATAAAAAGGGGTAATGGTGGAGTGTTTTCATCACACCTTTGCATTTTCACCTACTTGCCCATTATTTCTTAGCCTTGTAAGATGGCTCTCCCTGGTAGCATTGAGTTTCCAAATTACCTCAAAGCCTTGGAAGCAATGTGCTCCAATAATGTTGACTACGATGTTTTCAACATGCGTCGAGTCTCCTTGTGGCGCAATCGGCCTCTTGAGTGGAACGTGCTGATGGCGGCGGTATAATTCTGGTACCCCGAAGACCATGTATTCCACTTTGGGTTGGATGAATTTTGTCCTACCTACGAGGAGTTTTCTGTCATGCTGGGTGTAAATCCCAGTGCTTCTACGGCTTTGCCCGAATTTTCCCGTTCTCCCAGGGATTTATTGGCCGGGCTTCTTCGTATTTCGCTTTCAACGGCCAGATCATTGGTTGTTGGAGGAATGATCTCCCTCCCGACGGTGCTGCAGTCCGTGCATTTATGAGAAGTAGGTGATGTTGACTATGCTGGAGCCGTTTCTCTGGGCCTAGTTTCAAAATTGTTACTGGTAACTAGAGAACTGCAGGTGGACCCGCAACCTAGAGCCATTACTTCGTGCATGTCATACCGTCGTAATCCTGCAGCGGTGATACTGGAGGAGACCCTGAATGGCTTGGATTCCTAGAGAGAAGGTCATTCTGAATTTTTGAAGGGTAGCCCCGTGATACTGTTCTTGTGGTTGTCTGAAAGGTTCCGCTTGGCAACTTCTCCAGAGTATCCCTTGTCGGCTATACCCAACTTCTTTTCACGCCACTTCCTTAGTGTTGGACTGTATGTTAAGAACTGGGAGCATTGGTTTGTGGAGCATGGGGCTCGTGGTATGTATTGGTCAGTGTCTTAGTGAGGGTAATTATATCCTGTTCCAGAGCTAGGAGAGTATTCATATGTGCGGATGGTTGGTCTCTGGCAAACCTCCTTTTATTTACCTTGACGGTTTCTGCCCCAATTTGGCTGGGCACAGGTTGTGCCGCCTCGGACCTCAAATTTCTTTTCGGTAGAAGATTTGACTGAGCACCTGCGTCTGTTACTTGGATCTTTGTGGGAAAATCGACGTCCGTCGACCCGTCCCTCCCAGTCTGTCGGGAAAGTTTGGCATGTCCCCAAAGATTATATGAAGTGGTTGTGGAGGAAAGTAGTTAGCAAGATGTTGGCACTGGAGACTGGACAAAGATGGTTTGTTTTATCCAACACCATGGAAGGGGGTGTTGTGGTCTTTTCGAAGATGGTTAAGGCTCATCGATCCATGGAGTGTTTACGGCACTCTATTCAGGCAGGGGAAAGTTGGGGACCTCAGGATGTAGTTGATGAGGGTGCAGGCTCCTCTAGTAGCTGTAGGTAGGACTCTTGGAGAGTTTATTTGTGTGATAGATGTGGGGATTTTTATTTGGCTTTTATGGTAGTAGGGGGAAGGGAGTTATCCGTTCCTTTTCTTATGTAATCCGTACTGTAATTTCTTATTAATGAAATAAACAAGTTTCTGATCATCCAACTGTGCCTTTCAATGAATTTTGTATTTTGAATTATCTATACCGATCGCTAAGGCTTACATAATCCTTTTGTTCAAGTATTTTTAGAATGAACCGCCGTTCTCGGAGGTAAGAAAAGAATAGTATTTTGTGAAAAGGAAAGGGCTGCACTCATATGAGGTGTATGAGCTGCCTACGTACCTATGGAGTTTTTGAAAAGGTTTTTTATCTGTTTGAAAATGGTTTTTGCAGAGGATCAGGCCCACGTAGTTATGGGTAGAGGGAAATGAAAAGTTTTTATTTTTATTTTTTAGAATAGAAGGGAGATGAGAAGAGTCGTAGCGCGTCGAGACTTCGGACTAGGGGTAGAATTTCTTGAGACGGTCCAGATTGACTGGACGAGCCATCTCTTCCCCATCTAGGTCAGCGAGCATGGCATCACCGCCGGATAAGATTTTCTTCACAATGTAGGGGACGCTCCAATTAGGCTTGAATATCCCTCTAGGGTCCCAGATGGGTTCTATTATCTTTTTAAGGGATAAATCCCCCTCTCGGACACCGCTGTCCTTGACTCTCTTGTTGAATGATCACGTTATTCAGTGATGATACCCTTGTATGTGTTAAAGAGCTTTTAATCTTCTCTCATCTAGGAGGGCTATCTCATCAAGATGGCTTTGGCACCGGTCTTCTTCGCTAACTTTCCTTTCGAGCATGACGCGTAGCGAGGATATTTCCTGCTCCACAAGTAGGACTGCCTCCATGCCGTAGACCAGGGAGTAAGGGGTAGCCCCAGTAGAGGTTCGAATTGAGGTTCGGTAGCCCCAGAGGGCGTATGGGATCCGGTCGTCCCAATCCCTACAACTTTCAGTCATCTTATTGATGATAGCTTTAAGGTTCTTGTTAGAGGCTTCGACTGCACCATTGGTCTAAAGTCGGTAGGGAGAAGATTTGCGTCTCTGAATCCCGTACTCGTTGACTACTTCTGTGACTTCTTCTTCGAAATGCAACCCGTTATCTGATACTAACTCGTGTGGGACACCGTATCGGTAGATGATATTCTTCTTGAGGAATTTGGCCACTTTCTTGGTGTTCAGTACTGCGTATGACTCAGCTTCGATCCATTTGGTGAAGTAATCAGTGGCGACTAGGATGAACTCATGTTCGTTTGAAGCCTTTCGCATAACCTTCCCTATGATGTCGATACCCCAGGTGGAGAACGTCCAGGGATAGGTCATATTATATAATTCTCGTGGAGGTAGGTGTTGAAGATTGGATAACTGTTGGCATTTGAGGCATCTCCGGACATAAGCGGTGCAGTCCTGGGTTATGGTGGTCCAGTAGTAACCCTGTCGGATGATTTTCTTGGAAAGCATGTGACCGTTCATGTGGGCCCCGCATTCCCCGCTGTGGATTTTCTGATCTCAGCCCCAGCGATACAGTGTAGATGAGTTCCATCAAAGTTCCTCTTGAGTAGAGCTTTATGATAGATGATGTACTGGGAGGCCAGTCTTCGGAGGGTTGTTCGGTCTTTCTTGTTGGAACCCTCGGGATAGCTACCATGTTTGAGGAGGCACCAGATATCATATTACCAGCAATCGACTAGTTCGGGATCTTCAGTGGAGGCAAGCTCAATATGGTAGCAGTGGTTTGGTTTATCTTGCTTTTGAACTAGGAAGGGGGTCATTATTATTCCTTCGGGCATGTCGACCATGGAGGCCAAGGTAGCGAGAGAATAGGCTAAGTTATTCTTTTCTCGGGGTAGGTAATGGAAGGTGATATCTCAGAATCGGGAGGCTAACTCTTCTAATTGGGCATGAAAAGGTTGGAGCTTTTCATCCTTGACTTTCCACTTTCAGAGCACTTGACCGATGATAAGGGCAGAATCCCCGTTGACATAAAGGTATTGAATACCTTTCTAAAGAGCAACTTTGAGGTCTATTGTGAATGCCTCGTATTCCGTCATGTTATTGGTGCAAGGGAAATCCAATTTAATGGTGATGGGAGTCATCTGGGGCGATCAAAAGTATCCCATTGCCAAATCCCTTTTTGTTGGAAGCGCCATCGAAGAACATTTTCCATCGAAGGCGGTCTTGAGAGATGAAGAGGATATTTTTATCTGGGAATTTGGAGATCTAGACATATGCTTCTTTTACAGGGTAATCGACAAGGAAGTCAGAGGTGGCTCTTCCTTTAACAGCTTTCTATGTGACGTACACGATATCGAACTCGATTAGGAGCATCAACCATCGGGCCATTTGACTGGATAAGGTGGGTTTCTTAAGCAGGCATTTGATGGGGTCCATTCAGGATACAAGTTTGATGGGGAAGGCGAGCATGTAGTGTCGCAACTATTGGGTGACCCAGATAAGTGAGACACACGCCTTTTCCAAAGCAGTGTAGTTGACTTTGTACCCAGCCAATTTATGACTGGCATAATAGATAGCTCTTTATTTATGGGAGTCCTTAAGGTATTGGGCTAGCAAAGCCCCAACTGAAGTGTTGGTTATGGTTAGGTATAGGAGCAAATGGATACCAGGCTGTGGTGGCATGAGCACTGGAGGTTGCGTCAGATATTGATTGATTCGGTCAAAAGATTCTTGGCAGGCCTCGTTCCAAACCTTGGTTGAATCCTTTCGAAGGAGCTTGAAGATCGGTTCACAGATTAAGGTTAGCTGGCTCACAAACCGTCTAATATATTGCAATTTCCCATGAAAACCTCGGACTTATTTCTCTATTTGGGGCAGTGACATCTTATTTATGGACTTTAGTTTTACAGGATCTGCTTCTATCCCCTTCTCACTAACCATGGATCCCAAGAGTTTTCCTTTTGTAATGCCTCACAGTCATTCGAAGAACTTCCGGAAAGAGAAAACATGACCTTCTCTAGTTTTGGACCTGATAATCATATCATCCACATAAACCTCGACTTCCTTGTGAATCAGATCGTGCAGGATGGTTGTGGCAGCCCTTTGGTAGGTAGCCCCAGCATTCTTAAGACCAAATGGCATAACGGTGTAGCAAAAGGTTCCCCATGGCGTGATGAATGCAGTTTTTTCTTGGTGGTCGGGGTGCATCTTGATATGGTTGTATTTGGCAAACCTGTCGATGAATGACTTGAGAGCATGACTGGCTATGTTATCCATGATCATGTCGATATTGGGTAGTGGATAATCATCCTTTGGAGAAGCTTTGTTTAAATCTCGATAGTCTACACACATTCAAACCTTCCCCATGATTTCGGAACAGGTACTATATTGGCTAGCCATGTGGGATATTCGATCACCCGAATGAAGCCCACGTTCAAATGTTTGACCACCTCTTTTTTGACATTGAGCGACCATTCGGTGCGGATCTTTCTCAATTTTTGTTTAACCGACTTGTAATCTGGGAGAGTGGGAATCTCGTATTGATCTATTTCAGGATCAATAACGGGCATATCATTATTGGACCATGAGAAGACATCTACGTACTCCTTCAGCAATTCTTCGAGTTGTGCGCGCTCATGCTCGTCAAGGGTGGCCCCTATCCTAATCTCGCGCAGTTGGCTACTAGAACCGAGATTAATAACAACAATCTCTTCTTCATTAACTTGAACGCGGTTACGTTGTTCATTTTTAACCTTATTTAGATCAGTTAAGAATTATTCATTTGCAAAATCATCATCATCAAAAGTTTGATTAGAATCCAAGAAGTTAATGTAAGGCACAACAAGATACTCAAAATCTTTGTTTATTTCATTGATAGGAAAAACAACATTGAGAATCTTATCAAAAGAGGTCTCGATTACATTTGAACAAGGATAGACAACAAAAGAATAAATAGGGTAAACATTGGGGTTAAGGGATATCTCAAGAGTCAGAACTGGAGCAGCACGCCAGTTGAGGAGAGATGTATCAACAGCTTTAATCAGATGAGATGGATCCATTGATGTAGTGCCTGAATGAACCATGCAGAGTGTCAGCCCCAGTGTCTGTAAGTTGAAGGAATCTTTAAAATCACTTTCCTCAGTCTCTTCGGTACCTTTGATGAGCGGTTGTACGTGGTGTTGGAAACTTTCGGCCCATGGGTGGCTATCTTAGAAAAAGATCTCCATTCTAGGCTTCATCTTCTTGTCTGTGTGGTCGTACCATGGTTCTGGAAAATCGCAAAAGGGGAAATCTTCACCTTCTTTGATGAATCATCCATTTAAGAGTCTCCTGAGATAGTTGGGATCTAGTCTAATCTTCTCTTTGGTCGAGACTAGTGGATCATTCTGAGTTCTTGTTCTGATGGTTGATACCCCAAGCCACAAGGAGGAAAAGCTTTCTTCAGTTTGATGGGCTCAAGTATCCCTTACTGCCCTTTCCCTAGTCCCAGTCCGGGCATGAAGTTCATGTTTCTGAACATCTTAATCACATTGACATTTCAATGAGGGTCATATTCTGGATAAACCCTTTCTTTGAAATCGTCCCCTTCCGGGAGGAAAAGTGGCTCAACTCAGAATCCTGATAGGAGCATATCATTTGACCCGTGTTGTATCTCAAGGATTGGACTGTTGGTGCTTGCACCCTCGATATTTTCATCGTTGCCCAAAATAGTGATGACTCGCCCATTGGTGAAGAAATTCAATTTCTGATGGAGTGAGGAAGACACACCCTTGATATTATGGAGCCAGGGTCGTCCGAGCAACATGTTGAAACAAGATGGGATGTCTATGACATGGAATTCAATAACAGGGTTTATAGGGACAACCCCTATTACAAGTTTTATGGATCCTATCACCTCACGACGGGTATTATCATAGGCACGTACAACGGTAATGGTTGGAGCGAGGTCGCTTTCTTTCAGGCCTAAACACTTGAAGGTTCTCATAGGGCAAACATTCAAGGCGGATCCGTTCTTGACAAGAGAGAGTGGCACGACCTTCCCCATAACTTCGATGGAGATGTTGAGTGCATGATTGTGATTTGGCCCAATTCTGGGGATTTTTTCTTCAGAAAATGATAGCATTCGGGTAGAGGTAAAGGATCTGACCAGATTTACAGCCTCTTCTGGTGAAGTAAAAGGAGGAACTATGGGTCTAGTGAGTAGTTTGATTAAATCATTTATGTGTAGCTGGGAAGACATGAAAATACCCCATAGAGTGATGTTAGCTTAAGTTTTCTTTAGTTGATCGAGGATATTTCTCTCCTCGATGGTCATCTTTGGCATAGGAAGGTTTTCAATGCCCTTTCCTTTGTAATCTGCTGGTAGTGAGCTTGGAACCTAGTAATGTCTCCCTGATCTGGTCATGCAATTTACTGAAGATGAAAAGAACATGAATCCCATTTCCTCATCAATCTCAGGTTATTTTAACACTCTGTTTATTTCTCCGAGGAGCTCTTCAAATGATATCATCCCATATATGTCGGCTACTGGGCCGGCTCTTCCTGAAGCTTATTCTTCACTCGAATCTTCAAATTCTTCCACCCAACCGGTGGCAGCGATTCTCTCTTTTCATGTAAAGTCAATGCACTCCACAACTTCAACGGCTTCTTCATACAGGTCCTACCATTCTATGGGGATATATGTGATTGAAGGGACCAAGCGCCCTTGTAGTTTTAAAGCGTCAAATAACCCGGTGATACTGCAAATGTTGTTAGTTCACCCGAATAATCCTTCCATAGTTTGAACAAAATTATCTAGGCTGACTTCGTCGATTGGTACCACCCATATATCTGAATCTCTGGCCCACTTTTATGCTTCCAAGAACAGTGTGAGAAATCTCTAGCAATCGATGACCATCTGTGAGGGAAATTTCAGCCCGAACCCTAGGAGTTGGTTTAACACTTCTGATAATTCCATATTCTAATTTTCACAACGGGTACGGACAGCGATGCATGCTCTAGTAAGGAGTGACAGTGCTTGATCAACGAGGATTGTAGGGTGTAGGAGGAAATATGGGAAACTTTGAAGAGGTTTAGGAGAGTATATGGGTGTGATTTGAGTTGAGGGATCGAAATCTGGGTTTTCTTCTAAGAAAATGGCATTGGTATGATTTGGGAGTGGATTGTGAGTAGTGTTTGGCTTAGAATTGGCTGGTGGGGTGATGGTACCCCGGTCAATGAGATCTTGGATTATGTTTCGAAGGTGAAATCATTGGTCGGTGGTATGGCGAGCAGTTTGGTGAAAGGCGCAATGAACATATGTCTTGAAGCTACTTGGGAGTGGATTTGGCAATGGACGTGAATCCAAGGGTTTGATGAGGTTTTGGCTTAACAGGTCTTGGTAAACTTTAGAGAGTGGATCATGGAGCTCAGTGTATGCCTTTCGGATGGGGGCAGGGCGACTTTCTGGTGCCCATGATGTGGTTGGTTGAGATATGTTGTTGATGGTTGAGACTGTAGCAGTGGCATGTTTTTCATACTTTCTAGGGGTGAACTGTCCGGACACCTTCTTTGGTTCAACCTCTGTTTTAACAAGGCTGTCCTCGATTTCTACTCCTGCCTCCCTAAGAGCTTGGAAGTGGGGATAGTATTGTCCTCCCATCATCACTCGGACATAGGGCAAGAAGTTCTTCTTCACTATGTTGACCTGTTCCTCCTCGGATGGCCGATTGGTCACGGTAGCTACTTGCGCCCTCCATCGAGTTATGAAGTTACTGACTGACTCTCCTGGATTCTATTTGAGTATCTCCAAATCACGATGGGTGACCTCAAGCTCTTCGTTATATTTGTACTGCGACATGAATTCTCGAGCTACATCCTCCCATCTACGAATTCTGGATTCCTTAAGAGATAAAAACCATCGGAGGGCACTATCCTTCAAAGTTTGCTAAAACAATTGGGCCATCACCTCTTCAGAAGCCCCTAGTAGAGTCATGGAATGATGATAACTGCGAAGATGAACAATTGGGGGTCCACTCCCTCCAAACTTCTCGTAACTCCTCCTCTTTTGGATCAACGACCACAGGCAGGTTAGACATATGTTGGGCAATGTTTGGCATTGGAAGCTGGGCAGGCGATAACCCATTGACAGGAGGGACACGTGGAGCGTGCTGATATTCTTCCGGAACCCAGATACACTCGGGTGGACCCATAGCACTAGGGAATAGGGCCTCGGGCTCTTAAGGAATTAGAACCTGATTTCATTGCATCTCTCGAACCTCAGTTTGGAGGTTGTCAATCTTAGAGACGAACTGAGCTAGGACTGTCGTCAGATCCAGCTGTATGACTCGTACTTGATCTGTATTCTCCATGGAAAGTGAATGGATTTCGGATTCGAAAGAAGTAGTAGAGGAATGAATGAAACTCCGGCGTGATTTGAATGAAGACCGAAGCCAATAGGGAGCCCGACCAAGGGCTTGCGATCGACCTGAGAAGGCGTAGAATGGAATTTATTTTTGAGAAAAAGGGAAGAAACTATCTTTTTGATTTTTGATAAAGAAAGGAGAAATATTTTTGGATTTTTGATAAAGAAGGGGGAAGTGTTTTTGGAGACAGAACTCAGCATGATTATTATGTTCTCACTTGAATTTAATTCTCTTAAATGCAATGTCGGACGGGACCCGAGCTTGGAAAAGTGGGGTTTTAATATATGCAAAGCTATGGATGGACTTGTAACCTGGCACACGGACAGGGTTCCGTTTTAAAAATGCGCAAAAATTCGGGTGACAGATTGACCCAGAATTTCAGTAGAGTTTCGGGTTAAAACCGGCAATCTAAAGTGCGTGTCCTAGGTTTGACACTTATATGCGAGCATGAAGTTGGTTGGGTGAATCGGCATGGGTTCCCCCCATTGGCGTGACTTCCATGATATGTGTCTTGCTCTTGCGGGCAATTGGTACGTGTGGACAAGCCATTTGATATACCCGAGTGTACGTGAATTGACTCACCATATATGTCGTGGGGATAGTACGTGTGAGAGAGAATTCGATATACTCGGTGTACGTGAATGAATTCCCTGCGATATACCTCCCGTCATGACTTCGGTCAAGCGGTACCATGCGGGGGAACCGTTCGATATACGTCTAAGGTACTTGGACAATGGAAGGTGAGAATCATATCACTTAGGATAACTGCGACCTGCCTGACCAGCGCCCATCACGAAGTGACCCTCCAGTTACTAGGTAAAATTAGGCCAATAACAATGCTCTTTGGTGATGTCTTTTGAATCATGTATGATTCTCTTATTAGTATCTTATGATGAGAATGCCTTTCTTGATTATGCCAAACAGGGAGCAAAGTACGAGTACCCAAGGTACACCAAGTATCGATAGGTGACGCGTGCAACATGCGGATATATGTGATCCTAGGTGCACGTGGTGTGGAGTGTACATGGAGAATTTTCTACAAGTGTGTGAACATAAGCATAAGCATGGGATACACATGGAAAAGGGAAACATGTATATATGGGGGAAAACATAAACAGATATTGCATCCATGAAAATAGAGTCAAGCCCTCAAAATACACACATAGTTCCCCAGCAGAGTCGCCACTATGGCCATCCCCGATCCGCACCAAGGAGGGTGGGCACTTGGAGGAAGGATCCTCGGGTCCTACGCATCCCTCTTGGGAGCGCATCGACCAGCTTTATTTGAGATGATATGTAAAAATGTAGAGAGATTCAGAGTCCCCAGTCAATTTTACTCAAACAGACAAAAGAAATAGGGGAAGCCACCCCGAAGGATGGCATCCAAAGACATACTGGTGCATGCGAAACCAAAATGATTCAAGAAGGTTATGAGGCTTATTTACGAAATAGGAAGGTGTTAGGCACCCATTCCGCCCTTTCGGTCTCTCATGGATATTTGCTATTTTCCTTTATTTTTCCCCGTGATATGTGTGCATGTGTATATATATAATGGAGATAGGAATCCTCGACTCGAATCATGGAAAAGATAAAGCGAGTCATCCGCAGGAAGGTATAAGAATAATATTAGAAAATAAGATTTACGAGATTACCCTTACGTTGATCATTATAGTGGAACGATAACGCATATGGAGTAATACGTCACTAAGGGCAAGTATATATATATATATAATATAAGAAAACTGGATTTAGAGAAGATAGAAAATAAGAGAAAAAGTGAGAAAAGGACTCGAGTCTCGGGTTTTACCCTGAGACGCCTACATAGCCTATAAAGGCATCAAAGTCCACGTAGTTCGCATACAAAACGAGGGGTGGGGTTTATCCCATAAATCCAAATGGGGGATCTCTTATTTGTGAGTGTGTGTGTGTAGAAGAAAAAGTGTTTTAGTTGTGAGGAAAGCGTGAGAAAAGTATGAGAATCCCTATTTGGAATTTATGAGCAAACCCTCTTTTTCTTGTTTTTTGGGTTTTATTTATATGAAAATAGGAGATGTGAAATAATACTAAACAAAAAGTATATTAGGATGTGTGAGATGATATAATAAAAGTGCTAAGTAATAAAACAAGTTATTGAGAATTTAAGAGAATTTAAGAGAGAGTTTGAGAAAGTTGAACCTTCTTGAATATCTTGAGCTTGATCTTGAATGTTGGAGAGTAGCACTTGCACTTGGATGATGATGGAGAGTGGCTAATTCACCAAGTTTGATGAAAATGATGATGAAAAGTGGAAGTAAAAAAGGGATTTGGAGGTTGAAATCACGCTACCTTCGAGAGAGGTTTCTGGGATTCGTTGAGAGTGAATTTTATCAGATCTGGGATCCCCTTGCAAATGAGGTGAAGTCCTCTTTTTATTAGCCCAGGTAACTATTGATCGGCATAGACCTATTCCTGCCTATCGGCAGGTGCCGATAGGCAGGGTCTGGAACCTTCCATTTGGCAGTGCGCTTCAGGCTTTTAGAAAAATCAGTCGCCGAGGGAAAATCGCTGGTCAGAATTGTGCACGGGGCATACCGTTGGAAAGGTAATTCAGAGACCTATGAAAGTCCTTTGGACCGCTCCCGAGTTCGAGAGATGACTTTGGGTCAAATATGGATCGGAAGCATTTTTCGATCCATTAGACAAGGAATCGTTCGGACACAAACGTATCGTTCATCCACATGGTAAGTATGAATAGCACACGGGGAAGACCGTTGGAAAGGCTAGGAGATGTACTTTGACATTCCAAAGAGTTTGACCCGGTTTGGGAAGTTGACTTTGGTCAACCGGGCCCTGGAAGCATTCAGTGACCTATTAGAGTCAAACAGGTCGTTCGTCCGCATGGTAAGTCAGAATCGCACACGGGATGGACCGTTTGAAAGGTTAATCAGTGACCTTAAAATATTCATTTAGTCTCGGTCGGGCTGAAGTGTTGACTTAGGTCAAACAGATCCCGGGAGCTCTCGGTGGCCTCTGGGTCAGGTTTCAGACGCAAACGGATCGTTCATCCGCATGGAAAGTCAGAATCGTGCACATGACAGACCGTTGGAAAGGGGATTCAGTGCCCTTCGAAGATTCATTTAGTTTTGATCGAGATGAAGAGTTTGACTTTTTGGTCAAATTGAGTCGGGGAGTGCCCGATGGCTTCCACGTCAATACTCGGAACATGACCTGGGTTTGTAGTGATGAAGGGAGGTGCTAGGGAGCTTAGGAGAGTTAGGGGGTAACGAAATGGGGTGTCTACACATAACATGGCAAATTTTTTGATTCAATTCAAATTTGCTTTCAATTTCAATTAACCTAACACATAGAATAAATATGTGATAAGGTGGAAACTTTAGATAGACAACGTAATCAGATTAACTAGGAAAATCTACTAAGAATAATTAAAGTTAAACACATAATTCTAATTTTAGCCAATTACACTAGATCTACATGTGATTTACGTCTAGTGTGTGATCAAAGGGTGGAGTGGAACAAATAACAATCACATGCAATCCACAAGACTTATTTACGAGGAAAAAAATCACCAAGGGGTAAAAAATCCTGACACACTTCAATTTTTATTTCTACTTGAAAAGATTTTTTACATAAATCGAGAAGTTACTTCTCATTCACGCTCTCACGAGTAGTTACCTATGGACTTCGAACTCTTCTCCATAGAAAATAGAAATCCACCTTGAGATCCAGAAAGCAAATGCGAAAATGTATTCTTCTCCTTGGAATCACGCAATGATCCAATTTCTCTAATGAATCAAGGCACCTCTAATTTCAGATTTAAGAATGATAGATCATGCAATTCAAAGCGTAGTAGTTTAAATTGAATAGACTAGTGTAGATTTGAACCAAAAGAACTCTCAATTCCCCCACAAAATAAACGATTAAGCCATAGATCTAAGTTTTAATAATTTTGGAAGGAACAAGTGAAATTTGGTAATAGAGAAGAAACTAAGAGATCTAATCCTCAAAATTCACTTATAAGTATTTTTTGAATAATGATGTTTTCAGATGTTTTGAAATGGGAGGGAAAATGACCTATTTATAGAAACTGACATTACTTGGATTTATCTCTCCTATCCCTTAGAGCCCTCATGGGCTTGGGAGGAGGTAAGAGATCTTATAGTTCTAAATCTGAGAAGAGTTCATCTATAGTGGCCATGAGACAAGTGAAGTGCTTAGCTTTTGTAGGTTCATTTTTATTTCCTTTGTTCTTCTTCTAATTAGCCTTAAAGGACATAAGGGATTCTATTTGGTGGGATAAAACTCATTCATCTTCACCTGTTAGGTGGAGGCCATGATTTGCATGGCATTGACAACATCTTTAACATTCATGTATTTTTGTGCCCTCTCCAACAGCTCAGTCACGGACCAAGGTGATCTTTTCCTGAAATACCTTAACAAATCCTCCGAAGTGAGTTCTGAGATGAAGGGGTCAACACAAATGATGTGTTCTCTGGTCATCGACCTACAGGGTTTCTTGATTTAACCTTTTTGAATAATCCTTGAGATATTATCCTAAATTCTATTTGAAATGTAAAGAAGTGATTGTTTTCCTTATCTTATATCACCCGATAAAATGGCGAAAAAATATCTCACCAGCTTCATGAAGTTCCCTATGGTCCCTGAGTTGAGATTATCAAACCAATTCATGTAAATAAGATCTCGTCTTAATAAATGCTCCTCATAAAATTTTAAACCAGTTAGTGAGGAGGTGTGTCAAAATGAGAGGCAATGATATAGAGTGGTTCATAACCTTAATTGAGGATCCTACATCCACTACAAAGGGTTTTTCTTTGTATATTAGGTTATAAATGAGAGTATTGCAATCTAAAGATCTCTTGGGCTTTGGCCAAGATGATCTGAGGTTTATATGGTCGTCGTCATTAGTCAAAGGATCTCTTGGTAATAACTTATGGAATTCTCAAGGGTTATCTTATATTAGTTTAGTACTCTACATATAATACAAATTGATAGATTATAAGTGGTCCAATTATTCCCCTGTGTTCAGCTAACAGTGGTTTAGCTAAAGATACAATGATAAACACTTATAAGATAAAGAATTTCTACGTACTCTAGTGTTTTCTTGTTGATTTCTCGATTGTTTGTTATTTTATATTCAAATTCACCATTAATAATCCCTATATAAATAATCACTCCCTTTGTGAGAGAAAGAGAGTGGACCAAAGCAGCATGGGCAAGATTAACTTGAGGTCTAACGGCTACAATAACGCAGTGGAATGTTTTTTAGAGGCTTTCAGGAGGTGTAAGGTAGTTGATATGAACATTAAATGAGTATTATATCATTCATTTCTAGTGGGAGTTAGTGGTGGTGGTTGGTAGAATAGTGTTTGTACCTTCTACTATCTCCTAGAGAAGTTGTAGTAGCTTTGCTAGACGTGTGAGGAGTTCTGTAATACCTCATATTTTTAGTGAATTCTTTAATTAGGAAATTTAATTATGTGTGGTTGTTGTGACATGTGAGGGATTTATTTATATTTTAGGTGTTATATATTTCACATTTTTAATTGAACTTAATTAATACACGGTAATTCACTAATTCAATATTTGGAAGTGACCGAGTATTATGGGTGCCTATGAAATGGTCAGTAATTAGTTATCGAGGGTTTCTTTGTTCAGATTAACCCCTAAATGTCGGATCCCAATGATCGTGAAGTAGATTTTTATAATTCCATATCGTTGTTAACTAATAAAATAATTAAACAATTGATAATTCACTCGTATCGACTAATATATTAATTAATAATATAATTAAGTTAATAAAAATGTTATATTTTAGGATGGCTAGGATGTCCCTTTTTGGTTTAAAATAGTGGGTTTTATGTCTATTGGGTTATTATTTTGCTTGGGTAGAGTTTTGTACCATTTGGAGTGTCATATAGACTCATTAGGTCGGAGTTAAAGTGAGGTGCAAGCCCAATTTCATCGGAAGCTACGTTAAGTGGTCATTAGCATAACCCAAACACATGTTAGATATTTGGAAAAATCCTAAAGAGCTAAGGAGAGGACTAATGCAAGGGTTGAAGTGATTTAAGGATTTATTTCTCAATCAATCCATAAGGCAAGTTTAAATTGTATAATCTAAAATTTAATCCTTAGATGTAGTTTGATTTCTCTGTTGTAAGGACATAATTTTATAAATCTCCATCTCATTTTTGTATGTCATATACCGATACACCGTCAAGAATGTTCATTCTCATATCTGCCTTAAAGACGGATTCGAATTACAAGAGGAAATCTTCTAATTACTAGTGATTTTTCCAGGCTGATCCGGACCTTTTTACGGAAAACGATCTGGACCGCATTTCACCGATCTGGACCTTTTTATGGAAAATGATTCGGACTGCATCTCTGAGGATACCTCTATTTAAAATTGGGCATCAATCCAAACAGGGTCCCTAGGGTGATCCGGACAGGTTCCCCAAGGTGATCTGGACCGCCGCATCAGATAAGTCTGAATATGATAGATTTTGACTAACTCGAAAATTCTTTATAAGGGTTATTTCGGAGCTGTTTATTTTAAGTCTCTGGGAAAACGTTTTGAAGAGTCCAAACATAACAAGACTTCAAGTTTTGATGTTCCAAACATCCTTTTGATCCACAAATCATTTCCTTATCAATTGTGTGAATCTCTAAATCCTAAATGGATCATTTTACTCATCTGGAGTAACTTTGTGGAAACTCTATCTCTTTTCCATTGCTCACTATCTGGAGTTCTTACGGGAGATTCCAGCCGACGACATTGGAACCGACACCTAAGGGTATTTTGTAGGTCACTCGTGTTTTCATTGTAATCTGTGTAAACCGTTCTTTACAAATTATAGTGAAAATAAAAGGTTTTGCCCCTTTGGGGGATTTTTCCTCATATATGTGTTTGTTTGTGATTGAATGTTCGTGCATGATTATATTATCTCCAATCACACCTAGATGCATGTTTTAGGATTTTGTTGAAAAACAGAGTTTAATTAAATAATTTCTTTGTTTGAACATAAGCTCACTCTCAAATTGGTATCAGAGCCTCTTACACAACGTTACCGTGTAATTTTTCGCAAAACCTTTCTCAATATCAATTTCTTTAAAAATTGATTTCTTGAAAAGGCGTTTGTTCAAATGGAAAAATCGTTTAATAAAATTCCAGGTTTTGACGGGTCTAATTATGCGTACTAGAAAGCCCGTATGAAATCTTCTCTTAAAGCCATTGATGAACATGTGTTGTTTCTTGTTGAAAATGAGTGGTCACCTCCCATAGTCACATGTGATAATATGACAAGTTTAAAACATGTAACCCAATGGACTGAGAATGAACAAAAATGATCCACGTTTAATTCTAAGGATCTGAGTGCTATTTCTGGATCCGTCACTCCTGATGAGTTATTTCGCATAAAGACATGCACCACGTCTAAAGAAGCATGGGATGTTCTCCAACTTACCCATGAAGGCACTAATTCTGTTAAAGAATTAAAGTTGCAAAATATAACTACTCAATTTGAAATAATCACCATGCTTGAATCTAAATGCTCTGATGATTACTATGCTCGTTTATCTACTATTATTAAATACCGTTTTAACCTTGGTGAGCATATTCCTGATTTTAGGGTGATTAAAAAGATTTTGAGAACTTTTCCTAAGCGTTTCATCCCCAAAGTCATTGTGCTAAACTCTTTTAACACTTTAAGAGATATGAAATTAGAAGAGTTGGTAGGAGACCTCCAGACTTATGAAATTGACATGTTCCCTCACATAATAAAATCTAAAAATAAAGGCATAACACTTCAAGACCGGGATAGGAAAAGTGAGGGGGCGGTAAGAAAGAGAGTAGAGTCATCTAGAAAAAGGGAGAAAAAAATGTCAGCTTTCGAGTGTGACCATGATTTAGATGATTTGGTCTTGTTTGCAAAAAAATTCAAGAAAATTCTCAATTTCAAGAAAAATAGAAATTCAAAAGATAAAAAGGATTTTGAGAAAAATAAGTTTGAAAAGAAAAATGAAAAAGATAATAAAGAACCTCTTAAGAAAGACGATGAGAGATGTTATGAGTGTGATGGTAAGGGTCATAGAGCTTTTAAGTGTGCTACTAGGCTGAACAAACTTTCCAAAGAAAAAGGCAAAGCTATCCTTAACACACCCTTAGTGACAACAGTGAGGTTGAGTCGGTGGACTCTGGAGACGAGTCATCGCATGAATGTAACTTCACTACATTCATGGCTAGTCATGTGAGTACCTCTAGTGTTCCTCACGACGACGATGACGCTACTTCACAGGGACACCTCGACAGTGAGAATGAAGTGAGTGAGGAGGAGGATGCCACAAGTGAGAGCGAGAGTGATATTCGATACGCCTACGCCGAGTTATATACCGAGTCATTTAAAACCAAAAAGCATAATTGAGCGTTAGTTCTTAGGATCACCGTCTTAAAGGAAGATTTAGGAGAAGCGAGAGAAAGAGAGTCCTCCACATGCACTGCCTTGAGAGAGAGAGAGAGAGAGAGAGAGAGAGAGAGAGAGAGAGTCTGCTTGTGTTGAGAAAGAAACTAGTTGTGTTGAGAGAGAGAGTCAGTTTAGAAAGAGAAAGAGACTATTTGGAGAGAGAGAGAGAGAGAGAGTCTACCTGTGTTGAGAAAGAAACTAGTTGTGTTGAGAGAGAGAGTCAGTTTAGAGAGAGAATGAGACTATTTGGAGAGAGAGATTTATTTAGAGAAAGAGAAAGCAGACTTGACTAAGTAAGTGGCTAGTCTTAAGAGTGAGCTCCATTCCTCCTTGGATGCTCAAAAGAAACTTGAAGCCCTTATAGCCCCGCTTACTCATGATCTTGAGAGAGCACAGGAAGTCAAGGTTATGCGGTTGAGGACAGATCTGGAAAGATGGGAAAAATGCTCCTCGGCCCTGGTTTAGGTTTTTCAAAAGGAATGGAATAGGTTTCGATGGTGCCTCCACGTTAAAAATCACACTTGGACCAGTTCCTAAGTTTTCAACGACTCTATATGGCATTCGTTAAAAACCACAAAGAAAATTTCGACTAAGAAAAGCAAACCAAGGTCGGCCTAAGACTATGTGCTTTTATAACTACTGTAAAAAAAGGGCCACCTCAGGAAGTTTTGCTATAGTTTGGGTCAGACACGACGTACTACTGCTCCGCCATCTGCCACTAGAAATTTCTTGAGTCTTAAAGAGAAGGTTGAGTTCTTAGTCGCCACATCTCAGAGTTTAGTGGCAGAATTCCAACGGATTTCCCTGCCGTCAGTGGATACTTCCACAAACCTGACTAAAACCAACATTGAAAAGGGACAACAAAAGGTTACCTCATCTTGGGTGCCTAAGCACGGCGTAAAAGCCCTTGTTGCACATGCTGCACTTAAAGCCCAAAATACCTCACAGTGGTATTTTGATAGTGGGTGCTGTAGACATATAACCGGTTATGTCTCATTTTTTACCTACCTAGAGGATCATAAGGAAGGTAAAGTAACCTTTGGAAATAAGAGCATGTCTAGCATCGTAGGATGAGGTACAATAGAGTTACCAGGATTTCTTAAGCTAGAGAATCTTTTGTACGTCAAAGGTTTGAAAGCAAACCTTCTCAGCATTAGCCAGTTGTGCGACGCTAACTTTGCAGTAAAGTTTAACTGAGACGCGTATAATATCTATAATCAAGCCGATAAACTTTTATTGCAAGGGATGAGGACAGAGGATAATTGCTATGAGACTGTGCCCAATTCCTCATACATCTGCAACAGCGCCACGATCACTCTTATGGATCCGTGGCACCAGCTTCTAGGTCATGTAAACTTTAGAGATTTAATGATATTAGCTAAAAAGAACCTAGTACGTGGCTTGCCAACACTTGGAAAGCCAACTTCCATAGGTTGTGGACCCTATCAGTTGGGAAAGCAAGTCCTTAGCCCCCCATAGGAAGTTGAATTCCATTAACACTTCACGTGTACTTGAGTTGATACACTTGGGTCTCATGGGTCCTACTCGTACAGAGAGTCTGGGTGGTAAGACGTACATCCTAGTGATGGTAGATGATTTCCCCAGATATTCTATTGTGGGATTTTTGAGAGAAAAATCAGATGCGGTTGAGTTTCTGACAGCCAAGTTTCGTATCTTACAAAACTAATACGGTGTCACTGTCAATAGATTACGTATTGATAACGACACTTAATCTGCGATGCAGGACGAGTTGCTTTAATTTTGAAAGAATGATGTCTGGGAATTAGTTCCCTTACCTAGTGAGACTAATGTGATAGGTACAAAATTAATCTTGAAGAATAAGATGGATGAGAGAGGTACTATCATCAGAAATAAGGATAGGTTGGTCGCTCAAGACTACGCACAGATAGAGGGTGTAGACTTTGATGAGACATTTTCTCCTGCTACGAGGCTTGAGTGCGTCCGTTTACTACTCTCCATCGCATGTCATTTGTGCTTTAAGTTATATCAGATGGCTATCAAGAGTGCCTTTCTAAATAGCATTCTACAGGAGGAGGTTTACATGGAACAACGAAAAGGGATTGAAGACCCTAAGCACCTTTATCACAACTACTATCTGAGTAAAGCCTTATATGGTTTGAAGCAAGCACCCCGTTCTTGGTATGAGAGGCTTACTTCATATCTCTTAGCTCATGTCTTAAAGAGAGGGGGAATTAATATGACGTTGTTCTCCAAGAGAGATGACGGTGCTATTTTGGTTGCCCAAGTCTATATGGACAACATAATCTTTAGATCCATGTGCTCCCAACATGCACACCACTTTGAGAAGGAGATGAAAAGTGAGTTTGAAATGAGCATGGTAGGTGATCTTAGTTTCTTCCTTGGTCTCCATGTTCGTCAACTAGAGGATGGTATGTTCATCTCCCAATCCAAGTATGCTAGAGACCTAGTGAAGAAATTTGGTTTAGACTCTGCTAAGAACGCACGTACACCAATGAGTATATCTACAAAGCTTAGTAATGACACTTCAGGCAAGGACATTGAGTAAACCTTATATCGAAGAATGATAGGCAGTCTTCTCTACCTAACTGCTAGTCGTATCGATATCACCTTTATTGTTGAAGTATGTGCACGATATCAGGAATCCCCTAAAGAGTCACACTTACTCACTCTTAAACGTATTATCAAATAAGTCAGTGGGACTCTCTCACTTGTCATATGGTATTCCTTTGATACCAATGACCGTTTGTCCGCCTATTCGGATGCCAACTGAGTTGGGGATGCAGATGGATGTAGGAGCACTTCTGGTGGGTGTTTCTTTTTTAGTTCTACTCTTGTCTCTTGGTTGAGCAAGAAGTAAAATTCCATCTCTTTTTCTACTGCGGAAGCTGAGTACATAACCACTGGAAGTTGTTGCATACAACTTTTGTGGATAAAGCAGATGCTGGAGGATTATGGGATATCACAGGACACCATGAACATTTCCGTTGATAACACGATCACGATACACATAGTCCGCAATCCAGTCCTGCATTCGCGCACAAAGTATATTAGGATACGCGAGCACTTTATCCGTGAATTAGTCGAAAAGAAGGTCGTATCCCTGTGTTTTTTGCCTACCAACCTCCAGTTAGCCGATATTTTGACAAAGCCTTTAGATTCCCTTCGATTCGAGAGTCTTAAGAAGTCTTTAGGAATTTGCACAGTTGACTGAGGGGGTTGGTCCGTGTCTAGCATAGGATGTAGTTTCATGATACATCATTTTATTCCTATTGCTAGATTATATATTTTGTATTATTTTTCTTGTAGCATTTTTTTTCATATTTTTAGAAAACTACAAAAATATTTTCTATTTTGTTTTTTAATAAAATTGAAAAATCCAAAAAAAAAATTGTTTTTGATAAATTTTTTTGAAAAACACAAACAAAGTTTTGTAGTTTGTTTACACCCTTTTTTGATGAACATTTAAGATGGACATAGTCACTCCTTCATTTCCATATTCCACGTGAGTTTGATAGTGATTTGAGATGCTACATCATTTCATCCATGTGCTTTACTTTATTTGGAGTTAATGCGATGTGATTAGTGATATCTTTCTACATGTTTGGCTCCTTATCTTATTTATTCAACACTTGCACAACTTTATTTGGTTATATTATTTGTCTATCACATCTTGTCTTGAGTGTTTCCATCTCAATTTTGTCTATATAATGAACCATATGCGATAAACCTTGACAAGATTGGAATGCCTGTAAAAACCGTTTGGTGAGATTGTGTGTCATTTGAAAATGGGGTAGGGTTGCGAAAGGTACTCCTTTGGCCTTTGCAACTACTAAGCCACCATTAACTTGGACCTAAAAAATTGAGGAATTTTAATTATTCGAGGTCCAAAGAGGTTAAAAGAGCCCAAAACAATTTAAAGGCAATGAAAAGAGATTCATACGGAAAATGGGCCATTAGGTTTCAACAACAATTCTCCAACATTTGAGAATTTAGATCTACTCTAATAGAAAATATAAATATGTGGGAGTTTGGTTGGAGAATTTAAACGGGTTTGCACTTCCTTCAAAGTCCAGAAAAAGCATTAAAGAGATTAGACGTTATTGGTGTGGAAATCACTTTGATCTTTGATTTGCTGATTTGATTGAGTCAATTTCTTATAATTCCATTTTTTTACACCTAAGTAAGATGTTGAGTTCATTCGTTAGGAGTACCCGATATTCATCGTGAACATATGTTGTGTTTGTATGCATTGATTTTCCTATCGAATTTGATCACACCCTTACATTTCCGCTATCACCAACTTGGTTGTTTTTGTGTAATTCTTTATTCTATATTTTGTGTGAAATTTTTTGAAAAATTCGATAAGAGAAAGTTTATTACCTTGTGACATTCTTCATTTTTTCTTTTTGATTCTCATATTTGTCTATTTGGGGACATCATAAAATGGGGGAGAACGAATTATGGGGGAAAATTGTTTGTTTGATTTTATAATGATTTGCTTAACCTTAATTGATGATTCTTTTTTCTTATCATTATATTTCAAACTATTGCGCGTCACAGGTATTTGTTTGTTTCTTGTCACATCTGTGTTCGTATTTATTGCACAACCTGATGATTGACAAGTAAAAAGAAAGTTTTTTTGAAGATTTGAAGATGATGGAGTTTATTTGAAGACATGTCTACTAGTATTTCCAATTTGAGGATTTTTTGGGATATTAAATTATATGTCATTTGTATTGAGTGAGATTGCATAATTCGGATGTTTTTATGTATGTACCGACATAGACATAGGGGGAGATTTATAAGGACATAACTTTACAAATGTTCATCTCATTTTTGTATGTCTCATTTCGGATCGTGTATTCCAGGAGATCTGGACCGCCAAAGGCAAAGGTTCTGGATAGTTTTTTGCACTGATCCAGACCTTTTATATAAACGATCCGGACCGTATTTCAATGATTCACACCTTTTTATGGAAAGTTATTTGAACTGCATCACTAAGGTTCCCTCTGTCTAAAATTGGGCACCGATCCAGACCGGGTTCCAAGGGCGATCTGGACCACCGCATCAGATAAGTCCGAATCTAATAGATTTTGACTGACTCGAAAACTATTTATAAGGGTTATTTCGGAGCTGTTTATTTTAAGACTTTGGGAAAATGTTTTGAAGAGTCCAAACACAACAAGACTTCAAGTTTTGATCTTCCAAACATCCTTTTGATTCACAAATCATTCCTTTATCTATTGTGTGAATCTCTAAACCCTCAATGGATCGTTTTAATCATCTGGAGTAACTTTGTGGAAAAGTCATCTCTTTTCAATTGCTGACCATCTAGTGTTCTTGCGGGAGATTCCAACCGACGACATCAGAAGTGACACCTGAGGGTATTTCATATGTCACTCTTAGTTTCATTGTAATCCGTGTAAACTGTTCTTTATAAATTACAATGAAAATAAAAGGTTTTGCTCCTTTGGGGGATGTTCCCTCATTTATGTGTTTGTTTGTGATTGAATGTTCTTGCATGATTATATTATCTCCAATCACACCTTGATGCATGTATTAGGATTTTATTGAAAAACTGAGTTTAATTAAATAATTTCTTGGTTTGAACATAATCGCACTCTCATCTATAATTGGTTAATTAAGGTTAATATTGGCGCCATACACCTTAGATTTGAAGTAGTATGCAATTTATGCTATTTAGAGGCTTTAAATTTTGATTTTGTGTTGTTAATGTTTATTTTTGGCACTCGGAGAAGATTAACTTTGCGTCAAATTTGTTAAAATGAACAAATTGTACACTTGTTACTATAACTTGAATATCTTCTAGAGTTTAAATTATTTTTAGGTGATTCCAAGTGCGTATTAAACTAGATTCACATAACTTTAAAATCATAGATGGTAAGACAAGTCATTAACTTTCAATTAGTATAAATGTATCTATAAATTTGACCCAAAATCAGAGGCTATTTTTTTAGACAGGTTGTACCCTTGTTACCAAAACTTGAATATCTCCTAGAGTATAAATTATTTTTTGGTTATTCCAAGTGAATATGAAACTATATTCACATACCTTTCCAACCATATATGGTAAAATACCTAATTTATTCCCAATTAGTTCAAATGTATCTGTAAATTGGACAAAGAAAGAGAGGTTATTTTTTGGACAAATTGTACACCTGTTACTAAAACATGAATATGTCCTAGAGTATAAATGATTTTTTGGTGATTCCATGATCATATGAAAATAGATTCAGATACCTTTCCAACCATGTATGGTAAATCACTTAATTAGTTTCCAATTATTACATATCTATCTATATCTAGACTAAAAAAGAGACTTTTCTAGACAGTCTTTCGCAACTATAATTAAATACCAATATCTTCTAAACCGTACGATTAAGGAAATTAAAGTTAGTTTATAAACTAAACTAACTAATATATATTTAGGGAAAATATTAACCCTTAATTCATGGTAGTTTCGTTTGGGTGAATTTTTGAATTCAAAATAAGGGTGCTGTCATAATAAATTGAAAATCAAGACATTGAAATACATTAGCGAGGTGTGGGTCTGAATTGTGGAATTATAGTGGGAGTATAATAGTGTTAATCTTATGTTGATAACCCTATTAATGGGTAAAATATTGTTATACTATTATTATGGATATGTTTGGGGTGTATAAGGGGGGAGTTGGATTCCGTATTGTGGGGCATGGTGACCCTAAAGGGAACTAGGGGCCAGACACGATTATGATGATCTTATTGGTTATATTTAGGGTGGATAAGGTAGAGGTTGTATTTTGTTTATGATGAATATTTATTTATGTTACTATATTGTTGGGATTTATGGCCCTAGAGGGGACTGTGGTCCAGACATGATTATTATTATCTTTTTAATGATGTTTTGGGGTGGATAAGGTGGTGGTTGAATTTTGTTTATGATGAGGATCTTTTTATGTAATGATTTTTATTTTATTTCACATGAATTGGGTGATAGGTACGTTCAACGTTTTAAATAATATTTTATTCAACGATGGAAATCAAGAATGAAAATGTAAAGAATGGGAGTTATACATAGAGACTGTCTTTTTTCGATTTATTTATTTCGGTGTCGCAATACTTGTGTTGATTGTACTGGTTTTTGTCTTATACTATAAATGTATATGGTTTATTAATTAATTAATTAATTTTTTTAGAAGCGATGAAAATACCCTATATTTATTAAATTTGGCAGAAGAGCCCTATTAAGGTGGCTTATACAATATAGAGAAAACTTGAGGAGAGAAAGGGAACTAAAATAAAATAAAAGAATTTTTGGAAATTTTGATAGATTTAACTCCTTGGATATCCATTATATAATGGCCTTTAGATGAGATTGGCAGATCACTGTCTTGGATGAGTGAAGAAAAAAACTGAGAAGCCACTCCATGATTTGCAAGACTGTTTGTAACGTAATTATTCTCTCTCCACATATGCGGAAAAGTAGCTTGAATCTTACCTTGAATAAGCTTGATATCTGATAAAACATCAACAATTGACCAAGGAATGGTCTTAATACAATCATTTAGAATGTTTATAACCAGTTTAGAGTCAGATTCTGTAATGACTTTTTATAGATTTAAAGAAACACAAAGATTAAGACTTCCAAGAATGGACAAACATTCAGCTCTGTAATTGCTAGCTTGACCTTTAAATGAAGAGACATCTTGGATCATTATCCCCCTGTGATTTCTAATAACACCTCTTGAACCAACAGGTCCATGATTCCGTTTAAAAGCCCCATCACAATTAATCTTGACAATACCTTCACATGGTTTGATCTAATTAATCAACATAATGGATCAAGACAATGAAGTATCAATATTAATCTTGAATAATTGAATGATGAATTCAAATACCTTTGGAGATGACTTGAAATATTTTTGAAGCTTGGACCAGTTCCAAAAATAGATTAATGATATTCTTTTCTTCCATCTTACCACTTTGAATTACGTAATTTTTCGTGCGTTTACATAATTCCCAAATGATGGAAGCAGGTAAAATGGTAAAAATGAATATGAGGAAGTCATGCTTAGGTTTTCTCAACCACCAAGACATTCTGGACATATTAAAAGAGGATAAGGATACATGAAAACCAAGTAAATGAGCAAAATGCTTCTAGAGAAATAGAGAAATGGGACTATTTAAGAATAAGTGTTACAAAGCTTCACTTGTGTTGAAACAACAGTGAGATTGAGAAGAAAGTTTGGTGCCCATACCTTGAATATATTCATCAATATGAACTATTTTATGCAAATATTTTCATTGAAAAATAGAAATTTTAGGAAGAATAACTCAATTCTAAATTGATTTGAACAGAAAAGAGGCAGGTTTACCAAACCTGATTACATTCCAAGAAGAATTAGAGGTGAATTTTCCATCTTGAGTGGGAGTCCAATACCTAGTAGCTTTGATGATAATAGAGAACTGATCAGAGGTTCTATCAAAAGCTTGAATCCTTTTATGAGAATGAGAACTAAGAGGAGCAGATCCACCCTTGTATTTTACACACAGTAGAATTAAAACCAAAGACTAGGAATAGTAATAATGTTCCAGTTAAGCTTTAAGATGGAAAACTTGCACACATCTTTTATGAGTTTGAAACCCAAGCCACCTTCTTATACAGGTAAACAAAGATCAGGCCATCTTTTCCAATGTATTTTTGAACCAAATTACTTTGAATAACCCCACAAAAAAT
Source organism: Sambucus nigra (assembly GCA_949130495.1). NCBI lineage: Eukaryota > Viridiplantae > Streptophyta > Magnoliopsida > Dipsacales > Adoxaceae > Sambucus > Sambucus nigra. Next base: position 350,244,226 of record OX422214.1, read on the forward strand.
TATTGAAGAGAGAACGAATAATGTTAATGGTATTTTTAGGAGGTTTAAGGTTGCAATAGTATGGATATGTATGGATGAGAGAACAGAGGAAATGGGGATCCTTGTCCTAGCAACTGAAAGAAATTTAGTCTGCGAAGAATCAAGTTTACTTCGTATTTTAAGAAAAAGATCCTCAAAATATAAATGTTTGCATGTCCCATAAAAAATAGGACATCGAAGGTATTTAATAGGATATTTTTTGAAGCATAATTGAGATAACTTGGAAATAGATTTAATTATATTGGGGGAGATAGAGTGATGGACAGTGAAACTACTTTTACAAAAAATATTAACTTGCTAAATGCAAGCTCAAATTTCTTATGGAATGCCATTGAATTCTTAAGGCTATTAGAATTCCCATTGTAAAGGACAATAGTATCATCAGCAAAGTTTAAATTTCTAATGAGAGGAATGTTTCTAGGGAGAGGGTATGGTTTTACATGATCATTCTAGATGAGATTGTACATACATTTATTGAGATTTTTAACTACCAAAACAAATATTCCAGGAGATAGTGGATCCCCCTATTTGAGGCCCCTAAAAGACTTGAAATAACTAGCACTTTGACCATTAATAATAGTAAAGAACAAAGTATTTAAAATGCTTCTCCAAATCCTATAAATCCATATTTTTGAAAAACCAAATCTCCTTAGATTTTTAAGATCGAAAATCCATGATACTCTATCATAGTCTTTTGAAAGATATAATCTGATAACATCATTTGATCCAAAACTCTTTTTCCTAATAAATTGCATAAGTCCTTAAGCACAGAGAATGTTATCAGACATATTTCTACCCTTGACTAAGCCAACTCGAGAGTGCCCAATGATGGTAGGAAGAACTTGAGAGAGTCTAAAAGTAAGGATCTTTGCAATTATCTTGAAATATAAATTATAAAGATTAATAGGTATGAGGTCAATGCACTGTATATGATTTTTGGACATGGGAATGAGAATAATGTTAGTACTAGTCAAGCTTTTGGGAAGCTCACGATCAGAAAAGAAATAACAAGCAAAATTTAAAAGGTCAACTTTGATTATTATGCAAAATCTTATATAAAATAGGCCATGATAGCCATCTGGACCAGGGAAACCATCTTCATTTAGGTCGTAAATAGCTTTCCACACTTCCTCTTCATTTGGAACATCATCCAAGATAATAATTTGCTTAGGGGATATATATTGATCAATGGCTTGAATAAATTCTTCTTCAACTTCAATGTCCGTAGCTTTAAAGCTCACTTCAAAGTAAGCAAAAACTTTTTTTTCACACCCTCAATTTGATCAATGCAAATTCCATCTTTGTTCTTGATTTTGTGGATCATTCGACCAATCCTTCTTGCCTTGACAGAGGCATGAAATAATTTAGGATTTGATTCCCCTTCCAAGAACCATTTTCCACTCATCTTTTATCTCCAAAAGGATTCTTTTTTGTTTAAAGCTTCTAATAGTATAGATCTAAAAAGAGAAAGCTTTTGTCTATTAGAAGGAGTAGGAGAAGCCTCATAGATTAGTTAGTGAAGTTTTGATTAGTTAGTGAAGTTTTGATTAGTTAGTGAGTTGATATTTAAGAAAGAGGTTACGTTAGAATAAATGATTATTAATAAAATATGTTATTTTAAGAATGATAACGTAAAGAATATGGAATTAAGAGATAAGCTTTATTCACATGGGTCACGCAGGGGGTTCGAGTGTAGAACTGTATGCTTACTTTAAGTAGTTTGAGTTGGGTAAATTAAATAAATTAAAATTAATTTAAAATGGGAGGGTGATGTATTATTATTATTTTGTCCCAACTTCCATTGGATTTTTATTCTTTATGAACTTGTTATTTTAATTATTGTTGAATATGTTTTATAGGTCTTTCGTTGTTGTTACGGTCGTATACTTGGGTTGACTCATTAGAGGAGTATCTCTAGCTACATTTTATTCATCATTCTTACAGTGTAGAATTCACGTAATTACTTCCTCGTATTCATTTTATATTTCAATAGAGGTTATTTTTAAAAGTTTATTCCGAGTTAGAGATTATACCACTAGTACTTCTATTAAAATATGAATATTACTGTGGAGATAAGTTTTAGATAGGAAGTTGAAGGGTGTCGGAGATATTTTTTATTTATTCAATATTTTTTTTTCTCCCAATTTATTTATTCATTCGGTTTTATTTACTTTGTTATGCTAAGAATGTTACCAAATGTTTTTTATTCTCATGATTTTTGTATTAGAGATGATCAATATAGTTACGAATTTTATAGGGTTTCATAGGTACTTATGTGACTATGGTCATCCTGGAATGATCTGAGCTAGTTTCTTTAACCTAAAAAGGGAATATATCCCTTGAGGATATATTGGGGCTAAATGGCGATCAATTCTTGTTAAGAGAAGGGTGGTCTAAGGCAAGGAGCTTCTTATCCTAATGTCTCTGAGCCTGATCTTCAAAGTTGAATGTTAAAATGAGCATTTGGTAATCTTCGTGATAAGTCAATGGTATTTAACTATTTTGTGGGCTCTTAGTTGGGACAACTGAGGTCCCTAAGGGTTAGAAACTATCTGGTGGAGGTCTCTGGTTGGCCTTGGAACCTCATCCTCTAGAAGAGGGATAATATAAGACTAAAAATACTTGGAATGACCAAAGAAATAAATTTCGTGTCATCAATATTCATTGACAACATTTTGATTTATTAACAAACCGAGCAAGAGCATGTCGAGCATTTTAAAGTTGCACTGCAGATGTTGTGGGAGCATAAGTTATATCTTAAATTCTAGAAATATGATTTTTAGAAATGTGAGGTCTAGTTTTGGGGTCATATAGTTTCAGAGACAGTATTATATTACACCCAAAGAAGGTGTCAGTCGTGTTGGATTAAAGACAACCCCCGAAACCTAAAATAGGTTCGTTAATTTTTAAGGTTGGATTTTTATTACTATAGGTTCATTTGGGGATTTTTGAAGATAGAAGTACCATTGAACAAGTTGACTCATAAGGGCATACCGCTTGTTTAGAAAAAGAGGTGTCAACATTACTTATACACTCTTAAGGAGAAGTTAACTTCGCTTCCAGTTTTGTCTCTACCTAGGAGTGGGGTTGAGTATTAGGTATATACCAATGCTTCTTTACAGGGATTAAGTGGGATATTGATTTATAAGTATCATCCTATTGACTATGCATCTCAAAATTTAAAGCCCTAAGAGAGTAACTGACTGAATCATGATTTGACTCTAGCAGTAATATTTTTCATAGTACTCATTTGGAGACATTATTTATGTGGTGAGAAGTTCAATATCTTCAACGAGCATAAGAGTATTTAGAATTTTTACATGTATAAGGACTTGAATGTGATACAATGAAGGTGGTTCAGTTTCATTCAGGACTACTAGTTTTTAGTTCAGTATCACCCGAGGATGGCCAATGTAGTGGTAAATGCCTTGAGTCAACGATTAAGTGACAGTTTGTCTACTCTTTAGTTGACTGATATAAGGTCTATTAAGGTAATTGGTGCATGGATGTATGCATTCATGGGGATGCCTACTATGACTACTTATATTTGTATACGGGTTATTTGAGCACATAAATATGGTGGGATGTGAAAGATAAAATAGGATGATCTTTTGGCCAATAGTTTACCTTTCTAGATCATTAGTTGAGATGGTGAATTAAGATACAAGGGGTGGTTGGTTGTATCGTACCTTCAAATGAAGAGTTTCGTAGGACCGTGATGTTAGTGGTCTATGGATCATAGTTTTTTATACATCCCGATGGGGATAATATGTACCAGGACATGAGGATATAGTATTGGTGGGTCAGAATGAAGCAAGATGTTGCTACATTTGTGTTTTAATGCATCACATTTTGGATAGTGCAGGTGGATCACCAGTGACCATCGGGTACACTTCAATCCTTGCCATTTCCAGCGTGGAAGTGGGACAGCTTTTTGATGGACTTTATCATCGGGTTGCTTTTGATGCCCATCTACCACGACTCTATTTGGGTTATAGTGGATCGTTTGATGAAGGTTGCACATTTCTTGCCTCACTGCACATATTTCACAACAGACCAGTATGCAGATTTGTATTTATAAGAGATTGTTTGGTTACATGGGGTACCTTTATTAATCATTTTAGATAGGGATCGGACTTTTTTATATCTATTTGGGGAAGTTTCTAAGAGGTTAGGTTACACTTGATTACGTCGTACCATTTGGAGATAGATGGTCAGAAGGAAAAAGTGAACTTGATTTTAAAACATATGCTTTGGGCATTTATATTGGACTTCAGGCTAGTTGGGAGGCGCACTTACATTTACTTGACTTCTCTATAATAACAGTTTTAAAAAATCGATCAATATGGAACCTTCCAAGGTGTTATATGGGTGACCCTGTAGATTAACGGCGTGTTGGTTGAACCCGAGAGAGCGTAGTTTGTTAGGACCCGAGTTCATTCAGAAGACTACGGATAAGATCAAGATGATTTAGTATTAGATCAAGACTACCCAAAGCAGGTAAAATAGTTATTTAGAGTGGAAGGATGTTAAGCTTCTGGAGTAGGTGCCACCCATGAAAAGGGAGATGTATTTTAGGAAGAAGAGGAAGTTGGCACCGAGGTATATTGGATTTTTTATGATCACGGATCATGTAGGGATGCTCACATATCATATCTTACTTCTAGACCGTTTAGATTGGGTACATAATGTGTTCTATGTATCATCTCTCTCTTTTAGAAAATTTAGACTAACTTAAAGGACATTCAGTTAGATGTTGATACTTCAAATAGTGAGGAGTCTATGTGTATTTTAGACCACATGGTATAGATTTTGAGGTTAAAGGAGATAACCTTAATTCGGGTTCAGTGGGGTCACCAAAGTGAGGATGACTCCACTTGAGGGTGAGAGGATACAATGAGACAACAATGAGCACACTTATTTTGAGGAAGGTTTGTGTTATTTTCTATGAATTTCGAGTAGAAAATTCTTTTTGTTAGGAAATAATAAATTTCCTCATATTTTTTAGAAGATATATAGTGAATTAATTGAGAATAATTTTAACTGATTAATCAGAAACCCGAAATAATTATATGTTTGCAATGGATAATTTAAAATCATTTATTAGGTTTCAAAATTAAAAAAAAAATAAAATTGGAAATTTAAAAGTCATTTAATTAGTTAATTTAGTTTTATGGGGCAACGCTTAATTTTACTAAAGTCTAGGATTAATTCATAATTTTTTAGAAGTTTGAAATGGTTTTAGACTCTTGGGTAATTTTTATAAAGGCTTAGGGGAATTTAGGTACTTATACTATTTCTTAAGGAGCAAATAGGGTTTAATCTTATTAGTGTTGCTAGGTTTTTTATATGGCAAAGGATTTTGGGTTGTTCCCATGGAGTTTTAAGTCACATCTGCAGATGATAGGGCCCCGATTGTGGCAATCCTTGAGCCACGGTTGGGTTACGGCCTTGTCGTGGGGTGTAAAGGTTTGTGACTGAATTTATTTGCCTCTTTGTTTAATCCCTATTTCATATATCTTCCTCATTTTAAGTTTCTTCCTTCACTAAGAAAACCTAAATTCCTCTAAATTCTCTCTCAAGTAATATTTTTACCCCAAAGGAGAATAAAGACATTTTTTAAGTTTTCAAATAAAGATTCAAGATATTTTCAAGAAGAACTAGTTAAAGTTTCACAAGGGGTTTTCAAGTTGTTTTCAAGAGGGTTTAAAGATAAATTTTTAATAACCCTTTCATTCAATTCAATCCAAGTTTAATTCATCTTTTGATGCAAGTGTTTTCTGCTCCCGTCCTTTTATATTTGCTTATGTTAAGTTTCACCTAAACCTTATTTATCGGATTAAAATGAGTTAAAAACCAATCGGATTTCTAGTGTATTATATTAATTAAGTGAAATCGATCATTCTCACATGTTTTATATTGAAATTAAGCCCTAATTATATTCATAATCCTCTCATGTTTAGCATGTTCACACCTTAGATTAGGATTAACATCCTTACTTACCACTCTATACTTGAGTTTGTCATATATTTGTAGGTAATTGAGGTTTTGATTGAAAGGATTTTTCAAGCAACGACAAAGAAAAAGATACATCGAAAAGTTATTTCATCAATCGACACTGGCATGCAAAAGATACACCACCCCTCATTATAAGTGACATACGCTACATGAATATCCCAATCCTAGGAAAATGTAATATTAACACTATATAGGGGTACAGGAGTAATCCCTCAGTAACTGTAGAGGGATACACAAGCAACCCCTCAGTAACTATAAAGGGATGAATAAGCGACCCCTCAGTGACTATAGAGGGATGCATGAGCAATCCCTTACTAACAATATAGAGGGGCACACGAGCAACCCCTCAGTAACTATAGAGGAATTCACAAGAAATCCCTTACTAACAATTTATAAGTGTACATGAGAAACCCCTCAGTGACTATAGAGGGACTCATGAGCAACCCTCATTAAAAAATTAATCATCCTTGTTTTACTATATTCACTTAGAAAAATGCCTTAGTTAAGAACCTAGATCTCGAGAAACGAGGTAGTATCAGGACCTTTTGAGCATTTTGGTTTGGAGGATGAGAGGTAAGACTTGTTAAGTAATCGAAGACATAACCACTTTAATAATTTGAGAAATAAAGAATAGCAGGGTAAGAGACCCTAAGGGTCAGTAGCATAGACACACACATAATAATTTTAAGTCACTAGTACATAAATAAGAAAATGTGTGGTCACAAAGGTCACTCTCACATACTCACCATAAAGCGAATGATCAAGGAGGTTGCTCATAGATTCACACAAAATCATAGCATCGAGTGACTCTTAAGGTCACTCATAAGATTTTATACTTGCACACCAAGTTTTTTACCAAAATAAAAAAGCATTTTTCATATTACTGGCCAAGAAGATCACCTTTTTATCACTACTACATCAGGTGTCACACGACTAAAAGTTTATAGTATTTTGACAGTGATAGACAATTACAGGGAATAAAATATTCCCATATGTTTATCACAAAGAATATTTTAGAGGTGCGCAATGACATGTCAACCCTAAAATTTTCCTATAAATGGAACCTGTGGGTACCTCGATTCAACATTCCGGCCCATATAAGTATCCCGTTTTAGTCCGACCCAAAGTCTGTAAGACATATGCATAACTAACTCAGTTATGACCCATTCAACCCCTAAAATCTCTCACGATATATTCTAGGAGTTATGGGCTAACGTGGAGGAGTCCAACACCCCCACTCTCCAAGAAACACCATGTATATATTAAACCCTCAGCCCGGGGCAAAGGGCATGCAATTTGTAAACACTCCCCTGGAGTAAAGAGAAATAAAATACTGAGAGCACCACCGTGGACGTAGGCCTTCTTGCCGAACCACGCATATCTTGTGTTGTGTGTGATTGCAATTCTTTCAAGTTCTTTATTTATTCTGGTTATCGCCTTTGCTTATTATTTTGTCCTGAGTTTAATCGTTTCCAGAATTGGCGCCGTCTGTGGGAAACGTTTATTTTCCTTTAAGAAAGCCTTCACCGATAAGAATTTGGAATGTTTGGTCACAACAACAATGCCCCTCAAGCAGGGGATATTCAAGAACAACCCGCCCCTCGCAGAATAAGATCTAAAATTCGACGTTCAAATCCTAGGTCTCACCCGGAATAGAAAGCTTCAGAGGAAAGCCAAGGACTAGCCAGGTCCACTCAGGTCTCTAGGCTGATCGATGCCTATGAGGACAGAATCCAAGAGCAAGAGGATGCCACTCACAAGAAAGAAGCTGAGAATTCTCATCTTAAGAGAAGACTGGAGAAAATGGTGAGAGAACTCCATCGTAGCACCATGCAACATCAATATCGCACTCCTAGCCCTTAGGCGAGCAAGTCTTGCAGCCGAGGAAGGAGCCCTAGATGTGGATCTTAAAGATTTGAGGAAAACAGGTTAGATGATGACTTGCCCGAGCAATAGAAACTAGCTCACCATTATAGGAGCCTAGGTCATGCAAATGATGACATACGAAATTTGGTCCGGAGATAAATGGACCAGTACCCACTGCATTGGGGTGCCACATGGACCCGAAAGCTAGACAGCTGAGCTCTCAGAACCCGAATGAAATCCTCTTTCTCAAGGGAGATAGAAGAAGATGAAGTCCCCATGAAGTTTGCGATGCCCAGATTCAAGATCTACGATGGAAAGACTGATCCTATCGATCATGTTAGGTAGTACAGGCAGGCCATGGCCCTTTGGAACCATAAGGATGCATTAATCTGCCGGATCTTTCCCTCGAGCTTGCACGATATGGCCCCCAAGAAGTGGTTTGAGAAACTCCCTCACAGATCCATCAGGAGCTTCGAATCCCTGGCAGAGATCTTTATCGCTTGCTTCATTACCAGCAATTCCCATCCGAAGATGATGGATGCCTTTTTGACAATGAAGAAAATGCCTCAGGAGAGCCTCAAAGACTATGCGAAAAGATATTAGGAGTTATTCAACGAGGTCGAGGACTACTCGGAGCAGGTCGATGTGGCATCTTATAAGATTGTCTTACCCATCTCCTGCCTCTTGCACCAGTCCCTTACTAAGAAGGAGGCCTTGACCATTGACGACCTAATGGCTCGTATTGAAAAATATGCCAAAGTTGAGGATGTGACCCACCTCAGTGCAGGGGAGAATGGTCACGCAAAGTTAGTCGATAAGAGCAGCGAAAAAGATGATAACCAAAAGAAAGGAAGCAAAAATGGGGGCAAGAGTGGCCTCAAGAGCGGGAACAAAAATGATGCTTCAAAATCATTTCAGGCAGTGAACACTATTTTTAAAGAACCGATCTACAAGATTTTATCAAAGATCAAGGACGAGCCATTCATTAAGTGGCCCAAAAAGATAGGAGGAGATCCTTAAAAAAAGGAACAACGCACTGAGATGTGCTTTATACAAATAGGGTGGGCATTAAACCGAGCACTGCAAGGCCCTCAAGTCTCACCTTGAAGAGTTAGCTCAAACTAGACATTTTAACGAATTTGTGGAGTAGAAGGCAGAGAAGGTCATTGCTAATGGCTACTCGAGGCTTGACAATGTACTCCAGGAGGATGTTGGCCATGAGTTCGAAGTGATTCATGGGGAATCGGATCTAAAGAAGATTCAAGGAAACTCATCTCGGATGGAAGTTAAAAATCTTACGATAAATAATGCAAGATTTTCAAATTGATTCAGCTAAAACGCAGGTTGGAAAGCGTCCGCAAGAAGATGACATCAACTATAACAAACACATTGTGTTCACGGATGAAGACCTAGTGGGAGTAAGGACCCCACATCATGATGCCTTAATCATTACACCCAGGATAGCTAACTACGATGTCGATGAGTTGCTCGTCGACCAAGGTATCTCATCCGAAGTAATGTATCTCTACCTATTCATGAAGTTAAAATTAAGCGTCACCGACTTAAAGGAAGCCACCGTTCCTCTAGTTGGATCCGCCGATAAAGTTACCATCCCTTTGGGAAATATTGTACTATTAGTAAGGGGAGGAAGTGTCTCCAAAATGATTGAGTTTCAAGTGGTCGACATTGACTCACCCTACTAGGCCATTCTTGGCAGATAATTCGTATATGAGATGAAGGTCGTAACCTCTACCTACCACCAGAAACTCAAATATGTGACTGAGTGAGGAGCGATGGAGATCCATGGAGATCAGTCAATGGCGAGAAAGTGCTTTATAGTAGCCATCCGCCCAAAGCTGGAGAAGAAGGTCGAGAAGGGCAAGGAAAAGGTTAAAGAACATGAAGGTTTGATACCTACCAAATAGCAGCTAAAATATGGAAGGCCTGGAGTGGATGAGACTAGGTTCCTCCCCTCTGAGCGGGTCATTGAGAACCTGGAGGAAGTCTCAGCCGGCGGCAACAAGAAAGATAGGATGTTCTTGATCGAAGCCTCCCTCACATATCGAGATAAGAAGGAACTAATAATACTTTTGTGAAATAACTTGTACGTTTTCGTATGGGAATCCTACGAGATACCTGGGATTGATCCCAGTGTGGTTTGTCATCAGTTGCACGTTGACCCGACTTTTAAGCCGATAACGCAAAAGGCACGATAAACTGCACCCGAGAAGGCTAAGGCTATGAAGAAGAAAGTGGAGAAGCTGCTGGATGCAGGATCCATACGGGAATTTCAATTGCCTAAGTGTCTTCCCAACCCAGTAGTGGTCCCAAAAATCAATATAAAATGGAGAGTCTGTATTGACTTCACTAACCTTAACAGAGCGTGCCCTAAAGACAGTTTTCCTCTCCCAAAGATTGACCAGTTGGTGGACGCCACAACAGCTCATGAAAGAATGAATTTCCTGGATGCGTACTCCGGGTATCACCAAATTCCTTTACATGATCCAGATCAAGACAAGATAACATTTATCACCATCATCGGGTTATATTGTTACAAGGTCATGCTCTTTGGGCTAAAAAATGCAGGAGAAACCTACCAGCGGTTGGTCACCAAAATATTTAAAGACCAAATGGGAAACACCATGGACATCTAAATCTATGATATGATTGTCAAGAGAAGGCATAAAGAAGAACACCTCTCAAACCTATCAAGGACCTTCTAAATCCTCAAGAAATAGTGAATGAAGCTTAACGCAAGTAAGTGTTCCTTCGATGTCCAGTTAGGAAAATTTCTCGGGTACTTGGCTAGTAAGAGAGGCATTGAAGCCAACCCGGACGAGATTGACGCCATTAATAGGGTTCAGCCCCCTAACGATAAGAGACGTACAAAAGCTCACATGAATGCTCGTCGCCCTGAACCTATTCATCTCAAAATCATCTGAAAGGTGCCAGCAGTTCTTACAACTTTTTAAGAAAAGCAACAATGTAGAATGGAATGAGGATTGCTCGAATGTGCTAGAAGGACTCAAGGCTTACCTTAGTACACCACCGTTGCTCGTTATCCCTCATGAGAATGATTCTCTATAACTGTACCTCGCAGTTTCCAGTCACACTATAAGCTCTGCACTGGTATGCAAAAGAATAGGGATTAGCACCCAGTCTATTACGCGAGCAAAACTCTCTTGGACGCCGAACAACGATACCTACCCCTAGAAAAGCTCGCCTTTGCACCAGTGATAGCCTTGAGGAAATTAAAACATTACTTCGAAGTTCACTCCATCATCGTCCTTACATCTCACCCCTTTAAAGCAGTCATGCGAAAAGTAGATCTGTCCGGTAGACTATCAAAGTGGTCAGTCAAGCTCGAGCGATTTGACATCCAATTTCTTCCAAGAAATGAAATCAAGGGACAAGTCCTCACTGACTTCATCACATAAGTTATAGGAGAACATACTTGCGACCAACTTCAAACTTTTGGTCAAAGGGAAAACCCCTCGACACAAGGTATTTCGCGATTGTTCGTTGACGGAGCCTACAACTCCAAAGGGGCAGGAGTGGGCATCATACTGGTTACCCCTAAAGATGAAATCCCTGAGCAAGGAACCAGGCTTGGATTTGAAGCCTCCAAGAACAAAGCAGAATATGAAGCACTGATAGCAGGCCTATAAAAGGCACAGACATTGGGTGCTAAGCAACTCCAAGTGTTTCGCAACTCACACCTGGTCTTCAGCCAGATAAGTGGTGACTTAAATGCTAAGGATAAGAGAATTGTGGCCTACCTCGCCACAGCGAAGAAATTAAAGTCTAACTTCGAATAGGTCAGGCTCCAACAGTTTCCTAAAGGACAAAAAAACCATGTTGACCCCCTAGCGGCCTTGAGCTCAACGATTAATTCTGACTTAAAGAGAAAAATTTTGATCGACTTCCTTTCCCAGCCAAGTATTACCCATATCTAGAAAATTCCACTAGATTGAATCAACCCCCAGTTGGATGGACCCCTTAAAGGATTATTTAAAAGACGGTGCCCTACCAGACGGCAGGAAGGCCACTCATCAAATAAGAGTTAAAGTTGCTCACTTTCACTTATCTTTTGAGGGAAAACTATATAAGAGATCTTTCACTGGTCCTTACCTCCAATGCGTTCACCCGAAGGATGTCGAGCAAGTTCTGCACGAACTCCATGAGGGAATGATACGACGCAAATATTGCGTATTTCACCCGTTAACCTACGCCTTATTATCCCCCTTGGGTATCTTAATCCCTATACTTATGCTCGTTAACAAGAAAACTTCATATTTCTATGTTAACATGCTTTTCAGGGATTAATTGAGCTTTTGTAGGTGTTTCGATGCTCAGTATGAAGTTTGGATGCTTTCCGGAAATGTTTCGTCGACTTTTGCAGCTTCGGGGGCATTTTAGTAATTTCATCATTCGGGTTTGAATCCCGAGCTCTTCACGGAAGTTGAAGACCTTTGATTTCTCTTCGCGTGGCCGCCGACGGTGCATGATTCCGATTGTAATGATGGAGTTATGGCATTTTTAGGATAATTTTTACTTAAAAAGTACACTCAAGGTCACATTCAAGGGCATTTTAGTCATTTCATATTTTGGTTTTTTAGCCTAATGTCTTCTTGGATGTTGTATTCCTTTGAGTTATCTTCGCGTAGCCTCCAACCGTGCCTCATTCTGACATATAACGAAGAAATGACGGCATTTTCCGTAAAACATGACAAAGCTGCAGACTTGCAGACCTGTAGGGGCGAATCGATTCGCCTCAAAACCGAATCGATTCGGAATTGCTGCAGAATTGCAGTTCAAACTTCCCCTGTTTCCGAATCGATTCGGACAGTTTCCGAATCGATTCGGCCCTCCATATTTTTGGTTTTCTTCCCTTTTATTACAAGTTTGGCATGGGATATTTTGTATAAAACCAATCCATCTCATTTTGAGATGAAATAATCAGATTTTTAGGTTAGTTTAGCTTAGGGTTTGGTGGGTTTTGAGAGCTCTTCTTCTTCCTCATTTGGTGTGACAACTTTTGGGTGTTGTAAGTTGGATTTTCCATTACCCCTACCATTAATATATTTGTATTTCTTGATTCTTGCTTTGATAACTATTTTCCTTGCTTTCAATTTAGTTTATTGTTGTTATTTATTGCTTTAATTAGTTTAGTTGTTGTTTAAAGTAGTTTAATTCGTGTATTGTCCGTAGATAACGGGTTGGGATTGCGTTTCCTCCATTAATGGGCGTCGAGCTCCGAAAGTTAGGTTTTGGGTAAAATTGCATTTAATTGAAACCGCGTGTATTAAAGTCGGATTACTATGCGTTTAACTTTCTTTGTCACGCAACGTTAGTGTTTATAGCGATAATCCGAATTTAATCCGCGTGTGACCATTTTTTATTAAATGTTTAATCTCGCAACTTTGGGTTAAATTCCTTATTGTGTGATGTTTATGATTAATTAAAAATGCTCGATTAAATGTTTTCGAACTGAAATTCTAATTATTAGTTGTTTAGCCCATGGTGGGGACGCGATCCCAACTCTCGTTTTAATTAATTGTAGTATAGTGTTAACTTCTTCCTTTTTCTCTTTTTCCACCATAACCAACCATTACCTTTTCATTTATTTATTTTACACTTTTATTCCTGAAGTTTTAAAATAATTAAAATCTAAAATTCAATCACTCCTTGTGGATTTCTTACGATACCCGACTTACCGCTGTGCTTGCTTGTCAAGTGTAGTTGTAGTTTAGGTTTTTGCATCGCGGCGGCGAAACACACAAGGATTGTGTCCTCGCACGAACACACTTTTACCGCTCGATCAAAAATGGCGCCGTTGTCGGGGAGTGTGTTTTAGATAGTAATTGTTTTATTATTTCTTAGTATTTTTCCTTTTGTATTTGTATTCTTTGTTTTAACCTTTTTTGCAGGATAGCATATTTGAGCGCTAAGAAACTTTGATTCGCGGTTGCTTACTTTCTTGCTCAGATTCTCCATCTACAAACAATGAGGTAATCATGTCCTACTATTATAGTTATTACGGTCATTCTAATGATTCTTACTTTGGGGATAGTTTTCAAGTTTTCCATTTTGAAGATTTTCTTGAGTTTGAAAGACTTGAAAACATTTATCGGAATGAAAATCGTTATTGGGAGCTTGAGTTGGATTCATTATTCGAATCCAATGACGATTCTTATTTCGATACTTTCGAAGACGAGTTTCAACCAAATGAGGAGTCCGAGGCCCTTGAGCCGAGGAAGCCTACTTTGGAAGAAACTTTGCTTCTTTACTCCCAAGGTTTGGAAAGCCTAAATTATGCTGGAATGAGACTTGGAGCACTTTGCGATGAGATGAATTTTTATGCACAAAACAACGAGGCGGTGGAAACTTGTGTTTCACCTAAATGTTTTGAAGAATTTCTCATCGAATGTGAATCTCTCTCCCCCGAAATTCAATCTCCTTCCGAAGATATGTTGACGGAGATTGAATTTATTTCATTACCATATATGTTTTTCATCATTGAACCATTAGAATTACCGGTTGATTCTTATGAGTCGGTAGAGACTTTTAAAACTTCTACACTTTTTGCCGATGAGGACTCATTGTCGGACTTGTTTTCGATGGATGTTAGCCCCACGTGTGCACCATCTCCCATTCCATTTGAAAAATCTTTGGGAGATGAGTCGATTTTTCTTGGACCTCAAGTATACCTTTCCCCCTTATTATCCAAATCCCCCATCGTCCGCCCAAAATTTCAAATTGGCGATGGTTCACTTTTTTCACCACACACATACCTTCCGTTGTTCAAACGGAATTCTTATTTTCCGGGAGGCATGTTCTCTTTGGAGGGTCCACCGTTGATCTTTCAAAGTCAAATCCCTTTTTGGGTGGACCCTCAACTATTTAGACTTCTAGTGTATAGTTAGTGTGAAGCCTAAATAGTAGGTTGTAAATAATTAGCTTTTTAATTTTCTTTCTTTCCTATTTTTCTTTCCTTTTAATTTAGTCTAGTGTAATTAGTTAACTTTTTGTTATTTTTTTTTTGCTATGCTTGGTACTAACTTGTTTTGTAGATTTCATTGGACTCATGCTTATGGAGATCGCTCCAATTTTGGGTAATATCATTCTTTTCCTCTCTTTGTGTTGTGTTCTTAATGCACATTGAGGACAATGCAACATTTAAGTTAGGGGGTGTAGGATATTTTATCCATTTCTTTGTTTTGTCCATGGATTTGCTCACATTTAGTTACTAAGTATGCCTTTTTGTAAAAAAATTGAAAATTTTCAAAAATATTTTCTTTCTTTTTTCTCCTTTGTTGGGCATTTTTCCTTGTTTCCGATGATAAATTTTAATAATTGCCCGATATGATTGACAACTCAATGATGCATGTTCTCGATTTTAGAAGTTATTAGACTTTAGTCCTCATATCATTGATATTGTGAATAACTTCATGAATTAAACTTTACCCTATAAGCATATGCACTTTCCTTGTTATATTGATTTGGTTTAAGATTTTTATAACTCGGTAATCTTTTGTTGCATTGTATATACTTACACCGAGTAAGCTTTGTACCTTTCATCGTTTGTGAGTGTTATACACTATTCTTTCATCTTTGAAAACGTTGAATTTGTTGGTAATCTCACTATTCTTTCATTTGACCGTTCATTAATTGAGTTTATACTTGAAATGTATTACTTGAGCATGATTTTCGTAGTTTGTTTTGACTCGAGAATTGCGTAAACTTTATGAAATGATCATAGGACATCTTTGTTATATCACCCATATTAGCCTTGACCTAACCCTTATATGCTTACCCTCGTTAACCGCTTTGAGCCTAAATATAGCCTTTCTTTTCATAACCCAAATTCTCATAACCAACTCTAAATTGGAGTTTTAGCCCATACATACACTTTCCATACCTTTGTTTGGAATGTTACTTGGGACTGAATGTTGTTGTTATGATGTCGGTTGCAATTTAGGCATATGAGAGTTTGAAAAGCAAAAGGAAAGAAAGAAGTGAAAAAGAGAAGAAAAAGAGAAAGCAAAAAGCAAAAGCAAAAGCAAAAGAAAACAAAAACAAAAAGATAAAAAGAAGAAAACAAAGAAAAGAGAAAGTTTTATGTTGTGTATAATGTTCAATAAGATTTGATTACTCTCCCCGATGATATATCTAATGCTCGTTTGGAAGTTACTTTCCATTTTTGATATTGCCCGCATTCTTCCCATTATCCCGAGTTTTCATCCTGAACACTTTGAATCCGTATATACATTCCTTCATTTCGTACCCTAGCCTAACCTACATTATAACCCTATTAAAGTCCTATGTGATCTTAGGGTGCATTTAATTTAAAAGTCATAATAGTTTTGATAATCTGTGAAAATGCATTTCGCCTCTTTTAGTGTGCGGTATCCTTTTATTGAGATTACAAATTTTCCATTTCCTATATAGCGTTCTTCATTTGTGACATGTGTGCGGCCTAGTTTCCATTTACATTTACTCTTTATGCCCGCATGTCCCGTGTATTACCTCCCGTTCTGAGTGATTTAATTTGTTGAGTGTAATGCCCGTGAGGATCGAATATATGCATGCTTTTATGTTTATCCGGTTTATTTAAGTTTTTGTCAAATCATATTTTTCATATGCTCTCCCCCCCTCCCACTTTTAAAGTTTCAATTCTATAAGGTGCATTCAACCTGTTAATAACAGCAGACTCTAGCTTGAATTCGTTCAATATGCTAATAACATGTTTGAAATCTTTTTCGTTGTTGTTGAATTTGTCGCATGTTGGGTCGGGCATATTTTGAGGAAACCTTATGATGTTTGTGGGTATCATCCCTGAAAACCCTCACGAGACGACACTTGTCCACTAGGGTAACCGGGGGATTAACGGCTTATTGCATATGCTAAATGCAATCGTTCGCCCGCGAAAGTGGCCTTATCTTTTTATTGCTTTTTCATCCCATTTTCTACTTGTATCCTGCTTTTGATTTTCTTGTAGTTCTTGTTGTTTCCTATTTCATTGCTAGGGACTAGCAATGTATAAGTTAGGGGGTGTGATACGACGCAAATATTGCGTATTTCACCCGTTAACCTACGCCTTATTAGCCCCCTTGGGTATCCTAATCCCTATACTTATACTCGTTAACCAGAAAACTTAGTATTTGTATGTTAACATGTTTTTCAGGGATTAATTGAGCTTTTGTAGGTGTTTCGATGCTTAGTATGAAGTTTGGACGCTTTCCGAAAATGTTTCGTCGACTTTTGCAGCTTCGGGGGCATTTTAGTAATTTCATCATTCGGGTTTGAATCCCGAGCTCTTCACGGAAGTTGAAGACCTTTGATTTCTCTTCGCGTGGCCGCCGACGGTGCATGATTCCGATTGTAATGATGGAGTTATGTCATTTTTAGGATAATTTTTACTTAAAAAGTACACTCAAGGTCACATTCAAGGGCATTTTAGTCATTTCATATTTTGGTTTTTTAGCCTAATGTCTTCTTGGATGTTGTATTCCTTTGAGTTATCTTCGCGTAGCCTCCAACCGTGCCTCATTCTGACATATAACGAAGAAATGACGGCATTTTCCGTAAAACATGACAAAGCTGCAGAATTGCAGACCTGTAGGGGCGAATCGATTCGCCTCAAAACCGAATCGATTCGGAATTGCTGCAGAATTGCAGTTCGAACTTCCCCTGTTTCCGAATCGATTCGGACAGTTTCCGAATCGATTCGGCCCTCCATATTTTTGGTTTTCTTCCCTTTTATTACAAGTTTGGCATGGGATATTTTGTATAAAACCAATCCATCTCATTTTGAGATGAAATAATCAGATTTTTAGGTTAGTTTAGCTTAGGGTTTGGTGGGTTTTGAGAGCTCTTCTTCTTCCTCATTTGGTGTGACAACTTTTGGGTGTTGTAAGTTGGATTTTCCATTACCCCTACCATTAATATATTTGTATTTCTTGATTCTTGCTTTGATAACTATTTTCCTTGCTTTCAATTTAGTTTATTGTTGTTATTTATTGCTTTAATTAGTTTAGTTGTTGTTTAAAGTAGTTTAATTCGTGTATTGTCCGTAGATAACGGGTTGGGATTGCGTTTCCTCCATTAATGGGCGTCGAGCTCCGAAAGTTAGGTTTTGGGTAAAATTGCATTTAATTGAAACCGCGTGTATTAAAGTCGGATTACTATGCGTTTAACTTTCTTTGTCACGCAACGTTAGTGTTTATAGCGATAATTCGAATTTAATCCGCGTGTGACCATTTTTTATTAAATGTTTAATCTCGCAACTTTGGGTTAAATTCCTTATTGTGTGATGTTTATGATTAATTAAAAATGCTCGATTAAATGTTTTCGAACTGAAATTCTAATTATTAGTTGTTTAGCCCATGGTGGGGACGCGATCCCAACTCTCGTTTTAATTAATTGTAGTATAGTGTTAACTTCTTCCTTTTTCTCTTTTTCCACCATAACCAACCATTACCTTTTCATTTATTTATTTTACACTTTTATTCCTGAAGTTTTAAAATAATTAAAATCTAAAATTCAATCACTCCTTGTGGATTTCTTACGATACCCGACTTACCGCTGTGCTTGCTTGTCAAGTGTAGTTGTAGTTTAGGTTTTTGCATCGCGGCGGCGAAACACACAAGGATTGTGTCCTCGCACGAACACACTTTTACCGCTCGATCAAAAATGGCGCCGTTGTCGGGGAGTGTGTTTTAGATAGTAATTGTTTTATTATTTCTTAGTATTTTTCCTTTTGTATTTGTATTCTTTGTTTTAACCTTTTTTGCAGGATAGCATATTTGAGCGCTAAGAAACTTTGATTCGCGGTTGCTTACTTTCTTGCTCAGATTCTCCATCTACAAACAACGAGGTAATCATGTCCTACTATTATAGTTATTACGGTCATTCTAATGATTCTTACTTTGGGGATAGTTTTCAAGTTTTCCATTTTGAAGATTTTCTTGAGTTTGAAAGACTTGAAAACATTTATCGGAATGAAAATCGTTATTGGGAGCTTGAGTTGGATTCATTATTCGAATCCAATGACGATTCTTATTTCGATACTTTCGAAGACGAGTTTCAACCAAATGAGGAGTCCGAGGCCCTTGAGCCGAGGAAGCCTACTTTGGAAGAAACTTTGCTTCTTTACTCCCAAGGTTTGGAAAGCCTAAATTATGCTGGAATGAGACTTGGAGCACTTTGCGATGAGATGAATTTTTATGCACAAAACAACGAGGCGGTGGAAACTTGTGTTTCACCTAAATGTTTTGAAGAATTTCTCATCGAATGTGAATCTCTCTCCCCCGAAATTCAATCTCCTTCCGAAGATATGTTGACGGAGATTGAATTTATTTCATTACCATATATGTTTTTCATCATTGAACCATTAGAATTACCGGTTGATTCTTATGAGTCGGTAGAGACTTTTAAAACTTCTACACTTTTTGCCGATGAGGACTCATTGTCGGACTTGTTTTCGATGGATGTTAGCCCCACGTGTGCACCATCTCCCATTCCATTTGAAAAATCTTTGGGAGATGAGTCGATTTTTCTTGGACCTCAAGTATACCTTTCCCCCTTATTATCCAAATCCCCCATCGTCCGCCCAAAATTTCAAATTGGCGATGGTTCACTTTTTTCACCACACACATACCTTCCGTTGTTCAAACGGAATTCTTATTTTCCGGGAGGCATGTTCTCTTTGGAGGGTCCACCGTTGATCTTTCAAAGTCAAATCCCTTTTTGGGTGGACCCTCAACTATTTAGACTTCTAGTGTATAGTTAGTGTGAAGCCTAAATAGTAGGTTGTAAATAATTAGCTTTTTAATTTTCTTTCTTTCCTATTTTTCTTTCCTTTTAATTTAGTCTAGTGTAATTAGTTAACTTTTTGTTATTTTTTTTTTGCTATGCTTGGTACTAACTTGTTTTGTAGATTTCATTGGACTCATGCTTATGGAGATCGCTCCAATTTTGGGTAATATCATTCTTTTCCTCTCTTTGTGTTGTGTTCTTAATGCACATTGAGGACAATGCAACATTTAAGTTAGGGGGTGTAGGATATTTTATCCATTTCTTTGTTTTGTCCATGGATTTGCTCACATTTAGTTACTAAGTATGCCTTTTTGTAAAAAAATTGAAAATTTTCAAAAATATTTTCTTTCTTTTTTCTCCTTTGTTGGGCATTTTTCCTTGTTTCCGATGATAAATTTTAATAATTGCCCGATATGATTGACAACTCAATGATGCATGTTCTCGATTTTAGAAGTTATTAGACTTTAGTCCTCATATCATTGATATTGTGAATAACTTCATGAATTAAACTTTACCCTATAAGCATATGCACTTTCCTTGTTATATTGATTTGGTTTAAGATTTTTATAACTCGGTAATCTTTTGTTGCATTGTATATACTTACACCGAGTAAGCTTTGTACCTTTCATCGTTTGTGAGTGTTATACACTATTCTTTCATCTTTGAAAACGTTGAATTTGTTGGTAATCTCACTATTCTTTCATTTGACCGTTCATTAATTGAGTTTATACTTGAAATGTATTACTTGAGCATGATTTTCGTAGTTTGTTTTGACTCGAGAATTGCGTAAACTTTATGAAATGATCATAGGACATCTTTGTTATATCACCCATATTAGCCTTGACCTAACCCTTATATGCTTACCCTCGTTAACCGCTTTGAGCCTAAATATAGCCTTTCTTTTCATAACCCAAATTCTCATAACCAACTCTAAATTGGAGTTTTAGCCCATACATACACTTTCCATACCTTTGTTTGGAATGTTACTTGGGACTGAATGTTGTTGTTATGATGTCGGTTGCAATTTAGGCATATGAGAGTTTGAAAAGCAAAAGGAAAGAAAGAAGTGAAAAAGAGAAGAAAAAGAGAAAGCAAAAAGCAAAAGCAAAAGCAAAAGAAAACAAAAACAAAAAGATAAAAAGAAGAAAACAAAGAAAAGAGAAAGTTTTATGTTGTGTATAATGTTCAATAAGATTTGATTACTCTCCCCGATGATATATCTAATGCTCGTTTGGAAGTTACTTTCCATTTTTGATATTGCCCGCATTCTTCCCATTATCCCGAGTTTTCATCCTGAACACTTTGAATCCGTATATACATTCCTTCATTTCGTACCCTAGCCTAACCTACATTATAACCCTATTAAAGTCCTATGTGATCTTAGGGTGCATTTAATTTAAAAGTCATAATAGTTTTGATAATCTGTGAAAATGCATTTCGCCTCTTTTAGTGTGCGGTATCCTTTTATTGAGATTACAAATTTTCCATTTCCTATATAGCGTTCTTCATTTGTGACATGTGTGCGGCCTAGTTTCCATTTACATTTACTCTTTATGCCCGCATGTCCCGTGTATTACCTCCCGTTCTGAGTGATTTAATTTGTTGAGTGTAATGCCCGTGAGGATCGAATATATGCATGCTTTTATGTTTATCCGGTTTATTTAAGTTTTTGTCAAATCATATTTTTCATATGCTCTCCCCCCCTCCCACTTTTAAAGTTTCAATTCTATAAGGTGCATTCAACCTGTTAATAACAGCGGACTCTAGCTTGAATTCGTTCAATATGCTAATAACATGTTTGAAATCTTTTTCGTTGTTGTTGAATTTGTCGCATGTTGGGTCGGGCATATTTTGAGGAAACCTTATGATGTTTGTGGGTATCATCCCTGAAAACCCTCACGAGACGACACTTGTCCACTAGGGTAACCGGGGGATTAACGGCTTATTGCATATGCTAAATGCAATCGTTCGCCCGCGAAAGTGGCCTTATCTTTTTATTGCTTTTTCATCCCATTTTCTACTTGTATCCTGCTTTTGATTTTCTTGTAGTTCTTGTTGTTTCCTATTTCATTGCTAGGGACTAGCAATGTATAAGTTAGGGGGTGTGATACGACGCAAATATTGCGTATTTCACCCGTTAACCTACGCCTTATTAGCCCCCTTGGGTATCCTAATCCCTATACTTATACTCGTTAACCAGAAAACTTAGTATTTGTATGTTAACATGTTTTTCAGGGATTAATTGAGCTTTTGTAGGTGTTTCGATGCTTAGTATGAAGTTTGGACGCTTTCCGAAAATGTTTCGTCGACTTTTGCAGCTTCGGGGGCATTTTAGTAATTTCATCATTCGGGTTTGAATCCCGAGCTCTTCACGGAAGTTGAAGACCTTTGATTTCTCTTCGCGTGGCCGCCGACGGTGCATGATTCCGATTGTAATGATGGAGTTATGTCATTTTTAGGATAATTTTTACTTAAAAAGTACACTCAAGGTCACATTCAAGGGCATTTTAGTCATTTCATATTTTGGTTTTTTAGCCTAATGTCTTCTTGGATGTTGTATTCCTTTGAGTTATCTTCGCGTAGCCTCCAACCGTGCCTCATTCTGACATATAACGAAGAAATGACGGCATTTTCCGTAAAACATGACAAAGCTGCAGAATTGCAGACCTGTAGGGGCGAATCGATTCGCCTCAAAACCGAATCGATTCGGAATTGCTGCAGAATTGCAGTTCGAACTTCCCCTGTTTCCGAATCGATTCGGACAGTTTCCGAATCGATTCGGCCCTCCATATTTTTGGTTTTCTTCCCTTTTATTACAAGTTTGGCATGGGATATTTTGTATAAAACCAATCCATCTCATTTTGAGATGAAATAATCAGATTTTTAGGTTAGTTTAGCTTAGGGTTTGGTGGGTTTTGAACTCTCTTCTTCTTCCTCATTTGGTGTGACAACTTTTGGGTGTTGTAAGTTGGATTTTCCATTACCCCTACCATTAATATATTTGTATTTCTTGATTTCTTGCTTTGATAACTAGTTTCCTTGCTTTCAATTTAGTTTATTGTTGTTATTTATTGCTTTAATTAGTTTAGTTGTTGTTTAAAGTAGTTTAATTCATGTATTGTCCGTAGATAACGGGTTGGGATTGCGTTTCCTCCATTAATGGGCGTCGAGCTCCGAAAGTTAGGTTTTGGGTAAAATTGCATTTAATTGAAACCGCATGTATAAAAGTCGGATTACTATGCGTTTAACTTTCTTTGTCACGCAACGTTAGTGTTTATAGCGATAATCCGAATTTAATCCGCGTGTGACCATTTTTTATTAAATGTTTAATCTCGCAACTTTGGGTTAAATTCCTTATTGTGTGATGTTTATGATTAATTAAAAATGCTCGATTAAATGTTTTCGAACTGAAATTCTAATTATTAGTTGTTTAGCCCATGGTGGGGACGCGATCCCGACTCTCGTTTTAATTAATTGTAGTATGTGTTAACTTCTTCCCTTTTCTCTTTTTCCACCATAACCAACCATCACCTTTTTATTTATTTATTTTACACTTTTATTCCTGAAGTTTTAAAACAATTAAAATGTAAAATTCAATCACTCCTTGTGGATTTCTTACGATACCCGACTTACCGCTGTGCTTGCTTGTCAAGTGTAGTTGTAGTTTAGGTTTTTGCATCGCGGCGGCGAAACACACAATGATTGTGTCTTCGCACGAACACACTTTTACCGCTCGATCAAAGGATTATTTAAAATGCAAGGAGTGATAAACACTAACGTTGCGTGACTACTCCACGACGAGAAACCGTGGAAACACCATTCTCACTGGCATAGGGTATGGAGGCAATCATCCTCTTTGAAGCTGGCCTCCCCACCATGAGGTCCACCCTGGTCGAGAAAGGCCAGAACGATGCAGCATTGCTCGCTGAGCTTGACCTAGCTGAGGAATAAAGAGAGCTGGATCTAGTGAAACTAGCAGGTTATCAACAACAACTAGCAAAGAACTACAACAAGAAGGTCAATCTATGAGCATTCTAAGTTGGGGACTACGTCCTAAGTAAAGTTCTTGGTAGCGCAGTAAAACCATCAGATGGCAAGCTAGGACCAAACTAGGAGGGTCCATTCAAGGTGATAAGGGACAACCTGCAAGGAGCCGATCACTTAGAAACGTTGGAGGGCAGGGAGATACCTCGAGCTTGGAACACATCCAATTTAAAGAAATTCTACTTTTATTTTTCTGTGTTGATCTTTTAACCCAATGTTGAAATTTGCAATTCATTTCTGATTAATAAAAGATTGTTTGGCAGTGGCATTCTACAAAGTGTTGATTTTTTCTCAAATACTTTATAATTTATGCACCTTTTCCAAGTTATAGTCTCTCATGTTAACATATAAAAGCAGGGTATTACCCTCCTCAAGTTTTCATCATCAAACACGAATAACCTCCTAGCATTGCCCCTGGAAATATATAAAGCCCTATAGGGGACCCTTAGGAAGCTCAGCCAACTCAGGTTGGTCACCAAACTATGTTTGGCTAAAAAAACCTACTCGGATAGAACATCCAACACCAGGTGTGTCCTCGCCATTGCCATACTTAATCTTAAGGGAGTGTGATGACATAACCTAAAAGGTAAAGTGAGGCAGAATGGTATCTTATAAGCATACTGGACTGGGGGGATACTCACTCAATAAAATAACTCTGCCTATATCAAATCTAGTCGGCTAATAAGAGCCCAAGATAGTCGAATAAGAAATTAATGAAGTAAAAAACACACTTGTTTAGTCGACGAATCGCCCAAAACATAATTATTTTATTACATCCTTACATATACAAAGAGTTACATGTGCTGAATAAAATAAATCCTAATGAGGATTAGGTCTCCGATCAAGATAGTCAACCACTTGTGCTCTTTGGCCATCATCTGGGTGAGGAGCTAATTCTTCCTCGACTTCATTTGAATCTGGTTCTAGTAATTTCATGTGGATATCATCTATGGGGACCACTGATCATTCCTCCTGAATGGGTTAGGCATCAAAATTGAAGGGGAGATCTCATGACGATACCGGAGGACAGAGTTACTAGGGACCTGCAACTCCCTAAAAGCACTCAACCATCCCTTAATAAAGGATAACTCCTTCACTTCCCCCAACTTCATCGGAGCATCGATCTTACCCTGATCATAACCATTAACCCACACTTGCCGAGGAACTTTCGTAAACAGATGCCTCAACAAGGTAACATCTCTTTAAGGATCGAAAATTATCACGTATGCCCGGTGAACATCGCCTCGAAGTTCGGCAATCTCCCTAGCTGAAACTCTGTCATCAGTACCAGCTCGTGGTCCAACCGATGAAGAGAAACAACATAGAACTCGAGGAGCAATGCTAGGCGTATTCTCCCTGAGTTGCGAGACTTCTATCCTCAGAGCATCGTTATCTTACTGAAGTACCTATCCAACCTGATTAACCTCGGAGGCAACCACGAGCTTAGACTTCAGAGCAACCACCTCTTTTTGAACATAAGCATTGATTTCCTGCATCTCTTTGCGCCTATCATTCAGCTTGGTAATGAGCTCCGACTGATCCTTATACTCCCAATTCCTTGACCGAATAGACTTGCAGATCCTTACAAAGGCTCTACGAACTTAATTGCTCGAATCAAGTCCAAGAAATTTTCCTAATTGAGAGGTAGTAGGAACATAATCCTCAACATCGATGAGCTACAAACTATATAAGCATTAAAAAAGAAAATAAATCACTATACTAAAGGGAACTGAATTTCATTTCATTTAAAGAAGGTTCAGAGTACATCCACGAATAAAAAGAAAAAGTTAAATACAAAAAATACTAAGAGCTCCATAAAGAAGACTAAATGGAAACCTCAGTCTTCTCTGAGGTCGCTGGTCGCTTCCTCTTATCTATAGCAGCTCCAGTCATAGCTCCCTCAAAAGGAGTAGTCGCCATCCCTTGGTCAAGGGGAGTATCAACAGCAATGGTCAGAATAGCAGGGGCACCTTCATTGGAAGCATGAAGAGGCACCTAGTCTATGATAGGCTTGGGACCAGGGTCGTGCTCGTTAAAGAGGGTGGAATCAATATCCACCTCGGCATCGAGTAAGGCCTTGTCCTAACCCTTCTTAAAGTTGAGACGACTAATATAACCAATCTAGGCCTTAGAATCCTCATACGCTGTGACCCATCCCATATTGTACGATCTCTCTTTGAGGGTGGCGGCCTCATATTCCACCTTCTTCACCTTCCCTTTAAGCACCTTGTTCTCCTCTTCCACAACTATCTTTCTTGCACAGACCAAGTCATAAGACTGCCTCAGCTCTTCGAGCTCCTTGGTCGCCGCCGCCTTTGCTTTATTGGCTTGGGCCAAGGCGAGGTCAGAATACTTTTAAGCAAAACTAGTAGTCTTCAAGTTGGCCTCAAGCTCAAAATTTTTCCTTTCTAACTCAACGTTCTTCCTCGCCAGCTCGTCGTGCCTGCGATATAGGATAGTGAAATTAGAAAGATTTTGTAGGGAAAATGAAAACATCATCAGAGAAAGTATTGAAAGAAGCATTGCATGAGAAAATAATTAAAAACAGGCTTACTAAGGCTAGCCCCTGACCTGCTTTCAGGGCTAACTAGTCGGTCCCTATGTTTATCGACCTCTGGCGATTAGTTGGCAGCAATTCCCTCTTAAGCACTACCGTAGCTAATTGAGGGGTAAGAGCGACATAAGCCCCCTCAGCCAGAGCAGACACGGGCACCAAAGACTGCCCCGCCATTATCCTCGCCTCTTCTCTCCTCTTATCTTCTTCCCTCTCCTTCTTCTCCCTCTCTTTCCTCTTTATCTCTTCCACCTTTATCTCTTCCACCTTTATCCTTATCCTCTTCATTCTTTCTCTCCCTCTCTCTCAGCAGTTATTCCTCTTTCTTCTTCCTCTCGTACTCGTGAGTAACAGTCTGGGAGCCAGTGGTGGCATCCCCGCTCCCAAATTTCTGCTTCTTCAACCAGGGAGAAAGAAGTATATTGTCTTAATCATCATCTCGGATTAAATTCTTCCTAGGAGGATTCATATTTTCCTCGCTGGAGCTACTTGAATCCCCTAAAGACTCCTGAGCCTCTAAACCCTCCTCCGAGCTGGAAGATTCTTCGCTAATTGAGCTCTTCTCACTGTAATCACCTTCAGCACCACCCCTATTAGTCCCCTTGATCTCTTCACCAGAGCTGCTTTCCTCCTCGTCCAATTGGATTGGGTCAGCAACAACCTCTTCTGTGATATCTAGATGAGTAATGATATCAACAAGTCATGCGATAAAACTAGACCTAATATTATTGTATTCCAGAAAAATACCGATGATTGAGGATGCTCACCATCAGCTAAGGGTTCCCTGATTTTCCAAGCCTTAACTAGCTCGGCAACTCGAATCTCACGAAGAGAGGGTTCTGAGTTCTTTGTCTTCGCTGGGAAAAAAAGAGAGAGAAAGATATGAGAAAGACCATAAACTAATAGAGGATCAATGAGCAGAACAAGAACTATGCCTACCTATATATTCCTCCCCATAAAAAGGAATCACGTGTCTCCCAGACCTCGTCCCTTCATTATGGGGAGGGAACTGCCAGTTTCTGGCAAAAAACCCTGCATGCCAGTAGTCCTTGTGGGAATCAGGTAGATTTACTATCAATACCCTATCAGGACTCCTTGCTTTGAGGTAAAGAAGACCAGAGCTTATTCGAGAAAAAGAGTAACAATTGAAGATTTCAGCAAGCCCTAGATTGGTGCCATAGATCTGATTAATTCTATGAACACAATTGAAAATTTAATAAACATTTGGCGAGCACTGTGCAGGAACTATATTGAAGTAACTAAAAAAGTGCAAAAATAAGCGATTTGGGGGAAAGTAAGATCCCCCTTGGATAACAAAAGAACATGTATCCAGTGACCGTTCTCAATGTCTCTGACATTACGAGGAACAGGGTCACATTCGATGTCTACCCAGTTTGGAATATTGTAGAATTTCCCAAACTCAGGTCATTAGAAAAGAGAAACCATGGTATCGAATATGAATAAATTCCAACAGAAAAAGAAAAAAAAAGGAGTGAGAAGAACTTACGAAGTAAGTGTTAGCTTGAGACGATGCAAAGTGGCAAGCAGGGAAGATGAAAAGATAAGGAAGAAGCTTGACGATGGAAAACAAGACCTGGAAGTGAGAAAGAAACAATGTGAGGTTGGAGAAATCTCGAGAACATAGAGAAATTTGAAGCGACGTCAGAGAATGACCTCTCCAAGATGTTTTGAACCTTTCTAATCATATCGCACCGAAAACAAAGCAATCTACCGCATAAATCGACTCGAGAAAGGCACTTCAATCCCAAGATGTCATCCAATTCACATAAATGCCACTAAGCTATTTTTTAAAATATTTGAGCCCAAATTGTGACACAAAAATTTTGGGGGCAACTGTGGGTACCTCGATTCAACATTCCGGCCCATATAAGTAGCCCGTTTTAGTCCGACCCAAAGTCTGGAAGCCATATGCATAACTAACTCAGTTATGACCCATTCAACCCCTAAAATCTCTCACGATATATTCTAGGAGTTATGGGCTAACGTGGAGGAGTCCAACACCCCCACTCTCCAAGAAACACCATGTATATATTAAACCCTCAGCCCGGGGCAAAGGGCATGCAATTTGTAAACACTCCCCTGGAGTAAAGAGAAATAAAATACTGAGAGCACCACCGTGGACGTAGGCCTTCTTGCCGAACCACGCATATCTTGTGTTGTGTGTGATTGCAATTCTTTCAAGTTCTTTATTTATTCTCGTGATCGCCTTTGCTTATTATTTTGTGTTGAGTTTAATTGTCACCCCAGAACCTCAAGTCCACACTTAAAGAAATGAAGTAACATAACACCATAAGTCTTTAAAATTATGGGTCATGCCTCTCTATTAATAGATATTAATAGACCCTAGTACCATAACACTCTTATATCTGGCGACTCTATTGGGTAGATCTTTGAAAATATGAAAAAGGAGGTCATAATATCTCAAAGAAGATTACTTTTTAATACACTGGATGGAGTAATGGAGACCTTAATAGCAAAATGTCCAATGAAGAAGTAGTTGTTAATGGAAGTATAGAAACTCGTTCATTCGTGGACAAATCAAGTAACTTGACTGCAACTCTACAACTGATAGGTTGAACATCATGGGAGTATTCATTAAGTTTTTGAAGCATTAGAATTTGGAAATGTTGTAATACCCCGTATTTTTGCGTATTTAGAATTTAATTAATTGAGTTAATTGAGTAATTAAAAAAGGAAAAAATACGTTTTAATTTAAATTACGATAGTAGAGTAATTTGATGTGATGTAATGATAACTATGATTATTAAGTGATTAAATAATCATTATGGCTATTAGATATTAATCGAGAGTTGGTTACTGATTAATATCACGATTAAAGTTTACTAAGTGGGAATAGTAAATATTGAAAGTTTATGTGTACGTCATAACGATAGATATGAACATACTTGGGTTTACCTCAATCGAGTGTCAAACGTAGACAAAATTGAGGGTGAGATGAGAAACATACTTTTAAGAGACTCAAATTATAATTTAGTGGCCACAGGTGATTCCGAAAGGGTCGAATTAGTTAAAATAGTGTACCCGAGTGTACTAGTCGAGTGCCGGGTCATTTTTGGGCTATACCGGGACCATACGAGGGCATTTTGGTCTCTTGACTTTTAAGGGTGAGAAGTCCTACTAATTTTAGAACCCTAAGTCAGATTATAAGAGTTGGAGGCTAGGGTTAGAGAGAAGAAAAACACACCATATCCATTAGAGATAAGAGAGAGACAATTCCTAAGGCAAAATAAAGAAGTGGGAAGGATTCAAAGGAGACTTTCACCACTGACTTGTTGGGAAGAAGGATTGAAGGAGAAAGACCATCAATCACCAACAACAATCACGAAATCAGACTCTACTGATCAATAAGGCAAGTAGTTATTTGCAACTTAAATTGAGTTATAATACCCATGTATAAGTTTAATGAAGGACATGACTTTTATGATTTTCTTGGAAACCAAGACTTGAAAATGATACATGATTGACAGGGATTGCATGTAGAACATTTTAGACCTCCAAATGATTTGATATCATAAGAAACTTGATGATTAAATCGAATTTAAAATCTAGGTTTATGGATGAAAATATGGAAAGAATATATTTTTAGGGTTCTTGAATAATAGGAAGATTTGAATTAATCTGGACTGAATTTAGAACAATGATGTTGTTTTTGATTGTTGGTAATCATCCCAGGGTATGTAGGAATGATTAGAAATCGTTAGTTACAAATTTGGTGAATTATAATGGGAGATGGATAATCAAAAATGGTGTAACCCGCATGAAGAAAATGATCTGGGCTTGTCACTGCTCGATCGATCGATCGACCCCTGAATGTCGATCGATCGAGGAGTCGATCGATCGAGGAGTCGATCGATCGACCATATTCCATCGATCGATCGATCTAGGCTGAAGTTTAGAAAATTTTGTGGAAATCTCTCTTCGTTTACCGTCACTTAGTGGGAACCTTAGTGATGATATGTTATCTATGTAGGGACTTATTAATTATCAGTAAGTGTACTGTAAGACTTCATTATAAATTATTGAGTGTAAAATTGGGAGAAATGAAACGAAGGGAAGTAGCCGATTGAGTCGTGTATCAGGAATTTGGGAATTGTGTTACGGAACGAGTAAGGGTCGATTCCAGAAATATACCAGTAGGTTAGAGATAGATTAACTACTGAATTAAGGGAGGGGTAACTAGGACCCTTAGAGTTGTTTGAATATTTAAATGAACGCGATAGTGAAATAAATTATGATTTAATAGGTACGGTGAATAAAAGGAAAACATATTTCGTACGGGCATAATTTGATAGGTCTGGTGTGTACCTACTAAATTGCATGAATTTTTGGGTTAAGATAATTATACCTAAATTAATTATGTTAGGGTCGATGAGACATTCCAAACTAACATAGAGTTATGATCTATTTGGGGTCGATGAAAAAATGTCGAACCAAACCTTAAAACTGGTGTCACGATGAAAGAGTCCTGAACCAGAATATGTGTATATATAAATAGTTATGGTCGATGGATCATTCCGAACCAACTCTCACTTGGGGTCGATGAATCATTCCGAACTAAGGGTCCTTATTGTGCGTTACAAGGACATATTAGTGATAACAAATATTTAGTGCATATTGTGTGATAAATGTATACCAGATGCATAATCTACTGACATGAGATAGTAGATAATAAAATGGATTGATAATATCTTAGTAATAATTAAGTAGTGTGAAGTAATTATTATAAGTATGAGAATAACAAGAGATGAGTAAGTTATCTAAGTTTCTGATATATGGGATATGGACTATTAAAATACTGCGTGTATGTTATGGGGACTTAATGAGTTGATACGGACAGTGGAGTATTCTAGACTAGTTAACTTGGGTAGCACAACTAGGTGGACTAAGTACCAACGTTAGGCGTGGACTATAGGAGAGAGGCGAGGTAACTCTAAAGAGTGTGAGAAGTCTTAATATGTGTAATCAATAACTCGTAATTGTGATAACTGCTTGCAAAATATTTTTAAAATGTTTTGAGTACTAACTCTTGCTATGTAAAATCCTTTCAAAAACCTTTTAGGTGCCCAGCCACAGGGACACCCATCATGACTTCATTCAAGGGATTTGGGAGCTGCAACACGTGTGGATGTTGCAGGGATTGTTTAGACGTTTTTCTTTTTTATATCTAGTGTAGAATATCAGTTTTAGTACTCTCAGTTTGGGACAAGTTGTCCAATCTTTACATTTGCAGTTATTCTGATTTTAGATTTTGAGTTAGTTATTTTTAGCCGTGGTTTTCGGCGAGACTTTATCTCATTCAGTTATTGATGATGATTAGTTTAGTACTGCTTAAATTTTATTGTTCTGCATGAGTTTTTTATCTGTTTAAGGAAGATAAAATTTGGCACTAGCTTAATTTCACTTAGGTGGTTAGTAATTAAAAAGCTTTCGACAGTGTTGCTAAGATTGAACCATTTAAGAAAGCTGTTTTAAATTAAATTAAGGCTTGATCACACAAGGCTTAATTAGGCGGGGTGTCACAGTTGGTATCAGAGCATCAGGTTCTAGTGTTCATAGGATCTGTATGGCTTACCATGTTTCCGCGTAACGTTTGGTTGTATTTGAGCCTTACTATTAGGACTGTTGATTCGTTTTTCGCTTTTGGGATATCGTACATCTGCTCTTAAAATTTTGTATAAACTGTGTACTTATACAATTTGATCTAATTTAAGATGCCACCGAAGAGATAGCAAACGGAGAGGGCTGAAGCCAGGAATGAGGTGAGGGAGGCTCATCAGGAGCCATAGGTGCCGCTGCCACTACCCCCACCCGAGTTGATTTCCACTACTCAGGTTGCATTGATATTGGCTCAGGCAGTCGAGATAGCGATGAGGGCCATGGCAACCCATTTTCCTCAACCCCAAGTACCACCTCCCATGGCACTAGTAGTTCAGGCCCCAGCAGGGCCATTTTCTTGGTAGCGAGTAAGAGAGATAATTCAGAAAGGGCATCCACCCGAGTTTCAGGGTAGTATCGATGTAGTGGAGGTGTGCAACTGGAAGAAAAATTTCTAGCGCCACTTGCGCATGCTAGAGTGCACCGAGGCATAGAAACAAATGCTAGATACTTTTCGGCTGTCGGGAGCGGCCTTATAGTGGTGGGAGTCAGTTACCACCGCCGAGGAAAGGAACGCAATGGAAATTTTTGAGTTTTGGGTGCGGTTTGACCGCAAGTACTTTCCTCCAACAGGAGAGTCAGAGATGAGGAAAAATTTTAGTGAGGTGGTTCACGGTGATCGCTCGGTTGCTGACTATGAGGAGGATTTCACCCATTTGGCTAACTTTATACCAAATGAGGTGAGTGATGAGGAGCGAAAGAAGTCAAAATTTATGGATGGCTTGGCCTGGAGAATCAGGCAGCATTTGATCGGTAATCCGGCGTTGGTAACTTACACAGATGTCATAAATGCCGCTCTACTACACTGTGAGGATCATCGCTTTCATGCGAAGGGAAACAAGAGAGGTGAGCCTAGCCAACCGGGCAAAGTAAATGGAAGTAGTGGCAGCAGCACACCGCAATAGCAAATAGTGGGTCAGCTAGGGCAGGATTCCCGACATGGGAACTCTGCCAAGAAGTTTAGGCATGGGAGGCATCACTTTGATAGACAGGGCCAACAGGGTCCCCAACAGCCAGTTCCTCAGGCCCAAGGGAGCCAAGGAGGAGGACATCAAGACCAAGGTCATCAGGGCCAACGTCAGGGCCAACAGGGCCAATGGTAGAGGCAGTTTCAAGGCCAGTGTTTCACATGTGGCCAGCAGGGTCACAAGAGTAGGAATTATCCAAAGAAAGACATGGCATAGGAACAGGGTGCCCAACAGGGGCAACAAGCTCCATTAGCCCCAGCAGCAGCACATGCCCTATAGCCAGGCCAGATGCACTACGGGCGTGTGTTCAACGTCCGTGACGTTCCGTTCCAGCCAGCACCACCGGCAATCGCGGGTATGTTTACTATCCATGGACTAGAGGGTAGTATTTTGTTTGATACGGGGGTGACACATTCCTTTATTGACACTAGATTTGCATGGGAAGCCAGCCTATTAGAGACAGTCGACACTCATCTTATGTGCGTGGAGTCACCGATGGGTAGTGGGTCCCTTATACACTCTATTTGTAATGGTGTGGACATTATGGTCGGGAGTTTGAGTCTAGCGGCAAACCTCCTAGTGCTGGATATCGAGGTTTATGACGTCATCCTAGGTATGGATTGGTTGGCGCGTTATAGGGCGAGGGTAGATTTCTATGCGAGGACTATCGTGTTTTCCATTTTGGGACAAGAGATGTTCCTAGTGGCGATGTCTCTTCCCGAGGGAGGATCGCGCACTCATTTATATTATATTGAGGAGGAGACCTCACAGGGGGTGGTCATTTCTCTGGACTCAATCCCAGTCGTGAGGTATTTCGAGGACGTCTTTCAGGAGATACCAGGGTTACCACCCAGTCAAGAGATAGAGTTCGTTATCGACCTAGCACCGGGGACGAGACCGATCGCCAGAGCACTGTATCGCATGGCTCCTTCGGAGATGCGAGAGCTGAGAGAGCAGATTCAACAAATCTTAGGATAGGGTTTCATTCGGCAGAGTACATCGCCGTGGGGTGCACCAGTTTTATTTGTAAAGAAAAGGGATGGTTCACTTATTATGTGTTTAGATTACAGGGTGCTGAACAAGGTGACGATACGTAATAAGTATCCGTTACCTAGGATTGATGACTAATTTGATCAGTTGAGAGGGGTTGCATACTTCTTAAAGATCGATTTGAGGTCATGTTATCACCAGTTGTGTATTCGAGAAGAGGATGTACCTAAGACCACTTTCCTGTCACAGTACGGGTCATACGAGTTCAGGGTAATGTCGTTTGGGCTCACTAATGTGCCTGCAGTATTCATGGATCTCATGAATAGAGTATTCAGGGAGTTTTTAGATCAGTTTGTGATTGTATTCATAGAAGACATTCTGATTTACTCTCGCACGGAGGAGGAACACACCGAACATTTACGAATGGTTCTGCAGACATTACGGAACCATTAACTATACGCCAAATTTGGGAAATGTGGATTTTGGCTTCGGGAGATTCAGTTTCTAGGCCACGTTGTATCCGATAGAGGCATCGTTGTTCATCCGAGTAAAGTATCGACGGTGAGGGAGTGGGGGTAGCCCACGACACCGATCGAAATTCGTAGCTTTTTAGGGTTAGCCGGTTATTATTGTCGCTTCATTAAGGGGTTATAAAAAATTGCCAATCCTTTGACGAACTTGACTCGGAAGGGAGTTCTCTTCATATGGAATGACTACTGTCAGTTAGCGTTTAATGATCTAAAGGACAAGTTGACATCAGCACCCGTTCTTGCCTTGCCTAGGAGCAAAATGGAGTATCGAGTCTATATTGACGCATCCTTAGAGGGGTTTGGGGGTGTGTTACAGCGGGAAGAGAGGGCTATAACTTATGCATCTCGAAAGATAAATACACATGAGAATAATTACCCCACCCATGACCTCGAGTTGGCAGCAGTCGTTTTTGCATTGAGGATATGGAGACACTATCTTCTGGGTGAGCAGTTTACTCTATTCGTGGATCAAAAGTCACTTCAGTATCTTTTGACACAGAAGGATCTAAACATGAGGCAGAGGAGGTGGCTTGAATTTGTGAAGGACTACAAGTTTGATATACAGTATCATCCTAGTAAGGCTAATGTGGTGGAAGATGCATTAAGCAGAAGACCTACCGGAGAGTTGGAAGGAATTTGGAAGGTGAAGTTGAGTGAACTTCAACACGAGGATGAGATATCTAGAGCATACATGGCAGTTTTCTCTATCACTCTCGATAGTGTTATGCGGGTAGTTAGGGCACAGGTCGAGGACCCATTTTGTTAGGACAGAGTACGATAATTACAGGCCGAGGGGGCAGAGTCCTACTCCATCAGTTCATAGGGTGGACTACGGTTTAATGGTAAACTGATAGTACCCGAGGATGATGATTTGAGGCATGCCGTAATGACGGAGTTGCACGGGTCAAAGTTTTCGGTACATCCAGGTGGGGATAAAATGTACCAGGATATGCGACGACTATATTGGTGGTCAGGTATGAAACGAGACATTACAGAGATTGTCTCAAGGTGTGTTACATGTCATCTCGTGAAAGTTGACCATCAAAGACCTTTAGGGATGCTACAACCACTAGAGATTCCCGTGTGGAAGTGGGAGAGTATCTCGATGGATTTTATTACAGGGTTACTAACGTCGCAGAAGGGTCACGATTCCATATGGGTGATAGTAGATCGGCTGACTAAGGTTGCTCATTTCTTGTCGGTTCGTACCGATTATGATACAATGCGGTATGCGCAACTATTCATTTCGGAGATCGTTAAGATGCACAGAGTTCCTATTAATATTGTGTCTGACAGAGACAAAATATTTGTGTCACATTTTTTGCAGAGCTTTCAGGAGGCCATGGGCACCGACTTGCGGTTGAGTACGACGTATCACCCGCGGACAAACGGTCATACTGAAAGGGTAAACCAAATGCTGGAGGATATGTTGAGGATGTGTATCCTAGAATTTGGGGGAGGATGTGAGCAATACCTTCCTTTGGTAGAGTTTGCATTTAATAACTCTTACCAATTCACCATCTGTATGGCTCCATTCGAGGCACTTTATGGGAGGCCTTGTCGTTCGCCTGCCTGTTGGTTAGAGGTGGGGGATAACAAGCTATTGGGACCAGAGATGATACAGGAGACTTCTTCCAAAATAGAGTTAATTCGAGGACGTATTCAAATATCTCAGGATAGGCAGAAGAGTTATGATGATGCCAGTAGCAGACACGTTGAGCTAGATGTGGGCGACCTGGTGTTGATTCGGGTATCTCCAATGAAGGGGATTATGAGGTTCGACAAGAAGGGAAAGTTAGCACCGAGAAATGTGGGACCGTTTCCTATTATTGAGAGGGTGGGACCGGTAGTTTACATATTGGGACTCCCCGAGCATCTTCAGCGAATACACGATGTGTTCCATGTGGCGTCGCTGAAGAAATACAAGAGGAGTGAGAGGGCCTTCTAGCATATTCCACTTGAGGAGATTGACTTGAAGTTAGATGTCTCGTATGAGGAGAGACCCGTGGCTATTCTGGATTATAGTGAGCGTAAACTACGATCCAAGGTGGTACCCTTAGTGCGAGTACAGTGGGGACATCCCAATATTGAGGAGTCTACTTGGGAGCGGGAGGAGGATATGCGAGAGCAGTATCCAGAGTTATTCACCGCAAGTATTTTTCTTAATTTCGAGGACGAAATTCCATTGTAAGGGGGGAGTATGTAATACCCTGTATTTATGCGTATTTAGAATTTAATTAATTGAGTTAATTGAGTAATTAAAAAAGGAAAAAATACGTTTTAATTTAAATTACATGAGTAGAGTAATTTGATGTGATGTATTAATAACTATGATTATTATGGCTATTAGATATTAATCAAGTGTTGGATACTGATTAATATGACGATTAAAGTTTACTAAGTGTGAAGAGTAAATATTGAAAGTTTATGTGTACGACATAACGATTGATATGAACGTACTTGAGTTTACCTCAACCGAGTGTCACGCGTAGAAAAAATTTAAGGTGAGATGAGAAACATATTTTTAAGAGACTCAAATGATAATTTAGAGGCCACAGGTGATTCCGAAAGGGTCGAATTAGTCAAAATAGTGTACCCGGGGGTACTAGTCGAGTGCCGGGTCATTTTTGGACTAAACCGGGACCATACGAGGGCATTTTGGTCTCTTGACATTTAAGGGTGAGAAGACCTACGAATTTTATAACCCTAAGTCAGATTATAAGAGTTGGCGGCTATGGCTAGAGAGAAGAAAAACACATCATAGCCATTAGAGAGAAGCGATAGACAATTCCAAAGGCAAAAGAAAGAAGTGGGAAGGATTCAAAGGAGACTTTCACCACCGACTAGTTGGGAAGAAGGATTGAAGGAGAAAGACCACCAATCACCAAAAACAATCACGAAATCAGACTCTACCGAACAATAAGGCAAGTAGTTATTTGCAACATAAATTGAGTTATAATAACCATGTATAAGTTTTATGAAGAACATGACTTTTATGATTTTCTTGGAAACCAAGACTTGAAAATGATACATGATTGATAGGGATTGAATGTAGAACGTTTTAGACCTCCAAATGATTTAATTAGTATGTAATACCCCGTATTTCTTCGTATTTAGAATTTAATTAATTGAGTTAATTGAGTAATTCAAAAAGGAAAAAAATACGTTTTAATTTAAA
Source organism: Sambucus nigra (assembly GCA_949130495.1). NCBI lineage: Eukaryota > Viridiplantae > Streptophyta > Magnoliopsida > Dipsacales > Adoxaceae > Sambucus > Sambucus nigra. Next base: position 350,281,930 of record OX422214.1, read on the forward strand.
TTACGTGAGTAGAGTAATTTGATGTGATGTAATAATAAATATGATTATTAAGTGATTAAATAATCATTATGGCTATTAGATATTAATCGAGAGTTGGATACTGATTAATATGATGATTAAAATTTACTAAGTGTGAATAGTAATTATTGAAAGTTTATGTGTACGGCATAACGATTGATATGAACGTACTTGAGTTTACCTCAACCGAGCATCACGCGTAGACAAAATTGAGGGTGAGATGAAAAACATATCTTTAAGAGACTCAAATGATAATTTAGAGGCCACAGGTAATTCCGAAAGGGTCAAAATAGTCAAAATAGTGTACCAGGGGGTACTAGTCGAGTGTCGGGTCATTTTTGGGCTAAACCGGGACCGTACGAGGGCATTTTAGTCTCTTGACATTTAAGGGTGAGAAGACCTACGAATTTTAGAACCCTAAGTCAGATTATAAGAGTTGGAGGCTAGGGTTAGAGAGAATAAAAACACGCCATAGCCATTAGAGAGAAGCGATAGACAATTCCAAAGGCAAAAGAAAGAACTGGGAAGGATTCAAAGGAGACTTTCACCACCGACTTGTTGGGGAAAAGGATTGAAGGAGAAAGACGATCAATCACCAACAACAATCACGAAATCAGACTCTACTGATCAATAAGGCAAGTAGTTATTTGCAACATAAATTGAGTTATAATACCCATGTATAAGTTTTATGAAGAACATGACTTTTATGATTTTCTTGGAAACCAAGACTTGAAAATGATACATGATTGACAGGGATTGCATGTAGAACATTTTAGACCTCCAAATGATTTGATATCATAAGAAACTTGATGATTAAATCGAATTTAAAATCTAGGTTTATGGATGAAAATAATATATTTTTAGGGTTCTTGAATAATAGGAAGATTTGAATTAATCTGGACTGAATTTAGAACAATGATGTTGTTTTTGATTGTTGGTAATCATCCCAGGGTATGTAGGAATGATTAGAAATCGTTAGTTACAAATTTGGTGAATTATAATGGGAGATGGATAATCAAAAATGGTGTAACCCGCATGAAGAAAACGATCTGGGCTTGTCACTGCTCGATCGATCAATCGACCATATTCCATCAATCGATCTAAGCTGAAGTTTTGAAAATTTTGTGGAAATCTCTCTTCATTTACCGTCACTTAATGGGAACCTTAGTGATGATATGTTATCTCTATAGGGACATATTAATTATCAGTAAGTGTACTGTAAGACTTCATTATAAATTATTGAGTGTAATATTGGGAGAAATGAAACGAAGGGAAGTAGCCGATTGAGTCGTGTATTGGGAATTTGGGAATTGAGTTACGGAACGAGTAAGGGTCGATTCCAGAAATATACCAGTAGGTTAGTGATAGATTAACTACTGAATTGAGGGAGGGGTAACTAGGACCCTTAGAGTAGTTTGAATACTCGAATGGACGCGATAGTGAAATAAATCGTGATTTAATAGGTACGGTGAATATAAGGTAAACAAATTTTGTGCAGGCATAATTTGATAGGTCGGGTGTGTACGTACTAAATTTCATGAATATTTGGGTTAAGATAATTATACCTAAATTAATTATGTTATGGTCGATGAGACATCCCAAATTAGCATAGAGTTATTATCTGTTTGGGGTCAATGAAAAAATGCTAAACCAAACCTTAAAACTGGTGTCACGATGAAAGAGTCCCGAACCAGAATATGTGTATATATAGATAGTTGGGGTCGATGGATCATTCCGAACCAACTCTCACCTCGGGTCGATGAATCATTCCAAACCAAGGGTCCTTATTGTGTGTGATAAGGACATATTAGTGATAACTAATATTTAGTACATGTTGTGTGATAAATGTATACCAGATGCATAATCTAGACATGAGATAGTAGATAATAAAATGGATTGATAATATCTTAGTAATAATTAAGTAGTGTGAAGTAATTATTATAAGTATAAGAATAACAAGATATGAGTAAGTTATTAATGTTTCTGATATATGGGATATGGACTATTAAAATACTGCGTGTATGTTATGGGGACTTAATGAGTAGATACGGACACTGGAGTATTCTATCCTGGTTAACTTGGGTAGCACAACTAGGTGGACTAAGTACCAACGTTAGGCGTGCACTATTGGAGAGACGTGAGGTAACTCTAAAGAGTGTTTGAAGTCTAAACATGTGTAATCAATAACTCATAATTGTGATAACTGCTTGCAAAATATTTTTAAAATGTTTTGAGTACTAACTCTTGCTATGTAAAATCCTTTCAAAAACCTTTTAGGTGCCCAGTCATAGGGACACCCAACATGACTTCATTCCAGGGATTTGGGAGTTATAGCACGTGTGGATGTTGCAGGGATTGTTTAGACGTTTCTCTTTTTCATATCTAGTGTAGAATCTCAGTTTTAGTACTCTCAGTTTGGTACATGTTGTCCAATATTTACATTTGCAGTTATTCTGATTTTAGATTTTGAGTTAGTTATTTTTAGCCGTGGTTTTCGGTGAGACTTTATCTCATTCAGTTATTGATGATGATTGGTTTAGTACTGCTTAAATTTTATTGTTCTGCATGAGTTGTTTATCTGTTTAAGGAAGATAAAATTTGGCACTAGATTAATTTCACTTAGGTGGTTAGTAATTAAAAAGATTTCGATAGTGATGATAAGAATGAACCATTTAAGAAACCAGTTTTAAATTAAATTATGGCTTGATCACCCAAGGTTTAATTAGGCGGGGTGTCACATATGTATGGCCTAGGGAATACTAGTAATACACCATTAGTGACCCCTATTGTGGGAGTAATCACAAAAGAAGCATCACCAGTAAAGAAAGAACCTTTCATGTAGCCACTTACCTGGGTAGAAGATATAGTGGCCAAGAAAGTTGAGGCAAAAGATCCTTATTCAAACACGGTCACTCTTAAACAAGCAAATTAATTTCTCTCGTTAAACAAAACTGCATCATCTTGTCTTTGCGAGGAGTTGAAAAATCATTGTCCTGAAAGTCTCAATGATTTATCGTAACCCAAGGGATACATCCTACCAAAGTTCATTAAGATCAATGGAAAGGGCGAGAACCCCAAAGAAAATTTCAAATGGTTTGCGGAATAACTTAGGGTTCAATGTAATAATAAGAACTTGAGGCCAAGAGAATTCTTAAAAATCTTACTAGAAAATCCTACTCATGGTTTCTCACTTGACACGGAACAACATCCCTACGCGGTAAGAGATGCATAGGTAATTTCGTCAGAAATTCTTTATAGGAGAAGATGATGTCACTCTAAGGCATTTGAGACAAGAAGTTTATAAACCCAACAAGGATTTGATGCAATATAATAAGAACTTTAAATTAATATCTTTGGATGTGCATGAGGAAGGCACAAAACCAAGTTACTACAAGTATATATGGATGGGTTGCTCAAAGAGTACAATATTCATTTTATCAATGTGACTAGGGAAGGCACATTTTAAGAATTCACTCGAGCAATAAGGAATATTACAATAATCATAAAACCCAAACCTCAAAATCAAGTGAAGAAAATGCTCCTCAATAAGGAAGATTCCGGGTCATTGAAAGACAAAATGTTAATTAATTCTATGCCAATCCGAAAGGGAAAAAATGGACTAAAAAATCGAAGAATGGAGGAACTGGAAAGAGTAATTTTGAAAATGAGGTTCTTACATTTTTACCTTATGGTGTGTAAGAAACAATGTATTATTATCATGTGCTTGTAAGAGGAGTGGTGGGTCCACCCAATTTACTCGCTAAATCACCTACAGTAGATGACATAGACAATGCAAATATATGTAATTTACATCAAAGAGTTCAACCCTTAATGAAATATTGTTATTATTTTTGCAAGATAATCAACAATCAAGTAGCACAAGGTACTCTTCCAATTCCTTCTTTACAAGTTAACGAGAACCCACTAGTATCTCATTAATATGAGTCTACAACATGGTTTTTTCTCATGATATGGAGGATATGTGTACTCCATAGAGTGGAAAGAAAACCTTAAAGTGTGTGACGATTTATTGTGAGATCTGGTCAACGCGGATTAAGCATGAAAATAAGATGGGGATATAGACATTGAAGAAATGAATGCGAGTATAGTGTTCATGCCTGATCAAGGAAGTAATTTATAAGACGATGTTATTAGCAATGGACAAAATGAAGTGGTGATGGACCCAAAATGTGAAGAGATATCTAAAAGCCCAAAATGTAAATGGTTCTTTGACCAAATAAAAGTTAGAGAAGAAACAAGGGTAATGATAATTAAGAAGATTTTAGAAGCTATCCAAGATAAATGAAATCCTTCGATAAACAAGCATGGGAAAATTGGGAGCCTCATCAAATGATACACATCCCAAGTAGTATTTCAGAGGTTGATAGTCAAGTGCCACTCTTTAAAAATAGGCCACTATATGTGATTGCACTGGTAAGTGGTATTATCTACCCAAAAAAATTGCTAGATGGAGCAAAGTCGATTAAAATCATGCCCATTATCATGCTTTATGAAATAAGAATACATGCAGGAAAAATTATGCCAATTCTTTTAGTAATTTCAGGGTTTGACATTATAGGATTGCAATTGTAGGTCCCCATATTTAACTTTCAACAAAAACTTTTGCTTGAGTGGAATTAAGTTAATTATGAATATAAACCAATTTTCTCTTTTAAAAAACTCTTTTCAATTTTACCAAGTCCCACCAAATTGTAACACAAATTTACTTAATCAAATTTTATCTTGTTCAACCCTAAGGATGCAACTAGTGATTAAAGTAAGTAAAATAAAGTAAATAAATACTCAAAACACTAGTGTAGGAGGAAAAACCCAATCGGGAAAAAAACTCGGACTACCTTGTCCAGATAATCACCATGACAATGCTTTTACAAAGTTAGACGGTAGTCTTATACAATGAATCGATTCACCCACGAGACTTGATGCACCTCTGATCTTCTACCAATATTCACAGTTTCCATGTGTAAAGTAACCTTCTTGCATGATGCTCATCCACAGCAGTTGCCTCCATGAATGCCTTGGTATCCACCGATACGGCCTTGTATCGTCTATAATGTTGAGCACAAAAGTAACCTACTTCTCTTCTCCACAGCCAAACCAGCAATGTTCAAGTGTTGAACAAACCAAACTTGGTTCAACAAAGATCACATAGACACATGGTAGTGATAACTCATATCTTTGTAAACTCTAAGGATGTTTTATGATGAAAACACTTAGAAAATTTTAATTCTAAATCTTTTTAGTACTGCACACAGTTCGAGAAAAACTAGATCAACTAATTTATAACTATTTTAAGGCAGTGGTATCTCTCGTTCGAGCGAGATACTACGTCGTTCTAACGACATCAACTCTCATTCGAACAACATTATATGTCGTTTCAACGATAATGCTTAAATTAGAGTACAAAACAACTTAATCTCTAATCCATCCTTATCAGCTCTAAACGAAGTGTAAACGAGTAAAACACTTTTAAAACATTTTCTTTTAAAAAATAACATCCTTATTTTCATAAAATAAAATTTCGAGTTTCATTAACATTATCCATTCATACAAGAATGATCTCGGAATGCAATTAAACTTTGAAGATGGGAAAATTTCACCAATTGAACCTGGGCATAATTAATTCCTTGAAGCTTTGCCTCAATGTCTTGAATTAATATTTGATACGTCATAGTCTATGTGGAACCAAACAGTAACAATCTACTTATGAATTGAACGTGTTTTGTTCCGAGAATAAGTCAAAACTACATTAAGAGTCAATTGGAAATTTTGTCCTTACAAATCTCCCCCTTTGACTATTTCGGGACAAAATCAACACTGAAATGCCTAAGTCGGGCCGTCAAGCCATTTGACGCCTAAATCCCATCCCATAAAACCCAAAAATAAAATTACATCATTAGTACAAGATAAGACTTAAAAAGGATGGAATGCCAAGCATGAAACTGTCTCTGAATGTCTAAATGTGATGTAGACTTGAAATCTCAAATCTCTTTAAGCATACCTTCACACATGAAACAGACAATACCCAGTGAAGTATGAAGGTTCAAATGGTATAAATCAATATGAAAACACAAATCAGAATCATTTGTTATGTTAGTAAATATGAAACCACTTTGTGTAAACATGATACCAATATGTGCAATTGTGAAAAACAACTAAATTAAGATATCAAGTTCTACACACCAAAACTCACAAAACTCCCCATACATCATATATGTTTCTCCCCTTTTTTGTCTCGAATGTACAATCCGGTGAAAAGATAAACCAATCTAGAACAATATAATACCAATATGATTATATCAACTTGAAGAATATCTAGATAAACATGAAACAACCAACTAAAAATGATCAATCAATGAAAAATCAGTAGGTAACAAACAAATAATCCCCAAAAATATATCAATCAAAGCAAGTGTGAGTAAACTAACCAATGTAGTAAAAGATCAGATCTCTAAAAGAATACTGCATAAACAGAATGTCCAGAAGCAACCTATTACCAAAATTTAAACAAGATGCAACAGGGTACTGAAACAAAAAAGGTTGCAAAAGCCAGATGTCGCTTGAACGAGCCAGGGACATCGTTTGAACGAAATAAGACGTCTCTCGAACGATAAGAAATTTAGTTAGAATGACAGCTTCTTGCGACAATGGTTCTCACTCGAACGAGCTGATCAAACTATCACGGTTTCCCCGAAATATCTTATATTTTTGTCCGATGAATTTTTTTCATAAAAAACAGACTAGAAGGGACTCAAAACTGCGAAACAGTGTTTAAAAACAATATCTAAACTAAGCAAACTCAAAATAAACAATTATGAGATACATGTTAACATAGTACCGATGTGCCTAAATATGAACATGGAATTTATGGGCGAGAACTACAACAAATGAATCACAATTCCAACCCATTAGAATAATAAAGAAGCTCTAATTGATAGCAATCTATCATCAAACTTTATCTAAACAAATGTGACAATTAAAGTTCGAGCTTAATGAAATAAACAAACATCATGCACACAAATCTGAAATTTTGACGATTCTACAAACAATATAGTCATGACACAATTTTCAACGTTAGGATTCTTTGTGCAAACCCGTTTAAATTTTTAATCCATCCAAACTCCCTCAAATATACCATGTTCTCTTTTGAATGAACTTAACTAATTTGGCCCATTTTCGACATATGATTCTTTTAATTGCTTTATGATTTTTTTGGGCTCTCTTAAACAGTGGCTTTCACGACGAGTCAATTTTACACTATCGCAGCCCTTTCCCATCAACGATCATCATTTTTAAATTTAATCCTCACGGTAAATAGTTATTACATGCACACCTCTTCCTTAAGTCTACTTATGCATATATGACAATAGAGATAAGAACGTCTCACCAAACTCAAATATACATGAGTAGACAAACATCCATATAAACTTTTGTATGCGTGCAATCATGGCATATTCATAAAGTCAAATCAAAACGCATAATAAGATCATTCTAAGCGTAGATAATAATGACCAAATGTCCCATCGACATGGATAATGGAAGCAAAGGGGGTCAAAGCACACCAATATGCCATATCAAACATGTTAACTTACAACACAAAAACAAAACCGAAAATCTTTTTGCTTTTTCAAAATATTTTGATTCAAATAAAAGCAATTTTTTTTTTATGTTTTTCTCAAAATTTGTCAAAATAAAAAATCTCTTTTTTTTCAAATAAGATGCAATAAATGAAAAATATAATACAAAATGATAAATATGTCATAATACTAGCAAAGTATATATCATGAATGCAAAGACTAGAATATGACAGACAAACCATGCATGCAACTATCCATAAGTAATAAGAAGTGACGAATTATGTGCATGCATGTGAGAATAAACCAACGAAGCATTAGTCATCTCCAAAACGGACATTCAAACCCAAACCGGTGTATACCTAAGCAAACAAGTTTTGGGAACTGACAGGATACTACATTTAAATTTTCTAGGGTCTTTTCTAAGATTGAAACAAAAACGTCTAAGGTGACCTTTCCTACCACATTGCGAACATGTGAACACACAATGAGGAACGGGAGATTTCTCCTGACCTTTTCTAACACCCTCGGATGTGGTTGATGATCTAAAGAACACTATGGTTTTGGCTTTTACATTCGAACCACTAGAACAAGATAAGCTGCTACCATAACTACTCGAATTAGTTAAATCATTTTTTAACTTCAAAACTTTTGACTCAAGCAAATGATAGACTCCTCAAACTTTCGCGATTCTTTCTTTAGATTTCAATTACCCCTAGAAGGTTATCTCTCTCCCCCTCAATATAAGGAAACTTATCCCTAAGAGTCTTGTCACCTTGAAATCATTAACCAAACTATTTTCATTACTAGCATAAACCCTTGAATTTTTCAAATTTTGTAACTCTTTCTCTAAAACAAGAATTTTATCATCACTCTTCTTTAAGGAAACTTTCAAAGATTCAAAATTATTATATAAAGCTCCAAACTTCTCATGAATCATATCTCCTTGAATTTGAAACGTTTGCACATATTCAATCATATTTTAAAAATAAGAATTTTCTTCCTCCAAAACATTAATTCGTTTTGCAAACTTTATATTCAACAGATTTAATTCTTTAATACTTTGAGAATCGATCAAGAGAAAAATAAAAGCATCAAGAGAGATAAACAAGTAATCACCGAAATAGAAAAAAGGGATCCAATGAAATAAAAATATGTTTCCTTCTCTGATACCAATTTGTAGGTCCCCGTATCTAACTTTCAGCAAAAATGTTTGCTTGAGCGGAATTAAGTAAAGGCTGAATACAAGCCAATTTTCTCTTTTGAAAAACTCTTTGCAATTTTACCAAACCACACTAAATTATGACACAAATTTACTTAACCCAATTTTATCCTGTTTAACCCTAAGCATGCAACTAGTGATTAAAGAAAGTAAAATAAAGTAAAGCAATACTCACAACACCGATTTACAAGAAAAATCCCAATCGGGAAAAAACCTCGGATGCCCCAGGCCAGACAATCACTATGACAATGGTTTTACAAATTCAGATGGTAGTCTTATACAACGACTTCATTCACCCAATAGACTTGACGCTCCTCTAATCTTCTACAAATCTTCACACTGCCCAAGTAAAAAGTAACCTTCTTCCATAATGCTCGCCCACAACAGTCACCTCCATGAATGCCTTGGTATCCACCGATACAGCCTTATGTCGTCTACGATGTTTAACACGAAAGTAACCTTCTTCACTTCTCCACCATAAAACCGTTAATGTTCAATTGTTGAACAAATCAAACTTGGTGCAACAAAGATCACATAGACATATGGTGATGATTACTCAGATCTTTTTAAACTCTAAGGATGTTTTATGGGGAAAACATTTAGAATACTTTGTGCAAAAATCTCTCTAGATTGTTAACTATTTTTCGTATTACACACACTTCGAGAAAGACAGGAACAACATTTTTATAATTATTTTAGGTCTGTGGCATCTCTCGTTCGAGCGAGATACTACTTCATTCTAATGATAGTAGCTCTCGTTCGAACGAAATCGTATATCGTTTGAACGATAGTGCCCAGATTAAAGTCCAAACCAACTTAATCGCTAATCCATTCTTATTAGCTCTAAACGATGTGTAAACAAGTCAAACACTTTTAAAATATTTTCTTTTAAAAAATAACATCCTTATTTTTATAAAATAAAATTTCGAGTTTCATTAACATTATGCATTCATACCTGAGTGATCTCGAAATGCAATTAAACTTTGAAGACGAGAAAATCGCACCAATTAAACTTTGACATAATTAATTTCTTGAAGCTTTGCAGCAACGTGTTCAATTAATCTTCAATACGTCATAGTATGTATAGTATTGGACAATAAAAATTTACCTATGACTCAAACATGTTTTGTTCTGAGAATAAGTCAAAACTGCCTTAGGACTAAATTGAAATTTTTTTCCTTAGAAATCTCCCCCTTTGACTATTCCGGGACAAAACCAACAGTGAAATGCCTAAGTCGTGCCGTCAAGCCGTGTGATACCTAAATCCCATCCTATAAAGCCCAAAAATAAAATTACATCATCAGTATAGGATAAGACTTAAAAAAGATGGGCCGACAAGCATGAAACTATCTCAGAATGTCTGAATGTGACGTAGACTTAAAATCTCGTCTCTCTTTAAGCATTCCTACCCACATGAAATAGAAAAATACCCATTGAAGTATAGAGGTACAAATGATATAAATCGATATGAAAACTCAAATCGGAATCATTTGTTATGTGAGTAAATATGAAACCAGTTTGTGTAAACATGATACTAATATGTGCAATTGTGACAAACAAGTAAATCAAGATATCAAGTTCTACATGCCAAAAGTCACAAAACTCCCCCTACATTAAGGACATCTCTCCCCCTTTTTGTCTCGTATAGACAATCCGGTGACAAGATAAATAAATCAAGCACAATATAATACCAATATGATTAAATCAACATGAAGAATAACTAGATAAACATGAAATAACCAACTAAATATGATCAATCAATGTCAAATCAGTAGCTAGCGAACAGATAATCATAAAAAATATATCAATCAAAATAGGTGTGATTAAACTAACTGATGCAGTAAAATTTCAGATCTCTAAAAGAAGAGTGCATAAATAAAATGTCCAGAAGCAACCCAATACCAAAATGTAAACAATATGCAGCAGGGTACTAAAAAAAAGGTTGCAAAAACCAGACGTTGTTCGAGCGATAAGTAATGTCGTTAGAACGACATATTCTCACGATAGTAGATCTCGCTCGAACGAGTAGATCAAAGTAGCACAGTTTCCCAGAAATATCTTATATTTTTTCCCAATGATTTTTTTTTCATAAAAACATTCTGGAAGGGACTCAAAGTATATGTGTACAATGGGATAAGGTGATATATTCCTATGGGTAAGGTAAGCGTAATGCATACTCTTACAAATCCCATGTCATCAATGCTCCCATGAGCTACCAACTCTAAGTTGGAAGGGTTTGGATGCCCACCTATGGGATTATGACCTCCTTATTCCACCCCTATATATTCCATCAATGTGAAAAAGCTAATATTTGAGGAACAAAGGTTATCATTGAAGCCAAAAAATGCCTTTCTTCGTGGAAGAAGTTCACATGGTAGATGAGACATTTTACACTGAGTTAGATGAAGAAAAGAATGCTCGCTCGATAAAAGATGTTGAAGAACCATGATTAGCTCATGAAAAAAATTAGTCAAGGAAGCCCATATATGATAGGCTGGGGCCAATAGTGGTGCCCACATAAGAAAGGAACAAAGGAAAAAGTAAGGTAGAAAAGAAAACCAAACCTGGTCTAACTTATAAAAAGGTGGTCATGCCTAATGGTAAAGTAATATACCATTTGTAATGGTGTGATCAAATAATGTTTTGGCATGAGAATGTTGAACTTACACCAGAATGCTTTATGATCGATAACTCGCATGTACTTGAGCACATTCATGAGGCAGAGGATGCTCCAAATGGCTTACAAGACGGACCAAAAGAATAGTTACAAGAACTTAAAGAGTTCAATTTAGGATAATATGGTGAAGGCGATCGACCCATCTTCATATCCAAAATCTTAAACCATAAACAAAGACAAGAAATTGTGTGATTACTTATAGATTTCACTGATGTGTTTGCCTATAAGTACACAAAGATGCCAAAAATATATCCTGCTGTAATTTCTCATAAATTAAACATATTTCCTAACACTTTGGTTGTGAGATAGGAAACTCAGACCTAAAATGCATAGTTAAATTTATGGATAAATTGGCGGTAGAGAATCATATCATATTGAGTTTCACTAAACCTATCCAACACCCCATTTTCCTTTCGAGCTTTGTTCCACTATCCAAGAAAGACTAGACATAAATTTAAATTTGTGTGGATTTCAAAGACTTAAATTGCGCATGTCCAAAATATGACTTCCCACTATCGAATATAGACAACCCGATATATGTTACTAATGGCCATGAGATGTATAGTTTTATGTATGGTTATGTTGGGTGAGAGCTTTTATGATTAAAATTGAGATAGAAGAAGGATATTCAATAAAACTTTCTTGTGAAGTCATGACATGGTTTTCCTTACAAGTTCAAGTTTGGATATCAAATACAATGCTTAAGGTCTATGTGAGAATTTATTTACCAAATAGAATACAATAAATTCTATCTTCAATATTAAGGTGATTTAATCTAAATGCAAAATGATAAACAATATAGCACAACACATGGTGTATGCAGAAAAACCCTGAATAAAAAAAACTTGTGCCGATAGAACAACAAATTTACTATGGTATAGTTTTACAACTAGAAGAAATAAACTTACAACCCTCATGATACTATAACTGACTAGACATTCTTTCCCGCCATATCCTATGTAGAGAGAACCAATAGATGGATAGTACTATAAAATCGCACCTGGTTTTGGTCCGCAACTAATGTCGTCAAGTCCTTTGCATACTGAATCTCTGGTAATCAATGATCATCTATGAGGGCCAGTTTACCCCTAACTCTAGGAGTTAGTTTAACACTTATGATAATTCCATACTTCCATTTTTGGAACGGGTACGAACGACGATGCATGCTCTGGTAAGGAGTGGCATCGCCTAATCAGCGAGTCAAGTAGGGTGTTGGAGGAAATATAGGCAGGTTTTGATAGGTTTGAGAGAGTGTATGGAAGTGATTTGAGTTGGGGGATCAAATTCAGGGTTCTCTTCTAGGAAGATGGCATTGGGATGATTTGGGAGTGGGATGTGAGTAGTGTTTGGCTTAGGATTGGCTGGTGGGGAAATGGTACCCCGATCAATTAGATCATGGATAATGTTTTGGAGGTGAAAGCATTAGTCGCTTGTATGGCCAGCGGTTTGGTGAAAGGAGCAATGGGCATCTGCCTTCAAGTTTTTTGGGAGTGGATTTGGCAATGGCCGAGGATCCAAAGGTTTGATAAGGTTTCGGCTTCGCATGGCTTGATAAACTCTGGGGAGGGGATCATGGAGATCGGTGTATTCCTTTCAGACTGGGACAAGGAGAATTTCTGGTGCCCATAAAGTGGTTGGTTGATAGATGTTATTGATGGTTGAGACTGCAGTACTAGCAGGTTTGTCATATATTCCGGGAGTTAACTGCCTGGACACTTTCTTTGGTTCAACCTCTGTTTTAGCAAGACCTTCCTCAATTTCTACTCCTACTTCTCTGAGATCTCGAAAGTGGGGATAGTATTTCCCTCCCATCGTTGCTCGGATATGGGGCAAGAAGTTCTTATTCACTATGCTGACTTTTTCTTCCCTGGAAGGCCGATTGGTCATGATAGCTACTTTTTCCCTCCATCAGGCTATAAAGTTACTGACTGATTCCCCAAAGTTCTGTTTGAGAATCTCTAAATCACGTCCGTTGACCTCAAGCTCTTTGTTGTACTTGTAGTGCGACATGAATTCTCGGGCCACATCCTCCCAGCTACGGATTTTAGACTCCTCGAGAAACAAAAACCATCGAAGAGAGATATCCTTTAGAGTTTGCTTAAATAATTGGGCCATCACCTCTTCAGAAGGCCCTAGGAGAGTCATGGCACGGTGATAACTGTGAAAATGGATGATCGGGGCCCACTTCCTCTGAATTTCTCAATATTCAACATCTTGAACTTCTCGGGTAACCTCGCCTTTGGATAAGGATGCAAGTGGGTGTAGTCCATGTAATTTATGGAGATTCAGAATTGGTCGAACTTCTTAGTTAGCATCTTGAGATCTTCTTTGACTTTGTTCAACTACTCTCCTTTCGGATCAAAGATCATAGGCAAGTTAGCCCCAGGCTGGGCAAGGTTAGGAATAGGAAGCTGGGCAGGCGATGACCCATTAATAAGAGGGACACGGGGAGCGTGCTGATATTCTTCTAGAACCCAAATAGGCTCGGGTGGGCCCATAGCGCGAGGGAATAGGGCTTCGGGCTCTTGAGGAACAGGAACCTATTTTCGTTGCATCTCTCAAACCTCAGTCTGGAGGTTGTCAATCTTGGACACGAGCTGAGCTAAAACTTCCATCAGATCCGGTTGCACAACGGGTACTTGGTTTGTGTTTTCCATGGAAAGTGGATGGATATCGAACTCGGAGGAAGTAACAGGGGAACGGACAGAACTTCGAGGTGATTTGACTGAAGATCGAACCCAATAAGGAGTTAGGCCAAGGGTGTGCGATCGACCTGAGAAGGCAAAAAATGGTATTTCTGTTTTAGAAAAGGAATGAGAATATTTCTGACACTTTTTTGTAGATTGAAAGACAAAATATTTTTGGATTTTTGATAAAGAAGGGAGAAATGTTTTGGGGTTTTTGATAAAGAAAGGAGAAATATTTTTTTTTTTTTTGCATTTTTGAACAATAAAGATGGAGAGTTTTTGAATTTTTGATAAAGAAAGGAGAAATGTTCTATTTTTATTTTTTTAGGAGACGGTCTTGGCATGATTATTATGTTCTCACTTATATTAAATTCTCCTAAATGAAAAACGTAATGCCGGAGAGGACCCGAGCCTAGAAAAGTTGGGTTTGTAACATATGCAAAGCTATGGATGGACTTGTAACCAGGCTCACGGGCAGGGTCCCATTTTAAAAATGCACGAAAATTTAGGCGACGGACCGACTCGAAATTTAGGCAGAGTTTCGGGTTCAAACTGGCAATATAATATGTGTGTCCTAGGCTTGACACCTATATGCGGGTATGCAGTTCGTCGGGTGAATCGAAAAGGGTTCCCTCTTTTGCGTGACTTCCACGATATACGTTTTTCTTTTGCGGGAAATCGGTACATGTTTACAAGCCCTTTGATATACCTGAGTGAACGTGAATTGCCTCACTATATACCTCGTAGGGATGGTAAGTGTGAGAGCGAATTCGATATACTCGGCGTACGTGAATGAGTTCCCTACGATATACCTCCCGTCATGACTTCAGTCAAGCAGTATGATGTGGGGTAACCGTTCGATATACGTCGAAGGTACTTGGCCAATGGAAGATGAGAGTCATATCGCTTAGGCTAACTGCGCCCTGTCGGACCAGTGCCCATCACGAAGTGACCCTCCAATTACTGGACAAAATTTGGTCAATAATGATACTCTTTGGTGATATCGTGTGAATCATGCATGATCCTCTTATTAGTATCTTATGATGAGAGTGTCTTTCTTGATCATGCCCAACAGGGAGCAAAGTATGAGTACCAATGGCATACCAAGTATGGGTGATGCGTGCAACATGAGGATATATGTGATCCTAGGTGCACGTGGTGTGAAGTGTACATGGAGAATTTTTCTACAAGTGTATGAATAGAACCATAAGTATGGGGTATACATGAAAAAGGGGAACATGAAAAATGGGGGAAAACAAGCATAACATCCATGAAAATAGAGTCTAGCCCTCAAAATCAATACTCCCCAACAGAGTCGCCACTATAGCCATCCTCGGATATACCCCCTCGCAGCGCGATGGGAGAGGATCCCTCTAGGTCTTGCGTGTCACTCTCGGGCTGACATCGGTGAATGAGGTGAAAAATATAGAGAGATAGAGTCGCCAGTCTATTTTACTCAAAATAGATAAAAGAAAGGGAGCCATCCCGAAGGACAGCATCCAAGGCATACTGATGCATACGAAACCAAAATGATTCGAAAAGGGTCTGGAGGCTAAGTTACGAAATAGGAAGGTGTTAGGCACCAATTCCGCCCTTATGGTTTCTCATGGGTTGTTGATGTTTTCCTTTATTTTCCCAATGATATGTGTGCATGTGTAAATGTAGTGGAGATAGGGATCATCGACTTGTATCATGGAAGAGAAAAAGTGCGTCATCTATAGGAATGTTCCTAAAAATAATATTAGAAAATAGGATTTAAGCGATTATCCTAGCGTCTATCATTATAGGGGAATGATAACTCATGTGGAATAATTTGCCATTGAGAACAAATATATATACGTGAATACATAGAATTTGAGAGAATTAAGTCTAAAGAATATACAAAAATAGGAAAATAGTAGAAAAAGAACTCGAGACATAGCCTATGGCGGCATCAAAGTCCACGTAGTTCGTATGAAAAATGAGGGGTGGGATTTATCCCATAAATCCAATCAGGGACTTCTCTTGTATGTGTGTGTGTGTGTGTGTGTGTGTGTGTGTGTGTGTGTGTTTAAAAAAGTGTTTAGTTGTGAGAAAAGTGTGAGAATTCCCGTTTGGAATTTATGAGCAAATCCTCTTTTTCTTATTTTTTTTAAGATTTTATTTATATGAAAATAAGAGATGTGCAATAGTACTAAATAAAAAGTATATTAGGATATGTGAGATGAGAGAAAAAAGTTTTAAGTAATAAAATAAGTTAATGCTAATTTATGAGGATTTAAGGAGAGAATTGAGAAAATTAGATCATCTTGAAGATCTTGAGCTCGATCTTGAATGTTGGAGAGCAGCCCTTGCACTTGGATGATGATGGAGGGTAGTTAATTCACCAAATTTTGTGAAAAGGATGATGAAAAGTGAAGGTTGGAAAGGGATTTGGATGTGGAAATCACACTGACTTCGAGAGAGGTTTTCTGGATTCGCTGAGAGTGATGTATTTAAGATCTGGGCTCCTTTTTTGCAATGAGGTAAAGCCTGCCTTTTTATAGGCCTAGGGCATTGACGATCGGCATAGCCTTGGTCCTGCCAATCGGTAGGTGCATTTAGGCACACTACCGATAGGCAGGGTCTGGGACCTACCGTTTGGCAGTCTCTTTCAGGCTCGTTTGGAAAATCGTCCGCTGAGCGCAAACCGTTGATCCAAATCGCGCACGGGGTAAATTATTGGAAATTTAATTAAAAGACCTTTAAAAGTCCTAGGACTGCTCTCGGGTTCGGGAGTTGACTTTGGGTCAAATGTGGCTCGAAAGTGCTCGTTGGTCCTTTGGATGGGGAAACTTTGGCACAAACGGATCCTTCGTCCGTATGGTAAGTCAGAATCACACACGGGGTGTACCATTGGAAATTTTAGGAGATGTAATTCGACATTCCAAAGAGTTTGACCTGGTTCAAGGAGTTGACTTAGGTAAATCGGGCCCTGGAAGCATTTGATGACCTCTCAGAGTAAAACGAATAGTTCGTCCGTACCGTAAGTCAGAATCACGCACGGGGCAGACCGTTGGAAAGGGGTTTCAGTTCCCTTTGAAGATTCATTTAGTATCGATCGAGATTAAGAGTTGACTTTGGTCAAATGGAGTTCGGGAGCGCCCGGTGGCCTCCTGATCAGGTATCGAGGGAAAATGGGTCGTTCGTCCACATGGTAAGTCAGAATCGCGCACTGGATGGATCGATAAAAAGGGAATTCAGTTACCTTAGAAGATTCATTCTGTAAGAGGGTACTTTAGATTATATATGGAGGCATAACCCCTATTGAGTATGGTAATGACAAGTTAGTTGGCCAAAGCTTTGGATAAATGACAGAACATATAAACATGAACCCAATGAAGATAGACTCAGCTTAGGCTCACAAAGTCTCTCATGTATAACTCAGGGAATAATAATGAACTTTAGAAGTGGCTTAGCTAGAGGGAGAGAGAAGTAAGCATCCTAGATACACCTTGGTAGGCAGGTAGAAAAACACAAAACACCCTCAAGAATCTCTGTCCAGTATTAAAAGCTTTGTAATAAATGACAATGGTGGTGAGTAAACTCTCTGGTTTTGCAATAACTTCTGAACTCTCCAAAAGTCTCTCTCCCCTCCTCAAAGGGGGTTGGGGTCCTTAAATAGCCCTCCACACCACCCCCGAGGCAAATCAGTCATTAAAACTATGAAAAAACATCCCTCATACTTTATGTCACAACATTAAATGCCTGATGCACTTGTTGTCTCCACGTCATAAACATTAAATGCCAAGACATGCTTTTTGCCTAACCACTGTGTGTCAGGGGGCTGTTGTCGCAGAGGTGGCTCACCAACTTCCTGACAGCCCCAAATACCACGGTGGTTTACTCAAGTGCAGGCCTGACATTGTTTAACTGGATAGTGACATCACCTACAGTAGATGTGACATTAAGTAGAGGGCTATTTGGTTTATAACTCAACGCCCGATGGAACTCTAAGCTGCTCCGCTTGAGGTTCCACGGTCAGGGTCCTTCGATGTTCTACCAGGTGCATCTAGTATGGTCAGGACAAGCCCCAACGGTTCCTTACTTCTCAAACCTCCAAACCAGGTCCCTCTAAAGTTCCCACGGTGAGGTCATTCGATAGAGCATGAAAGCTCTCCCAGGCCCTGCCAAGCCTGGTCTCTCGCAAGTACCGTTTGACCTCATACAAACTCTTTTGTTATTATCGTTATGTCATTACAACCGTTAAAGCTTACAGTTATCAATAATGAAAATACAATATGACTAATACAACAAGCTAAAATATGAGCTGCTACGCCGAGCTTCCTTGCTGAGTTGCCACGCTTGAGCTACCTCGGTTGCATAATCTCAAACACTGTTGCTAACTGGGGATTTGTCCTTAATGTCAAGATTACCTTCAAGCCCCCTCTACATTTGCCCCCTCGTGGAGGGATTTGTTGGAACAAGAAATGTCTACACGAAATGTCTCAAACCGATGGACTTCTTCTTCTTCTTTTTTTCTTTGTGTGAAAATATTCAAGCCTTTTTCCTTTATGCAGAACCGTTGGGACATCTTCTTCGTTGGGTCTTTAAGGGATAAGTCTGACAAGATATTTTGTTGGCGCCAAAACTCAAGCTTGTATAGGAAGGCAACGATTAGTGTTCCCTAGACGTCACTTCATTAATGAGGTGGAGCAGTCCTCTCAACTGTCAAAGTACTTCCCAAGGTGCCATGTGTTCGTGTGAAATGATTATAGGAGGCCATGCACGTGCGAGGTATGGGAAATCTAAACGCCAAAACTTGAGATTTTCAAACAGCCATATTCAAAATACTTTGAACCTTCTCCTTTGTTTTTTTCTTACTCTGTTATTATCTTCTTCCGACTGGCGTTTCTTTTTTTAGAAAGAGAGAGAGACTCCATTGTTGCAAGAGCTTTTATTCTTCACCTTCTGTACCACCGCTTGTGATCGTGTTTCTCCATTCTTGATCTCAATCCCTTTTTTCTCGAAGCTTTCTCTGTTACGGTTTCATTATTTTCCATGGCGTCTTCAAGCAACCCCACCGTGTTTGCCACCAGTGTTCCGTCTGCCACCACCACTGCTGCCTCCGCCCTGGGTGCTGCTCGCCAGGAACAACTGAGGTTTTACCGTCGCTCCCCCATTTTTGGGGAGGGTGATGACTTTGCTGTTGCCTGTAAGGCTGTCTATTTTTCTTCCAAGTTTGACGCCCTACTGTTGGGTGATGAGGACTAATAATTGTCTAAGTGGGGATTTTTGCCCCCAGAAGGAACTCTCAGATTTCGCTTGGAGTGAGGGGACTTTCCATGGTCCCATATTGATTTCGAAGCACCCGGGGGATCCCCCACGCACTTTGCTGCCTGGAACTCTCACATGCAGAGTTCCTATGCTGATGTCCTTACTAAGATCGGGCTGTAATGGGCTAGATGGTTTGGTGAGTTTACTCTATCAAAGAACAACGCTGCCCTTCCTGTCCTGGTCTCTCGATGGAATGTGGATACTCATACGTTCATCGCTGCGTGGGGTGAGTTTACTATAACTCTGGAGGACGTGTGCGAGCTCTTGGGCCTCGATGCAACAGGCCATGAGCCTTACACCGATGAGGCTCTTGATGCTCAAGAGACTGCAGATCGTTTGGAGTTGGATCCCATATGCCGAAGCTGCATCGGTTCTTCCAACAAAGCTACTTTTTACCCTTGATCAATTATTTCTTCAAGAGTGCTGGTGAAGGAAGTTCCTCATCAACTGCCCCTGGTCAAGGTACGCCATTGGAGCTTCCCGCTTACATTCTTGTGATTCTTTCCCGTTTCCTTTTGACGGGCAAGCCCAACGACCAGCCCCGAAGGGACCTTATCAACATGTCCCTTCGCTTAGCTCGAGGCATAAAGCTTCCCCTGGCTGTAATTGCCTTGGGATCCCTGTACACCTGGTTGGATAGGGATTTATTTGATATGGAACGCTCTATTGGCCGTTATAACTTGGCCAATTTTGCCAACAGCGTTCTTCTGACCAGCTTTCTCTACTTCCGCTTTCCTGTCGTAGCGGCCAAGCCCAACAGTCCTCCTTCTGGTGAAACAATTTTGCCTCCTCAGTCTTTCATTTATCATAAGAGACAAAGACGAAAGGAGTTGATTTCTGTGATTGACCGTCTCGAGAATTTCGTTATGAGGCCCTATCAGGAAGAGGCCTTTTTTCACACTTGTGAATTTTTTCACCATGATGCCAGATTGTTACAGGACCCTTCTCCCGACATTGAGGATCCCTCGCTTGCCATGGTTCTTATGCTTTCTCCTGGATATCTGCCCTCCTACACCGAGTGGGGATACACGAGCGAGCATTATAATCCCAACTGATGCAGCCGTCAGTTTGGGTTTGACCAGGGGGTGCCACGTCCAGTGTTTCAATCGTCAAACCCCAAGGTCTCCTTCGGCGAGGCATGCTCCTTATTTTCTTCGACTGCTACATGGGGGATATGTTCAACAATGGCTGGGCGTGTCACCATTCCCAGTATTACTAGACATGTTGATGTGACCCCTTTGTTTGCCACCAAGTATTGGCCGAAACAACTAGCTGAAATTACTGAGTTCGTTGAGGGAGAGCCGGTGTATCCTCCCATTTCTTCATTTTCTGCCCTAGAGTTGGGGCTAAAAGGCAACTCTGTACTTGGGATATAATTCCCCCTAAGTTCAACACACAAAGCACCTCCTACCGAGCTTCCCCCACTTTTCCCCATGGTCCCAGTTGCAACGCCAAGACCGAGGACTCCTGCTATTCCAAAGAAGGCTGCCCCCTCTACTGCAGCTACTACCCACGAGGGGGCTTCTCCACCACCTGCCAAGAAGGCAAAAACGGCCAAGAGTGGGTCATGAAAATCGAAGTCCCAGAAGCCCCAAACTCCCGTGGCGGCTCTTCCCATAGCCTCCGTTCCACCTCCTGTGCCTATTGAGATGGCTGAGCGTGTAAGGAGGGAGGCCCAAGCAGAACTAGACCGAATAAATGCCGAGTATCAACTGCATGTAGTCATTGTCCCTTCCTCTGTTGCTTTCCCCACGGTGGTGGTTGATCCTTCAGATCCAACAGCTAGGAGGAGGAAGAGCTCCAAGGTTCCTCAAGGGGTCAGTACTGGCGCCGCGAGATCAAGGAAGAAGACTCTGGGCACCAAGTCCCAGAAGAAATGGACTCCTGAGGTGCATTCCACTCCTGCCCCTTCTGTTGCTGCTACTCCTCCCTCTTCGCCCGTGGTCGTGTCTTCTCGTTCTCCTTCTGAATCAGAGGTATGTATGACTGATTTAGTTATTCCCCTCTTTTCTTAAGGAAGACTGTATTTTCTTATTTTTTCTTGACAACTGTGGTGCAGGGGATTGAAATGGAAAGACCAGACCCTCCTAGTTCTCCCGTGAGCCCTTTCGTGGAGGGACGTTTCACTGTTTCTCGTGCTGATGTGACTCCTCCCCGCTCCCCCGTGACGGGGCTTACCTATTCTCGTCGTTCAACCTCCCGACATGCGAGGGAGGTTGCTGAGGGAGGTGATGCTGCTGAGGCTGCGGGTGCCCCTTCGCCACCAGAGGTAATGCAACCCAAGACAACACTCTCAGTCCCCTCTGAATTACATACATCACCGGAGGTTCCTCTGCCCATTATTCTTGTTGATGATAGTGAGACCGAGGTATAATTTCTTCTACAAAAATAACCCTCACTAGCGTCCATTCGTTCCCACTCTTTTCTTTATTTGACTTGCTGAACCCTGAGATGTTTTAGGTGCCTCAGGTTGAAATATCCTCGTTGTTAGCAGGCGTTCTTCTTCCAATGATGTTGATGAGACCTCTGACTTCCGTTCCCCTCTTTAGTACCATAACCGAGGTAAGTAGTAAGTGGAGATACTTCTTTATATTTTCTGTGCTTATTCCTCTTTTCTAACACTTGCCCTCATGTCACAGTTTTCTCCTGATCTTGTACCACCTAGTTATCTTGGTGGTTCTACTGTAGCCAAGGCCCAGGTAGGTGCTTCTATCCGGCATAGTGGTGCTTATGCACCCCTTCGTGTTGGATCTTTGTTTGGGAGCCCGCCATCCTCTCTCGACAAACCCACTATTCTGACCCTAGTGCCTTATGTAGGTGAGGGAGTTTCGCCAATCGTTGAGGCTTCTGCGACCAGGGACCCCGTTGTTGTTTCTGAGGCAATGATCTCGCCCCCAACAGTTCCTGTTCCGACGGCTGCCACACTGACTCCCGTTCCTGCCCCTATAGTGACTAAGGTATTTTGTTAACTTTTGTTAAGATTTTTCATAGTCTCTATCCTGTAATTTTTCATAAATTTTTCTTAAACTTCACCTTATAATGATGACTAAACAATGAAAACACTTGTTAAGTTTTTTTCGTAAACTCCACCTTATAACGGTGACTTAACAACGAAAACGCTTGCTAAGATTTTCCATAAACTCCACCTTATAACGGTGACTTAACAACGAAAACGCTTGTTAATACTTTCCATAAAATCCACCTTATAACGGTGACTTAACAACGAAAACACTTGTTAAGTTTTTTTTTCCATAAACTCGACCTTATAACGGTGACTTAACAACGAAAACACTTGTTAAGTTTTTTCCATAAACTCCCCCTTATAACGGTGACTTAACAACGAAAACACTTCTTAGGTTTTTTTCCATAAACTCCACCTTATAACGGTGACTTAACAATGAAAACGCTTCTCAAGTTTTTTCCCATAAACTCCACCTTATAAAGGTGACTTAACAACGAAAACGCATGTTAAGATTTTCCATAATTTCATCATTTGCGCTATTTCTTTTCAGGTTGCTCGGGAAAATTCTCCCCCAGTTCTCTCGCCTGTAGGCTCGCCCTTCCGAGAACCTGATGTTTCAGAAAATTCTATTCATGATGATCAAGGTTCTACGATTGGTGCTGCACCCGAGAGCGAGTTTGGGTGCGAACTGCCTCTTCCTGACCTAGCTCCTCATGCGTTCTGCCTAATGGTGCTTCAGCAGTCTCCTCAAATGCCTGTCAACCATCGCTTGGTGATCGAACAACTGGTGAATCTCCACCCTGAGACCGTCACACCAGATTGCCTGCGCTCCAATATTCACGTGATGAGTCACAGACTTCAAGGCATGGCGATCTTTGTTACTGAAATTTCCAGTACCCCTACTGCAAGTGTTACCAGATCCCTTCTCAACCAATTTCTGGGTTTTCTGAAGGAGTTGGGGCGTGATGGTTTCCGTTTTGACTGGCTTATAACATATCTGAAGACTTTGAAGAACCAACAACTGATCAGCCAGAGGGAAGTGTTACGAAGCACCAGGAGGACCAGCATGCTGAGGAAGCTAGGTTATTCGCATTAGCTCCCCTTTTGGAAGCAGTGGATCAAGAGGTAAAGGATGCCGAGGAAGCTTTGTGCCTGGTCAAATTGAAGCTCGAGAGACTCCTGATCAAACATACACTAGTGCAAACAAGGTTGGAGGTTTCCATTAGCGCCCAACGGTCTTTCACGGCACCTTCTTCGGGCCTTCCTGGAGATTTTTTCTCTTCCTCAGATTTATGGTTTCTTTTAGACTAGTTACTTCTTGTATACAGATCCTTTACTGCTTTTATCTATGTAATTCTTGGGTGATAGTTCCCAACATAAATTTTGTGATGCTCTACTATTTATGAATGAAAAATATATACTTTTCAATCCCTTCGTGTGTTATGACTGTTGCTGTATGCTATAGAGTTTTGTATTTCTGCAATTCTTCTATTATGCTAAAAATATCACCCAAAACTTGTATATTTATAACAATAGCTAGTCATAACATCAGTTCAAACTTGGTTGTTTACACATCATAAACCTTCAGCCACTTATTGTTAATCTTAAATCGCTTGTCTTCCTCTAAATTCGAAATTAAACAATAACCTGAGTCATGAGCTTTCTTCACAACGAACGATCCCTCCTAGTTGGCTGCGAACTTTGGTAAAGGAAGTCCCCTGATGTGTTTCACTGCCGCTTTCAATACGAGGTCTCCCTCCACGAACTTCCTTGGTCTCACCAAGTTGTCATATACCCTGGAGAGTTGTTTCGTATATATTTGAAAGTATTGCCTCGAGTTATCTCTGTGTTCATCCAACGCCTCCAGCTTTACATGTCTACTATGAGGGAGCATGCTACTTCTTAAGGCATAACGAGCTGAGGGAACTTCCAATTCTACTGGAAGGATTGCCTCAGCCCTATAAGCAAGAGAGAACGGCGTGTATCCTGTGGGTTTTCTCTTGGTTGTTCGATAGGCCCACAAGACAGCTTGTATCTTGTCATCCCACGCCCCTGGAAAGTCTTCCATCATTTTGGCCAAAATATAAACCAAGGTTTTGTTAGTTGCTTCGGCCTGACAATTTCCCTTTGGGTATGCCACCGTTGAAGTGTGATGAATAATGGAGTACTTGTCCGTGAGCATTGTTACTTCAGAATTGACGAAGGGGGTCCCATTATCCGAGAGAATAACTTTTAGGATCCCAAAATGGCAAATGATGTATTCTCTGATGAAGTTGCTCACCACCCCAGCCGTTGCCCGTATGAGTGGTATTGCCTCAACCAATTTTGTGAAACATTCTGTTGCTACTAGTATCCATATCTTGCCTCCCGAAGAGGGGTGTATTTCCCCCACTAGGTCGAACGCCCAAGTATGAAATGGATAGGGGGTTGATAGAGAGTAAAAGTCTACCGATGGGGCATGGATCATATTCCCATGAAGTTGGAAAGCCTTGCATTTTCGGACAAACTCTGCAGAGTCTTTCTCCATCGTTGGCCAATAATACCCCAATGTCATCAACTGGTCATACAGGTTGGCCCCTCCTATGTGTGCTAGATCGTGCGCTTGTTTGAGGACCTCCACTGCTTCTTCCCTCGTGACACATCGCAAGGGCCTTTTAAAGTACCCCTTTCGATAAAGCTGCCCCTCCTGGACGTAGAACCTTGGAGCCCTTCACCTCAGACCCATTGCATCTATTTTCTCCGTTGGGACAACCCCCTCCTGAATGAAGTCGATGTAGGGCTGCCTCCAGTCCGTTTGAGCTTCAATAAAATGGCACTCAGTTGTTTCGAACAATAGCTGACACTTTTTGCATTTTCGTTGTAGCTCTGTCGCATCTTGCTTCATTCTAGGCCAGAAATACCCCTCCCTTTGAATTCTCCTATATAGAGGTATCTCAGTCGTTTCGCAGTGCTCCTCATGCGTTTTCCTCAATATTTGCTCGGCCTCCTCTGGGCTGACGCATCTTGACAACCATCCTCCTGTATTTCTGAAATAGAGATTTCCCTGGCATGTAAAATATTGGGCCAACTCTCCTAGCCGCATCACCCCCTCACCCGACTCCAGTTGCTTCTTAATATCTCTTCTCCAACCCACCTCTTCCTCCATCGGTAGTATTGACTGTACTACCGAAGGATCTGTCCTTCGTTGGATCACAATTATAGTCTCATTGGTTTTCATTATCATTTTCTGGGCAATAGTGGCATAGGCGTCTGGATGGCGGTTCATCATTCTGGGATGTCTCCTGATCTTGGTCCGATGGAACTGGTTGAGGAGCCTTTGAATGATTGTTCTATAGGGCGCCGGGCTCATGTGTTTCAACGCATATTCTCCATTTACCTGCTGAATTACTAAGTTCGAGTCACCCTTAATGCAGAGTGAATGAATTCCCCTCCGAAGAGCCTCTAGAAGCCCTAGTACCAACGCCTCGTATTCTGCCTCGTTATTAGAGCAAGGGAAATCTAGTTTGTAGGAAAGGAAAATCTCTTCCATCCCTTTTGAAAGAACAACCCCTGCTCCTCCCTTCTTTTCTGCCGAAGATCCATTGAGCTTCACCGTCCATTCTTCCTCGGTTGCATCCAGGTAATTGGCCTGCAAATCATCTCCTGGAATGTCTTCCCTAGGTGGCTCGAAGGTTCCTGAAGGGAAGATGGCCAATAGGTCGGCATATGCCTGGCTTTTGATTGTGTGAGGGACCACACATTTTAAGTCATATTCAGAGAGAATAAGGAACCATCTAGCTTCCCTGCCAATCAATATAATCTTTGCGAGTAAATACCTAATTGGGTTGCATCTAGTTACAATATTAATGGTAAAAGACAGCATATAATGCCTAAATTTTTGTGCTACAAAGACCAAGACTAAATAATGCCTTTCTAAGCTAGTATATCTAGTTTCTGGCCCATGTATAATTCTTCTGAGGTAGTAAATCGACCGTTCTTTCCCGTCTACTTCTTGTGCCAGCAGAGCTCCAACGGACCTCATGGTGGATGTAAGGTATAGCTGCAACGGAGCTCCCGCTTGGGGAGGAACCATGATTTGTGGTGATACGAGAAGCTTCTTCAACCCAACAAGGGACTTCTGGTGAACCTCTTCCCATCTGAATTTCGTGTTCCTTCGTAGCAGCTGCATCAGTGGGTGTGTTATTTCGGCCAATCCAGGCACAAATCTCCTAAGGTAGGAGACTTTATCGAGAAAACTTTTCAGTTCATTCGCCGTTCTTGGACATGGCATCTCCAAGATGGCCCGCTGTTTATCCTGGTCCATCTGTACCCCTTGTCGGTTAACCACGAAGCCTAAGAACTTACCACTTGTTACTCCGAAGACACACTTTAACGGGTTCATCCTTAACTTATACCTCATACACTGAGAAAACACCTTCCTTAAGTCGTTCAGATGGGACTCCTCCTTCTTTGATTTGATGACCAAGTCGTCTATGTAGAATTCCACAAATTTATGGAATAAGTCATGAAAAATGGCCATCATTGTTCTTTGGTACGTAGCCCCGGTGTTCTTGGGTCCAAACGGCATTACCTTGTACATGAAGTTGCCCAACGACGTTCTAAATGCTGTTTTCTCTGCGTCAGAGGGGTCCATCTTGATCTAGTTGTACCCCACATATCCATCCATGAAGCTATAAATCTCATGACCAGCCGTGGAATCTATCAAACTGTCGATGGAGGGTAGGGGAAACTCATCCTTGGGGCAAGCCCTATTCAAGTCTCTGAAGTCCACGCAGATCCTTATTTGGTTTTTGTCTTTCTTCCCCACTGGCACAATACTGGATAGCCAGAGGGGATGTTGTATGGGCTTGATAAATCCTGCTGCCAATAAGCATTGGACCTCTTCTTTAATCTTTAAATCTATTTTAGGATTGTAAGTTTTTGTTGCCTGCTTCACCGGAATAGCCGAAGGCATCATGTTCAACTTGTGGCAGTTCACTTCCTCATCCAGCCCCTTCATTTCAGTGTACTTCCATGCGAAGACATCTATGAACTCCCGAATCAGGTCAACCAAGGCTTCTTGTTTCTCCTTAACAATATCTTTCGAGATAAAGATAGGCCTTGGATCTTCCCCTTCCCCTGCTAGGTTTAATTGCTCCAACTCTTGTGCCTGGGGCCTTGGTTGGTCTGCCACGTAGTCTGGTTCTTCGGTGACATCTTCTACGAACTCTTTTATGTTGGAGTTGTTTATCACCATACACTGCCCCCGTTGATCCACTAAAAAACACTCATATATCGGGTCAACCTCATTGTTAGTCTTTTCGGATGCCCGTTCACACCATTATAAGCGGTACACCACTTTTCCCTCTTCAGTGACAATTTTCTTGCATTGCCTGCTGGTAGCTGTTGCTACGGCCTTTCTCTGGAAGCCTCAGTGATTCTTTCCCCTGAAAAATGACTTAACACGCTTTGTCGTTGGACCTCATGCTCGCCTGGGTCTGTCCTAGGCCTCATCTTTTCTTTGAGCTGCTTCGAGATGTTCTGGGGTCGAGGGACCGCCCGATATGTTTCCTCGATCCTCCCCCTTCGCCAATCTCATTTAAAGGTCCCATTCTTTCTCTAATCGAGGGGACCTATGCTCCCTCCATTCTTCTTGTTAGAACCTGCACGTCCTCTTCGATCTCTGTATAAAAGGATGCATCCACCAAGTGTGCTTCTTCGATAGCGAAAGGCCTCTTAGTTGCCCTAATAGTCACTTCTGTCCCCTTGATATTCGCCTTAGCACATTGATGGTACGTTGAGGGAACTAACCCTTGGTTGTGCATCCATACTCTTCCTATTAATAAATGATAGGAAGTTGCACTTTCTATTACGTGGAACTTGATAAGGGAACTCAGGTTTCCCATTACTATCCCCACGTTTACATACCCGATGGATTTGGAAGATTGATTATTGTAGCCCGAGATTACCAAGGGCATGGGAACCAACCTTTCTTCAGGAATATTAGCCGCGTGGAAGGAGTTGATTGGCATAATGTTGATGGAAGCACCCCCATCCATAAGAGTCCATGCAAAGCTAACCTCGTTAACACTGGCGGTTACATACAGATGCCTATTATGGTGGAACCTTACAGCTCTATCCGCATTGCTGAACGTTACTTCTGATAGGAACTTTTTTACCAGCCTAGGCATGGGTCCCCTCCATCTTAGCAAGGGGACTGAATTTCTCCTAGCAATATCTAAGATCGCCTGAGTTATCTCCATTCTGCTCTCTTTTGGGATTCCCACTAGGTTGAAGAACCAAGTGAACTTTGGAGATTTTGAAACTGCGCTATATTCTACAACTGGGTCTGTTTCCTCACCCTCAATGCTGTAGGCATCTTCTACGTCCCTAGCACTTGCTTCATCATAAGCTAGAACTACGTTAGCCATTCCCCTGGTACAATGCTCCAGTGCCTCACCGAACTCCTTCATCGTTGCCCCTTCTCCCTCCCATTCTGCCTCCTTATCGTAGGCTGTTACGAGATTGGCCCCATGTGCCGGGAGTGGGTTATTGTTAACGTTCTTCGGGGGGATTTGTAATGTCCCCGCCTTCATGTACTTGTCGATGATTCTTCGCAGCGTAAAGCAGCTTTCTGTTGGATGCTGGACTTTTCGATGAACCCGATAATATTTGGGGTCAGCCCTAGTTGTTGCGTCGGGCTCTTTCACCGGAACACCCTTTGGTTCGTAAACCGTTCCTCCTTGGACCATTGCGTTATAGCAACCCACAGCCTCCTCCATCGTACAATGAAATGGTGGCGGGTCTTCTCTATCTCTTCCGAACTTTCTTTTGTTGTCCTTCCTCTGGGCCTTGCCCCCATCTTCCCTCTCGATATATCCCACCCGTGGGGTCTGAGACCTTCCTCCAATGGGTTGTATCGGCTGTCTGAACACCATGGGAGCTACTACCGGGCTAGGTCGCACTACCAAAGAGATATTTCTTGCGGATTTTAAGAATGCTGAAAATGTTCCCTCGCGTGTCTCATTGATTAGGTGACAGATATACTCAGGAAGTAATCCCTCAGCACAAATCTGTAGTAACCTGGCCTCCTTAGCTTCTTCCCTTACATCGAGGGACCTTTCCCTAAACCTTCGAATATAGGCCACTACCTCTTCTCCTGGCCTATGCCTCTCCTTGCCAAGTTGGGTTAGGGTGAACTCATCTTCTTCCAAGAAGAACTTCCGGACGAACAATACATGCATCTCCTCCCACGTAGAGACACTATTGGGAGGTAAGTGTGAGTACCAAGTGTATGCTTTATCAGTCAGGGATTTGGAGAACTCCCTTAATCTAAGATTTTTGTCATTGCAGTGCGCTCCTAAATGTTCAACGAAACGCTTAATGTGTTCCTTCGGGTTCCCACCCTTCCCTGAGTATTTTTCAAAGGTAGGGGGAATATAGTCCTTCGGGTAAGGCTCGTCATTGTATTCCTGAGTGTAAGGTGTTCGAAAGTCATCGTAGACCGAAGCCACCTCGCCCACAGCCTGCGAGGAAGCCTGCATGAACTTCAGCATCTCCTTCTGCATCTCTTTTCTCATTTCTTCCATGGGCGAGGCTACTGGGGCCACCAGCGATGGGGCAGAAGGCCGAGCACTCGTTGTAACCGACACGAACGTTACCGGTGGTGCCGTTGAAACTCCTGAGGTACCCACAACTGGGTTCACAACAGAGGGTACACTTGCTGGGACCGCTCCTGTAACACCTGCACCTGGTGGGACCGTTGGGGCTACTCCTGGTGTTACGAAAGCATTAGCCTCTAACCCTCCCAGCATAGTTGAAGCCACCGGAGTTTGCAAGAACTCGTGAAACTTGCTCATGAGGAGGGCAATCTGAGCGGGTCCCAACCCCGTGATCACATGAGGTTGGGCGACCCCTGGGATGCCTATTGTTGCTGGCGCCAGAGGTACCTCTACTCGAGGAGCCCCATCTCCTAGGGCCTCTTGCTCTCTCGCAGCCTGTTCTTCATTATGCTGAATGTCATCGAAATTGAGTCTCCGAGTAGCATTATCTTGCGCCATACTCCTTATCTAGAGGGATGCCTCCCCATCAGAGTCGCCAAATGTAAGAGGGTACTTCAGATTATATATGGAGGCGTAACCCCTATTGAGTATGGTAATGACAAGTTAGTTGGACAAAGCTTTGGATAAATGACAGAACATATAAACATGAACCCAATGAAGATAGACTCAGCTTAGGCTCACAAAGTCTCTCGTGTATAACTCAGGGAATAATAATGAACTTTAGAAGTGGCTTAGTTAGAGGGAGAGAGAAGTGAGCATCCTAGATACACCTTGGTAGGCAGGTAGAAAAATACAAAACACCCTCAAGAACCTCTGTCCAGTATTAAAAGCTTTGTAATAAATGACAATGGTGGTGAGTAAACTCTATGGTTTTGCAATAACTTCTTAACTCTCCAAAAGTCTCTCTCCCCTCCTTAA
Organism: Sambucus nigra; assembly: GCA_949130495.1. NCBI lineage: Eukaryota > Viridiplantae > Streptophyta > Magnoliopsida > Dipsacales > Adoxaceae > Sambucus > Sambucus nigra. Next base: position 350,312,842 of record OX422214.1, read on the forward strand.
AGGTGGTTGGGGTCCTTAAATATCCCTCCACACCACCCCCGAGGCAACTCAGTCATTAAAACTATGAAAAGACATCCCTCATACTTTATGTCACAACATTAAATGCCTGATGCACTAGTTGTCTGCACGTCATAAACATTAAATGCCAAGACATGCCTTTTGCCTAACCACTGTGTGTCAGGGGGCTGTTGTCGCAGAGGTGTCCCACCAAATGCCTGATAGCCCCAAATACCACAGTGGTTTACTCAAGTGAAGGTCTGACATTGTCTAACTGGCTAGTGAAATCACCTAAAGTAGATGTGACATTAAGTAGAGGGCTATTTGGTTTATAACTCAACGCCCGATGGAACTCCAAGCTGCTCCGCTTGAGGTTTCACGGTCAGGGTCCTTCGGTGTTTTACCAGGTGTATCTAGTATGGTCAGGACAAGCCCCAATGGTGCCTTACTTCTCAAACCTCCAAACCAGGTCCCTCTAAAGTTCCCACGGTGAGGTCATTCGATAGAGCATGAAAGCTCTCCCAGGCCCTGCCAAGCCTGGTCTCTCGCAAGTACCATTTGACCTCATACAAACTCTTTTGTTATTATCGTTACATCATTACAACCATTAAAGCTTACAGTCATCAACAATGAAAATACAATATGACTAATACAACAAGCTAAAATATGAGCTGCTACGCCGAGTTGCCTTGCTGAGTTGCCACGCTTGAGCTACCTCGGTTGCATAATCTCAAACACTGTTGCTAACTGGGGATTTGTCCTTAATGTCAAGATTACCTTCAAGCCCCCTCTACACATTCAGTCTCAGTCGATCTGAAGAGTTTAGCTTTTTGGTTAAACGGACACTGAGAGTGTCCAATGACCTCTCGGTCAATACCCAGGGTATGACTTGGGTTTGCAATGATGAAGGGAGGTGCTAGGGACCTAAGGAGAGGTTAGAGGGGTATTAGACTGGGGTGTCTACAATGGAAATTGAAAGAAAATTGATAATTTTACGAATAAGTGTGGAAACTAACTAACACGGTGAGATTTATTGACTTTCATTTTTTGCATTTTTTTAAATTCAATCTGAGTTATAATTAGCTCAAAGTTCATTTCAATGTTAAAATAAGTCGGTGAAGATCTCAATTCCTTTGTTTTTATTGGTTATGGGAAACGTGTGAGATGTTGTCTTGAAAACGCGCTAAAATATCTGTAAACTAAATTATTCTCGAGATGCATTTGGTAAAATAATTAGTATTTCGGACAATAGAGTAGGCCCTCGTTTGTGTAACCCAAAAATATTAGCCATATAAAATTGTGAAAAATAATCCTTTTGTTATCCCAATTGAGCCTAATAAAATGTTTCCATTTCGTTTGATAACCCGACAAACCAAATTGGCCCAAAATTATGAAAATTGAAAAATTCAGAAAATAAAAGAAAATGCTCAACAAAAATAACAAGAAAAGAAAAATATAAAAAAAGAAAAGAAAAGGAGAAAAATGAGAAAATGCTCGGAAGAGTGCCAAAGGACATCGTAAGAATATTTTTCAATTCCGAATTTCCCAAACATTCCCAATTTTACCCAATACACCTTAAAACCCGAGAAAGTCCTAAACGAGTCCAAATAATGAAATTGATTACGGCATAGAGAGCTAAGACACGAAAAGATAATATGAGAGATTAATTGGTGTGAATAAGAGATGATATTTTCCGTTTTCCAATGACCGTATTTCGATGATGAGATCTCTCACCATAAAAATTTGTCTTTCAAATTTATGTGCGTAAATTTGTGTTTTATTATATTTACTCGTATATATCACGCATACAGAGAGAAAATAGCCACATTCCAAGTGATTCGTTTGTGATATTATCCTGTGAGAAATTGAATCAAAATGATTTTGAAAAAGTAATGTAATGATCAATCGGTGGAAGTTAGTGGTTAAATTTTCGGCTTCGTACACACGCACCCTCCCGACAAATTGAGACTTATTTGCGGTGACTATTTTTTGGGAGTTTAAATGGTACAATAGTTAAGTATTTTTATTTTTCTTTGAGTTGAAAAATGAATTTTGTGGCTATATTCACTACAAACCCTCATGAGACACCACTCGTCCTACTAGGGTAACCTAGGGTTTTAAAGGCTTGTTGCATATTCTAAATGCAATCCCTTGCCCGCGAAAGAGGTATTCTATCCTAATAACATGTTTTCTAAGTGTTGTACCTTTCTTTGATTCTTTTACATTTCTCGGGACGATTAAAGTTCTAAGTTAGGGGGGTTTGATTCGGCATAAATTCTTCAAATTTGTCCTCGTAATTTAGAGACTTTTATCATCTTCTGCGATGTAAATTAAGTTAACTTATCTCATATCATTTCTACTGACATCATCTATATAGTGCATCGAGTTTCGTGTATTTCTTTTACATTTTACAGGTATTTTATACAAGTGAAGAAAAGGAGAAAAATCAAAATCAAGAAAAAAAGAAATAAAGAAAAGTGAAGGGCAAAATAGTAATTTTATACTAGGAATTTAGACACAGAACTTGAAGGAAAGTTGAAGATCTAGAGTCCACAATCACGTAGGAAGAAATGACATCCAAATTCGCATCCCGGTTGAAAAGTTATGAAGCTTAAAATTTGAGAAAAAATCATGGAAGAGAGAAGGAAGAAGAATTCCAGCAAACCGAACCGATAGCCAATGAAGTGATCCAGTCCCCCTCACTGGAATTTGCTAACCAAAACAGTGAATAATATTCTAGACCTATCCATCATAATGTATTAATCGGATTGATTCTGCCCATTAAAGAAGACAAAACCGGATCAGTTCGGCGCGACGGATTTTTTATTTTTTAATTCCAACAATTAGAGTTCTACATGGTTCAAACACTTAAAAAACGTGAGGGTTGTATCTTATTGTATCACCAAACATTAGGGAGGAGTTTTTTAGATAGTTTTGAGAGATTCTTGAAGGCAAGAACCATAGGATTCATCTTGTTCAACAATTATTCATCTTTAGGCATTAAATTCAAGGTCTTTCATCAATTCAAGTATAGTTCCTTTACTGCTTTCGATTTCTGTCATATTTTGGTTTATGATTCGTTATTTCATAGTTTGAATTCTCTTTTATATATTTGATTTCATTTTTAATGTAGTAATGATTTCAAGCAATGTATAATTTATATGTAGTGTCAAATTTTTCATGTTCGGCTAAGTTGTTAGCTGGATGGGGTACATGAACCCAGCCTAGGTAACACATATGGATTTAAAAGTGAATAAAAAATAATCCCTTAACCAAAGGTTTGAAATTTATCAAAACAAAAGTTGTTGTCCTTTTAATTTTGCTTGCCCTAAGTAACCGAAATTTTTAAGGTTACAATAAAATTTTAGATTTGATGTTTTCGTCATTTAGTCCTCATATGTCGAATGCTTTGAGAGTATTTGATGTTTCTTTAAATGAAGAATTATATCTTTGAAGTTTTTATGTTCTATGTGAACACCGATGGTTCGGGGTGTACCCTAAGTCCATTTTCTTGCATATAGTTGAAGTTTAACTTAGTGCATTTTGCATGCATAGTTAGCTATTAATTTATTGCATATTACAGTAGTTGATAGGTATAGTCACAAACACATCACCTTTTTCCTTTCTTTTTCTGAGTCATTCTAGGGTTAAGCATCCTTCATATCCGTCATCACGATTATTCATCATATTCCCTGTGTTTGATACCCATTTATCGGATTATTACTTGAGGGATCAACTTACACTTGGTCGATATAAGCACATACTAGGGACACTTTTTAAGTCCCATAAATTAGTATTGACTACAGTCAAGTGTTTGTTTTCTATTGAGGAACTGAGTCTAGATTTAAGGGTTTTGGTTATTAAGCAGTTGGAAATATGCGAAGGGCCAATGAAGTTATGAAAGTTAGATAATTTCTTTTCATTGAAAGGCACATTGTATTTAAAAACAGTCTGGTGGCCACTTATCGGGGTGTGTGGAAAATGAAGGAGCCCAAGATAAGTTTATGAAGCCTATTATGGAGGCAAAAATATCCCTATCTACAAACGTTTGCAATGAGGTGATACTATTGGCTGAGTATGAGTAAAGATGATGCTTGGGTATAATAAAATTATTTGAAATGGCAAGCTCAATTTTATCAACCAGCAGAAGTTAACTTTATGGAAATTCAAGATATTTGAGGAAGCCCTACAACTTATCTGAAAATGGATTACTTCCCATTGGAAGAGAAAATAGGATATATTTAAAGAAAACTTGCTTGTTTCCACTTAATTAATTGTAAGTTATACATTAAAGGTTATAATGGGAAGGCCCAACAATGTATCACCAAAGAAGAAGTTGTGAGGGCGTAGAAGGAAGCTAATGAACCATCCCATATGGGTGGATCCAAGTTTTATGATCAATTAATGACATTGTGATGTTATTTTCCCATGATGGAGGTTGATTCTATTAACTTCGTAAAACGATGTTGTGACACCTTGCCTATTTAAATACCGGGTGATCAATCCTAGTAAAAATAAAAAAAAGGATATCATTTGGTTCATTCTTAGCATAACTGTCAAAACATTTTAAAAGATTACTAACCACCTAGTATTCAAAAAGTCGGTGTCAAATTTTATCTTTTTATTAAACAACAATAATATGCGAAAGTAATAATAATAACCAAACCATCCATGCAATAAGAATACGTTGAAGCAATCACCAGATAAATAACTGAAACAAAATAATACCGAATAAACCATCGGTTCCCAAGACAAAAGTCCAACTAACGTCTAATGAAATCAAACTGAGTCCATAAATACAATGTTTGATGAAACTGAATAAAAGAAATAACTGAATGGGCGACATGCCTAAATGAAATAACTGAACTACATCCTACTCTAGGAATGAAGTAACCGAAGCAACTAAATCCAAATCGTGAAAGCATCCACAAGTGCTGCAGCCATGTATCCCTGGAACAAATATTCATGCTTGGCATCTCTATGGCTGGACACTAAAAGGTTTTGAAAATATTTTTTCATGCGAGTCAAAGCCCAAGTGAAAGGTTTGAAAATATTTAGAAAATTTTTATCACTAGTTTAAAAACAGTTATTGGTTACACATGTTAGTTCAACGTACACGCCTGTAAGGACATAATTTATAAATGTTCATTATCAATCGATTATATCTTATGCCACTACAACCATGGAAGAATTATTCAAGATCATTCAGACATCAAGACGGATACGTATATCAAAGTTCTTCATTAGAGAAACTTCTTCTAGAAGAATTTGGTAAAGATTATGTTTTTATTCCATACTTATTCACATATGATATTGGGATATTTTTCACAAAATACTTTCTAAGTGTTGAAGCAGAGCTTTGAATGTTTTTCGTCAAAAATATTATTTTTGGACTTTTTTTAGGGGTGCATTTAACGAGAAAAAGAAAAAGAAAAATATTGAATTTTATCCACCTCGTTCGAACGACACCATATGTTATTCAAACGACATAGTATGTCGCGTGAAGTGCAAGATGTCGTTCAAATGACATGCTATTATGTTTGAGCGACCTTCTGCTTTGAGCCTTCTATTTAAAGGACTCTTCAACTCTGTTTTTATAAGAATTCTTTCTTGTTTTTCTTTCTCCAAACACCGTGAAATCAACAGAACACTTTTGGCTTCTTCTTTGTTTTTAATGCACAAAAATCCCATATATTGTGGTGAATTGTTTTGGAACCCAAGAACATATATCTCGTTCAAGTTTAATCTTGTAGGGAGGGTAACCTACTGCTAAAAATAGGTACCACTTGAGGGAGGTACTAGGCTAATTGATTGCATGTCATTAGGGAGTACTGTGGTATTCCTGGACTGAAAATAGGACTATTGTTCTTGTAGGTTCACTGCACGTGGATCTATTACTGACGACACCGATCGACACCTGTGGTTATTCGTGTGTCAAAAATCTATTTCAGTATAACAGTCTAAGTTGTGATTTACAATTATAATGAAATAAAATGTTTTTCCCCTCAGGGATTTTTCCTATTATTAGTTTCCTTTGCCTGCTTATTGATTTTATGTTATCAAATCACCTATATGCATGTGTTAGGGTTTAACTAAAATTTGGGTTAATTAAAATTGGATTTATTTGATTAGTCGCATTTTTTCGCTGTAGCACTATCAAATTGGTATGAAATCCTGTTGTATTAAGTTATTGTTTTTTGATCGTAACTTTTCCAAATCTGTTTTTGAAATCCCAATTTTTCTAAATATGCCTGTTGGGGGATTCATCGATTTTAGATGTCACTTGTCTAACAAAATTATTTAGAAAACTAGGTTGAAATCTTCTTTTAAAACTCTCGTTAAAAAGAAAGAATCTGAGAGATGTCTTTGCTGTGAGGGGATTGGCCATAGCACATATGAGTGCCCCACAAAAGTTATGGAGAGTTTTAATAAACCAATTACTTATGCTTCCACCCTTAGTAAGAGTGACCTAAGTGAATAAATTTTTTGTGCAAGTAAAGGTGTCCTTCCCAACTGTGTGTCCACTCATGAGAATGATGATGATATTTCTTCCACAACCACTGATATTATATCCTATGAAAGTGATTGTGATGGAAGTGAAGACGAGCGTAAATTGCAAACGTATTTCAATGAACTTTTTGCTAAAGCTTGGAAAACAAAGATAAAAAATTCAGAATTAAAAGCTCATAACTTTGGTGGGGTACTCATCTGTGCTTTGGTCGTGCCTTAAAAAATAATGATGTTTTAGTTGAAGATCTTAGTGAACGTGATAAAATTTTTAGAGATAATCTTCAGTACGTTGAGGGAGAGAGAGATAGTCTTCGAGGGGTGATGGAGGCTATGAAAAAGGAGCTTCTTAAGGTTGAGGATTATAGGCTCATACTTGAATCTAGGATAGGTGAACTTGAGAAAAGTTTGATAGACTCGACTAAAGTGAAATTTAATTTTGAGTCTAGGTCTGTAAATCTTGATAAGATTTTAAGCAGTGTCGAAATAAAAAAGAATAGGGGTGGGATTAGTTTTGAAAAATAGTTTTCTCCCATACCCAAAGCCATCCCCACACATATGAGAGAGAATCCTAGGGATGTTAAGAGAGAGTCATCGAGGGTTGTCAGGTGAGATCCACCTAGGATCATTAGGAGATCACCACCTAGGAATTTGAGTAAGGACCACCTTTAGGTAACATTCACCGCCTGATTTACACTTGCACACATTACGGTAGGCAAGGACATCTTAGGCATTTCTATTAATAACTTTTAAGTGGACCTGGGAAGTTTAATAGAAAAGTAAATTCCATTCTTCAAACCCCCAGTTGTCATTACAAATTTGTTTAGGTTAAGAAATCGAATTTAGAGGCTTATGGTCTAATTGTTCACGACTCTCATTTGCTTTCACGTGATTCACCCCATGTTAGATAATTTGGTTGATAATGTTGATATTTATCATACACTAGTTATGCTCCATGATATATTCTTACTAGTGTTATGACTCACTTTGTAGTAGCTTACATTGTTTTATAAGTTTAGCTACTGTTTTAGCACTGTTTTCGATATGTCTGCACCTTTTAGGTATAATTTTATGGAATTTTTTATCACTGGGCAACACTGTTTAACATTCTGGGGTATAGTGAAAATTTAGTTTTCTCGTTCAAACGAGATAAGTTTTCGTTTAAGCGACTCCTGATCTCGCGAGATGCTACGACATTTGAATGACTAGCAATCTTGTTAGAGCGACCTGGTTGTCTTTGATCATTCTATTTGCAGTACCTTGTGTTCTTTGGTTACATTATTTGGTATGTGTTCTTTGGTTACATTATTTGGTATTGTTGGGTTTCCTATAACATTTTATATGCAGTCATTCTTAGTATTCATGCTTAATGGCTTATATTGCATTGGTTGTCTAATCACGCCTTCTTAGATTTATTTCTTGTGTGATTTACTGTTTGGTAGCATAGGATGTTGCTCATGCCGATATTATGCCTATTGCTAGTGTGCACCATTTTTGTATTTATGTTTTTTGGTTTTGAAAATTTTTGGAAAAATACAAAATGATTTTCATTTTTCTTGAAAAAATTGAAAATGACAAAAAGAGTTTTGTATTTTTGTTTTTCACTGTATATGAATGGACATTTAGGATAACCAAGTCACAATTTCATTTCCTTTATCTATGTGACTATTTGATAATGTTGTGAGACAATATATCATGTCATCCATATGCTTTACAATGTTTGGAGTCATTGAGATGTTATTACTTGATACTTCCTACATGTTTGACTCATTATTTCCTTTACTGCACACATGCACAAATTTGTTTGACTATTGTACTTGTCTGTCACATGTTGATCGAGTCTTTTCATCTTAATCATGTCCCTAAAATGAACCATGTGCAATAATACGAGAGTAATAAATGTCATGCATGTAAAAACCATTGCCCATGAGGAATTTGTTTATATTTAAAAATGATGAGTGCACTATAAAGGGCTGCAAAAGTGTGAAATTGACTCTGCGTGAAAGACACCGTTGGACAAAGATCCCGCAAAAAATTTTAAGGCAATAAAAAGATGAAATATGCCAAAATTTGGGCCAATAAGCTTTCTCTAAGTTGAGAATTTTGTACTTCATTAGATATAAAAAATTTAGTATTATATATGAGGGAGTTTGGTTGGAAAGTAATCAATGGGTTTACACTTCCTTTGAAAAATTCTCAAAACAGCACTAAAATAGTTTTGGATGTTATTGGTGTAAAAATCACTTAGGTTTTGATTTGTTGATTTGATTTAGTCGATATCATCTAAATTCAACAATTTTACACTTAAGGATATTTTTTTATGTTCAATCGATAGGAGTACACTTATGCATCGTGCACATATTCTTGATTGAGTTTTATTACCAATTGAATATTTTCACACCCATTCATTTCATATCCGTGATTTGGTTGTCTTAATGTTATTCATTGTGTAGTTTTGTAAAATTTTTTGTGTGAAAAAAATTAAAAAATAGCTTAAGGATATTTTGAGTATTTTCTCTACATGTGCGTAGTTTGATCCATGTTTGATTTGTTTTGTCGTGACACTCCATGCATAATTTGTTTATTCGTGTCCATGTCTATTTCGATCAAATAAAAAGGAGAAGAACGAATTATGGGAGTTTTGAATTATGGGGAAGATTTGATTATATTGATTGATTTATTTTTATATCATTTCAATCTCGATGCGTCACGAAGGTATTTGCTTTATCTCATGTGTGTAGGTACAAAAGTTAAACTCAAGATGTTTCACACCCTGATGAGAAAAGCTTTTAAGTTTTAAAGATTGATGAAGATTTTTTAAGAAAAGATTAAAGGCTTACATTTCGAGTACCCTTTCACTTTTGGGTTTATGAGAGGGTATTAGATTTGTATTGGCATTTTTTTGAGTTGATAATTCGAATTGTTTTTATTTTGTATCGGCATAGACATTGGGAGAGATTTGTATGGACATAATTTATTAATGTTCGTTATCAATTGAGTATGTCGTATACCGCTACAACCGTCGAAAAATTATTTAAGATCATTCAAGCATCAAGACGGATCCGAATGTCAAAGTTCTTCATCAAATAAGCTTCTGCTAGACAAATTTGGTAAAGACTTTGTTTTTATTCCATAGTTATTCACATAGGATATTGGGATATTTTTCCTAAATATTTTCTAAGTATTGAAGCGAAGCTTGAAATGTTTTTCGTCAAAAATATAATTTTTGGAGTTTCCAAGGCGGTGCATTTAACGAGAAAAAGAAAAATATTGAATTTTATCCATTGCGTTCGAACGACACCTTATGTCGTTCAAACGACATAGTATGTCACGCGAAGTGCAAGTTGTCATTCAAACGAATACGCATCTCGCTCAAACGACATGCTATCTTGTTTGAGCGACCTGCCGCCTTAAGTCTTCTATTTAAAGGACTCTTCAACTCCGTTTTTCATAAGAAGTCTTTCTCATTTTTCATTCTGCAAACACTGTGAAATCAACAGATTACTTTTGGCTTCTTCTTTGTTTTCAATTCACAAAAATCCCATATGCTGTGGTGAATTATTTTGGATCCCAAGAACATACATCTTATTCAAGTTTGATCTTGTATGGAAGGTAACCTACTGCTGAAAATAGGTACCACTCGGGGGAGGTATTGGGCTGATTGACTGCGTGTCATTAGGGAGTGTTACAATATTCCTGAGATGAAGATAGGACTGTGGTGCTTGTAGGTTCGTTGTGCGTGGATCTATTGCTGATGACACCGACCGACACCTGCGGGTATTCGGGTGTCAAAAATCTATTTTGTTATAATCGTGTAACTTAAGATTTACAATTATAATGAAATAAAAGGTTTAGCCCTTCAGGTATTTTTCCTGTTATTGGTTTCCTTTGCATGCTTATTGATTTTATGTTTTCAAATCACCTAGATGGGTGTGTTAATATTCAACTAAAATTTCGGTTAATTAAAATTAAATTTATTTGAGTAGTCGCATTTTTCCACTGTAGCACTCTCAACACCCTTGAGTACCTCAGGTCTTAACCAATGTGGACACCTAATGTCTCCTACCTATCTATGCTACCCAGCCTGACTTGGTACCGTCAATAACTAACTAACCACTAACAGGTTTAGCTCCACCGTACCTCCCATACGGTACCCCACAATATACCCTTCATTATTACTAAGTCTTTAATTAAGTTTCTCTTTTAAATTTTAAATTTATATATATGTTATCTATCTTTCTTACTATTTACACATTAGTAGATTTAGCCATGTTTAAATATATACTATCTAATCTCCCTACCATCAGGCATAAGTGGGATAAAACACCCAAGTATATATATATATATATATATATATATATATATATATACACACACACACACATATAAAATATAGCATCCATCGGACTGGACACCATGATGCAAAATAGCGTACTCTACTATCAAGTTCAAGTACCTCAAATACCTAATCGTGGACTATTGATTCAGAATGTCTTCCTAGAATCATAAATCAAAACAACACATATTGGAGGTGAACATAGCCCTAAGTCTTTCGGGTTGTGCACATACCTAACGTAACCAAATGACTTGTCGACTTCACTATTTCTCTCACATAGTTATCCACTATCAGCACTATGCTCTAGAGCACAAATCCAGACCTCATTGAAATCGTCAAGGTGGGATTTCCCACTGCGCTGGACCTCCATGATAGCAAGAAACATTGGTATGTTCACGCATAAGAAAGCATATATTAGGTATACACACAACTTATCCATATGTATATTCAGTATAGGCAAACACACAACCGATAACAATAAACCATTTAAGTATACACCTCACCTATAAATATAATGCATATACGTATAAACTCAACCTATAATAAAAACTTGTACGTAATATTTATCCCTCGAATACTTACCGTATCATTAATTCACAATATTAACTCACAATCGTATATTACAGAGTATTATTCTCTACCCAAAGGGCCCATAGAAACTCCTTAAGTTAATTCATCAGTGATTACACTTATACCCTATTGGTTATAGCCTTAGATCATGGCCCACTCTTCCTGAAGCCCAAATTTCAAATTCTCGATTTGTAATTCACTCGATTTACTCTCATCGGTTTAAAGTTCCAATCTTTACCCATATTAAGATCGAACCAAGTATTAACCATATACCTACTAACTTTCTTTAAGTATTTAATTAATTATAAGATCAACCACCAATTTTCCCGTAGTTTATCCCAAGCGGAAACATCATCGAAAAGGCAAAATTGGGCATTTCTAGACAGTTGAATCGAATATGCCAGGAGGCCGAATCGATTTGGAAAGTAGCAAGTCTCATTCGTCCTTATGTTTTTACGATTTCACACCTTAATATCTCCCTTAAATTTCCATGAAACTTCACCAAATTTCAAACCAACATAACTAATCATTATATGGTTGTATATGGATGATTTCCAATGAAAATTAAACATTAATTCATCATGTGAAAAGGCATAGGCCCCAATTTTTACAAAATTCTTTTTACTTCACAAAAAGATATAAATTTCCTTTTTCAATATGTGGAAGCGTGAGATGGTTCACAAAAATAACGAATTAACAAATTTTAATTTCTATTCAAATTAAAATTAAACAAGTGAAATATGATGAAGCACACGCACAATTTTAATTTCACTTAAACCATTTTAATTAACCCAAGTCCTAGAAATTTGCCTAAGTCATATTTTTCAATTCTACCAAATGAGGCCAAACCAATTTTAACAAATTAAATTAATGACTTGAATTAAGTTAACTTTTACCCAAATAATTATGTAGCACCCAATTAAACATAAGTACTGATTAAACCAAATTTTATCTTTTTACCTAAGCATGCGTTCTAGGTTGAGAACATATGTGCTCGCGTTCAAATGATAAACTTATATATTAAACACCTTTTAAACCAAAAAAACCCTAAACATGCAACAATATGTGATTGAATAAGATAATGAACTAAGCAAGAACATTCAAACACATGCTTGTGAGGAAAAATCCCCCAAAGGGGCAAAACCATTTATTTTCATTATAATATTGTAACTGTAAAATTTCGAATTACAATGAAAATACAAGTGACTAAGAATTACCCTCAGGTGTGGGATTCTATAGTCGGCGGCTGGAAATGTCCCTTTCCAGGAGGGTTGCAATGAAGAAGAAGAACGGTCTTCTTCACAATGGTATGAACAGCAAAACTGCGTTCCTGGGTTGCAAAGTGATTCACAAGTGTTTGGAAATTTGTGTGAATCAAAAACCTAGAGTCTTGGGCTCAATAGGTGAAGACTTAGAGTGTTTGTGCTCTGAAAATCATGTATGGAAGTCTTGCAAAACAACTCCCACGAAGTTGGTATTTATAGGAAAATAGATGAAGAGATCCACGTTCTTAAAACCTAAAATTCTATCCAGCGTACAGGTACCCCGAACCGGTTCGGGTACCCTACGAACCGGTTCGCCCCCCCGAACCGGTTCGGGCTGGGTTCGGGGACAATGGCTGGTTAAAGGGGCTTTCAGCACTTTAAAAAAAATTCCAAGGTTTTCCTTGGAAATAACTCCATTTTAAACGAGCCGTAACTTGTTCACCGTAGCTCGGATTGAGATGCCGTTTCTTCCAGTATCTTTGTTACGGTAAGCTCTTCAACTTTCCAGTTGACCGGTCCTCCAGACGGTGGCTGTAAAATTACCAATTTTCCCTTGAACATCCCTATCAAGCCTTGTTGCACTGTTTTGACTTCTCTTGCGTACCACTTGTATTACGAGCCTAAAATCATAGAACGTGAAGTCGTTGAGGCAGATGAGGGACACATGATGGAGATCATAAATGCTTGATTCCCGAAATTCGGATTGAGGCCGTCATATGAGATCGTGTAGGGACGTGCCAAATGTAACGGCGTACGACATACAAAACTGTAAGATAACGGACATGAGAAAATTGTCCTTACAAATCTCCCCCTATGTCTATGCCGGTACATACATAAAAAAATCCGAATTATTAAATAATAACATTGCCTATACAAATCTACCCTTCCATGAACCCAAAACTGGAAAGATAAAAATGAATAAGTCTTCATCGTTTGATCTTCAAATCTTCAATACATTCAAAGCTTTTCTCATCAGGGTGTGCAATTCAGAGATCATCAATGTAGTACCTACACACATGAGAACTAGAAAATAGCAAGTGACATATCGAGTTTGAAATGAGATAAACATATATACCAATTTAACATAGATCATTAAACTCCAAAAACTCAAATTCTGAAAACTCCCCCATAATATGATAATTCTTTCTCCCCCTTTTTATGATGTCCCCAAATAGACAGGTATAGGAAGCAGAAATAGATGTACATGGAGAATGTCACAAGGTAATAAACTGCTATTTTTGAATTTTTTTAAAAAAAAATTCATACAAAGAATATATACAAGGAAACACACCATGAACGATCACAAAAACAACCAAGTCAATGATAGCGTAAATGAAGTGGTGTGATCAAATTCGATAGGAAAATCAATGCATACAAACAAGGAATATGTGGACGATGAATATCGGATACTCCTAACGAATGAACTCAAAGTCTACCTTTGGTGTAAAAAAATGGAAATATAAGACATTGACTCAATCAAATCAACAAATCAAAGCTAAAAATAATTTCCCCACCAATAACGTCCAAAACTATTTCATGCTTTTTCACGACTTTCAAGGAAGTGCAAACTCGTTTATATTCTCCAAGAAAACTCCCTCAGATTTTTATTTTTAATAGAGGCTTTCTAAATTCTCAAACTTTGTAGAATTGATGGTGAAACCTAAGTGGCCCATATTTGGCATGAATTTCTTTTTATTGCCTTTAAATGTTTTCGGGCTCGTTTAACCTCTTTGGACCTGGGATAATAAAATTCTTCCATTTTTAGGTCCTTTTGAACGGTGGCTTTTGCGCAAAGAAGTGATAATTATCTTTCGCAGCCCCTCCCCATTCTTAAACAAACACTCAGTCTCACAAAAATGGTTTTTACATGCATTCCAATCTTGTCAAGTTTTATCGCATATTGTAAGTTGTATAGACATAATTGAGATGGAAACACTCAAGACAACATGTGATAGACAAGTACAATAATCAAATACAACCGTGCATGTGTGCAATAAAGGAGATAGGAGTCAAACATGTAGGAAAATATCACTAATTACATCTCAAGGACTCCAATCAATGCAAAGCACATGGATGAAATGATGTAGCATCTCAAATATCTATCAAACAGTCACATGGATAAATGGAAAGAATTTGTGACTTGGCTATCTTAAATGTTCATCCATAAAAAAAGGTGCAAAAATACAAAAATCTTTTTGGATTTTTTCTCAAAATTTTTATATACAAAAACAAAAATCTTTTTGGAGTTTTCAAAAGAATAAATAAATAACTGTACAACAGAAAAATGATACATATAAAACAAACTAGCAATAGGAAGCATATAATATGAACATGAAAAAGCATCATATTCTAAACATGGACCAACCCCTCAGTCAACTGTGAAAATCCCCAAAGACTTCCGAAGACTCTCAAATCTAAGGGCATCTAAAGGTTTCGTGAAAATATCGGCTAACTGATGGTCGGTAGGAACAAAGCTCAAGGATACGACTTTCTCCTCAAATAGCTGTCGTATAAAGTGCGCACGTATCCTAATGTGCTTTGTGCGCGAATTCTGGACTGAATTGCGGGATATGTGTATCACGCTCGTGTTATCACAGGAAATGGTCATGGTGTCCTGTGAGATCCCATAATCCTCTAGCATTTGCTTCATCCATAAGAGTTGCGTGCAACAACTCCCGGCGGCTATGCACTCAACCTCCGCAGTGGACAAAGAGATGGAATTTTGCTTCTTGCTCAGCCAGGAGACAAGAGCAGAACCAAAATAGAAACACCCACCAGAAGTGATCCTACAACCATCTACATCCCCGGCCCAATCAGCATCTGAATAGGCAGACAAACGGTCATCAGTATAAAAGGTATACCAAATACCGTATGAGAGAATCCCACTCACGTATTTAATAATACGTTTTAGAGCAAGTAAATGAGACTCTTTCGGGGACGCCTGATATCGCGCACAGACTCCAACACTAAAGGCTATGTCGGGACGACTGGAAGTCAAGTAGAGAAGACTACCTATCATACTTCGATATAAGGTTTGCTCTACATCCTTTCCTGAAGTGTCCTTACTAAGCTTGGTCGTGGTACTCATAGGTGTACGTGCATGCTTAGCGGAGTCTAAACCAAATTTCTGCACTAGGTCTCTAGCATACTTGGATTGGGAGATGAACATCCCATCCTCTAGCTGACAAACCTGGAGACCAAGGAAGTAAGTAAGCTCACCAACCATGCTCATCCCAAACTCACTTTGCATCTCCTCTTCAAAGTGATGAGCATATTGAGAGCACGTGGATCCAAAGACTATGTCGTCCACATAGACTTGGGCAACCAAAATTTCACCGTCATCTCTCTTGACGAACAACGTCATATCAACTCCCCCTCTCTTGAAGCCACGGGCTAAGAGATAGGAAGTAAGCCTCTCGTACCAAGCACGGGGTGCTTGCTTCAAACCATACAAGGCTTTCCTCAGATAGTAGACGTGCTCCGGGTGCTGAGGGTCATCAAACCCTTTTGGTTGTTCCACGTAAACCTCCTCCTGTAGAAGGCCATTTAGAAAGGCACTCTTGACATTCATCTGATATAACTTGAAGCGCAGATGACATGCGATGGCGAGTAGTAGGCGGACGGACTCAAGCCTCGCAACATGATCAAATGTCTCCCCAAAGTCTACACCCTCTATCTGTGTGTAGCCTTGAGCGACCAACCTAGCTTTGTTTCGGATTATGGTACCATGTTCATCCATTTTATTCTTAAAAATCCACTGGGTACCTATCACATTAGTCTCACTAGGTCGGGGGACAAGTTCCTAGACATTGTTCTTTTTAAACTAAAGTAACTCATCCTGCATAGCAGATATCCAGTGTTCATCCTTGAGTGCTTCTTTATGGTTCTTGGGCTCGACTTTGGACGTGTAACAAAGATGTCTAACAACGTTCTCTAGCTGAGCACAAGTCTTGACCCCTAGAGTGGGATCGCCAATAATAGCAGACGGGTCATGACTCTTGCGAACCCAAGCAAGTGTGTCCCCTAACACAGGAGTGGGGACCACAGAGTGTGGGTGGGGGATAAGTGGATCACTGTCAGATGTGTCCTCATCCTCACACTGAAGGTTAGGATCAATAACCGTCGGAGGTTTGGCATCTTTCACGTGACGTTTATTGATTCCATAACCTTAGAGCTCTTCAGGTTAAAAACCCGGTACGCTCTGCTATTTGATGAATATCCAAGAAATATTCCATCGTCGCTCCGGGAGTCGAACTTTCCTAATTGCTCTCTATCCCGTAGGATGTAGCATTTACTCCCTAAAACACAAAAATATGCCAAGTTGGGCTTCTTTCCAGTCCACAACTCATAAGGAGTCTGAAGTGTGTGTGGACGCAAATAAACCCTATTCACCGTGTGGCATACAGTAGACACTGCCTCTGCCCAAAATCTCCTAGAAATCTTACGACCTGGAAGCATAGATCTAGCCATTTCATGGATCGTTCTATTCTTTCTCTCAACAATCCCATTTTTCTGAGGAGTCTTCACAGTAGAAAACTCATGTTTGATCCCAAGGCTATCACAATACAAATCCACCTTTGCTTCCTTAAATTCAGTGCCGTTGTCACTACGTATTCTGTTAATAGTGACTCCGTGTTGATTTTGTAGGACACGGCACTTGGTCGTTAAAAACTATACAGCATCGGATTTCTCTCTCAAAAAACCCACAATGGAGTACCTGGAGAAATC
This sequence comes from Sambucus nigra, assembly GCA_949130495.1. Classification (NCBI taxonomy): domain Eukaryota; kingdom Viridiplantae; phylum Streptophyta; class Magnoliopsida; order Dipsacales; family Adoxaceae; genus Sambucus; species Sambucus nigra. Next base: position 350,330,245 of record OX422214.1, read on the forward strand.
GTCTACCATCACGAGGATATACCTCTTACCACCCAAACTCTCAGTACGAGTAGGACCCATAAGATCCATGTGAATCAACTCAAGAACACGAGAAGTGGTAATGGAATGCAACTTTCTATGGGGACTACGAATTTATTTTCGCAACTGACAGGGTCCACAAACCGTCGAAGTTGACTTTCCAAGCGATGGTAAGCCACGTACTAGGTCCTTTTTATCTAAGCGATTGAGATCTCTAACGTTCACGTGACCTAGACGTTGGTGCCACAGATCCATAGGAGTGAACGTGGCGCTGTTGCAGACAAGTGAGGACGTGGGCTCAGTCCCATAGCAGTTATCCTTTGTCCTTACCCCTTGCACTAATAGTTTACCGACTTGATTATAGACTTTACAAGTATCCCGGTCAAACTTTACTACAAAGTCAGCATCGCACAGCTGGCTAATGGTGAGAAGGTTTGCTTTCAACCTTTGACGTACAAAAAATTTTCTAGCATAGGAAATCCAGGTAACTCGACAGTACCTCATCCTACAATGCTAGACTTGCTCCCATCTCCAAAGGTGACTCTGCCATCCTGATAGTCCTTAAGAGTCTTAAAAAATGAGGCATCACCTGTCATGTGTCTGGAGCACCCACTATTAAAATACCACTGTTAGGTATTATGTTCTTTGAGAGAAACATGAACAACAAAAGCATTTTTATCTTTCTTAGGTACCCAAGTCGAGATGACCTTTTGTTTGCCTTTGTTGTTGTTGGTTTTAGCTGGAATGTGAGAAGCTTTCACTAACGGCAAAGACATCCGTCGAAATTCTTCCATTAAACTCTGGGTCGTGGCAGCTAAGAACTAAACTCGCTCTCTCAGACTAGAAAACTCATCAGTATGACGTGGTGGAGCAGTAATGTAATGCCCCGTATTTTCTATGATATTTATTTTTGGGGATTAATTAAATTAAATGTTTATTAATTGGAAATTAATCCGGATAATAATATTAACGAAACGTGAGTTAGTATTTTATTATAATGTGTATACTTGGCATTATATGAATATTGGAAAATATTGAAATTATCACGAGATTGAAATACGGCAATTTGGGAAACTTTGTTGGGACGCGCGTGACAGTCGCGTCAGGAATATAAGTATTTAAATTAAAAAGTAAATTTTATTTTTATCACCCGTATGTTCATTTTGAGTGCGCCAACGCATCCGGAAGGGTCGAGATAGTCAGAAAACACTAGCCGGGAGTTTAGTTTGGGTCCCGGGGTATTTTTAGGCCATACCGGCTTCATAAAGGGTATTTTGGTAATTTTGTATTTTTGGGAATTAAAAGTGACGAAAATTAGAAATAGAAATCTGAATTCTTCTTTAAACCACTAAACCCACTAACTACACTAAGAGACTTAATGGGCTACGGGAGAAGTTGAAATATAGTCCCAACTTACCAAAAACCAAACACACCATCATTGTCATCATCCTTGGGAAGAACTTGTAGAGAGAGAGAGAAAGGAAAGAATTATGTAGAAAGAAAGATAGAGGACAGATTCAACCTTCAAATTCAACATCAAATTCAGAAAAAGATTAAGGCAAGTGGTTTTAATTCATTTGATTCAAGCTATGCTTTTCCATGTTTTGGAATTTTCGAAATTGATCTTGGAAGATGATTTAGACCCATAAATTTGAAGTTAAAAGCTATGAATTATGTTAGGGATTGCATGTAGTAATATTCTGGACGAATTATATGTTCTAAACAGAACCATTGATGATCTAAAAATGGAGTTTAGAAGAAGTTTATTTATGTTCTTGAATGAAGAAGAAATCTGGAAATTTTGATGAAATTTTGATCTAAATAAAGCCTTTGAATGATGAATTATGGGATTTAGAATGTTAATACTGTTGTAGGATGATAGTATGATGATATTGTAACCTTATCTTAGAGTTTCATGCTTGTAAATGGTGTTTTGGGACAAATTGGTAACTGCAAAACGAAGCAGTCCGTAACCATACCTGGTGCGTTCGATCGATCGATGTTCTTCAGTCGATCGATCGACCACCATCGATCGATCGAAGGTAAAGGTCGATCGATCGACCTTCCCAGAATGAGTAAAGTTTTTCCCTAATTAAATTTTAATGGCGTTAATCCTTGAATGATATTATTGGAGACCTTATGAATACCCTTAACCTTAAGGAAGACCAGTAGGCATGATTATGAGATTGGACCTTAATTGGAATTCAATATGAGGAATTATTCTAAATTAATGAAATTCGATAATTGAGATAATATTTGGGTTAATAGTGTAAATTTGAATAAGTTGATGAAATAAGGTTTGGGGCAGAAGTAAAGACCTTAGGTGTAAAGAAATAATATGGGGGAATAAGAGGAACTTAATAGTCTATTCGAGATAGGTTTTAAGTTTCAGAAACTACGACGTGAGACGTGTCGCCAATTTAATTTCTATATTATCGGGATACTTGAAATACATGAATTTGGAATAATGGTATAAAGATGTAGAGTATACCTTTATTAATATCGAGATATCTAAGATGTGTGAATGCTTAGTATATAATTTTATGTGTATGACATACCTACCATACTTGCTATCACGGGAGGTTTACGTTCGCTTAGGGCCTTCTTATCCTTGTGTTGCCCGGATTTAGATTGGTTACCTCGATGAACATAGGTCATAGAAGGACTTATTGGGATATTAATAAGTTTGCTGATCGTGGGAGCGTAGGTATGTGCGTGACCCATGTGATGTGACTGTGTTCGCTCCACTATTTGTGATGTTGTTATCTGAACGATTCCTGAGAGATTCGGAATGCGTGATCCTTATGTACGTGATGTACCGGATGGATAGCAGAGTATGTGTGCACCGCAGCTTAGCCTTTGGGTGCTTGTATTGTATATTTATGATGTGAAAATATACGGTTAAACGAGAAGGAATTTACTATGTTAAATTGTGAGTATAGTTATGGTAATGTTATGTAGATAAAAAGGGAACTTATATCTATAAATGGTTTTGTTAATAATTGGGAACCCAAGAATTAAAGTAGAACTCTCTATTTAATTGTTAAGGTTGGAAATTAAACGTGAACCGAGTAGTAGTGTTAGAAACTCTTCAGAATTAGATAGTTGAGATAACACATGAATGGGTATAGGAACGTTAGGAGTGCACAGTTAGACGAGAGGTGAGTATATCACGTGAGAGCACGTCCTAACATGTATTTTGCATATACTGTTTTAAATGTTTTTAAAGCACTTGCATGTTTTTAAATATCTCCACATTCAGGCTCTGACCTGTTTGCTTTCAAATCTATCTTTTGTAAAACCATTTTTAGGTGCCCAGCCACAAGGACACCATGCATAGGATTCTCACTCAGATGACGAGCTGTAGTTGCTTGTGGAAGCTATAGGGATTTTCTTTTAGACGCTTATATCATTTGGTTTCCATACTCAGTATTCCTCAGTTGTAGGGCATGTTGCCCAATTTCTATTAGAGACATTCCATTTCAGTTTTTCAGACTTTGGCATGTATTGATTCAGTATTCAGTATTTCGTTACTTACTTCAGTTGCTGGATTTTGTTGTGTGGTGTTTTTCCTCCAGATTTATTTATATCATGTGTTGGTGATTCTATTATTTCGTTATGGTGAATGGTGTTATTATTCTTGCTTTAAATTTTTAATGCATGTTAATCATGCTTTAATTAAAATTTGGCAACTTACTTTTTAAATACTAGGTGGTTAGTAATAATAAAAAAAAATGTTTTCGACAGTGATGCTATTAACTGAGACAACTTGGCATTTTGATTTAATTTAATAAAGGAGTAGTTACCCGATATTTAATTAGTCGGGGTGTCATAGGTGGTATCAGAGCATCAAGTTCTAGTGTCCTTTAGGATCTGAACGGCTTATTATGTTTCTGCTGAACTTTCTTTGATGTAGAGCCCTATATTTTAGGACTGTTGTATTCTTTTGTTTATGCTACGTTCTTCAGCTATTTTAAGTTTATAACTGCGAACTTATAAACTTCATTCTTATTTCAGATGCCTCCACGACGTGCACGACGAGTTCCCAGGAATGCAACGCCAGAACCACAGCCCGCACCGGTTCAGGGCACGTTGAACGCCGCTGAGGTTGCAGCCATAGTAGCCCAAGCGGTAAATGCCGCACTTGTCGTAGTTCAGCAGGCACCACCTTCGGCGCCGGTTGTCGCGCCAGTACAGGCAAATGCATTCCCGTCTGCTTGGGAACGTGTACGTGACGCTTTCTAGAAAGCGCATCCGCCAGAGTTTGCAGGTAGCTCAGATGTGGTAGTCTCGAGCCAGTGGAGGAAGGATATACAGCGGCACTTGAGGATGTATGAGTGCACGGATGTTCAGAAGCAGGTGCCAGCTACTTTCAAGCTAGTTGGGTCTGCATTGCAGTGGTGGGAGTCTATTACCACCGTAGAGGAGAGGGATACTCTCACTATTCAGGAGTTCTGGGCGCGGTTCGACCGCAAGTACTTTCCGTCAGCTGTTCATACGGAAATGAGGAGGAGATTGATGAGTCTGAAGCAGGAGGGTAAGACCGTGGCCGAGTATGAGGCCGAGTTCACTAATCTGTTGAATATCGTTCCGAATGAGATACCGACAGAAAAGAAGAAGATTGAGAAATTCATCGACGGGTTAACTTGGAGGATCCGTCAGCATCTGTTAGGGAACCTTTCGTTGGCCACTTATTCTGATGTGGTTAACGCTGCTTTGTTACACTGCCAGGATCACCACTTTCATATGGCTGAGGGCAAGAGATCGGGAGAGTCTAGCCAACAGGGCAGGACTGGAGGACATGGTGCCGGTGGGGCACAATCTGTTCAGGGGCAGAGGCTGAGTGATCAGGGTTCCCAGTTGGGGGATCATAAGAGGTTTCGATCAGGGGGTTTCAGGAACGGTCAGGGAGGATTCTGAAATGTCCAGCAGGGTCATAACGGCCATCAGGGCCAGCAGGGTCAAAATGGTCAACATCAACAGTTTCAGCAAGGCCAGCAGGGCCAAGGGAGGAACGGTAACGGCCACCAGAGCCGGGGACAGCAGGGGCAGAGAGGAGGGAACTTCCCAGGGAAATGTTTCGTTTGTGGAAAGACTGGCCATAAACGCCAGGACTATCCTGATAGGGGCAGGGCCCCACAGCAGCAGCAGCAGGGAGCTCGCCAGGAGCCGCAGAGGCCTATGTTTCCCGCCGCTCTCCCCGCACCGCCACAGATGGCAGCATTGCCACCCATTCCAGCACTCCCGGCTCAGCAGGGGCAGTTACAGTATGGACGTGTCTATAACGTCCACCAGGAAGCAGTCCCATAGGCACCGCCCGCGATTAAGGGTACGTTTTCTATCCATGGCACTATGGGTCGGGTACTGTTTGATACGAGGGCTACACATTGTTTTATAGCTACACATTTCGCGAAGGCTTTAGGGTTGTTAGCCGCAGCGGAGAGCACAGTGACGTGTGTCAACTCACCATTGGGGAGTGGGTCACTTATTTTCTTTATATGTCGGGGAGTAGGGGTAGAGATTGGTAGTCTGATATTACCTGCAGATATGTTGGTATTAGATATGAATGTTCACGATGTGATTATCGGTATGGATTGGCTCGCTGATTATAGAGCCATTATTGATTGTTTCGGTGGGAGCATTGTTTTTTCCATTCCGGGGCAAGAGATGTTTGTAGTGGCGATGCCTCGCCCAGAGGGAGGCTCGACCGCTCATTTGTATTACCTAGAGTAGGATACCTCTATGGAGGTTGTGATTCCTTTAGATTCGATCCCAGTTGTCAGGGAGTATTCTGATGTGTTTCAGGAGATACCAGGCCTACCCCCCAGTCGAGAGATAGACTTTGTTATAGACTTATTACCAGATACGAGACCTATAGCACGCGCACCGTACCGTATGGCTCCAGCTGAGATGAGGGAGTTACGGGATCAGATTGATCAGTTGTTGGGTCAGGGGTTTATTCGGAGAAGTACTTCACCGTGGGGTGCCCCAGTGTTGTTCGTGAATAAGAGAGATGGTTCACTGAGATTGTGTGTGGACTATCGGGAGTTAAACAAGGTCACGATACGGAATAAGTATCCGTTGCCTCGAATCGATGACCTATTTGACCAGTTGAGAGGAGCTTCTTGCTTCTCAAAGATTGATTTGCGATCTGGCTACCATCAGTTGCGTATCATGGAGGAGGACGTCTCGAAGACTGCGTTCTTATCGAGATATGGTTCTTACGAGTTTCGAGTTATGCCATTTGGTTTGACCAACGCTCCAACAGCATTTATGGAGTTGATGAATAGGGTGTTCAGGGATTTCCTAGATCAGTTTGTCATTGTATTCATCGATGATATTTTGGTTTACTCCCAGACAGAGGAGGAGCACGCCGAGCACTTGAGGCAAGTTTTGCACACATTGCGCCAGAATGAGTTGTATGCAAAATATGAGAAGAGCGGGTTTTGGCTGAAGGAGGTTCAGTTTTTGGGGCATATTATTTCCGACCGGGGAATATCGGTTGATCCGGCGAAGGTATCCGCAGTGAGGGAGTGGGGACAGCCCACGATACCGACGGAGATCAGTAGTTTCTTGGGCCTAGCAGGATACTACAGGAGGTTTATTCGAGGTTTCTCCACGATAGCGGGTCCCATGACACATCTAACTCGTAAAGGTGTGTCGTTCATTTGGAATGATGCCTGTCAGTTGGCATTTGATGAGTTGAAGGACAAGTTAACCTCTGCACCTGTGTTAGCATTGCCGAGACCGGGAGTTGAGTATCTTGTTTACACCGATGCATCCTTACAAGGACTTGGAGGTGTACTGCAACAGGAGAGTCAGGCCATAGCTTATGCTTCCCGTAAGCTTAAGCCTCACGAGAAGAATTACCCTACCCATGACTTGTAGTTAGCGGCAGTGGTATTTGCCCTTCGTATTTGGAGACATTGCCTTTTGGGGGAGAAGTTTCGATTGTTCACGGATCACAAGTCCCTACAGTACCTATTCACGCAGAAGGAGTTGAATATGCGGCAACGGAGGTGGCTTGAATTCATGAAAGATTATCAGTTCGATATCCAGTATCACCTGGGGAAGGCTAACGTAGTAGCTGACGTGTTGAGCCGTAGACCTGTAGATGAGGTGGCGGAAGTGTGGAAGGCAAAGTGGAAGGAATTGGGACACCAGGATGCAGTGGCCCGATCATTAATGTCTGTGATGACTGTTACACCGCAGATTGTCACGAAGGTAGTGAGGGCACATGCAAACGACTCGTTCTGTCAGGAACAGATAGTTCGATTATTGGCAGAGGGAGCCGAATCCTATACCGTTAGCTCAGACGGGGGATTACGCTTCAATGGAAGATTGGTGGTTCCGGAAGGGGAGGAATTGCGGCATGAGGTGATGGCAGAGTCGCACGGCTCACGGTTCGCGGTACATCCCGGAGGGGACAAAATGTACCAAGACATGAGACGTCAGTATTGGTGGAGCGGGATGAAGAGAGATATTGCCGAGTTTGTTTCTAAATGCGCCACTTGTCAGCTAGTAAAATTGGATCATCAGAGACCGGCAGGACTACTACAGCCGTTGGAGGTCCCGATGTGGATGTGGGAGAGCATATCCATGGACTTTATCACGGGGTTGCCTACGTCACAGAGAGGTCACGACTCTATTTGGGTAATAGTGGATAGGTTGACCAAAGTCGCTCATTTTCTACCCGTGAGGACAGACTACACTGCAGGACAGTATGCCCAGCTCTTTATTTCTGAGATAGTAGGACTTCACGGTGTGCCCCTAAATATCGTGTCTGACCGAGACAAGATATTTGTTTCACAGTTTTGGGAGAGTTTTCAGCAGGCCATGGGCACGAAGTTGCGATTGAGTACGGCGTACCACCCGCAGACCGATGGGCAGACCGAGCGCACAAATCAGATGTTGGAGGACATGCTACGTATGTGCACCATTGATTTTGAGGGTGGATGGGAGCAGTATCTTCCACTGGTGGAGTTTGCTTACAATAACTCCTACTAGTTCACCATTGGCATGGCTCCATTTGAGGCGTTGTACGTTAGACCTTGTCGTTCCCCAGCATGTTGGTTGGAGGTGGGGGACAACAAACTACTTGGGCCGGAAGTAATTCAGGATACTTCGGCAAGGATATAATTTATTCGGAGTCGCATTCGGGTAGCTCAGGATAGGCAGAAGAGCTATGCTGATGCGAAGAGATTCTTCAGAGAGTTCCAAGTGGGGGACCAGGTTTTGCTCAGAGTATCTCCTATGAAGGGGATTATGCGTTTCGGGAAGAAAGGGAAGTTGGCATCGAGATATGTGGGACCATTTCCTATTATTGAGCGGATTGGACCGGTTGCGTATAGGCTTGGATTACCGGAGCATTTACATCGGATTCACGATGTATTTCATATTTCCTCGCTTAGGAAATACCTTAGAGATAATTTGGCTCATTCTCTCATTGTTGTGGAGGACATTGATCTCCATCCAGATAGCTCCTACGAGGAGGGGCCGATTGCTATTCTGGACCGAAGTGAGCAGAAGCTGCGGTCAAAGATAGTTCCGTTAGTGCGTGTTCAGTGGCGACATCATAATGTCGAGGAGTCCACATGGGAGCGGGAGGAGAAGATGCGCGAACGTTATCCAGAGATATTCTTACCAGGTACTTTCTAGTTCCAAATTTCGGGACGAAATTCAGTTATTAGGGGGGAAGTATGTAATACCCCGTATTTTCTATGATATTTATTTTTGGGGATTAATTGAATTAAATGTTTATTAATTGGAAATTAATCGGGATAATAATATTAACGAAACGTGAGTTAGTATTTTATTATAATGTGTATACTTGGCATTATATGAATATTGGAAAATATTGAAATTGTCACGAGATTGAAATACGGCAATTTGGGAAACATTGTTGGGACGCGCGTGACAGTCGCGTCAGGAATATAAGTATTTAAATTAAAAAGTGAATTTTATTTTTATCACATGTATGTTCATTTTGAGTGCGCTAACGCGTCCGGAAGGGTCGAGATAGTCAGAAAACACTAGCCGGGAGTTTAGTTTGGGTCCCGGGGTATTTTTAGGCCATACCAGCATCATAAAGGGTATTTTGGTAATTTTGTATTTTTGGGAATTAAAAGTGACGAAAATTAGAAATAGAAATCTGACTTCTTCTTTAACCCACTAAACCCACTAACTACACTAAGAGACTTAATGGGCTACGGGAGAAGTTGAAATATAGTCCCAACTTACCAAAAACCAAACACACCATCATTGTCATCATCCTTGGGAAGAACTTGTAGAGAGAGAGAGAAAGGAAAGAATTATGTAGAAAGAAAGATAGAGGACAGATTCAACCTTCAAATTCAACATCAAATTCAGAAAAAGATTAAGGCAAGTGGTTTTAATTCATTTGATTCAAGCTATGCTTTTCCATGTTTTGGAATTTTCGAAATTGATCTTGGAAGATGATTTAGACCCATAAATTTGAAGTTAAAAGCTATGAATTATGTTAGGGATTGCATGTAGTAATATTCTGGACGAATTATATGTTCTAAATAGAACCATTGATGATCTAAAAATGGAGTTTAGAAGAAGTTTATTTTTGTTCTTGAATGAAGAAGAAATCTGGAAATTTTGATGAAATTTTGATCTAAACAAAGCCTTTGAATGATGAATTATGGGATTTAGAATGTTAATACTGTTGTAGGATGATAGTATGATGATATTGTAACCTTATCTTAGAGTTTCATGCTTGTAAATGGTGTTTTGGGACGAATTGGTAACTGCAAAACGAAGCAGTCCGTAACCATACCTGGTGCGTTCGATCGATCGATGTTCTTCAGTCGATCGATCGACCACCATCGATCGATCGAAGGTAAAGGTCAATCGATCGACCTTCCCAGAATGAGTAAAGTTTTTCCCTAATTAAATTTTAATGGCGTTAATCCTTGAATGATATTATTGGAGACCTTATGAATACCCTTAACCTTAAGGAAGACCAGTAGGCATGATTATGAGATTGGACCTTAATTGGAATTCAATTTGAGGAATTATTCAAAATTAATGAAATTCGATAATTGAGATAATATTTGGGTTAATAGTGTAAATTTGAATAAGTTGATGAAATAAGGTTTGGGGCAGAAGTAAAGACCTTAGGTGTAAAGATGTTATATGGGGGAATCAGAGGAACTTAATAGTCTATTCGAGATAGGTTTTAAGTTTCAGAAACTACGACGTGAGACGTGTCGCCAATTTAATTTCTGTATTATCGGGATACTTGAAATATATGAATTTGGAATAATGGTATAAAGATGTAGAGTATACCTTTATTAATATCGAGATATCTAAGATGTGTGAATGCTTAGTATATAATTTTATGTGTATGACATACCTACCATACTTGCTATCACGGGAGGTTTATGTTCGCTTAGGGCCTTCTTATCCTTGTGTTGCCCGGATTTAGATTGGTTACCTCGATGAACATAGGTCATAGAAGGACTTATTGGGATATTAATAAGTTTGCTGATCGTGGGAGTGTAGGTATGTGCGTGACCCATGTGATGTGACTGTGTTCGCCTCCACTATTTGTGATGTTGTTATCTGAACGATTCTTGAGAGATTCGAAATGCGTGATCCTTATGTACGTGATGTACCGGGATGGATAGCAGAGTATGTGTGCACCGTAGCTTAGCCTTTGGGTGCTTGTATTGTATATTTATGATGTGAAAATATACGGTTAAACGAGAAGGAATTTACTATGTTAAATTGTGCGTATAGTTATGGTAATGTTATGTAGATAAAAAGGGAACTTATATCTATAAATGGTTTTGTTAATAATTGGGAACTCGAGAATTAAAGTAGAACTCTCTATTTAATTGTTAAGGTTGGAAATTAAACGTGAACCGAGTAGTAGTGTTAGAAACTCTTCAGAATTAGATAGTTGAGATAACACATGAATGGGTACAGGAACGTTAGGAGTGCACAGTTAGACGAGAGGTGAGTATATCACGTGAGAGCACGTCCTAACATGTATTTTGCATATACTGTTTTAAATGTTTTTAAAGCACTTGCAGGTTTTTAAATATCTCCACATTCGGGCTCTGACCTGTTTGCTTTCAAATCTATCTTTTGTAAAACCATTTTTAGGTGCCCAGCCACAAGGACACCATGCATAGGATTCTCACTCAGATGACGAGCTGTAGCTGCTTGTGGAAGCTATAGGGATTTGTTTTTAGACGCTTATATCATTTGGATTCCATACTCAGTATTCCTCAGTTGTAGGGCATGTTTCCCAATTTCTATTAGAGACATTCCATTTCAGTTTTTCAGACTTTGGCATGTATTGATTCAGTATTCAGTGTTTCGTTACTTACTTCAGTTACGGGATTTTGTTGTGAGGAGTTTTTCCTCCAGATTTATTTATATCATGTGTTGGTGATTCTATTATTTCGTTATGGTGAATGGTGTTATTATTCTTGCTTTAAATCTTTTACTGCATGTTAATCAGGCTTTAATTAAAATTTGGCAACTTACTTTTTAAATACTAGGTGGTTAGTAATAATAAAAAAAAATGTTTTCGACAGTGATGCTATTAACTGAGCCAACTTGGCATTTTGATTTAATTTAATAAAGGAGTATCTACCCGGTATTTAATTAGTCGGGGTGTCACAAGTAGTACGTCGTGTCCGATCCATGCTATAGCAAGACTCCCTAAGGTGGCCTTTTCTTTTGCAATAAGAACAAAAGAACACAGTCAAAGACGGACCTTGGTTTGCTTTTCTTGGTCGAACTCTCCTTCGAGGTTTTTGACGATGGCCATAAGGGTTCCTAGTAAACTCAGGAACTGGTCCAGGTGCAATTTGGGACGTGGAGGCACCATCATAACCAATTCCTTTCCGATCACCGAAACCTAAAGCGGGGCCGAGGAGCATCTTTCCCATATTCCCAGATTTGTCCTCGATTTGTACCTTGACTTCCCGTGCTTTCTTAAGATCATGAGTCAGCTGGGCAACAAGGGCTTCAAGTTTCTTTCGAGTCTCCACGGAGGAATGGAGCTGACTCGTAAGACTAGCCACTTGTTTAGTCAAGTCCCCTCTCTCTTTCTCTAAAACACTCTCTCTCTCTCTAAACGAACTCGCTTTCTCGACACATGCAGATTCTCTCTCTGTCAGGGCAGTGAAGGTGGAGGACTCTCTTTCTCTCGCCTTTCTTAAATCTTCCTCTAAGCCGGTGATCTTAAGAACTAGCGCTTTGTTACGTTTTTTTAGTTTTAAAAGACTCAGAATATAACTCAGCGTAGGCACGTTGAATATCACTTTCGCTCTCACTTGAGTCATCCTCCCCCTCACTCACATCGATCTCACTATTGAGGTGTCCCTGTGTAGCATCATCTTCATCGTCGTGAAGAGAACTAGGAGTGCTCACTTGACTGGTCATGAATGCGGTGAAGTTACACTCATGCGGTGACTCATCTCTTGAATCCACCGTCTTGACCTCACTGTCGTCGCTAAGAGTAGCATTAATGACATCTTTCCTTTCTCTCTATTCAGACGAGTGGCACACTCAAAGGCTCTATGACCCCTACCATCGCACTCAAAGCATCTCTCACTTTCTTTCTTAGGAGGATTTTTGGATTCTTTTTCATTTTTCTTTTCAAACTTATTTTTCCTAAATTTCTTTTTATCTTTAAAATTGCCATTTTTCTTAAATTTGAGAATCCTCTTGAAATTTTTTGCAAAAAGAGCCAAATCATCTAAGTCAAAATCACACTCAGAATCTGACGTGTCACTCTCTCTCTCTTTCTAGATGACTCTACCCTCTTTCTAGCATACCCTTCACTCCTTTTTTGGGCATTAAGTGCAATTCCCTTATCTTTAGATTTAGCAATTTTAGGGAACATATCAATTTCATATGTTTGCAAATCTCCTACAAGTTCTTCCAATTTTAGCGTATTTAAATTACCCATAGAATTTATCACAGTGACTTTAGGGAAAAAACTCTTAAGCAAAGAACGCAGAATCTTTTTAACAACTCTAGCATTAGGAATATGTTCACCAACATTAAAGCTAGTATTCACAATGTTAGAATGTCTAGCATAAAATTCATCAAAGCATTCAAATTCATGCATGGTGATGGTTTCAAATTGAGTTGTCAAATTTTGCAACTTAGGCGCTTTCACAACATTAGTTCCTTCATGGGTGAGTTGTAAAACATCCCATGCCTCTTTTGACGTGGTGCACGTCATTATGCGTCTGAACTCATCAGGTGTGACAGACCCAGAAATAGCACTTAGACCCTTAGAATTAAAAGATGACCATTTAAATTCTTCTTCAGTCCAAGAAGTGACAGGTTTCAAGTTGATCACATTATCAATAGTCACGGAGGGAGGAGTCCACCCTCTTTCAACTAAACCCTTTCATCTATGGCTTTTAAAGCCGACCTCATTCGAGCTTTCCAATAAGCATAATTTTTCCCGCAAAAACAGGCATTTTATTATATAACTTCTCCATTTGAACACGCACCTTTTCAAAAATCAATTTTTTTTTCCAGAAAATTGATATGTTAGAAAAATTTTGCGAAAAATAGGAATACGCGATAGATTAGCGTAACCTGCTCTGATACCAATTTAAGAACGTATGTGCTCGCGTTCAAAAGATAAATTTATATATTAAACACCTTTTAACCCAAACAAACCCTAAACATGCAACAATATGTGATTGAATAAGATAATGAACTAAGAAAGAACATTCAAACACATGCTTGTGAGGAAAAATACCCCAAAGGGGAAAAACCATTTATTTTCATTATAATATTGTAACTGTACAATTTCGAATTACAATGAAAATACAAGTGACTAAGAATTACCCTCAGGTGTGGGATTTTTAGTCGGCGGCTGGAAATGTCCCTTTCCAGGAGGGTTGCAGTGAAGAAGAAGAAGAACGGTCTTCTCCACAATGGTATGAATGGCAAAACTGCGTTCCTGGGTTGCAAAGTGATTCACAAGTGTTTGAAAATTTGTGTGAATAAAAAATCTAGAGTCTTGGGCTCAATAGGTGAAGACTTAGAGTTTTTGTGCTCTGAAAATCATGTATGGAAGTCTTGCAAAACAACTCCCCTGAAGTTGGTATTTATAGGAAAACAGATGAAGAGATTCACGTTCTTAAAACCAAAAATTCTATCCAGCGTACAGGTACCCCGAAGCGGTTCGGGTACCCTGCGAACTGGTTCGCCCCCCCGAACCGGTTCGGGATGGGTTTGGGGACAATGGCTGGTAAAAGGGGCTTTCAACACTTAAAAAAAAATTCCAAGGTGTTCCTTGGAAATAACTCCATTTTCAACAAGCCATAACTTGTTCACCGTAGCTCGGATTGAGGTGACGTTTCTTCCAGTATCTTTGTTGCGGCAATCTCTTCAACTTTCCAGTTGACTGGTCCTCCAGATGGTGGCTGTAAAATTACCAATTTGCCCTTGAACATCCCTATCAATCCTTGTTGCACTGTTTTGACTTCTCTTGCGTACCACTTGTATTACGAGCCTAAAATCATGGAACGTGAAGTCGTTAAGGAAGATGAGGGACACATGATGGAGATAATAAATGCTTGATTCCCGACATACAAAATTGTATGATAACAGACATGAGAAAAATGTCCTTACATAGGTGATATAGCAAGATAAAATTAAATAATGAATCACTATGCCACGATGTACGAGGAAAAACCCCCAACGGGAAAAAACCTCGGATGGCCCTAGCCTTAAATCCATTAAATATGGTTTTACAAATCCAAGACAATAAGACTTACAACACTCGACTCGATCCCTCTCAAGCCTCGATGCTCGCTCTTGTATGCACCTCCATCCAGCGAATAACCACGGAGCTCCACCGCGGTCTCAAAATCCACCGATTGGACTTTTTATGGTCACCGCCACCCGAACAAGGAGCCTTTCTCCAAGTGGGTAAATCAACGCAAACTTCTTCTTCTTTGTGGTATATAGAAGCAAACCCAAACGAACTCTTCAAACGGTAGAGTAATACCCGGTGCTAAACACTCCAAGCAATGATATATATATATATTGAAACTTGGAATAAACAATATGGGTGTAAATTAGAGTGTTAAATGATTTTTTTTTTTAAATTAGACACTCAAAACATGAACTTTTTCCTTTTGGAATTTTGATCTCAAACTCTATCTTGGAGGTGGAAAGATGTGAAAAAGTTAAGTGGAAAAAGTTAGTTCCCGCACATATGAAGTCTGTCAAAAAGTTAGTGGGGAAAACAAGTGGTAAAGTGGGAAAAACTGTTAAAAACTGCCCAAAAAACTGTTCCCGCCAAATCTTGTTCGAACGAGATTTCGTTAGAACGAAGTCTCGTTCGAAGGAGCCTTCTAACGAAGTTCCAGAGAGAACTCGTTAGAAATCTCGTTGGCTATCTCGTTCGAACCATCATTCTCGTTCGAACGATACTTCGAAAGACATTCCAGTGGACTTTTGGGAAACTTGTTGGCAGCTTCGTTCGAACGACATTCTCAATCGAACGACAATTTGAACCAACTTCCAGAATGTTTGAATATCGAATTTTAGCCCAGAAACTTTACTTTAAAGTTTTAATGAAGCGTTCTGAAAATAAACAACAGTTTTAATTAAACTACAACAAATAAAAAATGTTCCAAGCTCCTATATATATATATTCAAAATGCATTCATACCTTAGGAGTAATGGAACCACGTTGATGACGTAGAAACGAGGCACAATAAACTCGGCAATTTGATGTAGCTTTATACTTTTGTCCGCTACGTCTTCAACAAACACGTCATAGGCTTGAATGGATACAATTGAACTCTATATCCTATGACTCAAATATATTTTTTTCCGGAATTGAGCTAAAACTACAAAGGACTCAATTGGAAATTTTTGTCCTACAAATCTCCCCCTTTGGATATTCCGGGACAAAAACTAAACAAAAATTCTAAAGGGTCGTCAAGCTCACTAGACTAAAAAACAATCGCACCCAATACTTGACACAAGACCCAAGTATCAAAAACTTTGTCGGTGAAAGTTTCCACTTATAATATAATTCTTGCACACTTAAGAAAACACATTAAACACATAGGGAATATCAAAATGTTTAAATGCAATTAAAATAATTACTTCCCTAAATTAATTCTCCCCTTTATCAACTGTGATCTACCTAAGAAGGTCGCGACTCCCCCTAAGTTAAATCTCCCCCAAACTAAGATACGATTACAATAGGATTAGATACCATTTCTCCCCCCATCATTCTCCCCCTTTTTGTTCAGGAATAGACAAAGGCTAAAGAATTAAACATTAACTTATCTTCCCCAATTAAAGCATATACACCCTCTAAACTAAGCAAGGGATAAATAGATTGGGATAACAAGCTAAAACATGCAATTGTGCATAAAGTGATGAGAATATTAAAGAGCATGGGAAACTAAAATGCAACCAATCCATATAAAGATATGAATATCATCTATGATGTGATAACAAAAGATATCAATTGATTGTAGTAATCTAAGCATGTGATATCGAAACAAAATTTGCAACAAGATAGATACCAAAAATGAAGTAAAGCATAGATTGACTAGAAAGCAAGACAAAGACTAAACAAAACTATCATATATATATACGTACTCTAGATATGCCAAAGATGCACACGCACATATATATAGATATAAACACACAAATGACACAAAATAAGATAATTTTTTCACAATCGAATGTAAAAAATATGTCATATGGAAATGGAAGTGTTGGGGTGTGAACTAGCAACAATTAAATTTTGACCCAATCACTTAAACATGTTCACGAAGTTCTGAATTGATTGCAAACTTCATCACATTTGAATATAACCTCATATGATAATATAGATTGAACACAATGAACAAACATACAAAATGCATACAAGCCTAGACTTTTGATGATTCTACAAACCAATAGAGTTATGACATTGAAAGTACAATTAGGATAAACAAACATTGTGCAAACCGTTGATATACCATCAAATCTCCCTCAATAAGAATATAGTAGTTTTGAATGATAATATCAATTAAACATAGGCCTTGTAAAATATTTTCTTTTAATGCCATTATTCTGTTTTTAGGCCTTTGGGCCACATATTTCTTTTAGGTCCAAGCAAACGATGGCTTACTATTCGCAAAAGATAATAAATCCTTTCGGAACCCTTCCCCGTGCACATTTATATATAATATTTTTACTTCTCACAAATCTCACGTGCAACAAATTTTGACATGCACTAGTCCTCCTAGATCACAAATATGTAGATGACTAGATTGGTCGGAGAACACCTCACAAAGCTCAAATATACATATGAAGTTAAATTTCAAAAGAGCTTGTGCATGTGTGAATTGAGGCATATAAAAATATAATCCATTATATCAACACAAAATCTAACTACTCCATATAAGCATGGTAAAGAACATAATAAGGATTGAAAATATAAACCAAAAGTTCTAGCCACATGGGAGCGAAAAAGTAGGGATTCAAATACAAGTATATGCCACATAAAGTGTGTCAAACTAAATACACAAAAAAAAAATCTTTTTGAGTTTTTGAAAATTTTAACCAAAAATAAAAATATATATTCAAAAGACATACAAAGATCATTTGTATTTTTCATTAAACTTAAATTGCTAAAAAGATAAAATGCAAATGATAAACCAAAATTCTTTTTTTCATATAATGCAAATAAAAATGAAGGAAATATAATACAAAAGATAAACAAAAATCATTATTCTAGCATGTGCTTAAGCATGGAGGATGGACAAGAAAATGATTAAACAAGCATACATTTAGCATGAGAATATAGCATGAAGTACAAAAGATAAAGTATGCAAACAAAACTATAACATTCAACCTTTAGATTTTGCAAGGGAGGAAGCATGTGAAAGTAAATGAGAATCAGAAACCCTCTCTTGTAAAGCTACCAAGTCGGATATCCTAACCCAAACTAATGACGAATGATGATCTCGGGGTGTAGGAATCTTGGCTACCTAAGTTGCCTTACCTTTGGATTTTCTAGGAACTCGTTTAAGATCAAAACAAAATTTCCTAAGATGACCTTTCGACCACAATGTGAACACTTAAACTCACGGCGAAAAGATTTACCTAAGGAGTGATCTCTAAAGGCTTTCCTAGGCAATTCTCCTAAAACGTTGGTTTTGGCTTTATGAGTTGATTCATTACAAGGATTGAAGCCTAAACCATAAGTGTCATTTTTAATTTGGACCCTTCCTAAAATTTTATCTAATTTCTCCGAAAAACACTCCAAATCAAATTTGACTTTTCTAGAGTCTTTTAGTTTATTTTCTAATTCTAAATTTTTAGACTCTAATAACACATTTTTCTCTTCAAACTTGAGAAGATCCTTTTTCAAGGATTCCATTAAACCCCTAAGGCTATCTCTCTCACCTTCTATATATTCTAACGTCTCTCGAAGAGATCTCTCTCGTGTCCTAAGGTCTTCCACTAATGCACTCTCATCAACGACCTTGACACGCTCTTTTAAACTCGCTTCTAACTTCAAATTAGCTCTTTTTAATTTAATTGATTCTTCATATAATTCTTGAAAAGCATTTTGAAGTTCACTCACATTAATCTCTTCTTCATTTTCACTCCCTTTCTTCTTCACTCTCACTACCATAAAAAATAAGGGAATAATAAACTATGACCTTGGAAGTGTCATGCGTTAAAATTTCATCAATAAATGAGTTCTCACTATCACTCACATGACTAGCCATAAAATCCACAAAGTTGGGCTTAGTGGGGGAATCGGGTCCCTCTTCATAATCACTATCACTAAGGGTTGCATTAAAAGAAATTGGTTATTTACCCTCTTTCCTTAGTTGAGTGGGACACTCTTTTGCCCTATGGCCATACCCTTCACAACCAAAACACCTATTTGACTCGTCCCTATTTAAGCTTTCATTAATAGTTTTAGGGATCTTCTCGACTTTGTCATGCGTAGATTTTTCAAATTTATTAAAATCATTTTTAAATTTATCTTTGTTAAATTTAAGAAAATTTTGAAACTTTCTAGCAAACATAGCCATATTTTTCCATTCACCTCACTTTCACTCTTTACTACTTGTTTTTCCTCTTTTAGGGCTTTTAAAACAATGCCCTTTTCTATTTTATTTTCAATTTTAGAGGGAAACATGTCCAGTTCATAGGTTTGTAAATCACCTACAAGCTCTTCTAATTTCGTAGAGGCCAAAGTTGGAAAAGAATTTAAAATGGTCACTTTTGGAATAAATATATCAGGTAGGGACCTTAAAATGTTCTTTACTACTCGGTTGTCGGGTATTTTCTCTCCCAAGTTAAAAGGTGAATTAATAATATCGAAAAGTCTAGCATAAAATCCATCAAAAGTTTCTTTTTTTCGTTCATTTTGATGGTTTCAAATTGAGTGGTGAGGTTTTGGAGTTTCGAAGCTTTTACGATACTTGTGCCTTCATGAGTGAGTTGTAAAATATCCCACACTTCTTTAGAGGCGCATCAAAATGCATCGAAATTCATCCGGTGTGACAGCGCTAAATAAGGCTTTTAAACCTCAGGAAATAAAATTTGATAATTTAAACTCATTCTCACTCCATCTATCGGCCGGTTTGGGAACACATTCGTTATCTACTAAATGAGTTGGTGGAGACCACCCGTTAACTAAAGATAACCAAACCCTCTCGTCGATAGATTTAAGTTCCAATTCATACCCGATTTCCAGTATGCGTGATTAGAACCATCGAAAATACGAAATTTTGAGAATAGGGAAATTTCCATTTTAGCCAAAAATATTTAAAGGATTTTTAGCGAAATAATTTATCATGTTGGATTTGATACCAATTTGAAAAGGCGTGGCTCCCAATTTTTACAAAATTCTTTTTACTTCACAAAAAGATATAAATTTCCTTTTTCAATATGCAAAAGCGTGAGATGGTTCACAAAAATAATGAATTAACAAATTTTAATTTCTATTCAAATTAAAATTAAACAAGTGAAATATGATGAAGCACACACATAATTTTAATTTCACCTAAACCATTTTAATTAACCCAAGTCCTAGAAATTAGCCTAAGTCATATTTTTCAATTTTACCAAATTAGGCCAAACCAATTTTAACAAATTAAATTAATGACTTGAATTAAGTTAATTTTTACCCAAATAATTATGTAGCACCAAATTAAACATAAGTAGTTATTAAACCAAATTTTATCTTTTTACCTAAGAATGCATTCTAGGTGATATAGCAAGATAAAATTAAACAATGAATCACTACGCCGCGATGTACGAGGAAAAACCCACAACGGGAAAAAACCTCGGACGACCCTAGCCTCAAATCCACTAAGTACGGTTTTACAAATACAAGACAGTAAGACTTGTAACACTAGACTTGATCCCTCTCAAGCCCCGATGCTCCTTCTTATATACACCTCCGCCTAGAGAATAACCATGGAGCACTACCGCGATCTCGTAATCCACCGATCAGACTTTTTATGGTCACCATCACCCGAACAAGGAGCCTTTCTCCAAGTGGGTAAATCAACGCAAACTTCTTCTTCTTTGTGGGATGTAGAAGCAAACCCAAATGAAATCTTCAAACGTTAGAGTAATACCCGGTGCCAAACACTCCAAGCAATGATAAATATATTAAAACTTGGAATAAACAACATGGGTGTAAACTAGAGTGTTAACTGATTTTTTCTTAAAAAAATTAGACACTCAAAATATGAACTTTTTCCTTTTGGAATTTTGCTCTCAAACTCTCTCTTGGAGATGGAAATATGTGAAAAAGTTAAGTGGAAAAAGTTGGTTCCCGCACATGTTAAGTCTGTCAAAACGTTAGTGGCGAAAATAAGTGGAAAAGTGGGAAAAACTGTCAAAAACTGCCTAAAAAACTATTCCCGCCAAATCTCATTCGAACGAGATTTTCATTCGAACGAAGTCTGATTCGGACGATCCTTCTAACGAAGTTCCAGAGAGAACTCATTAGAAATATCGTTGGATATCTCGTTCGAACCATCATTCTCGTTCGGATGATACTTCGAATGACATTCCAGTGGCCTTTTGGGAAACTCGTTGGCAACTTCGTTCCAATGACATTATCGTTCGAACGACAAACTCGTTCGAACGATAATTCGAATGAACTTCCAGAATGTTTGAATATCGAATTTTATCCCAGAAACTTTACTTTAAAGTTTTAATGAAACGTTTTGAAAATAAGCAACAGTTTTAAATAAACTACACCCAATATAAAATGTTCCAAGCTCCTGTATATATATTCAAAATTCATCCATACCTTAGGAGTAATGGAACCATGTTGATGATGTAGAAACGAGGCACATTAAACTCAGAAATTTAATGAAGCTTTATACTCTTGGCCGCTACGTCTTCAACAAACACGTCATAGGCTTGAATGGATACAATTGAACTCTATCCTCTGACTCAAATATTTTTGTCCGGAATTGAGCCAAAACTACAAAGGACTCAATTGGAAATTTGTGTCCTTACAAATGAATTCATCCAAGGACCGATTATCCTCTAAAAATAAATAAAGTCCTTGTTTATCATGTTCTTTATCCATTTCAATCAAGATACCGGATTTCATTCATACAATTCATCTATAATCCTCTAATTTCGTGTTACCAATATAAAGGAATACCACTACATGAAAATCCTACTCGAAAACATGTGTTTAAACTATCAAAACCTCAAGATTCAATTTAAATTATCAAACGTAAGACCCTACACTACATGGGTATTATAACTCTTCAAAAACAAGCAAGATATACACTTCCCTTTGGTTCAAAAGATATGATTTCATTTGATGATGATGGATTTGTTTGTCTTCCCCTTCAATCCACTCTCTAGTGATGATAGTGGTGCAAGAACAAGGTGGAATCCTTCAAGAACTCGCTTTTAAGCTTTAAAAATGGCTTCTTCTTATTCTCTAATGGCCTCTCTTAGATTTCTATCTTTCTAACCATAGCCTCTCCCAACTATATGCTGATAAAGACTTTGAAAATTCGTAGGTCTCTTAACCCTAGGTTACCAAATGATCGAAATTCCTTTAAACGGTGCCAGTTTGGTAAAAAATCGGCCCAGGACCCAAACTATACACCTGGGTATACTCTTTTGACCCTTTCGGAACCAACTGCGATCTTTAAATTATCCTGTGAGTCACTTTATTCAATCATCTTATCTCCATCTTAAAATATGACACATATGAAATTAAAAGATAACCGAATTAATTAAATTTAAATCACCGAATTAAAATAAATTCTCCCAATTAAATAAACTCCAAATCACTAATTTAATTAAATCCTATATCCTCATAAATACGGGGTATTACATACTTTCCCCCTTTCAAAGGAATTTCATCCTTGAAATTCGGGTAAGTCTAGTACTCAAATATTTCTATACTTCCTTAATTTTATACTCTTAAGATCTTTACTTATATTAATACCTCTCCTAATCGTAAATAATATTAAAAAGAAGTCAACTACCTAGGGTGACCATACACCATATACCCGTGCATAATTGCACCAATGTTACCCGTATCCATTAGACTTAAATCATAATATAACTATCAACTCGCAGTTATAACTACATATATGAAAAATAACCAGGGTACTAAACCCATGTCCTAATGACCAAACATCTCCCCACTTCCAACGTTGCTTTAAGTTTTATGCGAGCGATGCCTCATAAAGATAAATTCAAACAAGGAACCCCCCGATACACTACCATGACAACTCACTTATTTTAATCTCGGTTGATCAATCCTATATCAAAATAAAACAGGAGTTCTCATATGGATTATTCTCAGCATCACTGTCAAAAACCAAATTGATTACTAATAACCTATTAGGCCTAGTGTCAAATCTTAACTTTTTAATCTTGTTAACTTAAACACGCAATAAATTTATCCACACAATTAATAAACCCATTAACCGAAATAAATAAACAATGACCGATAACTCTCGATAAAATATTAATTAAACCACATCGAATAGGCACAAGTGAAAAAGTGACAAATAAAATAAATGACAACAGTTGGGCAACATGACCGAATACCACTCATAGTACCTCCTATCTAGGTCACAAGGATAGAAGTGTCTAAATAATTCCTGTTGGCATCCACAGCTGCTGCAGTATCTTCTGACTCGAAGGAATAATATCATCCAGGCGTCCCTGTGCCTGAACACCTAAAAGGTTTTTAAAATGTTTGCAAGCGGGTCAGAGCCCAAAGAGTTTTGAAATTTTTTATAAAGTGTTTAAAATACTTGAATATTTACAATATGATATCCTCCATATTTAAACTGGTGGCAAACTCACATGAGATACCCCTTACCTCTCATCTAACAGTGCCCACCCTAGTTACGCTACCCAACCTTACTAGCCATTCTCAAAACCTCTAAATCACCATACGTTATCTCAAAACCTTGCGTATATAATATCCTAAGCTTTTGCACGAGCTTATGCATTGTAATTTATCACTTATAACTTATATATTTATTATGAATAACTTTCACTAGTTATAATACACTATTTACGTTTTAGTGTCGTTAATCCCATATATAATTTTCTCATCTTTATATACGTATCTCACATTTTATTCCGAATTTTATTCTCCCGAATGTAACAATTTACTTCTTACTTTATCCTCCATTTGTCCATATATATATATATATATATATGTGTGTGTGTGTGTGTGTGTGTGTGTGTAGAATATACTATACACATCAATTATATCCATGCTTATATATAACACACTATACAAGTATAATGACAATCCCTCATAGCTATAAATCATTGGATGAAGTCTCTAGAATGCAATCATCTTCCAAGGAACACACATCATCCTAGGTACCACCGGTTGGGGTCTCACACTGATCTGATAAAAACATATCACAAACGTAGGGGAAGCGCTCATAGTTCCTCACTTGAAAATGAGACCGAATCATACCCAAGACTTCTCACCAATGATAAAGAGTCACACTGCATAAATAAATGAATGCTATGACCTGGGGACTATACTGATAAAGAGACACACAACATAAATAACCGGATGCTATGACCTGGGGACTATACTCACCCTGCTCCTCAAGCCAGGAGATTCACTCACATCGTGCCACTTCCCATGATAGCACTAGAGGGGTATACTTCATGTAAATATACCATTCAAACATAAATATATTTATAATCATATCATATATATACTGTCTCTATACCCATATATATATATATATATATATATATATATATATATATATATATATATATATATCATCAAATATGTCTATTCATGCCTATCTCCCGTGGCATTATCCAATAATCCCGAATATACCCAATTCATATTAATCCATAATTATACACACACTTATGATACAATTATCACATAAATAATCACAACTAGATAGTATTATAATTTCATCCTACTCACACATTTGGATTCACTCATATACTATCGGCATATCTATTCTACACGCATAAATATATATATACCCGCCGAAATGATTTCCAAGTGTCGTTCGTCCCAAACTGTAAAATGGCGCATGTGATACTGATTCGACTAAATGTGCAAACTTCAAGTGAAAAAGTTATTTAATTATTGTCAATTTATGAATCAAGTTAATTCAGCCCTCAAAATCAACTAGCTACATCCGTGCATGTGTCAAACTAACATAAATAATATATGCGACACAAAGTTCAGGAAAAATCCCATTAGGGAAAAACCTTTTATTTCACTATAATTTGTAAATAACAACTAACATGGATTACAATGAAATAAAGTTATTTGACATACAAATACCCGCAGGCATTGGTCGACGTTGTTAGCAATGATTTAAGCACAGTAATCCACAAGAACCGCCACCCTAATCTCAGCAAAGATCCACACACAGTGAACCTCAATGACATGCAGCCATATAATGCATAAATCTTCTTCACAAAGGTATAAACACCAGTAAAATGTGTTAATTGGGATGTTTTGTGAATTGAAAAACAAGAGATTAAACTCTAAAAGAAGAAGCCAAAAAGTTTCTGCTGATTTAGCATTGTTTGTAGAATGTAAAAATGTATAGACTTTTTGGGGAAAATGGATTTAAAGAGACCCTTTATAAAAAAAACACTTAAAGCGGTGGGTTATTCGAACGATACACGATGTCATTTGAATGATGCACGATATCTTTCGAACGAGATGATTAAAATAATTTTTTTTCATTTATTTTTTCGTCGTTAAGTGCACAGCCTCAAAAACTTTAAAAAAATATATTTTTTAACGAAAAACATTTAAAGCTCTGCTCCAACACTTCGAAAATATTTTGCGAAAAATATCTCAAAATTGTAAGTGAATGATTAAGAAATTAAAAACACAACTTTACCATATTCATTTTGCGGATGCTTGATTATTGATGAAGCTTGATATTTGGACCCGTCTTGTTGCGTATTTGATCTTGAACTCCTTCGACAGTTGTAGGGGTATACGACATACTTAATTGTGACGGATTATGTCCTTACAAATCTCCCATATGTCTATACTGGTACAAAATAAAAAACATCCGAATTATCAACTCAAAAATGACCTATACAAATATACCCTCCCATAAATTAAAAAGTGGAAAGATAAACTGTCAAGTCTTTAAACTTTGCTTCAATAACCAAATCTTCAAAACTTCAAACTTTTCTCATCAGGGTGTGCATCATAATGATCTTCAATTGTTCCTACACACATGAGACAAAGAAAATACCTCGTGACGTATCGAGTTTAAAATGATATAAGCATAAACATGAAAGTATAATAAATTATTTCCCATAAATTCATAATTCGTTATCCCCCTTTTTATTTGTTTGAAATAAGCAAGGAAAAGAATAAACCAAATAAATCAAATAGGGGTGTTAGGGTAAACAAGGCAAACATACTCTTTTTTATTTTATTTTCCACATTTTTCATACAAAAATGCAGAAATGATGTTACAAAAATAACACACCATGAATTTACACTAAGATAACCAAATCATAGAAATGGAATGAATGGGTGTGAGCAAATTCGATAGGAAAATAGACTCAATCATGACTTGTGTGCATGGTGCATAAGTGAACTCCTAACGAATGAACATCAAAAGAGTCCTTTGGTGTAAAATTGTTGAATTTAGATGACATCGTCTTAATCATATCAACTAATCAAAGTATGAATGATTTCCACACCAATAACATCCAAAACTATGTAATGCTTTTTCATGACTTTCAAGGATGTGCAAACCGTTTTGAATTCCATCCAAACTTCCTTATTCAATGTTTACTTTTCTTATTAGGTGATGAAACTAAAACCTATTGGCCCCTTTTTGGAATAATTTTTTTTATTGCCTTTCAATTTTTTCGGGCTCTTTTAAACCTCATTGGACTCCGGATAATTTTCTTCCTCACTTTATCGCAAAGGAAAAATGAGATACCTTTCACAACCCTTTTCCGTTTATCAAAATAAATCACACAAACTCACAAACAGTTTATAGCACGCACTACTTTCTTGTCAAGTTTTATCGCATTTGGTTCGTTGTATAGACATGATTGAGATGGAAACACTCAACCAACATGTGATAGACAAGCACAAAAGTCAAACAAATCCGTGTATGTACGCAATGAAGGATAAATGATTCAAACATGTAGGTATCAACACTATATATCATCTCAAAGACTCCAAACTTTGTAAAGCACATGAATGACACAACATATTGTCTCAAAACACTATCAAATGATCACATGGATATGGAATGATGTTATGACTTGTTCATCCTAAATTTCCGTTCATATATGGTGTAAACAAAATACAAAACTCTTTTTTGATTTTTTAATATTTTTCTCAAAATAAATGAAAACCTTTTTGTATTTTTCAACCACTGTTCAGATAAAATCCAGCAGTACCAAATAATATAACAATATGAGTCAGAGGACTACAAACAGATAAATACAGAAAACCAACCATGGTTGTTCAAACGAAACTCACTATTGCTCGAGCGAAATCTCTTATCGTTAGAACGATAGCTTCGCGCAATAGGATATCTCGCTTGAACGATAAAACAGAAATCCCACTCTCTGCCCAAAATTTTAAACAATATTCCTCAATGGAAAATTTTCCAGAAAAAATAGCTCAAAAGTGCTGACAGATCCAAAATAGTGCTAAAATAGTAGCAAAATTAAGAAAAGAGAAATATACTTTAAAGAGTTATATGCTAACAAAGTAAAAAACAAACTGTACATAATATCAATAGGCAAGGATAACATCATGCAAATCAATCTATGCTAAAAAAATATGTCTAGACCTCAACCGGTAGGTGCGGTGGAGTTTTCCAGAGATGGTATATCTTTTGAAACAACTCCATCAAGTCATGTGAAGTCTTGATCAAAAACTTTACCTGCTCCCCAATGTGTGCAAACTCGCTCATGCAATCATCCGGAGCGTCAGGTGTGGGTGCGTGCGGGTGAACACGTTTAGTAGCATGACGTGGCACATAATTAAACTTAAAATAGAACTCTCTTAGGTGACCTCTTCCTTTGCAGTGTGTGCAAATGTAAACTCGCCTAGGTACACCTCTTTCAAAATGTCTCCTACGCGCTCTCCTAATAGGTATAGGATGCCTAGGTGGGTCGGATCGAGAGCCATGTAAATGTAACACTAAAGTAGGAACTGGCTCGAGCGCAGCATGTGAAGTAGACGCACCGTCATGCCTTATTCCTAAGCTCTCACCGCTACCCAAAATGGGATTAAGAACCATCTTTTCAACCTTCTTAGATGCATTCTCTAAAGGGGATTTGACCTCCCGGGCACATTCGAGATCACTCATACATGTGTCATCGGACTAGACACCGTGCCGGTCAAGTCACACTTTTCCCTCCTTAAAACTTCTTTCTCTCTCTCTCCAAATCTAAATCTCAATGACCTAAATCCCTATTATACTTCTTTGTTTTCAAGGTCTCGGTGTACAAATCTCTAAAATATTTTTAGAGCTCACTTCCATCTCCACTCTCAAACTTGCTCTCATCCCTATTAGAAACACTCGAGTCATCATCATCGCACTTGTGTACACAATCATCGTGGGAAAAATTGGGTGGACTCACACGATTCGAAAAAACTAAACACACCCCATATGCTAAACCTTTATCGGGATCATATCCCTCACCATCACTAAGAGTCGCGGGCATGGCTACTTTCTTGCCCTCTCTCCTAAGCCTAGTGGGACACTCAAATGACTTATGTCCTCTTCCATCACACTCAAAACATTTCAAATTTTCAAAATTTTCTTCGCCCTCTTTCTCTTTCTCATTGATTTCTTTGGCCTTGTATTTATTTATGGTATTCTCCAAAAAAATTTTATTGGAAGAATTTTGTTTCGAAACTGGAGAAACTCTTTAAAATTCTTTGCAAGAAGGCCCATGTCAAAATCAGAGTTGTCCTTAGACTCAGACTCATAAAAACTCACTTTCTTTCACCTACCACTGGTGGACACTTCCTTTCCCTTTCTAGTTTGGGCTTGAAGCGCTATCCCACTGTCCTTAGGTTTGACAGTGTCGGGGAATATGTCAATTTCGTACGTCTGGAGGTCTCCTACCAATTCTTCTAATTCCAGACGACTCAAATTTTCTAAGGTATTTAAAACAGTCACTTCCGGGATAAAACGTTTAGGCAGTGATCTTAAAGTCTTTCTAACCACTCGTGCATCAGGTATGGTCTCACCAAGATTAAAACTAGTGTTGACAATATTAGATCAACGTTCATAAAACTCGTCAAAACACTCAGTCTCCAACATAGTGATCGTCTCAAATTGAATGGTCAAATTTTATATTTTATACTCTTTAACCGTGCTAGTGCCTTTGTGGGTGAGTTATAAAATATCTCACACTTCTTTAGACGTGGTGCATGTCATAATACGTCGAAACTCATCAGGGGTGACGTGTCCAGAAATTTCACTAAGCCCTCGTGAATTATAAGTGCTCCACCTAAACTCATTATCAGTCCAGTCTGACACAAATTTTAAATTCATGACATTATTTACGATAACAGCGAGAGGAGTTCAACCTCTTTCATAAATTAACCAAACCCTCTCATCGATTACTTTTAAATGGGATTTCATTCAATCTTTCTAGTAAGCATAATTAGTCTTGTCAAAAATTCGCAACCGATTATATAAGTTTTCACTTGGAAACATTGGGACAATTTTAAAAATATGATTTAAAAAAAATCAATATCACACAATTTTTTAGAAAATAGGAATACGTGATAAATTGGCGTAACCTTCTCTGATACCAATTTGTAAAACGGGGCGTGTGATACTGATTCGACTAAATGCAAAAACTTTTAATCACGAACTTTTTTAATTAGTGTTAATTTATGAATCAAGTTAATTCATCCCTCAAAATCAATCAGCTACGTGCATGCATGTGTCAAACCAACGTAAATAAATTATGCGACACAAAGTTCAGGAAAAATCCCCTCAGGGCAAAACTATTTATTTCACTATAATTTGTAAATCGCAACTTACACGAATTACAATGAAATACAGTTGTTTGGCACACGAATACCTATAGGTGTCGGTCGACGTCGTCATTAATGAATTACGCGTAGCAATCCACAAGAACCACAATCCTAATCTCAACAAAGATCCACACGCAGTGAACCTCAATGACATGCAGCCATATGATTCATAGATCTTCTCCGCAAAGGTATGAACGTGTGAAAAATGTGTTCTTAAACTTCAAAACAATCCACTAACAAATTGGGATGTTTTGTGAATTGAAAAAAAAGGAGATTAAACTTTAAAAGAAGAAGCCAACAAGTTTCTTCTGATTTTGCACAGTTTGCAGAATGTAAAAACGTATAGACTTATTGTGGAAAACGGACTTGAAGAGACCCTTTATAAAAAACTTAAGACGGTGGGTCATTCGAATGATACACGATGTCGTTTGATGTATCACATGACACAGCCTGTCATTTGAATGATGTACGATGTCGTTCGAACGAGATGATTAAAATAATATTTTTTTCATTTATCTTTTCCTCATTAAATGCACCACCTTAAAAACTCAGAAAAATATATTTTTTGACGAAAAACATCTAAAGCTCCGCTCGAACACTTAGAAAATATTTTGTGAAATATATCCCAAAATTCTAAGTGAATTATTAAGAAATTAAAAACACAACTTTACCATATTCATTTCGCAGATGCTTGAATATTGATGAAGCTTGATATTCGAAACCGTCTTGTTGCGTATTTGATCTTGAACCTCTTCGACTATTGTAGCGGTATACGACATAATTAATTGTGATGGACTATATCCTTACACAAACACTCCTAAAATTTATAACCCTAATCTTTTTCCCGCTAACCCGAGATTTATATATCACTCATTTAATCGTTTAAAGGTCCTCACACTCTATTTAGGATCCCCTAATATTTATCTCCAAAATTAATTCTTCTCCAATCCTTTTTTTCCAAGAAAACTTTCTCAAACTTAACAATCATAAACTAATCGAACCGATGGCAAGAAAAACAAACCGATTCAGTAACCCAAACTGAATCGCATTTCACCGATTCGATGTGTTCAATTTAGGAGTTTATCATCTTCTCCAACTCCAAAATTTATGGTTTCTAACATCACCAACCTTCACTATAAATATCTACACACTTATTTTTAACCAACACATCAATTTGTTCCTGGGATTCCTAAATTTAACTAAGATTTAAACCCTAACATAGTTAAACCCTTAATTTTATTCAACTCTTCCAATTTCTCACCAAAAATTACACCATTAACATGGATTTGAGCTCAAATTTCATATGGAGTGATTATCATATAGATTAATATGAAATACTTTCCAATAACCCCATTTTTCTTCAAGAATCCCAACTTAAAATTCATATAGTTTTCACCAACTATAATATGAATTATAAACACACATAAATAGTTAAAGCAAGTTAAACACTTGCCTCCTTGGATAAATCTGACGATCTCATGCCGAGATTCTTTGGAGCTTGGTCGAAGTTCACCTTTTTTCTTCTCTCTTTCTCTCTTCCTTTGTTTTCTTTATTTCTTTTTCTTTCCTTCTTTCCTCTTTCTCTCGTGGCTTGTAATATAGAAATAAGAGTCCACCCCTTATTAAACCCAAAATTGATTCATATGTCCCTACTAGTCCAAAAAATCCCTAGAACTCAAACACTACCCCCGGGTTCTCTATTTTGACTATTTCGACCGATCCAAGACCAACCGTGCACTCAAAATCCACACCCAAGTCCTTATAAAAAATTCACCTTTTTAAATCCAATACAACTCCGCACATATTTTTCAAATAAAATATTATTACTTGTGGCTTTTCCTACCCGCGACATGATATAAAATAATCCAACTTCATTTATTTATTCCCTTAGTAAATATATCACACATCGATAATAATCGAAAACTCGTCAATTAATATATAATCCACGTTTCAAATTCTCTTTCAATTAAGAATTATCAAATTATTAAATTACACTTACTTACATAATTTAAATATCCATAAAAGTATGGGGTATTACATCTACTACCTAACATTGTCGGTCGTCGAGATTCATTATGTCCTTAGTCCATAGAACATACTCCCAAATCCCTGTCTCTTAACATAAAAGTATACTCGTCTACTCCCATGTTACAAAAGTGAACATACATCACGGTGTTCTTATTATCACTAGTTTCTTAGTGCGAATAAATTACGAGTTATATCTATCCGTTCGGTAATAAGAAAATCTACCCTGAATCATATCAATAAATGTCCCTACCCACCGGGATCGAATATAACAATATAAGCACATTCTTACAAGTCTATCATGCAACACACTATAACATATATACACATATATATAAGCTATACCCTCTTCCATGTGTCACCTAGCAAAAATAAATCATACACTGGAACAACGAACACAAAGTCCTACTATGAAAGTCTACCATTGCACAAACTTTCGTTAACCAGTCAAACTCTGAAACTAGTCTACTCTATTCTCATAATTCTCTATAATAATAGAATAACACGTAAAGTTAACATCCTCTTACTCCCCAGACCCTCTCTCTCTCTCAGGCGACACCAAAGAGTCCCATCCCACGATAAGTTTATATATATATATATATATATATATATATATATATATATATATATAAGGATATTATGGCCAACGAAGACACTAAATTCGAGTCATTCGCAAATTCTAGTGATCATAATATTACTTCGTGACATCCTCATGTCATTAAAATCAATCCTATACTCATATAATAATAAAGGCAATTTATCTGTAAGTGCTAGTCGCATCTTCTAGTCGACGGGTTCCTGAACGTAATCCTCATGTTCGAACGGACCAATGACCTGATGCAATGGTTGTGCATCCAGAATCTCATCATATGATTTCCCTTGCCTTGCGTCTTGTGTCCTGTCTATCAAATAACGAAACATTTCCTAAAAAATATTCCCGATCACTGATTTTGTCCTTGCTGACCTCCCCCACCATTCCCTTGGCCCTCAGGAGCAAAATATTGTTGTTGTTGCTGTTGAGGGCCCTGCTGACCCTGCCTAAACCCAACACTCTCGGGTCGATAAACCCGGACCTAAATATCTTCGCCATATTCCAATGGAAAAAATCCCGCTCCTGCTGTTGTTGTGCTCCACTGGTACTACTCCCCCGTCATACCTTCCAATCTCACTAGATCCACTCACTCTTTTGCTATACTTCATGTGCAAGCGCTGATCCTGGCAATAAAGCAACACTGCATTGACAAACTCCGTGTATGTCTCTAATGTTAAATTACCCAACAAGCATTTTCGAATCTTCCAGGAAAGTCCATCCATGAACTTATTCATTCTCTTCTCTTCAATGTTTTCCCCATCTTTCATGAAATTTACTAACCGAGTGAACTCTTCCTCATATGATGCTATAGTCCTATCTCCTTGAGAGATATTGAGAAACTGCCACCTCATCTTTGTCTGAATAGCGGATGGAAAATACTTGCGGTCAAATCGCACCCAGAATTCCCCAATACCAATTATATCTCTCCCCTCTGATGTGGTCACAGATTCCCACCACTACAAAGCTGCGTCTACTATCTTGAATGTCACCAAGAACTGTTTCTAAGTGTCACTGCACTCAATCATACGCAGGTGTTGGTGCATGTCCTTCTTTCACTCACTATCCACTACTACATTTGAATTATCCTAAAATTTTGGTGGGTGACCCTTATGAAATGCCTCCCTCGCTCTCCGACACTCGGACGACCCCAGGTGGGCCTAAACATCAAGTGCCACAAACGACCATGGTTGATTCTGCAAAACGTGTCGTGCCATTACACTCACCATCACAAAAAATGCCTATGCTACGATTTCGGCCACCTGTGTGGTCGTCACTATTCCCTGCGGTGATGATGGTTGTTTTACCACTAGCTCTTTTTGTGCCTCTCTCACCTCACCTCTCATTGTTCCTCTAGCCTGACTTCCTCTCTTAGGCGGAATCTTAAATGAGATTTGAAATATGTATAAGTTCACCATCAAATACAAAGTAATCGGTAGAATAACGTAAATATGCATACGCAATATGGTATACAATAATTCTACAATAGGGATCTATATCAAAGAGTGCTAAGCTGAAATGTTTTGCCGCATAGATTTTATGGACACTGGAACCTCATGCTCTGATACCATCTGTAACACCTCGCCTATTAAAATACTGAATTATCAATCATTTATAAAAATAAAATAGGAACTGATCTGGTTCATTCTTAGCATCAATGTCGAAAATATTTTAAAAGTTTACTAACCACCTAGTATTAAAAAAAACTAGTGCCAAATTTTATCTTTTTTATTGAACAACAACAACACGCGAAAGTAATAACAATAACCAAATTATCCATGCAATAATAATAATTTGAAGCAATCGCCAGAAAAATAACTAAAATAAAATAATATTAAATAAACCATCGGTTCCCAACATAAAAGTCCAACTAACGTCTAATGAAATCAAACTGAGTCCACAAATACAAAGTCTAATAAAACTGAATAAAATAAATAACTGGAGGGGAGACATGACTAAATGAAATAATTGAATTTTATCCTACTCTAGGAATGAAGTAACCGAAGAGACTAAATTCAAATCCTGCAAGCATCCACAAGTGTTGCATCTACGCATCCCTAGAGCAGCTCATCAAGCTTGGCGTCTATGTGGCTGGACACTTAAAAGGTTTGAATATATTTTGCATACGGGTCAGATCCCAAGTAAAATCGTTCGAAAATATTTAGCAAGTATTTATCACGCGTTTAAAAATAGTTATTGATTATACATGTTAGTTCAACGTACACGCTCTTGAGTTCCTCACCTCTCAACTAATTTGCACACCTAACGTCTCCTACCTAACTATGCTCCCCAGTTCGACTAGGTATCATCGATATCTAACTAACCATTAACAAGTTTAGATCCCCCGTACTGCCCATATAGTACGCCAAAATATACCCTTAATTGTTATTAAGTCTTTAGTTAAGTTTCTCATTTTAAATTTTAATTTAAGATATACGTAATTTATCTTTCCACAATATTCACGAGTATTATTCTCTACCCGAAGGTCCCATAAATACTCCTTAAGCTAATTCAGTAGTGCTTACACTTATACCCTACTGGTTATAGCCTTAGATCATGGTCCACTCTTCCTGAAGCCCAGATTTCAAATTCTCGATTTGTAATTCACTCAATCTACTCTCGTCACTTTGAAGTTCCAATCTTTAACCTCATTAAGATCTAACCAAGTCTTAACTTTATACCTACTGACTTCCTTTATGTCTTTATTAATTAGAAGATCAATACTATATTTCTCTGTAATTCATCCCTAGAGGAAACATCAACAAAAAGGCAAAATTGGGCATTTATGGGAAGCTAAATCGATTTACCCAGGAGGCCAAATTGATTCGCCTACTAAATCGATTCACCTATGGACCGAATCAATTTAAAAAGTAGCAGGTCTCCTTCTTCCTTACATTTTTATGATTTCTCACCCTAATATCTTCCTAAAATCTCCATAAAACTTCCCTAAATTTCAAACCAACACAACTAATAATTATATAGGTGTATAGGGATGATTTCCAACAAAAATTAAACATTAATTCATCAAGAATTCAATTCAAGAACTGATTATCCTCTAAAAATACATAAAACCCTAGTTTATTATGTTCTTCATCTCTTTTAATCAAGAATCCATATTTCGTTCATACAAATCATCCATAATCCTCTGATTTCGTGTTACCGACATAAAGTAATATAACTACATGCAAATCCTACCCCAAAACATGTGTCATCAAAACCAGAAGATTCAATATAAATCATCAAATATAAGACCCTACACTACCTGTGTATTATAACTCTTCAAAAACAAGCAAGATAAACACTTGCCTTTGATCCAACAGATTTATTTTTATTTTATGATGATGGATTTGTTTTGCTTCCCCTTCAATCCACTCTCTAATGATGATAGTGGTGCAAGAACGAGGTTGAACCCTTCAGGAGCTCTCTCTTTAACTTAAAAATGGCTTCTCCTTCTTCTGTAATTCCCTCTCTTTGATTTCTATGTTTCTAACCCTAGCCTCTCTCAACTATGTGCTAATAAAGACTTTGAAAATTCATAGGTTTATTAACCCTAGGTTACTAAATTATCAAAATGCCCTCAAACGGTATTGGTTTGGTCTAAAATCGCCCTGGGACCCAAACTATACACCCCGTGTATACTATTTTGACCCTTTCGGAACCAACTGTGACCTCTAAATCATTATCCAAGTCACTTTATACAATTATCTTATTTTCACCTCAAAATATGACACACATGAAATTTAAAGATAACTGAATGAATTAAATCTAAATCACCGAATTAAAGTAAATTCTTCGAATTAAATAGACTCAAAATCGCTAATTTAATTAAATCATATATCCTCATAAATACGGGGTATTACGCATGCAAAGCGTGCCAAGTTCATAGAAATTGAGTATATGCCGCATCAATAAGTTTACAAAGTTTGGTTGATCGGTAGGCCTTTTATACATGGGTGTTCAATTAGTAGGAGAGATAAAACCAGCTTCTTGAGGCGAGGACTTTTTTTGTAACCAAAGAGTTATATACTAAATGGGCATAGGCAATACCTTTGAGGAGGATAATTGCGTAGGTTGTAACCTCATTCATTTTCTAGTGCATCGATTACATATTTGTAATTCCAAAAGTCATCCTCGCTCATATTGGGAAGTAATTCGTGAGTAAAGAAATGGGTTTGTTGACAAACAAGTGCAACATTGTGTAACACCCCGCCCGCCCGGGGAGAGCGAACGACGCGCTACTCATCGATAAAACTAAACTAATCCACAAATAATAAGGTATAGAGCATCTAAAAATCCCACAATACAAAATATAAGAGAATCAACTAATCTCAATCTCTTCAAATAAATACAACAAGTCTCTCGAAATAATTACAACATCTAACTCGAAATAAAATAAATACAATCTTCTCAACTTGTATTAAAAATCTTTCCAAAATAATCCTCGCTAAAATCAATCTCCATAGCGCCCCAAAATCCACGCTAACCTGCCACTAAAAGAAAATATGGGAAAGTACACAATACGACAAGAAGATGCTCAACAAAAATGTTAGCGATGAATAAAACGTCACAATACGAATACGAATATTCAAATCAAATGCGAATCTCATAAGCAATTATATCACTATAATTTCTCAACAACACATTAACCGGATCACCAGGCCTCACCAACGTACCGCGCCTATGCATTATTCTAGCATATCTGGAAAAAGGAATATTAGAGGGTGCCCAACCTCCGTGCCATATTAAAATCTTCATGACGACATGCTCAACACCAAATATAATACCACATGAATCGAAATTAGATTCCAACAAATATTTTCAGATTTCCAAATGAATTTATCAATTCAAATATGAGTCAATAATCACAAGAAAACAAAGAGAATAACACTCGCGAGATTAAGGAGCATATTTTGTAAAACTCCATACCTCAAACTACGATAAATCTGCCCAGAAATGCAGAATAAGTCATCAAAAATCTGCTCCAAAGATCACCAAAAGTAGTCCTCAAACATCATCAAAAGTTCCTCCAAGAATAACCTCAAAACAGCTCCAAGAACACCTCTAAACACCTAAGGTTTAAAGCATAAATTAAAGGGTACTGTTTTGAGTAAAAGAGAGGAAAAGAAAATACACAATGCGAGTATTTTTGTGCCAAAGGTTGCTCCAAAACAATAGCCAACGAACCCTTTAAATAAGGTAAAAAGCATGAGAGTTTGAAACCAACTAAAATTCTTAATAGATTACAGCGCACGAAATCTGGGGTGATCGATCGATCGACCCCCAGGCATCGATCGATCGATCGTGCCTAAAAACTGGCAGTTCGACCAAAAATTGCTAAAAGGATAAAAATTTATAAAATCAAAATAAAATCCGTTTTAACTCCGATTTCGAAACCGTTTGAAATTCTCGCCTTTAAAAATAATAACCAACATATTTGAGCAATAAAAATAATTTTATCTCAAAATTTATTTTTCCTCTATATTTTGAAAAATACCCCAAAAATTACGCGGGTTGTTACACATTGTTCACAAGACCTTTAACATTTACTATTAAAAAGGGAATGGGCAGGTATAGGCAACCAATAACACTCTGATCAACAAGCTTAATGTTAGAAGACCTTTCAGGGACTTAGGTTGATAAGCTACCAATGGTCCTATGGGCTTAATAGACTTTGAAGAGGAAACCAATGAGATTTACTCCATTTTCTATTATATATGTAACATAAGTTGTCTTGCTAGTGGAACTTGCAATACCATCTATAAGGATGGAATTGAACCGTCACTTTCTACTAGATTCCATACAAGTACAATAGGAACCATTGGACAAGCATAAAGATAAAACAAAGAAGAATTTCAAGATCTATACCCAGTATCTCTCACAGTCTTATAAGAATTTAGTTAAGCTAAGGGAGTTCCCACTGGGTGATTTGGTCCTTCGAACATCCATTCACCATTTGAGGAGCATGT
Organism: Sambucus nigra; assembly: GCA_949130495.1. Taxonomy (NCBI): domain Eukaryota; kingdom Viridiplantae; phylum Streptophyta; class Magnoliopsida; order Dipsacales; family Adoxaceae; genus Sambucus; species Sambucus nigra. The sequence continues at coordinate 350,368,391 of OX422214.1, forward strand.
ATACTCCAAAGTTCAAGCCTAATTAGGAAGTTCCATTTGTGGTCACATGAGTAGAGAAGTCATGGTACTACTAGGTTTTTGAACCAAGAAGTGAAGGTCTTTAATCAATAAAGTGTAAGTGGCTAAAAAATTATTATGCTTGAGATGTCATAAAGTTAGATTTTTTTTTTTTAATGAAAAATTAAGTTTCCTTTCATCAGCAACCCTTAGGGTGTCAAGATTACATTTCTCAAATGATGATGTTTTTTGTTATAACGAATAAGTTCTTTTACTCTAATGTTTATGCTTGAGTGAATTAGACATGTTATTTTGTTACTCATGCAAAGTGTTGTGACCAAAGATATTATTTCTATTTACACAATGCTCCACTCACGCTATTAAGTGAAGAGGAGCACTTTTAGTCATAATTTCTACATTCAATTTAAACATTGCAAATAAAGCTATTCAATAATTCCCAAAGTATGATGGAATTACAAACAAGCAATTGACAAAAACTTAGTCACTTGCTCGAATAAAATAAAAATAAATGCAATGTAAACATTTAACAAACAAGATATGAATTATAAAGTTCCTTTTCATTTCACAAAAATGTCATACTCGAAGGAAGGCAAAGCATTACAAAGACTTTAAAAAAGTACAAAGAAAAAATACAGTCTAGTCACCAAGTACGGGGAAGAGGAGATTTTCTCTCTAATACCCCCCAAAGGTTACCTATCTCTTTCTTCACCTCCTCATTAACCTTTTTCACTTGAAGACTATCCTCTTCTTCACCCGGTGACACCTTAGTAAGTTGGAGTTTGGGCGACCTTATTTGATCTCTTGAGTCTATTGCTCGTTTTTAGCATTCATCAACCTTAACTTCCCTAACAGACTTAACTTTAACCGATATCTTCTTATAAGGGTGAACGATATTGCAAACAAGGACATCTAAACGATTCAATTTGAAAAGGTAACAATCCTCCAAGTCCTTTATAGCAGCTAGTAAGTGGTGAGTATCCACAAAATTACCAACTTTGTGGGCGATAATAATGAACCGTCGTAATTGATTAGCTAATGCTCGCAAGTTAGTAATTGTTAGGCCTTCAACATTATGAATGGACCTAATGTGAAGTTCTCTAGATTGTTCTATTAGTTCAATCATAGGACTATCACCTGTGCAAAAACGATTTGTGATACACTTGGACCATAATGCCTTTAAGTACTCCTCAGGGGCTTCAATATCTGCAAGATTAAATCCCGTGCCTATTGGGCTCTCCTCATCCATTCCAAACCCAGAGCCTTCATCATGCTACTCTCTCTCATCACCATCAGAGTGAGTAGCCTATGATTCTTAGTTTACTTCCTCTCCTTCCTCGGCCTTTAAGACCCACATGAATGAGCGTAAGGCCGTACTGCTTACTTTTATCTCTTTCCTACAAAAAATAGCATAACGTGATGAGAATACAAAGAAAGATTGAATAGTACTCGGATAAAAAATGAAATGAATAACTCACTTGTTGCTCAAGGGAAGATCAATTGAAAAGACGAAAGGTTTACCATCTCCTTGCATAACCTAATTAACCAAAATAAAATAGGCGAGTAAGTCTAGAATAAGAAAAAAAGATGTACAAAATACATGCAAACCAAAAAAACAAGTAGGTAAAAAATATAGTACCTAAAATCTCGAAGGCACGGGGGCATTCAAACCCTTTAATGTTTCAACCTGAGAACAAGGAAGCATGTTTAATAAAACCAGTAATGTTTGCAAAGTATACACAAAAGAAAAGAAATAGATATAAATAGTAATACTCGAGGTTCCAAAGAATGAGGAACATTCGAACTACCTGAAGCCTCTACCTGGTAAAAAAGAAGCAGGTTGATAAAAATGAGCCAGATTGATATATAAAAAAACGGAATGCATAGAAAAGAATGTGTAAAAGTAAATACTTGAGGTCCAAAAAAAGAGGAGATTCAATGCTTAAGCTAATAACACTAGTTTCAACCTATTAAAAATACAACAAGTTGAGTTTTACAACAATCAACTGCAAAGAAAATGCAAAACAAATTAAATACTTGAGGCTCAATAAGATGGGAAATGGTAGGAACTAATGAAGTCACTACATCCATCTGTGAGAAAATTAAAAATGATCATAAACAATGTCTACATCAACGAGCAAGGGCATGTGCTTTTATCTTATAAAGGCACTTTTGAGCAAATATAAACCCACTTATCCTAATAAGGCAGGAAAAGAAACCCGCGATAGCACATATGGCCGCTCGACACAATGTGAATTAGCAATCGAGTAATTATTTCTTGAATTAATGTTTTTTTATCTATGGGAAGTCTCACTCTTGTGATAGAGATTCTTCCAAAAAATCAAGCCCTTAGGCAGTTACCCCAGTTAGAAAAGAAATTCCAATAAAGGCAAGTGTGCAGCTAATCAAGGACGAAACATGACTAATACTTCTCTCAAAAGAGGCACCTACAAACATAATAAACACTATGATAAATAGAGACAAAGAAGCAAATGATCAATGGCTGAAAAATGAATAACCACAATTACCTCTTTAGCAAGCGCAATATGGTCATTAGAATTTGTGCAACAAAGGTTCTTGATGCAGCTGTAGTCCTAATACTATGAACAGGGGCAAGCAAATAAGGCGCCTGCTAATAAATAACACAGTTAACACAAAATATGTGCCTTTGTAAAAGAAAATTTGTAAAATATAAGTACATGTGAAATTGTTATATTGGTGGAACAACCCTCAAGACGAGTAGTCCCTATTAGATCCATCATATTCGTAGAAAACATGGTTGAAATCTATTCATGAAAAAGATAAATATTACTTAGTAAAAGTGCAAATACGAAATTGATATCGTACTCATAAACTAACCCAGAAAGTAAATTTACATCACGAGTAAGGCTCAGTGACGTCACAAAAATAAAACTTCTCTCTCGACAGAAATGAACATGAAGATAAAGGAGCTCTGATTGAGTGGATAAAGGGGCAATGCTCGCCCGTTAGTCAATGCTCATCCTGAGAGGAGTGACCTAACTAGGAAAAACATTAAATTTGGTAAAGTGCATGATTCACCAATAATAAAGATTGTCACAAGAAATAAAGAGAACTTACCACATCATAAAGAGGGACCTTCCTGAAAGGTAATAGTCCAGTTATGGAACTCGGAGTGCTTGGGGAATGAATTATCACCTCCTTATGGTGGCTCAGAGATCTATCCCTAAGATCAACTATTACTTCTTTATGAAATGATATAAAAAATGAAGTATAAGTTAAGTGATCTTTAAGAACTCTGAGTGACCTAATGTCTTTTGAAGACAAACTATGATAATCATAGGACTTCCATAATCAAGAAGTTCTTCTAATGAACATAATGCCAAGTAGGAATTCATATTCTGTTTGCCTTTATCTTTACAATAGTTTGAGAAACAAAAAAATTACTTTCCATAGGGGGGATGTAGTTGAGGCAGGTGGATGAGAAGGTCTTGCTTCGAATGCCTTGTACCCTCACTCAATAATTATTTTATATGTTTCTTCCACTCCAATTGTGTCAATATCATGTGACACCCCGACTAATTAAATACCGGGTAGCTACTCCTTTATTAAATTAATTCAAAATGCCAAGTTGGTTCAGTTAATAGCATCACTGTCGAAAACATTTTAATAATTACTAACCACCTAGTATTTAAAAAGTAAGTGCCAAATTTTAAGTTAAGTCTGATTAACATGCAGTAAAAGAATAATGAAAGAATAACAACCTTTCACTATAATGAAGTAATGAATAACCAACAACATAAATATAAATCCGGAGGAAAACTCCTCACAACAATCCCACAACTAAAAAATAATACTACAAGTCTGAATCCTGAATAATTACATGCCAGAAGTCTCAATAACTGAAATAAATGAAATGTCTCTAAAAGAAATGGGCGACATGCCCTACAACTGATAACTGAAGAATATCGAGTCAAGATAGATGAAGCGTCTACAAGCAAGGTCCTATAACTTCCACAAACAGCTACAGCTCGTCACCTGAATGGGAATCCTAAGCATGGTGTCCTTGTGGCTGGGCACCTAAAATGGTTTTTACAAAAATAGATTTGAAAGCAAATGGGTCAGAGCCCGAAAGTGAAAATCATTTTAAAAAATAGCAAGTGTTTTAATAACATTAAATGCAAAATACAAGTTAGGACGTGCACTCACATGAAATTCTCACCTCTCGACTACATGTGCACTCCTAACGTACCGTACCCATCTATAAGACATCCATATCTAACCAAACTGTAATAAGTTCTACCCCTTACTACTCAATTCCCATATTATATTCTAACGTTATCAATTAAATGGAGGGCTTTACATACACTCGGATTCTCAATTAGTAATATAATTCATTATCAATTAACCCGTTATGTTTTCTCAAAACATTACCATAATTATATTCACAATATTAACATGAAAGTTCCCATTAATTAAGTGTATATTATTCGCGTCATAAATATACAATACAAGCACCCCGAGACTAGCTGCGGTGCACACATACTCTGCTATCCATCCCGGTACATCACGTACATAAGGATCATGTATTCCGAATCTCTCAAGAATCGTTCTCAGATAACAACATCACAAATAATGGAGGCGAACACAGTCACATCACATGGGTCACGCACATACCTGCGCTCCCACGATCAACAGACTTATTAACATCCCAATAAGTCCTTCTCTGACCTATGTTCATCGAGGTAACCAATCTAAATCCGGGCAACACAAGGATTATAAGGCCCTAAGTGAACGTAAACCTCCCGTGATAGCAAGTGATATACCCGTTTATATCCTCGGCCTGGCTGAGGATTACCTCCAAACGTACGACCCCTCAGAGGAGCCGACCCTTCATCATGTTCCATACGACCCTACGAGGGGCCGACCCCTCCAACGAGCTCCATACGACCCCTCAGAGGGGCCGACCCTTCGCCAGACTCCAGCTGACCCTCAGAGGGGCCGACCCTTCACCACTCTCCAGACGACCCTACGAGGGGCCGACAGTACGAGGCCAGAATTGGATCAAACTCACTATCGGAGGGAACTTTGCCCTCGGCCTCGGCCCATAGGCCGAGGATGACATCATCGCAGCGCGTGGTTTGGGAGACGCGTGGAACAGTGCGCGTGAGGCTGACATGGCACAGGGGAGACCGTTATAACAAAATCACACCCTCACGTGAGGGAATATTATGTCATCATTTGGCATCTACAGGTGTCCACAGGGGACTGTCTAGATCATGATTCACATGCACCATGCATACTTGGGGGGTACACTACACCCCCCAAGACCTATATATACTTGTCACCTACAACCCTACAGGGGATCGATCCATTAACTGTAGCCCTAGCTAAAACTCTGCTTGTACACACAGTAGAGAGAGAGAGAGGGTTATGTGCATTGTATCCAAGGCCATTAGTGTCCATACTTAGTGGATCACACACTCACAGTGGATGTAGGCCAAATTGGCTGAACCACTATACATCATTGTCTTAGTTCCTCTTTTACTCATCCCCTTCTACATACTTATACACTCATACATCTCTATGGCTGCCATAGCTGCTACTGTTTGAGCTCATTATCACTTATCCGGTGGTGCTAAATCTCAGCATCATCAGTTTGGCGCTGTCTGTGAGAATTGAACCCACGACCACATGGTCAGGTCCTACACAAGCCAGAAAAATCAGGTAGGTTGATGGCCTGGGCTATAGAGCTGGGGGAGTTTGACATTGTGTATCAGCCTAGGACGGCCATTAAGGGGAAGGCATTGGCAGACTTCGTGGCTGAGTTCACTTGGGAAGATGATGAGGCCGAGGTTGAGACCCTCGAGAAGGCGGATACAGAAGACAGACCCGCAGACACACCCGTAGATAGGGCTGAGACGAGCACCGCTAGAAGGAAAGTGACTGAAAACGAAGAGGGAAGATACATCTTTAGAGAGGGGTCCCTCTCTGAGGGAAATTTTTCAGAGGGAAAGACTCTGTGGAGCCTCTTCATTGACGGGTCCTCTCGTGACAGCGGAAGTGGGGCTGGACTGATACTATCAGCACCCGATGGCACAGACGTTGAATACGCCCTGAGGTTCAACTTCAAAGCCTCTAACAACGAGGCTGAATATGAGGCCTTAGTAGCAGGCCTCTCCTTGGCCAAGTCTCTTGGTGTCGGCCATATTTTGGTCCATAGTGATTCAAGGCTAGTAGTGAATCAGATACTAGGAGCCTACGAGGCTAAGGACGAGAGGATGGCTAGGTACCTTGGGAAGGTGAGGTCATTACTGAAGGGCTTCAGAGAAGTGAAATTAAGGAGGGTACCTAGGATCGACAATGGCCGTGCTGATGCCCTAGGTTGGCCTCGGCAACAAGAACAGACATCAGGAGGATGGTCCCAGTAAAAATTTTGCTTCGGCCAACTATTGAGGACGCTGAGGGAACACTCAGAAATTGCCTAAATGTTTCTCAAGAAGCTTCGTGGATGGACCCCCTGATCAGATACATTAAAGAGGGTGAGATGCCAGAAGTAAGACAAGAAAGGAAGAAGCTGAGGCATAGGGCTGCAAAATTCACTGTCATCAGAGACACCTTGTACAAAAAGGGGTTTTTGCTCCCCTTACTTAGGTGTGTGCATCCCTCAGAAGTCCCTTCCATTTTACAAGATGTGCACGAAGGATCGTGCTCAAGCCACATCGGGGCAGATCCTTAGCGAAGAGGGTGATCACCCAGGGGTACTGGTGGCCGACCTTGGGGAAAGACGCAGTGGCATACGTAAAAAAGTGCGACAACTGTCAAAGATTTTCCACCATCCCTCACCAGACCCATCAGCCTCTTACTTCCATTACATCCCCATGGCCATTTACAGTGTGGGGGATCGACCTAGTAGGACCCTTGCCTAGGGCCATCAATAACTATCGATTCCTCATCGTAGCCATTGACTATTTTTCAAAATGTGTGGAAGCGGAGCCGATGGTGACGATCACAGAGCAGAAGACCTTCCAGTTCATCTGGAAAAATATTATATGCAGATATGGTCTCCCCAACACCCTCATATCGGATAACGGGACTCAGTTCAAGAATGCCTCTCTACAGAAGTACTGTGAAAGGGTGAGTATTAAACTATTTTTCTCCACCCCTGGGCGACCTCAGGCCAATGGGCAAACAGAAGTTACAAACAGGACAATCCTAGATGGAATCAAGAAGAGGCTTGAGGAGGAAAAAGGAAGATGGGTCGAGGAGTTATATGCCGTGCTATGGGCATACAGGACGACAGTGAGGACCTCTACCGAAGAGAACCCATTCATGCTAGCTTATGGATCAGAAGCCGTCATCCCCATCGAGATTGAGCTTCCTACGCATAGAGTCCAGGTGTATGACCCCCAGAAAAATGCGGTGGAGAGGAGACTCGACTTGGACCTGATTGAGGAAAGAAGGGAGGACGCTGAGATACGGCAGGCCGCCTACCAGCAGAGGGCCGCAAGGTTCTACAATCAGAGGGTGAAACAGAGGCCTATCGCAGTGGGGGACTTGGTCCTCAAGAAGACTTGGAAAAATACCAACAAGCTCCATCCTAATTGGCATGGCCCATATAGGGTCATCGATGAAGTCGTCCCTGGGACCTACAGACTAGAAAACCTAGAGGGGGAACCTTTTTCCATCCCCTGGAATGCAGATCATTTGAAGAAATACTATCAATAGTGTTTTAAGGTCTTGATAGATCATAATTGTAATGAGAGTTACTCTAATAGAACACTTTGGAAGATTAATGAGAAATATCAGTGTTTCCCTCATCCTGTGGTTGCCAGTTCTAGCACACATGGAAACATCTACAGAGAACCACCCTCGACTATAATGAGGACCAGTGGAGGGGACGACCCCACCACTGTCCTCAAGAAAGACGAGGGTAGACATTGTTAAAAACCATTAATTTGGTAAGTTGAACCCTCGGCTATAATGAGGGCCAGTGGAGGGGACAACCCCACCACTGTCCTCAAGAAAGACGAGTGTAGACATTGTTAAAAACCATTAATTTGGTAAGTTGAACCCTCAGCTATAATGAGGGCCAGTGGAGGGGACGACCCCACCACTGTCCTCAAGAAAGACGAGGGTAGACATCGTTAAAAACCATTAATTTGGTAAGTTGAACCCTCGGCTATAATGAGGGCCAGTGGAGGGGAAGACCCCACCACTTTCCTCAAGAAAGACGAGGGTAGACCTTGTTAAAAACCATTAATTTGGTAAGTTGAACCCTCGGCTATAATGAGGGCCAGTGGAGGGGACGACCCCACCACTGTCCTCAAGAAAGACGAGGGTAGACCTTGTTAAAAACCATTAATTTGGTAAGTTGAACCCTCGGCTATAATGAGGGCCAGTGGAGGGGACGACCCCATCACTGTCCTCAAGAAAGACGAGGGTAGACCTTGTTAAAGACCATTAATTTGGTAAGTTGAACCCTCGGCTATAATGAGGGCCAGTGGAGGGGACGACCCCACCACTGTCCTCAAGAAAGACGAGGGTAGACCTTGTTAAAAACCATTAATTTGGTAAGTTGAACCCTCGGCTCTAATGAGGGCCAGTGGAGGGGACGACCCAACCACTGTCCTTAAGAAAGACGAGGGAAAGGTTAATGGCTAACAAACCATTAATTTGTTAAAATCATGTTTGGTAATTTAATCCCTCGGCTATAATGAGGGCCAGTGGAGGGGACGACCCCACCACTGTCCTAAAAAAAGATGAGGGAAAGGTTAATGGCTAACAAAAAACAGCAAATCATGTAAGAAGCTGATATAGAAGACAGTAAAGAAGACGATGGTATTAATAAAATGCAGGTGTTATACAAAATATCCAAGTGTTTTACAAAAGAGAGTACAAAAATGGTAAATACATTATGAGGGTATGGGCTACAGACAGCCACTCTAGGGGACAATATCAGAGGGCAGAGACTCAACATCCACCAAAGGGGTCTCTTCAACAACCATAATCGGCTGATCCTCAGATGTGCCGACCCCCTCAACCTGCACTTGTGATTCAACATAAGTCAGAGCCTCGGCAATCATAGGGTCGTCCAGTCTGACTGCTTCAATAGAGGGAAGGACCGAGGACACGACGTCGCCAAACCTAAGGACGACCCATCGGCAGGCAGTCCTGATTCCTCTTTCCAAATATTCAAGGCCGAAGCCCTGAAACTCGTCAGAAACCTTGTAAGCCTCAACAGCATCGGCCTCGGCTTTCATAATGGCTGTTTCAAGGTCAGATTTGTACTTGGCCTCCATGTTGGTCAAGGCCTCGTCCTTTTCCTTGAGAAGCAAGTCCCTGGCCTTAATGTCCTCGTCCCTGGCCTTAATGTCCTCGTCGTGCTGCCTTGTCAGCTCGTCCAGGATCCTCGCATGCTCAGTCCTAGTACTTTCCAACTCGGCCCTTGCAGTGTCAAGCTCAGACTGAAGATCTGCCTCATGTTGGATAGCCCTCTCGGCTTCATGGAACTTTTCTTGGTTCTCAGCCATCCATTTTGTTGCCGAGGTAAAGGCACACACAGACTGCACAAGAAAAATAAACACATGTCAAGAGGCCGAGGAAATAGTTGGTGAAAGAATGAAATTAAAAGAAGTGGGTCAAGACCATTACCCGTGCAAGGGCGTGCAGACCATAGTCGTACACTTTGGCAGGAGGCATCTTCGACAGGAACTCGTAGTCAGAGGCCGAGGGTGCAGAGAACATGGAGGCCTTGGCTGCCCTCAAGTTTTCTATGAGCGATGAGGGCTCGGCCCTCAGATGTGTCAGGTTTTGAGACCAGAAGGCACCCATGCTGGATGAAGAGGTCGTCCCCTCAGAGGTTCCGACCCTGGACCTCGTCCGAGCATCTGGCCGAGGGTCAACAGGGGCCTTAGGCTCCTTTCTTTTATGGCTGTCAGCGGTCAGCTCCACCACTGTCGGTCCATCGGCCCTCGTCTTCCTCGGAGCCTGTTGAGGCTCCTTCCCTTTCTTCTTGCTCAGACCAGACAGCAGGCTCGGAGCAGTCATCTCCCAAAGTTGGACTGATATACCTGCGGGGCGACCTGGTAAGAGGACGACACGTCAGAAAAATGCAGAGAAAAAGAGAAAACACTTCAAAAATAAGTGAAGAATGGAAAATGTTCAGTATAACTCACATAGTTCTGTCAGAGGGCCGACCCTCAGACCAGCTTCTTTGAGGAACTGAGGGGTCATCAGGTCTTCAAATTTTGCAAGTTCACCCTCTCTCCCTCGTCCTCTCAGGTAATCAACAATGTCCTTCTCCTCTAGGCTAAGTCCAGGGTCTGATCTGGCCTTCATGGAGGGGTTAGACCATTTCCTGGGAACCCTCGGACCATCGGCGACAGGCTCCCACCCCCCAGAGATAAAGAAAAACCTATTTTTCCAATCATGGTTGGAACTTTGTGCCACATGGAGGAGTTTATTCTCAGACCTCCTTGCCCCCAGGTGATAATATCCAGGCTGTTTGGACGAGGAGGTGATGTTGTAGCAGCCCAAAAATAGGTCAGCCGAGGGCTCGTCGGAGAAGGCATTCTTCCACAAGGAAATATAGCCCAGGATCGTCCTCCAAGAGTTGGGGGGAAGTTGAGAGGGAGAAACACCAAGGGTAGATAGGATATCTACGATGGCAGTATGCAAAGGGAATCTGACTCCAACTTTGAACATCTGTTCATAAACTGCAAACTCTCCCTCGCCACAATCAAAAACCCTCTCATCCTCAGAGGGAACCCTCATAGTCACGCTGGGGGGCACTCCATAGTCATGCCTCCATATCAGGAGGTCGCGATCCCTAACAGAGGAGATAAAGGACGAGGCATGGGAGGTATCAACTTCGTCATCTGTATCATCGTCCTCATCCTCAGTCCCTTCCCCCTCGGCCTCGTCATCTGTCGGAGGGCCCTGGGGGAAAGCCACTTGGAAGGCATGGGGAGAAAGGGTTGTTACAGGAACAGCCTCGGAGGGGACTGTTCCGTCGACCTCTCGGCCTAGGCTTAGATCGGGTGTCTCCCTCCTGTCAGAGGTTCCAACACCAGTTGGCGAGGATGCTCTCTCGTCCATCTCACTTGGTTTGGGAGTCTCGACTGGACGAGCGGACGACCCACAAGACTTAGACGGTTCAAAGGGTTTTATTGTACCAAGAGGAATGGGAAAGATGGATCGTACCCAGTTAGGGTCGGCCCCTCATTTCCTCTCTTCCTCTTCCTCTATTCGTCTGATCTCTGCAAAGAGCTTCTCTCTCAAAGATGGGAATTCAGATACTAAGATATAAAGCCTCCTAAGCATTAAAGAGAAGACTCTACACTTAGAGATATTACACCAAACTTAGCTAACTTAGCTACAAACAAGTGGGAAATTGACCAGGTTGGACTTTTGGATCGAAACAAAGGAACTCAATGGTTTTGGTCAAGAACATCCAAGAACCAGTTACCGGAGAAGACAACGAAAAAAGCTATGGGATAACCCAAAGAAAATGCATCCCCACAACCCTAAAAAGCAAATAGAAATGAAGGCAAAAGAGAGCGCTGGGTGAAAGAGATTACCTGATAAAGAGAGCAAGAACGTTGCTAGGCTTGAAGGATTGAAGGCTGCAGAAAATGGCGATGAAAACTGGTAAAATTCTAGAGAGAGAAGGTTTGGGCGCGAAGAAGAAGAAGAAGGAGAGAGAGTTTGAAAATCTCTTAAATACCTTAGCAATGAGTGGGCCCATTGACCAAGGCAGGACACAGCCCACGAGGAAGGCATCATTAGGGCACAAAGCCCCAAGAAAAGTGTGCAGCCGCCATGCCTTGGAAACTAGAACAGCAATGAGTTTCTACCCATGTGTCACTCACCTAACTGATCATAAATGCATCTCATTTAAAACACTATCCCTCAGCCATCTCAACAGCACCTATGGCTAAAGGCTGGGGGGTGATTGATATACCCATTTATATCCTCGGTCTGGCTGAGGATTACCTCCAAACGGACGACCCCTCAGAGGAGCCGACCCTTCATCATGTTCCATACGACCCTACGAGGGGCCGACCCCTCCAACGAGCTCCATACGACCCCTCAGAGGGGCCGACCCTTCGCCAGACTCCAGCTGACCCTCAGAGGGGCCGACCCTTCACCACTCTCCAGACGACCCTACGAGGGGCCGACAGTACAAGGCCAGAATTGGATCAAACTCACTATCGGAGGGAACTTTGCCCTCGGCCTCGGCCCATAGGCCGAGGATGACATCATCGCAGCGCGTGGTTTGGGAGACGCGTGGAACAGTGCGCGTGAGGCTGACATGGCACAGGGGAGACCGTTATAACAAAATCACACCCTCACGTGAGGGAATATTATGTCATCATTTGGCATCTACAGGTGTCCACAGGGGACTGTCTAGATCATGATTCACATGCACCATGCATACTTGGGGGGTACACTACACCCCCCAAGACCTATATATACTTGTCACCTACAACCCTACAAGGGATCGATCCATTAACTGTAGTCCTAGCTAAAACTCTGCTTGTACACACAGTAGAGAGAGAGAGAGAGGGTTATGTGCATTGTATCCAAGGCCATTAGTGTCCATACTTAGTGGATCACACACTCACAGTGGATGTAGGCCAAATTGGTTGAACCACTATACATCATTGTCTTAGTTCCTATTATACTCATCCCCTTCTACATACTTATACACTCATACATCTCTATGGCTGCCATAGCTGCTACTGTTTGATCTCATTATCACTTATCCGGTGGTGCTAAATCTCAGCATCATCAGCAAGTATGGTAGGTATGTCATACACATAAAATCAATACATATACTAAGTATTCACACATCTTAGTAATCACCATACTATATTGGTGGTACACTTCTCATTCTCGTACCGACATATAATACTACACAATTTATATGTTCTCGGTTAATATAATAAAATAGACCGTCAATAATTCTCGCAACATAATAGACACTCATGTCCTACTTCATATTTTCCCTTAGGTTCAAACTACACTTATAGGTTTGACTCCTCATTATATCCCAGACATCCCAAATGTAACAATTAATCATCAAGGGAAGGTTATCTCTACATATACACAAGGTTACGGGACACTCGGGATCAAAACAGGCTAAAAAGCCTAAACTGTCAACTCGTTCGAACGAGGCTGTTCGAACGAGAGTTCGTTGGAACGAACTGGGCCTTCTAACGAGATCTCGTTCGAATGAAAGTCTTCGAACGAACATCCCTCTCGTTAGAACCCAAACTGTCAACTCGTTAGAAGCTCGTTCGAACGACCTGGGTAGGTCTTCTAACGAGTGGCCAGATTCAAGCCGAGAAATTTCTTTACTCGTTTTTCAAATTTCTCTACACCTCTAATCTCCTCTAAACATCGTTCCAACATCAATTTAAGGTTCCTAATTCGTACTAAACATACATAGGTCACCTACTAACATTTTTGTGGGGATTAAATCACTATAAACATCATCCAAATATCAAATCCATACATTTATCCCCAATTTCAAGAACATGAACCCTAAAATTTATAAATCATCAAAGAGTCTAAATAAATCCATTTTTGTTTCATCCAAAACGTATTAACATCAGATTATTCACCTATATATAGTTTTACATGCAAATCCTCATCACAATACAAGTTTCTAATTCCAAATTAATGGGTTTTTATCAAAATTCCCAAGAACAATAAGATTTTTATAAATTCCTACACATGGAAGAAGCATTCTCTTAAATTAATTGTAATTAAACCACTTGCCTTATTGGAATCTATGATTTGATGACGAATTTCTGAAGGTTGAATTGCCTTCTCTCTCTCTCTGCAGAATCCTTCTCTTTCTCTCCCTCTCTACAAGTTCTTCTCAAGGTGTTAATGGAGGTGGGGTTGGTTTTGCCAAGTTATAACTTCTCCCGTAGCCCACTACCTAAATTGGGGTTGGAAATGGCTTAGTGGGTTAATACTAAGTCAGATTTTTAACTCTAATTTTCGTGGGTTTTAATTACCCAATTTCCAAAATTACCAAAATGCCCTTATAAGTTACCGGTATGGCCCAATAATGCCCCGGAACCCAAACTTAACCCCCGGCTAGTGTTTTCTGACTATTTCGACCCTTCCGGACGCGTTGGCGCACTCAAAATGACCATACGGTTAATAGAACTAATATTCACTTTTTAATTAAAATAAATATTTCCCTGACGCGACTGTCACACGCGTCTCAATAAAATTTTCCAACTTGCCGTATTTTAATCTCACGACAAATTTCATACTTCAATATTCATGTATAATCATATATGCACATTATATTCAAATACCAACTCGCATCTCGCTAGTATTTTAATCCGGATTAATTTCCAATTAATACGCATTTAATTTAATTAATCCCATAAATAAATATCACAAAAATACGGGGTATTACATACTTCCCCCCTAATAACTGAATTTCGTCCCGAAATTCGGAACTAGAAAGTACCTGGTAAGAAAAACTCTGGATAATGTTCGCGCATCTCATCCTCGCGCTCCCATGTGGACTCCTCAACATTATGATGTCGCCACTGAACACGCACTAACGGGACAATCTTTGACCGCAGTTTCCGCTCACTTCGGTCCAAAATAGCAATCGGCCCCTCCTCGTAGGAGCTATCAGGCTGGAGATCGATGTCCTCCAAAGCAATGTGAGAATGAGAGAAATCGTCTCTAAGATATTTCCTTAGCGAGGAAATATGAAACACATCGTGAATCCGATGCAAATGCTACGGTAACCCAAGCCTATACGCAATCGGTCCAATCCGCTCAATAATAGGAAATGGTCCCACATATCTCGGTGCCAACTTCCCTTTCTTCCCGAAACGCATAATCCCCTTCATAGGAGATACTCTGAGCAAAACCTGGTCCCCCACTTGGAACTTTCTGAAGAACCTCTTCGCATCATCATAGCTCTTCTGCCGATCCTGAGCTACCCGAATGCGACTCCGAATCAATTTTATCCTTGCCGAAGTATCCTGAATCACTTCCGGACCTAGTAGTTTGTTGTCCCCCACCTCCAACCAACATGCTGGGGAACGACAAGGTCTACCGTACAACGCCTCAAATGGAGCCATGTCAATGGTGAACTGGTAGGAGTTGTTGTAAGCAAACTCTACCAGTAGAAGATACTGCTCCCATCCACCCCCAAAATCAATGATACTCATACGTAGCATGTCCTCCAACATTTTGTTTGTACGCTCCGTTTGCCCGTCGGTCTGCGGGTGGTACGTCGTGCTCAACTGCAATTCCGTGACCATGGCCTCCTGAAAACTCTCCCAAAACTGTGAAACAAATATCTTATCTCGGTCAGACACGATATTTAGGGGCACACCGTGAAGTCTCACTATATCTACAATAAAGAGCTGGGCATACTGTCCCGCAGTGTAGTCTGTCCTTACGGGTAGAAAATGAGCGACTTTGGTCAACCTGTCCATAATTACCCAAATGGAGTCGTCACCTCTCTGTGACGTAGGCAATCCCGTGATAAAGTCCATGGATATGCTCTCCCACATCCACATCGGGACCTCCAACGGCTGTAGCAGTCCTGCAGGTCTCTGATGATCCACTTTTACTAACTGACAAGTGGTGCATTTAGAAACAAACTCGGCAATATCTCTCTTCATCCCGCTCCACCAATACTGACGTCTCATGTCTTGGTACATTTTGTCCCCACCGGGATGTACCACGAACCGTGAGCCGTGCGACTCTGCCATCACCTCATGCCGTAATTCCTCCCCTTTCGGAACTACTAATCTCCCATTGAAGCGTAATCCCCCGTCTGAGCTAACGGTATAGGATTCAGCTCCCTCTGCTAGTAATCGAACTATTAGCTCCTGACAGAACGAGTCATCTTCTTGTGCCTTTACCACTCTCGTGACAATCTGCGGTGTAACAGTCATTACCGACATGAATGATCGGGCCACTGCATCCTGGTGTCCCAATTCCTTCCATTTGGCCTTCCACACCCCTGCCACTTCATCTGCTGGCCTACGGCTCAACGCGTCTGCAACCACATTAGCCTTCCCCGGGTGATACTGGATATCGAACTGATAATCCTTCACGAACTCAAGCCACCTCCGTTGCCGCATATTCAACTCCTTCTGCGTGAATAGGTACTGTAGGGACTTGTGGTCTGTGAACAATCGAAACTTTTCCCCCAAAAGGTAATGTCTCCAAATACGAAGGGCAAATACAACTGCCACCAACTCCAAGTCATGAGTGGGGTAGTTCTTCTCGTGAGGCTTTAGATTACTGGATGCATAAGCAATGGCCTGACTCTCCTGCTGTAATACACCTCCAACTCCTTGCAAGGACGCATCGGTGTAAACTAAATACTCAACTCCCGATCTCGGCAATGCTAACACAGGTGCTGAGGTCAACTTATCCTTAAATTCATCGAATGCCAACTGACAGGCATCACTCCAGATGAATGGCACACCCTTACGAGTCAAATGTGTCAAAGGTCCTGCTATCTTTGAGAATCCCCGAATGAACCTCCTGTAGTATCCTGCTAGGCCCAAGAAACTACGAATCTCTGTCGGTGTCGTGGGCTATCCCCACTCCCTCACCGCGGATACCTTCCCCGGATCAACAGATATTCCCTGGTCGGAAATAATATGTCCCAAAAACTGGACCTCCTTCAGCCAAAACCCGCATTTCTCATATTTTGCATACAACTCGTTCTGACGTAGTGTCTGCAAAACTTGCCTCAAATGCTCGGCGTGCTCCTCCTCTGTCTGGGAGTAAACCAGAATATCATCGATGAAGACAATGACAAACTGATCTAGGAAATCCCTGAACACTCTATTCATCAAGTCCATAAACACTTCTGGAGCGTTGGTCAAACCAAAAGGCATAACCCGAAACTCGTAAGATCCATATCTCAATAAGAACACAGTCTTCGAGACATCCTCTTCCCTGATACGCAACTGATGGTATCCCGATCTCAAATCAATCTCTGAGAAGAAAGAAGCTCCTCTCAACTGGTCGAATAAGTCATCGATTCGAGGCAACGGATATTTATTCTGTATCGTGACCTTATTCAACTCTCGGTAGTCCACACACAATCTCAGTGAACCATCTCTCTTCTTCACGAACAATACAGGGGCACCCCACGGCGAAGTACTCCTCCGTATAAACCTCTGACCCAACAACTGCTCAATCTGATCTCGTAGCTCTCGCATCTCTGCCGGAGCCATACGGTACGGTGCGCGTGCTATAGGTCTCGTATCTGGCAATAAGTCTATGACAAAGTCTATCTCTCGACTGGGGGGTAGTCCAGGTATATCCTGAAATACATCGGCAAACTCTCTAACAACCGGAATCGAATCAAGTGGTATCACCACCTCCTTAGAGGTCTCCTCCTCTATATAGTACAAATGAGTGGACGATCCTCCCTCGGAACGAGGCATCGCCACCAAAAACATCTCCTGCCCGGGAATGGCAAAGATAATACTCCTACTGAAACAGTCAATCATGGCTCGGTACGCAACAAGCCAATCCATACCAATAATGGCATCATACTCGGTCATCTCTAATACTAACATATCTGCAGGTAATACCAAACTACCAATCTCTACCCCTACTCCCCGGCATATAAAGAAAATAAGTGACCCACTCCCCAATGGTGAGTCTACACACGTCACTGTGCTCTCTGCTGTGGCTAAAAACCCTAAGGCTTTCGCAAAATGTGTAGCTATAAAGCAATGTGTTGCCCCCGTATCAAACAAAACCCGACCCATAGTACCATGGATAGGAAACATACCCTCAATCGCGGGTGGTGCCTGCGGAGCTGCTGCCTGGTGGACGTTATAGACACGTCCATACTGTAACTGTCCCTGCTGCACAGGAACTGCTGGAATGGCTGGAAGAGCTGGCACCTGGGCTGGAGCTGGGAGGGCTGGTGGAAAAAGTGACCTCTGTGACTCATGCCGAGCACCCTGCTGCTGCTGCGGGGCCCTGCCCCTATCAGGACAGTCCTGGCGTTTATGGCCAGTCTTGCCACAAACGAAACACTTTCCCGGAAAGTTCCCCCCTCTCTGTCCCTGCTGCCCCCGGCCCTGGTGGCCGTTACCGTTCCTCCACTGGCCCTGATGGCCCTGCTGAAACTGCTGTTGACCATTCTGACCCTGCTGGTGATGATGACCGTTCGGACCCTGATGGCCCTGCCGGAAACCTCCCTGTCCGTGCCTGAAATTTCCTGACCTGAACCTCTTGTGATCCCCCTGCTGGGTACCCTGATCACCCTGCCTCTGCCCTGAACAGATTGTGCCCCACTGGCACCATTTCCTCCAGTCCTGCCCTGATGGCTAGACTCCCCCGATCGCTTGCCCTCAGCCATGTGAAAGCGGTGATCCTGGCAATGGAGCAATGCAGCGTTAACCACATCAGAATAAGTGGCTAACGAGAGGTTCCCAAACAAGTGCTGACGAATCCTCCATGTAAACCCGTCTGTAAATTTCTGTATCTTCTTTTCCTCCGTCGGTATCTCATCCGGAATAATGTTCAGAAGATCAGTGAATTCGGCCTCATACTCGGCCACAGTCTTACCCTCCTGCTTGAGGCTCATCAACTTCCTCCTCATCTCTGTGTGAACAGCCGACGGAAAGTACTTGCGGTCAAACCGCACCCAAAACTCCTGAATAGTGAGAGTATCTCTCTCCTCCACTGTGGTAATAGACTCCCACCACTGCAGTGCAGACCCTACTAGCTTTAAGGTAGCTAGTATCTGCTTCTGGACATCTGTGCACTCATACATCCTCACGTGTCGCTGGATGTCCTTCCTCCACTGACTCGAAACTACCACATCGGAGCTACCTGCGAACTCCGGAGGGTGTGCTTTCTGAAAAGCATCACGTACACGTTCCCAAGCAGACGGGAATGCATGAGCCTGAACTGGCATGGCTATCGGCGCCTGAGGTGGTGCCTGCTGAACTACTGCTAGTGCGGCATTTACCGCCTGGGCCACAATGGCTGCAACCTCGGTGGCATTCATCGTGCCCTGAACTGGTGCGGGCTGTGGTTCTGGCGTTGCATCCCTGGGAATCCTTTGTGCACGTCGTGGAGGCATCTGAAATAAGAATGAAGTTTATAAGTTCGCAGTTATAAACTTAAAATAGCTGAAGAACGTAGCATATACAAAAGAATACAACAGTCCTAAAATATAGGGCTCTACATCAAAGAAAGCTCAGCGAAAGCATAATAAGCCGTTCAGATCCTAAAGGACACTAGAACCTGATGCTCTGATACCACCTGTGACACCCCGACTAATTAAATACCGGGTAGCTACTCCTTTATTAAATTAATTCAAAATTCCAAGTTAGTTCAGTTAATACCATCACTGTCGAAAACATTTTAATAATTAATAACTACCTAGTATTTAAAAAGTAAGTGCCAAATTTTAAGTTAAGTCTGATTAACATGCAGTAAGAGAATAATGAAAGAATAACAACCATTCACTATAATGAAGTAATGAATAACCAACAATATAAATATAAATCCGGAGGAAAACTCCTCACAACAATCCCACAACTAAAAAATAATACTACAAGTCTGAATCCTGAATAATTACATGCTAGAAGTCTCAATAACTAAAATAAATGAAATGTCTCTAAAAGAAATGGGCGACATGCCCTACAACTGATAACTGAAGAATATCGAGTCAAGATAGATGAAGCGTCTACAAGCAAGGTCCTGTAACTTCCACAAACAGCTACAGCTCGTCACCTGAATGAGAATCCTAAGCATGGTGTCCTTGTGGCTGGGCACCTAAAATGGTTTTTACAAAAATAGATTTGAAAGCAAATGGGTCAGAGCCCGAAAGTGGAAATCATTTTAAAAAATAGCAAGTGTTTTAATAACATTAAAACATTAAATGCAAAATACATGTTAGGACGTGCACTCACATGAAATTCTCACCTCTCGACTACATGTGCACTCCTAACGTACCGTACCCATCTATAAGACATCCATATCTAACCGAACTGTAATAAGTTCTACCCCTTACTACTCAATTCCCATATTATATTCTAACGTTATCAATTAAATGGAGGGCTTTACATACACTCGGATTCTCAATTAGTAATATAATTCACTATCAATTAACCCGTTATGTTTTCTCAAAACATTACCATAATTATATTCACAATATTAACATGAAAGTTCCCATTAATTAAGTGTATATTATTCGCGTCATAAATATACAATACAAGCACCCCGAGACTAGCTGCGGTGCACACATACTCTGCTATCCATCCCGGTACATCACGTACATAAGGATCACGTATTCCGAATCTCTCAGGAATCGTTCTCAGATAACAACATCAAAAATAATGGAGGCGAACATAGTCACATCACATGGGTCACGCACATACCTGCGCTCCCACGATCAGCAGACTTATTAACATCCCAATAAGTCCTTCTCTGACCTATGTTCATCGAGGTAACCAATCTAAATCCGGGCAACACAAGGATTAGAAGGCCCTAAGCGAACGTAAACCTCCCGTGATAGCAAGTATGGTAGGTATGTCATACACATAAAATCAATACATATACTAAGTATTCACACATCTTAGTAATCACCATAATATATTGGTGGTACACTTCTCATTCTCGTACCGACATATAATACTACACAATTTATATGTTCCCGGTTAATATAATAAAATAGACTGTCAATAATTCTCGTAACATAATAGACACACACGTCCTACTTCATATTTTCCCTTAGGTTCAAACTACACTTCTAGGTTTGACTCCTCATTATATCCCAGACATCCCAAATGTAACAATTAATCATCAAGGGAAGGTTATCTCTACATATACACAAGGTTACGGGACACTCGGGATCAAAACAGGCTAAAAAGCCTAAACTGTCAACTCGTTCGAAGTCTCGTTCGAACGAGGCTGTTCGAACGAGAGTTCGTTGGAACGAACTGGGCCTTCTAACGAGATCTCGTTCGAATGAAAGTCTTCGAACGAACATCCCTCTCGTTAGAACCCAAACTGTCAACTCGTTAGAAGCTCGTTCGAACGACCTGGGTAGGTCTTCTAACGAGTGGCCAGATTCAAGCCGAGAAATTTCTTTACTCGTTTTTCAAATTTCTCTACACCTCTAATCTCCTCTAAACATCGTTCCAACATCAATTTAAGGTTCCTAATTCATACTAAACATACATAGGTCACCTACTAACATTTTTGTGGGGATTAAATCACTATAAGCATCATCCAAATATCAAATCCATACATTTATCCCCAATTTCAAGAACATGAACCCTAAAATTTATAAATCATCAAAGAGTCTAAATAAATCCGTTTTTGTTTCATCCAAAACGTATTAACATCAGATTATTCACCTACATATATTTCTACATGCAAATCCTCATCACAATACAAGTTTCTAATTCCAAATTAATGGGTTTTTATCAAACTCCCAAGAACAATAAGATTTTTATAAATTCCTACACATGGAAGAAGCATTCTCTGAAATTAATTGGAATTAAACCACTTGCCTTATTGGAATCTCTGATTTGATGACGAATTTCTGAAGGTTGAATTGCCTTCTCTCTCTCTCTGCAGAATCCTTCTCTTTCTCTCCCTCTCTACAAGTTCTTCTCAAGGTGTTAATGGAGGTGGGGTTGGTTTTGCCAAGTTATAACTTCTCCCGTAGCCCACTACCTAAATTGGGGTTGGAAATGGCTTAGTGGGTTAATACTAAGTCAGATTTTTAACTCTAATTTTTGTGGGTTTTAATTACCCAATTTCCAAAATTACCAAAATGCCCTTATAAGTTACCGGTATGGCCCAATAATGCCCCGGAACCCAAACTTAACCCCCGGCTAGTGTTTTCTGACTATTTCGACCCTTCCGGACGCGTTGGCGCACTCAAAATGACCATACGGTTAATAGAACTAAAATTCACTTTTTAATTAAAATAAATATTTCCCTGACGCGACTGTCACACGCGTCTCAATAAAATTTTCCAACTTGCCGTATTTCAATCTCACGACAAATTTCATTCTTCAATATTCATGTATAATCATATATGCACATTATATTCAAATACCAACTCCCATCTCGCTAGTATTTTAATCCGAATTAATTTCTAATTAATACGCATTTAATTTAATTAATCCCATAAATAAATATCACAAAAATACGGGGTATTACAAATAAAAACTTTGATTAGCTACTATAGTACTTCTACTAACTTTGGTCGCTCATTATTTCTTCCTCCCTGCTTAAGTTTAGATATGAGATATGGGCGAGGAAGCACCCACAGTTGAGAAGGAATAAAATTAGAATCATCCAAGCCTGGATGTTTCCTTTTAGCTGAAGCCTTGATTTTAACCTTGGTTTCGGGTTTCACCTGGAAAATCTTGCAAAAATTACCTTAGGAAGGAGATTTACATATGAGCTACCATGGAGCTGAGCCGTTGGGCGAGTAGCTCCAAAACAAGATAAAGAAGTCCATTAATCATAGCCCAATTTCCTAATTTTTCTCAGGATGAAAAAACTCTACAAATTGCCCGAAATAGTTTAAGGATGCAAAAAAGGAAAAATAATTGCCATAATAGCAATAAAAGTGGTGCTTAAAATGCTTTCTAGACTGAGGGGAGGAATAAACCTTGCTAATATATAGGGAAAGAAGTTTCATGAAAAATGACTCGTTTTCTTTTAACATAAGAATGAAAGAAAAACTCTTTAACATCATCCAAAGTGGGGTTAAGAAGGTCCTGCAGTGATTTCCTATGCCATCTGTCAATGCAAGCAGTGTTTTTAGAAAATGAATGGGGATGAAGAGCCTAATTTGGGAAATGATTGAACAAAGATTCCATCAAGATAAAAGTTTTTACAAAATTGACCACATCAAAATGCCCATGTGATCTTTCCATGTCAATATGGGAACGATCTAAGCAAGTGTATAATGTTCCTAACATTAGGGCATCTAAAGGAACTTTGTTCTCACGAGCAAAGGGAACAACAAAACGAATGAGAAACTCATAAGGAGAGTCATTCAGTCTTCTATGAAATAAAAACCTTGAAAACCCTGTTAATATAAAGGTAGGTAAATGTCCATTCGCATTTAAACTAGGGCCTTCCAAACTTTTTGGGGCTTTTGTGTTAGATTCTTCCTTAGATAGAGTCTCAAAATGAAGCACATTATACTCTTGACTCACTTGAGTCTACATTGTATAAGTACTCATCTAGTTTGGAAATAGAAACAAAATCGAGTCCCACCCTAGAAACCAAAGAGCCTTAAACCTTCTCTACATTTTATTCCTCTTGATCTAAGGTATATTTACCAACACTCACACA
This sequence comes from Sambucus nigra, assembly GCA_949130495.1. NCBI lineage: Eukaryota > Viridiplantae > Streptophyta > Magnoliopsida > Dipsacales > Adoxaceae > Sambucus > Sambucus nigra. The sequence continues at coordinate 350,391,755 of OX422214.1, forward strand.
CAATTAGTATTGCATTTATACATTGCATATTTCATATAATTGGTTATGTGTGTATTGGGTGTATTAATTTCCCTTAATTTGAATTTTAATAATTTTTTGGGAATTTTTAATGATTTGTAAAAAAAAAAATTAAAATTAAAATTGGTTTTAAAAGTCTTTGGGGTCAATTTGCAATTTTGAATTGGTGATTTTATCTATGGAAATTCACTGGGGTAGAAACCGAAAGCGCTAGAGACTTCAAGGTGTTTGTGTAATTATTTTCAAAACATGTGTTTCAGCCTCAATCTCAGCCTTACATCTGTCAACCAGATATCGGTCCGTTTTGTGTTTCTTCTGAGAGACATTAGCCTTGTTCATTTCCTGGCCTTGGATTGTTTTAATCAATGATATGCATGCGTTCTGGATTAATCCCAGTGAATCTCTCTTAAGGCAATCAAAAGTGTTTTAATCCACCGCTTCTCTTATATCGTTGGATCAAAGTCAACTTCCGAAGACTAGATCGTAGCCCTTAATTTTGAACCTCATTCTCGAACCTTCTCAACCCCTTATATAAGGAGCCTTACCCTCAGCATTTCAAAAGATTTTGCCATTTCGTCATTTCTAGAGTGAGAAGAGAGTAGAGAGAGAAGAGAGAAAAGAGAGAGAAACCAGAGCGAGAGAGAGAGAGAGTTAGAAACCCTAACCCTAAATCATCCAAAACATCTTTCAAACCCTAACCTCTTTCAAAACTAGTTATATACCAAACACAATCTTGAGTGTTTGAGAGTTGGTTTGTTAAGTTATTTCGTGCTGTAACCTCATTGTTTTATGATCTTGTTTTCAACTTAAACATTAAGTTTTGTTCTGTGTTTCTGATTCATAAAAATCATAGATCTGAACAGTTTATGTTATATTTCACATAGATCTGCATTTATAGTTTCTCATCTTGAGAAATCTATTGTTGATTCTTTTTCTGTAAATGTTTTCATACTCAAAATCAACAGTAACATTTTCTGTTTCTAGTTCTTTTCAAACAAGACCTTTGACCTAGTTAGAATCGCACTTGGTGGTTTTCAATCTTAAAAATATTTTTAAAACCCTGAGATTGATTAAGATCTTGATACGTCTTCTAAGCAAGATAGTCGTGGATTCTGGGTTAATCTTAAAGGTCAAATAAGGTTCAAAGTTTCCTAAGAAGAGAGAAACTGAAAATCACAGGATATAGATCTGATTTGTAATTTACTAGGACTGTTTGTAAAAATAAGCGTGAGTGTGTGCATGAATGTGTTAGATCACCATCACAAACACTTACACACTACAACACTGAAAGTGTTGGTAATAAGATCTTGAAACAAGAATCAACGTAAAGACTGAAACAAAGTGAAGTTAGCAAACTGGAAGAACAACATCAACAATTAGAACAGCAGAAAAGTTATAAGGACACCAATGGGTACACTCCTAAACTTGTATAGGTCTGATTTGTGTGCATGTGTGTTATGTAGTTTGTAACTGTTATTTATGTTTTAATGGATTTTTTTTCTTTATACTCCGTAGAGGGAGTTGTGGATGTTTCCTCAGTTGGTTGAGGTTTTACCACGTTAAAAATATCTTTTCATTAATCTTTCTACATCTCCTCATCCATTTCTGATTGGTGTGCTGATTTAAAACTATTAGTTTTGTTTTTCAAAACGTGTTAACAAATCTTGAACAGATCTCGTGCATTTTTTTAAACACATCTTGTGATTAAACTGATTTGATTTCTAGAAAAGAGTTTCTTCAAAAAATAGTTCGGAGTGACTTAAATAGTTTAATCTTGTATTAAACGTCTTTAGTAACAGTTTTTAATTGGTATCAGAGCATTGTAAATATTTTTAAAGATCTTGTGTTTCTGAAATTGTTTTCTTTAAATCAAAACAATGGACGAGAAAAATGAAAGATTCGGTAACTTGACCAGACCCCCACTCTTTGATGGATACAAATTTTCTTATTGGAAGGTAAGAATGGTTGATTTCATACAAGTACCCTTGGGAGATGATGTCTGGGATATTGTTGGAAATGGTTACACTTATCCTATAAAACCAGCCACTGCAGGAAGTAATGAGAGTGTTAACAAAGCATTAAGTGAGTTCACACAAGAAGAGAAGCAAACTTCTCGAAACAATAACAAAGGCAAGAATGCCATCTTTATGTCCATAAATGAAGATGAGTTCAAAAGGATCTCATCTTGTGCCACTTCTAAGGAAGCTTGGGATACACTGATCATTGCACATGAAGGTGATACTAGAGTCAAGGCTGCTAAAACTTAAATGCTTATTCAGCAGTATAATTCCCTAATTATGTCTGATTCTGAAACCTTTAATGACTTCTATATGAAATTAATTGACATTATGACCAAACCGCATGCTAATAGGATAACTTATCAAAGATATGAAATTGTATCTAAAATTTTGAGATCATTGCCACAGAAATTTGATAATAAAAGATATGCTATTGAGGAAATGTGTGATCAAAATCTCACTCCTGAATTACTTAGTAGTAAACTTCGAATTGTGGAAATGGAATTAGAATTTAAGAAACAAATGACCCAGTTCCATAGGAAACAGACTAGTTCCAACTTGAGTTTTTCCTCTATGTTGATGAAACCTGAGTTTACTATTTCCACTGATGATTCTGATGAGGAATGTGATATAGATAGTTTGGATAATCAAATTTTCTTGATGTTAAAACAATTTAAGAAAATTATCAAATTTAGAAATAAATTGACAAACAGACAAGGCAAGCCAAATTATCCAAGTCAGTCTAATTACAAACCTCATGAGAAAGGTCAAGACAAACATCACAAGGACATGAGACCCAACAAAGACTTTAAGAACATTGAGTGTTTTAGATGTGGAAAACTAGGATACATAGCACAAGACTCTAGAATGAAACTGAACACTGCCAATAAACATACTAGGGCCAATATTTGCAAAATATGGGATGATTCAAGCGATTCTGAAAATGAGGAACCTGAATCTTATGATTGTTTTGATCTTTGCATGTCTTTCTTTGCTAAGATTATATACAATGATGATAAGCCTATGTATGAGAATGATGATAGTAACTCTACTCCTACTGTTGTGAATCATGCTGCTACTGGCTTAAATGCTTTACTTTCTGAGAATATTGTTAGTTCTACCACGGGGTGTGTGAGTCAAAGGGAATGCGATAATGACGATGTCCATGGATGCGTGAGTTTAAGAAATGAATCCTTAGGGGTCACTTCACACACTGCACTTAGTGACTCGGACACTGAAGACCTCCCTGACATTCACACACTATATGAGAAAACTCTCAAGAAAAGCACTAGACTAGAAAAAATAGTGAAAGATCTTACTAATTTCTTAGTAGACCTAAGTATGATGGTTAAACTTAACGCTGAAGAGTATACTACCCAATGTCTAACTCATGAAAATGAAGTTAAAACTTTTAATCAAAAATTGAAGAACTTGATTGAAGAAAATGAAACTCTAGAGAAAAAATATAAAGGGACATTATTAGAATTGGAACAATCTAAAGAAAATACAGCAACAGTTTTCCAAAAATTTGCAAAATTTGAAAATAACTCAAACTGTTTTGATGGATTTGTTGCTGATTCCAAAACCAATTCTGATGATCGAACTGGAATAGTATTTTGCCCCAATTTGAATACTCAAACTAAAATCTTTGAACCAATTAAGTTTGTGTCAGGAGGCAAAAGACCTGTAGAAACTTGTCCAGACTTTCATTCTCTGAAAAATTAGTTTGACAAAAACCAATTTAAGGTTGATAATGGGGAATTAAGTTGCTCTAAGTGTGAAAGTCCACCTAAGACTAAATATGTCTGCCCCTTATTAGGAAGAGTGATTCGGTCTTTCAAACTGTACTCCCTAGGAATAAGGTTCAACCTCAAAGTCTCATCAAACCTATGTTTAAAGACTTTCCTAAGGAGATACCAACTTTGAGAAATCTATACTGCTCTTACTGTGATCTATATGGTCATTCCTTTTAAAGATGCTACTCTAGACGTATAGTCAACCCTGTCTTTAATTCTTATGTGTATCAAAACTTTAACTATTCTAGGAGAAGCAGTAACAATTATGTTCTTCCGAGAAAACCAGACAAAAACATTAACTATAGAAGGAGAAAGACCAGACCTAAAATATCATTTGCAAGAAGGATTCCTAAACACTTTTCTAAACCAAATGCTCTCATTTTCCATAAAATTCAGCTTCATGCACAAAACATTTTTCAACAAAAATCTAATGCTCGCAAATTTTATCAATTAAGAGCAAATAAGCGTAAAATGAAAACAAGAGTTGTTTGGGTTATAAAAGATGAGCTATTACCCCAGATGAAGTGTAATATTGTTATTACTTCTTTAAAATATGGACACACTCCATCTGGTTGGTATTTAGACTCTGGATGTTCAAAACACATGGCTGGGGATGATACCAAACTTTTAAACAAAACCAGCTTTGCTGGAGGAAAAGTTATTTTTGGTGATAGTGTATCATCTCAAATCATTGGTAAAGGAACACTCCAAGAAGAAGGATTACCTTTACTTGAAAATTTTCTTCTAGTAAAAGGTCTTAAGGAAAACCTACTCAGTATCTCGCAATTTTGTGACTCTAATCATACTGTCACCTTTTCAAAGAATAATTGTAAAATTTTAAATGAAAAAGGTGAGCGCATTGTTACAGGACTCAGGACTTCGGACAATTGTTATACTATTCAAAATAGTGCGAAGGTCTGTAACATTGCCAAAAAGGATGACAATGAGATAAGGCACAATCGTATGGGTCACATAAATTACGAAAATCTTAGTAGATTATCGTCTCCAAAAATAGTTAGAGGGATTCCTAAGATCAAACCTATTTCTAATATTTTCTGTGGGTCTTGTCAAGAAGGAAAAATTATTAAGTCCTCTCATAACAAAGTCAAAGATATTCTTACCTCTAACCCTTGGAGCTCGTCCATATGGACCTTATGGGTCCTTATCGAACTGTTAGTGTCTATGGACACAGTTATATTCTTGTTATGGTTGACGATTTCACCAGATTTACTTGGGTAGATTTCTTAAAACAAAATTCTCACACATTTCAAATCTTTTTGAATATTTTACTTCGAATTAAAAATGAGAAAGACTCTCAGGTAAATAGGATTCGTAGTGATAGAGGTGGAGAGTTCTTAGATCAGGTGTTATAGAGTATTGTGACTATAATGGTTACAAACATGAATTCAGTGCTCCTAAGACTCCTCAATAGAACGGTATAGCTGAGAGAAAGAATCGTACCCTTCAAGAGATGGCACGTGTTATGATTTATGCCAAGACTTTACCTAAGTATTTTTGGGTAGAAGCCATTCGTACTACGTGTCACATTATTAATAGGGTCTATCTTAGAAAAAATTCTAAACAAACTCCTTATGAACTTTGGTATGGGAAGAAGCCCAATCATAAGTACCTTAAAACCTTTGGTAGTACGTGTTATATCTGTAAAGACAGAGAACACTTATCCAAATTTGAGACTCGAGGAGATAAAGCCATCTTTCTAGGATACTCTCATAACAGTAGAGCATACCGTGTCTATAATCTTCGCACTAAGACCTTAATGGAATCCATAAACGTTATTGTAAGTGACACTACTATAGAGAGTAAGACTGGAGAACCAACTATTGTGGTAGAGTCTGAAAATATTTTAGAAAATGACTCACCAGAAATGGATGATTATTTACCAATTGAGACACTTGAAGTACCTAATTGGGTTTCTAAAGACCATCCCATAGATAACGTTGTTGGTAACCCTAGTGAGCTTGTTCGTACAAGATCTCAATTAAGAAATTATGCTCATTATGTATGTTTTGTTTCCCTTGTGGAACCAAAGAATGTTAATGATGCATTGAATGATCCTCATTGGATTTTTGTAATGCATGATGAACTTCTTCCATTTGTCATTCATGATGTTTGGTATCTTGTACCTAGACCTGATGACAAAAAGGTTATTGGCAGACGTTGGATATTTAAAAATAAATCTGATGAAAGTGGGATAGTCATTAGAAATAAAGCTAGATTAGTTGCTCAAGGATACTCTCAAATAGAGGGAATAGATTTTAACGAGACTTTTGCTCCCGTTACTCGATTAGAATCTGTTCGTCTTCTCTTTGCCATAGCTTGCTACTTACATTTTACGCTTTACCAAATGGATGTCAAATCTCCCTTCCTTAATGGAATTTTGACTGAGGAGACCTATGTAGAACAAGCAAAAGGGTTCACTGACCCTAAATATCCAAATCAAGTATTTAGTTTTAAAAAGGCTTTGTATGGCCTAAAACAAGCCCCAAGAGCCTGGTATGAGCACCTTTCTAACTTTCTCTTAGACAAAGGTTTTAAGAGAGGTGGAAATGATCAAATCCTTTTTGTCAAACATTTTGACAAACATATCATTATAGCTCAAGTATATGTTGACGATATCATCTTTGGATCAACTTCCCCTAATGAAGTTAAATATTTTTCTGAAATTATGCATAAAGAATTTCAAATGTCTCTCATGGGGGAGTTGCAATTTTTCTTAGATCTTCAAGTCAAACAAAATTCAGAAGGATTATTTGTCTCGCAATCAAAATACGCATTAGAGATTATTAAAAAATTCAGCCTTGAGAGTTCAAAAGATGCTAAAACTCCCATGAGTACTACTGTCAAACTGTCTAAGGACGATGATGGAAAATCCATAGATCCAATGCTTTATCGTAGTATGATTGGAACCTTACTATATCTTACTGCTTCGCGTCCTGATATTATGTACATTGTTTGCGTTTGTGCTCGTTACCAAAACAATCCTAAAGAGAGCCATTTAACTTATGTTAAAAGAATTATCAAATACATTAAAGGCACTCTAAATTTAGGATTATGGTACACCAATGATACTCCAAGAACTATAATAGGATACACTAATGCCGATTGGGCAGGTTGTACTGAAGATAGTAAGATCATGTCAGGCTCATGTTACTATATTGGTAATAATTTGGTAGGTTGAAGTTGTAAGAAACAAAACTGCACTTCTTTATCCACTGCAGAATCTGAATGCATAGCCGCTGGCAGTTGCTGTGCTCAATTACTTTGGCTTAAGCAAATGCTAAGTGATTATGGTATTAAAGAAGAACAATTACATCTCTACTGTGATAATCAAATCGCGATCAACATATCTAAAAATCCTCTTCAACACTCGCGAACAAAACACATAAAAATAAGACATAAGTTTATCCGCGAATTAGTTGAGACTAAGGAATTAGAAATCAATTACTTTCCTACTGTTTTGCAACTCGCAGATATGTTTACCAAACCTTTGGATTATAGTAGGTTTATTGCCTTGCGCAAATCAATTGGAATGGTTTGTGTTGAATAAACTCTTGGATTTACCTAATTTTTCCCTTTGTCCATTTGAGACAAAATGGGGGAGAAATTTGAGTCTTATAAGAATACATTTATTTTGTGCATATTCTAAAGATCTTGATCTTAGTGATTATTTGCAGGATTTTGTACAGTTATTCTCTGCTATGTTCAAAGTTGTAATAGGGTATTGATTGTAATTAGTTGAGTTATGTAATTTTCTCATCTAGAAAATGGGTAGATAGAATTTTTGTATAGGAATAGGTTTTTACTTTTCTTTTTTATTTCCCTACGAGTCCAAGATGACTCAAAGGAGATTTTGTCTCATATTTCCAAAGGGGGAGATTGAAGCACCTTATACTCTTGACTCACTTGACTCTACATTGTATAAGTGCTCATCTAGTTTAGAAATTGAAACAAAATTGAGTCCCATCCTAGAAACCAAAGATCCTCAAACCTTCTCTACCTTTTCTACATTTTATTCTTCTTGATCTAAGGTATATTTACCAACACTCACATGGAATTAGTATTGCATTTATACATTGCATATTTCATATAATTGGTTATGTGTGTATTGGGTGTATTAATTTCCCTTAATTTGAATTTTAATATTTTTTTGGGAATTTTTAATGATTTTTAAAATATTTTTTTTTAAATTAAAATTGGTTTTAAAAGTCTTTGGGGTCAATTTGCAATTTTGAATTGGTGATTTTATCTATGGAAATTCACTGGGGTAGAAACCGAAAGCGCTAGAGACTTCAAGGTGTTTGTGTAATTATTTTCAAAACATGTGTTTCAGCCTCAATCTCAGCCTTACACCTCTTAACCAGATATCGGTCCGTTTTGTGTTTTTTCTGAGAGACATTAGCCTTGTTCATTTCTTGGCTTTGGATTGTTTTAATCAATGATCTGCATGCGTTCTGGATTAAGGTTCAAAGTTTCCTAAGAAGAGACAAAACTGAAAATCACAGCATATAGATCTGATTTGTAATTTGCTAGGACTGTTTATAAAAATAAGCGTGACTGTGTGCATGCATGTGTTAGATCACCATCACAAACACTTTCACACTGAAAGTGTTGGTAATAAGATATTGAAACAAGAGTCGACGTAATGACTGGAATAAAGTGAAATTAGCAAACTGGGAGAACAACATCAATAATCAGAACTGCAGAAAAGTTATAAGGACACCAGTGGGTACATTCCTAAACTTATATAGGTCTGATTCGTGTGCATGTGTGTTATATATTTTGTAACTGTTATATTTGTTTTAGTGATTTTTTTTCTTTTTACTCCATAGAGGGAGTCGTGGATGTTTCCTCAATTGGTTGAGGTTTTACCACGTTAAAAATATCTTGTCATTAATCTTTCTACATCTCCTCATCCCTTTCTGATTGGTGTGCTGATTTAAAACTATTAGTTTTGTTTTTCAAAACTTGTTAACAAATCTTGAACAGATCGCGTGCATTTTTTTAAACACATCTTGTGATTAAACTGATTTGATTTCTAGAAAAGAGTTTCTTCAAAAAAACATTTCGGAGTTACTTAAATACTTTAATCTTGTATTAAACGGCTTTAGTAACAGTTTTTTACAAAATTACTAAACCAGTACCTTTGCCATTTGATAAAAGTACACTTTCTCATCCCCGTTCGTGTAAGCCCTACATGAGGTGTATATGTTTTAATGTCTTTGTTGGTTTGTATGTTTTGATTGTATGCGAGCGTGACATGCAAGGTTATGATCTTGCCAGCCAATTGATTATATTAGCCTTACGATAGTCAGATGATTATGTAACATTGTATAAACTAAATCAATTAGAATCGAAGGAAAAAAATGTAAAGTGCAGAAAATAAAGGTAAAAGAAGGTTCAAAATAGTAAAGCACCGAAGAGAGATAATTACATTGTAAAGGAAATAAATTTACACTAAGGAATGTAAATCAAGTTACACTAATAAATGTAAAAATAGTTTAAATGTAAAGACAAATTAACTTTTCATAAAATATAACAAGAATTATAATAAATCAATCTTATAAATGATTTTAGATAATAAGAAAAGATGTCAAGAAAATAAAAGGAAAGGAAATTAAATAAGGTTTAAATTAGTAAATGTGTTTTTTATTGAGGTATTCCTCCTTTCCTTCGTCCTTGGGTTGTTTATTTATAAGATCCTTGGCCATGGAAATGTTATTATAGCTGCTAGGTGGTTACCCATTTGAATGTTCTCGCTTAGGTTCACTCTCATGACTATAATCGTCATTTAGTTAGGTACCTCACGTACAAGGTCTTGACATGTGTCAATTGTTGTGAAACAATTTGTGTTAATCTGGCATTTTATAACTTTCTCCTTCAACAATTGTGACACCATGTACATTTAAATAATTAGGTTGATCATTTATAGTTATTAAATTTACACAAGTTGTTTAAAATAATTAATTACCATCCTTATCATAAAAAGGAAGCGATGAAATATGATATACAAATAGCCCGTGACATGAAATGCTCAAACAAAAACAGACAATTGATAGGAGTCAACGATCACCAGTAACTAAATAAAATTCATAAAGTCTATTAGTAATAATTTGATCATAAATATATGCCAAAAACTATCTCCACAACCACCAGCATAATGCAAACCAAAAATGAGATCAAGAATCAAAGAGGTAAGGTGTCATCCTCACATCACTCAATAGTAAATTATTAAAGATAAAAATAGCACCAACACCTACGTCTCATAAACTAGTGATGACTGGAACAGAAGACTGGGTGTGGTGCTCGAGTAGAAGGAAGCTAAGCCTGATAAAGGGAGCAACTGGAACAACTCGATGGATCAAGCCCACTGCCACAAGATAAAAGATATGAAACATGGGTAATAAAATGGAAAGCAATGCGTATAAATAATAAATCCATAATTTTTAATTTAATTATTGTACCCTACCCTTACCTATTTTAAATATTTCTTAATATGTATTTTATGGACATAAAAGATCATATTACTTGTATACCCAATACCCACAAAAATATAATCGAGGTCATCCTCAAATAACTACATGGCAATAACACACCATAACATAAGTTCTGGACTAGCCCCACTAGCTATAAGGTCACTAGTACATCAAATAATCGATGACTAGCCACCTCTAACTATAAGTTCAATGCATGTAACTCCGTCATTTTTTAGCTGGTACGGACAAAATGATCTGACACACTGCTGCCTGCCTCCATAATATAAATAACATGCACAACCCTCACCCGCCTCCGTAATATAAATAACTGATACATCCCTTTCCTCCTCCATAATATAAACAATTAATATAGCATAACCATGACCCTGACCCGTGCCATTCCGAATAATAAAGTATCTTTACACCACCCATTTTATTGTATTAGCTTAAAGGATAAAATAGTATATTAAAATCAGTTATTCTGTTTAATTATATGTTAGATTCCCTCTTTTTAACTTCATATTCCCAACATGTTTAAGAGAAATCTCAAGTTTCATCGAGTTCAGAGACTAAGTCCAAATGTCTATATTTGTAAATTAACATTGGTATGTTAAGTTTCATGGGGAGGATATCTAACATATAAAAAATACTAACAATTCCCAAAAGATAGCCCAAACCCCATCAACTTACTACTACTTATTTTCTTAATGGATTTCTATTAGAATTATATTAATTATATAGCATGGTTTAATCCTTTAGAATTCCAAATTATGGACAAGAGGTGAATTTAGGTTTCCATTTACAATTCCAACTAAAAGAGGGATTTTCATGTATGTATGTCATTTTCATACTCACTAACAATTATCGAAATTGAAATCCAAAATATATGTATAAAATGAATTATCATATAATTGTTCTAATTATCATAATTTAGTAACAATGTGTAATTCCCAATTCAATCATAAAGAATGAAGCATAATCATAGTTCAATTCACTAATGCTTGACTTAAAGTTTGATTTAATTAAGATGAATGTATTGAATTTTCTAACATATAAAACATATGATTTGGAGTATAACCATTTCTATAGAAAAAGCTTTACATAGAAGAATGATTAGTTCAAGAATTTGGCTTATATGTTTCTAATAAAATTTTGAACTTCAAATAATATGTTTAGGTAGAAGTTACTACTTATAATCATGAGAAGAAAGAGAATTTTTATCTGGCCTTGTTTTAAATGAAGAAGTGTAGATTTTGGTGATAATAATCCAAACATCCTAAATGTGTGAATTCCTTTTGATTCTTACTCTTTCTTCTTCCTTTTATTCTTCTTTATTTTTTATTCAATCCATATCTTTAATCTTCTTAATATTTGAATTGGCTTTGTAATGGTGTTTTAAGCGTGGGAAGTGATTAGTGTTTATGTGTGTAGAAGAATGGGAGAGATTAGGATTTGAGAGAGGAGAAAATGATAAAAATTAGTATTAAATACAATATAAACCAATAAACTAGCACACCTCGCAAAGTGACCCGTGACCTAGTATGAGCACGGGCGCAACCCTCGCGTGCCTTACCACCTTTCATTTTTATTTTATCTTTAATTTAATCCCACGAAGTTACTTAAGAATTCATATCTTAGCCATCTAAGCCATCGTTTACCATAATTGTTCCCCCTGTCACTATTCAATTACCTACATATCATTGGGTTCATTTATATATTACCACCCCAAACAAAATTATCCTTTCCCTTTATAAGCCAACCAAGACCAAATATAAAATAAATTCCAAACCAAATGGATAAAAATCCAATTCAATTACAAAATAAACCAATAATCCCCATTACAATTAAACAATGTATTTTTTGTATTACTTCTTAAATTCAAAAATAAAATTTAGTTTTGATTAATTACCCCCGTTTTCCCTTTGGATTAATGATTTAGATATATACTATAATTATGGGGGTATTACAACCTTCCCCCTAATAAAAAGAGGTTCTTCCTCTAAATTCACAAGAAAAAGACATTCATGTCTCAAAATAATTGGGCGTATTGACGTCTATTCAAATCCTTCTGCTCCCATGTTCACTCATCCTCAATATGGTGATTTCGTTGTACACATACTAAAACTATATCCTTGGAACAAAATTTCTGAACTCTCTTATCCAGTACGCTCACTAAATGCTCAATATAAGAGACGTCTGATTCTTACGCAATCTCGTCCAAATCAATGAGCTAATAGGCAACCTTAGGATGTAAAAATATATTAAACATAGACACATGAAACACGTTATGTATGCGATCAAGATGATCTAGATGTGCTAAAGCATACGCAACCTTCCCCACTTTCTCTGTAATCATAAAATTCCTTATATAACGTGGCCCCAATTTCCCTTTCTTCTCTAAAAGCATCACCCTTTTCATATGGGAAACTCGAAGTAGGACTTTCTCCCCCACCTCAAACTTAATAGGATTTATTTTCAGTCTTCATATGTTTTCTTTTTATCCTAGGCATTCTTAATTTTTTCTCTAATAAATTTAATCTTCGCTGTCATCTCTTGAGTGAACTCCGGAACAAAATGTCTAACCTCACCCGGGTCCAACCAGTATATCGGCGATCGGCATGGTCGCCCATATAGTGCCTCGTAAGGTGCTATAAAAATAGACTTTCGATAACTATTATTATATGCAAATTCCAAAAATGGCAAGTGGACCTCCCAATTGCCTGTGAAATTCATCACACATGTTCTAAGAATATGCTCCATAACCTGATTTATCCTCGACATTTGGCCATCCATCTACGGACGATAAGTCTTTCTGAGTTGAAGTTGAGTCACCATAGCTTGTTGGAAATTCTCCCAAAAGTGTGTCAAAAATCTAGGGCCACGATCTGAAATAATCGATAATGGAACCCCAAATATTTGAATGATCTAGACAATATTGGGCTAGCTGATATGTCGAATAATCGGTATGTATGACCAACATGTGTGCCACCTTTATAAAGCAGTCAACTACCACCGAAATGTTTTCGTGTTGATGAGGCATCAAGGGTAACGCCATAATGAAATTCATTGAGATACTATCCCACTTACACTCGAGAATGCATAGAGACTGAAGTATATTGGAAGAAATCTAATCATCCACTTTCACGATATGAAAAACAGTTCATCTAAATATAAACCCGGACACATTTCTCTTAATGTCGGACCATCAATATTGTCACTTTATATCTAGGTACATTTTATCCCGGCCCGTATGTACCGTAAATCGTGAATCTTGAGTCTCCTCCATTACTTCCTGTCACAACTCCTTATATGAGGGTACCACCAATCTACACTTATAACATAATCAACCACCAGATCCCACCTCAAGTAAAGTCACACTTGTAGCGAGAAGTTCCTTTACCTTTTCCTTGCATATTTCATCTTGTAACTTCATCCGGATCACCCGTACCACAATTTATGGAGTCTCTATGAGAATCCATATAATAGATCATCTCGAGAGAAACCTATGATAAGCACCCAAAACTGTACAATTTATACCCCAAATAGACGTACTTTAGTTGCTAATTCTCGACAATATGGGTCTTATGCGCTTAAATGTTTATCATGTAGGTCAAACGTTCGTTTGCAGTGTCAAAAGCTATATATCGAGGTGAATGCATGTTTTATGGAGCTAAATTCCCTTATCCCGTAACCCTAGCCTACCCTAAACATACCTAAACCATGTGTGTGTTTTGTTTGTCCCTTTTTAATATTTTTTAGATTTTTATTTATTGTCGTTTTATATTTTAGGTTCTATTTTAGATTTATTTAGGATTTCTAGTTTTTATTTTCTATTTTTCTATTTTAATTTTATAATTTTATTTTATTTTGATTTTGATTTTATTAGTTTTTAGTTTTATTTTTTATTTTATTTTATCTTATTTTCTTAAGATTAATTTTTAGGAGTTTATTTTTAGTTTTATTATATATTATTTTTTTAGATCTTTAGTTTCTATATTTTATTTAGGTTTTTAGTTTATTTGTTTTATTTTAGTTTTACTTTATAGATTAGAATTTTTTTTTTATTTTTTTTTACTAATTTTATTAGGATTTTAGTTATTTTTATTATTTTAATTGGGTAGAAATTAAAAACACACACACCACACCCTAACTTCCATACACAACCTCACACACCATAACACATCCCCACCCACATCCTAACTATCCTATACCTACACAAACACAAGCACATCTCCTTTCATCTTCTTCCCCCAACAACCTTTCTCTCTCCTCTATCATCCATAACCCACTTTCTCTCCTCTTTCCACCATATCCACATACCCACAAACCCATCTCTCAACCAGCTCAACCCCCTCTCTAACCCATGCCTCCATTTCCAGCGTCGGAGGCAACCCGATCTCTGGCAATGACTGCCCCATCCGGCGTCCCCTCTAAACTTTCGTCGGCGTTGCCTGAACCCCATACCCGCCGTCGTCGTCACCGAAACTCCAACACCGGGGGACAATCACCCTAGCAGCCCCTTCGACGTAACCTCGTTGGACTACCCAACCGGATTCAGACCTCTCCATCTCTGCCGGCGTTGAACCCACCGGAGCCCCCTCATCACTCACCAACCTTCCCACTGCCCATCGAAGACAGCCCGGTCAGGGCCAACGCCGACCTCATCCCTAAAGGTGAGGCCTGCCTTATCCCACCTCTCCGGCCAGCCCCTCTCTGGCAACGAGCTCAACCACAAACCCGTGCCCACCTTTCGAAACCACCCTGTGCAACCCGAGCTCCCCATCACAGTAAACCCAAGTCACAACCCAAATACCCATTTCCCATTTTAAGCCACAAGCCAAATCGATTTTTTATCTCCTTCCAAAACAAAGATAATCTAAAGCCAAACAAAAAATAAAACCCCTTTATTCCCTTTTCCCTTATTACCCCCCAACTATCAACTTTAATCCCAATACACATTATACCCTCTAAACCAAATTTGATTGCATCGCCCCATTTAACCCAAATGCCCTCAGACTCGCCATTTCCATGCACACCCATAGCCAATTCCCAAAAATACCCCCATGCTCCATGTGCCTACTATAAATGAAGATGAAGACCTCATATGAAAGAGAGATTTTTAGATAGGAATTTCTAGAGAGAGAATTGTAGAGAAAAACACCATTTGTAAATAGTTTTATTTTATTCTTTTTATTTTTGTTAGATATTTGTGAGATTAAATATTGTAAGAGAGTTAATTGAGTGGATATTTAATTTCAAATCACTTGGATTATCAATTAGAGGGATTGTATGCTTCAATTTGGAAGAGTAGAGTTCAACTTTCTCAAAGATATTTGGTTTGCTTGTTCTATTCCCTTCTATTTTATTTTATTAGCCTTTGATTGTTTAATTATCATGTTTAATATCATGTTAGGCTAATCCCCATTCAAGGGATGGGGGGAAACCCTTATTTGATGTTATTTTAGTTTAATTAGTTTGATTACTTGAAATTTCCCTTTGAATATTAATTTTGATCCCTCACCCTTAAATTTATGCCTCGAGAGAGGGTAAATGATTTTTGAGAGAAAATCGAAATTCTAATTATAATACCCATTTTAGATTCGAACTAGAGATAGGATTTTCTTAAGTGGGGTATTATTACTTGAATTTCAACTCTAAATTTATTTTCTAAGATTTACATAAATTTTAATCGATCGATAATATTTGGCCCTAGTCAACTCACCAATCATCTCTAGTAAAACCTACTCATCCAACTAAAGAATCGATAGGCTAATAATAGGTTGTCATCTTAATGCGTTTGCTAAAATATTAGCCATACCCTGATGATACTACATTGTGAATTGATAATCTTTTAAAAACTTAAACCAACTCCCCCGCCTCATATTCAGATCTTTTTGTGTCAACATATACTATAGACTCTTGTGATCGCTAAAGAGTTTAAATTTCTCACCCTAAAGATAATTCATCCATGCATTCAACACAAATACAATTTCCACTAACTTTAAATTATGAGTTAGATAGTGAACCTTACGCGGCTTTAACTTTTAAGAGGCATATAAAATCATCCTATCCTCCTACATCATTATCCGACCTAATCCTCGTAGAAAAGAATCAGTACTAAGGACTCCACTCTAGTCCTGGTTGATGGAAGACCAGTGCCGAAGTTAACTTAACCATTAGAGTATTAAATGCCTACTAACATTTCTCCCACCAAATGAAAGATGCACTTTTCTTAGTCAACTCAGTCATCGACCTTGCTAACATTGAGAAACCATAAATGAATTTTCTATAACATCAAGACAAACCTAAATATTTATGGACCTCAGTAGGTGTCATGGCACTGTCTCCAATCCAAAATTTCTAACACCTTATTGGAATCCACCTATAGTCCCTTCTTAGACACAACATGTCCCCAACACTTTACTTCCCTTTCCAAAAACTTGTACTTGAAGAACTTTGCATAAAGTTTATGCTCTTTTACTGCCTACAATGCAGTCCGTAAGTGTTCGACGTGTTTCTCCTCTGCATTTGAATAGATCCAATTATCATTAATGAATTTTATGATGAACTGGTGCAAATAAATTCGAAACACCCTATTCATCAAGTACAATAATACTGCTGGGGCATTAGTAAACCCAAACGGAAACACTTGGAACTCATATGGCTTATAATGAGTTAATAATGGTTTCATCGTCACATCCTCCTCTCGTACTCAACTGGTGATAACCAGATCATTAATGATTCTTGGAAAGGGTGGGTTCCCTCCAATTGATAAAAAAAACCATCTATCCTCAGTAGCGGGTACTTGTTCCTCATCATCCCCTTATTCAACTCGTGATAATCAATAAGTAACCTCAAATATCCATCCTTCTTCTTCTTCTTCTTCATAAACAACATTAGTATACCAAAGGTGATGTGCTAAGATGAGGAAAACCATCCTTTAATAACTTCTTAATATGAGATTTAAGCTTGGTCATCTCCATAGGGGCCATTTAATACAATGCTCCAGCTATCGGTTTCATGGTTGACGCTAAGTCTATAAAAAAAGTCAGTCTCCCTGCTAAGTGGTAAACCCATAATCTCATTAAAGATAATGTAATCTCCTCCTCGGTATCCTCATCAATAAAGTACAAATAAGCAATGGCCCCACCCTTCCACCTAGGCATAGTGGCCAAATACATTACCTGAACCGACATAGCGAATATGATATCTCTATGTACACAATCAATCTGAGCCTAGTAGGTACATAATCAATCCATCCTTAATATAGCATTATAAGTTAAAGTATTTAAAACTAAAATATTAGATACAACCATAACCTACCAATATTAATGCCTATCCTTTTACAAGACTCGATAATAAAAGTTGATACACCTAGTGAAGTAGCTATAGATAAATATCTAGCACATGCAGTCATAATTATCCCCCAAATACCCATGAAATGTCGTGAAAAAAATGAATGTGTATCCCTCATGTCAAATAAAACCTTATCTAAAATTCCATGGGAAGATAACATATCATCAACTACCTGAATAGGCGGTGTGTCATTTCTAGGTTCCACCAGATAGACCCTGACAAACTGCAACTGAGGATGAGGTTCTACGACTAGTGGTGTAGGAAGTGACACTGGTGCATGCTACCTTGGGGATGGAAGAAATGGCATTTACTACTGCCTCTACTACTATTGTTGATAATTAGGCCTAAATCTCTGCTACTCTGTCCCTACCTACATTGGCCTTGTCGATACTAACCCTATTGAACCTAACCAAACTGGACCTATTGAACTATTTTCCTCATTTGGGCACTCCTTTTTTATATGTACAATGCCACCACACTTAAACTAATGGGAATTTTTCTGTGGAGTCTTACCCTTATTCCCTTATTGATGTTGATACTACCTAGCCCACTCTTTTTGGCTTCTACTTAATGGGCCAGAATCACTTCCACATCCCTTAATTTTGGTTAATTTTATTATTTTCATTTTTTCTCACCCCCTAACTTAGAACTTTGCGCGTCCCGAGCAATGTAAATGAAATTAGCCAAAATTCTACTCTTGAAAATTCTTTTATTAAAATAAAATTCCACTTTCGCAGGCAAGCGATTGCATTTAGCGTATGCAACAAGCCTTTAAACCCCTAGGTTACCCTAGTAGGACGAGTTTTGTCTCGTGAGGGTTTGCAGTGAATACACCCACAAAATTCTTTATTGACTCAAATAAATATCAAAATACTTAAAAATTGTACAATTTAAACTTTTCAAAAAATAATCACCATAAATTCATATTCAAATGTCTCAAACCATAGTGTGTGTGTGCAAAGCCAAAAATTAAACCTCAAATTTCCACCGATTGAGCATTACGTTACTTTCCGAAAATTCGTTTTGATTCAAATTCTTACGGATTGCACTCACAAACGAATCACTCGGATTGTGGTTATTTTCTCTCGGTATGCATGATATAAAGAGTAAATATAATGGACACAAATTCATGCATACAAAATTGAAAAGAAGGAAATATATGGTGAAAAGATCTCATCATCGGAATACAATTATTTGGAAATGGGAACATCACCTCTAATTCACACCATTTAATCTCTCATATTATCTTTTCATGTCTTAGCTCTCCACGCGGTAATTAATTTCGCAATTTGGACTCAGTTAGGACTTTTTGGGTTAAAAGGTGTAAAGGGTAAAATTTGGAATAGATGGATTGTTTGGAATTGGAAAATATCCTTATGACGTCCATTAGTGCTTTTTCCGGGCATTTGCTCATTTTTCTTTTCTTTTTCTATTTTTTTTCCTCTTGCCCATTTTTGTTGCACAATTTGGACTTACTTGATGAATATTCGATTTTCACAATTCCAGGCTGTTTGGGTTTTTCGGGTTATCAAACGAAAAGGAAAAATTTATTAGGCTCAAATTGGGTTGCAAAGGGATAATTTTGTTTTTCACAACTTTTTATGGCTAATATTTTTGGGTTTAAACAAACGAGGGCCTACTTCATTGTCCGAATTGCTAATCACATTACCATATGCATCTCGAGATTAATTAAGTTTAGAGATATATTTAGCACGAATTTCGAGACAACATTTTACACATTTCCCATAACCGATCAAAATAAAGGATTGAGATCATCAACGACTTATTAAAACGCTGAAAAGAACTTTGAGTTAATCATAAACTCGGATTGATTTAAAAACTCATAAAAAAATTGAAAGGCTCGAAATCTCACCGGGTTCGATCAATCTCTACACTTATTCGTAAAGTCATCAATTTTCTTTCAATTTCCATCTTCGATCAATTTTGGCTTAGTGCATTATGATTGTTAACAATTTGAGACTTCAAATAGAATAAAAGTGATATTCTTGAAAAATTTAAATTCCAATTTTTATTTATTTTGAACAAAAATATTTTTGGCTTTTTTTTTTGGAAATTTTCTAAAAAACACACTTGGAAAGAACATGTGATTGAATCAATGAATCTAAACAATAAACGGAAAGAATATCCCACACCCCCTAACTTAAATGTTGCATTGTCCTCAATGGAAATCAAGAACACAACATAAAGAGAGGAAAAAAAAGATATTACCCAAATGGAGCGATCCCTGATGCATGCGAGTCCATTGAATCTATAAAACATGTTAGAACCAAGCATAACAAAAAGAATAACAAAAACTTTAACTAATTACTCTACACTATTGAAAAAGGAAAGAAAAAGAAAAAAACTAATTATGTACAACCTACGATTTTAACATCTAATAACTCATATAGTAGAAGTCGAAAAATTTGGGGGTCCACCCAAAATACAATTTGACTTTGAGTGATTAATGGTGTACCCTCACTATAAAGCATGCCTCCCGAAAAATAAGAATTCCGTTTGAAAAACGGAAGGCATGTGCAAATGTTAAAAAATGAACCATCACCAATTAAAAAATTTAAGGGGATAATGAAGGATTTGGGTGCATAAGAGGACAAGTCCCATTGGGATCCAAGAAAAATAGAATCACTTCCCAAAGATTTTTCAAGTAGTATGGGAAGCGGAGAACACAAACAGAAAGATTCCATATTGGAAAACAATTCAAACATAGAGTCCTTGTCCTCAAAATCTTCTCCCTCAAAATTTTAATTGGGTCTGGTGGAGTGACACGTCTAAGTGTATGGCCCATAAGATGAAGCATCTCAAAAAAACATTCCCATACAAGAAGCGGATCAACATCCTCAAGACATTCATCCAGTTCTTGCGATGGATTTAATGGATCGATAATAGTGGGGATACAAGGAGACAAATGATCCTCAACCTCAGTAGATTTTACAATATTTATAATAGGTTGAGATTCAAAAGAACTTGGATCACTCTCAATGATTTCATTCTCAAAAGTATTAGGTGAAGCGCAAGTCTCGACCTTTTCTAAGTTGTCCAAATAATCATTCAACTCCTTGCAAGTTGCTATAATTTTCGACTCGAGAACAGCACGGTCATCAGATTGCTTTTTTATATCAAGCAAGAGTTCTTCCAAAGTAGGCTTCCTTGGTTCTAGTACCTCGAATTCCTCATTTGGTTGAAAACTTACTTCATCTTCAAAACTATCGGAAAAAAAATCCTCATTGGGTTCAAATAATGCATCTAACTCTTGCTCCCAATAACGATTTTTTTCTCGATATTCTTTTTCAAGTCTTTCTTCTTCAAGCAATTGATTTTGATAAATTTGGAGTTTCTTAGCACTAGGCTTGTATTTTTGATAATCATCTTTAGTGATATTGATCCAATGGTAATAAGTCTTGAGTGCCTCCTCCTCCTCACTATTAGCATAACAATTAAAGCCACTAAAGGAGTTAAAATAAGACATTTCAAAGTGGGCAATTCAAAAACGTGACACACATTTTTCTTTTGTTATTTATTTATTATTATATTTTTTTTTACGAAGCAGTAAGTCAATTATAATCTATAACAAACACTCCCCGGCAACGGCGCCATTTTGATAGAGTGGAAAAACCGAGCGTTTGTGTAATACGCTAGTCGTTGTTACCAGCTTCCAATCTCAATACAAAAAAACCTAAACTTGTAACTACACTTCTTAAGGAGTATAGTGGCGAGTCTGGGTATCGAATCCACAGGGAATGGTTTATAGAATTTAATTGATTTATTACTTCTAAAGAAAAAATGAAAAAGATGATGATGGTTGACAAGGGGAAATAAGTTGGAACAAATTTATAAAACTAATTAAAATGAATGAGGAAATAGGTTGGAATATAATCCCCCAATCCCTAGTAATTACCCATTAGAATACTAGAATTGTAAATTATAAATTTGAATGAATCCAGTCTTTATAGATCCTAAGCATTACATATATGAGGTTCAAGCCCGCATCAAATGAAATCAAAGATTAATATAAAGCGGTGCTAAATAATTATACGCACATCATATTCTTAAATATCCCAAGTACCTAGGGCAAGAGAGATTAAAAGATCTAGGATGATTGTGAACTTATCTTACACGATTCTTTCAAATTTAAATTTAAATTCTATTTCCTACGTAGATAAATTACATCGGGATGGGTTCATGCATCCCAACCCTTAAAATTTAGCTAAACATGATGAAAACAAAAGAAAACTCTAACAAACATTGTTAACAATTTGCAAAACAATTGAGAATTGAATGGAAAAATAAAATAGAGAATAGAAATTGATACTTGTATTTAGCAAGAGGAGAAAGAGATGAATTTGAATCCAGCAAAACTTCTTCTTCAAACTTACAACTAGAGTTTATGAAAACTTCTACCAAAGAAAACTACAATCTAACTTTCTCTCTCTAATCCTACTCCTACCCTCTAGAATTTGACTCCCTCTCTCTAGAATTCAACTCCCCCTTCTGAAAATGAGGTAGGGCTTGGTCTTTTATAGCACCAAGTTGCATGAATTTGGCATCAAATTTCGCTTGTGGCACAAGTTTTCCAAGAGTTGCACTGCATTAAATGCATAATTAATGACAGAAATTCGCACATCGAGACTCTTCATTATCGCGCAACTTCAAAACATCGTAACTTCTTCACCGTATCTCGGATTGAGGTGCCGTTTTTTCCAGTATTCTTGTAATTTAGAGATCTTCAACTTTCTAGTTGGCCCCACCTCTGGACTAAGGCTGAAAATTTACGAAAATGCCCTTCAACTCTCCATTTCTTGATTTCTTTCACTGTTTTGAGTTCTCCTTCGCACTAACTTACATGAAATACCTGTAAAACACATGAGAAATACACAAAACAAGAAATACTTGCCAAAAAAGGTTAGTAGCATAAATACGAGACAAATCCAAGATATTTACACTGCACGGGATCATAAAAATACCGAAATTAAGGGGATAAATGTGAAGAATATGTGCCTAATCACTTCTACTTAATGGGCCAGAATCACTTCCACATCCCTTGGTTTGTTGGCCCTAACACTACACCAAAAACAATAATTTGGCACAACTTGATATTAAAAATCTGGCACAGTTTAAAACTGTTCCAAATTCTGTCATGGTTTAATGACAATCTGACACACTTTAAAACAGTGCCAAAATTTGACACTATTTTAAAGTGTGCCAATATTGAATACACTTGGCTAAAGTATAAAATACCTAAAAAAATCATTATCGTAACTTTATGGTTTCCTGATCTCCTCTTATTTCTTCGCTCATTTGTTTTTGTCCTCTCTTTCTACACCAATTTGATTCTCTATATTGTTTTATATTATTTGTTTTAGCAGGTGTCTCACGTAGGGGTTCTGATTTACCATATCAAGCTCAAATCGTTTATGGTTTTAGAATATGGTTCTTTTCTGTTTCATCCATTAGGGTTTATTTTTGCTTAAATAGTTTTGTGTTTTATTTTTGTAGGTATTGATTTGATGGTGCTTTTGGAAATCAGGTATATTATCATATCTTCCTTTGTTTCTGTAAATCAGATATAAAAAACAATTTGACCTGAGTAGAATAAAGGAGTATTCCAATGGTTAAATCATTGGATTCATTTATATGCCACTGTGGTATTAATGTGTGTATTTTTAACTGGCTCTAGTCTCTTTCTTTGGTTTGAATTTGTTTCTTCGGTTCTATCATTTTTTATGAGTATCTATTAATTGTTTTATAGGTTGTATGTTACATGCTTCACAAAATCCCCAATTATTGTTGGAGGTATTTTTTTTAATTTGGTGCTTTTAGTATTCATAACATATAAATTTGAATAATACCATTTTAACTATAGGATCCGATTTATCAGTACTCACTTTGTTTGCTTGGTCATTATAGAATATTTGTAGGAATGTGTTACTCAATGGCACTAAATTTGTTGCACTATTATTTTTTACTTTATATTATTTGTTCATCAATTTTTTTGTTTTGTTATTTTGAAATGAGGGTTTGTTTAGGCTGCGATACGGCATAAAAATGGTTTGAATAATTTTGTATCCTATGGTTTTATTAAATTTTATTTGTTTGCACTAATTTGAGTAAATTTGAATTTTGCATCCTACAGTTTGGAGTTGTTTGGAATGAAGTTGGCATATTGAAGTCCCACAAAAAGTCATGATGTACATTATATGTTATTCTTATTATACCTTTTTTGCTTTGGTGTGGCTTTTACTAATCTTTTAGTGTTTGATATTGCGCGTGCACATACACACGCACACATAGATATACGATTTTCACTCACCCACTCGCATACACACAAATGCACACGCGTATCTATGTTTATAACTATATTTTGGCCTTGGACCATTTTTTTTGAATTTGAGTTGGGGATTTTCAAAGTGGAGACTTTGAACTATTTGTTTTGAATTGGGGATTTTCGTCTTCTTTGTTTTAGGGTTGATTAAGAAGTATTTCTTTCAGGCTGTTTGTGAGATCGATAAGGTAATATCCATTTGAAATTTATATTTTAATTATTTTTTCATTACACATTTGTTTTCTTCAGATTTTTGTTCTTTTTCATTAAAAATTATGATGTATCGGCTATAGAGAATAGATAGATGATTCATGATATATCGACTGCAGACGTGTATTATCCAAACATACGAGTATTTTTCAATTTTCAGTAAAAGTAACTTAGATATCCAGGAGTTTCCAAAAATGTTAGGAAAATAGTTGTAAAAACAAGATTGATGGTTCATGAAATGTGGAAAAAATTATTAGGAGACTGATGAGGATGAAGGGGACGAGGAGGATGTCGTTGAGGTTCATGAAATTGAGGATAGTGATGACGATGAATAGGAAGATGGATTTGAGTATGAGGATGTTGAAGAGGGTGAATAGGAGGAAGTGGATAATTGATTGTGTTTCTAAGCATGTCCCCTATATGTTTGTAAAAATAGAAATTGATTATTTCAATGTATCAGAGTATGTTAGTATCCTATTGTACTCTAGTAGAGATGATGCAATGAATTATTGATTGTCTATCTAAGCGAAATTTAGGTTATTGGTGATGCTCCAACGACTCAAAAGTATATTTGAAGTTTAGGTAGTAGATGGTTGAATTGACGACCTTGACCGCCTTGGTTGCAATTATACACTACATTCCCTGGTTAATTGTCTGCATCACAACACAGTAACTAGTCATAATTGTGATGTAATTTAATTACATTTCCATTTATGTAGTATACATGATGTAACACTATTAATTTATTGATTTAGTGAACTATTGGGGCGACAGCGAGAATCAGCTCGCCCATAACGAATTTTCATATAAATTTGATATTTTTATTTATTTATGATTATTGGTTTCTCAAGTTTCTTATTCTGTATAAACTCATTATACATCTAATGTAGTTTTATTTTATTAGTGTTTAGTGTCTATTGATTTGAAATTTTTCTCCATTTTGAAAAATTTTCTCCATTTTATTGTAGTAAGGCGACTTTTTGAATTATCTAAGTATTTTTCAGGAGAACGAATTGTGACACCCCGCCTAATAAAATACCGGGCGATCCCTCCTGTACTAAATTAAAGAAGGAGTCGCATATGGTTCATTCTTAGCATCATTGTCGAAAATCAAATTAATTACTAATAACCTATTAGGCTGGCGTTAAAATTTTACTTAACTAATCTTTTTAAACAATTTCTATTAAAACATTCACACAGTTAGAATAATTTAAACTGAAATGAAATGAAATAACTGAACACTCGGTTTAATATAATACAACCATAATAAATGCCGCACTCAAAGGTGGTAAAAGAACGAATGAATGCAATTGGTCTTTTGCCTGAATGTTTATACAGTACCTCCTATCTAGATTACAATGATAGAAGCATCTACAGTAAACCTGCATGCATCCACAGCTACTGCAGAAGATGTTTGACACGAAGGAATCATCATCCAGGCATCCATGTGTCTGGACACCAATATATATATATATATATATATATATATATATATATATATATATATATATATATAGCAAGAAAGGGGAAAAATAGGAAAACGGGTGAGAGCCCGAGTTGAAAAATATTTTGCAAGTGCATAAATGCTATTTTTATAAAAATATGTTTTACCTCATATTTAAGTTGGTATCGCACTCCCATGAGATACCCCTCACCCCTCCTCTAGTAGTGCACACCTATCGCCTCCATTGAGACCCCTAGTTAAGTTACCCTGCATAACTACTCTATCTCACCTGACCTCTAGAAAACTCGAAACCCGTTTACTAAGGTTAAACTTCTCTCCATTCTCAGCACTGCACTACATTCGTACGTGGGGTGTCTCGCGAAGCAAAATCCAGACAAGGAACCCCCGCGATACACTACTACTTGCAGCGTCAATGGTCGAGATCCATTAGGCCCATAGTAAAAAACGAATATATAAACATACTTATATAATAATATAAATGTCATACTCACTCTCATATACATCATACAATATACATCTGGATAAAATATCCCGGACTGAAATTTACTCTCTATTCATTTTTATAATACACATCCTGATAGAATCTCCCGGACTGAGATTTACTCTTTATTCATTTTATCAATATACTCTAACAGAGATACATATATACATATATATATATATATATATATATATATATATATATATATATATATATATATATATATATATATATATTCTTTATCTCATACACAAGTAGTGTACTAAATGCCCAAGTACTATAACCATCCCAACGAGCTATAACTCGTGGATGCGGTCTCATAGTGTCGATCCAACTACGGGTTTATTCACTGTACCACGGTACCAAGCCAGATTCTCACAATGGTATGGTAAAAACACACAACGGTGGAGGCGGTCATGTTCTCCCTGCAAGTGGAGTTACACACATCGCACTCGAACGCGGGACGATATGACTTGGGGACTATACTCCCCATGCTCCTCATGCCAGGAGATTCACCCACATCGCGCAATCTCCCTGGATCACACTACAGAAATATATAATCTGGTTGTTCCAACCCTATACCAAAGGAAATCCCGTGGAAACAGCCTCTAAGATACACATAAATCAATCACACATTGATATATATGTACTCATATCGTATATAATATATACTATAATCACATCGTATATATATACATATATACATATACAAATCATCACTCCTCAAGTGTATACCTAGCTATAATTGCCAATCCCATAAAGGTATTTAAGTATTTTCCTACTTAAATATGCCTCACACCTTAATCGCTGTTTGGGATTTATATACTCTCCAAATATCCCGATTCATAGTCGTATGATAAGTATACTCTCAACTTATCTTTAGCCTATAACCCAAATTCCATCCTAGTTGCCTCGTAGGAGTTACTCACTAATTCCAAACACACTTACTTTTTCCTACTCGCACGATTATTTAGCTATAACCGCTCGCTAAAATACTCCCCCGGGTGTCATTCACTCCGAACATCCATAATTAAATAAGTCTTGGATTTTACCCAATTAATCCAAGGCATACATTTCACTCTAATAATAATTATTTAAAAGTACCGTTTTATATCTCTGAAAATCCTGATTTTCTAATTCTTCAATTTGTTTATTGTCCTCGAAAATATACCTTAGTGCCAAACCATTATAGCACCCTCCTAGCCCTCATAAGTTCCCCCCAAATAGCTAGTGATAATTTACTAGATCACTACTTATTTCCTCAAACAAATAAACTAGGAACAACTAAATTGGAATTTGCCATATAATTAACCCTAGGAAAAAATTGCCAAAAATCCTGAAGGGTCGATTGATCGAACCTTGGCCCTCGATCGATCGACGATCGATCGGTCGATCTTTGGCCCTTGATCGATCGATGGCTTCGAAAAACTTCTTCTCCGAGAAGCTATTTCGGCCATTAAATCTTCTCCCAAGCTTGTGTCTCCTCACCTAACGTCTCCTAACCTCAATCAACTAACTATACACAAACAATAAGGGTTCTAAACATCCTAGAACCTATTTCCAACAACAATTTTTTATTAAATCATAAGTTTTTCAATTTGGGATATTATCTGTGGTTAATCCGTTAAACTTTTACGAAAACCCTGGCTCACAAAAAGCCATCCTGAAAACCTTTGTGGTTTATCACAACCAACTACAATATGAGATTTATTCTTTAAACGAAATAAGCAAGTAAACACTTGTCTCGTGGATAAAATCCGACGACCCCGAGTCGAATCTCGCGGAGTTTGGCCGGAATCTTAATTTTCTTCCTCTTTTCTCTCTTCCTTTACTCTCCTCTTTCTTTTCTTCCTTTTATTTCCTTCTCCCATCCCTTATATATGGAGAAAAAAGGGTTTATCCCTTTAAACCCAAAAATGACTCGTTTACTCAATTACGAGTCCCTATTAATCCAAACATTCTCAGAATCCAAACATTACATTCGGATACTCTATTCTGACTATCTCGGCCATTCTAAAAATAACTGCGCACTCAGAATCTCCATCCGAGTCACTTAAGTACGATTTACTAATTAAACCCAACTCCTCTCAAATCTCTTTTCCAATTAAAATATTATCCTCTGTCTCTTTACCCTATTGCGACCTGTAATAAAATAATCGTGCTTATTTACTTATTCCCAAAAGTAGTTATAACATGCATCGGAAATCATCTAACACTCATAAACTCCAAAAATTATTATTCCGAGAAAATTTTCAAACTTCTCAATTACACCCATTTATGAAATTTAATTATCTCTAAAAATGCGGGATGTTACATACTTCCCCTCTTACAACAAAATTTCGTCCTCGAAATTCGAATATGACCTGCTCCACCAACCTAGGATCACTAATTACACCTTAACCATATACTCGTTCGGTACCAACCTATCGCAAGGTTTATACTATAGCGCACTAGCTTACTAAGTCCCTATGTGCTACACTACTACCTCACCGTAAGGTGACTCTAATAACGTCACCTCGCACCCATCATTCCAAGTGCCACCTATAGGGAAAGCGAGCCTATAGCCGTTCTTCTAACGTTTAAATCTCACCGGAGAATCATGATTTTAAGCATCTGCTTTAGATAGATCGACGGTCGATCGATCGATAATTAGCCCTCGATCGATCGAGGGCTTTAGAGAGCTTCTTCTCTGAGAATCTATTTCGGCCATTAAAGATTCTCTCAAGATTGTGTCTCCTCACCTAACGTCTCGCAACCTCAATCAACTACCTATACACAAATAATAAGGGTTCTAAACATCCTAGAACCCATTTCCAACAACAATTTTTGATTAAATCCTAAGTTTTCCAATTTGGGATATTTTTCGTGGTTAATCCGTTAAACTTTTTTGAAAACCCATTTTGGTTCACAAAAACCCATCCCAAAAACCTTTGTGGTTTATCACTACCAACTACAATATGAGATTTATGCTTTAAACAAAATAAGCAAGTAAACACTTTCATCGTGGATAAAATCCGACGATCCCGAGTCGAATCCCGCGGAGTTTGGCCGGAATCTCACTTTTCTTCCTCTTTTCTCTCTTCCTTTCCTCTCCTCTTTCTTTTCTTCCTTTTATCTCCGTATCCCGTCCCTTATATAGGGAGAAATAAGGGTTTATCCCTTTAAACCCAAAAATGACTCGTTTACTTAATTACGAGTCCCTATTAATCCAAACATTCTCGGAATCCAAACATTACTCTTGGATACTCTATTATGACTATCTCGGCCATTATTAAAGGAATTGCGCACTTAGAATATCCATCTGATTCACTTCAGTACGATTTACTAATTAAACCCAACTCCTCGCAAACTGGTTTTCCAATTAAAATATTGTCCTCTGTCACTTTACCCTACTGCGACCTGTAATAAAATAATCCTGCTCATTTACTTATTCCCAAAAGTAGTTCTAACATGCATCGAAAATCATCTAACACTCATAAACTCCCAAAAATTATTATTTCGAGAAATTTCTCAAATTTCCCAATTACACCCATTTATGAAATTTAATTATCTCTAAAAATGTGGGGTGTTAAATACTTCCCCCCTTACAATAGAATTTCATCCTCGAAATTCAAATATGACCTGCTCCACCAACCTAGGATCACTAATTACACCTTAACCATACACTCATTTGGTACCAACCTATCGTAAGGTTTATACTATAGCGCATTAGCTTACTAACTCCCTAAGTGCTACACTACTACCTCACCATAAGGTGACTCTAATAACGTCACCTCTCACCCATCATTCTTAGTGCCACCTATAGCGAAAGCGAACCTATAGCCGTCGTTCTAACGTTTAAATCTCACCGGAGAATCACGATTTTAAGTGTTTGCTTATTAGCAACATGATATCTAATTTTTCCTTAAAAAAAGAAAGCACTCTAACGTTTAACTATTCATGTCATCTGATTGCTTATCTTAGGTGTACTAACTCTCGTTTTCGCCTGCATCATGTGGTTATCATGAGCCTCGTACGACATTCCATCCAAAAAATTTCAACCTTACTTATAACTGCCTCACAGTATATTCTTCAACTTATATACTATAACTCTTCTATATCAGACGGTATATAAAACCAACTTACCTGGGTGACCATACCTTGACCCGTGCCTGGTTGCCTACCCATTGTGAATATCTAGCACATAGCACTCTCTCTAAATAACATTTTCACACCAGGGTTTTCCTAACCCAATACCTCAAACTCCAACCTTTCCTATAACAGGAAATGAAATCTTTCATAAAGTTAACCCACTAGTCTTCTTGTGGTTACTCACAACTATTTCCTTACATCGGTGCCACTAATTCTTCTGACATAAAATTCTAATAATCCTAAGATCGATGTGTTTCCAACACACAAAAAACTAATACTATCCTAAATATCCCTAGTGCCCAAGGCCTTTCTCAACTTCCGACATTTTGCTCGGTTTCATGCGTGGGACGTCTCGCAAAGAGAAATCCATATAAGGAACCCTCTCGTTACACTACTTCCTCGCATCATCGGTCATCGAGATATAGCGGACCAAGGCACACCAACGGGATGTCCTAAATCCTGCCTCACTAACCTACCCACATAAATCTACCACTCCATCCTTCCACCTTGCCGAAAAGGAAAATCTAACTAATAGAGGCGCCTATTTTCTTCAAACATGTTATGAACCTCACACCCAAAACATACTATCTTCGAATTTGACTTCTCATCAAGGCCTAGCTACAAGACTTAAATCAACCTTCCTTTACCTTGTCTCACCCTCATACTGGGTTGAGAGAACCATTTTAGTGCTTTTCCATAGCACTTCCATCTCTAAGCATACCATCATCACACGGCTCTCAGTCCATAGTGTTTCCTCCACACTAGGTAACTCATGAACAAAACCAACATCCTTGCATCCCATAACATCTACTCACCGAAGTTCCATATAATCATAAAAATAAAAGCGAACTCAATCTGTACCCAGATGAGATATCGAAACCATAACCTGTTCCATCCTGGGATCGCGGACACGATAGTCTTGTAATCATTTGCCTGCTATCACTCCGATAATACAATAACCTAACACTTATCATAGTAATATACTCATATAACACATACAAAATGAGTAGTACAAAAAAGATACAAATCCAAAATGGTACCCCGCTATCGCGAAAAAACATGTAGACATACCCCATACAATGTTATCGATACCGCCACAAAGCTCTAATTTCACACACGAATCTAGGGTTAGTGAAATGCTGCGACTCTATCTAGTCACACTAAATATTCCCCCTCCTTTCGAGGTGAAACTCGTGATAATATATTTGCCAGTCTTCCTGACTACTCCAATTGGTTCCCTGACCTAGCACATTTGTCTTAATCAAACCAAAACTATTTTAATCGATGCTCCACCTCGACACCCTTTTCTCGTCCTTTAATTTCTATTGGGCAAGGACTACCCATGTAGTTCTATACTCCCCATTGTGACCTTTCCCCATCTCTGTCCATCCCGACCATGTTAAAGTTATCAGTATCATCAGACTTCATAGCCTCGATCTTGACAATCACCTTAAAAATTCCCCTTAACTTCTTTGTTATGAGGAAACTCCACTACCGGCCGCAACATCCCTGCTTAAAGAATTCCTCGGGTGGATGTCCACCGATGGTGTTCCATAAACTCAAATTATCCCCAAGTGGTAACAACACTTGCCCGTGAGCCTATCATTCCTCTTAAGGACTCTCTCTTTATTGTACCTACCTCACTTCGGTACAGGGTTCAGTTCTCCATATCACTCTTTATTCACAGTCAGCATCTAACCGATCCTTATGTGAATGATCCAAAAACTGCATTCTCTTCATTACTGATAAACCAGAGGAACTCACGATTAAAACTGTTCATAAGATTCCTTTATGAGCAAAACATCCTGCTCCCCCGAATATGGTGACTACCGTTCCCACCATTTCAACATTGTTCCCATGAGTCAAAAAAATTCCTCAAATTTTCACATGTGGTTATTTTTTCAATAACCTTCTCTAAGACAAAGCTCCCGAGCCTTCTACTTCCACTGAGTAGTGCTACACTAATTTTTTATATCTTATCTTTAGGGTATGGTCCTTATCAAAGACATTTCAAATCCTTTAGCTACACCATATAATTTAACTTTACCAGGTAATTCAACTTTAGCATCACTTCCTACTACAGTAGTACTTGGATACTCATGACTACTATACTCTAGTAGTCGCCACCACAATCCTTAGCAAATGCCACAAGGAAAGTGACCTCTCCTGCGGTCCTAATCCCTAACTTAACTAGTCGTTCCAGCTAAGCCCTGCCTCCTGCGGCTTTCATCACGGCCTTCCCTAGTCGCCCTTCCTAAATCAACACAGGAACTTCAAACGAGCGCGCAAAATATTAACTATAATCTTATGTAATAGCAGAAGAACGAAATCTCACAAGAGGAATCAACAATCCTAATTTTTGAGGCTCCATATCAAATCGAAGGAAACGTTAAAAGCGTAGTATGTTCGCACATATTCCTAAGGATATTAGAACCTGATACTCTGATACCATCTGTGACACCCCGCTTAATAAAATATCGGGCGATCACTCTTGTACTAAATTAAAGCATGAGTTGCATATGGTTCATTCTTAGCATCACTATAGAAAACCAAATTAATTACCAATAACCTATTAGGCTGGAGTCAAAATTTTACTTAACTAATCTTTTTAAATAATTTCAATTAAAACATTCACACAGTTAGAATAATTAAAACTGAAATGAAATGAAATAATCGAACACTCGGTTTAATATAATGCACCCATAATAAATGCCGCACCCAAAGGCAGTGAAAGAATGAATGAATGCAATTGGGCTTTTGCCCGAATGTTTATACAGTACCTCCCATCTAGATTACAAGGATAGAAGCGTCTACCGTGAACCTGCATGCATCCACAGCTATTGCAGCAGACATCGGACTCGATGGAATCATCATCCAGGCGACCTTGTGTCCGTACACCTATATATATATATATATATATAATATATATATAGCAAGAAAGCGAAAAAATAGGAAAACAAGTCAGAGTCCGAGTTGAAAAATATTTTGCAAGTGCAAAAATGCTATTTTTATAAAAAAAAATATGTTTTACCTCATATTTAAGTTGGTATCGCACTCCCATGAGATACCCCTCACCCCTCCTCTAGTAGTGCACACTTATCGCATCCATTAAGACCCCTAGTTAAGCTACCCCGCCTAACTACTCTATCTCACCTAACCTCTAGAAACCTCGAAACCCATGTACTAAGGGCTAAACTTCTCCCCATTCTCAACATTGCACTACGTTCATGTGTGGGGTGTCTCGCGAAGCGAAATCCAGACAAGGAACCCCCCCAATACACTACTACTTGACAGTGTCAATAGTCGAGATCCATTAGGCCCTTAGTACAAAACGAATATATAAACATACTTATATAATAATATATATGTCATAATCAATCTCATATAAATCCTACAATATACATCCAGATAAAATCTCCCAGATTAAAATTTACTATATATTCATTTTTATAATAAACATCCGGATAGAATCTCCCGAACTGAGATTTACTCTTTATTCATTTTATCTCTATACTCTAACATATATATATATATATATATATAGAGAGAGAGAGAGAGAGAGAGAGAGAGAGAGAGGCAGGCTCCTGTGCACTCTAAGTTTGCACACTAAGTTTTCACATTACCTTTTAAAAGTAGGCAAACTTAGTGCTGGCGCACACCAATTTTTTCATGTGATATTTAAACATTTCAAGGAACCCATATAAAAAAAATCAGCTAAAAAAAACTTTTTTTGCTATTTTTAAAAAATCGGTCAAACTTTCGCAGTTTTTAAAGGGCTTAAAAACTGCGAAAGTTTGACCGATTTTTTAAAAATAGCAAAAAAAGTTTTTTTGAGCTGATTTTATTTTATGGGTTCCTTGAAATGTTTAAATATCACACAAAAAAAATCAACTCAAAAATATTTTTTTTACTACTTTTAAAAGGTAATGTGCAAACTTAGTGTGCACACGAGCCTGCCTCTCTCTCTCTCTCTCTCTCTCTCTCTCTCTCTCTCTCTCTCTATATATATATATATATATATATATATATATATATATATATATATATATATATATATATATATATATATATATATATATATTCTTTCTCTCATACACAAGTAGTGTACTAAACACACAAGTATAATAACCATCCCAACGAGCTATAACTCGGGGATGCAGTCTCATCGTGCCGATCTAACTACCAGTTTAGTCACTGTACCACGGTACCAAGACAGACTCTCTCAATGGTCATGGTAAAAACACACATAGGTGGAGGCGGTCATGTTCCCCCTGCAAGTGGAGTTACACACATCGCACTCGAATGCGGGACGATATGACCTTGGGACTATACTCTCCCTGCTCCTCAAGCTAGGGGATTCACCCACATCGCGCAACCTCCCTGGATAGAACTAGAGAAATATATAATTTGGCTATTCCAACCCTATACCAAAGGAAAGCCCGTGGAAACAACCTCTAAGATACACATACATCAATCACACATAGATATATATGTACTCATATCGTATATAATATATACTAAAATCACATCGTATATATATATATATACATATATGCATATCCAAATCATCACTCCTCAAGTGTATACCTGGATATAATTACCAATCTCATATAGGTTTTTAAGTATTTTCCTACTTAAATATGCCTCACACCTTAATCGTTGTTTGGGATTTTTATATTCTCCAAATATCCCAATTCATAATCTTATGATAAGTATACTCTCAACTTATCTTTAGCCTATAACCAAAATTCCATCCTAGTTGCCTCATAGGAGTTACTCACTAATTCCAAACACACTTACTTTTTCCTACTCGCACGATTATTTAGCTATGATCGCTCGCTAAAATACTCCCCCGGGTGTCACTCACTCCGAACATCCATAATTAAATAAGTCTTGGATTTTACCCAATTAATCCAAGGCATACATTTTACTTCAATAATAATTATTTAAAAGTACCTTCTTATATTTCTTGAATTCCCAATTTTCTAATTCTTCAATTTGTTTATTTTCCTCGAAAATATACCTTAGCGCCACACCATTATAGCACCCTCCTAGCCCTCATAAGTTCCCCCCAAATAGCTAGTGATAATTTACTAGATCACTACTTATTTCCTCAAACAAATAAACTAGGAACAACTAAATCGGAATTTTCCATATAATTAACCCTAGGCAAAAATTCTGAAGGGTCGATTGATCGACCCTTGTCCCTCGATCGATCGACGGTCAATCGATCGGTCTTTGGCCCTCGATCGATCGATGGCTTCCGACAACTTCTTCTCTGAGAAGCTGTTTCGGCCATTAAATCTTCTCTCAAGCTTGTGTCTCCTCACCTAACGTCTCCCAACCTCAATCAACTACCTATACATAAACAATAAGGGTTCTAAACATCCTAGAACCCATTTCCAATAATAATTTTTGATTAAATCCTAAGTTTTCCAATTTGGGATATTTTTAGTGGTTAATCCGTTAAACTTTTATGAAAACCCGTTTTGGTTCATAAAAACCCATCCTGAAAACCGTTGTGGTTTGTCACTACCAACTACAATATGAGATTTATTCTTTAAACGAAAACAGCAAGTAAACACTTGCCTCGTGGATAAAATCCGACGATCCCGAGTCGAATCTCGTGGAGTTTGGTCGGAATCTTCATTTTCTTCCTCTTTTCTCTCTTCCTTTTCTCTCCTCTTTCTTTTTGTTCCGTTTCTTTCCTTCTCCCATCCCTTATATAGGGAGAAAAAAGGGTTTATCCCTTTAAACCCAAAAATGACTCGTTTACTCAATTACGAGTCCCTATTAATCCAAACATTCTCAGAATCCAAACATTACATTCGGATACTCTATTCTGACTATCTCGTCAATTCTAAAAATAACTGCGCACTCAGAATCTCCATCCGAGTCACTTAAGTACGATTTACTAATCAAACCCAACTCCTCTCAAATCTCTTTTCCAATTAAAATATTATCCTCTGCCGCTTTACCCTATTGCGACCTGTAATAAAATAATCCTGCTCATTTACTTATTCCCAAAAGTAGTTATAACATGCATCGAAAATCATCTAACACTCATAAAATCCAATAATTATTATTCCGAGAAATTTCTCAAATGTCCCAATTACACCCATTTATGAAATTTAGTTATCTCTAAAAATGCGGGGTGTTACACGAATATTCCATATTGGTGCAATGAGATACATAATGGACTCTACAAGGAGGACACTTCAGAGGATATCAGGTGGCCAACTCCTAACTTCTTTTGTTGTGATGTAATTAAGTCTTGCATAATTTTTATTCATTAAGATATTGAGTGTTTAGTACAATAAACTATTGAGTGTTTAGTACATTAAGCTATAGAAACAAATTATGAAAAAATATTTAGTGTTCATTAAGCTATTGAGTGTTCAATACAAAATTCAGTATTATGTTAAAAAAAATTTGGGAGTGAATGAAAAGGTGTGATTCCTAATGATAATGACTTATATCACTGTCGAGCCTATATGAATGCATTCAATGGTAGTCACTTCTCTATAATTGAACATGTATATGATTTTCTTGTGATTCCACTGGTGAGATTATTGGTTTATGAGATTTTCCATGTGAGTTTCACAATAATGAACATAGTTTCTGGACACAACATGGTTTTCTAGTGATAATAACCATCGGTCTTCCTAAATATTAATAGATTTGCTTGAACCAACTAGCCCGAGTGTTCTCCTCGAGAATATTTACGCCTTTAAGAAGGCTGTTCCGTATTCAAAAATACATCATACCTTTTTCCAGTGAGAAAAACATCTCGACTGAAGTTATCAAAGCCACTAGATAAAGAGCACAATCGACCTCAAAGATCTCTTCTTACATCTCTAGTACCTTTAGCATACACACAAGTCAAAATTATGTCTGACTTCAGCACATTATAACTGACTTTCACAATTAAGTGATGGATATGATCAACAATGCATTGAACCTTGATGTCAAACCTCCAAAAGATCCAAAATTTACCATTTGCACTAATTGCACAACCTTGGAAACCCCACTTTCTTTGGTAATATAAGATTTTAAAAGCATCAACATTTGGCTCTAGAAGAGAAATCAGAGGAATTTTATGCATCTTGCAAAGAAATTTAATTCTTCTTAAAGTTGATTTATTGGTGACCCCTCTAATATTCCAAACAATCCTATTTATCATTTATACAAGGAGGGGAGGGAGTGATTGTTACCTTAAGAAGATGATAGTGAATCTCCTAAATAATGGATCTTTCATTTTCAATTGTTTCTTCGTTACATTGTCTGTTGTTGTATTTGAGTCTTGTATTTCTGATTCAATTTGAGATTTCTGCAAAGACTTTAACTTGTTTTCAATTCTTCTGGTAAAGAGATATAACTCTTCTATGAAAGGAATATGATTGTCCTCTTCATTATCACTGGCATAAATTGGGTTTGTTTCTTGGTTTTTTTCATAGTCTGGAATGTTTGTTCCTCGTGGAGATAAAGAACAATGATCAACAATCATAACTTCTTCATTCGACATGTCTTGATTGTGAATCTTGTAAATGTGATCTTGAATCTTCTTACACCTTTTCTTCTTTCCTATCTTGTCTAACTGAGCACCCTTATTTTCATGAACAACAATTTCTTCAATCATCTCAATAGTTTTACCTTGTTCAATATCTTCGAGCATTGAGTCATCCATATCTTCTATGTAAATGAATGGTTGTTCAATTGTCTTATATACTAATTTAGTCTAAGTTGCTAGAACTTCATTGTTGAAAACTTATTGGTCTAATTGATCCTCTCTAGAGGAGACTGGTCTACATTCTGTTGTTGTACCATAATATTTTGATTTCCAGTTCTAGTTTGAATAGCTTTAGGGGTAAACTACTTTTCTTGTTTTGTATTCTTCTTGTTTTGTATTGTATTCTTCTTATTTTGTATTCTTCTTGTTTTGTATTATTATATGTGAATGATATGTATTTAGTTAATGATGTATAAAATTAAATTTGCATGCATATTCATATGGAGGGATTTTCTAGGAGAAAAAAGGATTGTAAAAATTAATATTCGATCTTCACTCTTCAATCTCAATTTACATAACTGCTGATTATCTCCTTGATGAAGCTACTAACATGGTTTGATTTTCATCCTTGACATTTAATTGAGATCATTTCTCACATATATTGCTATATTCTACGGTGACAACTGTTGTTCTCTCTCTCTCTCTATATATATATATATATATATATATATATATATATATATACAGTCCTGCTCTTGTACAGACTAGTCCACATTTTAAGAATGCGAACCGGACATGTGTCACCTGGCGGTGAGTCCAGAAATGAAAGAGAGTGCCTACAATTTAGGCGATAATTTCTTAGGGCACCGTTAGGTGACACATGTACGGTCCGCATTCTTAAAATGTGGACTAGCCCGCACAAGAGCATTATATATATATATATATATATATATATATATATATATATATATATATATATATATATATATATATATATATATATATATATATATAGTAGCAGTATATATTTTAATGGACAGAGTAATCGCCTTAGTAAGCGCTTTATCTTGCTTAAAGTAATCTTGTGAGTGCAGTGTTATGTTATTTTGTTATTTTTTCTATTCGCAAATATGATTTAACTTAGCGTTTGTGTCATATAAGATTTTGGAGGCAACGAAGTGACTACATTCTTCCTCGTGTTCTCCACATTTGCAAATATCCCTATATTTTCGAATTGATTTAGCAGTTCCTTATATCATCATTGATAGAAGCAATAGCATATGCACTGATTTATAAGCTATAGCCCACTGATTTATACACTTATATATGCACTGATTTAATATACACTAATACACACTGATATAATCTGATTTATACATTGATTTAATATACACTGACATACATCGATTTATGGCATCAATGACAACTAATATACGTTGATTTATAGTAGCTATAGCAGCTGATATACATCGATTTATAGAACTCATAGCAGCTATAACAATTATACTAATTGATATAGCAACTATAGTAGCTATACTCATTGATATAGCACCTATACTCATTAATATCAACCATTGATATACTTTATACTTGATATAATCTTGATACACTGATATTCCATAGTTATACTTGATATTCTTGACAACTAATGATACAATCTTGCTAAAGATTAGCTACAAGTTTAGTATCGTTCTTACCAATAAAGGAATTCTTTATAGGCAATGTAAGATGGTCAATTTCTGTAGTCCTGTAGAAAAGAGTTGGTTGACCTTTGTACATGGATGATGTTTTAATAAAGTTTTAAAATTACAATTTCTTACCTTATATCCTTGCATAATTAGTATTCCAATATATTTTTCCTCCTAATTAATCTTTGAATCATTGCTTAGTTGATAAGTATCTAGATTGTATTGGTTTCTTTCTCATATGTACTGTATGTATGAATTAGTGTGTACCTGAATGTCATATATATATATATATATATATATAAGTATTGTATGTATATATATTTCATATGCCTTTAGGTTCAGTCATGTGAACTAGATATTTTTATAAATTTCTTTTTATTATAAGACGATCCTATTAGAGGACATATACGGAATGCATAATGTTAATTCTCCATAGCTGATTGGTTCATCGATACGAAAGTTGGATATGAAAACATGCTTTACTTTGGTTTGTCTAAGTTTTATAATTTCTCTGTATGAATAACCCATCATACATTTGTTAACTTATTAACAGAGTTCTAAAAACTTTTAATTGTTTAATTTCATATTTTGGAGTTCAGTGGAAAATCTGTTGATATTGTAGGATTGGGCATAATTGGTGCAACACTTGGTAAAAGAGTTAAAACATTTGGAGGTACTTTACCCTTTCTATGTTGCCAATGTTCCTTATATGCAAATACTTTATATCATTAACTTGTTTCCTACAATTGTTTGAGGCCAAGTGCTACGTAACCAATAATTTGGAGCTGAAGCATTTGGATGTACCTTAACCAATAATTGTTAGATGAATTTGAGATCATTAAATATTTTTGTATTGGTTGTTATCCCTTAAGAGGGTGGATAGTTCAATAAACAAAGGAGACTATGTCCATTTTCTTCTAAATGGACATTTAGTAAAACCTTTATGTGAGTTATGTTTTTCTCACGCTCATCGTTTAAGTGGTATTGACATTTGGTACTATTTTTTAGTGTGTAAATCATGTCGACAAAGTCTCGTGAAGTTAATGCAAGAATGTTTTATTTGCATAGATCTCATTATGTTTTAGATGATGGAAAGTTGCAAACTTTTTACCAACGGATCTCGATGATCCACATTGGGATTTATTTGTTTATTACTTGTGCTCCTTATTTTTATCTATTTCATTCGCATCTAAAAAAATCCCCACTTTTCTTTTTTTATTATCCTTGTCTTGGATATAATTAGTTTAATACTCAGCCGAAGACTTTAGTTTCTCATAGCCATCTATATAAGGCTTAGGTTCTTTTATTATTTTCATTTGGGGGATTTTTTGTCTGCTTCTTCTTCTTTTTGTTTTAATAAATTTGGCTCTTTGAGTTTTCTATAAAAGTAGTCTTCATCTATGAATTTATCTAATTAGCTAAAGTTACTCAATAATTCTTTGTTACTCGATATGCAGGATTAATTAATTTTCTTGTAATCTTATTTATAATTATTTTTTTACTAATTTGAAAATTTGGCACAGTTCAAAATCATGCTAAATGCGAACCAAATTTTGGAACGGTTTTGAACTGTTCCAAAAGAGTACCAACATGTACTCAATTTGGCATAGTTATAAAGTGTGCCAGAAATATCAAATTTTGGCACAGTTTAAAAGTGTGAAAGAAGTGTTCCTGTTTGGTCAAATCTGGCACACTTTTAAACTGTGCCAGAAAAAACTGGCCATTTTGGAACACCTGATTCTGGCACAGTTTAAAATCATGACAGATTTGATTTGACAATTTTAAACCATGCCAGATTGCTATTTTTGGTGAAGTGTAAACTCCCTTTTGGTCTCTGTTGGATCCTCCCTCAAACTTGGGCCCGCCAACTTGCTTGGCTCTTTTTTGAACTTTTTCTTATGCTCTGTGTAGTCTCTACAAAGTTTAAGTGCAACATCCATTATCTAAGTGTACATAGTGTACGTTGAATTTGCCATCAGAAACTTCATAATACGGTAAGTAAAACACTTTATAAAACTCGCAATCCTCTTCTTTTTCATATTCACTTCATCTAGTGCGAACAATGAAAAATTTGTAAACTATTTCTCATACTTTGTTATAGTACGAATCCCCTCCTGGAGTAGAAGAAACTTCACCTTTATTGGTGCTCGAATAAACTTGGGGAAGTACTTATCAATATATATTGAAATTAACTAGACATAGTTCAACTAATCCTTGTTCTCTACTGCTGTTAGATTCAACCGCCATAAGAGAGCATCATTGGTTAAACAGAAAGTGGCAAAAACCTTCTTTTGCACATATGTACACAATAAAAGTCTAAGTTGGTGCTCAATATCCTGCTGCCACTATAATGCCCTAAGAGGATATGTTGGACTAAAGAATGATGATGTTCTTTACAAAGGCTACTTTGATCTTCTCCTATAATATTATGGGATCTTGTGCCAATAGTGGTGGTGACTCAAATTGTCTCTATTGCCTGCCCGCGACTAACCTAGCCAGCATTACTTGGGAGATCAAACGTGAGTGATGATGAGCCCTAATAATAAACTTTCCTTGATCCTTCAATGTTTGGACTGCTGATAGAGTGATATCGATTTTACTGGTGGTGCAGGTGGTTATGGTGTTGCAGTAACTGTCTGGGCAGCAGGTGCATCTGCATTGGTCTTTCTCATGGGTGCCATATGAAATATGACAAGCATGGCTTATTAGTACTAAGGAACATATGTCAATAATATAACGAAATGAACGTATCAAAGAATGCTACACAGATGACTAGAATGGACCTATGGAACCTACGTTGTGTAAGATCATGGTCTTATATCAATTGTGACACCATGTATATTTCAATAATTAGGTTTATCAAGTATAGTTATTAAATCTATAAGGTTTGTTTAAAAGAATCAAATACATCCTTAGCATGGAAAGGAAAAAATGAAATATGATATACAAATAGAGTGCGACATGAAATCCTTAAAACAAAAATAGACAAGGGGTAGGAGTCAACCATCACCACTAACTTAATAAAAAACTCATATAGTCTAATAGTATTAATTCTAACATGAATACATGCCAAAAACTGTCTCCAGAAC
Organism: Sambucus nigra; assembly: GCA_949130495.1. Classification (NCBI taxonomy): domain Eukaryota; kingdom Viridiplantae; phylum Streptophyta; class Magnoliopsida; order Dipsacales; family Adoxaceae; genus Sambucus; species Sambucus nigra. The sequence goes on from OX422214.1 coordinate 350,434,351, forward strand.
AACCGCCATAATGTAATCCAAAACTGATTACAAGAATCAAAGAGGTAAGGTGTAACCCTCACATCACTAAATAGTAAATAAATAAACAAAAAAAGTTCTCTCCCACACCTATGTCTCATAAACTAGTGATGACTGGAATGGAAGATTAATTGAAGCGCTCGAATAGGAGGAAACTAATTCTGATAAACTGGAGCACCTGGAATAATGTGGAGGGTCAAGCCCACTTTAATAAGATGAAAGCGATGTATCTCAAGTAATAAAATCGAGAGTCATGCCTATAAAAAAGAAATCAACAGTTGATAATTTAACACTTTTACCCCACCCTTACCGGTCTTATATCTTTCTTAATACCTATTTTATGAACTTATGTAAAATTCCACTAGTTATCATTAATGAAGATAGAAATAGCATACTCAATTACAACCATAGTATAACCAAGGTCATCCTCAAATAACTTCACAACAATAAACATAAAATCGAGACTAGTCCCGACTAGCTACGGGGTCACTTGTAGACTAAATAACTCATGAATAGTCCCCACTAACTATGGGGTGACTAGTATATAAGTTATTCATTATTTAGCTGGCCCAGAATAAAATAAACTGGTATAACCCTCACCCTCCTTCATAATATAAATAATCGACACACCCCTCTCTCGCCTCCATAATATAAATAACTGACAAACCCATCGCCTACCTCCATAGTAAAAACAATCAATATAGCATAACCATGACTTTAACCCGATCCATGCCAAATAATAAAGTATCCCTACCGGGCCCATTTTATCTTATCATCCTAAAGGATACACAAGTACATTTTAATCAATTCTTCCCTTTAACTATGTTAGATTCCATGTTTATAAGTTCATATCCTCCCAATATGTTTACGAGCAATCTCAAGTGTAATCGAGTGCAGAGGCTAAGTCCAAATTTCTATATTTGTAGGTTAACATGTGTATGATATGTTTCATGGGGAGGATGCCTAACATGTGAAAAATGCTAACTAAATCAAAATCTTAAATGATAGACTAAGCCCCATCAACTTACTACTACTTTTTTCTTAAAGGATTTCTATTGTAATTATATTAATTACATAGCCTTGTGCACTGGATACAACCTTTTTTTTACATAAGAGGATTCAATCCTTTAGAAATTCAAATTATGAATAACAGGTAAATTTAGCTCATCAATTACAATTCCAAGAAAATAAGGATTTACATGTATATATGCCATTTTCATACTCAGTAACAATTATCTAAATTAAAATGAAAATTATAAGTATAAGAGGAATTATCCTAATTTAGTAACAATGTGTAATTCCCAATTCAATCTCAAGAGAGGAAAAATAATCATACTTCGATTCACTTACTTTTTAATCAAAGATGAAATCATATTTACCATTTCAATTCTTTTATAATTAAATTGACTTAAGAGCATTCTTGATTCAAAGTTTTATTTAATGAGTATGAATGAATTGAATTTATTAAGAGATAAAACATATGATTTGGAGTAAAATAATTTTTATAGAAAAGTGTTTACGTGGAAGAAGGGTTAGTTGAAGAATTAGGCCTACTTATTTCAATCAAATTTTAAAATTTAGGAAATATGTGTAGGTAGAAATTATTACTTATAAGAATGGGATGAAAGAGTAGTTTTATCTTGCCTTTATAATGAAAAGTGTAAAATTTGGTGATTGTAATCCAAACTTCCTAGAAGTGTGAATTTCTATTGATTCTTGTTCTTTCTTCATAATTTGATTCTTCTTTCTTCTTGATTCAATCCATTCCTTTAATTTTCTTATTCTTTTAATTAGCTTTGTATTTGTGTTTTAGGCTTGGGAAGTGATTTGGTTTTCTGTGTGTAGAGAATGGGGAGGATTAGGTTTGGGAAAGGAAAAAATTATGTATTGAAATGATGAAAAACGGGGTTTAAAGCCTATATAAACCAGTAAGCCAACACATCATGTGAAGCGACCCGTGACCCAGTATGGGCACGGGCGTAGCCCTCATGTGCCTCCCCCTTTCTTTTTATTTTATCTTTATTGTAAACCGGCGAATGTTCTTAACAACTCATATCTTACGCATCTAGGCCCTGGTTTTCCCTACTTATTCCCAAGTCAATAGTTAATTACCTACATATTCTTCGGTTTATTGATATATTACCAACCCAACCGAAACCATCGTTTCCATTTATAAACTAACCAATCCTAAAAATGAATCTAAGTCCAAACCAAATGAAAACAAATTTAATTCAATTACCACATAAAGTAATAAGCCCAATTCCTATTAAATATTCTATTTTATGTATTACTTATTAAATTCAAAATAAAATATATTTTTGGTTAAATTTATTTTTTTAAAGTTAATTATTTAATAAAATACTAAAATTATGGGGTATCATAATAACAGGTCTATATTTTCAAGTGGCTACACTCTATTGGTTGATAATAATATGATGTAAACAGACTACCCGCAATAATTGATTTTTTTTAGAAAATTGTTAGTATTTGCGCATAACATTCCCATATTATCCATCATTACACTATTGGCAATGTTTCTTAAGTAGACATTTTTGGTGTTGAAAATATTTTCATCACTAATCCTTTCAGTATCTTAGTCTTTCATCTTAGCTCCTATATTTTCATCTTCCATCTTTTCCACTCTAAAAATGACCTTCGATGGAGATGACAATGATGACTCTAAAAGAAGTTCAAAGATTATCTCATCTTCTTTTCCAAATCAGTTGGTCATAATGTGAATCCTTAGACCATAGTTCTCGCCTCTTTAAACCCTTCCTGCGATGATGAGTGGGATCAAGATGGTTCTATTGAGCATATGATCTAGATCAATATTTATATGCCTATGATCCACCTATTTTGGGTGGAATTTGTTCTGCTATTGTTGGTAGACATGTTGTTATGGTTATTTCACCTTATACTACAGATGAAAATTTATACTGATGATGCTATTAATGTCAGGGTTTGTGATGCCTATGTGGTATAAATTAAATAAATTAAACCCAACTACCACTTATCTATTAAGTTAATTGACTACGATCGATATCCTATTATAATTATAGAAGACTTTATTAACTCAGCCTCTTCAACCTTGTTGGGAATAAATTGTTCACTCGTTAAACATTCTGTTGACAAAATGGGCTATAGTTATGATCATACTCTCACTCTTCCCTATTTTCCACTTGAGTTTTAGACACAAGTGATTACAACACTTTTTATTCTCATCTTAAGGGATCTTACGCCTGATTGAAACCATAACATCACTTTCTTACTTTTCATACCCACAAAAGTTCACATTTAAACCTCTTTGACACGTGGCATTGTTCCATTCTCAAAGTTCAAAGGTGTGGTGTCGATGATTCCAGACCTACCTGCCATACTTTTGTGCAACCCACACCATTCATCATCATCAATGGCCTCCATACTAACTATGTCATTGATAGGGATAACTTCTATTCGAATTATTTTGAAGTTTGGTGATCGATTTGGACTTCTTTAATACTCCTCTCTATAATTTGACTATCTTCCCAAGCATGATATCTGAGAATTCGATATGTGATTTAGATAAGTACATCTAGGATGGATTTGACATTGGTTATCATTCACTATCCTATCCCTCCACTACATATAATGTTGGTGAATATTTAAAAGTCCTTCATTCCTCCTCCCATCTTCCTCCTTGGGTGTTGTTAAAGGATCATGTTAAACAAAACCTCATTTGGTCCTATCTGATTATCCAAAACTTCAAAGACTCTCCTCCCACTTCCAAGGCTCCGATTATCATTTTCTTAAAGACCTACCCTTCCTTTATTAGCAAGCTGGGGCTAATTCGTACTAGATTTGAATCTTATGATGATTGACTCTACATAAAGATGATCTTCACACTATTGCCCATGGGATTTTGGACAATTGAAGGCAGTTTACGAGCATTTATGTCCATAGCCAAGGTGACTAGAGTTTTATGTCCTCAATGTTCTTTCCTTAGAGGGAATTTCCTTTAAAACCTAAGAATTGAAGGAAAAAGATCAGGAGGCATCTCAAAGAATTCAAAGCCAAGAAAAATTTATCTTGAAACAAACTCAAGATAAAACTTATTGGACTCATTAACATAAGCATATTATTTATTTTTGGAATACATTCCATAAATTCGTCACTTATGAATTTTTTCATTACTGTTCAATCTAAAGAAAGTAATGTTCTGATTTTTCCAATTTTTCCAATTTTTGTAATCTCCAATTTCGGATATTAATTAAGTAGGTGGATTTTGTTTGGAATGACTTTTGTAGGCTTGTGTCTGTGATAATATGTCGTGTATTGTCTCAGTACTCGTTGTATATTTTTACATTCAGTGGTGAATTTAAATTAAACCAATTTTATCATCATAGAATAATTTTTATTTTAGTCATTTGATGAGCATATTATGCTATAACCAAATTTGGTAAGTTGCATGTAATTGTAAATATTTTTGTACCTTTTGACCTAAAAATATTTTTATTTAGGTGTATTATTTATGCATGTTCTTGGCAGGGGTCCCACCAAATCCAATTACACAAGTTGATGTGTCCAGATATTGACCTTTTGTTCTTTTCCTCGAATAATTAAATTTCATAAATGACGAGATTTTGCTTATTCCTTTTAACCAATATACTTGGCTGATTTGAAATTCCCATTATTTTATTTCAATTTCTTGGGCCATTAACAAGCCACAAATCTAATCACGATAGCATTCTAATTGATTAAGCCAATAAAGAAACTTTCTTGTCTCCCCACTTCCCCATAACTTTGCCTTTTGGAGGGAAAAAATACTGTGAGACATGCATTGAATTTTTCTTGGTATTATTTCTGCATTTCAAACGATTCATTATAGATATTTAAAATTGTCTCTTATCTTCTCTTGCTTTTTTATCATTTACTCTCTCTTTAAACATCTTTTCAACCCTCTGCTCTACTTTCTCTCTTGTCCCAACTGTTTCACTATAAATGGATTCCATTTCAAAAACACTAAATGTCACTACAAGAAAACTTGGATTTAGCGACGTTTTTTAAACGTCGGAATAAACTCTAAAAATGTCGGGAAAACCAATCCCAACGTTTAGGCAACGTTTCCGAAAAACGTCGGCATATCGACAATCGAGAAAAAGCGTCGTTTGTTAAAAGTGTCGGGAAAACATTTCTCGACGCTTGTAGCTACATTTATAAACCGTCGGTAATTGTCTTTGCCTTGTGGTATAAATGCGACTTTTTTTTAAAAAACGTCAATTTTTTGCAACGTTTACCTAAAAGCGTCGGGAATGTTAGCTGACATTTTTTTATAAAGCATAAATATTTAAGTGTCTATAATATCCAAGTGAACATCATTACTATTGTAATAGATCCCTCAAAGAAATTTTCAATCAACCAAAGAAAAACGATATATAATAATATCTAATCATCCCCCCCCAAAAAAAGTGTATCTTCAAACATCCCAAAGTTTTCTACTAATAAGCCAAAAATTTGTACCCAAATATTCCAAACAAAATGCGAAACATATTTTATCGACCAAAAAATGTTAGAGTAATGTTCAAAACAGTCAATACGATGTCTCCGCGACCATGGGCGTGACAAACCCACCTACAAAAAGAAATAAAATAAGTATTACAAAGTAAATAAGTAAATGTAAAAGTGATGCACAAAAGAAAATTGAAAGGTGATTAAAGACTTACTTCCCCATTCAAACTTTTCAATTAGTTGGTATTTTTTGCCTTCTTCATCCGCTCCTAAAATTTGAACAAAAAACTAATTGGAAGAGGGATAGTAATTAGCTTCAATGTTTTCAAATCAACAACTTATGGAGTAACAATGAAAACTTACAACAACTTGTACGATCAAACTGAAAAATAGTGATGTATATAACTTTAAAATATATTTTCAAATGAAAAGAACCAAAATAATGTAATACGCTAGCAAATAATATTCCCATATAGCTTATGACGTTTGCGACCCGGCCCAAATAAAAACTGTACGCCACACAATCTAGGTCTGCTAACATTTTTTATTTCCAAGTTAAAAGATTAATTTTCAAAAGGGATCCCTAAAGTTTTAACATTTTTTATGACAAATTGTGATCAACGCATTATTATAAGATTTATAAAAATAGACATAATAGTTTTTAAATTAGTTTTTTTCGTTGTTGGTTATTATAATATATATTGTTTTTTTTATGCATTCGAATAAGTGAAGTGATAAAAACATATGGATGTTGATAAAGTGAATAGTTATATATAAACAAAGCATGTTTTAGACGCTTACTATTTCCAAAAAAAATTGGTAGAGTTTCCTTTATTTATTCAAGAAAATCAACCTGTTTTAACATTTAAAATTAACTCAACAACAGCAACAACAACCAAATTAAACCAAAAATAAATCCCTTCCGCCAATTTCAACGAATTGCCATTGGAACGAGTATAACTATCACATATATAAAATGGATCTTATATGAATCAGACAATGAAAATATTAACGCTCTTGCTTTAAAATGTGTCATGAATAAGTTGAGTTCGCGATATGATTTGTGGTGGTGCCTTCATTGAGGATTGCGATCGGCGTTGCGATTGAACCTCGGATGTTAACGGTTGCAACTGTGGTGATGCTACAGGATCAACGTTGGCGTTGACAGGAACATAGCAATTAGAATATACAAAATATTATATTTAATGCATAAAATAAAGAAATTGTACTCATACATCCAATGATTAATAAAAGTTGACTTGTGCAGCGCCTAAAGAAACATCTCGCGTTGATTGGATAAAATCACCCATAGAATGCATACGAGACTCCATAAAATTCCGTATATGAGCTTCCACCCGTTCATTCATCCGAGATTCCATAGCAATTATATTTTCTTGCATCTGAGCTTCCAGTTTCTCTTTCATTTCAGTTTGTTTCCTCTCATATTCTGCCTCTATCTCACGTCGCATCCTCTCATGTTCAACATCCATCTCACGTCGTATCCTCTCTAGTTCTTGCTGATGTCGTGTCTCAATATCTCTCAACTCAGATTGGTATTGCTTATATGATGGTCCAAATATCATACTCGGAGAGACACCGAGTCCAAATGTGCGCACACGCCCAAGTCTTTCGGGTCCCATAACTTGCCCAAATATATCATCCCGCGCAACACCGGTCTCCGCTGTCTCTGGATGTTGTAATTCTAGATCATCCATCTCTTGCTGCAAAAATCAACCCCAGTTCTTATACAAACTTCGAATTATATCATGAACATGCAAGAATCCCATAAAATAGAATAGATTTGGGCATAAAACCCACAAATGTAATAAATGATTATAATGCAAGACTGTCATATGAAGAATGAAATTAAAAGTTTTTTATATGAAATGACAAGTTGTTTTATTTTTGTAATGTGTGGTGTAATGGTTATGCAGTCGAGCAAGAAGGTTAGGGAGCCTAAGGAAGAGAACTCGACACTAAGACCAGCTGTTAGGGAAGGAGACAATGTTTTTGGATTGGCCCACATTTTTGCTTCATTTATTGACACATTCATTGTAAGTAGAAAATAACCTTAGATTATTGTCCAACTTGAGTTCCCTTAAATATGAGATTTGCTGATTTTTCCTATTGAATTACCAAATTTGAGTTCAATTAACTCTGTATAACAAAGAAAAACGCTACTCCATCCCGGTACTTTTACAAAATTCTAGGTACTCTAGTGATAAGTTCCTAATGTGAAAACCTAATTTTAATAAATTACTGTTTTCTAGTATGTGGGTTTTGGTATACTATACATATGCACTTTATAAATGATCCAAAATAATCCAAATAATAATTGGAAGTGAACTGAGAACCAAAATTGTGTCCTAACTAAGCCTTCTCTAATGTACCATGTACTGGACACTGTAGCGTACCACATATGATGTACTTGTAATCTTATCACACTCTTACTGGGGATATTATAAAATATGCCAAGGTGTATATTGTTTACTGACCTCGCTATTTAAATGAAGTTAAGGGTAGAATTATGGCTACAATCTCTTAATATTTGCTGGTTTTAAACTAAGCAGGACTGTAATTTTAGAATGCAAATAGAACCTTGGTAAAAATAATATTAGGAATGGATGTTAATGAAACTCGATGGCCAATAGTTTCTCAAGATATCTATAAGTTGAGATAAGTTAATGGTACGACTTATTGGCATAGTGCAACTAAAGTCATTTTTCTCACAAGCTTCATTTGTATGAACCATAGTGCAACTAAAGTCATTTTTCTCTTTTTTTATGACAAAATGATAATTGAAACTTTAACCCCTGATCTACAAAATCTCTGTTTAGTATTAAATAGGGAAAATGAGTTTTAATTCATTAATATAACCCACCAAGGATCACCTTCATCCATGAACGCATCCTAAGTTTTATTTTCTGTACTATAGGCATTTGTCTGAATAGCTATTTGGCATTATGCTGGTTATTGTCCTAATAACTATATGTTTACATTCTTGGTTTTTTACTTATTTATGTAGTATGAAAAAAGATTTTTTGATAAAACACTAATATCAGTAGACAAGAATGTAAGCGACCCAATCGGTTGATTATTCGGACTTAAACTAAACAGTACAATAATCGCGCCAATTGTTCCCAATGAAAATCTCAATATGATAACTATTCCTAAGAAGTATGGTAAAAATACAACATGATATACATGAGAATTTTCCTATAGACCCACAAAGCTGCTAGATGACTTTGACGTGTTACGGTAGCAATAAGGTGTTCAAAAGGATCACTTATTTCTTCCGTCGAATGAGGCTTCAGATGTGATCTATGCATTCTATAAAGCAGATCCTGGAGGAAAAATACTATTTCTGGGGTATAAAACTTGATTCTGCACGGGTTACTAAAAAATATGGCATTTGGAATGTTCTTTCGAAGCTTTTCAATTATATATTTTGGCAAAGGACATCTAGGGATAACTGTCGAAGGACATGCGTCATTAGGGACAAGAATAAACATTGTTCCCTTTTCTAAGAGGATATGGATTGAATGTGGCGATAGTGGTTTATGGTAGGAGGTCGTTGTTGAAAACAAACCTAAATATTGCAAACATTGTTCCAAGAAAGGTCATGATTAAGACACATGTATGTTCATAGACTCAAGAAATGGATGTTATGCAAAGAAAGCCAATCAGTATGTTCCAAAAGACATTCAAACCATAAATGGAAAGAAGATGATTGAAGATCCTCAAGCAAATGAAGAACCCCCAGGTTGCGTAGAAAATTCAATATCCAAGTGATCTGTATAGCAGACCATCCTCAACATCTTACTGCTAAAATTAGTCACCCCTCCTTAAAGACTGACATTTATGCTACCTTTTGTATGCTAAATGTACAAGGTGGGAAAGAAGTGAGTTGTGGGATCAAATGAGTTCAATCTCAAGTTCATACTGTAATATCAGATCTTAAGAGTGCACCACTACTTCATATCAGATCATCTTGCACGAACAAGGTTGGTTTGTTTTTATCTTTTCTCATGTTTTTTTAATAATCTTTATTCTTTTATTTTAATTTGTATTTGGGTCTTAGGGGGAAATATGAATTTTATAGTATTACTTTTGTTTCACTTATGTTTTTCTGTATTTTTCCCCTACTATTCCATCTCCAATGATCGTGTAAATTATGTGTAATGTGAGTGACCGCACTAGGAATAGTGGAATTCGGGACCAAAGAAGAAACAAGAAAGAAGAATCCTGTGGAAGGAATTTGAGCAACTAGTAGTGGAATTCGGGACCAAAGAATAGTGGAATTTTATCATGGTGGTGTGGGGGCTTAGGAGCAATAGAAATGCAGTGTGGAATGGAGAGAATTGTAAAAACATCTTGGGAAGTATACAAGCACGCTTCCATGGTGCTTAAAAATTATAAGGAAGCCAATGACATAACACGCCTGACGAAGTTTCCAGGCTGGAAAAAATGGATGCCACCGCCTAATGGGCACTATAAACTGAATGTGGATGCTGTTATTAACAACAAATCAGGATGCATATGGATTGGTGCTGTCATTCGGGACTTGTCGGGTAAATTTTGTGCAGGTTTGGCATTGACGTTGGGTAGAGGTAGCTGCTGATTGAAAGTGATTGCCTTAACATTATAAAAGATTTGTTGAAGGAAGAGGATATTTACTCATCTGCTGGAATTTTTCTGGACCAAGTTAGAAGGCTTTTGGAAGATTATTCCTACAGCTTTGTTCACACAGAGGGAAATTACCCTGCCCATATGCTTGCCCAGTTTGTTTTTTGTATATTTATGATTGTTTAAGAATGTTAACGCAACATGAACATATAAATAAGTTATCACAAAGCAACTTATAACAAACAAAAGCACAAACTTCAATATTATTGTTCTTTTAATGGACAAGCTAAAGCAGGATATTAGTAAATGTGATGCATTCTAGAGAAGCAAGTAAGAACATGTTCCTAATGTAGTAGTCCTTGACCATACCCAAGGTCCCATGGTATGAAAGGTAGTTAAATAGATCGTTCAAGAATGTTAATGCAACATGAATATAAAAGAGAGATTAGAAATTAGAGGAAATCCACTCAAGTGATAAAAATGCTTGATAGAATTTGAGTTAATTAATCTAGCCAAACCTCTACTCAAAATCAGCTGATAATATGAATAGGATAGGAGATATTGAACCCTCCCTACCTAATACCTCTAGAAGAGTTAAAGAGTCCTTTAGGAGCCCCGTTAATTAAAATAGAAAATCAATTACTTAAAAGCCTTAGGAACCAGGTCAGTGCTTGTTTGAATGGAAAGACCTCTGTCTAATCTATCTAATATCATATCATTATTTGCACTTTGATCACACCAAGTAAATTTGGATCCAATAAATCCCATGTCAACAAACCGTTATACCATTTTAATTTTGAGTCGTATAAACTATTCATAATTCAAATAACTTTAATAAAATCAATAAAATCAATACTAGTTAACACATTATAGCATTGTAAGCAGCCTATGGAAAAAAAAATAAGAAAATGGACTAAGAAAAATAAATCCACACAAGTTCTTAATGCATATTCAAATGCCTAGCTAATCAATATTTCTATTCATCTTCATCCATCTGCCCCGTGGTTTCCTCATCAACTAATGATCCATCCACACCTTGTCTAACCCAACTAACATCATCACCACTTATCAATGTTGCATCGTCCAAACATTGATCAGTCCATGCCTCTGTTTCATCATTCATAGTGCTCTCGCTTGTTAATTGTTGCCCAAACACATAAAAAAAGTCTCGAGGCTTTGTTTTAACAACAATATGCCAATCTTTATCCACTAGGTCTTGTACATAAAATACTTGCTTTGCCTGAGATGCTAGTATGAATGGTTCATCGGTTTTTTGATGCCTGGGATACAATAAATGGTTGAAGTTTACAAGCGTGAATCCAAAGTCATCTTGCTCAATGAGACCTCTACTATTGTCAACCCAGTCACACTTGAACAACACGAACTTATTGTCTTTTGAATAATGCAGCTCAATGATATCCGTCAAAACTCCATAAAAATTGACATCTCCAGATACGGGATTTATGTCTCTTGCACTTGCGTAACTTTCAGTCGTTGCATTTAACATGACTCCACTATTTTGCGTGGCTCTTCTCCTGTCACGAGCCTTAGTGTGATACCTAACGCCATTGATAATATATCCAGTGAATATTTTTTCCTTTTTTAGGGGACCCATAGCTAAAATCTAAATTTCTTGTGATACATCTATGTTCTTTTCCTGGACTAACTTCCTCACCTATTTTATTACAAAAAAAATGTTTTACATGCCATAGTTATGTAATAATACATGTAAATGTAAAACATTGTTTTTAATGTACATTTTACTTACATGATCCTTAAACCACAAATGAAATGTTTCGTTATGAATGCGGTCCACAACATGTGGTCTGAGACGATAATCACTCCTAATTGATGCACGATGAGTACTGCATTAAAAAGAATCATTACATTATTCTTTACATGGCTAAAAACGAAAGAATTTTCTTCAAGAAGATACCTACTCTCGAAACGGAGAAATTGCATATGTGTTGACAAGCACATATCGATGTGCTTGTACATATGTAATGTCATCAAGCACAAATCCTTCCGCTTTTCCTAATTTACGACCACAAAAGTGATCAAAAGAACTACCATCATCATTCCTTGTTGGGCGATTAGACTTCGTCTCAACATCATCAGGTAGGTACCTTGAGCAAAATGTCAAGAATTCTTCTACGCAATATCCTTGTGCAATTGAACCCTCTGGATGACTGCGGGTCTTCACATAATTCTTCAATGTGAACAAGTATCTATGGTGAGGGAAATTTCAATTAGTAAGAAAAAACTAGTGTGAAAAATATTTAAAAATATATATATATGTCAAATAATACCACACCTCTCAATGGGATACATCGATCGGTATTGCGGCGGTCCTCCGATCTTTGCCTCTTCTGCTAAATGAATAACCAAATGCTCCATGACATCAAAAAATAAAGGTGGAAAGATCCTCTCAAGTTGGCATAGCGTGTGCTCAATGCGAGATTGAACACGCTCTAAGTTGGTTACATTCATCACTTTCGAGTACATATTTTTAAAGAAGTTACTTAGCTCAACTAATGGTCCTAGCACATTCTTAGGCAACACATTTCTTAAGGAAATGGGAAGTAGTTCTTGAATTAAGATATGGTTGTCATGACTCTTGAGTCCCGATATCGTACGTTGTTTAAGGTTAACACAACGCGATATGTTCGAAGCATAACCATATGGGACTTTCACCTCCTTCAACATTTTACAAACTATGTATTTACCCTTAGTGTCCAAGGTGAAACATGCAGGTGGCAAATAATATTTGTTGTTCGCCCATTTCTGAGGATGCAACGGCTTACGAATACCCATATCTTCTAAGTCATGACGGGATTTTAAGTTATCCTTCCCCTTTCCATCAACATTTAATAATGTCCAAAGCACATTATCACACACATTCTTCTCAATATGCATTATATCAAGATTGTGGCGTAACAAATTGTCCTTCCAATAATCTAACTCAAAAAATATACTTTTTTCTTCCAATTATGTCTTAAGGTTTCATCTCTTTCATCAACCCTTTTCCTCTTACCTCCTACCTCAGGATCCTTCCCAAAATTATTATTGAAATTTTTTACCTCATCATATGCTTCAGCTCCAGATAATCGGGTGGGCTTTGTACCCAACTCAACTGTACCATCAAAGGAGTTTTTATTTGTTCTAAATTTATGCCCTTCGGGCAACCATCGACGATGACCTAAGTAGCAATGCTTACCTCCCTTAAACAACCAACGGGATCGAGTGTATTTATGACAACAGGGACACGCCAATCTACCTTTTGTGCTCCACCCCGACAAATTTGCATAAGCTAGAAAATCACTAATTGTCCATAACAACTATGCACGCATTTCAAACATCTTATTACTGGTTGTATCATAAGTGTTTACCCCAACCCATAATTCCTTTAATTCATCAATTAAAAGGCTCAAATAAACATCAATGTCATTTCTAGGGCTGTGAGGACCATCAATTATTATTGGTAATATCATATATGGTTGTTTCATACACAACTATGGAGGCAAGTTAGATGTTATTACAATTACGGGCCACGTGCTATGGACAATACTCATGCTCCTGAATGGGTTGAACCCATCACTGGATAATCCAAGCCTAACATTCTGCGGTTCTAGTGCAAAATCTGGATAAATACCATCAAATTTTTTCCAAGCAAGAGAATCAGCTGGATGCCTTACATTTTCATCATCAGCACGCTCATCGGCATGCCATCTCATCTGTGATGCTGTCTTTGATGACATAAAGAGCCTTTGAAGTCTTGGTATTAAAGGGAAGTATCGTACCGCCTTTGTAGGAATTTTTCGATTTATAAGGGCATCAGCATCTGATTGACCATTTACTTGTTTGTACCTTGGGGTATGACACTTCCGGCATTCATTCTCTCGTTCTGTCTCATTCCAATAGAGCATGCAATCGTTAGGGCATGCATGTATCTTCTTGTAATCTAGCCCTAAGTTTGCAATCAACTTCCTTGCTTCATAAAAAGACTTTGGCAATGTTTCACCATCAGGAAATGAATCTTTTAATAATTCAAGCAACATTGTGAATGTCTTGTCACTCCACCCACCAAGGCACTTTAAATGCAATAATCGGACAAGAAACGAGAGAGTTGTATACTTCTTATAATCTGGGTACAACTCTCTTTCAGATTCTTTTATCAAATTGAAGAATTTCTTGGTCTCTTCATCGGGGCCATCCATATGTTAATGCGCATCACCACCACCCATAAAGTTAAGTGGGCTTGTAAGAGGAATTCCAAAACCATCATGTATCATCTCTCGTATTTTATCACCAATAACCGAATCAGGAGAAGGAACCGAAGATGTTGCAGATTCCCCATGATAAGTCCAACATGTGTAGCTATCTAAAAATTGATTTAGCAATATATGTTCTACAACATCATCTTTCTTCACATATAGCATATTGCGGCATTTCTTACATGGACGTAATATTCTTTCAGCATTCGGTTTATTATCAGAGGCAAACTTAACAAATTCTTCTGCTCCTTTCTCGTACAAAGGATGACCTCTATGTGTTATATTAATCCTACTCTTATCCATCAATATGAATCGATTAACCTGATGAAATGAATAAGTAAACACAATAAAATCTTGTCAATTGGCAAGTTCAACACAAAGGTAACAAAAAAGTAACATGCGACATGACTTTTGTTTCTTACCAAACATCATGGTCTAAGGTTGTCAAATATAAAAAGTAGAGAGCAAAAAAAAATGGTCGACTTAATATTCTTTTTAATTTGTTTTAAAACAACATAATAAGATGCAAAAAATAAAAGATTACACAACTTGTCAAATGCAACAGAAATATATAAAATTTACAAAATTAGACACGACTTACTATAACAAGATTATCTACTGAAACATCACTTCGTCCCCACAACAAACATAATCCAACATGAAATTAATTCAATCGCTCCGATAAAACACACATTGATGGCCTAAAAAACTTATTTTCCATTACAAATAAGAAATCTTACACATTTTCTAACTTTTGAGTGCTTTTGATATCATTTATTCGCCTTCCAATTTGCATTGATGTATTATTAGTAAATGCACATTTTAAAGATGCTTTTGATATTATGTATTCATTACTATTTCATTGGATGCAGTCGTAGAAGTGAAAATGATACCTGAACGAGAGTGGATCTCTGAAGGCTGATATTCGAAAGAGCTCGAGATAACCGGTTTGATGCGCCTATTGATATCCAAGTCATGTTTGCTTCAGCAAAGAACACGACAATATAAGAAACATAATTTTATTCTATCAAATTCAATATACCATACCCATATCTTTGATTGTTGAAAAGTAATTTTATTATTAGTTGACTCAAAAATAATTTATCTAAGTTGTCTTCATTATACTTGTTATGTGGGACTGAATTAGGTATTTAGTTATCATTGAAGGTCTGTACGTACATGTGGATTACTTAATTTGTTGTTGAAAGTTATACATTGACCACATAGACTTTTTTATGGTAATAGGCGGTAGAGTGGTTTTCATGAGAAGAAACAGAGCTTTTTTAATGATACCATCAGAGTTTTTTAATTAAAATGGAAATATAATTGTTTTCAGACCTTTTATTTTCCTTTTCGGTTTAAATAAATATTGAAAAACTTGAATGGGAATAATTTTGCAATGGTTAATTACACTTGGGTCCTTAAACTTTACCCTCCTTATCACTTCACCAACCGAACTTTCAGTTTTTATACCTAATCCTTTGAACTTCCAACATGATTTCAAGTAACCTCGTACCGTTAATTTTTGGACGGGAAAAGGGGTCATGTGTCGGTCACGTGTCACTTTAGAAGAGTATTTTTGATATTTAACCTCATTTATATGTTTAAAAAGTAAAAAATAATAATTCTGGTAATCAATGATTTATAGAAATTATGAGGCTACTTTTACGGCCATAGCTCTCTGCCTGCCCTCCACCCCCTGCCATGGCTGCTGTCCCTCCCCTACCCTCTTGATTTCATCTTTGTCTTTATCACTCACTTCTCTTTTACGTGCGCACACAAACACGCGCACACATAAAATACACATCTCTGTCTTTATCACTCACGTCTCTTCCATGGAAATTTGATTATAATGAAACAGGGGCGATTTCTTAGAATTGATACCATCAGAGTTTTTTTAATTAAAATTAAAAAAGCATGTTAGGATACAATGTGAATCACAAATTGTAAACGTAAGAATTTCCTTTTTAGATATGCGGAAGCGTTAAGAAGACGGTTCAATAAAATTAATCAATGAATATATTCACTTAAACCAATTAATTAATCCAAGCCCTAGAATTTGCCTAAGTAAATATTATCAATATTACGAATGTTAGGCCAAACCAATTTTAGCAAAAGACTTGAATTAACTACACAATTACCCAATATTTAATTTAGTCCCAAATTAAATGAAGTGTGATAATTTAAACCGAATTTTATCTTGAATTATCCTACGCATGCGTTCTAAATAAATTATGCAAGATAAAATAAACCAATCACACTACGCCGTGATGTACGAGGAAAAACCCAAGACGGGAAACAACCTCGAACGGCCCTATCCACAAATCCACTAGATACGGAATTACAATTACAAGACAGATAGACTTACAACGCACGACTCAATCCCTCTCAAGCCTCGAGGCTTCTTCTTGTAGACACCTCTTCCTAGCGGATAACCTTGGCACACCACCGCGATCTCGAAATCCACCGAGAGGACTTTATATGGTCACCGTCACCCGTACATGGAGCCTTTCTCCGAGCGGGTAAAACAACATTAAAAACACTTCTTCTTTCTTTGTGGGAGGTAGAAGCAAAACCCGAAACTTCTCATCAATTCGGCGTAGAGAAAACCGGTGCCAAACTCCAAGCAATTGATAAGTATATAAGAACTTGGAATAAACTCATTTGGGTGTAAACACTAGAGTGATGGAAATTTTTTCTCTAAAAATTTCACTCAAAACATGAACATTTTCCTAAACAATTTTTGCTCTCAAACTCTCTCTAAGAGTTAAACTAGAATGGAAAAGTTGGATTGGAAAATGTAATTCCCGCACATAATAAAGTCTGAAAAAGTTGGTTAAAAACCAAGTGGGGAAGTGGGTGCAAAACTGCCAAAAAACTGCCAAAAACTGTTCGCGCCTGGCATCTCGTTCGAACGACATTTCTTTCGAACGAAATCTCGTTCGAACGACATTTCGTTCGAATGAAATCTCGTTCGAACGAGACTTCTAACGACGCTCCAGTATGGACTCGTTAGAAACTCGTTGGATATCTCGTTCGAACAGAAGGTTCGTTCGAACGACATGTCAGTGGCCTAATATGGGAACTCGTTGGCAGGTTCTTTCGAACAACATTTTCGTTCGAACAACAATCTCGTTCGAACGACTCTATCGAACGAAAAACCAGAAAGTTTGGAAAATTCGTTTTTAGCCCAGAAAACTTTATAAACTTATTTTAAAGTTTTACTTAATTTTTTCTGAAAATTAAAACACAGTTTTTACAAAACCTAACACCCAATAAACTTTGTTCCAAGCTCCTATATATATAATATTGCATTCATACCTTGGGATCATGGAACTATGGTTGATGACGTAGAAACGAGGCACGCAAACCGGCACATTTGATGAAGCTTTATACTCTTTGCCGCTACGTCTTCAACAAATACTTCATAGGCTTGAGAGTATTACAATTACATACTATCCTATGAATAAATGTTTTTGTCCGGAATTGAGCCAAAACTATATATGGACTCAATTGAAAATTTGTGTCCTTACAAATCTCCCCCTTTGGCTATTCCGGGACAAAAACCAAACAAAAATCCTAAAGGGCCGTCAAGCTCTACTAGACTCAAAACATAACCCACCCAAACTTGACTTAACCCAAGGATCAAACGCTTTACCATTTAAACAATTCCTCTTTAGAAGAAATCCTGCACACTTAAGCAAACTCATCAAATGCATAGGGAATATCAAAGTATTAAATGCAATTAATTAATTACTCCCCCTAAATTAATTCTTCCCCTTTAACAAACACATGACCTACTTAGAAAGACGTCTCCCCCTAAGATAAATCTCCCCCAAACTAAGATATGATAATAATAGGATTAGATACCATTTCTCCCCCTATCATTTTCTCCCCCTTTTTGTTCAGGAATAGGCAAAGGATAAAGAACTAATAAACATAAAATCATGTTGAAGCATAAAGTGATAAGACATGAAAGCATATGGGCAACAAAAGCAAGGCAAAGACAAACAAATATCATATATATATAAACTAGAAATATATCAATGAAGCACTTGCATATATATTAGATATAAACACACATATAACACAAAATACAATAAGTTCGCACACTCGTATGGCAAAAATGTGTCACATGGAAACGGAAGTGTTGGGGTGTGAACTAGCAACAATTAAATTTAGACCCAAACACTTAATAAACATTCACGGAGTTCTCATTTGATTGCAAACTTTATCACAATTAAATATAACCTCATGTGACAATATGAAGATTGAACTCAATGAACAAACATACACAATGCATAAAAGCCTAGCATGATGATGATTCTACAAACCAGATACAGTCATGACATTAAAGACAACTAGGATAAACGGACATTGTGCAAACCGTTGATATACCATCCAATTCTCCCTCAATAAGCATATATATTCTTTTGCTTTTGAATGAATATATCAAACAAACATAGGCCTTGGCAATTATTTTCTTTTTAATGCCAAATATTTTGTTTTTAGGCCTTTGGATCACGTATTTCTTTTAGATCCAATAAACGGTGGCTTACTATCGCAAAGGATTTAATTCATCCTTTCGGAGCCCTTCCCCGTGCACATTTAGATATATAATTTTTTATCTCACAAAGCTCACGTGCAACGGATTTTGACATGCACTAGTCCTCCTAGGTCATAGATATGTAGATGACTAGATTGGTAGGAGAACACCTCAAAAAGCTCAAATATAACATGTGACATTAAGATTTCAAAAGAGCTCGTGCATGTGTGAAAAGAGGCATATAAAAATAGAATCCATTTAAACAATACAAAATCCAACTACTCCATACAATATGGTAAAGAACATTTTAAGGATTGAAAATCTAAACCAAAAGTTCTAGCCACGTGGAGGCGTAAGAGATGGTATTCAAACACAAATATATGCCAATTAAAGTGTGTCAAACTAAAATACACACAAAATAAAATCTTTTTGAGTTTTTGACATTTTTAACCAAAAAAAATATATACTCAAAAGAATAAACAAAAATCATTTGTATTTTTCATTAAGCTTAAATGAAATAAATAAAACACAAATGATAAACAAAAATCTTTTTATATTTTTCAATTAATTCAAACACAAAATATAATATAAAAAGATAAACAAGTCATAATTTCTAGCATATGATATGAATTGAGGCAATGACTAGAAAATGACTAAACATGCATACATCTAGCAATGATATATAATATGAAGCACAAAAAGCTAGAGTATGCATAAAACACTAACACATTCAACCTTTAAATTTAGCAAGGGAGGTTTCATGTGATAGTAAATGATAATCAACAAATCTTGTATCTAGCGCATTAAATAATGATTTCCTAACCCATATAGATTTATATTTAACATGATGAGGATTAGGAAATAATGAAATGCTAGATAAAGATTTCCTTGGACTTCTTTTAAGATCAAAACAAAATGACCTAAGGTGACCTTTCTCACCACAATGCATGCATGTGTAAACACGAGGAATGTTACCTAAGGTGTGACCCTTTTTAAAGACCTTGGACAAAGTTGACCCTCTAAAACAAACAATGGTTTTAGCTTTAGCAATGGAAGAATTTGAACATGATGTGCTAGAACCATTAGAACAACTACTAGAGTCTTGAAAGTCATTTTTCAATTTTAAAATTTCGGACTCCTCAAAATTATGGGACTCCTTCTTTAAATTTTCAATAATTCCTAGAAGGTTAAAACGCTCTGCCTCAATATGAGCAAACTTGTCCCTAACAGTCTTTTCACGATTTTCACTCTCTTTCTTGGACTTTTCTAAAATATCAAAATTTGAATGTAAGTCCATGAGCTTTTTATGAAAAATATCTTTTTGAGATAAGGAGGTTTGCAAAGACTCAATGTGATCTTTAAAACAAGAATTTTCATTTTCAAGAAATTTAATTCTTTTTACAAATCTCAAATTTAATTCCTTTAAATTTTCGTTACATTTGTTAAGCCCATTTAATTCCTCTCGAAAATCAAAAATTTTATTTTTATTAAAATTGGACAAATTTTCATTAAGACGTCCCATTGAGAAGAAAAAAATATGAGAGTGATAAAAAATTGAACCACCTAAAAAGGTAAGGAAATACAAAAAGCCGAAAAACGGATCCTTAACGCGATAACTTAGCGCTCCGGCTCTGATACCAATTTGTAAACGTAAGAATTTCCTTTATAGATATGCGGAAGCGTTAGGAATATGGTTCAATAAAATTAATCAATGAATATATTCACTTAAACCAATTAATTAATCCAAGCCCTAGAATTTGCCTAAGTAAATATTATCAATATTCCGAATGTTAGGCCAAACCAATTTTAGCAAAAGACTTGAATTAACTACACAATTACCCAATATTTAATTTAGTCCCAAATTAAATGAAGTGTGATAATTTAAACCAAATTTTATCTTGAATTATCCTACGCATGCGTTCTAAATAAATTATGCAAGATAAAATAAACCAATCACACTATGCCGCGATGTACGAGGAAAAACCCAAGACGGGAAATAACCTCGGACGGCCCTAGCCACAAATTCACTAGATACGGAATTACAATTACAAGACAGATAGACTTACAACGTACGACTCAATCCCTCTCAAGCCTCGACGCTTCTTCTTGTAGACACCTCTTACTAGCGGATAACCTTGGAACACCACCGCGGTCTCGGAATCCACCGATAGGACTTTATATGGTCACCGTCACCCGTACATGGAGACTTAATCCGAGCGGGTAAAACAATATTAAAAACACTTCTTCTTTCTTTGTGGGAGGTAGAAGCAAAACCCGAAACTTCTCTTCAATTCGGCGTAGAGAAAACCGGTGCGAAACTCCAAGAAATTGATAAGTATATAAGAACTTGGAATAAACTCATTTGGGTGTAAACACTAGAGTGATGGAAATTTTTTCTCTAAAAATCTCACTCAAAACATGAATATTTTCCTAAACAATTTTTGCTCTCAAACTCTCTCTAAGAGTTAAACTAGAATGGAAAAGTTGGATTGGAAAATGTTATTCCCGCACACAATAAAGTCTGAAAAAGTTGGTTAAAAACCAAGTGGGGAAGTGGGTACAAAACTGCTAAAAACTGTTCCCGCCTGGCATCTCGTTCGAACGACATTTCGTTCGAACGAAATCTCGTTCGAACGAGACTTCTAACGACGCTCCAGTATGGACTGGTTAGAAACTCGTTGGATATCTCGTTCGAACAGAAGGTTCGTTCGAATGACATATCGAACGACATGTCGGTGGCCTAATATGGGAACTCGTTGGCAGGTTCGTTCGGATGACATTTTTATTCGAACGACAATCTCGTTCGAACGACTCTATCGAACGAAAACCAGAAAGTTTGGAAAATTCGTTTTTAGCCCAGAAAACTTTATAAACTTATTTTAAAGTTTTATTTAATTCTTTCTGAAAATTAAAACACAGTTTTTACAAAACCTAACACCCAATAAACTTTGTTCCAAGCTCCTATATATATATAATATTGCATTCATACCTTGGGAGCATGGAACTATGGTTGATGACGTAGAAACGAGGCACGCAAACCAGCACATTTGATGAAGCTTTATACTCTTTGCCGCTACGTCTTCAACAAACACTTCATAGGCTTGAGAGTATTACAATTACATACTATCCTATGAATAAATGTTTTTGTCCAGAATTGTGCCAAAACTATATATGGACTCAATTGGAAATTTGTGTCCTTACACAAATTGATACCATCAGAGCTTTTTTTATGGTAATCAGTGATTTACATAGCTTTTTTAATTAAAATGAAGCAGGGGCAATTCAAAATTTCATTCAGATATTTCATCATAGACATGTATCAATTTTGATTCAAGATAAAATCGATAATGAGAGAGTAAATGATGAAGATTAGAAGATTCAAGATTTACCTTGAGAAGCAGCGACCGAATTCAGCAATTCAACATCAAAAAACAGAATTCAAGCTTAGGGCAATTAAGGGAAACTTCAAGAAGCAGCCCCAAATATAAGAAGCAGCGTCGAATTTAAGAGCACATTAGACAGTATTCAGCGGCCTTATGCGAATACAATTGAGGGAAACTTCAGCCCCGAATTTAAGAAGCAGCGCCGAATTCAAGCTTAGGGCAACATCAAAAAACAGAGACCCCTATGCGAATACAATTGAGGGAAAGTAGCGATTTGTTGGAGGGAAAAAAAATTAGAGGGAGCAGCTGAAAGGGTTGCGCGATCAAAAATAATTCAGGGACCCAACATTTTTATTTAAAAATTATGGGAAATATCCCACGTTTTTTTAAGAAACATCGTTCTTTTCCGACGTTTCTACTAATTCGCCATTAATATTTCGACACCTATACAAAACGTTCATAAATAACCCACGTTGTTAAATAAACGTCGGCATATATACTATATCCTGACATTTTTATAAGCGTTGCAAAAAAAACGTCGTCATATCCCCTTTTTTTTGTAGTGTGTTTACACCTATTTTGAAAGAACAGTGAGGACTGCATGACTGATAACTCTGTTGTCGTTGGGGATAATGTTTATCCCATTCAACTACTAATGAGTGCATTATTTACTATGAATTATGCCCAAATCTAGGCCTTGTTAGGCATGTGATTTCGTTAATAATAAGCTTTTATAGTTATTTTTACAAATAAAAAAGAAAAATGCAATTTTGAAAAAATTCGAGTTCAAAATGTAAATTTAGTAATATGAGGGAATGAAACCAAAATTTTAAAAAATTTAAGTGTCTAAAAATAATTTTTATATGTTTATCTCGGAAAAATGAAGTTCTCGCTGAAATTTGATTGAATTCCGGACTAAAATGAGCAACTTAAGAATTTTTGGGGCTAAAATACAAAATATGGGTAATTATGTAATTTTCTAAACTTTTATGACCCTAAATTTGAATTAATTTTATTTTCATGTTTACTGGTACCTCGGGAGTTTGGATAACAAAGAGCCGATATGAAAAAAATGTTAGGATACACCGTGACACGACACGCTTGACACAATTCTACTGAATGTTTTTTATAAAACCGCTCAAGTGTCTATTGAGGTCGTCCATAACTTTTCAAAAAGGTATTGAAAAGAGTCACAACTTTGTAGTATGGGTGAAAATGAGATTTTAAAGTTTTCGATGTCAAAAATGCGATTAAATCTGGTGTTGTGAATACTGACAAAAATTGGGGATAATTTTTTTTTTTAAAATTAATTGTTTTCAACTCTTCCTAAGACCCCATGAGATAATTACGAATCCAAAATCAAATAATTAAATGGTGTTTCATTCTAACCCAAATACCTCACCCCTTACCCTATAAACAAGACCATTGGGCTCATTATATTAGAGAGTGAAATTTTTTAAGGAGACTTTAGAGATAATTATTTGTAGTTTGAAAGTCTATATTTTTTAGCGCCAAGAATTGTTCTTTTGTAGGAGAATTTTTTTCAAGATCAATTGCAAGATACTATTAGTTTGTATGTTGATTTATTAATGAAGATTAATATTCATTCTTGCACTTTCATTTTATCTTCAATGATGCAAACTTAATTTCTTTACTAGGACTGGGTGAAGTTTATTATGTTTATATAATGTTATGTGTAGTTTAAGTTCATCTTTATTTTCTCGACTTATTTTAATTCCTATAAAGTTCAGTATTCATTTAAAACGACACGAGAGTGAATTTTAAATTTCGACTTGGTTTGAATAATCATTTTTCTTATTTTTTAGTGTGGACACTTTTGAATGGGTTATACTTTTTTTAAATTTATTGATATCTCATGCTTAAAGGTTATACTTTAAAATTTAAAAGTGAACGTTTAAGGGAATATGAATTTTAATCGTCTAAAATTAGAGGCGTTAAATTTTATTTTGAACTTAATCATGGTGTTTTCTGAATTAAACACGGTGAGAGTCAATTTAATTTGAGTTATAAAATCAGGAACGACAAGTTTAAATTATTGTATAATATTAATAAAACATGATAAATGGATGCAACATCCTATTTTTCTTGCACATTTGATTATAGATTTCGTTGTTGCACTTTTTATTTGTGTTATGTTAGTTAAATATTTCATCTCATTTTGAAACCCATTTCCTCTAGTTGGACAGTCACAATTACTTTGAATGAAAAAATTGATAAATCTCTATGGGTTCGACCCGTACTTACACTCTCTATTCTATAATATGTTGTGTACATGCGGTATTTTATAAATTGACAACAAGTTTTTGGCGTCGTTGCTGAAAATTTGTTCAATTTTTTTTAAAAAAAGTTGTGACTTTGTGACTAATTTTTTTACTTTTTGCATTTTTGTTAGTAAAAAATTCATTAAAATATATAAAAAAAAGTTAAATAAAATATAAAACCTATAGCTAATATTTACGTTTTTTAGTTAGTAAAAAGAATCATATTTAAGATTTTTCTTAGTAATGAGTAGTTTTAGCACTAGTTCATCATAAAAATATTTAAATTTTTTGTTTTTTTAAAGATTTCCAGAATCATTTCTTTAGTAAGTAGACCCCCAAAAGGGGCAAAAGTGAGTAATAAATTCGAAAAAGGTGTGCAACGGTGACTGGATGTAAAGAATAATTGTGCAATCTTGCCATACACGCAAGGAACTCTCGTGGACGATTGAAACGTATGCGTCATTTTTTCCCGATCGATGTTAATTTAAACTTTGACTAGCGTAAACAAGCGACCGTAAAAAATCCACATTAGAGGTACAATTTTGTGTGTTCCTATATGGTTTCATTTCATAATTAAATTCGCACGTTGCATAAATAACCCTAAGGGAAAAATTCATATGAAAGATAAGGTGCGTATTTCATCACCCTTCCTTGGCCCGAAAATTACTGATTAACCAAGAATTTGCATATCTCGAGCCATCAAATTTAATTTAAAATTAAGTAGATGTTGACCTTAGTATGTTACATAGCTCATAGTAAACCTCTTAACGAGGCTAGAATTGATAGCTACTCCAATGTGAACTAGTCAAATCGGTTATGTTTTTCCTTATCTAGGATTAGTGATTTTTAATGAGTTTTCGTACCGATCACCTATGTGGCGATAAAATCAAAATTTTAGGAGATAACCATAGTTCGTCATCATTAAAATTCTCCATTGTCAAAGAGTAAGAGATGTCTAATTAGGAAGATTAATTCGGAGACCCCTATATTCGTCATTTAATCCAGAGAAAACTAGTTTTTAAAATTAAAATTCCCCTCACCTAAATTAGATAATTCAAATTGCTTTGTGTTAGTTTAGGATTTACGTGGTTTTGAGTCAAAGCATTTTCTTTTATTTGCCTTAAAAAAATTAAAAACTAAAAGTTAAAAAAAAATCGAAAAGATTAGAGAAAAAAATGAAAGAAATTTGAGTGAACTTAGTGTAAGCGAAGTTGATTTGAGATAATACCGGTCGTTTGTTGAGTGTGGAGTCTATCATTCCCGATACTTATGTAGGTAGATTTTTTATAGTCACCGAGATGGGAGACGAGTTAAAACTGTAAAGATTACCTTTATCGGGCTAGGTCTAGTCAAATTTATGCATACTTCTACTCGAGCACAAAACAAGCAATTCAATTTCAATCGGGAACAATTCAATTATGGCTCATGTTTTAGGGAACTAAAAAAGAGGATCCCAACATCCACGTGTGTGAATTTGAAAAGATTTATAGGAAAATTAAGTACCAACAACTCACCGACAAATTATTAAAGTTATATTGCTCCCTTTCTCGTTGAAAGACAAAGTAAAAAGTTGGTTTAATTCGCTTGAACCGTGTGACAACCCGCCTAGTCAAATACCGGGCGATCACTCCTATATCAAATTAAAATAGGAGTCGCATATGGATCATTCTTAGCATCACTGTCGAAAATCCATTTTAATTACTAATAACCTATTAGGATGGCGTCAAAATTTTACTAAACTACTCTTTTTAAACAACTACACAATATAAACATTCACACAGTTTATATATATGAAACTGAAAAGAGGTAAAATAACCGAACACTCGGTTCAAATATGATACAACCAAATCTAATGCCGCACTAAAAGGCGATAAAAGAATAAATAAATACAATTGGGCTTTCGGACCGAGAGTGACTACAATGCTTCCTATCTAGATTGCAAGAATAGAAGCGTCTAAATAAAACATGCATGCATCCACAGCTGCTGCAGCAGACGTCTGACTCGAAAGGATCATCATCCAGGCGTCCCTGTGTCTGGACACCTATATATATATATATATATATATATATATATAATATATAGAAAGAGAGGAAAAATATAGAAACGGGTCAGAGACCGAGTTGTGAAAATATTTAACAAGTGCATAAATGCTTTATTTAGAAAAAAAAAGTGTTTTATCTCATATTTAAATTGGTATCGCACTCCCATATGATACCCCTCACCCCTATTCTAATAGTTCACGCCTAACGCACTCATCTAAAACATCCTAGTTAAGCTACCCGCCTAACTAATCTAATCCATCACCCCTAAGATATAGATATCCTAAACAACCCAAGTACTAGGGGCTCAACTTCTCCCTAATCTCAACGCTATGAAACATTCGTGTATGGGATGTCTTGCGAAGCGAAATCCAAACAAGGAACCCCCCCCCCCCGATACACTACTACTTTGCAAGGTCGATCATCGAGATCCATTAGACCCTTAACACAAAATGAATATATAAATATACTTATATAATAATATACATATTATACTCGTTCTCATATACATCTTACAATATACATCCGGATAATATCTCCCGAACTGAGGTTTACTTTATATTCATGTTTATAATACATATCTGGATCTATCTCCAGGACTGAGGTTTACTTTATACACATCTGGATCTATCTCCCGGACTGAGGATGTTCTTGTTCATTTTTATCTCTTTATTCTCATTAGAGATTTATATTACCTTGTTCTCATGCACAAGTAATATACCATACACACAAGCATAACAACCGTCCCAACGAGCTATAACTCAAGGATGCGGTCACATAGCGCCGATCCAAAATCCGGGTTTACTCAATATACCACGGTACCAAGCCAGACTTACTCAATGGATATGGTAAACATATACACAATGGTGGAGGCGGTCAGTTTCCCCATGCAAGTGGGAATCACATAAATCGCACTCGAACGCGGGACGATAATGACCTGGGGACTATACTCACCCTGCTCCTCGAGCCAGGGGATTCACCCACATCGCTAAACCTCCCTCGATCGCACTAGAGCATATATATAATTCGGTTGTTCCAACCCTATACTCAAAGGGAAAGCCCGTGGAAATCAGCCATCTAAACACACATATACCATCACATATAGATACATATGTATTCGTATCATATAATATATATAATTTAATCACATAGTATATATATACTATATATTGCTCCTCGAATATATATAAATGGCTATAATTGCCAATCACATAATAATATTTAAGTATTATCTCTCTTAAATATTACTCACACCTAAATCACTATTTAAGGACTTGTAGATAAACCCGAATGTTCCAATTTATACTAATTGGATAAGTGTACCATCGACCATATCCTTAGTACTATAAGTATACACCACTAACTCCTCTTTAGACCATATCCATTCTAACCGCATTAATATATCAATACACGCTTGCCGAAAGATTTTCCCGAATGTCTCTTGTCCCAAAACATTAATTAACTCTGTACCCCGGACCACACTCTAAATTAATGCGAGGTTTACTTATCCTCCTCAAATCATCATTTAGGAGTCCTAATATCCCATTTAGAAACTCCTATAATAGTCTCCAACCCATAATTTAAGTCTCCTTAAACTTAAAAGGAGAAAACCTCAAAAATCTGCCAGGACCGAATCGATTCGGCCTGTCCGAATCGATTCGCTGGTTACAAAATTGATTCGTCTTGTACGAATCGATTCAAAATGGTTCTACTTTCAAACTGTCTCTTATCGAATCGATTCGGCCTGTCCGAATCGATTCGGCTGGTCCGAAATCCCCAAATCTGCTTAGGTTTTATACAAATCCCAAAAACCCCAAACTCAATTCAATCCCCATTTAAATTATAACTCAGATTTATTTCAACGAACCCAAAGTTTCCATATGTCCTAAAGTCCTTTAGAGGTCCTAACACTCTTTTTGGGAACCCCTAATATTTATCTCAAAATAATTATAGCATTAATTTATGACTAACTATTTTGATCTTGGACAGCTTTCCGTAGAAAAAACACTATAAATCCAGAAAAAATCAAAAAAATACGCGGTCAGGGCCCACGTTACCGTATCAAAAATATCTACAATTTTAATTTTTTGACCAAGAGACGAATCGATTCGATTCTAGGCCGAATCGATTAGGTAATGACGTTGTCCTACTATTCATCATCTTCTCCATCTCCAAATTAAACCAACACCCAATCAATCCAAGATTTGTGGTTTTTCCACTTCACCAACCAACAATATAATCATTTAAACATCTATTTTTAACCAACACAACATTAATTTCATGGGATTCATCAAACCACTCAAGAATCTACCCCTAACTCCATTAAATTCATTTCTCACAAAAACTACACCATTTCCATCCATTCAAGGTTAAATTTCTTATGAGGCAATTACTACATAAATTTCTATGAGTTCATTTGACAAAAACCCATTTTTATTCAAGAATCCCAACCCAAAATCATATATTTCATTACCAATTATGATATCAGATATGCACAAATGAATAAAGCAAGTAAACACTTGCCTCGTGGATAAAATCTGATGACCCCGAGTCGAATCCCGCGGAGTTTGGCCCGGAAATCCTTTTTACTCTCCTCTTTTCTCCTCTCCTTTCTTCCTTTCTTATTTCTCTCTTTTTATTTCCTTTCTCTCCCACTCTCTCGTATATTATAAGGAGAAAATAAGGGTTTATCCCATTAAAACCCAAAAATGACTCGTTTACTCAATTGCAAGTCCTTATTAATCCAAAAATTCCCGAATCCCAATTTCGACACCCGGATACTCTTTTTTGACTATCTCGACCATTCCGAGGCTCACCGCACAGTCAAAATTTTCATCTGAGGTACTTGATCGCAAATCACTATTTCAACCCAAAATAAATAAATGCGGTATTCCCATTAAAATATTATCTTTTGTCGCTTTACCCAGCGGCGACATATCATTAAAATACTCCGACTTACTTACTTAATCCCATAAGTAAATATTACACCCATCGAAAATCATTAAGTCCTTGAAAACCTCAAAAATTACTATTCACGATAATTTCTTAAATTCCCAATTTTCATTTAGTTATAAAATTTAATTTGCCATCAAAGTGCAGGTTATTACATACTCCTCCCCTTACAACGGATTTTCGTCCTTGAAATTCATATACAACCAACACTAACCTAGGATCGTAAATCACTCCACACCCTAAAGCCGCAAAGTGGAATGGTACTACCCCATAGCTCTTAACCGTATACTCAATCAGCACTCACCTCTAACAAGGTTTATACTATACTATACTACATTCCTTCCATCTCAGGCGGTATATAAAACTAACTTATAAAGGGGCCCATACACCCTTTTTAACTCGTGCACATCTTCACATCCATTGTGAACATCCGACACATAACACTCTATCTAAACAATGGGCCTTACTTCCTCGGCGTAATACTCATACATGGGTCTTCCCAACCCGCAAAATCCCATTCTTCTCAAGGTTAACCAACCAATCTTCTCATGGTTACTTCTCAAAATATTCCTATATCGGCGATAACAGCTTTATTGAACTTACATCCTAATACTGTTGCGGTCTATGCATTGCCCTACCTACGTGAAAGGAGTATAACCCTCAGTATATCCCTAGTGCCCAAGGCCTCTCTCAACTTCCGACATTTGCTCGGTTTCATGCGTGGGACGTCTCGCAGAGCAAAATCCAGACAAGGAACCCTCCCGTTAAACTACTCCCTCACATCGTCGGTCATCGAGATATAACAGCCTAAGGCACACCAGCGGGACGTCCTGATTCCTACCTCACTAACCTATTAACGCATTTCTACTATTCTATCCTTCCACCAATACGAAAAGGAAATCTAACTAACCGAGGCGCCAACTCTCTACAAAAGTGTTACGAACATCATACCCAAAAGATACTTCCTCTAAAATTTGCCTTTTCTTTAAGGCCTAACTATACTCCTCAAATTAATTTCTCTAAGTCCTACTTCACCCACCCACTTGTGGTGAGAGGACCACTTTAGTGCTTTTCCATAGCACAATATTTCCATAAGCATGCCATCATCATACGGCTCACAGTCTATAGTGTTTCCTCCACACTATATGACATATCCACAAAACCAACATCCTCGCAAACAATAACAAGATTAAGCTCATAGCTTAACAAATAAATCCTGCATGCCTTATATCACATCTATAAGGTCGCCACGCACTCAAATCATGTTAATGAAACATCTACTTATCGAAGTTCCATCCATACATATAATAAAGGCGAACTCAGTCTGTATCCAGGTGAGATATTGCAACCACAACCCATTACACCCTCGAACCGCAGACACGATAGTCTTGCCATCATTGGCTTGTTATCGCTCAGAACCTCAAATATCATATGCTACACAAAATAACACCACACTCGTATAACACACACAAAACGAGTACTACTGATCTACTATAAACTTAAAATACTAACACCCGCTCTTCTCAGCGAATGAAAGAAAATAGATTCCCGCTATCACGAAAAAGCACATAAACATGTAATACATAATGTTATCGATACTACTTATACAATCGCATCACACACGAATCTAGGGCTAATAAAACACTGTGACTCAATCTCGTCACACAGAACAAACCTCCTTCAACTGAGGTGAAACTCATACCAACAACTTTGCCTATCACCCTAGCTAATCCAAAAAGGTTCCCGGACTTAATACACTTGCCTTAACTGAACCAAAAATTTCTTGATCAATGCCCCATCTCGAGTCACCCAGACCCTTTTAAGGTTATCAGTATCTTGGAATCCATAGTCGCGATCCTGATAATCACTTTACTAGTTCCCCCTAACTTCTTCGTGAAAAGGAAACTCCACCACTCCCTGCCCCTTGCTGCCCTCATCACGTCTTCCTTGGTCACTCATCCTCAATCAACACACGAACCTCGAATGAGAGCGCAAAAGATTTACTATAATTTTATAATATGGTAGGAGATCAAAATCTCACAAGAGGAATCGATAATCCTAGTCATAAGGCTCTATAACAAATCAAGAGCAACGCTGGAAGCGTAGTACGTCCGCACAGATTCCTAAGGACACTAGGAACTGATTCTCTGATACCATCTGTGACAACCCGCCTAATAAAATACCAGGCGATCACTCCTATATCAAATTAAAACAGGAGTCGCATATGGATCATTCTTAGCATCACTGTCGAAAATCCATTTTAATTACTAATAACCTATTAGGTTGGCGTCAAAATTTTACTTAACTACTCTTTTTAAACAACTACACAATATAAACATTCACACAGTTTATATATATGAAACTGAAAAGAGGTAAAATAACCGAACACTCGGTTCAAATATGATACAACTAAATCGAATGTCGCACTAAAAGGTGGTAGAAAAATAAATAAATACAATTGGGCTTTTGGCCCGAGAGTGACTACAATGCTTCCTATCTAGACTGCAAGAATAGAAGCGTCTAAATCAAACCTGCATGTATCCACCGCTGCTGCAGCAGACATCTGACTCGAAAGGATCATCAACCAGGCGTCCTCGTGTCTGGACACCTATATATATATATATATATATATATATAGCAAGAGAGGAAAAATATAGAAATGGGTCAGAGCCCGAGTTGTGAAAATATTTAGCAAGTGCATAAATGTTTTATTTAGAAAAAAAAATGTTTAATCTCATATTTAAATTGGTATCGCACTTCCATGAGATACCCCTCACCCCTCTTCTAATAGTGCATGCCTAACGCACTCATTTAAAACATCCTAGTTAAACTACCCTCCTAACTAATCTTATCCATCACCCCTAAGATATAGAAATCCTAAACAACCCAAGTACTAAGGGCTCAACTTCTCCCTAATCTCAACGCTATGCCACATTCGTGCGTGGGGTGTCTCGCGAAGCGAAATCCAAATAAGGACCCCCCCCCCCCCCCGATACACTACAACTTGGCAAGGTCGATCATCAAGATCAATTAGACCCTTAGCACAAAATGAATATATAAATATACTTATACAATAATATACATATGATACTCGTTCTCATATAAGTCTTACAATATACATCCGAATAATATCTCCCAGACTGAGGTTTACTTTATATTCATCTTTATAATACACATCCTAATCTATCTCCCGGACTGAGGTTTACTTTATACACATCCGGATCTATAACCCGGACTGAGGATATTCTTTTTCATTTTTATCTCTTTATTCTCATTAGGGATTTATACTACCTTTTTCTCATACACAAGTAATATACCATACACACAAGCACAACAACCATCCTAATGAGCTATAACTCAAGGATGCGGTCTCATAGTGCCGATCCAAAATCCGGGTTTACTCAATATACCACGGTACCAAGCCACACTTACTCAATGGTCATGGTAAACATATACACAACGGTGGAGGCGGTCAGTTTCCCCCTGCAAGTGGGAATCACATAAATCGCACTCGAACGTGGGACGGTAATGACCTGGGGACTATACTCACCCTGCTCCTCGAGCCAGGGGATTCACCCACATCTCTCAACCTCCCTCGATCGCACTAGAGCATATATATAATTCGGTTGTTCCAAACCTATACTCAAAGGGAAAGCCCGTGGAAATCAGCCATCTAAACACACATATACCATCACATATAGATACATATGTATTCGTATCATATAATATATATACTTTAATCACATAGTATATATATACTATATATTGCTCCTCGAATATATATAAATGGCTATAATTGCCAATCACATAATAATATTTAAGTATTCTCTCTCTTAAATATTACTCACACCTAAATCACTATTTAAGGACTTGTACATAAACCCGAATGTTCCAATTTATACTAATTGGATAAGTTTACCATCGACCATATCCTTAGTTCTATAAGTATACACCACTAACTCCTCTTTAGCCCATATCCATTCTAACCGCATTAATATATCAATACACGCTTGCCGAAAGATTTTCCCGAATGTCTCTTGTCCCAAAACATTAATTAACTTCATACCCCGGACCACACTCTAAATTAATGCGAGGTTTATTTATCCTCCTCAAATCATCATTTAGGAGTCCTAATAACCCATTTAGAAACTCCTATAATAGTCTCCAAACCATAATTTAAGTCTCCATAAGCTTAAAAGGATAAAACCTCAAAAATCTGCCAGGACCGAATCGATTTGGCCTGTCCGAATCGATTCGCTGGCCACCAAATTGATTCGGCTTGTACGAATCGATTCAAAATGGTTATAATTTCAAACTGTCTCTTACCGAATCGATTCGGCCTGTCCGAATCGATTCGGCTGGTCCGAAATCCCCAAATCTGCTTAAGTTTTATACAAATCCCAAAAACCCCAAACTCAATTCAATCCCCATTTAAATTATAACTCGAATTTATTTCAACGAACCCAAAGTTTTCACATCTCCTCAAGTCCTTTAGAGTTCCTAACACTCTTTTTGGGTACCCCTAATATTTATCTAGAAATAATTCTAGCGTTATTTTATGACTAACTATTTCGATCTCGGACAGCTTTCTGTAGAAAAATCACTTTAAATCCAAACAAAATCAGAAAAATACACGGTTGGCACCCACGCGACCGTATCGAAAAGATCTAAAATTTTATTTTTTTGACCAAGAGCCTAATCGATTCGATTCTAGGCCGAATTGATTCGGTAATGATGATGTCTTACTATTCATCATCTTCTCCCTCTCCAAATTAAACCAACACCCAATCAATCCAAGATTTGTGGTTTTTCCACTTCACTAACCAACAATATAATCATCTAAACATCTATTTTTATCCAACACAACATTAATTTCACGGGATTCATAAAACCACTCAAGAATCTAACCCTAACTCCATTAAATTCATTTCTCACAAAAACTACACCATTTTCATCCATTCAAGGTTAAATTTCTTATGAGGTAATTACTACATAAATTTCTATGAGTTCATTTCACAAAAACCCATTTTTATTCAAGAATCCCAACCCAAAATCGTATATTTCATTACCAACTATGATATCAGATATGCACAAATGAATAAAGCAAGTAAACACTTACCTCGTGGATAAAATCCGATGACCCCGAGTCGAATCCCGTGGAGTTTGGCCCGGAAATCCTTTTTCCTCTCCTCTTTTCTCCTCTCCTTTCTTCCTTTATTCTTTCTCTCTTTTTCTTTCCTTTCTCTCCCACTCTCTCGTGTCTTATAAGGAGAAAATAAGGGTTTATTCCTTTAAAACCCAAAAATGACTCGTTTACTCAATTGCGAGTCCTTACTAATCCAAAATTTCCCGAAACTCGATTTTGACACCCGAATGCTCTTTTCTAACTATCTCGGCCATTCCGAGGCTCACTGCACAGTCAAAATTGCCATATGAGGTACTTGACCGCAAATCACTATTTCAACCCAAAACAGATAAATGCGGTATTCTCATTAAAATATTATCTTTTGTCGCTTTACCGAGCGGTGACATATCATTAAAATACTCCTACTTACTTACTTAATCCCATAAGTAAATATTACACCCATTGAAAATCATTAAATCCTTGAAAACCTCAAAAATTACAATTCATGATAATTTCTTAAATTCCTAATTTGCACTTAGTTTTAAAATTTAATTTGCCATCAAAGTGTGGGTTATTACAAACCCTAATCTGTCACCCATTGGAACCAAATGAATGTTGTCTTCACGTAGAAATTCTTCCCCAACCAAAACATGGCATTGATACGTCATGCCATCAACACATTTATCCCAAAGGATGGAAAAGCCTTGTGGATGTATTTAGAGTGATTCAAGGACTTGCTACTGCAATGTTCACACCATGGGATTGAGATGGGATGACATGTCCAAATTTTGTGTGAGGGTTTCTGTTGTAATACTCAAACTATGTTCAAGTCACTATGTAGCGGTGATTTTATCGAGAAAAGTGAGTCTGACTCGTGGGTATTCCTAGAAGCTATGGAAAAAAGGTCCCAGTAATGGGAACCCAATAGACAATATAGGTCCACCACGTCCGATGGGAGTTTCACTCACCATGTACATATCCTTATGTGTCTACATTGTAACTCATTCGATCATTTGGTTGAAAAGTGACCCTTTCTTTCGGATAATAAAGATTTATCCGAGCAAGAAAATACCGTACCAAAGTTGGTCAAATTATGACCCGTATTCCAATGCATACAATTCGGGATGGCGAGACCACCCCAATATTTCGTGCTCTAAAGGTCGGTACCAAGGATGTGTTGTTCAGTTTTTAAATACTCCCCCTAGGTTTACAAAAGAATGCCTCTACACCATTATATCCTTCATCCTAAAATATCCAAGATTTAGAGGAAACGGTGAATTTTCTTACTCAAAGTAGCCTCTAATTTCATTAGTCGACTCAAAATTTCTTCCAATCCACCTGACAAAGCTTGCATGCGAATACTCAATCCATAATCAAAATTGAAGTTCAAGTGAGCCAACTAGAGAACCCATTGAGTGAGAGGAACAAGGGAACATTCTCGAGTCAACCTGAGCCAAATCTTAAAGGTAGCATGCCTATGGGTCAATTTGTTATTCAAGATGACACGAAAAGATCACAACCCTAGAGGATGTCATAACCATCATAATTCTTAAGTCCGATAAGGAAGTTAAACGAATGTCTCACCACCCACCAAAAGTGAATCCGATAAACGTAAGTAGAAGCAATATCCACTTGTGGATCAAAATTCCTCTCCACCATCGTCTTTCGATCCACCTTTAGAGACTTATCCCCAAAAGATCCATTTTCCTAATGTTTGGTGCCAAAAAATAATAAGTCCCATGTTGATAAGATGCTTGAAGTGTTCAAGAAAGTACAAATCAATATCCTACTACTTCACTCTATAAAATAAGTCCCATCGTACGCCAAATTTTTGAAGGACCTTTATACCTTCAAGAGGACCACCAATGTTCTAAAGAAAGCATTTATGGGCAAGCAAACTAGCTTGATTATTTTGTATAAAACCACCATCAAGTATAAGGATACTGAGATTTAAATAATCTCTATCAAGATAGGGTAGAATCACTTTGAGAAATCTCTCTTAGACTTAGAATAAAATGTGAACCTTCTTCCATACACCATATATGAGAAACTAAGCTTAAAGGATTTAAAGGCCACTAAGATGACTTTGTCCTTAGTCGATCAATCCATTAAGGTACCTAGAAGGGCTAGAGAGGATGTGTTAATTATAGTAGGTGAGTTTATCTTTTCGTTAGCGTTCATGGTCTTAGACACATAGCACGTACAAAAACTCATATATGAAAATCCCGATCATCCACGATCGATCTTTTTTGGCTACTTCTGATGCTTTCATTCGATGTCATATTAGGTAAGTGAACCTCTCGTTCAGGAACATGATCGTAAGTTATAATGTGTTCAATGTAATAACTATATTATCTGATGAAGGAGAAAATAAAGTCAAGT
Organism: Sambucus nigra; assembly: GCA_949130495.1. Taxonomy (NCBI): domain Eukaryota; kingdom Viridiplantae; phylum Streptophyta; class Magnoliopsida; order Dipsacales; family Adoxaceae; genus Sambucus; species Sambucus nigra. The sequence continues at coordinate 350,471,463 of OX422214.1, forward strand.
ACATTCAGGAAGTGAACGATGTCACTACCCTACGAGATAGTGACACAGTCGATCTACGTGCTTGGTGACCTGATTTATCTGTAGATATGAGTCTTGAAGATTTTTATAAAGAATTTGTCCCGATTGATGAGTATCTCAATATTAAAATTCAATAGTTATTGGTTTCATTTTGTCACTTAGATTAGAGCACTGGGATGATAGGATAGACCAATTCGGCATTCGAGAGTATGCTGACTCATGATGTTTTATCTATCAGTGAAGAGATGGTGGAGAAAATCATTCGAGCATTTCCACCTAGTAACGCATGTTTTGTTACATTGCATTTTTCTTTTTCGCAACATCCATCATCTTAGTCATTTGAGTGATGAGATCGAAGACAAAATTAAATTATCATTCTACTTGAAGCTCAATTTATTAATTCTTGGTTTTACGGGAGACATGGGCGTAAAGCATCATTCAAGATGCCACTGTGAGAGTATGTTTGGGCATGACCATTTATGCTATAATATAACTGTGCATCACCATAATTTCACTCAATTCATTCATCATGTACCTTCATGTTCTTATATTATCTATTGGGTTGACACCCAATCATTCAAGCTTTTGATTTATGATGAAAGACATGTGAGATTTGTCGAAAGTTGGTAACTAATGGCAGATCACGGGTAATTTCATCCTTTTACTTCTGTACTTTATTTGTTTTGTCCATATTTTTAATTTTGAGCATACATTTAGGACAATCTAAAATTTAGGTTTAGGGATCAGGATGATATTTTTGAAAAAATGAAAAAAAATTAGAAAAATTTCAGAAATCCAAAAATATTTTTAATATATTTAAGTTTTGAAACGATGTCTTATTATAGAATTAATTCATGGATCTCTCGACTTGTGAAATTTTTACACGCTAGCCAAATAATATGATCGAAAATGGATATTAAGGCGAAAGTTAGTATGCTTAATGAATAAATGTGGAGATTTTAACCCAGTGAGATTTTGTGCCATTCATCATTTTTGAGAGATTTAAATCAACCCGAGTTAAAATGACTTAGTAATAAATCGTTGATGATCTCAAATTTTTTATTTTATTCTATTAGTGAAAATAAAGGGTTAAAATTTGAATCTTAATCACTAAAAGTGTTAATAAGTCGTCTTGAGGCACAAATTAACTTAACGGAACTTGAGAAATGAGATTAGGCCATCGTTTGAAAGCCCAAAAATAAGCCTAACTCCAACCTTTTTACATTATTCAATTGCAAGCCCATTTGAGCTAGAAAGAAAAATAAGCCTTTTATTGAAAACTTAGTATCCTACCCAACTCCAACTGGGAGTTTCAAAGACAATTAAAAAAATACATACCTATATTTTTAGAATACTAGGGAAAAATTATGGTAGGAAAATGCCAAAACAAAAAAAGGTTACAAAAATAATGTGTGAAAATAAAAGACTAAAAAATTAATGAGAAAAAGAAAAAAAATGTGAGCTTGAAAAGAAAAAGGAAAGGGAAAAGAATAATGGAGGTTAGAAAAAGTATCTAAAAGTCAAAATATCGAAAATCTCTATATTCTCAGAAAATTTTTGAACTCCAAAAGGCATTCTTTCAAGCCAAAACCCGAGCCTACAGTACAATCGAAGAAAGTCCTAAACGATCTCAAGTGAAATTAATTAGAGTGTGGAGAGAAGATAGATAACATCTATGGTGTGATTTAATATTTATAAAAAGTAATCAATTTTCCTTTCATAAGATTATATTCTTCCACTATAAAAAGTTCATTTTTTGATTATGTATATGTGAAATTTTCTTATCTAAATTTACTCTTTTATTCACATATATCGAGAGAAATTAATTGACTTTTGAGTGTTCAATTGTGAGTGCATCTCGTGACGTTTTGAGCTCAAAAATGAACTTTCAGATAAGAAATATGACGATCAAATCTTTTGAAATGGACAGTTATATTGTCTATTTACACACTCATAATAATCTGAGATTGAGAAGTAAAGTTATATTATATTTATGAAGTTTGCATTGAGACTTAGTTGTATTAATTTTGTGTCTTTTGTATTGAGTTAGGTTTTTTAATTTTGTGGATAAATTCACTAGAAACTCTCACGAGATGTAACTCGTCCATTAGGGAAACCTAGGGGTTTAACGGCTTGTTGCACATAGTAAGTGCAATCATGATTCCTACGAAAGTGAGTTTAATCTTAAATTTTAGTTTTGCTCGAGGACTAACAGAGTTTAGGTTTGGTATTATTTGATGAGTGAATTGTTTTTTGTGAATTATGGTAAAATCTGGACCTTGTTAGGCCCGTAGTTTCATAAATATTGAGATTTTCGAGTAATTTTTGTAAACAAAAAGAAATATGCAACTTTGAATAAAATTTGAGTTAAAAATGCAATTTTAGTAACATCAAGATTTAAAACCATAATTTCATAAACTTTAAGGGTCTAAAAAACTTTTTTAAATGTTTATCTAGGAAAAATAAAGTTCTCTATGAAATTTTGTTGAATTTTGGACTAAAACGAGCAACTTATGAATTTCGGGGCTCAAATGCAAAAGAGGGGTAATTACGTAATTTTATAAACTTCTATGACCCTAAATTTGAATTAATTATTTTTATTATATATTTTTACAGGTACCCCTGGAGTTTGGACGACAAAAGAGTTGATATACAAAAATTGTTAGGACATGTCGTGACGTGATACGGTTGACTTAACTGTATTGAATGTTTTTTCTTTCTAAAATCGCCTGAGTGTCCGTTGAGACCGTTCCATAGCTTTTCGAAAAGGTATTGAAAAATATCATAACTTTGTATTTCGGATGGAATGAGATTTTGAAGTTTTGGTAGTTGAAATGTGACTAAAGCTGGTACTGTGAATAGTGACAAAATTTGGGAATAAGTAATAAAAACATTCCAATTGTTTCCAACTCTTCCCAAGACAACAAGAGATAATTACCAATCCAAAATAAATCATTTAAATGATGTTTCACTCCAATCCAAAAATCTCACCCAATAGCATATAAATAAGACCCTTCAACTCTTTGTTTTAGACATAAATTTTTTTAAAGATCATTTAGAGACAATTATTGGTGGTTTGAGAGTTTATATTTTTTTAGCATTAAGAATTATTCTTTTGTGGGAGAAATGAACTTTTTCAAAAAAATGGGCATAAGATTCAAATCATAAGTCCGAATCGTGCATGACCGGACCATTAAAAAGGGTATTTATAGCCCTACAAGAATCAAACCACTCCCGGGTTTGAGAGTTAACCAATGTAAAATGGGGCTCGGAAGCACCCGATAGCCTCTAAACGAGGATTCTTGAAGAGAAAAAGGTTAGTACGCACAAACTTTGAGGATGATTGGCAAACGGTATAGGCCGTTAGAAAGAATATTTATATCCCTACGAGGTTTTAATTATCTTGGCTCGAGTTAGAGAGTTGATTGAGGTCAAACAGGGCCTGAAAGCACCCAATAACCTCTAGATTAGGTCTGAGAAGTAAAAAGGTGAGTACGTGCGAACCATGGGGACAATTTGTGTACATCGTGGACTGCTAAAAATGGGATTCAGATTCCTATTAGTTTTCATTGAGCTTCACTCAGGTTGAAGCATTTACCAAGGTCAAATGGGCCCGAAAGAACTCGATGGCCTCTGGATTGAATCTCGAAGTAAGATGATAATTATGCGTGAATCGTGAGGACGATTCACGTATAATATGGACTATTTTAAATGGAATTTAGATCCCTATGAGGTTTCATCGATCTTTGCTCAGGTTCAAGTGTTGACTAAGGTTAAACGGGGATCGGAAGAGCCTAGTGGCCTCTTGATTAGGTCTCGGAGTAGAACTTAAGGTCTATGGTGGGAGGATAAGTGTTAGGGAGCTAAGGATGTACTTAGGAGGTACTAAGATGGGGTGCATATAGATCCCCTCGATAGGAGAGCTTAGAACTAGCTAAGGTCATCAAAACATAGACACCTCATCAATATTCAAGGATTGAGGACCCTGATAGGGGCTAAAGGGTGGTTAACTAAAGGGTTGAGGTCAATTCTACATACCAAAGGAGTTGACATGACCAATTTAGAGGGTGGAGGTTGATTCTGTGGATCTAAAGATTTTAAAATGACCGATTTAGAAGGACTTTAAATCAATTAAGTGGAACTAAATAGTTTAAATGATCGATTTAGCGGGTCTAGCTCAATTTTACGGACCTAAAGAGTTGAAATGATCGATTCATGGCATCGAGGTTGATTCTGCATACCAAAAGGGTTGAAATAACCTATTTAAATGGTTGTGATCGATTATACAGATTTAAAGGGTTAACATGACCAATTTGAAGGGTTAAAATTGATTCTGTAGACCAAAAGATACTAATTCAGTGATTCAATGTTAGTTATGCGGATCTAAATAGTAAAATTTCCGATTTAGAGGGTCGACGTTGATTCTGTAGACCTAAAGATTTAAAATGACCGATTTAGTGGGTCAAGATCACTTATACAGACCTAAAGAGTTGAAATGACCGATTCAAAGGGTCGAGATTAATTTTTTGAGCCTAATGAGTTAAGACGATCGATTCAGAGGGCCGAAGTCGATTATACGGACCTAAAGAGTTGAGACGACCTATTCAGAGGGTCGAGGTTGATTCAAAGGACCCACAAATTTGAAATGAACGATTCATCGGGTCAAGGTCGATTTTGCGAACCTAAAGAGTTATTAGCGAAGGTTTTTTTTATGAAATTTCTAGTGCATGCGCACTTAAATTTTAGTTCCGCTGGGGAGAGATTAGGAATCATGAGCGTAAACGTACTTAGATGTTTATTCCTCATATTGATGAGAACTTTATAAATGGTTTGATCTCCTAAATGAGGTTTTCTAGGAGTAGTGACGTTCTTTATCTTGCGCGTATTTTTTGTGATTTTTTGGATTTTTTGTGAATTTTTCAGGCAATGTTTGGATTATTCTGGCCTTTTGTAATGAAACTTTGAGGGATCTGTCGGTAGGCATAGCTAGGGAGGTCCTTATCAACATATGGCATGGAGTCCTGGGCTTAATGGTTGAGGTAAAATGGCACAACATTCGGTTGATATCCCTAAAGGAAAGAGAGACGGGGAATTTCTCTTAGATATACAGGCGAATGAAGTTGAACAGGCATTCAATCCAATCATTATCTTTGAAGGATTGGCAGGAGGTGTTGAACGCCCTGGCGAGTAATTAGGTTAGGTTTCCTTTATTGCCTTTTTCATGGTTTCAAAACTTTCTTTGCACCTTGGTAGGTTACTTACTCTTACTATGGAAACAGGTGACCTTCTACCCTTGGCACTTACCTTCAAGGGTCGCAGGGCTTACGAGCATGCACGAGTAAATGAGAAGGATGCGGGTGCACAAGTTCGAGTGTATCTAGTAATCGGTAGAAAGAGTGGTGCGACATATTATGGAGGATGAGGTGGAGGCCCCACCATTGGATCCCCCGAATTATATGAGGCGGGTGAAGGAGATATTTGATGAGGATAGGGTGACAATGATGGAGGGTGAGCTCTACATGCACTGCACTGATATGATAATGAGTTATAACCAACTAGTTGATGTTATCATTAATTTATGATGTGGAGAATATGGCTCCACCTGTATGGTGATCGGGGAGGGGTACTAGCGTTCTGGTGATGTCGGCCCGTAGCATGGCCGGAGTGTAGCGTTGGCGGTGGAGGAGGTTCCGTTCCGCCCCATCTCTACCTATTTTTATCACATTCGGGTGCACAGTAGGGATATGGAATCGATGCCTCACCGCCCTCACGCGGAGATAGATTGCTTTGTGGGTCTTCCCGAGGAGGCTTTTCGAAGAGATGTATGACCCTTTGTCTTTCATATTTCTTTTTTTTCTCCTTCTCTTTATTGACTCGCTTGCCTTTTTAGTTCATTTATAGACTATCCACGTGTCGATGGTCTAGGTACGGGATATTCATGATTGAATGGCGGTAGTTTTTTATTACGTGAGAAAGTTAACCATTTCCATCTTGGTGTCGTTGGCTATATCTGAGAAGAGCTCCAGTTTCTAGATTAGTGGGTCCGTCGCACATTATCGGGGGAAGCGCATTCATCGAGGCCCTTGATTGGGGGGTTTATAAGATTTTTGAAGGTTTAGGTGCATCTTGATTTATCTTTTCTCTTTTCTTTTTTTTCATTCTTTTCTACACCTATATGAATAATGTAATTATTTTCACAAGTTAATATAAGATATGCATTTCTTTTTTGTTTGATTATCTTGGTTTACTGACTTACTCAACACGCACTTTAATTTTCTGTTGAGGTTTTCTATTGTAAAGATAAGATAAAAGGAAATAGATAAAAGGAAATCTCGAAGTTTGACTTTTCATCAGTAAAAGAAATCTTTATTTGGAAGTTATGTACAAAAGAGGAAAGTAAGGAATTTCCAAAATAAGGGGGGTTTTCAATCAGCATACCCCTTGTCCTTCCTACCGACATAAGGTTTAAGTCAAAATCACTTCCTTAGCTTTTATTTCACTTTTAGTGTACCTTTGGGTACTTTGGCATCATAAAGTCCGGTAGAATCTTGAATGGCTTGTCATTTATGGATCTTTGTGGTATAAAGGGTGCTTTTCAGGATGGTGGTCATCATCACATCTCATTTTATTTCCCTTATAACCTTTCTTCCTATTCAACAATGCCACTTCCCATGTTCGAGAATTTTTTAGCTTACCTCCAAGGATTAGAGGCCATGTGCGTGTACAATGTTAATTATGAAGCTTTCAGCTTGCATCATGTCTTCTTGTGGCATAATCATCATATAAACTAGAATTATCTGGAAGCACCGGTACATTTCTGGTAATTGGAAGACCACATCTTTCGATTTTTACTGGATTTTTTGCTATGCTAGGTGTCAACCCTAGTGTGGTGTTAGCTATGTTTGATTTTTTCCATTCTCCTCAGGCGCCGTTAGCAGGGTTTATCCATGTCTCTCCTTTAGTTGCTCGGCTGTTGGTGCATGTAGGGAACATCGTCATCCCGACGATAATGAGTTCCGTTTGCTAAAGGGATTTTTTTATAACGGTTTTGCCAGTGTTGTAGCCCTGATATTGATTACCAGGCTTCTGTTGGTGACATGATATCTGATGACTAACCCTAAGGTAGACATGATAGTGATATGGATGTCTTACTACTGTAGTCCGACTGCGATGATATTGGCTGAGATTCTGAATGGTCATGCATGGAAGGAGGGTTGGGCTGACTTCTTATAATGGAGAATGCCATGCTATTTATGTGGTAATCTGAAAGACTGCTCCTGGTGAATGCTCCTGAGTACATTATATCGGGTGTTCTTAACTTCTTTTATATGCTTTTCTTCAACTTCGGCCCGTCAACAGAGAATTGGTTAAACTAGCTTTTAGAGTATGGGCCTCAATGTTTTTGTTGGTCTGTGCCATGGTGGGGGAACTTGTATCCTATTTTGTAACTAGGTGATTACTGGTATGTGTGGCTGGTGGGACTTCATCAGACCTTTTTCTACTTCTATGGACGTTTTTTTGCCAATTAGGATGGGAGAAAATCATTCCTCCACGCATAACCAACTTCTTTCCTGTAGAGTACTTAACCGAGTCTTTGAGGATGATATTGGGGCCCTTATGGTATCACCGTCATCTATATTCCCGTCCGTCGCAATCTGTTGGGGAGGTTGGGTTCATATTAGGGGATTATCTGAAGTGGTTGTGGAAGAGAGTGGTTGAGATGACTTTAGCTAAGGGGATTAGGATGAGGTGGTTCGTAATGATTGAAACTTTGGAAGGAGGTCTCGTGGTTTCATCAAAACTTATAAATACCTATCGTCGCATGGAGCACATTTAAATCCATAACCAGGAGTGGGATTATTGGGGTCCTCCAGAGGAAATCAATGGCGATGAAATGGGTCTATCAGGTAGTTACAGGCAAGGCTTGGAGTATGAGACATTTATGTAGGTTTAGAGAGGTTTGTGGGAAGGTTGTGTTTGGTTTCGTAGGTATTTTGTTCTTTGTGAATCAATTAATTATGTTGCGCTTGAGTGTTAATAATTTATAGTGGTGTAGAGGAGTGGGCTATTTCAACATATTTTATTGTGTCTTTGATGAATTTTTTATTTGAACTATCTATACCGACAATCGAGGCATACATAATCTTTTTGTTCGTTTAAATGATGAGGGAGACCATCATTCTTAGAGGGAGAAAATAATAGCATTTTTTGAGAGAAAGGATTGTTCCCATGTGTATCTTATGGGCTACCTATGTAACTCTATGGAGTTTGAAAATTTGTGAGATTATTTTTGTTTTTTGAAAAGGGGTCTTTGAGAGGATCAAGTCCAACGTAGTTTTGAGTAGAGAGGAAAGAAGAGATAATTTTTTTATATAGAAAGTGGATGAGAAGGATCGTAGCGCGAAGAGAATTTAGACTATGGGTAATAGGTTTTGAGACGGTCCAAGTTGACAGGACACGCCATATTTTCTCTGTTGAGGTCTGTTATCATAGTGGCACCACCAAATAGGATTTTTTACAATATATGAGCCACTCCATTTGGGTTTGAACTTTCCTCTCAGATCCTATACGGGTTTTACAATTTCCCTAAGGGCAAGATCTCCTTCTTGGAGACCACAGTCGTTAACCTTTCTGTTGAATGATCGCGCAATGTGATGATGGTACCCTTATATGTAGTATAGGGATTTCAGTCTCTTTTTGTCTAGGATCGAGAGTTCATCGTAGTGTCTTTGATGCTAATCTTCTTCATTAAACATAATTTTGATCATAACTCGTAGAAAAAGTACTTCTAATTCGACAGGGATAACCTCTTCCATAATGTATACCAGAGAATAGGGAGTATCCCCAGTGGGTGTTATGATGGAGGTAAAATAGTCCTAGAGTGCATATGGGATCCGGTCGACCCAAGCTCTACAACTTTCAGTCATCTTACTGATGATGGTTATGATGCTTTTATTGGCGGCTTTGACAACGTCGTTGGTCTGCGGTCGATAAGGAGAGGATTTATGCCTTTGAATTTCATATTTTTTAACTAGTTTTGTGTCCTAAAATTTGAAATAAAGCCCATTTCCTGATACCAACTCATGGGGAACTCTGTAGAGGCACATGATGCTCTTTTTAAGAACTGTGTGACTTTCTTCACATTCATTACTGCTTATGACTCAGCTTCAATATGAAGTAGTCAATGGCGACCATGATGAATTAATGTCCATTTGAAGCTTTAGGAGTGACCTTCCCGATGATGTATATTCCCTAAATGTAGAAGGTCCAGGTGGATGTCATGTTGTACAACTCGCGCGGAGGCAAGTGCTGATGGTTGACAAAATGTTGGCATTTGAGGCATCTTCGAACATAAGCAGTACAGTCTTGAACTATAGTGGTGGAGTAGTAACCTTGATGAATGCTATTTTGGGCAAGCACGTTACCATTTATGTGCGGCCCATATTCCCCTCTATGGATTTTCTGCATCATGTCTTCGATTCGAGCCCCTGAAATACAGTGTAAGTGGGTTCCATCAAAGTTCATCTGAAAGAGTTTTTTTATCACGAATAATGTAATGAGCAGCCATCTTACAAATGGTTTCACGATCTTTCTTGTCAACGTCTCAGGGATACCTACCATATTTGAGGAGGCGTCAAATGTCATTATACCACAAACCTTCCATGCCCGGATCTTCTTTTTTGATGAGCTCAATGTGGTAGAAATGAGTGGGTTCATCTTGTTTCTGGACTAGAAAGGCGACCAATGTTATATCCGCAGGCATGTCGACTATAGAAGTTAAGGTTACCAATGCACCTCTAGGCTATTCCTAGAGTGGGGGAGGTAATAGAAGGTGACATCTTTTAACTGGGACGCGAGATCTTCTAGGTGAGCGTGGGAGGATAGGATATTCTCTTCTTTGACTTTCCATTTCCTGAGGATTTGTCCATAATGAGGGTCGAGTCTCCATAGATGTCCATGCATTTGATTCCTTTTTTTAGGCAATTTTGAGCCCTACAATACAAGCCTCATATTCTATTCTGTTGTTAGAGCAAGGTAAATTCAACTTAATGGCAATGGGAGTCTGAGAGTCATCGGGGGAGATCAGGAGTATCAAAATACTATACCCTTTCTTATTGTCAGCTTCGTCGAAGAACATCTTCCCCCTAAGGTCCTCGTGAAAGGTGAAGGGGATGTCCTCATTTGGGAATTCGGAGATCCAAACCTCAACTCCTTTCATGATATTATTGGAAAGGTAATTGGACATGGCTCTCCCTTTCATAGCTTTTTATGTGACATATATGATATCAAACTCAGTCAGTAACATCAGCCAGTGGGCCATACGACTAGATATAATGGGATTCTTTAACAAGTATTTCATGGGATTCATTTGGGTCACCTTCTTAATAGAAAATGCAAGCATGTATTGTCGAAGCTTCTGTGTGACCCAATCTAAGGAGACACATGCCTTCTCCAATATAGTGTAGTTTATCCCGTACCCGATTAGCTTTTGACTAGTGCAATAAATTGCTCTCTGCCTATGAGATTCCTCAAAGTATTGGGTAGCCCATACTACATTTCCCGTGAGATTCAAGTAAAGGAGGAGAGGGAGACCTTGCTATAGAGGCATGAGGACCATAGGTCGAGTGAGGTATCGTTTGATCAGATCGAAGGTTTCTTGGCATGCCACTTTCCAAATTTTGGTTGAATCTTTCAGAAGATGTTTGAAAATGGGCTCACAGATCAAGGTTAGTTGGTTGACGAACCGACTGATGTATTGTAGCTTACCCAGGAATCCACGCACTTCTTTATCCATCTGGGGCGGTGTCATCTCGAGTGTGGCTTTTAATTTGGCGGGGTTTGCCTCAATCCATTTTTCACTGATCATGAATCCAATAAGTTTACTTTTGGTGACACTGAAGACATATTTCTGCAGGTTGATTCGCATCTAAACTGTCGCAGTCGCTCGAAATTTTTTTCATGGTAGGAATGTGACCTTCCCGAGTCTTGGATTTCATGATCATGTTATCGACATAGATTTCAGCTTTCTTGTGTATAAGGTCATGTAAAATGATTATAATGGCTCTTTGGTAGGTAGCCCCTGCATTCTTAAGACCGAACGACATGACTATACAGTAAAAGGTTCCCCATGAGCTGATAAAAAGATCTTTTCTTGATGGTCAGGTTGCATTATAATCTGGTTATACTCGCTAAACCGTCGACAAATGACTTGAGAGAGTGACTCGCAATGTTATCTATGATTATGTAGATGTTAGGTAGAGGGTAATCGTCCTTCGAGGATACCTTATTCAGATCTCGATAGTCGACACACATGCGAACTTTCTCTCCTTACTTTGTCACGAGGATGATATTTGCAAGTCGCGTAGGGTACTCGACCCCACGAATGAATCCTATGTTTAACTATTCATCATATCATCTTTGACTTTGAGGGACAATTCTATTCGGAGCTTTCTTAGTTTCTGCTTTACGAGTTTGCTCTTTGTGAAGGTAAGGTTCTCATGCAGTGTTATCCCAAGGTTAATAGTGGCCATGTCGTCATAAGACCATGCAAAGATGTCCATAAACTCTTTCAAAATCACTTCAAATTGTGACCTCTCGTGATCGTTGAGGGTGGATCATATCCTAAACTCACGCATATGGCTACAAGAACCGAAATTAATAACAACAGTCTCATCGTCACTAGTTTGAATGCAATTACGTTGTTTATTTTTTTTCCTTATTGAGATCGGTTAAAAATTGTTCATTTACTAATTCATCTTCATCAAAAGTTTGATTAGAATCAAGAAAATTAATGTAAGGAACATCAAGATACTCAAAAAATATTTTTATTTCATTGAAAGAGTTTTCTAGAAATACAACAGTGAGGGCCTCATTAAAGGAATCCTCATTTACAATTACATCAAAAGCAGGAGAAAGAGAAGTACGCTCGGGCATCTCTGGGATAGAATGGATGAAAGGGTCTAGGTTGACTTGGGTAGGTTGAACGGGAATGTCATGCTAATTAAAGAAGGGTTCTTCAGTAGCGGTGATCTTCTCAGACGGGTCAGATAGCGCAGCTTCTTTGAGGATCATGCAAAGGTCCAGCCCAAGTGTGTGTAGGTCGAACGACTCATCGATATCACTATCCTCTAAATTTTTAATGTTTTTCATGGATTTGTCTGTTAGAGGCTCAACCTCATATGTCTGTCCTTTATCCCAGGCAACGTCATCCTCGAAGAAAATTTCTAACCCCAACTTCATCTTCCCGTGATCACGGTTATACTACGATTCAGGAAATTCGCAGAAGGGGAAATCCTCACCCTTTAATTCATCATTTGAGGTATCAAAATCATCACCCCACCTGGTGGCAATGATGTCATACTTTCAACAGTAGTCAACACATTCAATAACCTTAATGACTTAATCATATGGATTTTCCACTCAGCGAGGAAGTGATGGAATGAAGAGACTAGACACTTTTATATTTTCATGATCATATGTAACTCGGTGACATTGTCTATCTCTTTCTTCTAGAGGAACATATCTAACATGACCTATATGATGTCATTTATTCCGAATTCTTTCGCAGACACAATTCGTTCATTGAATTCTCGAGACCACCTCCGGGCTTCCACAAATAAATTGTTGAACTTCTGATAGTCAAAGGTCATTTCTAAGGGCAATTTTAGCCCGAGATCTGAAGTTTGTCTAGAACTGCGTGCATTTCCATGTTTTCTACTTCTGAACAGGTAAGAATAGCAATGTAGGCTCAGGTAAGTAGTGACAAAGCTTAATTAGCTGAGCCTATAGGATGCAGGAAAAATTATGGGCAGATTTTGAGGGTTTTTTATGAGATTATTGGCATTTGGGGTATTTCAACAGGCTTGATTCTGGTCGAGGGTTCAAATTCTGTATGTCCTTATAAAATGATGGAGTTTACCCTAGTTTTGTGTGATGGGAAAGAATTATTGGTGGTGTTGCGCTTGGAATTGGCTGGTGGGCGATGATACCCCTATCTCTGAGACTTGGATCAACTTCTTATGGTAAAAGTTTTGATTAGTGGTATGTCCAATAATATATTGGAAATAATATTGGGAGTCATGTTTAAAATTCCTGGGAAGGGTATCTGGTAATGTTCGGGGTTCCAACGGCTTAATGAGATTTCGAGCAAGCATGTCTTAATACACTTTTGACATAGGAGCATGGAGTTTAGTATACTCTTTTTTGGCAAGGTTGGGACAACTTTCATATGTCTAAGAAGCGCAAGGTTAGGATATATTATTGGCAGTTGACACTGAAGTGTCGGCCGGATTATCATACCTTCGCGATGCAAACTATCCAGTCAGCCTCTTTGGTTCAAATTATGTTTTTGACTAAAAACCCCTTCTTTAATATCAAAACTAGCCTTTTGAAGGGCTCTGAAGTGAGGGTAGTATTAACCTCCTATTAATACCCAAATATGAGGCAAGAAATGTTTCTTTACTATGCTCACTAATTTTTCTCCTGAAGGTTATTGGTCATGATAGCTTCTTTCCCTCTCCTTTTTTCGATGAAGTTACTAACTGATTCCCCTAAATTTAGTTTGAGTATCCCTAAGCCTCTACATGTGACTTTAAATTTGTCATACTTTTATTGTTCCATGAAATCTTTCTTCGTGTCCTCCCAACTGTAGATTTCGGATTCTTCAAGAGATATGAACCACCAGATACACCTTCCTTGAGGGTTTACTCGAATATCTGTGCGATGATAGATAGGTATGTGCATAATTGGAGGGTCGCTGCCTTCAAACTTTTTAATGATCGACATTTTAAATTTCTCTATTAATCCGGCCTTAGGATAGGGAGACATGTCGATGAAATTCATGTAGTTCCCTGAAATATTGACCTGGTCGAATTTCTTTCATAGAATTCTAAGTTCCTCCTTGATCTTGTTGATTTCATCTTCTTTGGATCAACAGGCACTAGTGGATTAGCCCTTGGCTGGGTAAGATTCATACTGGTAGCTGAGTTAGCGATGGCCCATTGGAAGGGGGGCACATTGGGCATGTTGATACTCTTCTGAAACCCAAACTGGTTGGGGAGAAGGTGGACTAATGGCACTAGGAAAGATGATTTTAGGATTAGGAGCCTCAGGATTCTAAATATGATGTCGTTGCATTTCCTGGACTTATAATTGGAGGTTGTCAATCTTAGCACTGAGCTGGGAAAGAATGGTCATCAAATCTAGATGGGAATTCACAGTCTGGTCAATTTTCACTAAACCAAAAATAGTACATTGTCACACCTTAGTATTAAAAATCTGGCACAGTTTAAAACTGTGCCAAATTCTGGCACGGTCTAATGACAATATGGCACACTTTAAAACCGTGCCAAAATTTGGCACTGTTTAAAAGTGTGACAAAACTGAACACACTTGACTAAAATACAAATACCTTGAAAAAAGTACTAAAACTCAACTCACTCTTCATTTTGAAGCCATACCCCCATTCCCCGCTCTTTCTCTAACCCATCCTCCGCTCTTTCTCCACCAAAATTAACTTTGTCTATATCTTTCAAGATTAGGTCAATGGGATATATCTCTCTCTCTTTCTCTCTCTCTCTCTCTCTCTATATATATATATATATACCTTTGCTTAAGTTGTTAAGAACTACTTGAGATATTTTTTACGGAGAAGGTCCGATGAGGAGAAAACGATGACGACTTGTCTGGTAATCCCTCATCTTTCTCACGCTACATCTCTCTATAGCATATCCTTCCTTTCTCTAAAAATTAAGGTTTTGTTACAATACCCAAATCGATATTCCACATGTTCAATAGATTGTAAATTTGTAATGGGTCGTATACCCAAATCGATATTCCAGAAATTAGGGTTTAAAGATTTATTTTATTTTTTAAAATTTGTTTGTATTGAATATATATACATGTATATATTTATTTGTAGAGATGGAAAGGGAGTTGGTTGAGCTATTTGAGTCAGTGAAAAAGTGGCGAATGCCTCCGCCGTTTAAGGAGGGCACCTGAGGAAGATCGATTTCTTGATTCACTTGAGGAATACCGATGTTTTGGTGCCCATATAGGTAATTTTGGTCTATTAATTTTTTCTTTTTTATTTTATTATTACTTTTATGAGTCCTTATTTGTGTATTCTATTTGCATGATTTGTAATTGGAACTTTGGAATCATTTAATTTTCATAAATTTAGTCAGGTAACATATGGGTTATGTGGTGAAAATAGTTATTTAGCCTCCTATTACTACGGTCACAAGAGTAAAACTGACTATAATGATGACCTGATTTTTCTTTTGGATCTTGACGCCAAAGATAAAAAAGATAAGATGTTGCGTCCAATATCAAGATAAATTTTGCGTCCAATATCAAGAATTATGTATGCTTCTCATCTGATTCTGAGTTGAAAAATTGTTACGTGGAATGACAAAAGTATTGCATTCATGCTAATAACGTGTGAAGAGAAAAAATGCACAGTGAGAATTTTAGAGAGAGGAAGAGTTCTCATTAGTTGGTGTGTTACAAATGGGGGCCACCCATTATTTATAGTACAAATTAGTAGAGTCCTAATAAGAGTAGACATACACTTAAATAAGATAAATACAATATTTATAACACCCACGAATTTGTTTTGTGAAAGATTTTTTAAAGATTACTTTAGCTAAGTCAAGAGGGATATTTCAAAAGATTTGGCACGTGGGTTTTTCTAGAGAAATATTCTCATTTTGATTCCTTAATTCAAGCTTCGGGATTTCAATTTTGTTTTTAGCTCTGAGTTTTGAGTGAGTCGGGTTAGTGGGTTTCGGTTTGAGGTTTGACAGGGGCTGCCAAGGATCGGTTTAACTTTTTGGAATATGACAGTCAAAAAATTCCCATTTTCCACGTTCCAATGAGCGTGGACCATAGATAGCTTTTAATATATTTTATGTAATAAGATTAAAAGAATAGAGATAGCTACAAATCAAATCGATTAATGTGTGTATCTGCGTGTGTAACAGCGGACTATTTAAATATGTTTTTCTATTTATAAACTGAGTTTGGAAAGTGTGGGGAATTTTATATATATTGTACAAGATTTAGGAGAAATTTGGACCAGTAGTAAGAAAGGTCTAATGAACACTATGGTCCACCTTGATCGTGCTTTGGACAATCCATAATTAAGGATCCTCCACTCAGAGGTGGTTGTGAATAATCTCTCAAAGACATTTTTAGATCAACGTTTTATTGTTATTTGCACTGATGGTAATTTTTTTCCTGCTCCCAATCAGTCTAGACCTTTTTGTTTGCTTGATTGTTTGGTTTAATCACCCAGATATAAATAAAATTCTTACTAATAATTGAAATACCGACATCGGTCTTATAGATAACCTCCACAAATATTGTTAAACAAAATAGAATTTGTAGGAATTAAATTAAATCGGTTAATTTTATTAATTAAGTTACGAATAAATTAATTAATTAATTATTCTTTCTGTTATGTGAAATTGACTTTGCATGATAAGTAATTGCGGTAGAAAATTATTTCATGTGCATTAGGTAATTGATATATGATGTGCGACAACAACTGATTTATGCCTTGAAATTTATGCTTTCTTTGTAATAAGAGTGGTATATGAAAATTCTTTATGTAATAAGGTTTATTAATTAAATACCTTATTTACAAGGGATTGGTTCATTTTAATCAGGAGGGTCTATTGCTTTGCGCACTTCAAACGACGAGGTTAAGCACATACACTCTTACCCATAATAAGAAGTTATATGTTGTTGTATTGTTGACTACTCGTATCTGTTGTGTGTTGCTGCTGTGAAGATCTGTTGTTTAGTAGGGTAACAGAATACACCCAAACTGAGGATTGAATTTGGCATGAATACTTGTTCTATGTGGCAGCTTCCAAAGAAAAATTGATAGTGTGTGTCTTAAATGAGCTCCACATTCCATATGTGTACCTTTGTTTAGTGATATAGTATATTCGTCATCTTTAAATACTATGCGAGTCTCTTAAATGAGCTCCACATGCCATATGTGTACCTCGTATCTGCCAGATGAAGCCGGTTAAGATCATTATAGACATTTTTTACTGCTGACAGCAGAACCTCCCAGAGTTCCTGATCGGTATTCTCGAGAATCTCATTTCCCATGGCAATCCCGCGGATGAGGGCCCCAGAAACGAATGGCTCCACATTTTCTTTCACCCAATTCATGGCCCGATCCTGGCTCACACTTATGTCATTCAGAAACTCATTACCGAGTCCAATTATTATTTTCGGACCCTTTGAAAGCCTAAAGAACTTCGTGATCCTCATCATAGATTCTAATTTTTTAATCTTAGCTTCCTTGAGAAGAGGTACCACACTATCGAGTGGTTGGAGATTATCATCTATCCTTCTATAATTTAGTCCATATGTTCCCGTAAATGCACGCACAACTGCAACTGTAAAAAACAACAGAAAAATAGCTCTACTAATCATAGTTTCACCATATACATTTGACTCATATATATACACTCTCCTAGGACAATGGTGGACAATGGTGGGCATTGCTACATATATATACTCTTCTATTTGTTAACCTTTGCATTATGATTGGTTTTCTTTCCATACTAGTTTTTGATCAAAAGAGTTCACATTTGGTATCTTCTTTAGTCATATTACTTTGTGGAATTACTTTAGGGTAATATGTTAATGTAATTAATATTGTCTAGCAATAAGGCTAAAATAGATATTCGAAATACCGCAAAACAAATGGATACAAATATATGATTGTCGTAGACATTCATTTATGACATTCAATCTATGTCTGTAGCCATTGATGATCATAGTTCCCGATGTACAAGATGTTTACACTCCTCTCCAAACTGATATTATTGTTCAGCTTTCTGAGGTTAGCCCTGCAGTATTTTTCATTTTTAGTCATTTGGGGATTTGTTCTTTCAAGTGATTACAACTGCAATCTATAGTTTTCTTGAGGTTTCAGTGCCGTCAAGATCCAGAGCTATTGCTAAGAAACATCCCAACCGTGTTTCAGGATAATAGAACTGGTGATTCAGCTTTTGGTGCGGAGATCAGGTATGATTTGTATATACCATTACTTCATTACAAATGAGTTGATGTTGATTATCTTCGTCATTCACTGAATCTGCAATTTAAACAATAGCATGCTCCTTAACTTGATTGACATTCTTTGTTTGGGGTTTTAAAATCTCGAGAATAGAATGTTGGTTGTACTCCGGAGAAGTGTGATTGGGAGCACAGACATTTTTGGCTGGATAAGAAAACACTGATGTCATATAGTTACAAGACTGTCTTTGGCCTAGAAGAATGGTGCCCGACTTGCCTTTTCTTGGTCGGTTCGAATTCGGACCAGTTTATATATATATATATATATATATATATATATATATATATATATAGCAGACAGTCCAAGATTGAGCCTTTGATCTCTCTCACTCACCTAAGCTTCTACTTACTAATCATTAGAAGTTAGTCTATTAGATTGAATTTTATATACTCGCCAATTTCTTTGGTTGTTTTGTTTTGTATGACCAGTCAATGTCTTAAAGCTGGCTAGGCATGATCCAATATATGGAATTCATAAGTTTGTCCTCCAATCATTATATTTAACTTTTTTCTTAATTATATTGACTGAAGAAAATATCTTGATGGCCATCTTAATGTAATACTACAAATTCTGAATTTAAATCTTTAAACTATATTTACCCTTCTGGGTCTCATCTCAGTTGAAATTTTAGCTTTTTGTGATAGAAGATGGAGCATTTTCAGTCAAAACAACAACATACCTTACTATGTTCTCATCTCTGATTCGGGCAGACACGTCTTTCTCTTACCACATGTAACAATATCAATCCGTTTAGGTTAAATTCGATTGTTACTTCACTTCCCTTGATGTTTTTATGGGAGTATAGGCCCTACCCCATTATGAGAAGCTATTTTAGTGTAACACCAATATTTTGGTTATTTATTGAGATTGCTCCAAGTTTTCCTTAATAATTTGAGTCATAAGTTGTTTCTCCTTCATGAATTCTTTCACAATAACTACTGTATTATCAATGGTTATGGGTATAACCCACTAAGGTGGAACATAACCATATAAATCTTAAAATGGGGGAAACTTTAGGCTAGAATGATGACTGGAGTTGTACCACCACTCAGCTAGGTTGAGCAACTTGTTCCAATTGGTAGGTCTGCAACTTATCAAACACCTTAAGTAGTTTGCCATGCACTGATTCACCTTATTTTGTTTGGCCATCAAATTGGGGACATGAGGCTATACTTAGGTTCAATTGTGTCCCCAATAATATAAAAAGCTCAGATAAAAAATCACTAGTGAAATATTATATCTGTCAAATATAATTTTCTTGGGAAGGCCATATAATTATACGTCTGATCTAAAAATAACTTAGTAATTTCAACAGTTGAGAAAGGGTGTTTGCAAGCTATAAAATGGGCATATTTTGTGAATCTGTCTACCACTATGAGATGACATTCTTCCTTTCAAGTATAGGTAACCCCTCTATAAAATCCATGCCTAATTGTGCCCAAGTTTGATTAGCAACTGGTAAGGGCTGTAGCAGACCATGACTGAGAATATGTTCTAACTTATTCTACTGGAAAACATCACACTCCATCATAAATGTTTCCACGTCTCTCTTTAGACCTTGACAATAAAACTATATTTTAGCCCTCTTGTAGGTGTCTTCAATACTTGAATGACCCCCATATTTGAGTTGTGAATGGCCTCTAATATTTTCTATCTCAGTTGGTGTCCCTATCTCATTACCAATCTGCTTTTTTTTTAGCATTCCTTTATCGAGAATGAAGTCATGGGAGGTTCGGGGGTTGATTAATAACTATTTTAAAGTTTCAGATAGATGGACATCATCATCGTAACTTTGAATAACTTCTTGGATCCATACATGTTGAACCTCAGTAATGTCATGGAGTTGGGAATGTTCCTCTTCTCTTCTTGATAAAGCATCTGCAACCCTATTTTCCACTCCCTTTTTGTATTAAATTTGATAATCTAGCCCTAGCATTTTTGTGAGCCATTTTTGGTGTATAGGTGAAGTCACTCTTTGTTCCATGAAAAATTTTAGACTTTCGTGATCAGTGCATATAACAAAGTGATGCCCCAACAAGTAGTTCTTCAATAACCAACATAATGGCCATCATTTCTTTCTCATATAGTGAAAGTCCAAAGGCCTTTGGACATAAGTGTTTTCTTATTAAAGCAATACGTTATCCTCTTTGCATCAAGCTTCTCCCACTCCTTTACTACTAGCATCAGTCTCAATAATGAATGCTTCTTTAAAATTAGACAGTGCAAGGACTTGAGTTATGATTAGAGCTTCATTAAACTGTTAAAAGGCTACCTCAACTGCATCATCCCATTTAAAATCTCCTCTATACTGGTGTCCAAATTGTGAAGTTCGTTCAAAAAAAATTCATTGTGAAGTTCGTTCAATGTATTTTGGGAGGATTCCAATTTCTTAGCTCCTGAAGATAGCCTGATGGCTTCTAGGGCAGGAATATTTTTTTTCCCCGTTTCAAATTTCTTTTGCCATCTAAAGCCACGCCACCTAGAAAATTTTGAAACTTTATTAAGATGTGTTGAACCTTTAGTATCACGATGTACAATACAAGAGGATTTCACACCAAATGCATTGGCATGATTCATGCAAGGATGAATATAACTAGAACCTGGAACGACCAATGAAATAATTGACATGGAAAGCAACCAATTCTTCAAAAGTGGGCTACTAGGACCCCTAAGAATAATCTGGACGGGTTTTTAATTTTTCAATAGATATCTGGTTTTGATCCGATTCCAAACATTTCCTGACCACTTCCAAACATTTTCAGATTCGATTCGAAACATTTCCCGACTATTCACATGAGCCATTTTCATAACAAGTGATTTTGATTAGAATTTTATTTTGAACAAGGTACTTTATTGAAAAAAATTGTCCGTATGATTGCGACATTTGGTCTAGCCTACAATACAACCCATCCCTTAATTTTAAGCCTCCCTCAACTACATGCTGCTTCCCAGCTCCAGTTGCAGCCCTCCTCCGCTGCTGCCCAACTCTGATGTTGCCCTCCTCAACTACCACTCTCTCACATGCACATGTAATATTTCCCACCCTTTTACTCTATTTTTTATTTTCCTATTCAGTTATTTTGTTATGTTGTTTTAGTTTTTGGTTGATATGGTTACACCAATTTCTTCTTCATATTTGTTTACAGACTTTTTGTAGTGTTGTAACAAAGAACTCCTAGACAGATTAAAAAGAAATATGTAAGATTAAAAATATATATGTAATGTTTATTTAAATAAGAATTGGTTGTAGGATGTTTTTGAATTTAGAAATTCCGTGCTGCTACTCTATTATACATCAGTGGTGAGCTAAATCCTATAATATAATTTTTAATAGGCATCCAATATTGGATAACTAACTCACTGTACTATTTTTGCTTGAGACTAATAAGAAAATATTTTATTTTTTTCTTTATACAAAGACTTAGAAGACCTATATGGTTAGTGTGTAAGGATTATATAACCTTGGAAAGAGTCTTTATTCGTAACTGGTTTAGTGGCACGAAGACGAAAATGGTCTATTAATGAGTAAGTGCTATATCTAGAGTATTTTTGTCAATGGCATTCATAAATCACAAATATTATTCAAAGTTTTGTAATATATTTAGTTTTGTTTTCTTTGAATCATTGTCACTTTTCATTAGAGTTTGGTAGCATAGTTTCATGTAAGTATTATGCTAAAAGTTTTACTTAAATTCCAAATGTTAGAATGAGTACAAATATAACTGTTCTTTAAAATCAATTATTGCTTTTAATCAGGTGTTATTTGACTTTTTTTTTTGTTCAACTTTTAAATAGGGAATCTTATTTGAAATATGAGAATAATCAATAAGTAAGTACAGTTGTCAGTGTTGTTTTATTGTTGCCCACCACACTATACTTTGAGCTGTCAATGTTAATATAAGATATTCTTAGTTGGTTTATTAGTGATTTACCAGGTACATATCTAGTGTAAACGTAAGTAATTTCCTTTTAATATAAAACTCAATAGATGATGCGGAAGCGTTGAGAGAAGATGGTTCAACAATTAAACAAAACAAATTTTAGTTTAATAAAACACAATTAAACTGATTCATTAATCCAAGCCCTAGAATTTGCCTTAGTCATATTAATCAATATTAGTAAATTAGGCGAAACCAAATTTTAGCAAGTGACTTGAATTAAGTAAACATTACCCAACATTTAATATAAGTCCCAATTAAATTGAGTGTGATAAATTAAACCGAATTTTATCTTGAATTTATTCTAAGCATGCGTTCTAAATTATGAAGCAAGATAAAATAAACAATATCACACTACGCCGCGATGTACGAGGAAAAACCGAAGATGAAAAAAACCTCGGACGGCCCTAGCCACAAGTCCACTAGATACGGAATTACAATTACAAGACAGATAGACTTACAACGACTGACTCGATCCCTCTCAAGCCTCGACGCTTCTTCTCGTAGACACCTCTTCCTAGCGGACAACCTCGGAACACCATCGCGGTCTCGAAATCCACTGATAGGACTTTATATGGTCACCGTCACCCTAGCAAGGAGCCTTTCTCCAAGTGGGTATAATCACAACAAAAAGTCTTCTTCTTTGATGGATGTAGAAGCAAACCAAAACTTCTCTTCTTGAATTCGGTAGAGATAAACCGGTGCCAAAACTCCACACAATTGATAAGAATATATGAACTCGGAATAACTCAATTGGGTGTACGACACTAGAGTGATAAAATATTTTCTCTAAAAATCTCACTCAAAACATGAACATTTTCCTAAAACAAATTTGCTCTCAAATTCTCTCTAAGAGATGGAAATGGTATGGAAAAGTTAATTTGGAAAATGTCATTCCCGCACATTATTAAGTCTGAAAAAGTTGGTTAAAAAACAAGTGGGGAAGCGGGTGAAAAACTGCCAAAAACTGTTCCCGCCTGACAGCTCGTTCGAACGACATTTCGTTCGAACGAAGTCTCGTTCGAACGAGACTTCTAACGATGCTCCAGTATGGACTCGTTAGAAGCTCGTTGGAAATCTCGTTAGAACGACAATCTCGTTCGAACGACATTTCTAACAACAGTGGGAACTCGTTGGCAGGTTCGTTCGAACGACATCTGGTTCGAACGAAAAAACTCGTTCAAACGACATATCTAACGAACGACCAGAAAGATTGTAAAATTCGATTTTGGCCCAGAAAACTTTGTGAACTTATTTTTAAAGTTTTATATAATTTCTTTCTTAAAACAAAACGCAGTTTATTTTAATCCTAACACCCAATAAACTTTGTTCCAAGCTCCTATATATATATAATTGCATTCATACCTTGGGAGCATGGAACTATGATTGATGACGTAGAAACGAGGCACACAAACCGGAATTTTGATGAAGCTTTATACTCTTTGCCGCTACGTCTTCAACAAACACTTCATAGGCTTGAGAATATTACAATTAAATACTATCCTATGAATAAATATTTTTGTCTGGAATTGAGCCAAAACTATATATGGACTCAATTGGAAATTTGTGTCCTTACAAATCTCCCCCTTTGGCTATTCCGGGACAAAAACCAAACAAAAAATCCTAAAGGGCCGTCAAGCTCACTAGACTCAAAACATAACCCACCCAAACTTGACTCAACCCAAGGATCAAACGCTTTGCCATTGACAGATGCCGCTTTAGAAGAATTCCTGCACACTTAAGCAAACTCATCAAATGCATAGGGAATATCAAAGTATTAAATGCAATTAATTAATTACTCCGCCTAAATTAATTCTCCCCTTTATCAAACACATGACCTACTTAGAAAGACGTCTCCCCCTAAGATAAATCTACCCCAAACTAAGATACGATAATAATAGGATTATATACCATTTCTCCCCCTATCATCATTCTCCCCCTTTTTGTTCAGGAATAGGCAAAGGATAAAGAACGAATAAACATAAAAGCATGTTGAAGCTTAAAGTGTTAAGACATGAAAGCATATGGGCAATAAAAGTATAGGCAAAGACAAAACAAATATCATATATATATAAACTAGAAATATATCAATGAAGCACTTGCATATATATATAGATATAAACACACACATGACACAAAATACAGTAAGTTTGCACACTCGTATGGCAAAAATGTGTCATATGGAAACGGAAGTGTAGGGGTGTGAACTAGTAACAATTAAATTTAGACCCAAACACTTAAGAAACATTCACGGAGTTCTCATTTGATTGCAAACTTTATCACATTTAAATATACCCGCATGTGACAATATAAAGATTGAACTCAATGAACAAACATACACAATGCATACAAGCCTAGCTTGATGATGATTCTACAAACCAAATAGAGTCATGACATTAAAGACAACTAGGATAAACGGACATTGTGCAAACCGTTGATATACCATCCAATTCTCCCTCAATAAGCGTATATATTCTTTTACTTTTGAATGAATATATCAAACAAACATAGGCCTTGGCAATTGTTTTCTTTTTAATGCCAAATATTCTATTTTTAGGCCTTTGGATCACGTATTTCTTTTAGATCCAAGAAACGGTGGCTTACTATCGCAAAGGATCACTTAGTCCTTTCGGAGCCCTTCCCCGTGCATATTTATTTATCATGTTTTCATTTTCACACAAATCTCACATGCAACGAATTTTGACATGCACTAGTCCTCCTAGGTCATAGATATGTAGATGACTAGATTGGTAGGAGAACACCTCAAACAGCTCAAATATAACATGTGACATTAAGATTTCAAAAGAGCTCGTGCATGTGTGAAATAGAGGCATATAGAAATAGAATCCATTTAAACAATACAAAATCCAACTACTCCATATAAAACATGGTAAAGAACATTTTAAGGATTGAAAATCTAAACTAAAAGTTCTAGCCACATGGGAGCGTAAACGATCGGATTCAAACACAAATATATGCCACTTAAAGTGTGTCAAACTAAAATACACACAAAATAAAATCTTTTTGAGTTTTTAACATATTTAATCAAAAGTAAATATTTACTCAAAGGGACAAGCAAAAATCATTTGTATTTTTCATTAAGCTTAAATGAGATAAATAAAACACAAGTGATAAACAGTATTCTTTTTATATTTTTCAATTAATTCAAACACAAAATATAATACAAAAAGATAAACAACTCATAATTTCTAGCATGTGATATCAAATAAAGCAATGACTAGAAAATTGACTAAACAAGCATACATTTAGCATGTGAATATAGCATAAAGTACAAACGCTAAAGTATGCAAACACTAACACATTCATCCTTTAGATTTAGAAAGGGAGGAAGCATGTGAAAGTAAATGAGAATCAACAACCCTATTTTGTAAGGCAACCAAGTCGGATTTCCTAACCCAAATTAATGAGGAATGACTATCTTGGGGTGTATGAACGTTAACTACCGTGGTTACTTTACTATGGGGTTTTCTAGGAATTCGTTTAAGATCTAAAAAAAATTTCCTAAGATGACCTTGTCGACCACAATGTGTACAAGTGAGAACATGTCGAAAAGATTTACTTAAGGAGTGATCTTTAAATGTATTCCTAGTTGATTCTCCTAAAACATTAGTTTGGGCATTATGAGTAAATTCATTACAAGGATTGAAGCCTAAACCACAAGTGTCATTTTTAATTTGGACCGTTCCTAACATTTTATCTAGTTTTTCTGAACGACATTCCAAATTAAATTTGACATTACTAGAATCTTTTAATTTATTTTCCAATTCTACAATGTTAGATTCTAGTAAAACATTTCGCTCTTCAAAAGTAAGAAGCTCCTTTTTCAAGGATTCCATTAAACCCCTAAGGCTATCTCTTTCGCCTTCTACATAACCAAGCTTCTCTTGAAGAGTCCTCACATGTGTCCTAAGGTCTTCTATTAAAACACTTTCATCAATGACCTTGACACTTTCTCTTAAACTAGCTTCTAACTTCAAATTAGTTCTTTTCAATTTAATAGATTCTTTATAAAGTTCTTGAAAAGAATTTTGAAGTTCACTCACATTAACCTCTTCTTCATTTTCACTCTCACTTTCTTCTTCACTCTGACTATCATCAAAAACAAGAGAATCATGTACAATGACCTTGGAAGTGGCCTGTGCTATCGTTTCATCAATCGATGAGTTTTCACTATCACTCACATGACTAGCCATAAAAGCCACAAAATTTTTCTTAGTGGGGGAATCGGGCTTTTCTTCCTTATCACTATCACTAAGGGTTGCATTATATGAAATGGGTCGCTTACCATCTTTCCTTAGTTTAGTGGGGCACTCATAAGCCCTATGGCCATAACCTTCACAACCAAAACACTTATCAGACTCGTCCCTATCTAAATTGTCATTGCTAGGTTTAGGGATCTTCTCGGCTTTAGAAATCTTCTCGCTTTTATCATGTTTAGAAGTATCAAATTTTTTAAAATCATTTTTAAATTTATCTTTGTTAATTTTAAGAAATTTTCTAAATTTACGAGCAAACAAAGCCATGTCTTCCGAGTCACTTTCACTATCGCTCTCTACTACTTGTTTGACCTCTTTTCGGGCCTTTAAAGCAACACCCTTTTCAATTTTCTTTTCAGTTTTAGAGGGAAACATATCTAGTTCATAGGTTTGTAAATCACCTACAAGCTCTTCTAATTTCATAGAGGCTAAAGTGGGTAAAGAATTTAAAACGGTCACTTTAGGAATAAATCTATCGGGTAGGGACCTTAAAATTTTCTTTACAACACGGTTGTCAGGTATTTTCTCTCCCAAGTTAAAAGATGAATTAACAATATCAGAGAGTCTAGCATAAAATTTATCAAAAGTTTCTTTTTCATCCATTTTGATAGTTTCAAATTGAGTGGTGAGGTTTTGGAGTTTTGAAGCTTTAACTACACTAGTTCCTTCATGAGTTAATTGTAAAATATCCCAAGCTTCTTTAGCGGTTTCACACGTCATAATACATCGGAATTCATCCGGTGCGACAGCGCTAAATAAGGCATTTAAACCTCGGGAATTAAAGTTAGCAAATTTAAGCTCATTTTCAGTCCATCTATCGGCGGGTTTGATAACACGTTCATTTTCAACTAAGTAAGTTGGTGGGGAGTACCCGGTAACAACAGACATCCAAACTCTCTCGTCGATAGATTTTAGTGCCGATCTCATTCGCGCTTTCCAATACGCGTAGTTTGAACCATCGAAAATAGGAAATTTTGAAAATGGGGAAAAATCCATTTTAGCCAAAAATTATTTCAAAAGATCGTTAACGAAATAATTTATCGCTTTGGCTCTGATACCAATTTGTTAAACGTGAATAATTTCCTTTTTAGGTAAATGCGGAAGCGTTAGTAAGATGATGGTTCAATAAAATTAATCAATACATATATCCACTTAAACCGATTAATGTAATCCGAGTCCTAGAATTTGCCTAAGTCATATTAATCAATATTAGTAAATTAGGCGAAACCAAATTTTAGCAAGTGACTTGAATTAAGTAAACATTACCCAACATTTAATATAAGTCCCAATTAAATTGAGTGTGATAAATTAAACCGAATTTTATCTTGAATTTATTCTAAGCATGCGTTCTAAATTATGAAGCAAGATAAAATAAACAATATCACACTACGCCGCGATGTACGAGGAAAAACCCAAGACTGGAAAAAACCTCGGACGGCCCTAGCCACAAGTCCACTAGATACGGAATTACAATTACAAGACAGATAGACTTACAACGACTGACTCGATCCCTCTCAAGCCTCGACGCTTCTTCTCGTAGACACCTCTTCCTAGCGGACAACCTCGGAACACCACCGCGGTCTCGAAATCCACCGATAGGACTTTATATGGTCACCGTCACCCTAGCAAGGAGCCTTTCTCCAAGTGGGTAGAATCACAACAAAATGTCTTCTTCTTTGATGGATGTAGAAGCAAACCAAAACTTCTCTTCTTGAATTCGGTAGAGATAAACCGGTGCCAAAACTCCACACAATTGATAAGTAT
Source organism: Sambucus nigra (assembly GCA_949130495.1). Taxonomy (NCBI): domain Eukaryota; kingdom Viridiplantae; phylum Streptophyta; class Magnoliopsida; order Dipsacales; family Adoxaceae; genus Sambucus; species Sambucus nigra. Next base: position 350,499,563 of record OX422214.1, read on the forward strand.
ATATGAACTCGGAATAACTCAATTGGGTGTACAACACTAGAGTGATAAAATATTTTCTCTAAAAATCTCACTCAAAACATGAACATTTTCCTAAAACAAATTTTCTCTCAAACTCTCTCTAAGAGATGGAAATGGTATGGAAAAGTTAATTTGGAAAATGTCATTCCCGCACATTATTAAGTCTGAAAAAGTTGGTTAAAAAACAAGTGGGGAAGTGGGTGAAAAACTGCCAAAAACTGTTCCCGCCTGACAGCTCGTTCGAACGACATTTCGTTCGAACGAAGTCTCGTTCGAACGAGACTTCTAACGATGCTCTAGTATGGACTCGTTAGAAGCTCGTTGGAAATCTCGTTAGAACGATAATCTCGTTCGAACGACATTTCTAACGACAGTGGGAACTCGTTGGCAGGTTCGTTCGAACGACATCTGGTTCGAACGAAAAAACTCGTTCGAACGACATATCTAACGAACGACCAAAAAGATTGTAAAATTCGATTTTGGCCCAGAAAACTTTGTGAACTTATTTTTAAAGTTTTATATAATTTCTTTCTTAAAACAAAACGCAGTTTATTTTAATCCTAACACCCAATAAACTTTGTTCCAAGCTCCTATATATATATAATTGCATTCATACCTTGGGAGCATGGAACTATGATTGATGATGTAGAAACGAGGCACACAAACTGGCATTTTGATGAAGCTTTATACTCTTTTCCGCTACGTCTTCAACAAACACTTCATAGGCTTGAGAATATTACAATTAAATACTATCCTATGAATAAATGTTTTTGTCCGGAATTGAGCCAAAACTATATATGGACTCAATTGGAAATTTGTTTCCTTACATCTAGTACTCCTTATTCTCTTTGTCCCTGGTACATATATATATATATACACATACACACACACACACACACTAGGGTATGCCCGTGCCTGAAGGCACGATGATATTCGGGAAAGTTAACATAATAACAACAAAATAATGGTTGACATGATTTAATTATAGGACTATCCACTTGTTTAAGTTATAAAAAATATAATTCAATAACCAAATAAATAGTCACTCATGTACCTTGTATAAACGAAATAAAATAGTCACTCGAGTTGAAGTTCCTCATAATCAAATCTACCAGGTAACTTGCTAGGTCAAGAATCGTCGTGTAATGAACTCCTATGGCCACTTTAAAAAAATCATTACACCCCCATGATATTAACTCCCCATTTTTTTTGTTTAAAAAACTTAACAGGACTATATTTAAAAATAATAATAAGATTTCCAAAGAGTTTTATTCAGAAAAGAGTTATTTTTAAATTTTAAAGAGTATTTTACTTTTATAAAATAGTTTTTATTTTTTTATAATAAAGGTAGTAAAATAGTGACCCTAAATACAAAAGGCAAAGTATTATAGAGAGGGGTCTGTATTTATAATAAAGAGAACATAGATAATGAATGGAAGGATAAGGTGAAGTAAACATATTTTAAATGAGGCGAATAAAAACATTTTGTTTATACTTTCCCATGCACACAAAAAATTATGTTTTTTTCATACATTTGTAATGAGGACGCGTTAAAGAAAATGAAAGTTTCTTTAAAGACAAGTGGATAATAAGCATTCAACAACTTACAGTATCATTTACACAAAGTAATGTAGCATTAGACCAATAAGAAGTTAATATCATACAACACAGAATTGAAATTTTAACTTAGAGATTCTATAATAAATTGCTACTATTCTTTCCTGCATTTGCATCACCAACATTTTCTACTCTTCAAATTGCATCCAAGACTGGGATCTGCTGTGAGCTGATAAGTAGTGCTAGGACCAGTTTCTTTGCTGGCCGCTTACACATATTCTCGGGTCCCGACCAGCTAGCAGTTCTGGCCCCACTCGCGATCGGACGTACCCAGATTGAAAGCAATGCGGTCGAGGACCTATGGGGTTGTGGTCACAATGCAGGACAGTTGTATCTGTTGAATCATGTGCATCTGTGATATAGTATCGTATCATGGTATGGCAACAATTATGTGCATCTGTGAATCATGTGCATCTGTGAAACGTATGCACGGTGTATAGTATCATAGGAGGGACAATAATTTAATATTTATTATAGAATTTACCTCTACTGTTCCACACTATGCTTCTCTGATATAGCAGTTTACTGTTATGGCAACAATATTGCAATAAAAGTTGTTGTGATAATATGGGCAATAGTTTCCATCAATTTAGAAAAGCTAATGTTTTATACCACACTTTTTAAAATTCATATGGTGAAAATTAATCGTGTCATGGTTAAATGATGGTTAAAATAAGTACGGAATGAAAGCTATGTTACTTCTAAGTGACGTGCGTATAAATATACCGAAAAGACAGAGTGGGGCATGAAAACTTTCCAAAATTTTAATCTAAAAGAAAAAAGATTTTCAAACCAAAATCAAGGCTTGAAGAAATAACAATGCGATAAGTGAGACAATTATAAATTTTAAAAAGAAAATAACATATTTTACATGGAGACAAATGAAAGAACATAACATTATAAACATCTTTTTTTTCATCACCATGCAACTAAAATAGCAGTCACATTTGCAAAACAAAGTTGCAATTTTGTGTATTGGACAGTTCTAAAAATCTTTAAACAGTAAAAGTGAGGCGTATAGTCACTTTTCTTCTTAAATTTGAAAAGAAAGTAGGCTCATTATTCTAAAGTAACATAAAATATTGGTGGGGGTAAGATTGGGTATGCTTGTGAGCATGTTGGTAGAAGGGCTGCAGAATATCAGGTCCCGCTGCTGCTGTTCCTATAGGTCCTGTTGCTGCTGTTCTGGTGGAGCTTTCTCTATAGGTCCCTGGGTCAAATGTTCCTCCTCCTGACATGCTTTCTTCCCCTACTTGCCTTGTTCTTTGCATTCTTAGCCTCGAACTGCTCAGACAGTCTTCTTTCTAGCCTGCTCGGTCTTTGACTTATTGATGCTCTCCATGAGAACATGCTTGTTCTTACTACTTAGCTACCAAAGAAAATGAATTTTTACTACCTGTAGTCAACAACTAAACAGATATATACACATTTGAATATCTATTCACAACAACACTATAGAGAAATATCCACTATAAATCGACAGTTATTTCATTTCCAATCCCCTCCACATAATGTTTATAGAACACTTTGTTGTCTACATCAATAGTTTGAGCTGGGTAAGAACAATTAGCAAATGATTCTATTTGTATATCATAAGATTATACAGTACGCAAAAATTATAAGTACGCAAGAAAAGTTAAGTCCAAAAGACTAACATTCAACACAGAGTCACAAATTTTAAGACGAGGTTCATGAAGCCCTTAACTTTTACTGGACATAATTATTATTATTAAAACATCCTAGGGTAAAAAATCACTATCAAAGTCTTATAAGACATTATACGATTTAACACTGATATAACTAAGCTAAGTAACATTGCAATATTACTCTAATAAGATATTAAATTGAAGTAAAGAGAAATTTGTTAAATATTGAGAAGTAAACTAAAGTAAAGATAAATTTGTTAAATATTGAGAAGCAAGGAAGCACGACCTCGAAACGTAATAGGGGATATGAGTCAATATGGGATACATGATACGGGCTTCGTAGTTGAGAAGTAAACTAAAGTAAAGAGATTAGACTAAAGTTGTAATTATATTTCTCCAGGAGAGCAAGTGTTTCCTTCCATGGTTGTGCATTACTCTAGCAGCAACAAAAGTTGCTTTGTGTCAATGATTTTATTCAAAGGTAGTGTTACATTATAGAATACCATTGATACGCTGAATTTGTTGCTTTTGAACTCATGAATCCTTCTTATGTGGAGCTGATCAAGTATCCACTCCGTTCACTATCATTACAAAGTCTTTTTTTTAGAGAAAATCAACTCATAGGTTAAAGAAAATCAAATCAGTATGGGTTGAATAGATATGGATTGAATCAAATCACTATCATTACAAACTAATGTCACTAATTTCGGGATAAACCTGATCTCCATGTGCAAGAACTCCTTTTGACATTATGTCAAATACCTTGAATAGATATGGGTTGACTTCCATGATATATGCCCCTGTTGCACACAAAAAGAAAACTTAGTATATGGACTTAAAAAATAATTAAAAGATAATCAAGTTAAATAAAATCATGACCCAAAAAATAGGACAAAGAAACTGTATATAGAAGGATGACACCCACTGAAAGCCCAGTCGATTATCAAAAGCTTTTGCAACTAACATAATGTGTTTAAGTGATGACATCCTCTTCACGAAAGGGGGAGGGGATAATCCATCTTCACAAAATAAAAATAATGTGCTTGAGAATACAGATTTGTTGTACGCTAAATTTTCCAGATGTAGCATTTTGGAAAGACTTTGTATGTCATAAATTTTCGAGAAGAATAGAGCTCCGAAACAAATATGAAGAGAACCTTATATATCATTAACATTAAATGAAAAAAAATCATATCAATAACGAAATAGAGAAATTAAGCTCAGTGTCACTATCAGTAATGTTTCATATCAATAATGTTTGATGCACCAGATAAGACTAATCTCAGTCTTTACAAATTTGTTATTTCTAATTAAAGTCAAGCGGATTTTTTTGTTATTATTAATTTTTAAATGAAACCAGAACATACAAAACTCATTCCAAATTTCCCCATTCAAAATTTTTAGTACAGAATTTCCCCTATAGTACAAAATTTTTCCATTCAAAATTTTTGGTACAGAATTCCCCCTGTAGTAAAGAATTTTTAAATGACATCAAAAGACATATAATGAATACTTCAGGGCTAACATCACAACCACTATAATAGAGAATTGACCCATTCAAAATTTTTAATGCACATAAATTAGTTCCCAGAATTTGATTTTGTTTAAAATTGTACAACTTTCATGAGTAAAAATCTAATATGTGTAGACGTAAGATGAAAGACCAACCCACACCTAGGCATACCAAAATCTAAGCAGTTAACAACTTATAAGACATGGGCAGAATATCAAGAATCATACAACATTATTAATGTAAAGTGAGAGGAAAAACTTTATGTTATTTTGGTTGGGTACCCAAAATTTAACTGTTCGTAAGACTAAAAGATCACAAACACTTGTTCAGATGAGGATCTTTGCACCTATGCCTTACCACCGAAAGGAGATGCTTTCAGACCATGTTCGCATGGATGCCTACTTCAGTTGAGTGAGAGGCCGTGAGAAGTAGATGAATATCAGAATAAGTGTGCCATCCGAATTAGTGTGTTCTCTTGGAGTTGTTAGTGATGCCTACTATGAACCCCTTTAAAAAATTACATTCAACAAAAACTCAAATTCTATATTGAAAATAGAAATTTGAAAAAATAACAAAAATATAGTGCGTAGATCTAAAAAAATAACAAAAATACAGTGAATAGATATTGGGTCAAAAATATAATGAAACAAAAATATCACCTTTGCTCCATTTAAACCACCACCTCTGTTCCATATTCGGCAGATCTGAACCTACACCACCTCAAGAAACCGTTTATGAATTATAACAACAAAAATAAATTTAAAATTAGAGAAAACAACCAAGTATACCTGATGAGACGTTAAATCACAAAAGAAGTAAAAACCCTAAACGACTGTAGAAAAAATAGGGAGAGAGAATCATATTTGAACTTGTGATAGATGAAGAGGAGAATAGAGATTTGGTAGATTGAGAGATAGTATCCGTATGAAAAAAAAATGTTGGGAGGAAATCTATGGTGCATGTAACAAATTGCACCATAAAATTAAGGGCAGCATACGGATGAGGGGGGAGGGAGAGAATGAGGGGAGGGATGGATGAGGGAGAAGTATAGAATAAGGGAGTGAGGAAAGCGATTAAGGTAGGGTTTGTCTTTAGGGTTCACGCGTGTTGTTCCTTGCCAAGAGTAAAGTGAGGGAGAAAAAGAAGATGGGTAGGGAGAAACATGGGAGTAAAGTGGGACAATGGGTGCAATTTACTTTATTACCCTTATTTTTGAATTTCAAAGAGAAGGGGGAAATAAATTAGAGTGTGTCAAAAGTGAGGAAATTCAAAATTTTCAAGGGCAAAAGAGGTAGTGCAAGAAAAATTAATCTAGTTGACATCATCTTTTAATCTTATGACGTACATAAGTTTTCTACTTTATTATATATATATATATATACACACACTACTTTAGGTCACGTCACATTTGGGATCTTGTTACGCCAGACCAGTTGGTGGATGTTGTGCATTTTTTATCATTAATTCATGTTTGTTTTTATCTTTTCAGATCACCCTATGGCCAGTCTTTGAGAGAGTTATGAGATGGAACGGGCTACTAGGTATTGCAAGATGTTTATGACATCCATATGATGTAGCCTCTAGATTCATACGCGCATATCAAAATTTTATCCAACTTTACTAATATCAAATTTTTGTGGACTTTCTTCAAAAGTTATCCGAGAAATCATAGAGGCATGTGACTATTGGACACTAATGTATGTCTACTGAGAAATCACCTGCTCAGTGTAATGTATGCCTCTGACTAATGGGCATCATTTTTTCCTATCTACATGCTAATTATTTATACGAGGTTCAGTAAATAATATTACTAGTGTTGTGGTTTGAGTAGTTTTTAGTTGTTAAACAAGGTGGATAGTCCTATAAACAAAGGAAACTCTGCCCAAATTTTGTAAATTGTTTACAAATGGTTGAAATTCACATCTATCTCAACATGAAACTTTGGAATTATTTTTGTAAAATGCTTACCTGCAACTTTCTTTATTTCACCAACATTTTATGCATATTTTAGTCTTTTTCAGGCTCAAGTCATTGTGATTATACACACAATTTTAGTGCTAATACCAGTTCTTGCTTTGCATCTGCAAGTACCAACTCATTAGAGTTCACTCAAGTAGCCTTGGAGATTATTGCAAGTGGTTAGAATTATTTGAAGACGTTGACCTTGATGTTTACTGTGTTGCTTTGACCGATTATGATCAATTCCTCAACGAAAGCAATGGAGTTTCCATGAACAAGATGTTGACATGCAAGAATATCTTCAAAATGATCATATAGGTTGATGGCCTTCAATCTTGTCAAATGATAATAATTAATTACTCTTTTTTTTGTTGGTTGGTTGGTTGGAACTCATTGGAAGTTCTATGGTTGTGCATGTATTGAGATAAATTTCATATGTACTGACACAAATTTTATATTAATGAAATTTGAGCCATTAATTTTTAGTGCGCTTATTGTATATGTATTAGTTTTGTTGCGTACTATTTGTATTGTTGTTGTATTGTTTTTGTCATGATGGTTTTATATTATTATTGAAATTTTGTTATTCTAAAACAGGTATAAAAAATAGTGAAAATGTTGTTGATTTTTTTTGGGTAATATTATTTATAATTATTTTTTTCTTTGATCCAAAAATTTGGCAAAGTTCAAAACCGTGCCAAAAGTGTATCAAATTTTGACACAGTTTTAAACTGTGCCAAAAGTGTTTAAAATGTACTCAATCTGGCAAAGCTATAAAGTGTGCCAAAAGTGTGCCAAAAATATTAAATTCTGGCACGGTTATAAAGTGTAACAGAAGTGTTCATGTTTGGTCAAAATTGACACACTTTTAAACCGTGCTAGAAAAAACTGACCATTTTGGAACACCTGATTCTGGCACAGCTTAAAATCGTGCCAGATTTGATTTGGCATGGTTTTAAACCGTGCCAGATTGTTGTTTTGGGTGTAGTTGTTCTCTATGAATAACCTTCAGAGGTATAATTCGAACTTAGTGGAATCAGTCGAGCTTCGGGGCAGTTTGATGGAAGACCGGAGCCAATAAGGAGCCAGGCCAAAAATCAGGGTACACAATCACACCTAGAGGAAAAATGATTTTGTTTTATTTTGAGGGAAAGAGAAATATTTTTAGTACTTTTTTTTCTTTCTAAAAAAGGGAAGATATTTTTGGTATTTTTTTAAAAAGAGAGAGAAAAAAAATCCTCAGTATGGTTATTATTATTATTAGGCTCCACTTGTATTATGTTTGCCCATAATTCAAGAAATATGCTTTACATGACCCGAGTCCGGGAAAAGATAGGGTACACGAAGCAAGACACGATTTGACTTGTTTCCAGACTCATGGATAGGGTCGTGTTGTAAAAATTGGAGAAATAACGTGAAAATTCGGGTGATAAAGCGACCCTAAATTTCGATAAAGTTTCGCGTCGAAACTGGTAAACTAGATATGAGTGTCCTAGGGTAGATGCCTATATGAGTTTGATGCAACTGATGGGTTAATGAAAGGGCTACTCCCTTTGGAATGACTTCAAGGATATACCTCTTATCTATAAGGGAAATCATTCATCGGTATGTGTGGATAAGCCATTTGATACACATGAGTGTATGTGAATTGCCTCATGATATACCTCGTGGAGGTGGTACATATGAGAACGAATTCGATATTCTCATCGTACGTGAACGAGTTCCCTGCTATATACCTCCTGTTGTGAGGTTGGTCAAGTGGTATGATGCGGGGGAACCGTTTGATATACGTAGAAGGTATAAGGCTAATGGAAGGTAGGAATCATATCGCTCAGGTTAACTGCACCCCATAAGATTGGCATCCATCATGAAGTGAACCCCCAGTATGAGACAAAATTTTGGACAATATTTCCATGCTTAGGTGATGTAGTGTGCAAGAATGAATGAGTGTTTATTATCATCTTATGGAGAGTTTTATGTATACTAAGTAAGGGAAATACTACCACTATGAGTCAGAGTATAAAATATACAAGTATCATGGGATAAAGGGGATAATCATGGAAAGCAAAACTAGAAAATATGTACATGGAGCATAGAGACTAAACAAAGCATGGTGAGATATATAAAGATAAAGGGGATAATCATGGAAAGCAAAATTAGCAAATAGGTACATAGAGCATAGAGACTAAATAAAGCATGGTCAAATATATAAAGGGTGGGGCATATGAATATAAAAGTGAGTGAGAAATATGTGCAAAGTGAGAGAGCGACATGTAAATAGTGTGAGTGAAGAAGCATGTGAATATATACAAGTGAGAAATGTGTAAATGTGTGCTAGTGATAATAACCATGGATATCAGCAACTGGTGTGTGAAGTGAGCATGAAGGTATATAGAAGTAATAAGAATGTGAGAGTGTATGTTAGTGAAGATAATCATGTGTATTTACAAGTGGTGTGTGAAATATGTGAGTAAGAGTGAGACTATATACGAGTGTGAGTGTGTGAAGCGAACATGGTAAATAAATACAAGTAAGTAGAGGGTGAACACGTGACAAGAAAGTGATATATACATGCGGTGAGAAAAGATCATGGAAGAGATAATCATCATGATAAGAATGAGGCATATATATAAAATGTAAGTATGAAGGAAAGAAGAACATACAAATGGGGACATATGTACACATGTAGAAAAGTAGGAGAGGAAAAAAAACTCCTATGTAAAAATAGAGTCTAGTACTCTAAAAATGTCCCTGGTGGAGTATCCACTATGGCCATCCGAGTCAGATTCCTCTGGCACAGACCGGACCCAAAATTAGAGTGGAGAGATAATTGAAGAAATCTCTGTATCTGCGTGCGTGGGAATTGGAGGATATAGGGGTCCTCTTTATGCCACTCTCACTGAAATTCATGGGCTGCCTTGGATATAAATTAGTCCTTCTCAAAAGGGTAACAACACGAAGAAATGGAGTCGCTAAACTATTTTTCTCAAAATAGGAAAATGAAATGTAATCATCCCGAGAGAATGACATTTGAAGACATATTGAAGTGTAAGAAACAAAATGAGTCGGGGGGTCTGGGGACTAAGTTACAGAATGGGAAGGTGTTAGAGATCCATCCCTCCCTTTCGGTCTTTCATGGGATATGATAATATACTCCTTTTCTCCAAACTGTGACACGTATGTACATGTGTGCATTGTGAATAACAAGAGAAAAGAATCACCCGACTCGCGTGAAAGACGAAGCGCAATCGTCCTAAGGAATGTACAAAAGAAATAACATAAAAATATAATATGATTGTTCGCCAAATAAAAAAATCACTTTGAATGAGTGAATGTACATATCGAGAAAAACACGAATATGTACGAGTACACAGACTCGCAATATAAGAAAACATAAAATGAATTAAAAAAGTAATAGGACTGGAATCCCAAGATTGGCTCGGGACTCTTGCATAGACCAAAGGGCATCAAAGTCCATGTAGTTCAAGAACATGCAAGGGTGGGGTTTAACCCATAAATCCTAATTTATAACTTCCTTTAGTTTATATTGATAAAATGTGTGCTAGTGTAGAACCTGTGAAAAATGAAGAAATTCTAATTTAAGGTTTATAAGAAAACCCTCATTTTTGTTTTTTAGATTTTATGAAATTCATATGTATGTATATTAGATAGTAAAAAGTGAGATTAGTTTTGATGTGCTGAAATTAAATAAAGGACATTCAAAAGTGGAAAGAAATGTCAACAACTACTACTATTCGAGTGAGTTGTAAATAAATAAGGGTAGTGTGACACCCCACTTAGTCAAATACCGGTTGATCAGTCCTTTATTAAATTAAATCAAGATTTACATTTGATTCATTCTCAGCATCACTATAGAAAACCGTATTAATTACTAATCACCTAAATGATTAATTAAACTGGAGCGAAATTTTTATCTTTCATTAAATAGAAACATGGGAAATAAAACTAACTAGTAATCCAAACACACCATCAATGAGTCTGAAAAAAACTGAATAAATAAATAAAAAACTGGCCGAATAAACCATCGGCTACAAATCTAAATCCAACGTAATAATCCAATGAAAAGATAAATAAATCCAAAACTGAATCTGAGAGTAAATTGGGGAACACGCCCTAAATAAAATTGTAACTGGAATGAGATCCCTAGTCTAGGAATGAAGAACATGTGTGTTTAATCCAATCTCCTGCATGCATCCACATATGTCGCAGCTGCGTATCCTTGGAATAAAATCTCAGGTCTGGTGTCCTTGTGGCTGACACCTAAAAGGTTTTGAAAATATTTTGCAGCAAGGGTTAGAACCCAAAACATTTTGAATTTTTTTAGCAAGTGATTAAGATTGGAGTAATTAAAATGTATGAATGCTTTTCATATTTAAGCTAGTGGCATACTCACTTGAGATATTACTCACCCCTCAGCTATTGTGCACACCTTTCGCTTCTCTTATAAGCTTTCTAGCTATACTACCCCGTCTAACTAGCCTTATTATAACTGCAACCTGAAACCTTACTCTAGCCCGAGTAACTTTCTCTAATGATTGATAAGTTATTTCTCGCATTAACTTAATTTATTATTTTTAGTTAACTAGATAACAATTTCACCAGTTATATAAATGATATCATTTAACTCCAGGTATTTCACCCGTATATAATTATTGACACTATTATATACGTATAACTTTACTGCACAGCTCACACATGTTGTATATAGTATCCATCTTCCCGAGTAAAAACTCACCGGATGCTTTCTCTAAAGTGATATCACCCAAAGTATACTCATCCACCCGGACACGTCTAGCTTCGAAATTAGTGAATATTAAAATAAACATAGCGGAGGCGGTTATAGTTTCCCGGTTGTGAAACCGAATCAAACCCAAATCGTCTCACCCCTAATAAAAATCACAACATATAAATACTGGATGCCTATGACCTGGGGATTTTACTTGCCTTGCATTCACTAGTCAGGAGATTCGCCCACATCGCGCAGCCTCCCGTGATAGCACTAGCGGCATATATTTAAAAAATATCTACAGCGATATTAAAACAGCACACGATAATATATATATATATATATATATATATAGACACACACACACACACACACTAGGGTATGCCCGTGCCTGAAGGCATGCTGATAATTTTGAAAAGCATAAAGTCGCATATTTTCAGTCAAGTTCTAAAAACGTTAATAAAACAATCATATAAACCTTATGAAATAGTAATTTGCATACCTTTCATATAGTTAAAAAATAGGTTATCTTTGATAATTTAGCAGCTTAGAAATAAATAGCTACTGGTAACCAAAAAGATACAAAAAGTTGTCATCCCTGACATTTCGATGTTAATTTAGACACACATGTAATATTAATAAAGAACAAATATAAGGTTTTGCATAGTGTAACGTAACAAAGGAACTATCCCAAACATATGTGGTGTTCACTATCCCAACTTAAAGTACTAATTGAGTCGCTACAACACATCATCTGCACAATAGCTATACTAATACCCGATCAGCAGTTCCAATCGATTTACCACACTTTAATAAAATAGCTATACTAATCCTTGCAGTTGTTCTTCAATGTAAGTTGCAATCTTGATGATGTATTTTTTCATTATTTTGAATGATGGAAGGAGTCCTCCCCGCTAACTGACCAATGCAAGACAGACATAAATAACTGCATCATAAAAGTGCATATGCAGTTAGAAGCATCACAAATACATTCGTATATACTATGATTGCAGCATACTCATTCTTAAAACACAAAGTGTGTAAAAGATTATAAAACACAAAATGTGTAAAAGATTTTGAAATTTTGGGTAAATTTCCTTTAATTATTGGACTATCCACCTGTTTAAGAAATCGAAAGTACTCATCTATACATATAGTCAATCCCGGACATTATATATATGTATACATTTAGTAACTACTCAGCAAGACTACATTGTCACCGTATCCGTGGGAGCCTTACTCACGTAATAGAATATTATACAATACCAAATCTTACAATATTCAGAACTCTATAGTTCATAAACCTGTCCAGGTTTAAAACCCCAACTCACTATTAGCAGTAGCAATAAAATTCACTCGTACGTACAAATCGACATATATGAACTATACAAACGACTCTCACTCATACGTACAATAATCCAACAGTTTTACAAAATAGTTCTCACTCGCACATATTGGCACCATTAATTATCTATTGAATTGCCAATCTCAACAGTTTTATGAAGTGAAACAGATAAATATAAAAAAAAGATAATCCATGATGCTCATTGTTGATGTAAAAAATTAGATTATCTCTAATTATTTAATCACAGATAAAAAATAAATAAGATAAAGGATTTTAAAGTGGTTCAGCCTCGAAAGAATGGCTTATGTCCACTGTTTGTGTTATTGCTGACTGTTTGCAGAATTCTCGATAATGGGTTTACCAAGAAATTTCGAGTCCCCTGCTAATGAGGAGGTTACAATGTATTTATAGCCTTGAGGTTGTACATACGAGAGAATATTACACAGCTGTCCAATAGGCGTGTACATCTGTATGATAATAATCAGTATTTAATGCACATCCAATCCTCTTAATTATCCGGTTATAAATGCTTTGTACGAGGTGCAGCTCGGACCGCCTAAGTAGCTCGACATACATGAGTTGCTCGGTACAATAAAGTTCATCGGAGAACACTTGTTGCTCGGAGTGCCTGGGTTGGTCGGGGAGGTTGAGTTCCTCGGAGTCAAGGTGTTGTCAAAAATGTTCGCGGGTGCCATGTTTATTGACACGTGTCTCCACATAATCGGTCCACGTCAGCATACTAAATTTGGTATCAACAGAAGCCCCCAATGTTTTATAGTTTGATGTTGAACAAAAGTATGGAACATTATGCTGCCTAAACTTTATGGATTTTAGACAATCGTTTGTTGTTTATAGCCCCTTTTTGAGTGCATAGTATCAGGCTTTTTAAAGTATTTCGAATTTCAATAACTGCTTCGTGTTTCGTGCCTTTTTCTTCTTTTTAGCTGTCGGATACGCAATCAGCCATCTTGGTAATCATTGCTTTTCTCCATTCTCGAGGTAAAGTATTTAAACGCTTCAGAAAACTCGATCGTCTTTTACTTTTTCAAATCTGCATCTTTAGAACTTCTTCACTTCTTCTCTGTCTTGTGCGTTCGTTTCTTCCATTGTTCGTTGTCACCTGATTCATCTTTTTCCTGTAAGATCTTCTTCCTTCTCTTTTATTTCTTTTGTTCATCATGGTTTACCTTGTTGAGTCGCTTGATAAATTTCATTCTGATTTTTCTATTCCTTCCTGGGTCATATTGGAAGAGATTTCTGAACCTTCTGACTATTTTCGTTTGGCTGAGGGACATTGGTTCCCCAGTCTCTTTTTAGCTGAATGTGGTTTTTCTTTTCCTCCAAACCCCTTGTTTTGGAATTCTGTCAATATTTTGACGTGGTACCTACAAAAATAGCTCCCAGTACCTGGAGAATAGTTAATGGAGTTCATAGGTTAAACCAAATCCATGGAACTCGTTTAGAAATTCCAAAAATTATGTTTTGCGATAGATGGGTTGTTAGTGATAGCACTTTTTATTTAAAAACTAGGTTTTTAAATAAGGATTTAGTTGTCAATCTCCCCGATGCCAACAGGGATTACTTCGAGCATGGGGTTGTTATGAAAAATTGGCAACATGCTCTATTAAATGGAAATGATGTGTATCAGGGTCCTAAATGTCCTCCCTATGGCAATGGGATAGGTTGTTTTTATTTTATTTTATTTTTGAAATTATGTTTTCTTTGTGTTTGATAAAATGCGTCATTGACATTTTAATTTTTGTTTATTTGGAGTTGATAGCAAAAAGAAATCTCCTAAAGAAACTGATGTCACTTTGAGGCACTTGAAACTTATCTGGAGTTTGCACCAAACTGTTGCTGATGAACATATCAGATCAGCCTCGTACTTGTTGCAGTACAAGAGTTACACTTCATCTTTTATTGCTCGTCCAGTAATAAGTGACATAGAACCATCACCAGCTTCTGAAGGTTCCTCTCCTGAATCAAATATTCCTCTCAGTGACAGAATGAAGAGAAGAAAAGTTCCCTCATACTTTGACAAATCAGACTCTGCCAATGTGGAGGCAAAGAGAAATAAGCAGGATGTCCCAGGGAAAGGGACAAGAAAAAATGATGCACCCCCTCTTGCTACTGCTAAGAAAATTACCGAGAAGCCCCCTGTGGCTCCAAGCAAGGTTGTAGTTGTTTCTCCTCCAAGCGAGGTCATCATTATATCACCGACCAAGATAACATCCTTGGTTGAGAATGTTCCTTCTCCCACGAGGAGGTTAAAGAAAAGTTCCCCGTATAAACTGGCTGAACCTATCTCTCAGCCTTTAACTGCTGGAAGTGGTGTTCCCACTTTTGTTGCTCCGAGCTCTGCCATGGGCTCTGTGAAGTCTTGGATTATCCCAGAAATCCAAGGTCTTGAAGACACTCTTTCTCGGGATAGGGTTACCACCTTGGCCGCTCAACATATTGCCTCAGTAAGTATTACTAATCTAAACTTTCATTTTTTAATGTTCTATTCTTGTACTGACTCAAAGTTATTTTTCTTATCAGCTGGTAACATATTTCAATACTATTTTGAAAAAGGATGAAGCTCTTAAAGCTTTGAGCTACTCGAGAGGTGTGGAGGATGCTTTTGTAGGTCTGACTCAATCTTTAAAGGATTCTCGTCAGAAATATGAAGAATTTTAGGTTGCTTGGGAGAAGCAACTGAAGTCTATCGAGCAAGAGACAGAAAAGGCTGTGGAGGACTCTCAGGAGTTGGAAAGGAAAATGAAAGAGTTTAAGAAGAAAAATAAAGAGCTTGAAGAAAAGCTCAAGAATGCTGGAGAGCTTGAGACCAAGCTTAAAACTACTGAAGAGGAACTTCGTAGACTTCGTGAAGCTGATCGTCAGAAGGTAAAGGTAGAAGGAAAGTTGAAGGCAGTCGAGGAACTTTTTACTGAGAGGATTTCCTCGGAGAAAACAAAGAGAAAACTTGCTGTTAAAAAGTCCTTTAGCGCTGGCTGGGACAAAGGTTGGAACAAAGGCCTAGCTTCCATGTCCTCTCAGTTGGATTTTGCTAGCCTCAAATTCTTCAGGGATGTATGGATTGCTGCTCTACGGGAGTTAAAGGTCTCAGAGAGTTCTGAAATTTTTCAGCGCCATGTTCATGGTCCTCCTCCCTCTCCTGGAGAAGAAAAAGAGGATGAAGCTTCCTCTGAAGAGTCTTCAATGATGATTGGAGACCAAGTTCCTCCCGTTCTGGTTGTTCAGACTTTTTATGAGCAACTTCAGCCCACCAGTATTTTAACCGAGCAACTGCCTCTATCCTCCGAGCAACCAGCCTCCTCATCTCAACTTTCCAAGGAAGTCGCAAAACACAAGGAGAAGGTGAAAAGTAGCGCGGGCTTTAATTTTATTATTTCTTTTGAATGTAATCCTGAACCTTGTACTTGTCTTTTGATGAATAAAAATTCGAGTTTTTGTTGTTCATGTTGACTTTCTTCGTCTTGCTATGCCTTTATCATTTATTAATCCTATTTATGGCTTCTCTTTGCTAGTTTATGGCCAGGATGGAACTCTTGTCATCTCACGATACTCAGTTGATGAAAAAATGTAATGAATATTTCAAAGCTGGCCATACAGATTTGGATGAGTCACAAATTTTTGATATCTTGGGCTCAGATGCCTCTGAACGGGCAGTGGAAGCTTACCAATATCTGAAATGCTTACTCGACCGAGCTGTTGCCAATAATGTGGCTTATTACGAGATGATTGAAGATCTCCAGGGTACCATCGAGGAACTCCAGCAACAATCCAAGGAATCTTCTGCCCTTTTGCATCAGGGGTATGAGAAAAAGTATCAGCAACTAAATGCTGACAAAGGATATGATAAGTTAGTCGCTCCTTACAATTTTAAGGAGAGGACTTTGAAGACCGAGGTTGAAGAGCATAGGCAGATCGCAAAACTGCTGGAGCAAGAAAATAATATCTTGCGAGGAGAGATATCCCAACTTAAATCTGGAGCATCTACTTCGGGAGCCTTGGTCCCTGTCAATGATGAAGGTTTCTCGTTTCTGGAGGTTGAAAATGCAAATTTGAGAGACGAATTGGAAACTTTAAAGAGAATTGGACCCTCTACATCTGCTCACGGACGAGCAAGAGCTTCTCGGGGACGAGCAAGTGCTGCTCGGGTTACTATTGAAGAGTCAAGAACTCAAGCATCTTTGCAAAATCAAGCAGTTCAGTTGGTTGTGAAGAATAAAGCTCTGGCAGAGATGTCCAAGAAGATTCTGGACCTTAACGACCAACTTTCCACATAAGGATTCGTCTTGGAGAATAAAGAAATTTTTGTGAAGAATCTCCACGAGCAGCTGGAAAGGTTGACTTACCAATTCCACAAATAGCCTAGAGAGTTTTGGATGGCTGGATATAATGAAGCCCTCTACCATCTCGATGATCGAATCCAGCAAGAGAATAATGAGGGCTATAAATAAGGATGGCTGAATGCACTGGGTGTATTAAAATTGGAGCAGGGCCATTATCTATGGGATTATCATAACCCTGGATTGTTCGAGTTGCCCGTGCCACCTTTTAAACTTGATATGATATGGATTCCTGCTCGGGCAATCCCTCAGTGCTTAATCTCCAAATATATCGGTGACTACAGTCTTCATTCCAACGTTGATATTTCTCTCCCTGAGCATCTGCTTGATCGACCATCAGTGATGAATGTTCGAATGCTTCGAGATCTGAATTTCATAAATTCCCCTTATGCCTGATGATCCTCCTGCTGGAGTAGAACTTGTTTCAAAGGCAGAAGGGAAGAAACCAATAGAGTAGGATTTTATGTAATAATTTCTACTTTCCACAGCATATGTAATCCTTCTTGTTTTGAATGAAAAATTTTGGTAATACATTTCTCACATCATTTGTAATTTTACTTAGTATGAATGAAAATTTGTCTTTTGTCATTTCATTTTATTCTAAATAATTTGTAGAATTTTTTTGCTTGTTGGTTGCTTATTTCATTGCAGTGATTTATCAATCTTTGTTCTTTATATGATAAAACATCCTTTATCTCATGATCCTGTTTAATTTAAACAACTGGAGATGATTGTAATTGGCTTACCTACCAACTAGAGTTTATTAAGATATTTATTTCCGACCAACCGGAGTTGGTGAACTTTTATTCCCCGACCAACCGTAGTTAGGGGATTTTATTTATCGACCAACCATAGTTGGTAGACCGACCAACCGTAGTTGGTGGGATTTTATTTATCGACCAACCGTAGTTGGTAGACCAACCAATCGTAGTCTATAGGGTTTTATTTATCGACCAACCATAGTTGGTAGATCGACCAACCGTAGTTGGTGAGATTTGATTTATCGACCAACCATAGTTGGTAGACCGACCAACCGTAGTTGGTGGGATTTTATTTATCGACCAACTATAGTTGGTAGACCGACCAACCATAGTTAGTGGGATTTTATTTATCAACCAATCGTAGTTGGTAGACCGACCAACCGTAGTTGGTAGGTTTTTATTTATCGACCAACCGTAATTGGTGGAATTTTATTTATCGACCAACCGTAGTTGGTAGACCGACCAATCGTAGTTGGAAGGGTTTTATTTATCGACCAACCGTAGTTGGTAGAACGACCAACCGTAGTTGATGGGATTTTATATATCGACCAACCGTAGTTGGTAGACCGACCAACCGTAGTTGGTAGACCGACCAACCGTAGTTGGTAGGGTTTTATTTTGAACTTGACGCATAGTGTGTAGCACTAATACTCCGAAAAAATTTCAACAAAAGGAGAGAATTGGGTAAAACATCCAAAGCTTTATTCATATCGAAGAGAACTTCATTACATAAGGATTGAACTACTGATAATATTTGCGCAGATGCTCTGCGTTCCATGCATTCTTAAACTCCTCTCCTTCTAAGGTTTCAATCCTATATGTCCCTGGTCGAACAACTTTTATCACTCTGTAGGGTCTATGCCAATTAGCTTCCAATTTATTGTACTTTTGAATTACTTTCTTTAGCACGTAGTCTCCTTCCTTCAAATCACACTTTTTTACCCTCTTATTGTAGAACAGAGTTATTCGTTGTTGGTATGCAACATTCATGATTGCTGCTTATTCTCTAACTTCCTCGAGCATATCCAAGTCTAGTCTTCTCATCAAGTCACTGATAGGAGAATTGAAATTCAGCACTCTATGTGTGGGGAGGCCCAGCTCGGCAGGTATAATAGCTTCACTTCCAAATGCCAGCATGTATGGAGATTCTCCTGTTGCTGCTCGTGGTGTAGTACGATAAGCCCACAGTACAGAATGTAGCTCGTTGATCCAATTTGCCTTCGCATCATCCAGTCTTTTCTTCAAACCATTCAGCAGCGTTCTGTTCGTCACCTCAGTTTGTCCATTGCTCTGGGGATGGCCTGGTGCCGAGTGGATTTTCAATATGTTTGATTGATGACAATATGGAGCGAACTCCTCGTTATCAAATTGAGTTCCATGGTCATAAAATGAATGCATGAGGAAGACCATATTTACAAATGATGTTCTTCCATATAAATTGATACACCTTCTCATAAGTCATATCAATAAGAGGTTCAACTTCCACTCATTTAGTAAAATAATCCACAGCGAGGACGAGGTATTTGAACCTTCCTCTTGTCATCGGGAGTGGCCCGACCAAGTCCATTCCCCACATGGAAAATGTCCAAGGGGATGTTATGGGTGTTAGCAATGCCTGAGGAGTTCTTCAAAGGGACGAGAAGCGCTGACATTTGTCACATTTCTTGGCATACGCTATACAATCAGCCCTCATCGTCGGCCAATAATATCCCTGCGTCATTATTCTTTGCAAAAGCGTCCGACCTGCTACATGAGCTCCACAGGACCCTTCATGGACCTCTTCAACCAAATCTTTTACCTCAGAAGGGTGCACACATCTTTGCAGACCTACTATAATTCCTCGTCTATATAGAATACCATTAGTCAATACATAACGATCAGCTTTAAACGTTAGTTTCTTGGCTGCGAGTTTATCGGTGGGTAATTTCTCTTCCTCAATATATGATGGGATCCATCCAAGATGGTCCTAAATCAAGGGTAATAAAGTTCATCATTAGATCTTCGTCTATGCTTCGACTAGCCAAGACTTCTATTAGGATTGTTCTTTGTAGCTCGGTTTGTGTGGCTGAAGCTAATAGAGCTAAGGCATCCGCTCTTGCATTCTCTAATCTTGGTATTCTAATTATTCGTACTGCGTCAGGCTTGATAAAACCTCCATTGCTTTTGCATGATATCTGATCATTAATTCTCCTTTGGCTGTATATACTCCCAGCATTTGATTTACTATCGATTGCGATTCACTGAATACGATAACCTTCTCCGCCCCCATGGTTTTTTCTAGGCCAAGTCCTGCAATCATAGCTTCATATTCAGCTTCATTATTAGAAGAATTGAATTGGAAGCGCAAAGCATATTCCACATCGACCTCATCCGGGTTGTTCAAAACAATGCCTGCCCCACAGCCTGTAATGCAAAATGAGCCATCCACATATAGATTCCATATAGGTACCTCGTCCTCAAATTTTTGATCGGACAGAGTTCCTCGGTGGAATATTTGTTGCTTCCTTTTATCCTCCTCTAGTACTTCTTGCTGCTCGTCTACCATCTCCTCCTAATCGTCAACTGACTTAAGTTGATCGGGGTTTAAATTTGATGATCCTGTAACATCCACAGGTTGGTCGGTATTCAGCTTTTGCTCCTCGGAGGTGTCAGGATAAGTGAATTATGCGATAAAATCTTCTACTGCTTGCCCTTTAAGTGATGACCTAGGCTCATAAATTATATCATATTCACCAAGTTCTACTGCTCAGTACATCAATCTCCCTGATTTTCTAGTTTATGAAGAGCTTTCCTCAGTGGCATATCGGTATACACTACTATGGTATGAGCTTGGAAGTACGGCCTCATTCTTCTACTTGCTTCAATCAACGCTAGTGCCAACTTTTCTAGTCTTGGATATCTGATCTCTGCTCCTCGGAAGGCCTTGCTAGTGTAATAAATTAGTTTTTGCACTCCATCCGCCATTCTTATCAATGCCGAGCTAACTGCATTTTCTAAAACTGCTGGATATAAGTATAATCTTTCTCCTATCACTGGCCTGGACAATAGTGGGGGTGCTCTCAAGTATTTCTTTAACTCTTGAAAGGCCTTCTCGCATTCATCAATCCATTCAAACGTTTTTCGGAGTGTTTTGAAGAATGGGAGGCATCTATCAGTTGCTCGTGATACGAATCTATTAAGTGCTGCAACTCGCCCTGTGAGACTTTGCACTTCCTTCTTCGTCGTCGGAGATTATAGCCCCAATAGATCCTTGATCTTTTCCGGGTTTGCTTCAATACCTCGTTGGTTGACAATATACTCGAGAAACATGCCTTCTCGTACTCCGAATATGCACTTAGTAGGGTTCAACTTCATTTGATATTTATCTAATTGATCAAAGGTTTGACCTAGATCAATTAGATGGTCAGCATCTTTCTTGCTCTTTGTCAGCATATCATCAACATAAACCTCCATATTATGACTGATTTGCTCTGCAAACACCTTGTTCATCAGCAGCTAATATGTTACACCTGTATTTTTCAAACCAAAAGGCATAACATTATAACAGTAAGTTCCCCTAGGGGTAATAAAAGAGGTACTCTCCCTGTCTTCAGGTTTCATTTTAATCTGGTTGTAACCAGAATAATCATCCATGAAGCTCAACAGCTCGTGTCCCGAGGTAGCGTCCACTAATTGATCAATTCGGGTCAAAGGAAAATGATCCTTTGGGCATGCCTTGTTGAGGTCAGTGAAGTCTACACACATCCTCCACTTGTTGCTCTTCTTCTTCACCATCACCACATTATCTAACTAATCTGGATATTTGACATCTTCAATAAAGCAAGCTTTTTGGAGCTTCTCGACCTCCTCTTGTATAGCTTGGTTTTTCTCGGGGCTGAACACTCTTCTTCGCTGCTTCACATGTTTGATTTCCTTGTTCACATTAAGTTCGTGACACAAGAAATTTGGGTCTATTTCTGGCATATCTTCGTGGCTCCATGCGAAAGTTTGTTTTCTTCTTTTTAGGAAGGCTATCAATTCCTGTTTTAGTGGGGTGTCCAACGATGAACCGATTTAAGTTGTTCGTTCCGGGTGTTCGTCGTCCAGAATGACATTTTCAGTAGCTTCCACCACTTGACCTTTTACGAGATGTGACTCGTCTCTAGGATCTATCATTTTAATTTCTGCACCTTCATCCACTTGATAGGTGGTAGTCTTTTTCCTAGATTCTTCCAGTTCTTCTTGCTCGATAGATGAATAGTAGCATTCCCGAGCTACTTTTTGGTCACCCTTCACAATTCCTACTCCAAAATTGGTTGGAAATTTTAGGCATTGATGTATAGTAGATGGGACTACTTCGAACTTCTTCAAACCTACCCTTCCCATGATGATATTATGAAATGATTGAATATTTGTATCCATCACGAAAAAGCGCACTCTTTCTGTTCGACAAGCAGGCCATGTACCGATAAACATATCCAACTTGATCGTCCCAAGTGGAAAAACTTTCTCGCCAGTAAAATCGAGGAGGGACCGATAATATGGCTCCAACTGGGATAGGTTTAGGTTCAAACTATCAAAACATGGGTAGAATATAATATCTGCTGAGCTTCAATTATCCACCAAGACTCGCGAAATCACTACTTCCTTCATCCTCATTTTGATCACCAATGGGTCATCATGAGGGTATAGCACACCTGCAAGGTCATTCTTAGAGAAACCGATGACCAGTTTATCTTTGTTTACCTTCCTCGGGCGATCATCCTCAGCTAGATTTATCCTCTGAATATATGAACAAGCTTGAGCCTCATTGAGGTAAGCTTTCCTTTCTGCAGTAAGGTCTCCACCTCCTGCATCTCCACCAGTAATAACATTGCAATCAAATGATTCAAAACGGATAGAAAATACCTCACGTTCTGGCTGTTTTGATATTTTGGGGAGATCGGGGTCGTCTTGATCTTCATCCAGGTCTTCTTCATGATTTCTCTTCTTATCTTCTTTTATTTGTCGAGGAGATCTAGACCTCTGCCTTTCTTGGTGGTTGCTTTTTCCACCATTTCGACGATCCACAAACTTATTTAATTTTCCTCGCCTGATGAGATCTTTATTTTCATTCTGGAGAGCTATACAGTTTTTGGTCATATGACCATGATCCTTATGGAGCTCGCAATATTTGGATTTATCCCTTTTGTCAGGATCTGTCTTCATTTTTTCAGGCCAGTTTAACTCCTCGCTGTTCTTGATCTCTTCCAAAACGTGGTTTATATCTACCTTCAAAGGAGTATAGTTTCCAAATTTCTTCAACTGTTCCAATGCTTGCTTTGCTTTTGACTGCTAGTTACCACCATTATTCTTCTGATCCTTCTTCTCAATCTTCTCGACCTCAACTTTAGTCTCCTTAGTGTCCATGCTCTTCTTTGCATCCATAGCTTTTTCAGCATTCATGATTTTGGCTGCTTTTGCCATTAATTCTGACATGGTCCTAGATGGATCTTTGGCCAAAGTATAGTACAATTTATTTGGAAAAAATCCAATCATCAAAGCAGTGATTGTTGTCTTTTCCTCATAATTAATAACTTTGAGCTTCTCGTTATTGAAAGGAGTAATATAATCCCTGGTGCTCTCACCTGCTTTTTGTCTAACGCTTAGCAAGTGTGCTACTCGCTTAACTGGTTTTTCTCTAAAAACAAAAGTTTTCAATAAAGAGCTCGGCCAGTTGAACGAAAGTTGCAATCTTCCCCCAAGGAAGAATGTTGTACCATATTTGAGAAGATCCAGTGAGAGTTCCTGAAAATGCCCTACATCACATCTCGTCTGGAACAACATAGATATCAGCAGCTACCTGATATTGTTCTATATAGAGAACAGGATCAGTTTTTTCATCATATTTTGGTGTTACCACTGGGGCTTTGAACTTTGATGGTGTGGGAAAATCCACAATTGCTTGGATAAAAGGTGTCCCTTGGACAAAAGTTCTTTGTAGAGGATTTTTGGCTTTAGCCATTTCCCCTAGTCTATCCTCCAACCTCTGAATAGAGCCTTTCCATGCATCATTTCCCTCCTCAGGGCCTGTTGGTCCGAGCAAATGATCGTGTTGAATTTGCCTCTTGGGATCTTTCACGACGAGCAACTGGTCGGGATTGGGCAGATGCTTCCATTAAATCAAAGAATTGTTGAGAGTTCCTCGACACCATCCTAGGGGGACTTTTATTCCTCTTAGGACCCAAACGATCAAAGGGAGAGACTCTACTCAATCTTTCAAGAGCATTGGTCCTTTCTGGAGATAAAGTGACGTTTTGTTCAGTATCTGTGGCTCGTACTGATGAAGTTCGGCCAGGTTGATAAGAAAAACCATTGGATCTATCAGTGCGATATGAATCAGCATGTCTAGATCGAGATTCCTCTGGGAGTAATGATCGTTTAGTTCGTGAGGAAGGCAATTGGGTATTTCTCTGAATGCTTTGTTGTTCTGACTGGGCAGGTGCTCCACCGTGGATAGTTTGCATGAGTTATCGCATGGTTTCTTGCATGGCAGTTTGGCCCTGAGCTAAATTAGCCATTATTCCATCCAGATCTTGGACACTTGGAGGAGTGGATGGATTTGGGGGGTTTCCAGCATTTCGATTACTGGATTCAGGATTATCAGCCATTGGAGATGAATTGTTTTGGTGAAAAACGATAGTTTCAGTCGTTTCCCACAGACGGTGCCAATCTGTTGATGTAAAAAATTAGATTATCTCTAATTATTTAATCACAGATAAAAAATAAATAAGACAAAGGATTTAAAAGTAGTTCAGCCTCGAAATAATGGCCTACGTCCACTGTTTGTGTTATTGCTGACTGTTTGCAGAATTCTCGATAATGGGTTTACCAAGAAATTACAAGTCCCCTGCTAATAAGGAGCTTACAATGTATTTATAGCCTTGAGGTTGTACATGCGAGAGAATATTACACAGCTGTCCAATAGGCGTGTACATATGTATGATAATAATTAGTATTTAATGCGCATTCAATCCTCTTAATTATCCAGTTATAAATGCTCTGTACGAGGTGCACCTCGGACCGCCTAAGCTGCTCGGACCGCCTAAGTAGCTCGGCATACATGAGTTTCTTGGTACAATAAAGTTCCTCGGAGAACACTTATTGCTCGGAGCGCCTGGGTTGGTCGGGGAGTTTGAGTTCCTCGGAGTTAAGGTATTGTCAAAAATGTTCGCGGGTGCCATGTAGATTAACACGTGTCTCCACATAATCGGTCCACGTCAGCAAACTAAACTTGGTATCAACAGTAGTTCACAGTGGAACTATAAACTTAGCTAGAAAAATGACTAATGGATTACTACGTTTCTCCATAAATTCAAATTAACTACGAAATATTTAGAGTTCTAATGAAATTCATGGAAACTTACATAACTGAACTGGCAATGGCAAACAAATTGCCCTGCTGACGTGTGGTGGCCCTCATAGTTTGGTAGACTGAACTGGCAATGGCAGACGAATTGCTACGTCAGACCTTCGGTGGCAATAATACATAACTTAACTAAAAGGAACACCCCCAAAATTTGGTATCTAGGACGTTGGTTCATTGGTTTTCCAAATAGCACACAGTGAATGCATGGAACTTTTTGAGTAGCTTGTCCACCACGTTCTGTATGTTTGATAACGCAATATTCATAAGGACAGCGTCTGTAGCGTATCTGTAACTTCCAAAATTAAGGAGTGATAATGATACATCTGTCACTATACAATAGACATTAACAGCATATCTGGTAAAAGAATTAGACATATAACTACTAACTATGATACAATACAACTAATAAAAATAGAACTCGGGATAAAAGAGTTAGACATATATTTAACTTTAACTATTATACAGACAAAAAAAGAACTCATGATAAAATGAACAGCATATCTGGTATAAGAATTAAACATATAACTATTAAATATGAAACAATAAAACCAATAAGAAACCAATTGTCACTTTATAAAAACATGAACAACACATATGGTATAAGAATTAGATATATAAACATTAACTATGATACAATACAACCAATAAAAAAAGAACTCGGGATAAAAGAATTAGACATATATTCAATTTTAACTATGATACAATACAACCAATAAGAAAAGAACTCGGGATAATAAGACATATAATTACTAAGCAGGTAATGTCACTCATATTAAGCATATCTTAAATGGAGGCCAGTATGACAATTAATTTATTGCATCCAGAAACTTATCAAATACACCAACAGTTATGTATTGAAATAAAACTTCTTTAGTTTCAAATACACCAACAATTATGTATTTAAAAAATATCATTATTGCCATACACGCAAGTGGTGGTTTGGAAAAAAAGATCATATGTCGCACTTGCACCTAAAGTACTAATCGCGCCGCTATAACACGTCACCTGCATATCAGGTGACTACAACTGTGACTTTTAACTTGTGTTAAGTACCATCAGCCTTTTAACTTGTGTTATGTACCATCAAAACCTATTCAACACAAAAAAGCAAAGAATGCAGAGTGAGAAAGAAGAGAACATTTAGGTGTTATGTA
The DNA here is from genome assembly GCA_949130495.1 of Sambucus nigra. Classification (NCBI taxonomy): domain Eukaryota; kingdom Viridiplantae; phylum Streptophyta; class Magnoliopsida; order Dipsacales; family Adoxaceae; genus Sambucus; species Sambucus nigra. Next base: position 350,526,065 of record OX422214.1, read on the forward strand.
GGTGACTACAACTGTGACTACTACTGATATACCAAGTGTTTCAACCTCATCTTTAGTCAAACAATCAGATTTGACGTTTGGAAACTGACCAAAAATTTGAGAATGTTACTAAATATTTTTAAAATGAGCAGAAGTAAAAAAATCCTTATTCTATCTAAGAGATTGAACCATTTCAGTTTCCTAAAATAGCAATGCAACACAGGAGTAGAAAGATAGATCTGTATCATTCCTAATGTATAAAATGAGCTTTTATGATCCAATTCTTCCACTCTTACTTTTCATTATTTTAATTGAGCTTGTATGAGCCACCAAGTAGAGGCTTAGGCAATCCTAAAACAGCAATGTCATTCTTTTAAAATGGCATCCATTAGGCAGTCCCGTTTTGGGGTTTTAAAATGGCATCCATTGCTCAGCTATTTCACCATGGGATAATCTTCATACCCATTGGATATATGTTCAAAGCTGGAATGTTTGAGATGGAGAAAATTAAAGGTGGGAGTCCATATGGAGCGGGAACTTTTATTGGTGATGGCTCAAGATAGCCATCTGATCTCGAATTGAAGATAGCTTTTCACCAAGGGAAGTACATTGCTGCCATCGTGAGGAAACTAAAGGAAGCTGCAAAATTTGACTCTGTTGGATTTAAATATGTAGTTTGCACTATATAAATTTAACCGTCAATCGTATATAGTATATACATTCTCTCTCTTTGTGGTTGCAAAAGGCTGTTCTGGCTTCATCGTATATAGTATATACATGATATGTTCAGTCAAACAGATTTTAGAAAAGCCAAGGCAAAAAAATTTAAAAATAGATAAGATAAATGAGTTTTGAAGAAAGTCATACCTGAAGGTGATGAGTTTTGAAGAAACTCATACCTGAAGGCCATTGTACTTATCTTTCCCACCAGATAAAAAAGAAACATCGTCTTTACAGCAATCAACGGGCCCATGATAGCAGAAATAAGTCTGAGCCCGATTTTACCCGTTGATAGCAGAAATAAGCAATGAACACTTTAAAGGTAGTGCAGTAATGTAGAAAAGATAGAAAAATAGTACTATGGTTTTGAACTCAGCTGAGGTTCCTGAGAAATGAAGTGAAGCCCAAATATTAAATATTAACCAAGATGATTTGAAACTAAGAGAAACTGAAAGAATACGACATAAATTTGTTATTATGCACAAAAATTTCTATCAAATAATTATTGGGATTAATGTTGATATCCGAAGAAATTGAAACACAACAAAAATGATATAGGAATCATACCGTTCTAGGGGGGGTCATTATCTTTCCTTTTCCCCCTTCCAAAACTCGTTATGCCTATTTTCTCTTCTGGAATTACACAAATGGTGCTACCTCAAAATGTTATCCATTATTGTTTCAAACATTATGGGTTGGTTGCAAACATTATCAATCATTAGGTGAGCATTGGCCAATAGTTTCTACAAAATAGTACAACTCTCAATAAGACAAATCATTAAAATATCATCCCAAATTTGTTAAAAAAATGATGTATGAAATGAATAAGAAGAAAATTAAACAAAATAACATTAAAAATGGTGAAATGGTGGTGAGGCTATGGATATGTCCCCACCATACAGTTTATGCACACAAAATAACATTCAAAGTGATCTTTAAGGTTAGAATCAAACATAGAATAATATGGGTTACCATAAAGTTGATGCACACAGAATGATTTTAACCAATACTCTGTTTTATTTTCTCAAATCTAAAAATTGGGGAACAATTGTTTAGAGGAAAAAAAACTCAAACCTCTAAAGTCCAAAAATTTGAGCAATGTCCAAAATTGTTTAACCCCCAAACATTCAGTTATCACTACAGAACTCCACCTGCTATAACCTGAATTGAGTGTCATTTTTTTATGACTATTCTCCAAGAGAAGGATCTCACACTTGAATCGTCACCCAATATTTTTTTATAAGGATCTAAACACCCAACATTTTTTTAGAAGGATCTCACACTTGAATCGTCAAACCATACTTAACAAAGGAAAATCACCATTCAAAATTAAAAAAATATACTCCAACAGTGATTAATGAAGCCGAAAAAGACGAACACACAAAATAAAATAGAACGTCACGCGGATTACTGGAAGCTTAAGTGGGAGAGATATTTAGAACATTTAGAATGTTTATAGATCTTCAACTCATCAATTAATTGGACAACCGAAGGACCTGGGTCTGAAAGAGTACCTTATGTGAACATATCTGAAATGGAGAGAGGAAATGACCATCAATAGATCTGAAATGGTGAGTGAGTAAACATAAGTAAGTGAACAAATACTACGTTCAATGGTGGTCATCGTGTGGTGGAAATAGCGAGCGAGCCGACAACGTTATTGAGATATGGTTAAAGTGAGAACAAGAGAGAGAGAGAGAGACGCGAATGAGATGTGGGTTTCAAATCTGAGTAAAAGAGCCGTGTGTTTTGAGAGGGGAATGGAGGATTTTGGGTACATGTGAGAGGATAGAGTGGGGTAATGAGTCTAGGATTACCACTTTACCCTTTTTTTTGAATTTTGAGAAAGAGTAGAGATAAATTTGAGTGTGAAAAAAGAGGGGGAACTTAAATGGTAGAGGGGTAAAATAGGAAGTGCAAAAAAATATTATATTGATGACATCATGGTGCTATCTTATGACATACATAAGTTTCCTACTTTATTATATAGATATATATATACACACACACACACACACACTCACCGTATATAATAATTAATTCAAACTCAGCTAATTCGTGCCTAATTCTCATAACACTAGCCTTAAATATTCGAGTCAATTCCCTCACTCCAAGTTAATTAATTTTCAAATTAATTAATTTATTAAAATAGTGTCTCTCTCCCAAAATGTTCGACCACATTCCCTTGGTCTGTAATTTAGTCCTTAAAATTTATTGCGCCATTCTTATAATGTATATTTTTGTCCCTTTTCCTCTAAATAATTAACTAGATCAAACCCCTTTTTAAATCCCTAATACAAAAGAATAACTCCCTACTAAATTGTCCTAAACCACCCAAAAATCATTTCCTCTGAACCAAAATAGAAAACTAACGACATTAGGCTTGGCCCACCCACGTCGCTCGAACGACCCACCATGTCGTTAGAATGACATTTAGTGTCGCACGAACGAAGGCCTAGGTCGCTCGAGCAACCGTTGGGTATTTTCTCTCTCTTTTTATTCCTGCTGTTCATCCGCCATTGCTAAAAAACACAAACCTTATTTCCTAGATTTCTTCTTTTGTAAACCTTTATATAACAACGATTACTACTAAATCTCATGTCCCAAATTCCTTAACCATAATAATCCGGTTTCATAGGTTTCAAAACATTAACAATTCTATAATTCCTTCCTAAATTTCATACGAAGCAATTACACATATTAACAACACATCCAAGTAAATTTATTTTCTCAAATTATTAAAATAAGGGGATGAACTTCTAGATTTAAGAAAATCACGAATTTAATCCCCAAATAATATTCTTTAGGATAACACTTTTCCTCAAAATAAAATACTTGTATTATTCCATAAATTCGTAAAACCCAATTTATGTATCAACCCAACCCAAAAAGTAATGGATTTTATCACAACCACTATGATATGAATTGAAGAATACAATTTAAATTAAAAGTAAGTTAACCACTTGCCTTTTCTAATTCGCAGAGTTTGAATTTCTCGGGTGTTGATGGTGATTCCACGAAGAACACAAAAATCCCCTCTTGATTTGGCTCCCAAATTCTCCCTTATTTTCTCTATAAAACTAGGGGTTTTCCTTTTAAGTTGTGTCTGACAAAACTCCTCTAACTTGGGTTTTATGATATTTTTCTATTAGATTGTGTCCACCCCAAACTCTCAAACTTAGGTTTTAATGTGTAAATCCCGAAATTATGCTTGTGGGCCAAGTTAAAATGCCCCAAACACCCCCATGTGGGCCATGCCATGCCTAAAAACGCCCTAAGACCCATTTACTACCTCCGAGTACACTTTCTTGACTATTTTGGCCTATCCGAAATCAACCGTGCACTTATAATTCACATCCGAATGACTTCACTAAAATTTCTATCTCGCCCTTCATATAATCTATGCCCGACTCACGATTGAGATAAAATAATATCATGTCATTATCATACGCTATGACGTAAATTAATACATACTATTCACTTAGTAATTTATATTCCATAAATATTAACCATTTACCCTTTCGATTAATATTTAAATATATTTATATTAATTAATTCCATTAAATTTTGACACACAAGTACTTCTCCCTTACAAGGGAATTTTGTTCCCGAAATAGGTCATACCTGTGGTGAATAACTTTGGATACTGCTCTCACATGTCGTCCTCCCGCCCCCATGTTGACTTATCAACACTATGGTGTCCCCACCGAACTCTGACTAGTAGTACCACCTTAGATCACATCGTATGCTCACTACGATCCAGAATAGCCAAGAACCTCTCCTCATACGAGATGTCGGGATGCAAATCAATCTCCTCGAGTGGAACAAGCAAAAATCTCTCTCGATCCTTCGATATTTCTTCAGCGAAGTCACGCAAAAAACCTCATGTATCCACTGAAGGTGCTCTGAAAAACCGAGTCTACATGCCACTGGCCCCACTCTCTCAATAATAGGGAAGGGTCCCATGAATCTCGGTGCTAGATTAGCTTTCTTGTCCAACCTCATAACTCCCTTCATTGGAGACACCTGAACTAACACCTGGTCACCAACCTCTTACTCAACGTATCTCATGTCTGCATCAGTATAACTCTTCTACCTATCCTGAGCTATATGAATACGTCCCTGAATCAGCTCAATCTTGGTAGTAGTCTACCGTATCATATCTGTCATCAATAACTTGTTGTGCCCCACCTCTAGCCACTAGGAGTGAGAATGACAAGGCCTCCCATAAAGTGCTTAAACGGTGCCATGCCGATAGTAAATTGGTAAAAGTTATTATATGGAAACTCTATCAACGGAATATTTCACTCCCATCCTCCTCCAAAATCTAGAATGCATATCCTCAACATATCCTCAAGAATATGATTGACCCAGTCAATTTCTTCATATGTTTATGGATGGTACACGGTATTCAAATGCAAATTTGTACCCATGGCTTCCTGAAAGCTCTACCAGAAGTGAGACACAAAGATCTTGTCTCTATCGGACATAATTTTAACCGGTATCCCTTGCAGCCTAACCATCTTCATAATAAACAACTGTGCATGTTATATCGTCTCAAAACTAGTGTGGACAGGCAAGAAATGGGCCATCTCTGTCAACCGATCCACTATCACCCAAAGGGAGTCATGACCTCTTTGTGACGTCGGTAGTCCCGTAATAAAGTCCATCGAAATGCTCTCCTATTTCCACACAGGAATCTCCAGCGGCTATACCATTCTCGAAGGCCTCTGGTGGTTTACTTTAACCAACTGAAAGGTAACACACTTGGAGACAAACTTTGCTTCATCCCTGATAACCAATATTCTCTCCTCATTTCCAGGTACATCTTATCCCCACTGGGATGTATCACAAATCTCAAACCATGGGACTCAGTCATTACAGCATGCCTCAAATCCTCATCCTCAGGCATAACTAATCTCCCATTAAAACGTAGGTCTCCCTTTGAGATGATCGAGTAATCTGCACTCTCAGCTAGTAACTACTATAATCTGTCCCAACAGTATTGATCCTTCGGCTATTCGTTCACTATCTTCATGATAATCTCAAGAGTGATAGTTAACACTGACATATATGCCCTGGCCACCTCATCATCATATCGAAGTTCACTCCACTTATCTTTTCAGACCTCGGCTAACTCCCAAGTGGGTCTTCGGCTCAACGCGTTTGCAACCATATTATCCTTACTAAGATAATACTATATATCAAATCGGTAATCCTTCATAAATTCTTTCGACCGCCTATGCCTCATATTCAGATCCTTCCATGTGAAGAGATACTAAAGTGACTTATGATCCGTTAACAATGAAAACCACTCCCCCAACAGATAATGTCTCAATATCCTTAGGGAAAATACCATTGTTGATAACTCAAGATCGTGGGTGGGGTAATATTTCTCATAGGGCTTAAGATTTCGAGATGCATAAGCTATGTCCCTCTCCTCCTGCTGCAATACACCCCCAAGTCCGTCCAAGGATGAATCCGTGTAAACCTGATAATCCACCCCACTCCCAGGCAACATAAGTAATAGTGCTGATGTCAACTTATCATTCAACTTATTAATGTCCAGCTGATAGTGATCACTCTATATAAATGGTGCCCCCTTGTGAGTCAAGTTCATCAATGAACCCGCAATCGTCGAATATTCTTTAATGAAGCGACGATTATACCCAGCCAACCCTAAAATGCTATGAATATCTATCAGTGTCGTGGGCTATCCCCACTCCCTCACCGCCGATACCTTAGTTGGATCAACTGTAATACCCCGATCAGGCACGATATGGCCAAGAAACTTTACCTACCATAGACAAAATCCATACTTTTTGAATTTGGCAGACAACTGATGGCCTCGAAGTGTCTATAAGACCCTACACAAATGCTCTGCGTGCTAATCCTCCGTACGAGAGTAAACCAGAATGTCGTCTATGAACACGATCACGAACTGGTATAAGAACTCCCTGAATACTTTGTTTATAAGATCTATGAACACTTCTAGTGCATTGGTGATCCCAAACGGTATCACCCTAAACTTGTACAACCCATACCGCGACAGGAAAGTGGTCTTGGGAATATCCTCCTCCTAAATAAGCAACTGGTGATATCCAAATTGCAAATCAATAAATGAGAAGTATGTATCCCCTCTCAACTGATCAAATAGGTCATCGATTCTTGAAAATGGATAATTATTCTGTATCATGACCTTGTTCATCTCCCTGTAATCCACAAACAACCGAAGTGAATCATCCATCTTCATCACAAATAATATCGGTGCGCCCTATGTCTATGTACTCCGCCGAATGAAACCCTACCCCAAAAGTTGCTAAATCTTCTCCCTCAGCTCTCGCATCTCAGATGGGGCCATGCGATATGGTTCTCAGGCAATCGACCTTACCCTCGGTGCTCGATCAATAACAAACTCAATCACTTGACTAGGTGGTAACCCCTCTCGCACTACCGATATCCAGTCTATCGGGATCACTATATCCTATGAGGTCTCCTCCTCAATGTAGTATAACTGGGTGCGTGACCTCCCTTAGAAAGAGGCATCACCACTAAGAATATCTACTGGCCCAGAATGGAGAACATTATGGTTTTCTCGTAACAGTCCATTGTCACCTTGTACCCCGCTAACCAATCTATACATAGGATAACATCGTATCCCTCCATATCTAACACTATAAGGTCTTATTCTAAGCTCAGAAACCTAATACTAATATACATACCTCTACATACTGAGTGTATAAGTGACCCACTACCCAACGGTGACTCTACACATATAAGGCGGGTGTTAGCTTTATCTAAAAGACCTAATGCTCGTGCAAATCTAATAAAAATAAAAGAGTGCGATGCGCCCGTATAAAAAAGAATCCTACCCCCATGCCCATGAATAGGAAATATACCCTCAGCTTCTGGCAGTACCTGAGTTACTGGGAGCATAGGCACATCCCGAACGTTGTAAACACTCCCGTAATGCATCTGCTCTTATAGCTGTGGGGATTATGCTGCTGGAGGCCTCTGTGCCTGCTGCCCCTATTGGTATCCTTGTTGCTATCTCATAGATCTCTATGGACATTCCTTCTTCACATACCTCGATTGGACACATACGAAAGATCGCCTCTGAAAGCCCTCATATCCCTGACCCTGTTGGCCCTGGCGAGGTTATCCCTACTGTTGGACCTAGCGACCTTGACCCTGATGACCTCCCCCGTTGTTACCTTGGACCTGTTGTCCCTAAGGAACCTGCTGCTGAGAATTAGGACCCACTTATCCCTCCCTGAATACCTGACCCTACGGCCTATTCCCACCAGATCAAAATCTCTTGGCAAAATTCCCATAGCAGTAGTCCTGCCCCTGATGCCTACTAACTACTTGTTGTGTCCCTCTAATAGTACCCCCACCAGCCTCGCCCTACTGACTGGTATCATCTCCTATCTTGTTTCCCTTCACATGGAAGCGAAAATCCTGATAGTGTAATAAGTCTGCATTAACGACATCAGTATACGTCACTAGTGTTGGGTTGTTGATCAAGTGCTGCCTGATCCTCCAAGCTAATTCATATATAAACCTTGCTTTCTTATGCTCCTCATTACTCACCTCATATGGAACAAAATTACCCAAACAGGTGAACTCCTCCTCATACTCTGCAACGAACAGATCACCCTAAGTCACCTCGTTGAACTTCTTTCGCATCTCAGCCTCCACTGCTGGCAAAAATACTTACGATCGAACCCAGAATATAGCAATCGCTATCATATCTCTCTCCTCGGTGGTGGTAATATACTCCCACCACTGTAATTCCGCTACAGTAAGTCTGAAAGTTTCTAGAATTTGCTTCTGTACTCACTACACTCCAACATGTGAATATGTCATTGTATGTTCTTCTTCCATTAACACACCTCAACCATATCAGAGCTACCTTGAAACTAGGGTCGGTGTCCCTTCTAGAATTTCTCTCCGACCCTCTTCCAAGTAGATGGCCATGTTTGGTCCTGGATCACCATTGTTACTGGCTTCTGTGTTTAGGACTGAGGGAAATGATCGGCCATAGCTATCATGGTTGACCGCCTGGGCCACTATGTCTGCCACCTGTGCAGTCGAGATCATCTTTGGTGGTGGATATGGCAGCGATACCTATGGATCCAAGTGATCCTCCCTCACCTCATCCATGGCCTCTGCCCTAGCTGATCACTCTCTCCATGGTTGCATCTGAAAACATATCGAATTTCTATAAGTACATAGTTTATACAAAATTTAATAGCAGAAGCGTGATATCTCCGACACGCAAAGATAAAAACAACAGTCCTAATTATAGGGCTCTATATCAAACGAACGATACATAAAAATCACAGTAAGGCATACAGATCCTATGGATATTAGAACCTGATGCTATGATACCATATGTGGCACCCCACTTAATTAAATACTAGTTCATCAGTCATTTATGAAATTAAATTAGGATTTCCATTTGGTTCATTCTCAGCATCGTTGTTGAAAATTGTATTAATTACTAATCACCTAAATGATTAATTAAACTAGTGCTAAATTTCTATCTTTCATTAAACAAATAATCAAACATGAGAAATAAAATTAACTAGTAATTCAAACACACCATCAATGAGACTGGAAAAAAATTGAATAAATAAATAAGAAACTGGACGAATAAACCATCGGCTACAAATCCAAATCTAACATAATAATCCAAAGAAAAGATAAATAAATCCAAAACTGAATCTCAAAGTAAGTTCGGTAACACGCCCTAAATAAAACTATACCTTAAATGAGATCCTTAATCTAGTAATGAAGAACATATGCGTTTAATCTAATCTCCTGCATGCATCCACATATGCCGCAGCTGCATATCCTTAGAATAAAATCTCAGGTCTTCTGTCCTCGTGGATGGACACTTAAAAGGTTTTGAAAATATTTTTCAGCAAGGGTTAGAACCTAAAACATTTTGAAAATATTTAGCAAGTGATTAAGGTTTCAATAATTAAAATGCATGAATGCTTTTCATATTTAAGTCAGTGTCGCACTCACTTGAGATAGTACTCACCCTTAAGCTATTGTGCACATCTACCGCTTCTCTTATAACCTCTCTAGCTATACTACCCAGTCGAACTAGCCTTGTTATAACTGTAACCTAAAACCTTACTCTAGCTCGAGTAACTTTCTCTAATGATTGATAAGTTATTTCTCACATTAACTTAATTTATCATTTTTAGACAACTATATAACAATTTCACTAGTTATATAAATGATACCATTTTACTCCAGGTATTTCACCCGTATATAATTATCGACACTATTATATACGTATAACTATACTACACATTACACACATGTTGTATATAGTATCCATCCTCCCGAGAAGAAATTATATATATATATATATATATATATATATATATATATATATATATATATATATATATATATATATTCACATTAAAATAAACGTAGCGGAGGCGTTCATAGTTCCCCTGTTGTGATATCGAATCATACCCAAGCGTCCACTATTTAAGCGTTCATAGTTCCCCTTGGGTATGATTCGGTATCACAATAGGGGAACTATGAACGCCTCCGCTACGTTTATTTTAATGTGAATATATATATATATATATATATATATATATATATATATATATATATATATATATATATATAATTTAACCCGGTTAATCCGTGCCTAACTCCCGTAGCACTAGACTAAAATATCCGAGTCAATGTTTCGACTCCAAGTTAATTAATTTGCACATTAATTAATTTATTAAAATAGTGTCACTATCCCAAAATGCCCGAACACATTCCCTTGGTCCATAATTTATTCCTTTTAATTTATTGCTCCAATCTTATTATATAGATTTTTGTCCTTTTTCCTCTACATAATTAATTATATTAAACCCCTTTTTAAATCCCTAATACAAAAGAATAAATCCCTACTGAATTATCCTAAACCACCCAAAAACCATTTCCTCTAGCCCAAAACAAAAAACTAACGACATTGGGCCTGGCCCACCCACGTCGCTCGAATGACCTATCATGTCATTCAAACGACAGGTGATGTCGCGCTAATGAAGGCCCAAGTCGCTCGAGTGACCTCTAGGCATTTTCTCTCTCTTCTTATCCAGAATTAATCCGATTTCATAGATTCAAAACATTAACAGTTCTACAATTCCTTCCTAATTTTCATACGGACCAATTACATACATCAACAACACATCCATCTAAATTTCTATTCTCAAATTATAAAAATAAGGGGATGAACTTCTGGGTTTAAAAAAATCAAGACTTTATTCCCCAAGCAGTATTCTTTGAGATAACACTTTTTCTCAAAATATAATACCTGTATTATTCCATAAATTCGTAAAACCCAATTTATATATCAACCCAACCCAAAAGTAATGGATTTCATCACACTCACTATGATATGAATTAAAGACTGCAATTTAAATTAAAATCAAGTTTATCACTTACCTTTTCTAATTTGTAGAGTCTGAATTCCTTTGGTGTTGATGGTTATTCCATAAAGAACAAAAAATTTCCTCTTGATTTAGTTCCCAAATTCTCCTATTTTCTTCTTTGTATAACTAGGGTTTTTCCTTTTGAGTTGTGTCTGACAAAACTCCTCTAACTTGGGTTTTATGATATTTTCAGATTAGGGTTGTGCTCACCCCAAACTGTCAAACATAGGTTTTAATGTGTAAATCCAGAAATTATGCTTGTGGACCAAGTTAAAATGGCTCAAGCACTCCCGTGTTGGCCCGGTCATGCTTAAAAATGCCCCGAGACCCATTTACTACCCTTGAGTACACTTTACCGACTATTTTGGCCTATCCGGAATCAATCATGCACTCAGAATTGACATCCGAATTACTTCACTTAAATTTCTATCTCACCCTTCATATAGTCTATGCCCCACTCCATGTTGGGATAAAATAATACCACATCATTATCATACGCTATGATGTAAATTAATTGTAACACCCCGTATTTCTGTGCATTTAATATTTAATTAATTCGAGAAAATTTTAAATTACTTGTGTGTCATAATTTAATTGAATTAGTTATGTTAATATTAATTTAAATATTAATTGGAGAAAGTATGGTTAATATTTACGAAAATTAAATTACTAAGTGAATAGTAATAATTTATTTACGTCATAACGTGTATAAGTGACGTGGCATTTATTTATCTCAGTCGGAAGTCGGATATAGACTAAGTTGGGTATGAGATAGGGACTTTTTATAAATTAATTCAGATGTCAATTCTGAGTGCACGGTTAAGTCCGGGGTGGCTGAGATAGTTGAAAAAGTGTACCCGGGGGTGGTAAATGGGTCACGAAATATTTTTGGGCATAACTGAGCTCACTCGGGAGTATTTGGGCAATTTTAATTAGGCCCATATGATTAAAAACAGAATTTGGAGATAAAAACCTAAGTTTTGGAGTTGTGGGCAGCCGTAACTCATTTGGGGGAAATTTGAGAACATAAAGGATAAAGAGGGAGGACTCTTGAGAGCCAAAGAGGGAGAACAAGTAAGGTGTTCTTCATCACACAACGATCTCTACACCAAATGATAATCAGACACTACGAATTTATAAGGCAAGTGGTTAAATTACTTCAAAGTAAATTGATGATATTCAATTCATATCATAGTAGGTGTTATACAAATGATTTTTGGATTGGGTTAATACAAATTGGGTTTTGATTTGGGAAAGTTACGAATCAAGTTATTGGGACTGGTTTTGATTCGTAAGGATTTTAGTGGATAATTCTGGGTAAAAAGCTTCACTGAAGTTGTTAATGGCGATTATGTTCGCGCTGCCCTCTAGAAAATGACGTTTTCTAACTTTCGTGCTCTAATATGCTTTTTCCAAAATGACCCCAAAATGCCCCAAAACGGCATTTTAAAAATCTGGGCAGATTGAGTAAATTGAAAACCTCAGATTTTGGGATATTGTATTATGGACCAAGGGGGTGTCCGGATATTTTGGTTGAGTGATTCCATGATTATAGATTAGTTAATGGGGGATTAATTAATTAAAGTTTATAGGTGGAATAATTTATTATAAGATGATATAATAATTTGTTAAATATTATTTAATTAGGCGTTCTCTTTATAATGAAATTTTGAGGAGTACGTTTTAAGAGGTGGAAATTCGGACTAGGTGAGCAAGTCCGGGTACATTGGTTATGTGACACTGGGGAGATAATAAGTTAATTAATGGACATATTAATTAAATTAGAGTTGGACCATGGACTCGGGGAAATAATAAGTTAATTAATGGGCATATTAATTAAATTAGAGTCGTACCACATATTAATTAAATTAGAGTCGGACCATAGACTCGGGGAGATATTAACTTAATTAATGGGTAAATTAATTAAATTAGAGTCGGACCATAGACTCGGGAATATGTTCGCTAGTGTTATGGACTGTGTATACGGTAAAGTCAGGATTAAATTTTATTTATATATATGGTAGTGTGATAGTGTATATATATATATTGTGTGCTCATAAATACCTATGGCTAGGTATTTATATAGAATTATGTGCCCTAGTGCTATCGGGGGAGGTTGTGCGATGTGGGTGAATCCCCTAACTTGAGGAGTAGGGCGAGTATATCCCCAGGTCATAGCGTCCAAATAGAGGTGGGCATTGAGATGATTGTCTTCACTCTCAGGAGAATATGACCGCCTCCAATGCATTTATATTTCTATGTTCTGATTCGGCGGTAGCTAGCTGTCTCAGAAATCCAGGTGGGACTGAGTAGAGCTGGGAAGATAGCACTTTAGAGAATGGATTCGGTGAGGTATTACTCGGAAGGATGGTTTTAATTATATTCAACATATGTGTGATTGTGGAATATAGTTCTACGTATATAATGGGGTAGATAATTATATACGGGTAATTAAATAAATGAAGACAATTTGTATTACTTGTATAACTAGTGAATGTTATATGGCTTTTAATAGCGAATTTATTTATATTCAACATGTGAATAATTGTGGAATATAGTTCTACATATATAATGGAGTAGATAATTATATACGGGTAATTAAATACATGAAGAGAATTTGTATTACTTATATAACTAGTGAATGTTATACGACTTTTAAGAAATGATTAATTAAGTTAATGTGATAAATAACTTACGAAGTAAAGATACAAATTACTCGGCTTAGAGTAGAGTTCAAGGAGTTTCATGACAAGGCTAGTAAGACGGGGTGGTGTAACTAGGAGGGTCAGGAAGAAAGCGTTAGGTGTGCACTTTAGAGGAGGGGTGAGATGTATCTCAAGAGAGTGCGACACTAACTTAAATATGAAAAGCATTTATACATTTTAATTGTTGCATTTTCATTCACTTGCAAAATATTTTCAAAAGGACTTTCGGCTCTGACCCATACCTACAAAATATTTTCAAAACCTTTTAGGTATCCAGCCAGAGGGATGCCAAACTTGAATATATGTTTCAGGAATGCGTAGCTGCAACAGGTGTGGATGTTGCGGGATTTGGACATAGATGCTTCAGTCATTTCATTCCTAGAGTAGGATGCAGCTTGGTATTTCTTTCGGGCATGTTGCCCCAGCTATTTTCATTTCAGTATAACTTTGTAATGGTTACTATTTTTTGTTGGATTATATTAGTGAATATTAGTTTTCTGTCGATGGTTTATTTGACCGATCATTTATTGATTTATTCAGTATTTCTTTAGATTCATGGTTTGTGTGAATGGTTCGTATTGATATTATATGGTTGTTGTTGTTAAATAAAAAGATTAAAATTTTGACATTAACTTTTAAATACTAGGTGGTTAGTAAGTTTTAAAAAGTTTTCGACAGTAATGCTAAGAATGAGCCAGATGAGATTCCTGTTTTAATTTGATATAGGACTGATCACCCAGTATTTTATTGAGCGGGGTGTCACATTAATAATTACTATTCACTTAGTAATTTATATTGCATAAATATTAACCATTTACTCTTTCGATTAATAATTAAATATATTCCTAATAATTAATTCCATTAATTTACGACACACAAGTAATTTGACTTACCCGAATCAATTAAATATATAATGCTCAGGGTGTTACAGGTAGACCTTATAGAGAACTTTAATTTTGATTTTTCAACGGTTGGTTGATTTTAGTATGGTTGGATGGTGATGAGGTAAGGTTAGGAAGTAGTGTGAAAAATGAAGGAGAGTGACATAAGGAAATGGATAGAATGTATGCAAAAATAGAATTTCAACGCATTGATTTTGTGGGGAATGTTTTAACATCAGAAAAGGGGCCCCTTGGGAATGAGGTCATAGTCTTCTTAAATAGTCAAGATTAGGGTTTCATGGGGGGTGACGATCGGCATAGCCCCTGGCCTACCTATCGACATATCTCCTTCCTCGTTGGCCAACAAAAGTACACCCTGCCGATAGGCACGGGATCTGGGGTGCCTATAGGCAATTCGAAATGGACTTTTTCAAAAAAACAGGCACAAAATGAAAACCATAAGTCCGAATCGTACATGGATGGGACTGTTGGAATTGATATTTGAAGACCTATAAGAGTACATTGAGACACTCCCCATCTCAAAGTAAAAAGGTGAGTATGCGCGAACCATGAGGCCGATTCGGACATTGTATGGACCGTTGGTTAGGGGATTCAGATATCTATGAGGTTTCAATAAGCTTCACTCAGGTTGGAGAGTTGATCGGGGTCAATTAGGGACTAAAAATGCCCGATGGCCTCTAGATTAGGTATAGGAGTAAAAAGGTGATTACGCATGAATAAGGTTGTAAATCGGGTTGAGTAAGTCGAGCTTGAGGTTGCTCAGGCTTGGCCGAACTGTCTTACCCACGCTAAATCCGAACGCAGCCCAAAGAAATTTGTTTTCACTAAGCCCGAACTCGGCTCATAAATATTACCGGCTTCTAGCCCGATTTTAATTTTTTTTGTTAAAAAAATTTAAATTCTTATTTTTTCCTTACATTTCCATCATGGAGAAAAAGTACACTTTCAAACCTAATCGATATTTCATAAAATAAAATATATAATTATGAAATGTGTTAAATTGAAACAAAATATATAAGAGAGAAAACCTACAAAGGCCAATTAAATTTCATAAATATAACATTATTTGACCACTAACGAATGCCTATTATGACTTGACCAATTAATAAATCAAATACCCATAATGAGATTGACAATAAAATCACAAAATTGTAAAAAATTTGTAATCTAATGGATTATGACAATTGAATCTTTGTTTAGAAAAGTAGTAAATGAAATAAAATAGTGAAACATGATTAAACGAAATTAACATAAACATGTTATATTATATAAAATTATTTATTTGTTTATTTATATACTCAATGTTTAGGCCTTGGGCCCAATTCGAGCTTGGCAAGGTTTGGTTCAAGCTTGGTCCGAAATTTATTCGGGCTTGAAATTTTGGCTCAGGCTTGACTCGACTCAAACTCAAATAAATCTTGAACCAAAAATTACGGGCCGAACTGGCAGGCTTCGGGCTTGTCCGACTCAATTTACAAGCCTACATACCGATTTGCACACTGTATGTACCATTGGAAAGGGGATTCAGAGCCTTATGAGGTTTGATTGAGCTTTGAGAGTGCTGGTAAGTATGCTCTGACACCACTTGTAATAGTAGAAGGCTCTAGTACCACTTAAAATGCGAAAACAAATATGCTCGACAAGGATGGTCACAAACAAAGATTTATTCATGAAATTTTATCTTAAATAAATTTTATCTTTTTAGCCTAAACATACATTTATGTGATAAATAGAATTCAACAAAGGCAAAGTTTCAAACTAAGCACTCAACAAAGGCAATGTTTCGGGAAAAAAACTATTGGGTAAAAAAAAATTCAGTACTTTAGAAATATTACAAGACGGTCGACTTACAGACTGCATGATAACCGCCACAAGTGTAATGCGTTAATCTTAGTAAATATTTAAAGAACAGCTATGATCCTCGCAAGAATCACAAGATCGTAGTCCTCCCTCTTCAGCCTCAACCTGTGTCTTCAGCAGTGCATTCCCTCAGGTATCACAAGTCATCCATGGAGATGCCTTTTCCACAAAGGTGTATCAAAGGATACAAAAATTTCTAGGATTTAAAAGAATTCATAAGAATGATTTTCAGGATGTACTTTGTGAATTAAAAATGTTTTAAAACACAAAACAAAGAAGAACTTTCGTAGAAGTTATGTAGAAACGAATCTGAAAAAAGTCTTAGAATATTTGAACATAAAAAAAGGTATTTATAGGGTGTTCACAAATTTTAATGACTCGTTTGAACGAAATTCAAGGCTTATTTGAACGAAAAGTGCATCTCATCTTAATGAAATAAAATCTCGTTTCAATGAAGAGGAAATCTCATTTGAATAGGCTTCAAACGGCCTTCAAATGACCTAAAACAGTACGCCCTTGATCGAAGCACATTAGAAAAAAATTTAAACGACCCCTTTGAATGAAGTGATAATCTCATTTGAACGATATGTCCATCTCGTTTGAACGAGATTTAAATCTAATTTTTTTTTTCAAAATATAAAACTTATGTTCACTTTTAATAAAAATAAAACATCCCAGAAATAAAGTTTGTGAATTAATCTAAAGTCTAAATTGCTTTACACCTTTATGGGATATCAGGAAGTCTTCAAATTTGGAGATGCTAGAGTTCAGTTCGTCGTGATGGTACGTGATGATTTGTAACGAGATACACCAACCTATCCTAAAACATAAAGGGCTCTACTATGAACAATATTAGAAAAAAATTTGTTACTAGATTTGCTTGGATTAAAGAATTGGTTGAGGTCAAACGAGTCCTGGAAGCGCTCAGTGGCCTCTGGATTGGGTCATGGAGTAAAAAAGCAAGTACACGTAAACTATGAGTCCAATTTGTGCACGATATGGACCATTAAAAAGGAGATTGAGTACCCTATGAGGTTTTATTAAGCTTCGTGCAGGTTTGATCGAGGTCAAGCTAGGCTCGAAAGTCCCTGGTGGACTCTTGATTAGGTTTCAGAGGAGTACCTAAGGTCTACTATGGGAGGAGAAGTGTTAGGGACCTAAGGAGGTACTTAGGGGTTACTGAGATAGGGTGTCTACAATTTTCTTTTCACACAACTATAACTATATGACACCTTCCCAAAAAAATTTGAAATTTCAAATTAGGTTTAATCACTCTAATGGTATCCCTTATTAACTCTTATGAAAATGACCATTTTTTTAACTCTTTCATTGTATGAAACACTGAAAAATCTCTCACATGGACCCTATAAACACCAATAAGATCTTGGGATTTGATCCTTATAAAATTAACCACTAAAAGAAATAATCACATAGGTGTAATCATATGCAATAAGTGATATGAATGTGCTCAAGTAATGTGAAATCAATACCACATAATTAAACAAATATGTCAATCATGATTTATCAAATGAGTTTCACTATAACAATTAAATCAATCAAAATTTTCAATCCGACACATATCATAAAAATAATAAGCACTAAATCTTTTTGGATTTTTGAATAATAATGATGAATGTATTTACACAAATCATGTTTAGTAAAGAAAAGTAAATGTATAAAAAATACACATATTCATGAAATCCTCACCAAACCATGAAAAATGATGCCAATTTTAAATTCTCTCACCCACCCTTATAAATAAAGAATCAACTAGGAATGGACTCCCAAAATAACCTAGTCATTATATCAAACTCTATATCTAGTTAGCGATCGGTGTTTAATTTCTCGGGCCAATAAGGCAAACAAAGACAACATCCTTCATCTCGATTTTATTTTAAGGTGCATTAATCTCAACCTTCTTTATAGGAGTATATCTTGTAAAACCACTACCTACCCTCGGTATCGATTTTTCATCCCTCCTAGGATTCTTATGCATAGTACTTGGAACTTAAGTGTAGTGTCTAGGTCTAGGTCTAAAAATATGTCATCTAGCCTCATGCTTATTTTGCAATAAAAATGTAATATTTCTCATCAAATTTCCAACTTACCCTCTTAGTTAATCAATAAGATCTATTTGGTACATGTTTCTCCTATTTCCAATGAACTTTTTATTTCTCTAATTCAAGAACTAACAAGTTTGACCTGAGTGACCATGTACTTGACAAAAAGTATGAAATGTAACATTCCTTCTCAGAACCTTCCTTTCATTCATTCTCACCTATTTTTTCTCATATTGCGCTTTTCGAGTAACTCTTTCAAATCTTTTTCTTTTAATAAAAAAATATATAATATGATTCATCCTATCATAAAATGAACAACCAATTTCATTTTTAACAAATTCAGATTTGGGATCAACCTCCTTTTCTTTCAATATAGGAGTTTATTCCTTATCCCTCTTTTGCCAATTTTAACTTTCGACATTCAATTTTGATTTTCAACAATTTTCTCTAATTTTGAATAATTAAAACCAATTCTATGATTGTTAGGTTTCAATTGTGCATGCTTTAATAAATGATATCAAGAACAATTGTTTAATCATGTATTTCAATTTTCAAATCCTTAGCATGTTCAAGTTTAAATTTTAACTTTTCAAAACCCATTTTCAAAATTGAATTCTCAAGATCTACTTTTACATTTTCTTTCAAAATGGTTGCATTTGTGATTTCAAGGACTCGCATTCCTTAGTCAAAACATCAACAACCTTTTCAAGATAAAAAAATTAATGAATAGTTTCAAATCTTTCATTTTTGTCAAAAGTTTGATGTTATACTTTTTAAATTTTAGACTCTTGATAGAGTTCATCAAAAGCCTCTTTAATGTCATCAACTTCCTCATGACTCCCCTATTGTGATTGTTTTATTAAAGTGTGTGAATTCTGGTTATTAACTGAAGACGAGTCACCCAAATATCTATCACCCAAAGCTTTCACTATATTGTTTCTCACCACACTATCTATAACACTTGGTCTAGACTCACTCTTTAACTTTCATAAAGTTTAACTATAAGGGATATTTCACTTCCACACTAATCGCTAGAGGAACTCTCATCACATTCACTTTTCGAGTCATTCAAACTCGTTGTATAAACTTTCTTGTTGTTGTTGTTGTTGTTGTTGTTGTTGTTGTTGTTGTTGTTGTTGTTGTTGTTGTTGTTGTTGTTGTTATTATTATTATTATTATTATTACTATTATTACCTACTTTTTTTCCTTAAGTTTCCTTATATGTGTAAGGCACACATTGATACGATGACCAACTCCACCACAACTAAAACATTGATCTTCATCCTTGGAATTATTCTTATTATAATTACCCTTCTCAACAAAAGAGTTATGCTTGCTTGAATGACTTTTATTAAAAAAAAATTACCCTTTTTGAAAAAAAAATTGTTATTTTTGTAAAATCTGCTAAATCATTTATTAAAATGTTCCACGTCTATTTCAACATTCTCTTTGGGTTTCTCAAAACCCTTTATAGAAGTTTTCTCACTTCACTCAACAACAAATGCCAAGTCATTATTTCCTTTAGGAACAACCACACTTTCTTTTTTATCACAAATTTTTAAACATCCTTCCAACTCCTCAAGACTACATATCTCGGTATCCATCACTTTATTCAAATTGAAACCTTAGTGGCAACCTAGAGACTAGAGTTTTATGTAACTATTCCACGACTTTTTTTCTCGAGGATCTTCTCACTAAGATTAAAAGAAGCTTTGACAGCTTTCGTCAATCTCGTGTAGTAGCAATAAAATACTCATTTATTTTAATTCTCATCATTTCAATATGTTATAACTTTGGAAATTTTAAACTCGATGTATCTTTATGAGTTACTCTAAGGATATCCCATGCCTCTTTCGCTTTCTAGAAATTTATAATGCGATTATACTCATGTGTGCTCACAGATGAAAACAAGGCATTCAATGCAAATAGATATGTAATTACAATCAATGAACTCCACGTCCATATAAAGATCTCTCATTTTAACTTTCCGATGTCCATAATTTGATCCAATAAAGTAGGGATGATGATTAGTGGAACTTTAATCGTGTTATTGAACCATTTAACAAAAACAAGAACAAATCTCAAACAAGTAATATGAGAGTAAAAACAAAATTAACACACAAACAACATAAATTAACTCAAGCACTTTAATGCACAAATAAGATAACATTTCTCTTATACTAATTGAGGATGTGTGTTATTAATAAAACTACTTAACCTACAACAAACCTAGAGGGGGATAAATAGGTTTGATCACATCTTCATGGTCAATTTTTTGAATTCAGTGATTTTTTTTGCAAATTCAAATTACCTAACATACGATTTGACAAAGTGATTGCCAAATTACTTGATTAACTCATCCACGATTGAAATTAGTTTAATATAAATGAGAAAATAAGATCTAACCCACGTAATTTAATTTTAATGCCATTCACTAGATTCAAGTGTGATTTAAGTGATGTGTGTGATCAAATGTGTGCATATGAGTATAAATAGTTCAAAATCATCCACAAGACAAGGTTTATGAGGAAAACACCCCACCAAGGGGTAAAAAATCTCAACGCACTCTAGTTTTCAATTCTAGTTAAAAGATGTTTCACATAAGGCAAGAAGATAACTCTCACACAAGCTCTCTCCTATAGTTAACTATGAACCCTGCAACTTTCCCCCATATATGATGAAAATCTATATCGAGCTCCACGATGTAGATAAGGAACTACACTCTCCTTCTTTAAATCAATGCCATACTTCAACTCCTCTAATGAATCAAAGTGTCTCCTCTTTTAAATCTAAGAGTATGTGATCATAGCAATTAAAAAGTAGTTTAATAAATTGTAATAAACTAGTAACGATCTAATAAAAAAAATACTCAACATTCACTCACAAAACACTAAGATCAAGCCATAGATCTAAGTTTGAATAAGTTTGTGAGGAACAAGTGAAATTAGGATAAGAAAGAAGAACAAAGAGCTCTAAACTTTGAAATAACGCTATGAGAGGTTTTTAATCGTGTAAAATTTAGATCAAAACAAATGGGAGGGGAAATGGTTTATATGTAGGAATCTTTAAAAATCAGGTTGCGTCATGCGTACGAGCACAAAATAGTGTCGTACAAACGGTTAAGGATGTAAAACTTCAAAAAAATATTAACTTTGCACAAAAATAAAGACAAACTCCCGAAAATTATTTTCTCAAACTTTTGAGACAACTTTAACTCCTGGTCGATCAAAACTTTAAACATCCCCACACATTTTAAAATGTCGTGCACGTGTGTGTGTTTAGCCATAGACAATTCATAATTACTATAAAAGGATGTCATCTTTAGTCCAAGTGAACGAATAGAAACGAAACTCTATAATTAGCAACTTGTAAGATCTTCAATCTTCAAAGATTCATCTAATACAAATGAACACGCCTCACTCAATCGTATCAAGTCTATGTGACTTAAATAACACAACGACTCAAATATTTTGTCACAGAATGTAGCCAACTAAATTTAATTACAAAATTTTATTTTCAACACAAGTATATTGATTACTTTAATGATTCCATTTTAACATAATGAACAAATTTAAAAGCTAAAAAAGGAGATTGTCTTGATAACTGATAATTTATGGATTACAATATTATACTAATGGTGATTCTACATGAACCACCTCCAAACTGCTTTTGTCCATGTGGCATTGAAGCTCAACCATCAAGCCTGATAAAGTTTGCCAAATCAATTTTAACTATTGTATAAAACAACTCACTTTTTAGCCCACATCACTATTATTCCAATTTTGTGACTCAAATCCAAGTTAAAAATTTATTCTAACCACTCTAGTAAAACATGGCTTGTACAAAAAGAAAGTTAAAAGTAAAATCCAAATTTATCAAATTAAAATAAAATAAAAAAAGAAAAAGAAGAAATTCAGATCTACCTAAATTAATATAATAATAATAATAATAATAATAATAATAATAATAATAATAATAATAATAATAATAATAATAATAATAATAATAATAATAATAATAATAATAATAATAATAATAATAATAATAATAATAATAATAATAATAATAATAATAATAATAATAATAATAATAAGAAGAAGAAGAAGAAGAAGAAGAAGAAGAAGAAGAAGAAGAAGAAGACATTGTAAACCTATTTAAAAATTAAAAATCATTTGATAAGTTAAAAAGTGAAAAACAGTAATAAGAAAGGACAATTAATATTTAGTCCTTGCGAACTATGCACATTTTATACTTAGTCCATGTAATTTTTGTATGTTATAAAAAGTCCTTTGTGTATTTTATTTTTGACATTTTTTTCTTACTATTTAGGCTAAGAGAAGAAAGAGTGTTTGTGAGTGTTTAATATAGCGAGGGACTTTTTGGAACAAAATAAAAAGGCATGAACTAAACTTTAATTCAAAAGTTATCGAGGAACAAAATAAAAAGGCATAGGTTAGTCTAAGGATTTATTTGACTTTCCCCTTGCAAAACATACTTAGGTCCTAAGGACTAAACTTTAATTGTCCTTATTTTGTTTAAATATATATGGGGACCTGAATTATGAGTTAGGCCCAATTAAGACTGGATGACCAAGCCCAGTAGTATGAGAGGCACACCTGACCCAACTCCCCAAAGAAGTTAGCACATGTATTTGTCACATGGATAAACAAGAACACTCATCACGTCCATATTGATAAGCTCAAGTTGGTTACCTATAATCTTGAATGAGATATTCAGGAATCACCACAAGTTCCAATAAAATGCTGGGAGAGTTCCTTCAACAACTGAACCACTATGGTTTTACACCATTATAAATACAGCCCACACCCTATGGCCAAGGGGGGTGTAATTTTGAAACTTTAAGAGAATTTAATAAAATATAGTGACCTCTTCGTGGATGTAGGCAATTTTCTGAACCACGTATATTTTTGTGTTGTGTGATGGGCATATTTTGTCATTATTTTATTACTTTCTAGAATTATTTTAATTTTGATTAATGTGCACACACAATTGGCACCATCTATGGGAATGATTCTCCTTTCCATGAAATCAATTTTTACAAAGAACAACTATGGTGTCTCACCAACCAAACAGTGCACCCCAACCCGGAGACGTGCGAGCTCATTTAGCTCTACTGAGAATTAGGTATAAGGTTTTCCATGATGAGAACCCAAGGTTTCGACCAGAATGATAACCTTCGGAGGAAAACAACGATCAACCTTGGTCTACAAAGATTACATGCCTACTTGACGCATATGAAG
Organism: Sambucus nigra; assembly: GCA_949130495.1. Taxonomy (NCBI): domain Eukaryota; kingdom Viridiplantae; phylum Streptophyta; class Magnoliopsida; order Dipsacales; family Adoxaceae; genus Sambucus; species Sambucus nigra. The sequence continues at coordinate 350,550,012 of OX422214.1, forward strand.
CAATGCTTCAGCAGAATAAGGAGGCAAATTGCCTCTAAGTTGAAGATAATTCTCACCTCCAATGATTACTAGACGAGATGGACAAGGTTCTCTTCCAGAATCAAAAGCGTCAACCTCTAACTCCTAACCCTCGGGTGAGTAAGATTCGTAGCCGAGGAAGGATCACCAGGCATGAGCAGGAGCATTCAGGGCATGGAAATTATCAAGGCAACACCACTGGCATGAAAAGCATCGCAGAGATGACATAAGGAGTTTGGTTCGAAGGAAAATGAACCAACACCCTATACATAGGGGCTAGGTTAACCAAGGATATATAAAGGAGAGCTCTCATCACCTAGATGAAATCTCCCTTCTCAAAAAACATCAAAGAGGAGGAATCCCCTAAGAATTTTGTAACCTCCAAGTTCAAGGTCTACGATGTCAAGACTGATCCTATTGACCATGTTCGGTATAATAGGCAGGCTATGACTTTATGGAGTCATAATAACGCACTCATGTGTCACATTTTTTCCTCCATCTTGGACGATGTTTCCCAAAAATGGTTCGAGAAGATCCCTCATAGGTCCATCAAGAGTTTCAAGGTTCTAGCGGAATCCTTTACTGCGCATTTCATCACGAGCAACTCTCATCCAAAAATAATGGACTCAGTGCTCATGATGAAAAAGAAGCCACATGATTTTTTGTGTGAATATGCCAAGTACTATTGGGAAGTCTTCAATGAGGTAGAGGATTTCTCAGAGACAGTTGCCCTAACATCCTTTAAAATAGGTCTACCCCCCATGCCAATCATGTATTAATCCTCTACCAAAAAGGAAGCTAAATACATTGACCAATAAGGAAGCTAAAACCATTGGCGATCTCATGTTACACTACATCAAAACTGTCGGACTATCACGGTCATTGACCGTGACAAGTCCAGCTTGTCAAGGTCAATGATCGTGACAAGTCTGGGGGTGATAACTTTTATTTCCATGAAGTTTTAGCGGTCATTGAAATAATACTCACACTTGCCATAGTTCTCTAAGTACACGACATAGATTCGTAAGTGTGAGTCTTATTTCAATTTCTTAATTGAAATAACACTCACACTTGTCAATCTAGTATGTACCCGGAGAACATTAGGATACGACTGCAGAACTTCCTCCAAAAGTAACAAGTTTAAGCCACTAAGAATATTATTATATAGAAATTATACAGTCCTAAACTGTCCAAATGGGATAATTCAAGATATCTCATTACAGGGGTAATGACTCTCGAACGGGTCTAAGGGCTATTAAATGCGTGCGCATAAGAACTAGAAGGCTAGTATATATGCACACTCTATGTAATTTCCAGTATGTTTTATTTAATTATCATAAATGAAGCATACTATATATATGAATTAATAATATATTGTTCATGACACAAAGTAATTTTAGAAAAAAATTGTAAACTCCCCCTCCCCCTTTTCGACAATAATCCAGTGGTAATGCCACTTCCAAAATTAACCAACCCAACATCGGTCCACTATAATCCAACAGCAACATCAACAATAAAACCAACAAATGTGTATCCCATACTCCTTTTTGTTCATCTACTCAATTAATTCATTTCACTGCGTCTTATAAATATATCATCATTAAGGCTATACAATTAAAGTTACAATTAAAGCTATATTTTATTAATCAATTTATCCATTTCAACTGTCACGGTGTAATATTAATGTTTAACAACTTAATTCTGAATTCCAAAACAACAACATCTAACCCATAATATGTACAATTATTAAAAATCCTAAATATCAATTCAAACTAACTACTTACTAATTCAAAACCAACAATTAATACAGGGAATCCAAAGGCTCCTAACTCATTTATATCCAATTAAAGTCATAATCAAATTAACAATAATAATTATAAGCCCCAATTCCAATTCCTATTATGACTATTCCGTGAGAAAAATCTCAAATTAAGCTTTAAGCCTCTTAAACATGGGGAGAATCAACATTTATGGATTTATATATGAAATCAAGGGTTAATTATTTATCATTATGTATTAGCCAACAATATTTGGGTATTTATACTTAAGGTTACAACATATATTTGGGTATTTATAGATTTACGTATGAAACCCTAATTGTTCTATTACCCACATACACGCACACACACGCTCATACTACACATACACTACACACATTCACACTACACACACACACTACCCCCACCCCTCACACACACACCCGCACACACCTGGAGAACCCACACACACTGCCCCCACCCAACCCCTAATGCCCCCCACCCCCTTCCACCCCCCACCCACCCCCACACAAACACACCCACACACGCACACATGCACACACATGCAACACACACACACACACATATTCATATACACATAAAAGGAGAGAGAGAGAGAGAGAGAGAGAGAGAGAGAGAGAGAGAGAGAGAGGGGGGAACAAAACGGTGGAAAAAAAGAGGGAAGGGTTTATTTTACTGAGAAAGTTGTCACGGACCTGTCAAGGTCTTTGACTGTGATAACTTTCTAACGTTATCACGGTCATTGATCGTGACAATACCTTGTCATGGTCAATGACAGTAATAAAAAATGCATGTTTTTTTTATCACTGTCATTGACCGTGGCAAGGGTGGTCGATTGAAGGGTGTCAATATGGCCTTTTTGGTGTTGTTTCATGCATTGAGAAATATGCCAAGGTAGAGGATGTGGTCCATACTGGTCAAGCTAATATTGGTCACACCAAGGCAAACAAAGGGACGACAAGGAAAACACCCCTAAAAAGGGGGGCAATAAGCAGAGTGGAGCCAAAAATGGGGACAAAATTTATTCCTCTAAAGTTTTTTAATCCGTCAACACAGTTTTCAAAGAGAAAATCTACAAGATTCTAGCAAAAATAAAAGATCAGCAGTTTGTCAGGTGGCCCAAGAAGTTGGGTGGTGATCCAACCAAGAATAACAACACGCTTCAATGCCCATTTCACAAAGAAGGCGACCACAAAATCGAAAACTGCATGGCGCCTTATCTGGAAGAGTTAGCCCAATCTGGGCGTCTGATCGAGTTAATTGAGAAGAAGTCTGACCAGGACGTAAACAATGGTGACCAAAAAATAAATAATGTCCTTGATGATGACATGGGGCATGAGTTCGTCATCATTCACGGAGCGTCTAACGTTAATCGGATCCAAAGGAATGTTATTCGGATGGAACTCAAGAAAGTTATAATTGTGATGGAAGATTTCTAGATTGATCTCGCTAAAAGTTAGGCTAGCAAGCACCGAGGACCAGAGGACGTTGTCTATAATAAGCATATAGTGTTAAAAGAGGAGGATCTGGTAGGGGTGTGAACCCCACATCACAACGCACTAGTAATCACTCAGAGAATTTCAAACTAGGATGTGGACAAGATACTAGTGGACTAAGGGATATCTTCAAAGGTGATGTATTTGGAGCTCTTCCATAAGATCAAACTTAAGATATCAAATCTTAAGGAGGTAACTGTTCCTCTGGTCGGCTTTGAAGGATAGATGACAATGTCAATGAGTAAAGTGGTTCGTCTAGTAAAGGAATGGAATGTTTTGAAACTCATAAAGTTTTTAGTGGTCAACATTGAGTCACCTTACCATGCCATTTTAGGTAAGGGTGCCTTCACTCCATGAGGTATGTCCCTTCTACCTACCACCAGAAGCTCAAATGCATCACAAACAGAGGCATAATGGAGATCAGAGGCTACCAAGTAGCTGCTCGAAAATTCTTCATAGCCTCCATTAGTCTTAAGAAGGAAAATAATAAAGGGACCAGGATCAACCCCACTGATAGGGTCATTGAAGACCTCGAGGAGGTTATTTTTTACAAAGCTAAGCAAGAGAGAAAGTTTTTTGTCAGGACAAGAATGAATAGCCTTAAAAGGGAGGAGTTGATAACCTTCCCGAAACAGAGCTTCGATGTGTTCGCATGGGAACCATACAATACCTAGTATCGACCATGTAGTTGCTTGTCATCAAATCCATGTGGATCCAAAGTTCAAGATGATCATACATAAGTCTCTCTAAATAGCCCCCCAAACGGTAAAGGCGGTGGAGAAGGAAGTACGAAAACTTCTGGAGGTAAGGTCGATCGGAGAAGTCAAATTCCAAAAATGGCTCTCAAATCCGGTTGTGGTTCGAAAGAGAAATGGGGGTTGAAGGGTCTGCATAGATTTCAGTGACCTCAACAGGGCCTGTCCCAAGGACAGTTTCCCCTATTGAAGACAGACCAACTAGTCGATGCCACAACATCTCAAGACAAGATGAATTTCCTAGATGCTTATTTGGGGTACCATCAAATTCCTCTATTCGGCCTTGACAAAGATAAGACTTCATTAATAACGCATGTTGGTCTATATTGCTACAAGTTCATGTCATTTTTCCTTAAGAATACAGGAGATACATATTAGAGGTTAGTCATCAAGATGTTCCAACACCAGATAGGGGATACCATGGAGGTGTATATCGATGATATGCTCGTCAAGAGCAGGAATAAGAGAGACCATCTCCAATAACTAACTAACACCTTTGAAATCCTCAGGCATTACTGAATGAAACTTAATGCCAGCAAGTGCTCCTTTGGTATCTAGTTAGGAAAATTTATGGGTTATCTAGTCGGTAAGAGGGGGATTGAGGCTAATACGGATCAAATAAAAGCAATCAGCAAGGTTTAGTTGCTAAAAACATTGTACAAGGTCCAAAAGCTCACCGAAATGCTCACAACACTCAACCGCTTCATTTTTAGGACGTCTGAGTGATGCAAACCATTTTTCCAACTGCTTAATAACGAGAAGGGCCTCACCTGGGATGATAAGTGCTCCAAGGCCTAGAAGAGATCAAATCCTACCACAAAAAACCTCCACTATAGATATCACCAGTCAAGGGAATCCTCTTTACCTTTATCTCACAGTATCAAGCCACACAGTTAGCTCAACCATGGTCTGCAAAATAGAGGTAAAGTAATTTTCTATTTACTATGCCAGTAAGACACTTTTGGATGTCGAGAAACATTACTTACCCCTGGAGAAACTGATCTATGCATTGGTGATCGCTTCACATAAGTTGAAGCATTACTTCAAAGCCCATTCCATCTTTATGATCCCTTTCTTCACCCTTAAAGATATCATTCTCAAGGCTGACCTTTATGGATGGATGTCAGAGTGGTCGGTAGAGCTTAAAAGATTTAATATTCACTTCCAACCAAGGAAAATAATCAAAGGGCAGGTTTTGGCCGACTTCATGATAAAATTTATTGGAGAAAGTCACATTAACCAACAGATGTCCGATCAACCAGAGTTACACGAATAGGCCCAAGGTGAAATCTAGACGTTGTATATTAATGGCGCCTCCAATTCAAAGCGGGCAGGAATAAATATTATTCTTGTGAATCTGTTGAAATCATCACCGAACTTAGTATGAAGCACTCATCTCCAAACATTGCAAAGCACGTTTGCTCGGGGAAAGAAGACTTAACATTTATTGCAACTTCAAATTGGTGCCCAATCAAATAAATAGAAATTTCAATGCAAAAGATGACATGATGGCAACCTACCTCGTAGCTGTACGCAAGCTAATTACGAAATTTGAGCACATCCGTGTTTAATAGTTCCCAGGGGAACAACAAACATGTTGATGCTCTAGTAGCAATGAGATCAACAGTGGACTCGGATCTTAGGAGAACCATTGAAGTGGAAATCCTCGCCAATCCCAGTATTTACAAGACAGTAGACCTCGAGTGAGTCATCTCCATCAACAAAAGTCCCTGTTAGATGGACAAAATTATAGCATACTTACAAAATGAGACACTACTACCCATTAAGAAATTGGGCCTTTAGGTCGGAGTGAAAGTTGCGCATTTCTACCTGGACAATGGGGACAAGATATACAGGATATCATTCACGGCCCTATACCTCATGTGTGTGCACCGAAACGAGTAGAGCAAGTTCTTTCAGAACTTCATAATGGAATATGTGGGAGCCACACAGGAGGAAGATCCATGGCATTTTGAGAAATTAAAAAAGTCTACTGGTGGCAATACATGCAGAAAGACACAATTGTTTATGTTCGGAAGTGTGAGAAGTTCCAAATAATCTCCCCCTAGTCCATCAATCGACCAACGACCTGAATCCATTGACTAACCCATGGCCATTTACGCAGAGGAGTTTGGACACCGCACATAGAAATTGTAAGTACTTATTGGTCGACACAGACTATTTCACCAAGTGGGTAGAGGCAGAACCACTAGACAATATTAGAAATATCGACATGATAAAGTTTATCTAGAGGAACATCATAACGTTCTTTGGGGTACTAAGGACCATTATAACTAATAACGACACACAATTTGATAGTTGACCTTTTCACGCTTACTACAACAAGCATAAAGTCAAACACCACTTCAGTTTGGTGGAATATCCCTAGAGCAGCGGTCAAGTAAAGGCCTTTAACAAAATGATGCTTGATGGCCTTAAGAAAATGCTGGAAAGAGCAAAAGGCGCCTGGATGGATGAGATCCCCCATGTTATTTGGGCATATCATACCTTGATGAGAAGACTAACTGAAAAGACACCCTTATTGCTCACATATAGAATGGAAGTTGTCATACCACTTAAAGCAGGCCTCTCGACCATACGAACAAGGTTGGCTAATTGAGGACTAAATAATGATACCCTTCGCGCTGAACTTGACCTGGACGATGAACGAAGAGAGCAGACCATAACCAAGTTGGCCTCATATCAACAGCAGTTGGAAAAATAGTATAATAAAGGGGTTAATTTGAGGAAGTTCCAAGAAAATATGGCATCCTTTGGATAGTGTTCGGCAGCGCTATAAGACCGTCGGACGGCAAGTTGGGGTCCAACTAGGAGGGACCACTCAAAATGATCAGAGATGATTTACAGGGAGCTTATTACTTAGAAACAATGAAGGGTAGAGAGATACTTAGAGCATGGAATACGACCAACCTCAAGAAGTTATACTTCTGGTTTTCTTTTTACTTTTCAGCACTTAGTTTATGCAAATTTTCATTCCAAAACTTATGTTGCTCGCCATTTATTATTCATGTTATGAATAAAGGCCCTTTTTCCATATCTCAAAGCTTTCAAGTTATTTGATTACTTTACATTATTTTCTGAGTAACAGGCTCATGATTAGCAATTTTGGTCAGGTTTTAACTTGGTTACTCCGATAACATTGCTAATTATAATTAAAACTAAAGCCCTTGGGTCCTTATCACATCCAACACAAGAAACCTCAAGACTTGCCCAGGCAAGATAAAATCCCTACGAGGGATCTCTAATCAATAAACAAATAATTCTTAGTCAACTAAATCCTAAACGGTTGGATTGCCTATAGACTAGGTGCATTTTTACCATTGTCTTTTGTAGCCAAAGGGAGTGTGACAACACGGCCTAAAAGGTAAGAAGGGAAGAATAACACGTGCAACACATAGTGGATTGGAAAAATGCATAAGAAATTTTAGTTGCTATAATGATATAATCGATATATCATATCTTGACTGGTTCTTTAGATCCAGATAAATTGAAGTGATGAGTTGGTTATTAATTCTATAGTTATTAGTTTATACTAAAGTTCAAAAAGGGTTGGTGGTAGGGAAAAAGGAAGAAAATTTTGTTTCTCGATAAATGATCGGGGCAAGTAAGCGAGGTAGGCAATGTCGGTGCGTGAGTTGAGTAAGGTAGTATGATGGAGTAGGCAGTTGAGTTCTCAAGGGAAAGAAAAGATAGATTTCATAAAACATTAAGAAAGCAAACTAACCGTAGCGAGACTTCCTCCAGTCTGACATCAAAGTGAAGACTGGGAAATGGCATCTTATCCTCTCTATTTACAAAAGTGGAACAAAATACTTATTTGATTTAGATTCGATCTCTTTTACAAGGCCAACTACATCTCCTTTCGCATTTTTGCACTTCAATTAGCTCAAGCTCCTACTAGTAAGATCCCCACAAGCAAGATCAATTGAAATAAGTTTTTTCTTTCAGTGAATAATTTTTCCAATCTATAGATCCAATTTGACTAAATGATTCATGAATTATTTGATTGTTGTTTATAAAATCTTTTTCTTTTTTAATTTCACTTGATTCATATACTTCTCTTAATCTAAATAATAGAATTGGATTTACTTTTGAGAGTTCTTTTAATATTTTTTTATAAATAGAATGTTGTTGATAACCCAATTTTTCGTTTCTTTTAATCCTTTTAGAAAGAAATTTGTTCATCCGTTTAAAACTCTTAAAACTAAAAAATCCTTCTTTTTCACTTTTCTAACTTTTTTGTACAAGAGTTGCAATTATCTGGCGATCTCGGGGATAGGAGCAGTCAGATGAGACCCACTAGTTGGGTTGGATACCGATGAAAGGGAGATCTTTAGGAACAAAGTGTAGCGAACCCAGAGGAATGAGCTACGTTTGATACGAACGAATTATCACCCACCGGTGAAAAAGAAATAATAGGCTAATATATATTTCGCTAGATTAATCGTTATGTTCTATAATTATAATATTTAATATTTATTTGAAATTTTATATTCTATTCTTTTTTATATTCATATTAATTATGAATAGCTAATTATGAGTAGTTAAGATTCTAAGAGTTTATTGAATTCTTATCCATGTAGAATTTATGTTATGTGATCTTGCTTAGCAAAAAGGTTAGAGCATCGCATTTGTAATGCGATGGTCATCGGGTCGATTCCGATAGTCGAATTTTCTCTATTTTTTTATTAAAATTTTTACACGATTTATAATATCCCTTTGAAATAGGTATTAACTTGATTCATTCCGCAGAGCACGATTATAAAGAGTACAAATTACATAATAATTACAAAAGCCCAAAAATTAACAACAGCTTGTGGTTGGTGAGCCAAAAATTGCTCTATTTGCTTCCTACGACCATCATCAAAGTTCGGATTATATTTGTCATCACTATCATGACATTCTAGGTAGCTCTCTACAAGTTGAAAAGGAATGGCATCTAAAGGAATCCAAGTCTCATCACAACCAAAAAGAGGTCGGATGCACGCATAACAATCAACTTGGTATATACACCAAAGTTGAGAGGCTTGGGGTTCATTAACAAATTTGAGGGCGTCCAGCGAGTCATGCTTGTAGGTGACGTATTGAGCCTCCTACAACCTCGTTGGGGAATCTTTACAAACCTCATCCTATCCTGCCGACCAAGCCGTTTGGGGACCCATCCTGAACAAATATCGAAGATTTTTGTTATCACGACTTAGACCCGTCACTATGGCTTTGCTCCTTTGAGCTTGATCTTCGGCTTTAGAAAGTTTCTTCTACAAGTCACCATTTTCTAACTAAACTAAAGAGCTAACCTCGCCCACATCCTTTGATTTCTCCAATTGTGCCTTCAAGTCATTCGTTTCTTTTTGTATGGAAGCACTCACATCTTCCAAGTCCTTGAGGTCGTCCTTCAGCTTGATGATCAGAGTGAATTTTTTCTTATAGGGCTTAGTCCTCTTCCTTATAGCCTTATAGGCAGTCAGAAATGCTCGAAGAGCTTATGCTCTAGCATCTCGCTCAAGAAAATTATCTAAGTTACTAGAAGAAAGAATTGCCCCGGCATCAGTCTACAATATCAAAGCACAATAGTTTATCAGAAAATGAATAAATTAGCACATTCAAATGTAAATAACGTGTTCATTAAACAACATAGGGAATAAGCAGAGTTGTTACAATTCAAAGAAAGGAAAAGAGTACAATGCACGAGCAAAAGAAAAAAACTAGAACTATAGGCTTCACTTCTTTACCTACTCTTCTGTCTCATCTTCTTTCCCCTTGGGTACGACCTCTTTCTCCTTGGGCTCCACCTCATTCGCTTGGTCGAAAGGATGGATGTCAGAGGGCTCCTCGTCAATAGTAAGAGTGGGACCAAGCTCGTGAATTCCATACATCTCGTACTCATAAGGGACGCTGATTTCCATCAAGGCTTTGTCCCAGTCTTTCTTGAAGCTCACCTTCAAAGCATAGCAAATTAGGATCCTCACGTTATCATACACCTCGTTCCAGCCTAAATCGAAGTTAGCATCCTTAATGGTAGGGATCTTCTCTACTTTCTTAGTTTACCGAGAATTCTCTGATGCCTTCTTTACTTCATCCACCTTTAGTTGGTCGTTATCAGTCTTTCAGTGAGGCCATGCCCTCATGGTGGCCTCCTTTTCTTTATCATATGCCTCTTAGGCCTTGTCCATATCCTCCTGGGATTTTTGGAGGGCCTCTGCCAACTTATCATTATTTTTTTCCTGGTTAACATGACCATCCAAAAGACTAGTGAACTATGTCATAAACTGCAAAATAGACGTTAAGAAGACTGAAGAGTTATATTCGAGTTTGGGAAGAAAAAAGATCTTATTAAGGATAGAGTTTGGGAAGCTCGAATGGACAAGTGGACAGGTCTCAGCATCCTCAATCTCTCACGATCACCCACAAGCACTGCCTCCCTCAGTAAGCCTGGGGCAAGGTCTAGATTGTGGGCCATAGACTGCGCCTTTAAGGTGTTAGGGAGAGAAGGGGGAATATTGTTCTTCTTTGAAGAGGTTGTAAGGGCCTTCTTCTCATCCTCCTTCTCCTTCTTTTCTCCATCTTCCTTCTTTTTCTCCTCTTCTTTTTTGTTAGCAACCAAACTTAGGTTGCTAGACCTGGAAGATTCACCTTTTGTCTTCTTTTAAGACTTGGTCCTAATAGAGAGGAGGACATCGTCATCGTCATCATCATCATCATCGAAAACCAGAAGGACTCCCTTCGTAGTAGGAGCCATTAGACCCTCCTCCTCCTCCAGATGTATGGACCCAGCATCTAACGGCTCAAAAGAAAAAGAAATTTCCTAATCAAGATGAGGAAGATCAGGTATCTCATCCATTGGGCAAGCAGTGAAGCTGTTGGTGGAGTTAGTGTACTCAAGTAAAAGAGCTGACGACCTGGGGTGTTCACCGTTAGGCAGATATTCCTTCACCCTCTAAGCCTTTAGGAGGTCAGCAACATTGATATCTTGGAGAAAAGGCTCCTTATTTTTCTTGTGAGCTGTGAACAAACAATAGAAAAATAAAATTAGCAACAACATAATAAACGATATAGTAGAATATGAATAATTAAAAGACCAAGTGTTAACCTAAGCAATGATAAAACCTACTGGCCCCAAAACCTTAGCCCAGAAGTTTTAGGGGCAATTATGGGGGCCTAAATTATGAGTTACACCCAATTGAGATTGGACGACCAAGCACAACAGTATGAAAGGCACTCCTGGCCTAACTCCTCAAAGAAGTCAATACAAGTATTTATCACATGGATAAACACGAACACTTATCATGCCCATATTGATAAGCTCGAGTTAGTTACCTATAATCTAAGATTAGATATTCAGGAATCACCACACGAGCCAATAATAAGCTGGGAGAGTTCCTTAAACAACTCAACCAGGCCAAGGGGGATGTAATTTCGAAACTTTGAGAGAACTTAATCAAATACAGTGACCTCTCCGTGGACGTAGGCAATTTGTCAAACCACGTATATTCTTGTGTTGTGTGATTGACATCTTATTTTCATTCTCTTATTGCATTTTGGAATCCTTTTTGATTGTGATTAATTTGTACTCACAATATACATTCACATATTTATAATATAATATATCTTAATATTTTTACATTAATATATGCTTATATTTACATTAATACATATTTAATATATAACGTGATAAGACATGACACGTTTTGACATGAAATCATTTTTTTACTTAACACAAACATAATTAATCAAAGCTACCTGACATGAAATCTTATTTCTTTTTACCAAATATAAATAAGACGCGCCACGAAATCTTATTTTTTTTATCTAACATGAAGACGACTCATATAAAATAGACACAACTCTTTTTTTTTTACCAAGGAGGAATACAACCGAAATAAAAATGACACGATACGACACGACACGACATAAAATCTTATATTTTTTACAAACATATCGCAATTAAGACATTACACAACATGAAATCTTTTTTTAACTACTAAATAAAAGCGACACAACACGACATGATACAACTTGACAAAAAAATTATTTTTTTTACCAAACATGAACGTATTCCAATTAATACATGGCACGATAAGAAATTTTATATTCTTGCCCAACACGAATATGATCTAAATAAAAATCAACACGACACAGCAAGATTCTTTTTTCAAAGATGAACATATTTTAATTAAGACATGGCACGACACGAAATCTTATTTTAGCTAACACGAACTATTCACATAAAAGAGATACGACATGACACAAAATTTTATTATTAGGGATGAAATTTATAAGTAAAAAGTAATGGTAAATTTGGTATTTTACAGAAAATAAATCTAACTAATGTAAAATAAAATAGGGACAAATTTAATAAAATAAATAAATATTATTTTAATACTAGTTTGTTTGATGTGAATTGGTTATTACTGTATTTGGACTCAATTAATTTTTTACTCAAATGAATCCATAATGCATGTGCCTTTTATGACATATAAGAGTGGTAAATGGACGAATACAGAGCGAATACCGTGTTATCCAAATTCATATCCACTTTTTTGGATGTACTATCTGCATCCGTATTCATATTCGTATTAACCAAATAGTAAAAAAAACTATCCATATCCATATTCATATTTGTATTAACCAAATAGTAAAAACAACCATCCATATTCGTATCCTCTCGGATTCCCCATATTCGAATAATATTCGTATTCGTTTACATTACTTATCCATTGCAATTGACTTGCCTCTTTTAACATGTAATATCAATACTACTTAAAAAAAATATCAAGCCCTAACTTTTTAGAATCAACAAATTGATCTACCATTTCATTATCAACAACTTAGAAATTAGAGTAAATAATTTAGTCTTAATAGTTGTTGTGTACATTTGTGTGAGTGTGTAGTATTGTGTACGTCTGTGTTTGTTGCAGGTGCGTGTGCGTGGGGGGGGGGGGGGGGGGGAGAGAGAGAGAGAGGGAGAAGTTTACCAACTTACCAGGAGAGGGAAGGTTTTAGAGAAGAGGGTGTGCGCCAAAAATTAGGAAGAAGGGGAAAACGGGTAAAATGAAAGAGAAAGGGTTTAGGTCAAATTTCGAGTTTGTTTTGTTCGCCTTTTGTTCTTTTATATTGTTTTCTTATTTTTCTTTTTTTCTTTTCAAGCCATGCATTATCTTTTGATTTTTTTAAAAATATTATTTTTTTCATTTTTTTAAATGAGTGAAAAGTGATGATTAACATTTTTATATTATATATATTTATATTATACATTACTTACAATAAATACTATAAATAGTTATTATATATAACTAATATTAATAATAAATTATTATTAAATACAATACGGATACGGATATCCAAAAAACGGATATTCGTAAATATGGATACTCTGCTTCGAAAACGAATTATTCGTGTTGGATACACATACTGTTTGTATCCGTAACCGTTGTTCCAGATATTTTAACACACTATTTATATGTATTTTTTTGAATAAATATCCACAAAATTCAAATGCACATACCAAATGAATTTGAATTTTTAAATATCCATTTGCACCCCTAATGCCACATAAGCCTAGTCAAGTTGTATGCGGTTTGATTAGATGGGCTAATTAGAATTTCACCGTTAGATCATCCCTACGGTGGAACTCAATGAAAGGCAAGTTTACAGAATTGAAAAGGAAGTTTACCTTTTGTTTGGAGGTAACCTCACACCGTTGGAGAATCACATTTTGTAAAACCCTTTTTCTACAAACTAATGTTGTTCGTAGGAAACATAAGACATATTTCTTACGAAAATATTTATTCGTAGAAAATAATACGGACTAATGTTGATTATTTATATTTTCTACGAACTTCATTTATTCCTAAGAATTATTATGAACAAATGAAATTCGTAGGAAACCTTTACAAATTATGCAGCGGTTTAGTAAATTTAGAGAACCATTACCATTTCTCTTGCAAAATTTGTTGTCTCTCGCCCACCATTGTTGACTTCAGAATTTGTAACTTTGTCTGTTTGTATGTCTTTTAGCGCCACCACTGTGGATGCTTTATCAATTTATGAAGCGTTGCAAGAAAAAGAAAGAAAAAAAAAGGAAACTACTTCGGGACTCTTGATTAGGACTCAAGCTGACATGATATGTTGTCATTGGTTGGTCCCTTATGAATGTGGATTCACGTCAGTGATACTAACCAATCACGACACGTTATGTCAACGAGTAACGATTTTGAGTCTCAACTTTGAGTCGCCATAGAAGCAGTCAAAAATTGGGTGGAGGCTACTACTCACAACTCCCCTAGCAATGATGACCCCACCACCCAAAATGAAGGTATGACGCTTGTGTGACTCCTCTATGGACTTTGTGAACGTTTAGTCCCTTTCCATTTTGCGCCGCCCATATTTCTCAAGTTGCAGAGAATAAGAGCGACTGCTGGTGCAACTATCTTGTGGAGTTGTTGCACTATACGTGGACTGTGTGACACTTCTAATATTGCTCCTCATTTTCCTTCCGGTTTGACAACTACCAATAACTATAAACCATGTTTATCATGAGGCCCTCGTTTTTATAGTTCAAATATATTTATTCGAGATATTCTTCAGTTTTACATCTTTTTTGTTAAGAAAAAAATAGTTATTCTAGTTTTAAAAAACCACAGCCGGTAAATTAAGTGACTTTTATTTGATGAGCAGAACAATATGGTAAATTTAATTTGTTTGGGGGCTACTTCAAAATGAAAGTGAATTTGGGTACCTACCACTTGGTAATTACTAATTAAAATGACATTAAATATTGGGTTAATTCGGAATGTGATGGTGATGAGTAGTAGAAAGCACGCTTGCAAGTACAATGAAATGGAACTTTACAAAGATATGCATGTTCAAAAAGGGCATGCGTTGGGTAGAGTAGACTAGAGTGGAGTAGTCCTTGTGTTAAGGCGCTCGGTCACTGTCGAGTGTTATTGGGACGGTGGCACAGAAGAGTGAGACAGGGCTAGCTAGCTGCAGTTTCTACTTCCTTCCTCTCTGGGTATGCCAACTCATTGCCTCATTGACATCTTTTGTTCTGTTCCAAACCACACGCACACAAAACCTGGATTCCACAATAGTCACGGGGGGAGAGAGAAAGAGTTCGGTTATGTGTGCCAATAGATGGGTGTCATAATTCGATTAGCTTAGATAATGATAGAAATCAAATTAAGACTTTAAAAATATATTTTATTTATAAGTAGCATAATAATTGTGAGATGTTATAAATTAAGGTAGAAGATTAAAACTAATTGGATAGGCCCCGCAAAATGGGTTTAAAAGGACCAAACTCATACTCATATTTACCTTTGCGGTTCTGACTCGAGTTATATAGTTCATTCCGGTGGATCACTGGCGGAGTATAAAAGTACAAGCTAGTTTATTCTCTCCGCTCCTTTTCTCCCTCATAGTCATCGGAATCATTCGTTGTTTGTCTGCCCAAAGGAAGTAGAGAGAAAATGAGAAGAAAAAGAGGAAAAATGGTTTGATCGAAATTGCCGCTACAAAGTCGATTCAAATTCGAACCGCAAATTGCAACAAGTTGTGTCTGACCCGCCCAAAATTGACCCAATCCATTTCTAATCCGTCCGTAACCACCCAATTGTCAGGGCTTGATTGCACTAAAAGTTGTTTTGTCGTTCCAAGGTGGACTGTGGAGGTCCCGTAATAGTTTTGCTACTAACGAGAAACCTTCTTGGGAGAGTAGTACCTAGATTTTTCTAACTTTAATCATTGACGAGTGAGGAGAAGAAGGGCAAGTTTAAGATATTGGTGTATTTTCAAGACAATGTGATACAAAGAAAAACATACGGGTCGATTTGTTATAATGGAATTAGGGTGGTTCAAGTTTTAAATTTCAGTAATGATAAACACAAAAAATTAAACATTGGCGACCCAAGTTGAGTCCCCAATTATATCAAAACATTGTAGTATGAAAAATGGTACAACTTGAGTCCAAACATAATTCTGAACTCAAATTTGTTCTATTGCATTGTTATTAGCGGCGATTAATGATCCACCCTGAGCATGAAAGTTTGAAATTAAAAATCGTCTTAAAACATGTTTAGTCTAAGATCATTTTCCATTAATATTTCACGCGTACCTTCCTAAAATATTCTTAAAAAGCGCACGATATGTGACTTAAAAATCGATACTTCGAAGTGTTAACCGACAATAATCGGTTTCCATAACAAAACGGTTATCCCCCACATTTATTAGATTATAAAAAATAAGTAGTGTTCAAATCAATGAAAAACTTCTCCATTGTTCTTTCAACAAAAAAATATCTTCATTACCGTCTTCATACAAATATCGCGCTGTTTCATTTGTAGATTGGAACGTAAGTTTTTTATACGTGCCTCATTTTATTATAAATCGTGTTCATCTACCGTAGAATGTTATTTTTCTTAATCTTAATAAATACCAGTGTCAACTTTAAGTGAAAAAATAATTTTGAATTAGATCCAACACAAAACGACTTTGTAAACTTTATTTTTTTGCTTTTGCAAACAAATTGTTCAGTAATTGTATAACTTGTTATTTTTTTTCCTTCAGTTGAAATTATATAGAAATATATGATTGCAAATGTAATTGTGATATAATAATGCGACAATAACAATTATTTCTTTTATTTTTAAATTTTTTGTACGAAATTGTATCATTAATATATCTCTGTCATTTTTTTCTAGTAGTCAATTTTATCATTTATTTATAGGTTAATTATACTTGCCCCCTGAACTTTACCCTCCTTTCACTTCACCTACCCACTTTCAAACTTAACCACTCAAACTTTTATAAACACTTGAAGTAACTCCCAAACCCTAATTGAGTTAAATTTTTTAAAAAAATATTTAAAAAAAAGAGAAATTAAAAAAAATATTTAAAAAGTCTTATAATTTAAAAACTTGGAAAGTGTAGAAAATTTTTTAATAACGATTACAAAAAATATATTTTAGAAATTATAAAAAAAAGTTTAAATAATTTGAAAAATATTTTGGAATTAACAGAATAACTTTTAAAGGATAAAAAAATATCGATAAAAACTTTTAAAAAGCACTAAAAAAACAGAAAAAAATTCCAGCAAAAAAATTCAACCTTAATAAAAAAAACATAAAATTAATTTCCAAAAAAAAAATTTAGGGAAAAAAATCTCCCAAAAAAAACATTTCAACCTTTAAAAGGAATATAAAAATTACCAAAAAAATATTTAAAAAGTCTAGAAATGATAGAAAAACAGTTGATCGTTGAAATGCTTAAATATTGAAAAATATAAAATTGATGGAAAAATATTTATACATTTAATAAATATTTTAAAATTTTAAAAAATGATTTTCTCAAACCTTCCATTTAATAAATATTTAAAAATCTAAAAATGATAGAAAAACATTTAAACATTTATTTAAAAAAATCTAAAAATGATTTTCTCAAACCTAACCCTCCAAATTAGGGATTTTATCAAACCCTCTAAAACAAATAGAGAAAAACTGATTTTCTCAAACCCCCAAAAAAACCTTCGGCACTAAATCTCAACCCTAAAATAAGCACCCAAATCTTAACCCAAAAAAAAACATCCGACAACAAATCTCGAGTCCAAAAAAAATCTTCGGTAAAAAATCTCAAACCCAAATCTAAAAAAAATGGATAAACTCAAATCTCAAATCCAAAATAGGTTCCAACCTTTTTTGCATGTAGATTTGCGTGTGTATCTATGTTTTCATGTATGTGTGTGTTTATATGTGTTCATGTGTGTGAGAGATGAGAGTCGAAGCAGAGACGATAGAGAGAAAATAGAGGCGTGGTGGAGGAAGGGGAGGTCGATAACCATAGAATGGGCGGAGGGGAGAGGAGGGAGGCAGTCTTGGCCAAGAGAGAGAGAGAGAGAAAGAGAGAGAGAGAGAGAGGAAATAGCGAATGAAGGTAAAGAGCATGAGGGTATATTATATGTGGGGTTAAATACCAAAAATACCCTTTTAAAGTGACACATGACCCCTTTTTCGGTCTAAAAATTAACGGTAGGGGTTACTTGAAGTCGTATTGGAAGTTAAGAGGATTAGGTGTAGAATCTGAAAGTTTGGTTGGTAAAGGAATTCATATTGCAAAAGAACAAAAATATTTTAATATTTTTATAAAATTTTGCACTGAGTTATTTCATAAATTCGCATTGTGAAATATATATTTCGCACTAAGTAATACATATTTCGCAATGCGAAATGGGTATATTTCGTACTACGAATTCTCAATATTTGATTCGCAGTGCGAAATATACCATTTGCATTGCAAGATGCACATTAATTCTATCTATATTCATTGTAGGGCACCATTTTTGGAATTGAAAAAAACATATGTTAAGCATCAAAATTCCAATCTTACATTTTAATAGAGTGATCCTCGTAAGGATTGTATTAATTTTTCAGTCAGTACAATCTAACTATTCATCCTCTCCTTAGAGAAGATCCACCTTAAATTATAATGTATCTTACAAACAGACTCGCACTGAGCATAACGGCCGTAAAATCTTGATTTTCTTACTACCACTTCAAAACGCCCGAATTATTCCTTCCAAAAATTCCAATCCTTCTCAAAAATCATCCCCGTCGATAATTTTATTACAAATTTCGTGTCCTTTTGTAAATGAGTGTGGACATAAAATATTGTAAAAGTATGTAAAATATTTATATCTCCATTTGCACCCAAATCTTTGAGTAAATATTGTGATGGGCCACCAGCTCCTTCTTTTATAAACCTAAACATAGTAAACATTCAGTATTTCACAATGTAGGAGATCTTCCAACTTCAGCTCGAGGAGCTCTCAAGCTGGACAAAATGGGTTGCTTTTACATTAGAAATGTTTCTGTCACACCATCCTTGTAATGGGGCTAGCATAAAGCACCAAATTTCTTTTTTCAAGTTCTCTCTCATTGTTATTGTTTATGCCACTTGGAGAGGCTCTTTCTCCTATGATTAATAAATCTTAGTTTTAAAAAAAAAAAAAAAAAAAAAAAAAAAAAAAAAAAAAATTTGATGCCATTTGAAGTCTTGTTATACCTAGTACGAAACCCTTTTTTCAATAAGACACTTTTTTTTAAACTATTAATAGATATATCTCCCATGTAAATCTCATCTAATGTATCATCATCTAAACATATTTTCATATTTTTTTACAAAAAATAACTGGCTTCAAAATATCGCCAATAGATAAAAGTAAAAATATCTTAATTAGCAATTCATCATATCGATCAAATATGTATTCCATTTTGTATGTAACTTTTGAAGAGAAAATATATCCTTAAATATATCAAACACATGGCTTGTGTTAGAAGTAATTATGAAGAATATACAAATTGATGGTAGTTCAAGATCTTGCCTATATGTAATGGTTTATGTGGGTACCCGAAATTAGAATGATGGGCCTGGACGAGTAGCCCAATTGTAGCGGCCCAAAGTCCAGGCCCCTTATACCTTAAACCGATTATGATTTAGTCTCTTCCCCCGTTTGGAGATGGGAAACATGGAGGAGTACCACACCCCCACTCACCAAAACGAACATGTATATAACAAACCCTAGGTCCCGGGCAAAGGACACATTGTATTCTCTGTAATCACTCTCTGGAGAACACAAAAATAATACTGACTGCACCACCGTGGACGTAGGCATATTTGCTGAACCACGTACATCCTTTGTTGTGTGATTGTCATTTTGCATTCCTTATTTTTGCTTGGTGATTGCCTTTCTCTTATCTATTTGTTTTGCACAATAATTGTCACCACAGTTTCATATAAAAACTTCCTTATAATTTCGTAGCGAGAGTTCGAACTATGATTTCGTAGTGAGATTTCATAGTGCAAATTTTCACTGTGAAATTTCACATCTTTATTAATAATCTTAATAGTAATTAATTAATATTGAATTTTTATTGTGGAATACTAAATAAATTCATAATGTATTGCATTAAATGAAATAAATATTTTTTTCCATTGAAGAGAAAGTTTAAATAGTATTCAATTAATCAAATTATTTGACGTATGTGTTTCCAATATCTCTACACATATTTATATGCTATTTAAATAGTCCTCTCTAGAGGAAATTAGAAATTATTAAATTTATGTTGATAATTATTAAAACTTTATTTTCTTCCTCTAGCGAGGACTACAAAAATAAGTTATATTTATGTATTTGTGTATGTGTTGGATCTATCTTCTTCGTAATTGAAATTATCTTCTTCGTAATTATGGATTTTATTCAATGCACTGAGAGGATAAGTGACACAACTTTCAGATAGTAATTATGGAAGGCTATGTATTCAATAAAGATACTTAATGATATCTACATAGACTAAAAATGTGGCTTTGGTATCTGAAAAGTTGGATAATGAAATGACGTGACGCTCATGTTATCTAATATGTCTATACACAATTCTTCTATCTATCTATATATATATATATATATATATATATACATGAATCCCATTAGCATTCAATATTCATTTACAATCCTCTTTCTATAAAATATGAGCACTCGAACCCTAATTCACTTTTAACTTTTTTAGTAAAAAATTGTTCAACTCATCAGAAATTTAGAAGCATGCTTGGATATGGAAATGAAGTGAAGACAAGAGTTTGAAGGCATTGAGTATGTTATCCATAAATACATTATGCCATTATCAACACTTACGTTGAATTACCATATACATTCTACCCTTGGTAGATGTATTTTAGTTATGAAGTAGGTGTAAAGGCCATTTCAAAAGTTCTTCAAACGTATTTTGGAGATGCATGTTTCACGATATTGGTTTTATGAAATTGTTATGTATTGGATCTGTGGTGAAGCTAATATTTTGAAACAAAATTAGTTAGATTTTTAACATGTATGTTCAATTCTTGTCGATGTTCCAAACAATAGCAAGACTACTTGGATATGGAAACGAAGTGGAGACGAGAAATTGAAGACATCGAATAAGGTCTAAAGACCACTTTAGAAACTTTGGCATTTAGGAAGGCTATTTAAAACGGTTTTACCCTAGTTGTTCCCTCCATTGACTCTGTCAGGGTGGTGATGCTCAGATGAACTACTTGTATAAAATCAAAACATCTCTTTTTCACTATGACAATATCGTGTGCATATGTTGGTTTCAAATACTAGTTTCTTCCTTGCTCCTCGAGTCTCACATACTTAGAGGAGCTAACTACTATTGTGAAACCAACATATGCATTCGAAATTGTACTAGTGAAAAGGGGATCATTTTGGTTTCATAAATGTAGTTTCTTCCGAGCTTCCTAAACCTTTCATAGTAATTGACTATTGTGAAACCAAAATCAATCTCTGAAGTGCTGAAGTTGCTGAAGTGGTATTTATGCCCTGTTCAAGAGAGAGTGAAGAACACATAATGTCGATTTCATCAGTTACCCCTTTTAAATACATTTCTAATTGTTGTTCATGTCCCAAACAAAAGAAAAAGTTGTATTAAAAAATTATAACATGTGATTATGTTCCAAATAGTATCAACATATTATCGAAACATGTAACAAGATATAATTATGAAATATGTATTTTGCACTAAAAAATATTATATTTTTTTATTTCTCACTGCGAAATATAGTTTTTGCAATGCAAACTACTATATTTCTCGCTGCGAAACATACTAATTTATTATAACATTATATGAAATGTAGGTCGTAAATTCCTACATGCGTTTAACTGTAATTTCAGTAGTCATCGCTTAAGAAAATTATTCTTTAATAATTTAATTATTTTAGCAGTCATAGCTTGAGGAAGCAAACAAAGTTTTAGTTATATTTCTAAAATATTAAGATATTATCAAACAAAATTTTAATTTTGTTAAAAAAAATAGTAACTTTTTATTAAAATTAGACTCATAACTACACATAAATTTTTTCCAAGTAATTTTTAAAACTTATTAGTAATTGCTTAACTAAATGCATTTTTTCCATACAACTTATATATATATATATATATATATATATATATATATTATTTTTCGCACTAAGATATATCTTAATCTCGCAATACGAAATATACTAATTCACAATGCAAAATTTAAATTGTAGAAAATTACTTGAAATCAATCAACATAATTTTTGTTACTTATTTATTATGCCCTCTATTATTTCCTCCTCACATGTCCTACTATTAGGAAACGCAAATTCTTTATATCTACCACATATAGTCAACCTTTTAGTCTCTTCTTTTGATGGAATCCTTTTTTTCATAGACGATCAGGTTGTTTCTTTCTATTTGGTCGTATGATAAGAGCATCCTTTAACTTGAACTCTGGTTTGTTAATAGTATGGATTGGAGCAATGTGATCCCTATAAGAATTTCTGAAAGTTTGGATATAGAAATTGTAACAACCTGTCCTTTTGGAGACAATTAAATTCCATGATTTAAGTATAATTTGGAATTTGGAGAATTTCTTGAAATAGTAATTTTTGGGATTTTCGAGGATTTAATAATTTTTGAAGGGTGTTCTAAATTATTTTGGGACTATATAGGTCGAAGTGATTTAATTATATGTCGCCGTGGAGTATAGCGACAAAAGAGGTAAGATTTTGAGTAGAAGACCGCATTTAATTATTTTGGGTTAGAATAGTGATTTGCGGTCAAGTACCTCGGATGGAAATTTTGACTGCGCCATGAGTCTCGGAATGTCTGAGATAGTCGGAAAAGAGTGTCCGATTGTCGAAATTGATTTCCGGGTAATTTTGGAGTTAAATATGTTCGTAATTGAGTAAACGAGTCGTTTTGGGGATATTAAGGGATTTAATCATTTTCTCCTTATAAAAGGAGGGAGAGGGGGAGAAAAGAGAAGAGAAAGAAGAAAGAAGAGAGGGAAGAGAGAGAGAGGGAAGAAAAGAGGAAAAAGGGGGAGATTCCGGCCAGCCTCCGCGGGATTCGACTCGAGGTCGTCGGATTTTATCCACGAGGCAAGTGTTTACTTGCTTTATTTATTTTTATACATAAATATCTCATATCATTGTTGGTATAACAAACCCTAATGATTTTGGGTTGGGTATTCGTGGATAAAACGGATTTTTTGGAGTTAAAACGAATAAACCCCTAAAAATGGTAAATTGGAGAAACTTAGGTTTCAATTGAAATTAATTGGTGATTCCGGGTTCTAGGATGTTTAGAACTCGTATTATAAGTGTATTTGTAGTTGGTTGAGGTTGTAGGACGTCGAGTGAGGCGACAAAAGCTTGGGAGAAGCTTTAATGGCCGAAATCGTCTCGGAGAAGATGATGAATAGTAACCCGTCACCTTAGGGGGCCATTTTAGCCAGGAAAAGAATTGATTTAGCTTTCGGCCAAAACACGAAAGTTGTAGATCTTTTTGATACGGTTACGTGGGTGCCAACCGCGTATTTTTATGATTTTTTCTCGATTTGATATGATTTTTACAAGATGGAAGCTCCGGGTTGAAATCATCAACTCGGAAATCAAATCGGGAATTGGAAAAATAAAGGCTAGGATTAATCGTGTAGATGTTTTGGATGATTTTTGGGGTAGTTTAGAAACCCCGATAATGAAATTTGGGTTGTTGGATAATGAATTTGAGGAATTTAGTTTTGGGGACCTGGTATGACCGGTCGACCGCGTCAAGAAGAAATGGCCTACTGCTTTGTTTCGTAGGCTTAATTACAACCCGCGGTTGACCGGGGGTCCAGGACCGGTCGACCGGTACTCTGTTTTCAGCCCAAGATTTTGGAGATTGTTATTACTTCTCCTCTTTGAGTTTAAAGCGGGCTTTCTAAAATTTGAGTATTAAAGAGGATTATGATCTAAAGAGATAACATAATCATATTGATCTTGGTTGAGTGAATCCTATGAGTGGATTAGAATAAATTTGGGGAGTATAATTATATATTCGCTAAATGAGAAATGGTATAATTGGAGATATCCAATAAATTTTTAGATAGGATTGAGATATATAGTGATTATTAAAGTAAGAAATACTTTGGGTTTAGTATCATGCTTATATGAATGCATGATTATGATTCCTGGAGGGAATCTTTGGGATTATTGGTTATCGCTAGATGCTATAGGCCACTATGGCCGTTATTATATATATATATATATATATATATATATATATATATATATATATATATATATTCTAGGAGGAAAATATAGGATATGTATATACTGTGTGATTTAGGTATATATATATATATGTTATGATGGAAATGATTTTTGAAAATATAAAAATGAATATTTTCAAAATGGAAAGAGAAATATTTTTCATAATTAATAAAATATGGATTACACACCTCTCTAAATCGCTATCATAAGGGAAGTTGCGTACGTATAGTGAGGCCCCCTGGCTAATCAATGCAGGGTGGATATAGTCCTATGGGCCATGTGAGCGTTTGTTGATATATAGTTTTCTGCGCTGGTTAGGAGATTCCGGGTGTGGTCTTGACTATCCCGTAGGCACATGGCCGCTTCCCGTCGTCTTGCGATGTAGGATCCCAGGTTGTCTTGATGATAGGCCCTGGAAGATGATAGCCATTTAGGGGCGCGCACAGTGGGGAAACCCGGACGGGCGGTCTTAGAACGCGTTATATTAAAGCAATTCATGATAATGGATTGGCTTTAATTACATTTCCTGGATATAGGAAGGGAAATGGGTTATATGTTTAGCATCGGTAACACTCCCGGATGGAAGAAGGGATGTGGAAGCATACGATATGGTAAAAGCATTTTTATGATAATAAAAATGGCTTTTAAATACATTTCCTGAATATAAAAAGGGAAATGGGATATTTTGAAACAGAAAAGCAGTTTTATGATAATAAAACTGGCTTTTAAAAAGTATATGTTATGATAAAGCAATTCATGCTAATGAATTGGCTTTTAAATACATTTCCTGGATATGAGAAGGGAAATTGAAAGTTTTGAAAGAAAAATGATAAATACTTTGTGTATAGAATACACCTCAGTCCGGGAGGTAGATCCGGATGAGTATTATTAAGACGATGATAAGTAAACCTCAGTCCGAGAGATATTATCCGAATGTAATTGTAGATGTATATATATATATATATATAATTATTCATGTGTGCGTGCTACGGGCCCAATGGATCTCTACCATTAACCCTGCTAAGTAGTAGTGTATCGGGGGGTTCCTTGTTTGGATTTCGCTTTGCGAGACACCCCACGCACGAACTTAGTGCAGTGTTGAGAATGGAGGGAAGTTTGGCCCTTAGCACTTGGACTATCTAGGGTAGATAGTACATGGGTAAATTAGACTAGTTAGGCAGGGATAGCTTGACTAGGGTATGTTGTTAGGATGCGTTAGGTGTGCACTACTAGAGGAGAGGTGAGGGGTATCTCATGGGAGTGCGATACCAATTTAAATATGAGATAAAACTATTTTTCTAAAAATAAAGCATTTATGCACTTGCAAAATATTTTCAAAATTCGGGCTCTGACCCGTTTATCAACTCTCCTTTCTTTCTATATATTATATATATAGGTGTCCAGACATAGGGATGCCTGGATGGAACTTCTTTTGATTCAGACGTTTGCTGCAGTAGCTGTGGATGCTTGCGGGTTCTTGGTACACGCTTCTTTTCTTGTACTCTAGATAGGAGGTATTGTACAAACATTCGGGCCAATGGTCCAACTGATTTTATTTATTCTTCGCACGATATTCGATATGGTTGTATAATTTGAACCGAGTGTTCGGTTATTTTAATTTATTTCATTTTCATTTCAGTTTTATTTACGCACTAAATTGTGGATGTTTTATTTTAATTGATTAAAAGAGTAGTTAAGTTAAAAATTTAACGCTCGCCTAATCGGATATTAGTAATTAAATGGATTTTCGACAGTGATGCTAATAATGATCCATATGTAACTCCTGTTATAATTTGATATAGGAGTGATCGCCCGGTATCCCATTAGGCGGGTTGTTACAGAAATATCGGTCCAAATACTTGTAGTAGTTTTACCACTTTTTGCATCGATGTAGAAACATGAGCACATGGAAATCCCTATATTTTCCACTTCACACATGATCAAGTCTTTTTGTCAATGTTGACCTCTAAAGAATAAGTAGGTAAAACCACCTCATATATTCAATCTATGGACTCGGCTACACACTAAGTACGACCTTCTTTTATACTTAGTTGCAACCTCTTTTCCATGTCAAGACAAAACACATGGGGCCAAGTTCTTGACTTTATGCACCTTTTTGACATCGTGTTCATCATCTTCATTCTTATATGGTTAACCATTATGTTGATCGATAAATAATGATATTCACTAATCCATGAATTACAAAATTTAGCCACATTTGAATATAGCTCGCCATACCATTTACCGATGAACTATACATATGCCCAGTGTCTTGGATCATAGTCATCCATAAATATTTTTATCTTCTCACCACCATACTTCCATAAATGATCTATATGCTTCTCAAATACCTCCACTTCATTTTTATAAGCTGCAAATTTGAACCTGTTTATAATCGTTTCACTTAGGATTTTAGAATATTCATGATCACAACTAAATAAATTCCTTAAATTTCCCTTGAGATGCTGCTGCATGCAGTAGGAGTGGTTATTCATAAGGGAAATTTTAATCAATGATTCTTTCAATCCATAATTATGATCATAATTGAAAGTTAGATGTTGGTCACAACCAATAATAAGGTGAAGCAAGTTTAAAAATTAGGTTCAGTTTTCCTCATCCTCAATAACTACTACAAAAAATGCAAACACCAACATACCTGGAAATAACCCAAATTAAAGAAAATATAATTCATTTCACAGAGAAAAATATTATATTTTGTAATGCGAAATAATATATTTTTCAATGAAAAATCATATTTTGCAGTGAGAAATGATTCAATTCGCATCGTAGAATTCATCGAACATGTTTTTTGCACCCATGTGTAACTTCAATTCATTCATTTTTTCCCTCTAATTTCACACATTCTAATCGCATGGTAAAGGTCACATAAAAGACCTAAAGACCTAAAGTATTGAACTATGTAAACTACATACATTATAATGTTTAACTATAAAAATATGGATGTTTTATAATGATCTAAATAACACGAAGCTGTTCACAATGACTATGAAGTAAGTCAATGCCGACACCAGTGAATTTCTTCTTCAAATTAATTATATGGATAAAAAACAGATAGGTTTTTACTACCTGTATGAAGATATCAGATGCACATTCTATCATAATATCATTAATGCTAGAAATGATAAAGCGGTCGCAAAATGAATTGATGAAATCTACGTGGTTGGACTAAAAATTATGGTGTGTTTAGTACGGAATTGATGTATCATTTCTTCACTGAATACGTATATAGGAACCAAAAATGTTTTCTATCTACTGTAATAATAAAATGCACATATTTCCACTAATATAAGAGGGAACAGGTTATCCTAAATAATGAAAATTATTATGTGAGAACTTCAATAACAAATTATTCATTTGTTAGAATATTTGGTATATTTGTACTGAAATCAGTTACATATTTCAACATATTATTTATTTTAACCATCATATTTATATTCTCATTTAGAAGTTTTATTTTCTCAATGTTATATTTTGTAGATATGTTTCCTCTTTGAAGTTCGAATCTTCCATTTTGTGCTTCAACTTCGCAATGCAATTCAGAAAAAAAAATCTAAATCATTGAGATTCGCATCGCAATTTTGCATTAAGTATCATTTTCACTACAAATTCACAATGGGAAATATCACTGCCAAATTGCATTGCGAAATAGAACTACGAAGTCGCAATGCGAAATTTCATTAGAAAGAACTCTAAAATATGAATTCCAAAATGCTAAAACATATCATACATTGATTTCTATTATTTGATGTAGCTGCAAGTGAATTTCATTTGTATATATTTATCAAAAATGTACCATCTAGATATATCATTGGATGATAAAATTTAAAACCACTGATGCTTGTGCCAAAAGAAACAAAAAACACCCTTTGAACCTATTTGTTAAAGAATTCCAAATTAAGTCAACAATTCTTCAAGAATTTATGGTCCTAACAGAATCAACATAGCATCTAAGTTGATAAAATAAAAGGCAGACATCATATTATAACTGCACCCTTGCCTTTTCAATACCTAACCAAGCATAATGATATGGAATTTGTTTTCCATAATTTGAGTTAAACTCCTAAATTACATCGCAAGGTTTAGTCAAAGGTTTTGAATGTTTTTTTATCCATAATCAACGCTGAAGCGAGCATCAATGTTACCTTATGATTGTTTTTAGTGCACACAACATAACCACGCGTATGATTTCCATTCAACTTCCTTGTAATAAAAAAATCATTACTTTATTTAATAGAAGCATGAATTCTCCATGTATAACCAGTTTTGGCGTTCATCGAACACTGTGTAAGCACTCTAGTATTTTCATTATTTAAATACTCAAATTCAAAACTAACTTCAACAACTAACGTACACAAATCCATTTTGAATTGACTTTTACCACCTTTAAATTTCTGACCAAATCCTACAATTAAAATAGCCCATCCGAATGATATTAATGTTCCATTATGCAATGCATTATTGTTGGATTGCATATCTCTATCAATTTCAACATAGTGTAATTCATGATTAGATGAATTACTTCCATCATATTTGGACTTAGAGTCGTGCCTTTCCATACTCAATGTTATACATGAGACCTCATAACTCATATAAAATGATGTTGATATCAACTTCTCCTACTTCACATATATTTCTTCAATAAAATTCTTGTATGAACAAGATGCAAATATCACTACGACATCACTCAAATTATCATGCTTGACAAAATATGTAACATAATTGTTTTTCATTGTTAACTTATTAAGAAAGATTGAATTCTTAATATTCAAATAATAAAAACCCTAAAAGACTCGTGATAGTTGAAAAGGAAGAAGAGTTATGTATATAAGATGATCTTTTATAACCTGATAAATCCAAAAATCACAGAAGTAATCTTTTACATTCCATAATTGAGTTTATCGTTGAATCCAAAAAGATATTATACACCTAGATTTTCATTGAAATCACACGCATTTTTCAACTTGTTATTAACTGGTTACCTTACAAAGGGTATACTTGGCAACTCACATACTACAAACATGTGCAATGGTCCTTAGACTAAATATGTTTTGCGTCGGGCTAATAATTTTGCACGTTTCATGCCAAGGGTGGATCACTTAATCGCATTTGTCATTATTCAAAATAATGTGTTAGTAATTTGATTTGTCAATTAATGAATTAGTAAATTTTTTTAATAGATTTTGTGTTGGAATTTTTCAAAACATTAATGGGTATTAATGTTACATAAATGGGTTTTTAATTTGTGTCTTCTTATAGAAAAAGAACTTAAGGAAATATATGTAGGTTCTAAATTCTCACATAGAAACTTTAAATAGTGGTGAAAAGGTGTATAACAAAAAGACAAAACAAAATTATTCGTCTTATAGTAAAAAAAAAGGCTATGATATGGTGTTGTGCAATGCTAAGCACCATCGTAATACTCTTTCACGCAATGTCTGAAATGGTATTTTTTTGGACAATGAATATTATTGTGTTCTCCTATATCTATCTTATATATTTTGGCATTATTAAGTTACTCATGATCTTCATCCGGAAGGGGAGAAATATGGATTAAAAGATAGTGAGCCTAGAACGTGACTTGCAGTAACTTAGATTTAATCTTTTTATATTCCTTTCATTAATTTCTAACAATTTTAAGCAATGTTCTTATTAGAAATAAAAGGAACAGTGGAAAAACCTATCCAAGTTATGAGTTAATATTTGATTCTGAACCGGTCGTTTAGATGGAAAACATTTCACTTGTATCATGTTGTTTCTCACATCTCTAAAATTTGCATATATTCTTGATGATGGACTTGAAGCTTTTCAGCTTTTCCCAAACCCACACCAGAAGATACCTAAGATATCAAGAAAAATGTATAAGGACAAAATGTGATGAATTTATGTGTCTAGGACACATTCTCAATGCGTTATCTCAATCACTCTATAGTGCACATCATATAATTCCTACGACAAAGGAGTTGTGGAAGGAATTGGAAAATAAATTTCAAAATAAGGAAGCGAATAACCATAAGTTTCATATTTTTAACTATATTAGTTATAGACTATATAACGATAAATTTATCGTTGCAGAAGCCAATAAATTCTAACAAATAGTTGGTGATCTTTAAGTTGCTGAAATAAATCTTTGAGATAAATTTCAAGTGGGGGTAATTGTTTTCAAACTTCCTTCCTCTTGGAATGGATTTAACGATCAACTTAATCATGATGAAAATACATACACAGTTGAATCCCTTCTTCACCACCTTCGCATTAAAGAAGATTCACGTATTCAGGAAAAGAAATAAGAATAAACTGATAACCTTTTTAAGGCAAATATGGTTAAGGATAAAAAATTCAAGGGTACAAAAGATACCAAACTTGAAGTAAGGAATGCTTTAAATTTCAAGAACCAAAATTAAAATAAAAAGAAAAATGGAGAATGCTACTTTTATGAAAAAACTGGTCACTTTTCTTGATAATGTCGACATACAAAAGAAGGCATTTAGGGGTAAACAAGTGTCTAAGGAAGCAAATAATGTTCAAGATATTATGGAAATGGTGTGCGAAGCGAATTATATGGATAATGAAAATAGATGGTGGTTGGATACTAGTGCAACCATTTATATGTGCAATGATCATTCTCTTTTCAAAACATATTAAGAGATCAATGAAAAATAAGTAAAAATGGTAAATAACCTCTGCACCAATGTAATTAGAAAGGGTCTAGTGGAATTGAAGTTGACATCTGGGAAGGTTCTTACTAAAATTGATGTACTTCATGTACCATCTGTAAAAAAAAAAAACTTGTGTCTAAAGACCTTCTCATTAAGAGAGGCTTCAAATTAGTGCACGAGTAGGATAAGTTTGTCTTATCTAAGAATGGTCAATTTATTGGCAATGGGTACTCTTCAAATGACATGATCAAATTTAATATTATAAATGATATTAATTCTACTTATATGGTTGATTCTATTTCTTTATGGAATAATATATTAGGTCATGTTAGTTATATAGGTATTAAAGATATGGCTAATCTATGAATAATTTATCGTTGTAAAATTAATCATTGTGATAGATGTGAACTTTGTGCTCAATCTAAGATAACTAAAAAATCATTTAAATATGTTGAGAAGACATCTAAAATTCTTGATCTTACATTTAGTGATGTATGTAGTATGAAGAGTAACGTCACTCGTGAAGGAAATAAATATTTCTTAACTTTTATCAATGATTACTATATATATGCATATACATATTTAATTAAGAGTAAATATGAAGTATTCAAGAAACTTGTAATTTTATCTGGATGTTATATTCTAATTAGAGTTCCATGGAAAACACAGATATTAGACCATATGGATTATCGTTTAATCATAAGCCTAATAATAAACATCTCAAAATTAGGGGTTACCTTGCTTATGTAAAAAATACTGAACTTAAGAGACCCCAGTTAGGAAATAAGACTTACAAATTTGTTTTTATTGGATACCCTAATAATAATATGATTTATAGACTTATGAACCTTGAAACTCAAGAAACTATCTAGTTGGTATATGATCAATTCCCTGGACATCTAAAAAAGTCAATTACATCAAATAAAAGTTTGGAAAACAATAAATCGACCACTGATGCCTCACCTTTTAATGTCCCTTCACAGTTAATGTCTTCTTTGGAATCAACGGATGGTCTTGAACTAAGGATGAGTAAGGGACTAAGAACTAAAAAGATATTTGGACCTAACATTGTAATCTATATTATTGATGGAAATGTAAATGAAATTAAGAATAAAATAATATTTGTTCTTAATGCAAAAGGTAAACTAATAAATACATTTCGTGAACTGATCATATCAAGGGATGTTGCCTTCTAGAAATAAACAATCAATGATGAAATGACCTCAATTTTTTCAAATCAAACTTGGGTTATTACAGATCTTTCTCCTGGATAAAAAATAATTAGGTGCAAATGGATATTTAAAAGGAGATTAAATCTAGTTGGTTCAATTAATAAATTTAAAGCAAGATAAGTTGCTAAAGGTTATAAGCGAAAACATGGAATTGATTGATTTGACATATATGCCCCAATTATATACATCACTTCCATTAGACTTATAATATCTCTTACTTCTATTCATAATTTAGTGATTCATCTAATGGATGTAAAAATATCTTTTCTAAATAGTGATTTAGAAGAAGATATGTATCTAGAATAACTTGAAGGGTTTATTTTTTCTGACCAAGAATCGAAAGTGTGTCAATTAGTAAAATGTCTTTATAGCCTAAAGCATGCTCCAATGCAAGGATATGAAAATTTTGATAAGATAATAAGATCCCACAGTTTTAAAGTAAATGATGCTGGAAAAAAGGATCTATAGCAATTTTGAAAATAGTCCCGGTGTTATTATTTGCTTATGTGTGGATAACATGCTTATATTTGGATCAAGTTTCAAATATATAGGAGAAACAAAAAGGTTTCAATCACCAAACTTTGATATGAAGAATCTTGGGGAATCTTATGTGATTTAGGAATCAAAATAGTGAAAAGATAATAAATTAGCATTATATCAATCTCATTATATAAAAAGAGTTCTTAAGATATATGATCATCTTGAACTTAAGGCATCACACACACAAGTGGATCCTAGTATCAAATTAATATAAAATACCGGACGTACTATGGATCAACCTAAATATGTCAGTATTATTGAAAGTCTTATGTATGTTATGCATTGTACTAGAACAATCATTACCTACCCAGTATGATTACTATGTAAATTTATAAATAATCCAAAACAAAAACATTGAGATGCAGTTTCTAGAGTGCTTAGATACCTAAATAGGACTATGGAATATGGCTTATATTATGTGGTTGATCCATTTGTAATCAGAAGGATATATTGATTCTAGTTATAATAACATTGAATCAAAATCCAAGTTCACTAGTGGTTGGATATTTACGCTAGCCAGGTTGACTATTTCTTGGATATTCAAGAAACATATATGTGTGTCTGATTCAAGAATACAATTAGAATTTATAGCCATAGCAGATGCATGTAAAGAAGAAAAATGGCTTAAAACTTATTATTTGATATTCCTTTATGGAAAAAGCCAACTCCAGCTATTATGATTAATTTTGATAAACAGGGTACACTATATAAGGTTTGCAAAAAAAAATCTATAATGGGAAATCTTAACACATTAGCCTAAGATAGAAAATTGTGAGGCAATTAGGAAGGATTATTTATTGTCGACTATGTTGAAATGTACAATAATTTAGCAGATCCTCTAATTAAAGGTCTTTATATATATATATATATATATATATATATATATATATATATATATATATAGAGAGAGAGAGAGAGAGAGAGAGAGACTCGCATACATACCAACTATACATACTTGCTGGCGCAAACCTAATTTCTAAAATGTTAAAAAAAATATTTTTTAATTATTTTTTATGTGATATTTAAACATTTCAAGGGACCCGCATAAAAAAATAGCTCAAAGTAACATTTTTTTTGCTATTTTAAAAAAATTGGTCAAACTTTTACAACTTTTAAAATGCTTTGAAAGGTGTGAAAGTTTGACCAATTTTTTTAAAATAGCAAAAAAGTTATATTGAGCTAATTTGTTTATATGGGTCCCTTGAAATTTATAAATACCATACAAAAAATCAACTCAAAAATAGTTTTATTTACTATTATAAAAAATCGGTATGTATACTTGGTATGTACAGGAGTTTGTCTATGTGTGTGTGTGTATATATATATATATATATATATATATATATATATATATATATATATATATATATATATATATATCCTCAAAAGGAATCGGAGTAAGGTCTATAATAAAAGTATTATCTCTTATATATGTGTATTTTGGAAATGGTGGGGGATTGTTGAAAATACGAATGGGTATTAATCTTATGTAAATGGATTTTTAGATTGGGTAACGCTATGGTGGTCATCGTAGTATTCTGCCAAGCAGTCACTCTTTTAGGAACGATAATATATCTTTTTACCTGCTGGTCACAAACATATGACAAAACTTGTTTGGCTTTCTTGTTATCAAATCAAGGAGAAGGCAAAGGTTATGATTTCAGGGAACAAGTATGCAAGCAAACACCCCCAATTTTTAGGGCAAAAGTGAAAAGTTAGGGAGGATCCAAAAGATCCTAGTAAAATAAATGCATGATTTAGATGGTCAATGTTATTTGACTTATCGTATTAGAAACATCACCGTGTAAAGCATATAATTAATATTATTCACATGTAGAACAATTTTGAAAAACATCTCATAGGAACATGTCTGGGTAGATCTCATTGGAAAGATAAAGAGAAGGCGCCCCACGATCTAGAGGAGATGAAAATTTATAAATAAAAAAAGGGGTTAAAAATGTATCCTTTAACAGGAAGATATTCGATTCCCACATGTGATTTCACTTTGAGTACTAGTAAGTTTAAGATCCTCCTAGACACATTATTCAACTTGAAGACTACGACCAACTATTCCAATAATTTATTAAGGGTTGTCGACTATCAATTACATGATTTAAAATAATATAATTATCATGTCTAGAAAGTCATTATTTACTTAATCCCCTTTTTGTAGTCATTACATTTCTAAGCTGAAAGATCTTTGCAGAGAAATTATGCAGATTAGTTTGTGCTTCACCTTAATGTGTGTAAAAGTTGTAAAGAAAAAATCACATTACGGGCATGAAAGAAATTCAAGCTCAGGCGACTAATGTCTTAGATAAATATTTCCCTCCTTCATTATTTGATAATAGTGCCTACCTGCTTGTGCATCTATGTGATGAGTTGTTATTGTCTGGATCTGTCAAGTATCATTGGATGTATCCTTCCAAGCGCTTGAGGAAAATCTTCAAATATTATGTTGAGAATATAAGATATATTAAAGGGTCAATTTCAGAAGAATATATAATAGAAGAATTATCATTATGATTTAAGAACATATGTCGAAACAAGGTCTTAGGAGGTTCAATCCTAGTGGTGAATGCATTGTCGAGAAATTTGACAACTTTGAGGATGAATTACCTTTTGGTAACCCTAAGGAGGTGAGACTCATAAATCTTCAATTTGAGCAAGCAACCCGTTATGTCTTTGAAACACAAGATGGATTTCATGATTAGTATAGGAGGGTAGTGGTACCGAGGTCTATGAATATATGTAAATGGTTGCGGCGTGACCCAGTCTAATGGAAACATTTCTATAAATTAACAACGCTTCAATAATAAGAGTAGAGACAAAACAAACTTTTCCAATATAATAATAATGTTTTGATTACAAGAATGAGAAGTTAATGATTGAATAATTTTTTTAATAATAAATATAGGAATGATCACACTTGAGAGCAGTGATTCTATGAGTGTGGAGAGATAAGCACCTCAATATCTAAGAGATAGCAGGGAGAGAATATATGCGTGGGATTTTATGCAGAATAACATTGATTATTATGTTGTTGTCAATAGTTGTGCACCTAGTTCTCTATTTATATTAAAAGTTCTAGGTCATATGTGGAACTTACGCACCCAAAAACATTTATTTGAGAAAAATAACTGAAAACACTTTTGTATTTATTATTGTTTGTCACTGTCTACCATGATATGTCTTTTTTGGTGTGACACCTTGTGTAAAAGTGATCTTGTCGGCCATGATGCCAAAAATTAGTGTTTTGTATATATATCAAAAGTTTTTGATGAACAATTTTGAAAACATGCGAGTGACCTCGAAAGTCACTCGCCATTTATAGTGTTAAAAATGTCTTGTGAGCAAGTCTCAGGTGACTGCTCCATGTTTTACATGTAAACTGTGTAATGTGAAGGTGTGAGTGCATGTGACCTTTTGGTTGCCTCCCTTTAATATTCTTTTTTTCGTAAGATATCGAAGTGTTTGATCCAGCCTCTAAAACAAAACTATCAAGAGGTCCCACATGGACATCTACTTGAGCCATGCTTAATCGACCAAGGTTACTTCCTAAGTAAATCTATCAAAGACAAAAATAAATGAGTGGTAGTGTGGGAAGTGATCGTCCACTTATGTCTGTGTTTCTTCAGTGAATGCTTGTAATTTAGTTCATTAGGTAGACAAGGGGATTCTCATGTACATACTCTCATTTGAGAGTTCTATGGCTTGGAGTTTCTTGTGCATCCTCCTTGATATCATTGCTCACGTATTATGCATAAAGCAGAGGGGTTGCTCATGCACTCATTCCTCTTTTGAAGAGATGCGATTGTTCCCCTTTTTCTTGGGGGTTACTCTAGCAACCTACTTACTTGGTCATTATTCTCATAACCCACTAGTAGATGAGGGGTTGCTCATGTACCTCTCGTGTAGAAATCTCTCGTCCATTTTGAAAGGTACAGTTGTGCACGAAACATTTTCTTGGGATTTAAAATAATATTTATCATCATTAAATTTTAAGTATTGCATTAAATTCTATGACACACTCAACTGGTGGGACACGCCTTTTTATACCCAGTGAAGCCACGTATCATGTTGGGACAGGTTACTCGTGATTCAGTAATCATCATTCTATTTTTTGAATTAATGGCTCCCTTTTGTATTCCCAAAGTGTAAATACTCCCAAACCTTTCTCCAAAGACTTCACCTTCACTTTTACTGATTTTAAAGAGAGGAATGTTTTGAGAGTTCTTCGCTTCCTTCATATTTATCAAGCAAAGTTTGTCTCTCCTTTACCATCAATTTATTACAATGGCATCTTCTTCTTCCAAAATTTTTCCTGTCACTACCACCTCTGTTACTAAAATGTTAATGGGTTATTTGCCGATCAAAATTTCAATAGAGATCTCTGCCATAACTAGAACCACCGATGTTTGCACCGTATTTCTTTCTTTCTCTTACACCCCCTACTATTGGTGTGTGGTGGTTCTTTTTCCATTATAAAAGCCAATTTAAAATACTTGGAGGTGCGATCGAAGAAATATATTACTGTTTATAGATGTGCTCCATCTTTGGTAAAGACGATCATTTTATGACTTCACTCGAGGGCTTTTAGGATGGATTTATTTCCATGGTGGCCGAGCAACCTCTTTTAGGGTTTCTAAAGTCAAAGGATACCCCAATTGTCCAGTTTGATAATATATTGAGGAACCAAGTGTATAAGGGAAATTTTCTATTTTCCAATACTAATTTTGATGTTTGGGGTCGACCCCCCAAGGAGGGGAAAGAATGGGTTGAATATGTAATTTATGTGGATAGCTATCGTAATACTATTAAGGGTTTAGGACTGGGAAGAACTTTGGAAAGTTTAAAGAGTTATACGATCATCAAGAGCACTAGCGCTCTTAACATCCTGGTATCTCGCTGGAGTGTAAACACCCACACCTTTGTCACTAGTTGGGCAAAGTTCTCCATTACTTTGGAGGATATATGTGAACTCATGGGAATTCCTAT
The DNA here is from genome assembly GCA_949130495.1 of Sambucus nigra. Lineage (NCBI taxonomy): Eukaryota > Viridiplantae > Streptophyta > Magnoliopsida > Dipsacales > Adoxaceae > Sambucus > Sambucus nigra. Next base: position 350,587,636 of record OX422214.1, read on the forward strand.
TTTGGGTAACCATGTCGTTTATGATGGTTATGAAGACGCTGAAAAAAATGCGTTGTGCGAGGAGTTGCACAAGTCATTAGGGAAATGTATTCATTACGGGAGGCTTACTTGCACAGGCATGAGCAAGTGCTCCTATGCCAAATGGCAGAGGTTTTGGTTCAGAGACTTTGAACCATTATCTAAGGATGAAGCCAAAACCAAGATTCCCAAGAGTCAAGATAGTCTCAAATTGAAAGAAAAAGGTCATCTTATTGCATTCTTTGTCACTTTCTTGTTCAGATTTTTATTTTGGGGAAGCCCAATGATTCTCCCCATGAGCTTTTATTATGTTTGGATGTTAGACTTGCTTGTGGTAAAAATATGCCACTCACAGCTTTAACTTTGGTCTCCATGTATACGTGGTTAGACCAAGCACATGTCGATATGGATCAGTCTCAAGGACGGTATGATGTGTTCAACTTTGTCAATTCTTTTATTCTTATGGGATTCTAGTTCGAGCGGTTCCCAAATTAGGCCCCAAAACCTCATTCATTACATAGCAGTACTGCTTGAATTGTCATATGGCATAGAAAGACTCCCAAGAATTCACTTATCTCCATGTTAGACAATATTAATGAGTTTTGCTTCCCTACTTACACAAGGAGACTGGGAGGAATATTTACTCGAAACTTATTTCCCTATGCTTCCTATCTTTTTAATACTCCCACAAGTACTGAGTTTGTGAAGAATTTCCCACATGTGTCTGCTATGGCATTCATTTTTCCATGCATTCTTCCATCTTTAACTCAGCGAGGATAAGGAGTTAAATTTTATCACTCCAAGCGGGTACAGAGATAATCGGTTATGATCAAGGAAACTTTTACCCTGACTTCCTTACTAATCATTTCTCTGAGCAACTGTACTAGGAATCATACTTGAATTTCACTCCTGAGGTTATGGTCCATAGGACTGCCAGGTTTGGGAATTTACCAAACCTGCTCATGACTATTTTTTGTCTATCAACCTCTCTTGTAATTTACTTTGTAAACATCAAATTGAACTTATCAATTCTTGCATTCAAGACGTGCCTCATGAATTATTTATTGAGACTATACCCACCTATGACAAATATATGACTAAGCACACTCGCAAGGAGGCACGACATTACAGCCAAGTTGAGAGGCCTTCTCTGAGCAGGGTTACTCCTATTTTGGTAAACCTTATTCGCGAGGAGGACATGTACTCAAAACATCCCAGAGTGTAGGCCAATAAAGCAAAGTCTAAGTGTAAAGGCAAAGTTAAAGCCTTTTCTAAAAGAAAACACCTTGTCACTGATCTTTCTAACGCTGTCCCGACTGAAATTTGGGATCTTCCTCACTAATGTTTCCTATAAAAAATCGTGACGTTGAAAAAAAGACCAGAGCAACCAAAGCCACTGGTGTTGTTGTTCTAGTGGACAGTGGTTTTGATATAGACACCTTTGGTATTAAAGAGGCATATCGGACAGTCTACGAGTAAGGATATAAGCCTATTGAAGAAACTCTTCCTCAATTATCCACTCAAATTACTTCTCTTCCTATGCAAGGTACCTTTGTTATTTCTCACTTACTTTACAAAGATAAAAGTAATGGAGACGTGAGATCTAGCTCAACACAATTCTCATCTGAAGAAGAACTTATCGATTATAGAAGTACATATTCCTATGATTATCATAGTTCATCTTCAAATGACATTAGGTCGCTGTCTATTAATGGAGATCAATTGACTCATACTTCATCTTTTTCATCATGGCCGAAAAATATGATTTTAAATCTTGAGGAGAAATTTGCGAGTGATCATGATTACTCAATGACCCTTCCCCAAACTCTTTTAGCCCCACCATTGGGTTGCTTCTGTCGTATATATGTCCAAAAGTCAATCTTGTATTATGTATTTTGGAAATATATATAAACATGTTATTATTCATCGTCCAATTGTTATTAAAATATAAATACAAGGCAAGTTTTATATAATCATAATTGATATATAATAAATATGATATTTATGATTATGTCCATTGGAACATTATAGAGTGTGATTAATCATAATGGTTGAATTATGATCGGAAGATGTTAACCCCAATTTCTTATTTTAATAAGTTGTTCCTAGCCAGAAACATATCTGGACATTGTATTTTGGATTAACGCTAGCATACGTTACGATTTCCTTTCTTAAAGGAGTAGCACAAGTCTCAAACTATTTGTCAGAGTCTGACAAGATCAAATGTATGGGTGCATACTGTATAGTATGCCATTGAAAGTAACCACATAGAATTATCCAATGGAGTTTTTTTCTAATCTGTCAATAGATGTATTTTATAGTCATAGTTGTACATATAATCATTAGACCTGAGACCTCATGTATAGTTTGGATGTATTAGGTAGTCATTTGATTTTACTTAACGAACTATGATCTTTTTATATGATTATGGCAAGTGTAGAGTTGGGGCTATCCTTATATTATACAAAGGATATTTGATGGCCAATATGGAATCTATCACTCTTAGCAAAGAGAGAATTTATTCTATGTTGGTTACTTTAATTATTACTTTCATTAAATCCTTGGCCGAGGAATTGACAATTATTAGAATAATTATTTTAATCAGATATTGTTAAAAGAGCATATATTAAAAGAAAACGAATATTTGATTTCTGGACTGATAGTTTACCATTCCGAAAATAAAACAAATATGAATATTGGGATGATAGAAGGATTGGGATGTCTGAAAACTATTAATGGACAAGGTCCATAATCGATGAAGAATTTATTCACTCTATAGTAGCAATAATCATAATATGCACCTATATGTTATTAATGATAATTGGTTTAACTCTTTACTGGAGTAATAGATGAGTTACCATAAACTAAGAAGAACGAACCTCTGAGGTTACAAAAATATCGGGTTAACAAAATATAAATTCTAGTTGAGAAGTTTTGTAGGAAATGGAGTTCTCATACTCATTAAGGATTGGGATGCAATTCAAGGATAAGTAAAACTTTAGTTTTATATTATTACCATTTTCCAAAGTTCGGTACACTTTTTCTAGTTTACCTTGGTAATTTTGGCTTTTCCAAAGTTAGGTAAGTGATTAAGACATTAACGGGATGTGTAGGATTTGACCACTTCCCATTTGTTTAATGGAGTGGGTTTTGCACCATAACCATTAATTAATTAATTTTTGGAATTGAATTTAATTTGGAATCAAATTAAATTTTCAAAAACTTTGGGTATAAATACAAGGCTTTGGAAGTCTTTTAAAAGGGGGAAGAAGAACAAGAATATTAAATTCTATAAGCCTTTGGTTGGGAAAAATTCACAAAGTGTGAAAATACTTTTGAGGTAATTTCTATACTAGAATTTCTCTGAATTCTTTTAAGTAGAATTTAGGAAATACGCTTGGGGAGTTTGATTCTGTCTTACTAATGGATGCGTAGGCAACTTGGATCACCAAGTTCAACTCGTCACCCGAACCCAAGTTGATGCGTCCTTGATTGATAATCGGAAAATATGCTACAACGGGTTAGTTTCGTATTTACTGTTTCGTGTGCTATATACATGCGTGAGATCTGACTACATATGAATATGGTTAATATTTTTTTTTCGCACTATTAACCAGACGTATTCCAATAGTGGTATTAGATTCATGCTCACAAATTATATAGTCACGAGTTACAATTTAAAATATAGCCAAGATACTGAAATGTTAATTAACTTTCTTTAGTAAATTAATCGGAACATTTGGATTCGTGTTTGAACATCCCGGAACATTTACAATTTAATTCTTCATGTAGTGATTAGATCATACTTGAACGAATCGCAAAATTACAGTGCTTATACTCATGTATATGGATCACATAATATTGATTATTTAATAAAATCATATTGGTTTGATTTTTTCGTTGATCAAATAGAAAATCTAAACCGTTAGATGGACAGATCTCGTCGAGACAATCGAATCCATGTTTGGATCACCCCATTCGGACTTCAGATGAGCCTTATACAAATCTCTAAAGTTGATAAAAATCCGTGGTTGTGATGCAAAGTTGTAGTGAATTCACAACACTGAATCAAAACTCTGGTGACATCAGCATGATGCAGTAAATGTTATTTATGTCATTGAAAATTAATTTACTGCTTTTAGACTCCGAATAAAATTACAGAAAAAATATTAAAATTATTTTTGAATATTCTCAATTTTATAATGCAATCAGAATGTAATTTTGACATTTCTAAAAACACGTTTCTTTGTAATTGCACTTATGGAATAATGTATTTCATTATTTAAAAATATTATTAATATCAAAAAAATTCTAGAAAAATTACCATAAGCATTATTTATATTTATACATGTAAGGATGTGGAAAAACGTAATTTGGAATTTTATAACTATTTATTCTTGCATTATGTCGCAATAAAAAATATATTTTTTTATTATTTAATTTTAAAAAATTCTAAAAAATTACTAGATTGAAATTTTAATCAAACTAATTTTATGGTTGAATGAAATTTGGATTTTGATTATTGTAGATACCTATTTTAATTATTTACTAGTTTTTTTTAAAAGACTTGGGCAATTAACCTATATGCGCGTGTCATCATTTCTGCAAAGTTATTCTCGTAATTCAATTATGAGTTGGATTATTATTATTGGGTATAATAATATGGTATCTTTCAGTTGTCTATAATTTAAAATTTTAATGGTTTAATACAGCTTTTAATGATATCACTTAATGTTATTATTAAATTAAAAGCAAACTATGGACTATGAAACAATTTATATGAGCTTTAAAATTGTGTTATTCATTTGGAATGAACGGTAATGTTTTTAGACTACGGGTGATTAATTTTTTTAATTTAAAGTTATCACCATATAAAATATTTTCTTGATAAATTTGGTGGCTCAAATTTATCTAACTACTAAGATAAAGTCCATAATTATCCTAATATCTTTTAAAGATATGTTGTACATGTGATTATACTGTGATGAGATCAAACTACTAAGATAATATTACTTATTGTGATCAAATTAGTAATATTTAGATTCCCCGTTAAACATTTAAGTTAGTTATTGGCATACCTCAGAGGTAATTGCCACGGCCTTCCACTATGGACCAATATTGGGTATATAAATTTTTCAGATGTATGCCATGGTCACGTGTTGCTTCTAAATTGTAATATTCTTTCGAGGGTTAGTTCCAAACTTTTAGTTTACCGTGATACAACAAACTAGCTGGGTAGGTCATGGTCACGTGTTTTCCAGAGAGTTCAATTAGTTGTTATCACATCACGATGGCATCAAATTAACTTGGAAAACAGTGGACTTACATCCATGTACGTGTCCAGTTACCAGGAGGCCGAAGTATTTTTGGGAATTACAAATAGTGTCTATTTGTTAGTACGATAAGTTTAATCAAAATCAATGATAAAAGTGGACCACTCGCTTTCAATTTCTTAAAGAAGGTCCATTTTAAGATTGATGGACTTTGGTATCTCTTTTGGTCAAAGTACATGTCTATGGGCTGGATTGGTTGTTTGCATTAGAGAAACTTTAGCCATGATTTCGCCTAAGTTTTATCTCGAAAAGTTATTCACACTTAGAGTTTGTAAAGGATAGCTACTACCTACCAATTTAAGTTCGGCTAATCCAATATTTCAATTATGTGAGGATTATTTAATAAGTAATTAGATCCCAATACCCACTAAAAAATATTAAATGTTTTTTTCTTAATCTATGAGTGGATCGTGGATTTAGAATAATTAATGGGAGCCCCATTAAGATTTAATTCCCTAATCTTGAATGGTTTATAATTTTTTATCTATCTGAATTTGTAGAAAACATGACAAACCCCTTGGCAAAGATTTTAGATACCAACAGATTGACCGGTCCCAATTTCCTAGATTCGAAAAGAAATTTGAGAATTGTAGTTCTTTCAGAGAAGTTTAATCATGTTCTTATAACAATACCTCCATTGATAACTGAGGGTTCATCTGAAGAGATGATTGCCATTTTTTCAAAATAGAAAGACAAGGATATGAGGGCTAGATGCTACATGTTAGCATCTATGACAAATGAGCTCCAACATAAATATGACCAAATGGAAAGTGCTCAAGCCATTATGTTGCACCGTCATCAGCTTTCTGGTGAACAGAGAAGAACTGATCGGTACAATGTTGCGAAAGATCTCGTCAGGACCAGGATGCCCGAGGGATCATTTGTGAATGACCATGTTCTTAAGATGATCAATTAAATTGAGCATCTTTCTCAGCTTGATGTTAAAATGGTCATGCAGTTAAGCATCGACTTGGTACTACAGTCCATTCCAGTATTGTTTTCACAATTTGTTATGAATTTCAACATAAATAAACTGGAAACTTCTTTTTCAGAAATTCTGACTATGTTGAAGACAGTTGAACAATCGATTCAGAAGGCTAAGCCATCAACTCTGACATTTGATAAACCTTCTACCTATTAAACCAAGCGGTAACACTAGAGGAAGGGAAAAGGAAAGGGAAAGAAATCAAATGTGAACCTCAAACCCATGGGAGGTGTAAATAAGAACAAGGTTGGAGGTGGAAAATGTTTCCATTGCAATGAGCCAGGGCATTGGAAGAAGGATTGTAAAAGGTTCTTCCAATCCAAGAAAGATAAATCCTCTACAGGTATGTCTGATGTTTTTTATATTGAGACTAATCTTATGACTATTACAACTCTATCTTGGTGCTTAGATTCTGGTGCAAGATCACATATGTGTAGAAACTTGCAGGATCGAAAGATAAGCAAAAATCTGAGTAAAGGGGCGGTCTCCTTCACAATGGAAAATGGATCACGAGTTAGTGCATCAGTTGCGGGGACTGTTAATTTGAATTTTCCTTCCAATAAATGTATTATCTTAGATAAATGCTATTATGTACTAGTGTCATACAAGAACATTATATCATTATCTAGGATTTCTCAAAGTGGATATACATTTGAAATAAATTATCCGTTTTGTTTTGTTAAACAAAATGATTTGTTGGTGTGTACCGAATGTGTTTCTAATGCTATTATTTGGATTTAACTAGTGAAATCAATAATATAGAAGTAACAAATAATGCAAGTAAATTCACTAGATTCAGAGATGAGATCAATCCAACATACAAATGGCATCTTAAACTTGGACATATTAGTGTAAAAACAATTAATGAGTTGAAGAAATATGGACCTTTAGGTTTTCTCTCACCTGAACTCATACCAACTTATCAATCATGTTTACATGGTATGATGACCAAATTACCCTTTGTTGGACAAGGGGAGACGGCTGAAGATTTATTAGGATTGATACACATCGATATGTGTGGACTAATAAATGTCAGTTCTAAGGGAGGTTTTTCTTACTTCATCATTTTTACCGATGATCATTTAAGGTTTGGTTATACCTACCTAATGAGTCATAAATATGAAGCTTTTCAAAAGTTTCAAGATTTTAAAAATGAAGCAGAAAACAAACTAGTAAAAGTATTAAGATACTTCGATCTGATAGAGGTGGTGAATACATAAGTAATGAATTTTTGGACTATCTGAAATAAAGTGGCATTATTTCACAGTGGACTCCTCCTGGAACACCACAACACAATGGTGTTTCTAAAAGGAGAAATCGTACCCTCTTGGACATGGTTAGATCGATGATGAGTTTCACTGATTTACCCATATACCTATGGGGTTATGCCCTAGAAACTGCAATATACATTTTAAATAGAGTTCCTTCCAAATCTGTCCCTAAGACGCCATATGAACTATGGAATGGGAAGAAGCCAAATATTATTCACTTTATGATATGGGGTTGTCCGAAACATGTCAAGAAAAACATAGTGGAAAACAAGTTAGATATGAGGACTATAAGATGTAGGTTCATAGGATATCTTAAAGAAACCATTGGTTATTACTTCTACCATCCCGATGATCTAAAAGTTTTTGTTAGTAAAAAGGCCAGATACCTTGAGGATGAATTTATTACTGATGGAGGTAAAAGTAAAATTATTCTTGATGAACAATTAGGATATCCACTAATCATTACATCTCAGTCATAAATCTCTATACCTCCTGAAACTTCTAATACGCAAAGTCTTCGTAAAAGTAGTAGGATCCCAATACTTCTAGAAAGATATGGCTATGCCATTGAGGAAGTACACCTCATAGGTGATGACGATCCAACTAATTAAAAATAGGCGATATCAGATATCGATGCGAAACGATGGCGCGAAGCCATGAAAGCCAAAATGGATTCTATGTATTCGAACCAGGTCTGAACTTTAGTTGATCCACTAATAAATGTTGTTCCTATTTGTTTCAAATGGATCATAAAAAGAAAGATTGGATTAGATGGAAACATATAAACATATAAAGCAAGGATGTTCGCAAAAGGTTATCGACAATGTCAAGTAATTAACTACGAGGAAACTTTTTCACCGTTAGCCATGCTTAAATCCATTAGGTTCTTTCTAGCAGTTACTTCACACTATGGTTATGAAATCGGGTAGATCGATGTTAAAACTGCATTCTTGAATGGAAACATTCAAGAAATCATTTACATGGAGAAACCAAAAGGTTTTATATCTAGTGGCGATATCCACAAAGTGTGTAAACTAAACAAATCAATTTACCGCCTTAAGCAAGCATCTCGCAATTGGAACATCAGAATCGATGAGGCTGTCAAATCATTTGACTTCTCAAAGAATGAAGATAAACCATGTGTATATAAGAAGGTTTCTGGGAAGGCCGTTACCTTTCTCATTTTGTATGTAGATGATATTCTACTCATTGGGAATGATATAGTGATGTTATCATCTGTTAAACTTTGGTTATCATAAAACTTCTCTATGAAGGACTTGGGGAAAACATCCTATATTCATGGGATTAAGCTATTTAGAAATAGATAGAAAAGGATGCTTGGTTTTATCCCAGTCAAACTATATTGACAAAATATTATCAAGGTTTAACATGCTTGATTCCAAGAAAGGTTTTATACCTTTCTGGCATGGAGTCAAACTCTATAAGGCAATGGGTCCCAAGAACCCAGAAGAGAGGGAGCATATGAGTAAGATTCCTTATGCTTTTGTAGTTAGAAGTCTTATATATTCCATGTTATGTACGAGGACATATATTTGTCATGCTATGAGTGTGGTTAATAGATATTAAGCAGATCCAGGATCGGATCGCTGGACGGCCATAAAACATATTTTTAAGTATTTGAGAATTACCAAAGATATGTTCCTGGTTTATGGCAGTGATAACTTAAAAGTTGAGAGATTCCCAAACTCGAATTTTCAATCCGATATTGATGATAAACGGTCAACATCTGGTTATATTTTTACCATTGGGAATGGAACATTCAGTTGGAAAAGCGCCAAGTAGAGTATAACAACTGATTCTACAACAGAAGCTGAATACGTGACTGTATTACAGGCTAGAAAGGAAGCGATTTGGATTAAAAAGATCGTTACTAAACTTGGATTTGTTCCTACCATCGCGTCAGCAGCAACCTTATACTGTGACAAAAATGGGGCCATAGCTCAAGCAAATGAACCACGGTCCTATCATAAATCTGAACACATTGAGTGGTGATTCCATTTGATACGGGATATCATTGTAAGAGGATATGTCAATATTCAGAAGGTTGCGTCATAAGATAGCGTAGCAGATCCGCTTACGAAGGCTTTGCCTCAATAAACATTCTATGGACATCTGTCCAAGATGGACATGAAATGTGTAGGTGATTGTCTTTAGTACAAATGGGAGATTATTGTATATATGCCGAAAAATTCAATCTTGTATTATGTATTTTGGAAATACATATAAACATGTTATTATTCATCGATCAATTGTTATTAAAATACAAATACAGGGCAAGTTGTATATAATCATAATTGATAAATAATAAATATGATATTTATGATTATGTCCATTAGAACATTATAGAGTGTGATGAATCATAATGGTTGAATTATGATCGGGATATGTTCACCTCGGTTTCTTATTTTAATAAGTTATTCCTAGCCAGAAACACAACTTATTTTTGTGTTCTGGATTAACGCTAGCATATATTATGATTTCCTTTCTTAAAGGAGTAGCATAAGTCTCAAACTATTTGTCGGGGTCTGACAAGATCAAATGTATGGGTGCATACTGTACAGTATGGCATTGAACGTAACAACATAGAATTATCCAATGGAGTTTTTTCTAATCTGTCAATGGATATATTTTATAGTTACAGTTGTACATATAATCGTTAGACCTAAAACATCATGTATACTTTGTATGTATTAAGTGGTGATTTGATTCTACTTAACGAACTATGATCTTTTTATATGATTATGGCAAGTGTAGAGTTGGGGCTATCCTCATATTATACAAATGATCTTGGATGGTCAATATTGAATCATCACTCTTAGCCAAGAGATAATTTATTCTATGCTAGTTACTTTAATGAAATCCTTGGCCGAGGTATTGACAATGATTGGAATAATTATTTTAATCAAATGTTGTTAAAAGAGTATAAATTAAAAGAAAGAGGATATTTGATTTATGGATTGTCAGTTTACCATTCCGAAAATAAAATAAATATGAATATTAGGATGATAGAAGAATTGGAGAGTATGAAAACTCTTAATGGACAAGGTTCAGAATAAATGAAGACTTTATTAACTCTATCTTAGCGTTAATCATAATATGCACCTACATGTTTGTTAATACCACAAATTAACCATCTACGTGGACCATTCGATCACTTACACGTGCCGTATAGTGGAAGATTAATCCTAGTTAACAAGGACGAAATGCCGACCTACTGTGGGATGTCGACCAACATTTCAAAGAAGCCCGACCAACACCAAGAAGACCGACCAACAATGATAGGAAAACGCCAACCACTATATACATAAATGATTGTACAGATGTTAATGTCTACGATATAAAGTCATTCCATCCTTTGGTATTCCAGCACTTGTACACCCCTTGGGGGCTATAAAAACATTGTAAACCCTACATCCAGGGGACAAGAGAAAATAGGCAATTGAACAGGCCAAAAGCAATACACAATAGTGGATGTGGACTCTTCCCTTAAGGTGAACCACTTTAAAAATATTTTGTCTCTTTTACTTATATTTATCTGTGATCAATTAATTAGCCTAGTCTATTTTTTTGCATCAAAAGATTGGCGCCGTCTGTGGGAACAGTATTCTAATCAATCTCACTCAATCAAACATTTAAATGGATGATATTATTGAATCAAGTCTCAGGAACGAAGGTATTCCCCCTTCCCCTTCCGCTGCCCATCTGCAAATGATTTAACTGGGATTCTGGCCAGTCTTGTAAGAGGCCAGGAGGCTATGTAAGATACTATCAGGAAACTTGCATAAAATCTTCAAGCCGGGGCACCTGCTCTATCCACTCAGGGAAATATACTACCACCTCGACTAAGAGGTGGTCGGCACAGCCACTCAATGACGACAAGAGATGTCTCCTACCATCCAAGGTCAAATTCATTACTCAGGACATCGGAATCTTTCCACACACAATCTTATTCTCTAGAGAGGCCAAGTTTCTTAGAGAAATTAAGCCATGCTTATCCCCTCGATCGTTTAGGACCAGGCCAAATAAAAATGTTCCTAGGGTAATGTCAGGTAACAACCCACGACCATCTGATCAAAGGGAAAACACAACTCAGTCCAAATCAAATGCCCGATAAACTTCTTCTCGGACCAAGCAACAGCTTCAGGAAGAAAGCTCAACAAATAACAAAGTTATAATGCATAAATTCGGTGCTGCAAATGATGCATGGAAAGGCTCCCTATAGAGATTATAAGACAAATTAGGAGAAATAACGAAGGCAAAAAACCAAATGCAAAGAAGTTTTGTGAAAGGATCTCCGTTTGTGCAGGCAATTATGGATTTACCTACTCCAACAAAGTTCAAGGCTCCAGTAGTAACACCCAAATATGATGGAAAAATTGACAAAGTTCTCCATATATAAAAATATCAAGCGTCTGCTGACATTTATGCCATCCTCAATGAAATGAGGTATAAAGAATTTTCTGGAACCACTACTGGATCTTCCCAAATCTGGTATAATGGTCTTCCTCGAGAACAAATTTCTAGCTTCAACCAACTGGCTGAGCTATTCATTAGCAACTTTTTCTTTTGATCAAAGCATGTGAAAAGGGTGGCACATTTACTTAGTGTGAGACAGAAAGAAAGAGAGATCACGAGAGATTACATCACTCCTTTTAATAATGAGAAACTAGAAGTTATAGATTATGAGGAGAAAACTGTAATAATCGACCTCATGAGTGGATTGCTCTCCAAAAAATTGTATTACACTCTTGACAAAGACCCACCGAAGACAATGGCAAAATTAATGGCTAAAGCATCAAAGATCATGAATGTCGAGGAAATAATGGCAGCTAAGCATAGCTCGGGCACAAATGTTGATGGAAAAAAATGATAAGAACGATCATAAAGATCCCAGAGAACATAGGGAATAAAAACAAAAAGGAGTTTTGGAGCGACTCAAGAAATACAATGACTATACTCCGTTAACTATGGGAATTCACTATGTTTTGGAAGAAATCAAGCATAATAAAGATGTGCGTTAGCTTGATAAGTTGAGAAGTTCCCCGACCAAGAGGGATAAGACTAAGTACTGTGAATTCCACAGGGATCACGGTCACACGACGGAGCATTGCATAGCTCTTCAAAATGAGATTAAAACTCTCATTCGATGAGGAAAGCTAAATCAGTATGTTGATCGATAGAACAACGAGGGAATTCGGCGAAGATCAAAATCTCCTTACAAGACCAGAGAGTAGAAGAAAATAAATCATCAAGATGATCAGGATGATGATCTTGATCTCCCCAAAAAAACTCGACAACCAGAACATGAGGTATTCTGTATCAATTTGGTTCTTTCGATTGCCAAATAATTACAGGTGGAGATGCAGGAGGAGGAGCTCATATAACATAGTGAAAAGTTTACCTCAATGAGGCACAAGATGGCTCGTAAATACAGAGGATCAACCTTATCAAGGAAGATCAACCAGGGAAGGTTAACAAAGAGAAACTGTAATTCATTTCTCTAAAAATGACCTTTCAGGAGTATTGTATCCTCACGATGACCCACTAGTAATCAAAGTCAAAAAGGAAGAAATCATTATCTCTAAAGTACTAGTAGATAATGGTAGCTCAACGGATATCATGTTTTATCCTTGTTTAAGCAACTTGGATTTTAAACTCAGCCAATTAGAGCCCTATCATCAACTACTAATAGGCTTTGCAGGTGAGAAAGTCTTTCCTTTGGGAACCATTTATATGGAGGTGATGATAGGCACATGGCCAGTTAGACGAAAAGAGAAGATCTGTTTCTTTGTAATGGATAAAAATGTCACGTCCATTCATCTTACAATATAATCATAGGAAGAGTGGGGCTAAAGAAGTTTGAGGCATTACCATCCATCGTTCATCAGTGTTTAAAATTCCCTGCTAATTTGGTGTGGGAATTATGAAAGGTGATCATAAAGTAGATCGGGAGTGTTACAACTCTTCTGCCGAGTAAGAAGACTTGGAAGAAATAAAGAAGAAAACCACTACCCACCAAGTGGATACTACTGAACTTGATGAAGAATATGAGGTTGAAACCTTAGACCCAAGGGAGAAAATAGAGTTGGTAAATGGACAGATTGTGGAAGCAGCTGAAAGCATTGTGTTAGACGATGAAAAACCCGAGCGCATCACTCAAATAGGGACAACGTTGGATCCTGTTCTTAAACAGGAACTGGTAAGCTTCCTTAGATAAAAAAGTATGTGTTTGCCTAGAGTCATGAAGATATGCCTGGGATATATCCCAATTTCCTTTACCATGACCTCAACGTAGACAAAGAGGTTAAACCAGTAAAGCAAAGACAAAGAGTCTTCAATCCCGAGAAGAATCAATCCATACAGTAAAAAGCCAAAAAGCTTTAGAAGGCATACTTTATTAATGAAGCGAAATATCCAGCTTGGTTGGCCAATGTAGTTATGGTAAAAAATAAAAACAACAAGTGGAGAATGTGTGTAGATTTCATCGATTTAAATAAAGCATGCCCAAATGATCACTTTCTTTTGCCCCGAATAGATCAACTCGTGGATGCAACGTCAAGACATGAGTTACTCAGTTTTATAGATGCCTATTCTGGTTATAACCAGATAAAAATGAAGCCCAAAGACAGGGAAAGCACTTCTTTCATCCCCCCCCCCCCCCCCCCCCCGAGGAACATACTGTTATTATGTTATGCCTTTTAGTTTGAAAAATGCAGGTGCTACATATCAAAGGCCGGTCAATAAGGTGTTCGAGGAGAAAATAGGCAAGAATATGGAAGTCTACGTGGATGATATGCTTATAAAAGGCAAAAAGGCATCCGATCACATTGCCAACCTCAGCCAAACTTTTGATCACCTTGAGAAGTACCAGATGAGGTTGAATTCGACAAAGTGCATTTTTGGAGTGCAAGAAGGAATGTTCCTCGGGTACATAGTAAATCAAAGGGGAATTGAATCAAATCCAGATAAGATAAAGAAATTAATTAAAAAGAAATCCCCAACTTACAAGAAGGAGGTGTAAAGACTGTCTAGATGTGTAACACCATTGAACAGATTCGTGTCTCGAGCTATAGATAGGTGCCTGTCATTCTTAAGGTGGTCAAAATGAGTTTTGAATTGAATGAAGAGTGTGAAAAAGCTTTTGTGGAATTGAAAACGTATTTGGGGTCACCTCCATTACTCTCCCGACCAATAACAGGTGAAAATTGTACCTGTAATTAGCTATTTCTGAATCGATCGTAAGTTCTGCATTGATTCGAGAAGAGAAGGGCATAAAAACCCCATCTACTATACTAGTAAGGCTTTTCGAGGAGCTGAAAATCAGGTACCCTCATTTGGATAAATTGGGATTATCACTAATTAAAGTATCCAGGCGCATGAAACCTTATTTACAAGCCCATACAATCATAGTTTACACTGATATGCCACTAAGGCAGGCTTTGCATAAACTGGAGAAATTTGGTAGAATAATGTACTGGGCTGTGGAATTAGGGGAGTATGATATCATATATGAATCGATGTCTTATTTGAAAGGACAAGCAGTTTCAGATTTCATAGCGGAGTTTACTTACTCCGAGGTCCCTGAGCAACAAAGAGAATAGGCAGAACAAGAATCAGGAGGAAGTGATGTTAACAAGAAAGCTCCCGAATAACCTTCTTAAAAAAAAGCAGTTGACGATCGGCCGGATTCATCTTCCCAAACACAACAAATGACCAGAAAGTATAAAGATGTAAAGGGAAAAATATTCTGATATGGGAGTTTAACAGACCAAGCATTTGACAACAACGCCCAAATATGGAACTTATATATTGATGGGTCATCTTGTGCAACTAACAGCGAAGCAGGTATAATACTTAACACTCCTGATGGTATTGATATTGAGTATGCCCTACATTTTTAATTCCAGACTTCAAATAATGAAGCATAGTACGAAGCCCTTATTGTGGGCCTAAGTTTAGCCCAATCATTGAGTGCCGAGAAAGTTGTGGCACATAGTCACTCTCAGTTGGTGGTGAACCAAATACTAGGTTTATATGGAGTTAAAGAAGAATTAACAACCAGGTATTTATCCAAGGCTATGTAAGTCATTGCAAAATTACTAGTTATTCAGATGAATAGAATCCAAAGGTTGGAAAATTCCCGAACTCATGCCCTTGCTCTTCTAGCCTCAGCTATCAGGATTGAACTCTGACGAACTATCTCTATTGAGATTTTGGCCAATAGGAGCATAGATGAAGATTTGATGATCAATTTTATTGCCATAGATATAGGGCCATCATGGATGGACCCTATCAGAGAATACATTGAAGAAGGAACTCTACCAACAGATATGGTGGAAGCAAAGAAGTTAAAGTATAAAGCAGCCCAGTTTGTACTATATAAAGGTGTTTTGTATAAGAGAGGACTAACATTCAATTTGCAATGATGTGTGTATCCATCAGAGGTCCAAGATCTAATTCATGAGGTGCGTGAAGGATTATGTGGATCTCACATAGTAGGGAGAACACTTCTATAGAGAATCAGTGCACAAGGGTATTACTGGCCAATAATGCGAGCAGAATGTGAATCTTTTGCTAAGAAGTGTGATAAATGTCAAAGATTCTCCAACATTCAAAAAACTCCACATGTTTTCCTCACTCCAATCACTTTACCATGGCCATTTTCCATGTGGGGTATTGACTTGGTCGGACCACTGCCGACCACCCAAGGAAGATTTAAATACTTGGTTGTCGTCGTGGATAATTTTGCGAAATGGGTTGAGGCTGAGCCCTTGATAGCCATGCCTTATGAAAAGGTCTATCAGTTCATATGGAAAAGTATCATCTGTAGGTATAGGTTTCCCTATGCTTTCATTACAGACCATGGAACACAGTTTGATAATGATTAGTTCATAACTTACTGCGCTCAGTCCCATATTCAAAAATTGCATTCAACCCCAGGACATCCTCAGAGTAATGGACAAACTGAAGTTACAAAAATAACTTTATTTAACGGGTTGAAGAAAATTTTTGATGATGCCAAGGGAAATTGGATAAACGAGCTACATTTTGTCTTCTGGGCGTACTGA
The DNA here is from genome assembly GCA_949130495.1 of Sambucus nigra. NCBI lineage: Eukaryota > Viridiplantae > Streptophyta > Magnoliopsida > Dipsacales > Adoxaceae > Sambucus > Sambucus nigra. The sequence goes on from OX422214.1 coordinate 350,604,332, forward strand.
ATAACACCGATAATAGCAACTGGAGAATCTCCATATATGTTAGCATTTGGGACTGGAGTTGTCATTCCTGCCGAGCTTGGCTTACCATCCCATATATTTTTAAATTTTAAATCTCCTGCAAGTGAGCTAATGAGAAGGTTGGATATAGATAGGCTGGAAGAAGTAAGAGAATATATTACCCTGATAAATGAAGCCTACCAACAATCCTGGATCATACCAATCCAAAGTTGGCTATTTTGATCCACCTTCATCACTATCATAGCATTCATCCATCCCGATTTATATCTCTCATTCTTAGATTATTGAAGCCTGTCATCAAGATACCACAGAGCTTCATTGTACCCTTCCATCTAAATTTCCCTTGGTTATTTGTGGAATTGAAAGGTCAATCTATCAACCTGATAATGTAGTTTCTTCAACACTCCATCCTTAGCTTGTAACTGAGAAGATTGAGTGGATAGTTGCTCGGACAAGGCCTGCAGCTTATGGGACATCTTAGTAATGGATTAATCTTTGGCTTTTAGTTATGCAACTTGATTAGTAAGGGACTATTGGGTCCTAATTTCCTCTATAGTACCTCGTTCAGGTTTGACTCTAGCTCGGGAAGATGAAAAATCATGTGAAAGAGTGGTGCGTGCATTCAACTTAAGAAATTATATAATTAAACAAACTTTAACACAATTAAATCCTATACATGCATCTAGGTGTGATTGAATAAGATGTAAAGCATGCGGGAACATTCAAACACACACAAATGAGGAAAAATCCCCCAAAGGGGCAAAACCATTTATTTAACTATAATTTTGTAAAGTACAATTTATACGGATTACAATGAAATACAAGGGTGACACAGAATTACCCTCAGGTGTCGGATCTGTAGTCAACGGCTGGAAGTTTCCCATTCCAGGAGGGCAGCAATGAATGAGAAGGTCGGTCTTCTCCACAAGAGTATAAACAGCAAAACTGTGTTCTTAGGTTGCAAAGAGATTCACAAATGATTTGGAAATTTGTGTGAATCAAAACATGAGTTTGATAACTCACAAAGATGAAGACTTTGAGTTTATGGACTCTTAAAATCGTGTGTAGAAGTCTTGCTAAACCAACTCCCCGTAGTGGGTTTATAAAAGAAGTCCTGGCCCTATAAAATTATGGCACGATCTGGCTGATTTTATCCTAGGCGGATCGATCCGGATCTGAGGCGGATCAGTCCGAGGGAGAGGATCAGTTCTTTTTAATTTTGGCTTTATGGGTTCGCTACCGGTCTGGGGTCTACTGGATCTTCAGCAAGGCGGATCGGTCCGGCATGGGGCGGATCGGTCCGGGGTCGGACCGGTTCTTTTTTAAATATGGAGGACCGACCCGGTTGTTTGACAGATTTATTCCTTGATTTCTTTTAAAATTTGGATCCGTTGGAAACGGTGTGATCTTGAATCACTTCAACGATGTAATGGCTTATGACATACACAAAAATAATGGATGAAAATGTACTTACAAATCTCCCCCTATGTCTATGCCGGTACATACATAAAAACAAACATCCGAATTATCAAACATCAAAATGCCTATACAAATCTACCCTTCCATGAACCCAAAACTGGAACGATACAAATGAATAAGACTTCATCGTATGCTCTTCGAATCTTTAGGAATCTCAACGCTTTTCTCATCAGGGTGTGCAATTCAGAGATCATCAAGGAATTACCTACACACATGAGACAAAGAAAAATACCAAGTGACGTATCGAGTTTGAAATGAGATAAACAGATATATCAATTTATGATAAAAAAAACTCAACCACTTCAAAACTCCCCCATACCCAATAATGTGATAATTCGGTCTCCTCCTTTTTATGATGTCCCCAAATAGACAAATGAGAAGAATAAAGTAAACAAGTAAAGTCGGAGTGTCATAAGGAACAAACTACTATTTTTGATTTATCAAATTTTTCTCACAAAACAAAAATCACACCATGAACGAACATAAAACAATCAAGTCTATGATGGCGTAAATGAATGGGTGTGAACTAATTCGATAGGAAAATCAATGCATACAAACATGACATATGTGCACGATGAATATTTGATACTCCTAATGAATGAACTCAAATGCTTCCTTTGGTGTAAAAAAATGGAAATAAGAGACATTGACTCAATCAAATCAACAGATCAAAGTTCACAGTGATTTCCACACCAATAACGTCCAAAATGATTTCATGCTTTTTCAGGACTTTCAAGGAAGTGCAAACCCGTTTAAATTCTCCAACCAAACACCCTCAGATTTATATTTTGAATAGAGGTATTCTAAATTCTCAAACTTTGGAGAATTATTGCTGAAAACAAACTGGCCCATATATGGCATATATTTCTTTTTATTGCCTTTATAATTTTTTCGGGCTCTTTTAACCTCTTTGGACCTCAGATAATAAAATTCCTCAATTTTTTAGGTCCTTTTGAACGGTGGCTTTTGCGCAAAGAATAGGTAATGACCTTTCGCAGCCCCTCCCCGTTCTCAATTAAACACACAGTCTCACCAAAACGGTTTTACATGCATTCTAATCTTGTCAAGTTTTATCGCATATTGTTCATTGTATAGACATAATTAAGATGGAAACACTCAAACCAATATGTCATAGACAAGTGCAATAATCAAATAAAGTCGTGCATGTGTGCAATAAAGGATATAAGAGTCAAACATGTAGGAAGATATGACTAATCGCATCTCAGAGACTCCAATCAATGTAAAGCACATGAATGAAATGATGTAGCGTCTCAAATATCTATCAAACAGTCACAAGGATATATGAAGTGAAGTTGTGACTTGGCTATCTTAAATGCTCATCCATAAAAGGTGCAAAATAAAATCTTTTAGGAGTTATCAAAAAATTTTCTAAAAAGGAAAATCCTTTTGGAATTTTTTCTTTTAAATGATAAATAAACAAAAATAAAACAAACTAATGATACAAGCTAGCAATAGGCATCAGATGACATGATAAGGACAATGCATCCTATGCTAGTCATAGACCAACCCCTCAGTCAACTTTGCAAATCCCCAAAGACTTCCTAAGACTTTCAAATCTAAGGGCATCTAAAGGTTTCGTGAAAATATCGGCTAACTGACGATCGATAGGAACGAAACTCAGGGATACGACCTTCTCCTCAACTAACTGACGTATAAAGTGCTCACGTATCCTGATTTTCTTTGTGCGCAAATGCTGGCCTGGATTGCGGGATATGTTTACCGCGCTCGTGTTATCACAGGAAATGGTCATGGTGTCCTGTGAAATCCAATAATCCTCCAACATTTGCTTCATCCATAAGAGTTGCGTGAAACAACTCCCGACGGCTATGTACTCAGCCTCCGTAGTGGACAAAGAGATGGAATTTTTCTTCTTGCTCAGCCAGGAGACAAGAGCATAACCAAAATAGAAACACCCACCAGAAGTGCTCCTACAACCATATACATCCCCTGACCAATCGGCATCTGAATAGGCAGACAGATGATCATCGGTATCAAAGGAATACCAAATATCGTACGAGAGAGTCCCACTCACGTATTTAATAATACATTTTAGATCAAGTAAATGTGACTCTTTCGGGGACGCCTGATATCATGCACAGACTCCAACACTAAAGGCTATGTCTGAACGACTAGCAGTCAAGTGGAGAAGACTGCCTATCATACTCCGATACAAGGTTTGCTCTATGTCCTTGCCTGAAGTGTCCTTACTAAGCTTGATATAAGTACTCATAAGTGTACGTGCATGCTTAGCGAAGTCTAAACCAAATTTCTTCACTAGGTCACTATCATACTTGGATTGGGAGATGAACATCCCATCCTCTAGCTGACGAACCTGGATACCAAGGAATAAAGTAAGCTCACTAACCATGCTCATATCAAACTCACTTTTCATCTCCTCTTCAAAGTGATGAGCATGTTGAGAGCACGTGGATCCAAAGACTATGTCGTCCATATAGACCTGGGCAACCAAAATTGCACCGTCATCTCTCCTGACAAACAACGTCATATCAACTCCACCTCTCTTAAATCCATGGGCTAAGAGATAGGAAGTAAGCCTCTCGTACCAAGCACGGGGTGCTTGCTTCAAACCATACAAGGCTTTCCTCAGATAAAAAACCTGCTCAGGGTGCTTAGGGTCTTCAAACCCTTTTGGTTGTTCCACATAAACCTCCTCATGTAGAATGCCATTCAGAAAGGCACTCTTGACATCCATCTGATGTAACTTGAAGTGCAGATGACATGCGATGGCGACTAGTAAGCGGACGGACTCGAGTCTCGTAACAGGAGCAAATGTCTCCCCAAAGTCTACAACCTCAATCTGTGTGCAACCTTGAGCGACCAACCTAGCCTTGTTTCTGATTATGGTACCATTTTCATCCATTTTATTCTTGAAAATCCATCGGGTACCAATCACATTAGTCTCACTAGGTCGGGGGACTAGTTCCCAGACATTGTTCTTTTTAAACTGAAGCAATTCATCCTGCATAGCAGATATCCAAAGTTCATCCTTGAGTGATTCTTTGTGATTCTTGGGCTCGACTTTGGACGTGTAGCGAAAGTGGATAACGACGTTTTCTAGTTGAGCACGAGTCTTGACCCATAGAGTGGGATCGCCAACAATGGCAGAAGGGTCATGACTCTTGCGAACCCAAGCAGGTGTGTCCCCTAACACAGGAGTAGGGTCCACATAGTGTGGGTGAGGGACAAGTAAATCACTGCCAGAAAAGTCCTCATCCTCACACTGAAGGTTAGGATCAATAATCGTCGGAGGTTCGTCATCTTGCACGGTGACGTTTATTGAATCCATAACCTTAGAGCTCTTCAGGTTAAAAACCTGCTACACTCTATGAATAGCCTAACAATATTCCCTCGTCGCTTCGGGAGTCAAACTTTCCTAATTGCTCTCTATCCCGTAGGATGTAGCATTTACTCCCAAAAAAACGGAAATATGCAAGGTTGGGTTTATTTCCAGTCCACAATTCATAAGGCGTCTTAAGTGTGTGTGGACGCAATTAGGCCCTATTCACCGTGTGGCATGCAGTAGACACTGCCTCTGCCCAAAATCTCCTAGATACATTACGACCTAGAAGCATAGATCTAGCCATTTCCTGGATTGTCCTATTCTTTCTCTCAACAATCCCATTTTACTGAGGAGTCTTCACAGCAGAAAACTCATGTTTGATCCCAAGGCTATCGCAATAAAAATATACCTTTGCTTCCTTAAATTCAGTGCCGTTGTCACTACGTCTCCTGTTAATAGTGACTCCGTGTTGATTTTGCAGGACACGGCACTTGGTCGTTAAAAAGTCTACAGCATCGGATTTCTCCCTTAGAAAACCTACAATAGAATATCTGTAGAAATAGTCTACCATCACGAGGATATACCTCTTACCACCCAAACTCTCAGTACGAGTAAGACCCATAAGATCCATGTGAATCAACTCAAGAACTCGGGAAGTGGTAATGGAATGCAACTTCCTATGAGGGCTACGAATTTGCTTTCCCAACTGACAGGGTCCACAAATCGTGGAAGTTGACTTTCCAAGAGATGGTAAGCCACGTACTAGGTCCTTTTTGCCTAAACGAGTCAAATCTCTAACGTTCACGTGACCTAGACGTTGGTTCCACAAATCCATAGGAGTGATCGTGGGGCTGTTGCAGACAAGTGAGGAAGTAGGTACAGTCCCATAGCAATTATCCTCGGTCCTCACCCCTTGCACTAAAAGTTTACAAGCTTGATTATAGAAATTACACGCGTCCCGATCAAACTTTATTGCAAAGTCAGCGTCACACAATTGGCTAATGCTGAGAAGATTTGCTTTCAAACCTTTGACGTTCAAAACATTCTCTAGCTTAGGAAATCCTGGTAACTCTACAGTACCTCGTCCCATAATGCTAGACTTGCTCCCATCTCCAAGGTGACTCTACCATCCTTATAATTCTCAAGGTGGGTAAAAAATGAGACATCACCTGTCATGTGTCTGGAGCACCCACTGTCAAAATACCACTGTGAGGTATTATGTGATTTGAGAGCAACATGAACAACAAAGGCCTTTTTATTTAGCTTAGGTACCCAAGAAGTGGTGACCTTTTGTTTGCCTTTGTTGTTGTTGGTTTTAGCTGGAATGTGAGAAGCATTCACTGACGACAAAGACATCCATCGGAATTCCTCCATCAAACTTTGTAATGTGGCGGCTAAAAGCTCAACACGCTCTCTCAGACTAGAAAACTTATCAGTATGACGTGGTGGAGAAGTAGTACGTCGTTTCTAACCCAAATTATGGCAAAACTCCATGAGGTTCCCTTTTCTCTTGAAATAAGTACAAAAGAACACAGTCAAAGGTGGACCTTGGTTTGATTTTCTTGGTCAAACTCTCCTTCGAGGTTTTTGACGATGGCCATAAGGATTCATAGTAAATTCAGGAACTGGTCCAGGTGCAATTTGGGACGTGGAGGCACCATCATAACCAATTCCCTGCCTATCACCAAAACCTAAAGCGGGACCGAGGAGCATCTTTCCCATCTTCCCAAATGTGTCCTCGATTTGTACCTTGACTTTCGGTGCTCTCTCCAGATCATGAGTAAGCTGGGCAACAAGGGCTTCAAGTTTCTTTCGAGTCTCCATGGAGGAATGAAGCTCACTCGTAAGACTAGCCACTTATTTAGTCAAGTCCCCTCTTTCTTTCTCAAAACAACTCTCTTTTTCTCTAAACAAACTATCTAACTTACCACAGGCAGACTCTCTCTCTCTCTTAGTGCGGTGCAGGTGGAGGACGCTTTCTCTCTTGTCTTTTCTAATTCTTCTTCTAACGCAGTGATCCTATGAACTAACGCTTTGTTACGCTTTTTAGTTTTAAATGACTCATTATATAACTCGGCGTAGGCGCGTTGAAGATTGCTCTCGCTCTCACTTGCGTCATCCTCCCCCTCACTTGCATCGCTCTCACTGTCGAGGTGTCCCTGTGAAGTAGCATCCTCATCATCGTGAGGTGCACCAGGAGTACTCACATAACTAGCTATGAATGCGGTGAAGTTACACTCATGCGGTGACTCATCTCCCGAGTCCACCGACTCGACCTCACTGTCATCACTAAGGGTAGCATTAAGGGCAGCCTTGCCCTTTTCTCTATTCAGACGAATAGCACACTCAAAAGATCTATGTCCTATACCGTCGCACTCATAGCATATCTCACTATCTTTCTTAGGAGGGTATTTAACATCTTTCTCATTTTTCTTTTCAAACTTATTTTTCTGAAAATTCTTCTTATCTTTAAAATTTCCACTTTTCTTAAATTTGAGAATTTTCTTAAAGTTTTTAGCAAAAAGAGCCAAATCATCTAAGTCAAAGTCACACTCAGAATCAGAAGTTTCACTATCTTTCTTTCTAGATGACTCTACTCTCTTTCTTGTCGTCCCCTCACTTTTTCTCTCTTGGGCATTAAGTGCAATTCCCTTATCTTTAGGTTTCACGGATTTAGGAAACATGTCAATTTCGTATGTTTGCAAGTCTCCTACAAGTTCCTCCAATTTTAGCGTATTTAAATTACCCATAGAATTTAGCCCAGTGACTTTAGGGATAAAACTCTTAGGCAATGATCGAAGAATCTTTTTCACAACTCTTGCATTAGGAATATGTTCACCAAGATTAAAGCTAGTATTAACAATGTCAGATAGCCTTGCATAAAAATCATCAAAACATTCAGTTTCAATCATGGTGATGGTCTCAAATTGAGTTGTTAAATTTTGCAATTTAGATTCTTTCACAGCATTAGTTCCTTCATGGGTAAGTTGCAAAACATCCCATGCCTCTTTTGACGTGGTGCACGTCATGATACATCCGAACTCATCAGGAGTGATGGATTCGAAAATAGCACTTAAACCTTTAGAGTTAAACGATGACCATTTAAATTCTTCTTCAGTCCAAGAAGTGACAGGTTTTAAACTTGTCACATTTTCAACAGTAACAGAGGGAGGTGTCCATCCTCTTTCAACTAGAATCCAAACACGTTCATCTATGGCCTTTAAAGCAGACCTCATGCGGGTTTCCGATATGCATAGTTAGTCCCGTAAAAAACTAGCATTTTATTATATGATTTCTCCATTGAACACGCTCTTTTTCAAAAATCATTTTTTCAGAAACTTGATATCTTAGAAATTTTTTGCGGAAACTTAGGAATATGCGATAGATTAGCGTAACCTGCTCTGATACCAATTTAAAAGAGTGGCACGTGCGTTCAACTTAAGAAATTATATAATTAAACACACTTTAACATAATTAAACCCTATAAATGCATCTAGGTGTGATTGAATAAGATGTAAAGCATGCGGGAACATTCAAACACACACAAATGAGGAAAAATCCCCCAAAGAGGCAAAACCATTTATTTCACTATAATTTTGTAAAGTACAATTTACACGGATTACAATGAAATACAAGGGTGACATAGAATTACCCTCAGGCATCGGATCTGTAGTCAGCGGCTGGAAGTTTCCCTTTCCAGGAGGGCAGCAATAAAGAAGAAGGTCGGTCTTCTCCACAAGAGTATGAACAACAAAACTGTGTTCTTAGGTTGCAAAGAGATTCACAAATGATTTGGAAATTTGTGTGAATCAAAACATGAGTTTGATAAATCACAAAGATGAAGACTTTGAGTTTAAGGACTCTTAAAATCGTGTGTAGAAGTCTTGCTAAACCAACTCCCCGTAGTGGGTTTATAAAAGAAGTCCTGGCCCTATAAAATCGCAGCACGATCTGGCTGAGTTTATCCTAGGCGGACTGATCCGGATCTGAGGCAGATCGGTTCGAGGGGGCGAATCGGTTCTTTTTAATTTTGGATTTATCAGTTCGCTATCGGTCCGGGGTCTACTGGATCTTCAGCAAGGAGGATCGGTCCGGCATGGGGTTGATCGCTCCGGGGTCGGACCGGTTCTTTTTTAAATCTGGCTGACCGGTCCGGTTGTCTGGCAGATTGATTCCTTGATTTCTTTTGAAATTTGGATCCGTTGGAAATGGTGTGATCTTGAATCACTTCAACGATGTAACGGCTTATGACATACACAAAAATAATGGACGAAATGTACTTACATCATGTTTTAATTTCTTCAGGGCCTCCAATTCCTCACTTAACCTTACATTCTCAGCCTCCAAAAATGAGTGACCCTCATCCTTAGTAGAAATAATAGTATTGGATGACTTCAAGGCATAATGTTCATCCCTCAAAGTGTTTCTCTCTTCCTACAGAAGTTTGGTAATGGACCTTGCTTCCTCCACTTCACGAATAAGCACGAATTCTTGCCTTCAAAAATGGGAGGTAAATTTATCCAACTTTTGCTCAAAGCCCCAACCTTCACTCAGGGACTGGAATTTCTTCTCATAATCCTCATGTAAATATGCCTTAGTCTCCTTGTGGTCCTCCTGTAGCTCTTCAATCATTTCATAGTAGGAAACGGTGTTAGCCACCGTCCGATCAAGAAGATACTTCAGCTGAACATAGGCTTCTTTGGCTTGCTCAGATACCCCTTCCATGAGCAACTTCAGTAGGTTGACAATATTCATATATTAGTGACCAGTTTTAAAAAGATCATTACACCTATGGAGTACCTCGGAGTCAATAGATGAGAAGTATTCTAATTTATCCAAAAACTATTAATAAGAAGAAAGTCATCAATCAACAAGGTGCAGATCATAGAAAAACACTCAAAAAATTTGTGGTAAGAAAATATCGAGGCTTTTCCCGCTCATTATAGGTTGCCTCAAAACTTGTAAAAATAATGATTAAAAGGCAACGTCGATTGAAATGGTGGCGGCTAAAGGCAGAAAAGACAGATTTGCCCAAAAATGATTCATTAAAGTTGTGGATAATTTCAAAAATGCCAAGATCATTATATTTGCATAGTTAAACCATAATTTTTACAAGTATGGTAAGTCGACAATTGACCAAGCCTAAAATTATTGCCCGAGCAACTTTAAGAGCTAACTGCTCATACTCTTGTAAAAACTTCAAGCATGAAACATTGGTGGCTTCTGTTGATAGCAAAAATTATCCATCTACGTGGACCATTCGGACACTTACATGTGCCATATAGTGGAAGAATAATCCTAGTCAATAACGACAAAATGCCGACCTACTGAGGGATACCGACCAACATGTCAAAGAAGCCTGACCAACATCAGGAAGACCAACCAACAATTATAGGAAAACGCCCACAATTGTATACATAAATAATTGTAGAGATGTAAATGTCTACGATATAAAGACATTACATCCTTTGAAATTCTAAAACTTGTACACCCCCTGGGGGCTATAAAAACATTGTAAACCCTACATCCAAGGGACACGACAAAAGAGGCAATTGAACAAGCCCAAAGAAATACACAATAGTAGACGTAGACTCTTCCCTTAAGCTGGACCTCTTTAAAAATCTTTTGTCTCTTTTACTTATATTTATTTGTGATCAATTAATTAGCCTAGTCTAGTTTTTTGCATCAACAATGTTATTAATGATTATTGGTTTAACTCTTTACTAGAGTAATAGACGAGTTACCATAAACTAAGAGGAATGAAACTTTAAGGTTACAAACATATAGGGTTAAACAAAATATAAATTCTACTTGAGAAGTTTTGTAGGAAATGGAATTCTCATACTCATTAAGGATTAGGATGCAATTCAAGGATAAGTAAAACTTTAGTTTTATCTTATTACCATTTACCAAAGTTAGGCACACTTTTGCTAGTTTACCTTGGTAATTTTGCCTTTACCAAAGTTAGGTAAGTGATTAAGACATCAATGGGGTGTGTAGGATTTCATCACTTCCCATTTGTTTAATGGAGTGATTTTTCCACCATAACCATTAATTAATCAATTTTTGGAATTTAATTTAATTTAGAATTAAATTAAATTTCCAAAAAATTTGGGTACAAATATAAGGATTTTGAAGTCTTGTAAAAGGGTGACGAAGAAAAAAAATATCGAATTTTATAAGCCTTTGGTTGAGAGAAATTCATAAAGTGTGAAAATACTTGTGACGTAATTTCTATACTAGAATTTCTTCGAATTTTTTTAAGTAGAATTTTGGAACTAGGCATGGGGAGTTTGATTCCGTCTTACCAATGGATACGTAGGCAACTTGGATCACCAAGTTCAACTCTTCACCCGAACCCAACCTGGTGCGTCCTTGATTGATAATTGGAAAGCATGCTACAACGGGTTAGTTTTGTATTTGTTGTTTTATGTGATATATTCATACGTGAGATTTAACTTGGATACATACGAATATGTCTAATAAAAAAATTTGTTTTATGCACTATTAACTGGACATATTCCAACAGCTTCCCTATGGGCAAGTGCCTCGTTCAGAAAGTATTATCTTTTTTGCTCAATCAACTTTTTCATTTCATTACTCTTAATTTTGTTAATTAATCACTACTTATGTCTTCTTTGAGTAGGTTTTATCTATGGGGACGAGCAGGGCCCTTTGGGCAAGCATGGTACCTTAATCTGCCTCTTCTTCTCTTTGTTATCCTCAAACTCCCTTTTAGAGGGAGAGAAAATTTAATAACTCTATGTTAGTACCTCTCTTGAGTTTGGCACGAGATGTATATTTTTTTGGAAAACTTTTCATTTGTAAATTTTCTGGAAGAAGGCTAGTGTGAGTGCTCATAAATTAACTCCACATTTTGTAAGATTTCAACCGTTTTTACTAAAGTGTTTGGCAGCTCTTAGATAACTACTTACACTTCTGGTCGGGTAACGAACACTTCTTCTCAGGTACCTTAAAATCTCAAACTTTGTAATATGCAATTTCCTCAAACTTTGTACTTATTTTATTTAAGTTGGACGATATCTGTTACACCACCCCTTTCTACTCATGGCCTAATTTCTTATTAAGGGGTGAGTGGTTCATCCGTTCACTCCAGATCAAGTGCAACTAGTTCCACAAAGGTACTTTATTCATCTGCCTTCTCTTTCTCTCTAGGCATTTTCTTCTATTTCTAAAGAAATCGGCTCATGACTTCCTATTTTTTTCACGGATCTTTGATTAGCATTCCCCTTTCATATGGGGGCATCCTTTTTCCAAGTAGGGTGACTATCCCAAGATTTTCTCCCTTGAGAAGTATATATATCCCAAGAATATGCTTGCCTATGGATAATAGGCCTCAAATTCTTACCCTCTCCACTCAAATAATTTTGAGTGTAGCGTTAAGTGGCCTATCATTTCCCATTTCTTTCTTGGAGCAGGTAGTTCACTACTTTAGTTTCTTTCTTATGATAAAAAGACAAAATGATCTACATTGTCTTATATTTGAGCACTTACTTAATATATATTTCGTCTTTTATTTTTCCAGGTCGATACGAGTGACTCCTCCCTTTTTGTTACTCATACTACTAACTCCTAGTCAACTGTGATGACATGTTTGAGTGCCCCTTCTACTATAGATGCTCAAGTTCATATACTTCACTCATTTTCTTGTTCTTTGGAAATTTTGTGTACATGTGCTCAATCATTTCATTATCTTATGGTTGAGGTTATGCTAGGTGTGAGTACCCCTATATTTGAGGGGATTCAGTTATTTAACCATAGTATTTTTATTGAACCTTTTCTCGTACTTGGTAGGTTTTGTCTTATGTACTCAACCTATTTCGTCTTTAGGTTACACATATACTGGATCTGAGTGATCCTATATTGGTGGAACCTCGGGTATTTACACTGTCATACCTTTATATTCATTTGCTTACATTGCCTAAATACTTGCTTGATCACTAATCAATTCATTTATTTTTAGGTGAGTACTACGAGTGCTCATATACATGTGGAGCCCCGTGTACTAAATTTTTGCACATTTTATTATTAATCAGCTTATATTTTGCAAATAATTTCTTGGATTCTCAATCTCGTTTCTTTCTTTTCAGGTCAACATTTAAAGCGCTCTTATGCCTGTGAAGTCTCAGTACTAAACTATTGTACCATTTTGAGTATTTCCTTATAATCTGCAATAATTTCTCAATTGCTCGTCTTGTTTCTTTGTTTTTAGGTGAACATTTCGTGTTCTCCTATTCCTTTGGGGTCTTAGGTACTAAACTGATGTACCTTTTTTGTTCATTTGCTTATGCTTTGCAAATGTTTGAATTCTTTTCTCAATCTATCTCTTTATTTTTAGATTGATGCTACGAGCACCCCCATGCATGTGGAGCCCAAGTTATACTTTTACTCTTATTATTTTTCTTGTGATTATTTCACGAGTAAACATTCTTCTCGTGTGTTATCCTATTTTCTTTTGGCAATTTTCAGACCGAGCAAAGGGGTGACCATTTGTCCACCCTTCAATTGTGTTCAAGTATTGTTCTAACTCTGTCAAATAATTTCTTGGCGGAGAGGGATCATCACAGGATCTCAAGTAACATGTTCATTTCAAGTATCTTCTCATTTCTTTACTTAGTGTATTTATCCTTTTCTTCTTTTTTTTGTCAGGAGGAAAATATAAGGGAAACAAAGCTTATAAGGAGGATGAGTAGGACTCCGAGGAAACTTATTTTGATAAGGAAAGTGGAAAGCAGGGTGGTGAAACTCTGTTACTGGCTCTGATACAAGTTAAATGAAAACGCGTTTGATGTGGTAGAGAAGGATGGCTCAAATGTCTATTTAAAGGACTTGTGGTCTCACTCAAAAATAATTCGCGAGGACTATTGGGCTATATTGTGTTTAATCTTAAAACATAACCCGAAGACCTTTACTAGATGGTTTCTTCACAATATTGAGGGTTCCTCTACTGATAATATGAAAATACTTGCCATCCATATTAAAAGTTCACATTAACTCCTCTGAGTGATACCACTACTCCCCTTGTAAGCATTTTTCTTGTTGCCATCAAAGACTTATAAGGACTGTTACAACTTCAAGCTAGATTGGCTGGATAGTGTTTTTCGCAATATCATTCATCCTACTATGAAAAGGTTGATTAAGTCTCAAACTTCTAAAAATTCCTAAGCCGAACGACTTTCAAGTGTAAGGAAATTCTTTAAGAGAGTAAATCATATCTCTTGAACTTGATTTAAGAAACGTCCTATCTAGTGGTGAAGATAGTACTGGTCATATTTCTAAGATTGAGGAAGATGTGAAGCGATAGGTTCATTCATTATGAGAGGGTTTTTATAGGAGAGAACACCTCCTCATCCCTGTAACAGTTGACTATTCGTTTTTATTTCTCACCTATCTTTTAGATTTTTTATGAACATTGTTAACACTACCTACTCCTTGAGCAAGTTGTTTTTTGTAAAGTGGAATGTCAATTGTTGTTTCTTATCTTGTGTGTTTATTTTATATGTTTCTTTTACTGCGTTCGAGCAAATGATATTAGTTTGTGATATAACTTGTGCGTTTACTTTTCCATCTTTTATTTCCTCTGAGCAAATAATATCGGTATGTGAGATATTGTCTTTCCCGTATACTTTGGGATTACCTGCTCACAAAACTTATATTTTTGTAAAGTATTTTTATGACTAAGTAAGCAATGATAATATGAAATATTTTCCCTTATGCTTGGGTAACTCATTGTTAAGATTGTTCCATTTTTCTTTTGAGCTATGCAATTAAAATTTAGGCAAGTATAACCCCTTGGAATATTGTGAGCAAAGATAAACTTATTGGATAAAGAGAATGTGTTTCCTTGTAATTTGGAAATTCTAATGTGTTTTGCTCGCCGTATTTTGTGACTTGATTTTTTTAAGTGGACATTATCTTGAAAATATATCCCCTCAAAATAAGACGAGCAATGTCGTTTTCTTTTTAAAGATGATTTTTTCCCTTATACTATGGGAATCTCGAGACTAGTCTGCTCGTTATATTCTGTTAATGAAAAGCAGTATAATTATGACTTTGAAATGTATCCCCTCGTATAATCTTGCGAGCAGATTAAAAAAATTGGTTATATAATGCAACACATATAAGTAATATAATCACAATTACAAAACTTTTAAAAAACACGCTATAACCAAACATGAGCCATTGCATTGATTATATAAACTTGATATTCTTAGATATTGCTCATACAAGAAGGTTTATTTCTCATACAGGAAGCTTTAATTTTTATAAACGATAAATGATATGGATTCTAGTATACTTTATTCTTAGTACTTCTTGAGCCAATTGCAATTGATCAACTAGATGCAATCACTCTAAGACTCCAAAATTTGGCAACACCCTAACTTGCCCACTTCTCTAACCACGAATGGTTCTTCCTAGTTGGGCTTGAGCTTTGAGTAAAAAATTCTCCTCAAGTTATGAGTGTATGTTCAAACAATTAAGTCCCCCGCTTAGAATTCCTTTGTCTTAATCAAATACTCATAGGTCCTCTAAAGTTTTTAGGTGTATACTTTGAAGTTCTCCTTGGTTTTATCCTTATAATCAACTAAGGCCTCCAATTGCACATGCCTTGTTTGTAGTAGCAAATCATTATTTAAAGCCATTATTGAAGAGGGTATAGCTAATTCCATTGTGAGGAAAAATTTTGTTCCATAAACCAAAGAGAAAGGAGTGAACTATGTTGGCTTACTTTTTGAAGTTTGTAGGCCTGTAAAACCATTTGAAATTTGGCATCCCATGTTCGAGGGAGATCCTCTATCATTTTCTTCAAAATATTGATTAGGGTTTTGTTGGTTTCCTCTGCCTGTCCATTCCCATTTGGATATGAAATAATCAAACTATTGTGGATAATATTATATTTATTTGTGACTAGTCCCATATCCTTTCGTACAAAATGTTTTCCATTGTCTGCGAGGATGACCTTTGGGATGCTAAAATACAGATGATGTACTCATGAATGAATTGAGTAACTATTTGAACAATTTTCCTTTTTAGAGGTATTATTTATTCACATTTAATGTACAACTTTGTATTAACTAGGATCAAATCTTTTCCATGAGAAGCTGGGGTGATCTTTCCTACTAGGTCAAAAGCCTAAGTGCAAAACTGGTAAGGTTTTGGCAAACTCTATAGGCCTACTAATGGGGCATGTACTATGTTCCCATGCACTTGACATGATCTACATCTATTCACAAAGTTAATGGAATCTTATTCCATTTTAGTTTAATAGTACCCCAGAGGCATCAACTGATCATTTAAATTTGCTCCACCCATATGCAAGGGTTCATGAGATTTTTTCAACATCTTTTCCACTTATTCCTTAGCTACACACTTCAAATGCTTATCATTATACCATTTCCTATATAACTAGGTAAAAGAGAGAAACTCATTTCTTTTAGTTGATCTCATTCGCACGTTCAACAAGCAATTTTACATCCTTCAAATAGGTTATGTATTGCTTCCTATAATCATACAAAGCCTCTACAAAATTTGTTTCATCTGGATGGTCATATTGGGTTTGACATTTCACACAACCTTGCTACAATCGAGCAACATCTATGATTATATTGGGCTAACATTAAGCTCCTTACTATAAATTCCTATAAAGTGGAATATTCGTGTCACTATAATGCGATAATGTGTTGCATGCATCACTCACGACTTCCCATGGGCTTCTTATTCACCTACACATCTTGCCAACTATCCCCTAGGACTTTTTAAGTAGAGAGTGCATTATAGTATGAGCAATTTTTTTATCTCTAATAACTTTATCTTTCCTTCATGCATTTATAGCTACTTGACTATGGAGGCCCTTCAGTTTATGGGCTACTCTCTTGGAAATAGAGATATCACTATTATAGGAATTGTCCACCTCCGAACAGTGATCGTAGCTTCTAGATTATCCATCTCTAACTTTTGAGCAATTGTTACTAGAGCATCAGGATCACTATTTATCATTTTGAGGTGTTTCTCTATGTTGACCGCTAAAAATTAATTCAATAAACATTGGATGATTGCTCTGCAAGGAGCAAGGTTAGAATGTTTGAGAGAAAATTCTCCATTGACTTGTTTGACTAAGAGGTTTGAATCTCCACGTGTACATAAAACTATATCTCCTCTTCTCAAAGCTTCTAGTAGTCCACGTTAGTCTGCTACATATTTTGTTTCATTTTTAGCACTTCAAGTCTATCTTGTAGGAAAAAGTGATATTTTCTTTGGTATTAGAGAGGATGATTCATGCCACTCCAGTAACTTATGCACACGAACCATCAAATTCAATTTTACATTCTTCCATTTCTTCAACCAAACAAGCATGAAAGCTATCTTGTGTTAAATCCTCACTCAGAGGATCAAAAAGCTGGCTTAGGAAGTTAGCTAAAAGATCAGCCAAATCTTGAATTTTGATAGCTATGGGTTCAAGACACTTCATATCATACTCAGAGAGTATAAGAACCATCTGGTTGCTTACCCTAATAAAAAGGTTCTTGTGAGCAGGTACTTGACAAGATCACACTTGGTGATGATATACAGTGTGAACGCGAGCATATAGTGCCTCAAATTTTGAGCTCGAATACCAAGGCCAAATAATGACTTTCTATGCTCATGTATTTAGACTCAGTCCTAAACATCACTTGCGATAAATCATATAAGGGTTTTCCCTGCCCTTCTTTTTCTTTGGTGAGAAAATCCCCAATATACTTTTTTATGGAGGTTAAATACAAGAGTCAAGTCTTACATTTTTCTAGGGGAATCATAATCGAAGGAGAGTTCATAATCTCTTTGATCCTCTTAAATACCTTTTTTTTCTCATTCCCCCATACCCACTTCACTTTGTCCTTCATAAGTGGTGAGAAATAATGAGTAATCTCTACCAAGGCTGGTATAAATCTTCTTAGATAAGAAAATTTTAAGTTGTATTTTCTCCTTGGTGGTGGTATCAAAATTATTTTTTCTTTCACTTCTTGTCTTTTGAAGAAGAAGTCTGGGAACTTGCCTACGATAACCCCAAAGTCACACTTCGAGGGGTTCATCCTCATATTTTACATCCGTCAATGTTAAAAAACACTCTTCTTAAATCTTGAATATTCCTACCTTCTATTTTAGATTTCACCACCAAGTTATCCACATATAATTCTGGTATGTCATGAAATATGGCCATCATAGTTAGAGGATAAGTGCTCCAATATCCTTCAAGCCGAAAACATAACTATATAGTGGTAATTTCTGAGAGGGTTATGAAAAGCTATATTCTCCACATATATTGGATCCTTTTTTATCTATTTATATCCAAAATATCCATCCATTAAATTGTACATTTTATGTTCGGCAGTCGCATCCACCAAGATATCATTATAGATCATGGAAATTAATTCTTTGGACATATGTGGTTAAATCTATAAAATCCACACAAATTCTTATTTTTTTTCTTATCATTTTCGCAATGGGCATAATGCTCGATAGCCAAATAGGATGGCTGATAAGTTTGATGAATCTAGCAGGGAGCAACTTCTCTACCTCTACCTTTTATCTTTAAATATAGCTCAGCCTTGTAAGTGTGCATAACTGTCTCATGGGAAAATTATTAGGAAAAATACTCACCTTATGAGAACTTACCTCTCGATCAATGCCCGATATTTCTGTATATTTCCATACAAATATGTCTGTAAATTCATTGAGCAGGTTGAAAATATCCATACACTGCTTTGGACTCAAACTTCTTAAGATGACGATGGCCTTTCACCACCACCCTTCCCTCAAATTTAACTCCTCTAACTCTTGTAGATGCTTCATGGGCCCATCTTGCATACACTCAGAAGCTTCCTCTAGATCTTCAACATGTTCAACTATATTGGCATCAGTCATAATGATAGATATCATCCTAAGGATTCAACCTGGTTTTGAGCTTACTCAACAATGGTGGAAATAATAAACAGAAGTAAAATTAGTAGAAGAGATGAGAGCCAGAGAAAAGATGATAAAAATATAAGTAGTTTGGCCGTTATCCTACGTCCATCGTGTAAAGTGAAGAGTAATCCCTATAATAGGGCATAAGTTGTCGTGGATAATACAAAAACTTATCTATATCTATAATTTATCAAAATAACAATAGGGTTTACAATTATCAGATCCTGAAGAAGAAGACATGAGGTCTTTTTTATAAGCTTGGGGGCGCACAATGTCACCCGCAAGCATGCACTCCATGCCTGGCTGAAAGTAATACAAATGAGCATATTACAACTGTAGAGATGAGTGAAGAAGCTATGATGAAAAATATTGTCCCCACGTGGTTATTTAATATTCGATAACAGTTTAGTGGAGTATGTTTCCAATGCCCATGCCATAATTTCCATACATAAACGAGATGTCTGAGGTAGAGGATCTCGGTCAATCGAGTCTATTGTAGCCTTATACTATTTTGGTAAGTCGAGATGATATTGGATTGCGATCTAAGACCGACATTTCAATCTAGTGAGGATAGCTAAAAAGGAATTTTGTTACCGTATGAGGCCAACTCTAATAACGGTCGAGACTAGTTGTCCCCTACCTACTGAGGTAACTGTCTTAATTGGTCATCTCGAGCGATCTCTTGGACTGAGACCACCTTGGAAGAGACTGATAGTGAGGGACTTTGGTAGATGATAGCCCTTTTTAAAGATACATCAATGAGATGACTTTTCCTCAATGGGTTATCCAAACAAGATTTCACTTATGTATATTAATCACCCCTAGACCTTAGCCTTTAATATTAGTGCGAGGCTGAGGTTTAAGCATGTTCTAGTATCTCGTCTCATCTTGGAAACGGTTATATCGGGCCTGGCAGAGATGTCACTTCTCACTTATGAGGAGTAAACATATGTTATTTTTTTAATGGTCTTGGTTAGTGTAGGAACATTTTTCTAGTCAGCTAAGGGGAACGCGCGTAGCTAAATGTCTTGTTTAGGCCTTTGGGAAACATGCCATAATGATGAGGGGCATTTGAAAGTTTTACCAATAGCTTTAGGTGGAAAAAACACCGCCCCTTTATTTCGTCCACAAAATATTTCTAAAGAAAATTTCTCTCTCTAGACTTTCTCTTTTATCTAGTGAACTCTCTATTATCTGGTGCATTCTTACGTCTCAACCATTCTCTTTCCACCTTCTAGGTATTCCTCTCATTCTTTTTTCTATTTTCTTTTGTTTTGATTCTGATTTTCGTGTCTATTTTTCCAACAAGTTCTCTGGTCACTTTGAACACTATCTTGTGGTGGTTTATACCTTTTTTTTATGGTTTGGGTGGGCAGGAGTTGACTAGAAATAAGTTTTAGGTTGAGCTTGGAAAAACATTGGCGTCTTTGGTCACTTTTAGGACCACTTGTACCATTTTCTGGCATCTTCTTCTATGACTGTTATTGATCCTGAAACTGGAATTCTTAGTGTTCTTGAGGAAAACCATTCAAAAACACCTAAATGACTTAGTTTGATCTTTATCTAGTTCCAAATTGGTGTTACAAGTGTTTGTTCATGTACCATAAGCTTTGCGAACTTGATCGGGAGTTTTTTAATCTATGTGATCGTATTATACGCGAGATAAAAAAGGTCGAGGTCAATTCTCGCCGATGTAGGACTCCAATAGCATTTACTCCCACTCCTCTAGCTATAGAGAAACTTGTTTTCCTTCTTACTTACCCGTCTCCAATCGAAACTATTGTTAGATCCAATCCAGTTGTCATTTCCCTCAGCAATGATACCATGTCTTCATCTTCCTCAAAGGGATATAGCCCTTCTGAATGCTTGGGACTTCAAGATGATCGAGTGAAATCTGAGGTTGAGTCTTTTAAGGTGGCCATGAGAGTTACTGTAGCCTGTCCTAGTGAGGGTAAGATGACAGAATGCGTCGAGTCAACTAACAGGGATCATCCAAGTACTTCCTCTTACCAATAGGGAATCTTGAGCCCCATATCTATTACATTTTGAATGATGAGTCTGAGAACGGGGTTGATGCAAATGTACCCCCACCCGCTCCTATGCCCATACTTATCTCAGCCATGACTCTGGATGAGTTCATAAAACATGACCCTCTTGGTGAGGCTCCTTCTACTGAGGAGGATGATCCTTATACTTTAGATACAAGTGTAGCCTCGACCATTCCCAGAGATTTTCGTGAAATTGACCTAGTGGTTTGTAGGCATATTTATGGTATCAAACCCCCTATCGACATGGGACTGCCTACTGAGGACGAGCGTGATTTTGACCTTAGGAATAAGGGAAAAGTTATTTTCTATGAATAGATGTTTAGGGACATCTTTATCCTTTCTTTTCATCCGTCCTTTAGGGAAATTATTTCTTCAATTGGTGTTGCTCAAATCCATTGACTCTGAATGCTTGGAGGATCCTTTATGAAACTGCTCATCTCTAGAGAGTCGCTTGTGATGAAGATCTTCCAGTCGAGATCTTTCAAGCTTATTGCACGGTTGTTACTACAAAAGGTAACTCGTGTTATTACCATTTTTTGGCTTGTCACCACGACCAAAAACTTATTAACATCAAGAAGACTTCCAACCATGATTAGAAGTATCAATATTTATTTATTTTTGGCGACTGGAAATTTTATGAAGGCGAGTCGTCTAGTTTTGATGAGATGAGAGTTCCCTGCCAATGGGACCGTTTCTCGATCTCGACCAAAATTGATCCCAGCCTCAGTGCCAAAATGAGACAAGATATAAACTGACTCAGGGGATGGATTAATTGTCTTTAATGACTTAATGAACTTTTAATTCCTTAGATATTCTAGCATGGGGTGGACCCCTTGTGGACACTTCATAAGTTAATCACTAAACTTTTCAAAATTTTATATTTTCATACTTTATTGCCATCTTTAAAATTATTTTGACTCAGATATAGGTCAATACTGATTTTTTTTATATGCTCTTTGTAGATCGTCCTACCAGTGTCTTGGATAAAGTTTGGGAAATAACGTCACCACTCTCCAAAAATCTCCTTGATCGTCTTTAGGGAAAAACTATCCAGCCAACTCACACTCGATAAAAGTCAACAACTGGGAGACCCTATATTACTGAGGGGTCAAAGAAAGGAAAATTAGTTTCCACTGGAACCTCGGTCCTTATTATCCAATGAAAAAAGAATAGAAAAGAGGGTCAGTTGAGATACACAATTGACCTTCTTCTCCCTATCACAGATAACAAAATTATGGTTGTGCATCAGGCACAACTCGGTGTCAATTCTGAATCTCTTCTATGGAGTCAATTGAAGTCCATGGAGGCCATAAGTTTGATTGTTTCAAATTGCAACAACTGGTACTTCAATTATTATGACCCTTCTAGGATTTTTAACTTTTCACTTCATAGGGCAACTCAGACAAAGATCAAATCCAAAACTTAATTATTTTTCTAGAGTGTTGTATTACATATTAATTATACTTATTTGTTACTTGCGATTATAGTCTGCTATCACCCTTTAAAATATTCAGCAGCGGGGCATGTTTTGGCACTTTTTACATTTGAGAACATACTCAGTTGAGTCCTTTGCAAGATTAGACCAATAATAACCTTGAGTGACTATACTTTTGGCTAAGGATTGTCCACTAATATGGATTGCACAAGAACCTTCAGATATGCCACTGAGCATGTAATTTACCTTGAATGGGTGCACACATCTCATGAGGGACAGAAGAAAATCCCTTTTATACAATACACCTCCAATGATAGTGAATTTAGATTCTCGATATAGTACTTTTCTGCGCTTAGCTTTAGCTTTCTAAATATTTCAATCTCTCAAATATTCTATGATCGAGTTCATTCATGACAGTCCCATATTAAAATTCATACAAATTTTAATGTCGGCTATTCTCCATCTTATACTCGGCTTCAAAAGAATCTCTACTGGAACTGATCAACATATTTGTGTTTTGGTGGCCGACGCGAGCCTCGCTAGTGTGTCTACTCTCCCATTTTTATTTCTGGGAATCCTTTTGATCTTGACTTCGTGAAATCTATTTAACATCCTCTTGAACCTAGCCAAATACTTTGCCATTTTCCCATTATTTTCTTCATAAATCCCCAAAATTTCGTTAATAACCAATTGGGAATCAATGTGGGTAAGTATTTGGTCGACGTTTAATGCTTTGGCCAGCGCAAGTCCTTCCAACAAGGATTCATAATTAGACTCTTTATTTGATCCTTCAAAATTAAATCTAGGGCATACTCAATATCGGTCCCATCTTGTGCACATAATATCAGTCCTGCCCCACTTCCATTTTCACAGGATGATCCGTCAACAAACAAACTCTAGATTGGTGTTCCTAGTTAAAAAGGCCCTTCAGTGAAGGTACCATTTTTCACTATTAAATCTTATTTCTTTGTGAAAATTGTGTTATCAATCGATATACCCTCATCTATATTTCCCTTTACATTCTGGACGATCTCCGAGATTTCAATTGGTGTTTCACTTGTCGTTTCATCTGTTGATTACCATCTGAAATCGGCTACAAAATATGCCAATGATTTCCCCTTAATTGCATCACTAGGTTGATAGATAATATCAAACTCACCTAGATCCACCGACCAAGCCATTAGCTTACTTAATTTCTTAGGTTTAAGAATGGCATGTCGAAGAGGTGTGCCAGTGTGCACTCCCATTGTATGATCTTAAAAGTAGGGATTTATTTTTTCTGAGGCATTAATTAAAGCGTTGCAATCTTCTATATCTTAAGGTATCTCATCTCGGATCCTTTATAGCTATTTTCTATTGAAATAGATAGGTTTCTAAACCCCATAGTCGTCTCTGACTATTGTTGTACTGATTGCCGACCCTAAGATAACTAAATACAAATATAATTTCTCCCCTTAAATGATCCGAGAGAGGAGTGTTGGTGAGTCCAGATAAGCCTTAAAAATTTTAAATTCTTTCTCACACTCCTCGTACCAAACAACACTTCTCTTAAGATCATGAAAAATGGCAATATTTATCTCTTACCCACTACACAAACCTATTCAATGCGGCAACTCAGGCTTGATACCAAAGTAAATCTTGCTAAGATGAAAGTACTGATTGATATGAAGATGATGAATAAATAATTCACTGGATTTAACTTCATTTTATACTGATATATGGTAGCAAACGTCCTTTCTAAGTCAGCCACATGACTCTCGGCCTTCAAAATTTTTATTAGCATAACATCCACATAGAGCTCCATTATTTTCCAAATATAGTCCTTGAGCATTTTGTTAACTAACCTCTGGTAGTTAGCACCTACATTTTTCAATCCGTACGGTATTACTTTGTAGCAGTAAGTTCCTTTATTTGTGATGAAGGATGTCTTCTCGGCATCCCTTTCACATATTGAGATCTGATTATATCAAGAATAAGCATCCATGAAACTCATGAGTCCATAACCGATTGTAACCTCCACTATTTGGTTGATTCTTAAAAAAGGAAAACTATCCTTCAGACAAAATTTGTTAAGGTGAGGGAATTCTACACAAATCCTCCACTTTTCGTTCTATTTTGGCACTATGACAACGTTAGACAACCATTCTAGGTATTAAACTTCTTTGATGAATTCTGCAATCTACAGCTTCTTTACTTTTTCTTGTATAACTTCGTATCTATATCTGGTGAAGGCTCATCTTCTTTGTTTCATAGGTTTCACTGTCTCGCCCAAGTTAAGACGATAGCAGATAACTTCAGGGTTAATCCCCGTAAACATAATTTGCCTTCTTTTTAATAACTCAATTAACTCTTTTATTTTTAGATTGAGGGATGAACCTATTTGGACAGTTTTGTCCCGTTCATCCTTATTGAGGACAATGGATTTTACCTCCTGCAGAGGCTTTCTCTTCTTAAGTTTTTGCTCGTCCCTTGGGTCAAGGCTGTCAATATTGTACGAGGTTGTATTTCTCTTATGGTATTCCTTTTCTTCAGTCGAGGTGAAGTAGTGCCCGCGTGTTTTCAAATGAGCACCATTTACTAACCCCACTCCATAAGGAGTTAGGAATTTCATTATTTAGTGTATTATGGAAGGTATGTCTTCGAATTCCTTTAGTGTTACTCTACCCAAAATGATGTTATAGGTCCATTATAAAAAGATAATTTTTCAGGTCAAGAACCTCGGCCATGTTCCTATATAAAAATACATTTCAAAGACTCCTAGAGGGTGGAGTTTATCTCCATTGAACTCAATCAACGAGTGTTGATACTATATGAGTCTCTTCTTACCTAAATTTATCCTTTTAAAATAATCCCACAACATGATGTTTATCGTGCTTCCCATAAAAATACAAGACACGTTGCAGGTATCGTGTGCTTATGATGAGAGGATCATCATGTGGAGTTAAAATACCTTTGAAATCTTTCCTAGAAAATCATACTACGAGACTCTCTATATCGACTTTCTTTAACTTGCTTAGTTTAATCTTAGCCTAAACCAGATTAACTATTACTCTCTTAGGCCCTGCCTTGGCCTCAATCATATGAGCGTTCCTATCGTCAGATTCAGCTCCTCCACCTTCTATTCCTCCACATATTATCTTTATATCAACAGAAATCGTATGAAGCTTACTTTTAACTTCAGAAGGTTTGGCAAGATGGTCTGGGTCGTCTTCATCACAATCATCTAACTTTGGATCATTTATATTTAATTGCACCTCTTTTATTTTAGGCTTGTTGTCCTCTGAAGAGGAGTATATTTTTTTATTATCATTTCATCCCCTTTTTATCCACGTACTTTCATACCTTTTCGTGCTTCAACATCTTCTCTATATCGTCTTTCATAGAAAATCATTAGTCTGTCGTATGGACGTGGTTTTGAGATTACTCAATAATCGTGGAAATAATAAGCAGAAGTAAAAGTATTAGAATAGAAGAGAGGCAGAGAAAAGATGACACAAAATATAAGCGGTTCGGCCACTGACCTACGTCCACTGTGTAAAGTGAAGAGTGCTTTAACTATAATAGGGCATAAACTGTAATGGATAAATCACAAGATTCTCTCTCTCTCTCTCTCTCTCTATATATATATATATATACACAATTTGGAAGAACGACAATTGGGTTTACAATTATCACATCCTGAAAAATAAAATATGAGGTCTCTTTTATAGGCTTGGGGGTGCGTAATTCACCCCCCAAAAATGCCCTCAATACCTGGCTGAAAGTAAGACCAATAAGCGTATGACAGCTATAGAGATGAGTGTAGAAGTTATGATCAAGAATATTCTCCCCGTGTGATTATTTGATCTTCCATAACGATTTAGTAGAATATGATTGTAATTCCACCATCATAATTTCCATGTCTGCACGAGATGTTTGAGTTAGAGGATCTCTGCCAGCTGAGTCTGTTGTATCCTTATACTATTCTGGTAAGCCATAATAAGGATGGATATTTGTCTAAGATCGGTATTCTAGTCTAATGGTGATGTCCAAAAACACATTATGGTGTCTTCTTAGGCTGACTCTAACAACGATCGAGACTAGTTATCCCCTGCATGCAGATGTAATTATCCTGACTAGTCATTCAGAGTGATCTCTTAGATCAAGACCACTTTGGATGAGACTGAGGGTAAGGGACTTTGGTAAATGATATCCCTTTTCAAAGATATGTATGTGAGGACGACATTTCCCCAATGGATCATCTAGACGAGACTACACTTATTTATATCAATCATCGATCACAAATCATTCTGGCATTGGGCCGACACCCTCATCCCAAAATACCGCCCTCATACACTATTGTAAATAGTAAATCACTTTGCCATTAGGAAAAAACACTTTATTACAAGTTCAAGCCTTTATATAATTTTCTTCCAACTTTCTTTTTCCTTTATCTTTTTGTACATGGGTGCCAATCCTGGACCCAACCTATCTTGTACACATATCTCTTTGACTTCCCCTTTCATAAACTTCTTGGGGATCTTTAACGCCTATAATTGAACGAGCTTTTATTTCTTCACTAAGAACAGTGTAAAATGTATCATCAACTTTATGAGATTTCTCTGCTGATAAAGGCATCTATGTATCCTTGATCATTATTTCTGTTGTGTGAATATTAGCTTTCGCACACTAGTAAAACATTGAACGCACGATGTGATGGGTATGCATCCACACTATTCATATCAGCAACTGGTAACTTGTATTATATTGATGATATGGAATTTTATGGAGGAATTGAATTTCCCTAACTTTATCCCTACATTCACGTATCTGAGCGATTGCGTTCTAGCGATATCAAAGACTAAAATCACCAAATGGACTACTATAATCTTTTTCAGTGAGATACCTGTATCATAAAGAGTTCTTAGGACATAATGTTGAATCATTAGCCTCCATCTAATAATTCTCGTGGGAAACTAATCCTATTTATTATAGCAGTACATACAAGGGTCTGTTATGAAATAGCACTATCTGTCTATCAACCTCAGAAAACGCCACTTATGAGGTGTATCTTATGATGAGGCTTCAAATAGGTTTGTGCAAGTTAATGGATGGATCTCATTTATCTTGTACTCCTTCCATAATTTTCTCAGTAATTACCAAACTAATCTCATACTTGACTCTAATTTAGTCGAAAAAACATTTTAACTTTGGACTTTTCATTATTGCTACGCACTCAGAATCAATCTCTACCTCATAGGTTTAAGCATTGCAGATATAAGTAACCTCATAGGTTCCTACTTAATTGAATCCAAGCATTGCACTTATGTTCCCCTCTTTAATTTATAACTCCTCATCCCAATTACACATGTAGTATGTGTTGGCCAAACTGAGCAGCCAATCAATTTATGCTTTGTCATACTCTACCCATTCCTCAGATTCTATTATCTTATCTAAGTCATGGAATATGACCATGTTAGCAGACCCATATTGATGGTGGGAAATTGATTCACATTGACATTCATGGGAGTAATTTGAAGAGTTTCATTGGATATTTACTCATTTATTATCTTTTGTATATAATAACAATACTTTGTTGAGTGTTTTACCCTCTGTTTTATCTCGTAAAACTTTGCATCAACTTCATCTTCTGTTGTGGGCATTTGACCAATTGAGTGAGGTGGGCCTACCACTCCGTCTCGCAATAACACTTGAGAATATTCCATAGCTTTCATAACACTACATGTCAATGGTGGAGGAGTATCATTTATAGAATTACTTTTTCTTGAATTTCCATTCTTTGACCCTTGACCATTTTTCTTTCCTGTAGGATTGCTTTCCACATAGTTAATAGCTTATAGTCGAGCAACTGGAAACCTACTTAGTTGAGGAATAACTTGGATCATACTCCAACTCTAGGATTTTGGCTTTATTATCATCGTGATGTTCCTTTCTTCTTGAGTAAATTCCCTAAATGTGATCTTATGAGTTTCAATGATTAGGTAAACTTTATATTCTTCGAGCAGTTTTTCCTTACAAATCTGCAGCAGCGTTGGTTATGTGGCTTCCTCATAGACATCTACAGATTTCTCCCTAATATTACATCAACTCCTCATCAGGTTTCTTCAATTATTAATCAAGTACCTCATAATAAACTCGTATTCAACCATAAATAATTTCTAGAGTAAATGCATGTGCCTTATTTCCCAAGTAGGTATGTTATTTGGTACCAAGTGGGAATACAATGAGTAGTCTTTGCTAGTGAAATTTTTTGATAACTCCCTTTGCCTTAAGTTCTTATCATTAAATTGAACTCCAAGGTAATTCACAAACCTTTTGACATACTATTTAGGTTTCTCTCATTTTCCATTGAACTTTGTTAACTTTGGTGGGACATTCCCCTCAGAGTGTGGCAACTAATTGATACTATTTGCATAGGAATTCTTTAACTCCTAGTACAAGAGAGGAGATTCATGTTTTCATGAGAGGATATTATTTACCTCATCCAGAGTAACTACTTTCCAAGGTTATTCCTCCACCTCAACTTTCTTCATCGTAGTAGATGCAACAAGCATAGGGTTCTTCTCGATCGTAACTTTTTTCGTTGGTGCCACCTTTGTTGCAACTGCTCCTCTGGTAGGAGCTACCACGGGTGTAGCATAACTTGGACCAAAATCTCTATGCATACATTGTGTTGCTTCAGAAAAGAACAAACTCATGAAGTTCACTCGTGTCATATGTAGAGTAACTGAGTTTCTCGTTTAGCCCACAAAAGGACCTTGACCTTGCATCCCTATAACAATAACATCCTTATTGGTAGTTTTGTCCATCTAACCTCCATTACCTGGTGGATTGTCTTTAACGACTAGCTTCTTAGAAACACTGTGACCTTCTTCACCCATGGTAATAAGGATATAGCTGCTGGAATGTCGTTAAAGGATAGATGCTTTGAGACAAATATCAAAAAACATTTTTGTTTTTATTACTGCTTGTCATTGTCTACCATGATCATTATATTGTGGGTGACACATGGTGTAAAAATTATCTTGTCAACCATAATGCCAAAAAAATACTATTTTGTGTGTTTATCAAAAGTTTCTTTATGAAAAATTTTGAAAACTTACGAGCGACCTTAAGGGTCACTCATCATTTGTAGTGTTAAAAATGTCTTACGAACAAGTCTCAGGTAATTGCTCGTTGTTTTACATGTAAGCTATGTAATGTATAGGTCTGAATGAGAGAAACCTCTTGGTTTCCTCACCTAAATATTATCTCTTTCCTAAGATATTGAAGTTGTTGATCCTTAGCTTACTCAACAAGACTTACCTCTTAGCCTCCAAACCAAAACTCTCAAGAGATCCCAACTAGCCATCTGTTCGATCCATACTTGCTCGACTAAGGATATTTGATATGTAAACCTGTTAAAGGCAACAAAACTGAGTGTTAGTGAGGAAAGTGATCGTCCACTTATTTATATGTTTCCTGAGTGACTACTCCCAATTTAGTTCATTAGTCATCCAAGGGGCTTCTCGTATACTTTCTCTCATTTGAGATCTTTGCGACTTGGAATTGCTCGTGTTACCTCCTTGCTAGAATTGCTCGCATAGTTTATATATAAAAAAAGGGGTTGATCATGGGCGTATTCCTCTTTTGATGATATGACCTTGTTCCCCTCCTGGATTGAGGGTTTCTCATGGAACCTCCTTACTTGGGCATTATTCTCATAACCCACTAGTAGTTGAGGGATTGCATATGTACTCATCTAAAATTGGAAAGACTAACTACATACATATATAATGTCTTTAAGTTTAATTATGTGTATTCTCTATATTACCATCTAATTTATATAATTTCATGAACACGTATATAAAGTATGAGAGCACACTTGCCCAAAATCCGAAGCAAAAAGGTTCAACGGACTTGGAGGATATTTTTAGGGCATGGGTATCAAAAGAGGTAGTTTTCACATCATTTGTTGTGGTTACTTATGCATGTGTTGTAAAGCATACCCTAATACAAATCCATTAATAAATGAAAATTTTAAAAAGAGTCGATGTCTTTTGAAGGCTTACACGCCTAGCTAAAGTCCCAGTTTCATGCAAAAGAGTTTAAAAAATTTTACGCCAGCGGTTTTGATTTCGTCCCATACCCATGCGAGGAAACATTATTGACGCAAAATAATAGAATTCCATTTTTTTCCTGGACTTCTTGTGTGGCTATTAAAAGAGATAAAAAATAGAGGATATGGTTCTAACTTATTATGGGATTATCCAACAAATATTATAACTATATTTCAAAGAAACAGTATTCTATTATGACCAGATAAGGTTAGAGGACAAAATTAATGGTTGTAAAGCTAATCCTTCCACAAAAAGTGTCAGTGTAGATTTATCTAAGATGAAGAGTAAAGATCACATGGTATACGGACCTTTTGTATGTGCATTTTAAAACTTGAAGAAGATATTCCACTCAAAGTCCATAAACAACAACGATCAGTTTGTTGTTTTGCATGCAACAAAGGGTTTGATTACTCAAGAAGATGCATTTAAGGCCACTATCGAGTTTCAGTATGCTCTTGATGAGAACCGTAATTTGAAGTATATTTTACTTATTTAGACGACGATTGAGTGTTGATACATTATTTTATTGCTTCTTGTTACTGCAAATTTATATGATGATTGAGTGTTAATATATTAATTTATGTTCATGTGTGATTTTATTCTCAGATTTCACGAAGTTCATATTTTCTTGGTTAAGTTTATTTCTACTTTGACGGTAAAAATATCCAAATTGGAGTATGTGATTGTTTTGTTGAGAAAATAAGTATTGTTCAAACTCAAGGAATTCACCGGAATGGAAATTATTGAAGATATTGTTGAATGTTGAGTAATTTTTAAATTTTCAGCAATAAAAAAAATGAAGAAAAGATAATTATAGATATAAAGCTATATTATAAAGAAGATACATTTGTGTGAGTACTATTGAATTTTGTCTTCATAATATAACCATTCGAACTCATTTAAGGTCTTGTTATGAATATAGGAATCCCAAATGAGTTCCACTGGTTATATTATGAAGAGAAATTTCAAAGGTACTCATTTTATGTTTGATTAGATTTAGTTTTTTCTTTTTATTATAGAAAATTTCAACATTACTCAACATTCACCATTAGCTTCAATAATTTACATTCCCTGAGTTTGATCAATACTCATTTTATCAATTAAACAATCACATTTCCCAATTTGATTTTGCAAATTTTGATGATATTTGTATCGGTAGGTTTCTATAATAATTGTTCGGTATTAGAAATTTTGATTTAATATATAAGATAACCAGACACGATAACATGACAAATGGGTTTCGTCCTATCCAGTTTTGGTCATTTCGGGTTAAAATGCTAAACTTGTTAATGTAAGGACATTTTTGTCCATTATCATTATGTATGTCATACGCCATTACACCAATGAAGGAACTCAAGATCGAATCTATGTCAACGGATCCGAATATCAAAAGCATCTTCAAACTTGGAATTTGGTTTCTGAATAATCGAATCGGTCCACCCCTTTTAAAAAAAGAATCGATCCGCCTCCGGACCGGTCCGCCTCAAGTCAGACCGATCATCAATTGCTTCAAACCAGTAAACCCCAGATCGATTGCAAATTAAAGAGGCTCGGTTAAAAAAAGAACCGATCCGAGGTCGGATCGATCTGCCTCCAAGCCGGACCGATCTGCCTGAGATAAAATCGAACAGATCGTGTTGAGATTTTTTCGGCCCAGGTTTTCCTATTTAAACCAAATTCTAGGATTTGTTTTCTAAGACTTTCATAGACGATTTTAAGAGTCCTAAATACTCTAAGTCTTCACCTTTTTGAGTCCCAAGACTCATGTTTTGATTCACATAACTTTTCATACCTTTGTGAATCACTTTGTAACCCAAGAACACAACCTTGTGTTTGTTCAACCCTTGTGGAGAAGACCGTCCTTCTCTTTTATTTCTGCCCTACTAAAAGGGATATTTCTAGTCGTCGACTACAGAACTGACACCCGCGCGTATTTCTGTGTCACTGTATTTTTACTGTAATCCGTGTAACCATTCCTTACAATATTATAGTAAAAATAAAAGGTTTTGCCCCTTTGGGGGATTTTTCCTCATTTGTGTGTGTTTGAATGTTCTTGCATGTTTCATCATCTTATTCAATCACACCTAGATGCATGTTTAGGACTTAATTGATAAAAAATGTGTTTAATTAAATAATATCTCTATTTGAACGCACGCGCACTCCTCACAAATTGGTATCGGAGCCAGTTACACAACTTTACCGTGTAATTTTCTGTAAATTTTTTCTAAGATATCAATTTTCCAAAAAAATGATTTTTTGAAAAAGAGCGTGTTCATGGAGAAATTATATAATAAAATGCCAGTTTAGATGGGACAAACTATGCATATTGGAAAACCCGCATGAGATCTGAATTAAAAGCCATTGATGAACATGTCTGGATTTTGGTTGAAAGAGGGTGGACACCTCCCTCCGTCACTCTTAAAAACGTGACCAATTTAAAACCTGTCACTACATGGACTGAAGAAGAGTTTAAATGGTCATATTTTAATTCCAAGGGTTTAAGTGCTATTTCTGGGTCTATCACACCTGATGAGTTCAAAAGCATAATGACGTGCACCACGTCAAAAGAGGCATGGGATGTTTTGCAACTTACCCATGAAGGAACCAATGCTTTGAAAGAGTCCAAACTGTAAAATTTAACAACTCAATTTGAAACAATCACCATGCTTGAATATGAATGTTTTGATGAATTTTATGCTAGACTATCCGATATTGTTAACACTAGCTTTAATCTTGGTGAACACATTCCTAATGCTAGAGTTGTTAAAAATATTCTTAGATCACTGCCTAAGAGTTTTATCCCTAAATTCACTGTGTTAAATTCTATGGGTAATTTAAATACGCTTAATTTAGAAGAACTTGTAGGAGACTGGCAAACGTATGAAATTGATATGTTTCCTAAATCTGTCAAGTCTAAAGATAAGGGAATTGCACTTAATGCCCAAGAGAGAAAGAGTGAGGGGTCGGCAAGAAAGAGGGGAGAGTCATCAAGAAAAGGAGAGACAGATACGTCAGATTCTGAATGTGATTTTGACTTAGGTGATTTGGCTCTTTTTGCTAAAAATTTCAAGAGAATTCTCAAATTCAAGAAAAATGGTAATTTTAAAGATAAAAAGATGTTTGAGAAAAATAAGTTTGAAAATAAAAATGAAAAATATTTTAAAGATCCTACTAAGAAAGAAAGTGAGAGATGCTTTGAGTGCGACGATAGGGGTCATAGAGCTTTTGAGTGTGCTACTAGACTGAACAGAGAAAAGGGAAAGTTGTCCTAAATGCTACCCTTAGTGACGACAGTGAGGTCGAGTCAGTGGATTCAGGAGATGAATCACCGCATGAGTATAACTTCACCGCATTCATGGCTAGTCATGTGAGTACTTATAGTGCTCCTCACGATGATGAGTATGCTGCTTCACAGGGACACCTCGACAGTGAGAGCGATGTGAGTGAGGGGGAGGATGACACAAGTGAGAGCGAGAGTGATCTTCAACGCGCCTACACCGAGCTTTATTCTGAGTCATTTAAAAGTAAAAAGCGCAACAAAGTGTTAATTCTTAGAATCACCGCTTTAGAGAAAGAGTCAAGATTGTTTGGAGAGAGAGAAAGTGTTTGTGAGAAAGAAAAAGAGAGAAAGGAAAACCTTGAGACAATAAGATGTTATGAGTGTGATGGGACAGGGCACAAGAAATTTGAGTGTCCCACCAGACTTAGGAGAGGGGGAAAGAAAGTTTTCATGCCCGCTACCCTAAGTGATAGTCAACATGAGAAGGGTGATGATAGTGTGATCCAAAAAGCTTTTAAAAAGTTATTTATCGAGACCATGGAAACAAAAAGGTCAAATAGAATTCTAGTTCTTCGGATTTGTGAGTTGAAGGAAGAGAATGTTGAGCTAAAAAAGGAAAATTGTGACTTGACCAACACGGTGTCTAGTTTGATGACACGTGTATCCCATCTTGAGGATGATCTCATACAAACACGGGCGGTCCAAGTCTCATTAGAGAACGCATCTGAGAAGGTTGATAAGATGGTTCCCTATCTCGGTTTGAATAGTGGTAAGAATGCTGGAAAAGGTCATGACGGTGCATTCACTACTTCTAATGCGCTCGAGCCTATCTCCACTTTGGTGTGTGATTCTCATTGGTGTCCATCTAGGATAGTTCATCCCAAAATTTTTGATAAATTAGTTCCCAGACCGGTTTATGTTTTCTCCCACTACAAGAAACGACAACATCTTAGGGAGTTTTGTTCTAAGTTGGGTTTTGTGTCACATCACTCCACTTCACACATTCATGCACATGCACCCACTCATGATACCTTGCTGGAACATAATGATAGAGAGTTTTCACACATTCGCGAGCAAGTGAAGTTTTTGATCAAGACCACACATAATCTTATGGAGTTTGTCCAAAAGATGTCACCATCTTTGGGAAACTCCACCGCTATTTTCGGTTGAGGTCTTGACATGTCTGCTAGCATAGGGTGGTGTTCATGATGTCTCTTTTGCCTATTGCTAGCGTGTACCATTATTTTTTTAATTTTTCAAAAATCTAGAAAGATTTTCGTTTTATAAAATTTTTAGAAAAGCACAAAAATATTTCTGTATTTTATTTGCACCTTTTTATGGATGAGCATTTAAGATAGCCGAGTCACACTTTCATTCCATTTATCCATGTGACTATTTGATAGAGATTTGAGACGCTACGTCATTTCATCAATGTGCTTTACATTGTTTGGAGTCTTTGAGATGTGATTAGTGATATCTTTCTACATGTTTGACTCCTATATACTTTATTGCACCCATGCACGGATATATTTGATTATTGCACTTGTCTATCTCATATTGGCTTGAGTATTTCCATCTCAATTTTGTCTATACAACTAACCATATGCAATAAAACTTGACAAGATTGGAATGCATGTAAAAACCGTTTTGGTGAGACTGTGTGTTTATTTGTTTGCGATTCTAAGACACCGTTAAAAAGGACCTAAAAAATTGAGGAATTTTATTATCCGGGGTCCGGAGAGGTTAAAAGAGCCCAGAAAATTTAAAAGCAATAAAAAGAAATATATGCCAAATATGGGCCATTAGGTTTCACCATCAATTCTCCAAAGTTTGAGAAGCCTCTATTCAAAATATTTATCTGAGGGAGTTTGGATTTCAAACGGGTTTGCACTTCCTTGAAAGTCCTGAAAAAGTATGAAATAGTTTTGGACGTTATTGGTGTGGAAATCACTTTGATCTTTGATTTGTTGATTTGATTGAGTCAATGTCTCATATTACCACCTTTTTACACCAAAGGATGATTTTGAGTTCATTCGTTAGGAGTATCCGATATTCACCGTGCATATATGTCATGTTTATATGCATTGATTTTCCTATCGAATTTGTTCACACCCCTACATTTATGCTATCATCGACTTGGCTATTTTTGTGTTCGTTCATGGTGTGTTTTTGTCTTGTTTGATATATATTTTGTGTGAAAAATTTTGAAAAATTAAAAAATAGAAGTTTCTTTCCTTGTGACCCCCCGGCTTTGCTTGTTTGAGTTATTCTTCTCATTTGTCTATTTGGGGACATCATAAAAAGGGTGAGAAAGAATTATCATATGGGGGAGTTTTGAAGTTTTGAGTTTGATGATCTATTTTAAATTGGTAACTATGTTTATCTCATTTCAAACTCGATACGTCACTTGGTATTTTGCTATTTCTCATGTGTGTAGGTACAAACATTGATGATCATATATTGCACACCCTGATGAGAAAAGCTTTGAGAAGTTTTAAAGACTTGAAGAGAAAACAATGAAGACTTATTCATTTGTAACTTTTCAGTTTCGGGTTCATGGAAGGGTAGATTTGTATAGGCAAATTTGTTAGTTGATAATTCGAATTTTTTATGGTTGTACCGGCATAGACATAGGGGGAGATTTGTAAGGACATTTTTGTCCATTATCATTATATATGTCGTACGCCATTACACCAATGAAGAAACTCAAGATCGAATCTACATAAACGGATCCGAATATCAAAAGCATCTTCAAACTTGGAATTTCGTTTCTGAATAATCGGAGCGGTCCTCCCTTTTTAAAAAAAGAACCGATTCACCTTCGGACCGATCCGCCTCAAGTCAGAACGATCCTCTATTTCTTCAAACCAGTAAACCCCAGATCGATTACAAACCAAAGAAGCCCTGTTAAAAAAAGAACCAATTCGAGGTCGGATCGATCCGCCTCCAAGCCGGACCGATCCACCTAAGATAAAATCGAACAGATCGTGTTGAGATTTTTTTGGCCCAGGTTTTCCTATTTAAACCAACTTCAGGGATTTGTTTTCTAAGACTTGCATAGAAGATTTTAAGAGTCCTAAATACTCTAAGTCTTCACCTTTTTGAGTCCTAAGACTCATGTTTTAATTCACAAAACTTTTCATACCTTTGTGAATCACTTTTTAACCTAAGAACACAACCTTGTGTTTGTTCAACCCTTGTGGAGAAGACCGTTCTTCTTCTTCATTGTTGCCCTTATGGAAAGGGATAGTTCCAGCCGCCGACTACAGAACCGGCACCCGCGGGTATTTTTGTGTCACTGTATTTTTACTGTAATCTGTGTAACCATTCCTTACAATATTATAGTAAAAATAAAATGTTTTTCCCCTTTGGGGGATTTTTCCTCATTTGTGTGTGTTTGAATGTTCTTGCATGTTTCATCATCTTATTCAATCACACCTAGATGCATGTTTAGGACTTAATTAATAAAAACTGTGTTTAATTAAATAATATCTCTATTTGAACGCACGTGCACTCCTCACAGTTAACATAACGGTTCATTGGTAACTTCGATATAATCGACACGATAACACGACACAAAATTCTAAATTAATATCCTATCGGGTTTAATTTAATATCATGTTAACATGATAAACTTGTTAAGATAATGGTTAAGGTTTGATAATTATGATACAACCAACATGATAACATGACATGAAATTACAACTTAATGGGTTTAGTATTATTGGGTTTGAGTCAATATCGAGTTAAAACACTAAACTTGTTAAGATAATTGTTCGATTTTGGTAATTATGATACAACCAACACAATGACATGACATAAAATTATAAGTTAATTTCCTATTGGGTTTGATTCAATATTTGGGTAACAAAATAAACTTATTAAGATAACAGTTCAATTTTGGTAAACAAGATAACACAACATGATAATAAGACACGAAAACATAAATTAACGGGTTCAGTCCTTTTAGGTTTAGTTCAATATCAAGTTAACATGATAAACTTGCTAAGATAACAGTTTAGGTTTGGTAGTTGTGATACAACCAACACAATAAAAAAAACACAAAACTTTAAGTTAATGTCCTATCAAATTTGAGTCAATATCGGGTTAACATGATAAACTTGTTAAGATAATGGTTAAGGTTTTGTAATTATAATGCAATCAAAATAATGACACAACACAAAATTATAAGTTAATGGGTTTAGTCCTATTGAAGTTATGTTAATATCGGCTTAACATGATAAACTTGCTAAGATAACGGCTTGGATTTTGTAATTATGATACAACCGACATTATAACATGTCAAGACCATAAATCATTGCTTATAAATTATGTTCAATACAGTTTGTAACATTTTTAACTTTGGGTAAGGAACATATTGTTGTTCAGATCCTATTACTAATAACACTTGGAACTTTTGATAATATGTGTAGCTCTAGTTGGGTGGACGCGAATGTCAATTACAACAAGACTGCATATGCTTTGGGGGTACCAAGGAAGTCTTTGAGGATTTTAATATAAGTAGTTTTGGATTCACATTATTAATTTAAGGACTTGGTAACTTTAATGTTATTGGTTTTGAATTGATGTAGTAGTTATTTCTATAATGGAATTGCATGACAGGTTTGAAACATGTACATGATTTTTTAATTGATATACAAATCAAAATTATTATTTTTAAATAAATTTATCATTGGTCATGGTCCAGATATGTTACCATAACCGTGACAAATTTTCACGGGTTAAAAAATGGGTCATGGTCGTGAACCGCATGGAATGAATCTATGTTCACGACAAAGGGTTCATGGTTATGAAGCTTGGACAATGAACCAATATTCACGATGAGGGGCCACGATCATAAACCATGATGAGTGAATATCTTTTCATGGCATAGGGTCACGGTTCAGGAGCTTGACCAGTTAAATAGTGGTCCCGGTATGGTCATGAACCATGACGAGTGGTCACGGTTACTAACGGTGACCATATACCAAACATTAGGTTATGGATAAGACCATAACTCTTCAAAATGATTACTGATTTAGACCATGAAACACAAAATGGTCCCCATTGATATTGTTATCATGGACATAGACCGTGACCAATGATGTTTGTTATGGTCCTTGATTGTGACAATTTTTTATATTTGATGTAATGCACTAGGACCACGACCATAGAATAGAGAAATGCAAGATGTTCAAGCGACTTCTGGAAGATATTGCCCAAGCCAGTAATCTCAAGGAGAATATTGATGTTGAGAAGATGAATTCCTGAATACGAGTCAAGGTTGTACAAAAGAAGGACAAAGATTACTATTTCCCACCATCAGGGGTGATTATAGTTATACATGGTTACACCAATGCATTATAGTGAACAAGGAAGAATCTTAAGGAAAGGGTGCAGATCACATCTAGCATACAAGAAGCTTTTCAGCTGGAGGTTTCAAATCCCATCTTTGACAAGTGAGAATGTAAGGACATTGATCTTGATCGAGAAATTATGTTCATCGACGAGGATCAAATCAGTGTCAACTCCCCCCCCCTAAAAATGGTTTCGTACTCACTCTTCGAGTTGCGAATTTTGATATAAAGAGGATATTAATCGACTAAGGGAGTTCTTTAAAGATCATGTAAATCAATATACTTCTCAAACTTAGATACATTATCCTAAATTTTGACACCAAGGTAAATTTTCTAATCGGTTTCAATGATGATGTGGAGACTCCATTGGAAAAGGTTAAGTTATCGATCAAGTTTGGCCCCGTTAATTATAAAATCGAATTTCACATTATCCATTCAGATTCATCTTATAATACCATCTTAGGAAGAGGTTGTACCCACTCTATGCAAGCAATACGATCTTCACTCCACTAGAAGCTCAAGTTTATGAGAGACCAGGGGATTATCAAAATTAGAGGATATCAAGCAACGACATGAAGCTAATTTATTACCATCATCAAAGAAAAAGAAAATTAATCGAAGAAAGGTCAGGACAAGATACTGATTCAGATAGCAACCAGACTAAATAGCAAGTAAAGAGAACTCACCCAAGGAGGGAGGAAACTAGGTTGGCCTCAGTCAATCGAGTAATAAAGAAATTAAGAGTTATTCTTTTAGAGTCATCTTAACCATATAAAACCTTCCTGATTGGTTTTGAAATGCCAAAAGATGAGGTAGAGAAGTTCATTCATTTTCTCAGGATGGACACAGATGTGTTTTCTTGGAAGCCTTATGATCTTGCATGAATTAATCTAGAGATTTATTATGGTCGATTGCACAAAGATCCTTCATGTAATTCACTCAAGCACAATCCAAGTAAATCATCCCCCGAATATTCAAAGCAGAGGAGAATTAAGTTAAGAACCTACTTCATCCCAACTCAATCAAAGAGGTTCAATTTCTTGATTGGATCTCTAACACCGTTGTGGTCAGGAAGAAAAGAAAAAAATGGAGGATGTGTGTTGATTTCAAAAATCTCAATAGGGCATGACCAAAGGATAGATTTTAACTCCCTAAGATTGATCATATCTTCAAGTCCACAACATGACATTAACATACGCGCTTCATGGATGCCTACTCAGTCTATCATCAAATACATATGTTCAACCCTAATCAAGAAAACACCTCCTTTATCATAACTCTAAGACGATGTTGCTATAAAGTCATGCCTTTAGGCCTAAAAAAATATAAGCAACATACTAGTGTATCATGCCTAAGATGTTCAAAACGCAGATAGGTTCAATAGGAAGGTTTACATTGGTAATATTTTCACCAAGAGCATATGTGAAATTGACCACATTATATACTTCCATAATGCCTTCAAAATCCTCAAGGACATTAAAATAAAGTTGAATGCCTTTAAGTGTGCCTTTGGAGTTGGTTTTTAGGATACTTTGTAACGTAAATACGGTTAGAAGCTAATACAGACCAAATCAAGGCCCTTCAAGACATAAAGAATATGATTACTATAAGGGATGTTGGCTTCGTAATTAGGATATTAGATGACCTTAATCATTTTATATCATGATTATCTAACAAACGTCATCCATTCTTCCAATCCTTGAAGAAAGAAAATACTCTGATCTGGAGAAAGGATTTTGGTCAAGCACTGGATAGAATCAAACAATACTTGTGATCTCCTCCCTTCATGTCAACAACAATTGAAGATCCTATATATCTAATTGTCTCTCAATATGTAACCAACTGAGCATTGGTTCGATATCAAGATGTAGATCAGTTGTTGGTTTACTATATCTATCACACTCTTATTGAGCTAAATGAGATATATGGACATTAAAAATAATCACTAACATTGGTAATTTCCTCAAGAAAGCTACGATATTACTTCAATGCCTATACTATATTCACCTTGAACTTCTTATCATCTTAAATAAATACTAAATAAAACATACATATCTAACATGATGACCAAGTGGTCATCGAAGTTAGCATGGTTTTACATCATTTATGAGCCCCAAACATCAATTAAGGGGAAAGTTCTATACAATTTCATTGCTAAGTTCTCAGCCACCCTAGAAGGAGGGAATCTCGACTATGAGATGCACAACCTCTAACAAGAAGATCAAGAGAGAAGTGAAAATTTTTCATTAATAGAACATCCAACGAACGGGGAATTAGTGTAGGGATTTTCTTTGTTACCCCACAAGTGTGATTCATAAAGCAGGTAGCTCATCTTGGATCCAATGGATCCAATAATGAGGGAGAGTTTGAAGCCATGATCCTTGTCTTGCAAAAGGTGACCACTATTGGAACACTTGATATTGAAGAGAAAACTTCATTTAAACTTCATTCTTTTTCAAAGTTTTAAGAAAATTTTGTGTTCCAAAATGGAACAAGTGAAAAGTCACTATTTGTAGTTATAACATCCTAGGATGTGAGAGTCCTAAAGGTTGAGGTATGTTTCAGAAGATGTTTGGCTAATCAAAATAAAGTCACAAAGTATTTTTCAGATATAAAAATATTTAATGTTTCTCATGAACAAGTTTTGCAAAAAGTTTCTTCAATACTTGAGAGAAGTAATCAAACTTCAAAAACTTTAAACTAATATAATAATAATGGATCTCTTAAAAATAAAAAGAAGGTTTTTTCTCTTAAATAAAAATATGAATTCTTTTAGCTTGATAAAACAATAAAAACCTTTATAAATTCTTAACCTTTTATTTGTGAATGAGAAGAGAGTGAGTTAAATAGTAATTTTGGTTTAAATATGTGGACAGAAAATTCCAAAATTTCTAATTCATTTGCAACCACAAAAAATAGGTTGATTCACTAAGGAAACAAAAGATATGGAAGAAAAAGAGAATCTCTTGTTTTATAATGCAATATTTTGGTCAGATTTGATTTTTGCGCCAGATTTGACGCATTTGTAGGAGTGTTGCTGCAGTGAGATAGTGCGTAATTTTGTCATTCTAGGTTGCTCCAAGAAGTTGGGAAATTTTAGACGTGTATAAGGATACTAGTGATAGACTTTTGTTGCATCGAGACATGTCATTGCATAGAAATTAAGGCGAGGCAGGTTACACCTTTGTCTAGATATTTTGGTATTGGACAAAAGGAACCAAAGATGAGCTTTTGCTGTAGCAAAACATAGCATCGCTTATGTAAAACTACGGTGAGGCAAGTCGCGCCCTTATTCAGAAAATATGAACCAATATTTTTCATTCAAGGGTTATGAA
Source organism: Sambucus nigra (assembly GCA_949130495.1). Classification (NCBI taxonomy): domain Eukaryota; kingdom Viridiplantae; phylum Streptophyta; class Magnoliopsida; order Dipsacales; family Adoxaceae; genus Sambucus; species Sambucus nigra. Next base: position 350,646,670 of record OX422214.1, read on the forward strand.
ATTATTTTGAAAAACAACTCTAAGTATGTTTGTTCTCAACTAAGAAAACTCATACTTCAAATACACACATAAGAATGCATTTTTACGAACATAGTTTTTCTATAAAAAAAAGTATATTATATAGTGTCTTTGTTCAAATAGTCCAAACACTCACATACAAATTTTAAAACATTTTCTAATTTATGAAATCTTGATTTTAAGTTATGTCAAAACAAGGGTGACAAAACTAAGTCATTCCAAGTCCTTTACCTTATCTTAAAGTGCAAATCTCATTGGTTATGGCACGAGGTAGCTTTTTTTATGAAGATGAAGAAAAACAAGTCCTATCTTGAGATCATGACAATGAAGATTTTTGGGACAACTTATATAATGATTCAAATATGTTTTGTAACATGATAAAGCAATCAAATCCTATTGGATCTTTTAAGATTACATGTTATCTTACAATATCCCCCTTTTACTATTATGTGACAAAACATATAAATAAAATATCACAAATAATGGATCAAATCTATCACCTATGACACGACTCGCCCAACCAAAGGCATTACAAGGATAGACACGACTCAACCATTTGTAGCTCTTACAACCTGCTTTCCTATCAAGACACTAGCAAAGACATCAAGATACCAATACACAAATATTGACAAGATAATAAGAGTAATAAGATTAATATAAGAAATAATCAATGTAAGCAGGGTTTATCAAATTACTAAGGATCACACACCAAGTTTAGCTAATATCACAATAATATGTAACATTTACATTTTATTCCATAAGTTATATATTTACTACTTCAATTAAATATATATTAAGTCATAATATCGTAACAACACTAATCTGGATTATCATATCTCTCCCTTAGCGAATCTTCTCGCCCTAAGTTAAGTCTCTGCCCTTAAGATAAAATTTCAATGAAACATTCCCCATAGGAAGGAGTCTTATAGTCAACATTCCTTTCATAGGAAGGGGAATAATTCTCCCATTTTTTTTCATGTAATGGACAAAGGTAAAGATAATATAATTAAGATCTATCATAATTAATAAACATAATGAATAAGTCTCTAGCAAAGTGAATTTAGTAGAGATAATTAAAGGGTTACAATTAATATATTGCATTATGTAATTGAGATGGAAGTTATATTATTAAATATATATGTGGTAACAATATATATAAGGCACCAAAGATAACTCAGTGAGAAGCCTGGCCAAATATATATGTCACCATAATCCCAGTAATCTATTCATCACAAAAGAACTCATTCTAATATAGCTCTAGAATTTATCTAACATGAAAAATATTCCAGCTTCCTTCCTTATAAATTATTTCTTTAATCTATACGTTCTTATATTTATTGACCACTTCATATGCAGGCAATGTGATAAAGAAATACTAGAATGCAAAATCAGAAGAAATATAGTTATATGGGACAACTAGAGAACATAAGTCCTAAGATATAAAGTATATACTAAGTGAGCATAATAAGTACATTGAGTAATATGAGATATGAATCATATGATATAAATATCACCATCGAGATATCATGTGGTATAACTCACTATATACTAAACGTAATGCAAATCATATAAGAGTTTTATGAGTATAGGAAGTACAAGAAGTTGGTAGTGATGTATTCTACACACCTAAAGGTCTTACAAGGTAATTATTTAACAAATATACTCACAAGATCCAATAGTGAAGCATGAGAAATAACATGGTTAGTAACCACCAAGGATATATGACATACTAGTAGATATGTCATTCAAATCTTGCATCCTATCAAATAATATCAACACAAGTGATGATAAAAAAAAATTGAATAGTTTATCATGTTTATCCTAATGCAAGAAGTGAGATATCAACATATATGAAGATTTTTGTTCAAATTTCAAAGTCAAAGTCAACACAATCTACACTAGAACATGAAAAAGCAACATCGAGTCTACAATCAATCAATGACTACAGAGGTGCAAAAATATGTCAAAAACAAATTATCACTCAACAAAGATGATATCCCCAATCATGCATTTTTAAATAAATATTTCTAATGACTTTGCAAGATAAACTACATGGGTAAAGAGAATAAGATGTAAGGTAAATAATGCAAATCGAGTTTTTATCATCTTATCTCAAATAAAGGGTTTTACATGGAATAACCATTATTTACAAAAGATAAGAACAACACCAAGACCCATTTTTGTCAAGTAATAAAATTATAGGCATTATTATCCTACTTACCAAAGTTCGAGGGCTATGTCCAATGTTAATAATCAATCAAAGATTATCCATAAAAGTTTTATAACTTAATGAGAGTTTTAACCAAGAACATAACATCAAATCTCAAATGTGAAAAAATAAAAATAAAATGAGCAACATTGAGATAAAGATATAAGATCAAGTTCAATTAAGATAATGAATCATAAAATAAATAACGCAAAGCTTTAAATCAAGTGAAATATCCCACACCCTATTTAGGATCATTTTCAACTACCATTATTTCCCCCTTCTGGCCATCCCGATCAAGATCGCGCGCCCGGGGTGGGGATTCCGAAAGGTCTTGCGCCCCCTTTTGGGAGCACTTCAGCCGTCATCAGTGTGGGGTTAATGTAAAGAGATAGAGTAGTCATCTTATTTTGCACATAACAGGCAAAAGAACATGTTTCCGCCTCGAGAGAGCGGCGTCAAAGACAAACTGATGCATACAAAATCAATAGTTCGAAGGTTCGGGGGCTAAGTTACGTAATGGAAAGGTGTTAGACACCCATCCCGTCCTTTCGATCTTTCATGGGCTAGTGTTTTTGTTTTTCTTCATTTCTCCATGAAGTGTGTGTGCATGTATATATAATGGATATCGGAATAGTTCAACTCATACCATGGTAAAGGTAGAGTGAGGTCATCCATAGGAATGTTCCTAAAATAATACATATAGAAAATATGATTTGTGCGTTTATCGCGATATTGATTGTTGTTATGAAATAACAATATGCGTTGGATGAAACGATAATAAGTATAATATGTATATTAATTCAAAAATGTAGTGAAAATGAGGAATTTAGGGAAATTAAAGCATTTACAGAAGTTGATAAATTAGAAAATTGAGAATATTAGAAAATTAAAAAATTGGACTCGAGTCTTGGGTTTTAATCTGAAACGCCTATATAGACTATAAAGGCATCAAAGTCCACGTAGTTCGAATGCGGCATGAGTGTGGGGTTTATCCCATAGATCCGAACGGGATTTTATTATATGTGTGTGTGTAGAAAAATATGTTTTAGTTTTGAAAAAGTGTGATGGATAATCCCGCTCGAAATTTATGGGCGTAACCCTCTTTTTGTTTGTTTTGGGGTTTGTTTATAGACAATAAAGTATGTGAAATATACTAATAAAAATGTAGATATTAATGTGTATGAACTAAAGTAGGGACTAGATAATGAATCTAATGAAATTTATGCAAAAACAAGGAATTTAAAAAAAAAGGGAAGGAATTTAACCTTCTTTGAAACTTGATCTTTGATATTGGATGAAATCCCTTGAATGTGATATGAATGTTAGATGAGAGAGAACATGATTTTATAAATTGGGTATGAAGAGGATGGGAATGTAAACTTGAATGGAATTTCACATGGAGGTAATTTGTTGATTTCGAGAGAATGTTGTTGAGATCACTGATGTTGATGGATTTGAAGTGTTGGTGTGTTTGGTAGTGAGGTCATGCCCTCCATTTATAGGGTCATGGGGTTTTCGATAGGCATAGACCTTGTCCTACCTATCGGCAGGTGACCCTAGACACAATGTCGATAGGCAGGGATCTGGACCTGCCAATTAGTAGTCTCGTGCAGATTTTTCGAGGAAAATTAGTCGTAGAACGTATTCTATTGATCTGAATCACAATCGAGGCATATCGTTAGAAAGGTAATTCAGATACTTTAAGAGTCCTTTGGACTGCTCCTGGTTCTGAGATTTGACTTTGGGTCAAATGTGGCTCAGAAGTGCACATCGGTCCTTTGGACGGGAGATCATTGGACGAAAACGAATCATTTGTCCGTATGGTAAGTCAGAATCTCTCATGGGGGACTATTGGAAAGGTTAGGAGATGTAATTTGACATTCCAAAGAGTTATGTTTAGTTCGAAAAATTTACCTTGGTAAACTGAGGCCCAAAAGCGCCCGGTGACTTGTTAGAGTAAAACGGATCATTCGTCTGTATTGTAAATCAAAATTGCGTACGGGTTGGACCGTTGAAAAGGGTATTAAGTGCCCTTCAGAGATTCATTCAGTCTTATTCTATCTAAAGAGTTAACTTAGGTCAAAACGGAGCCCAAGAGCGCCTAGTGGCCTCTTGATCGATTTTTGAAGGAAAACTGATTGTTCGTTCGAATGATTATGACATTTTGCACATAGGGTGAACCTTTAGAAAGGGCTTTCAGTGCCTTTAGAAGATTCAAAGATCTTTCGCACTGACGATGAAATCAATTGGGGTCAAATCGGGGCTCGAGAGCGCCCGATGGCCTCTAGATCGGTACTCAAAGTGCGACCTAGGGTTTATAGTGAAATGGGGAGGTGCTAGGGACCTAAGGAGAGATTTAGGGGGTCCTATAATGTGGTGTCAATAGAGCCCCCCGACGGGTGAGTTTAGAACAAGTGGAATTCGTCAAATAGACACCACATGATATTTTTGGAAAGAGGTCTATTCTGCGGACCTAAGGTACGTGGATGATCGGTTCAAAGGGTCGAGGTTGATTCTGAGGACCTAAGGGGATGTTATGAATGGCCTATTCTGAGGACTTAAGAGGGGGTGATGACCGAGGTCAAAGGTAACGACAAATTATGTGGTTCGAGGTCAATTCTAAGGACCTAAGTTGTAGCGACCAATTATGTGAGTCGAAGCCAATTATGCGGGCTTAAGAGATGACCAAGTTGAAGCCAATTTCACGGGCTTAATAGAAGAGTGACCAATTCTGCGAGTTGAAGCCAATTTTGTGGGCTTAATAGAAGGGTGGCTAATTTTGAGGGTAAAAGCCAATTCTGAGGGCTTAAGTAGAAGTGACCAATTTTGCGATTCAAATCCAATTCTGAGGGCTTAAGTATAGGCGAATAATTTTGTGGGTCGAAGCCAATTCGGAGGGCTTATGTAGAATTGACCAATTCTGCAGGTCGAAGCCAATTTTACGGGCTTAAGATAGGGGTGACCAATTCTGAGGGTTTAAGTAGAAGCGATTAATTCTGCTGATCGAAGCCAATTATGAGGGCTTAAGTAAAAGTAACCAATTATGCGGGTCGAAGACAATTCTAAGGGCTTAAGTAGAAGTGACCAATTCTGCGGGTTGAATCCAATTCTGAGGGATTAAGTAAAGGAGACCAATTCTGTGAGTCGAAGCCAATTCTGAGGGCTTAAGTATAAGCGACCAATTCCGTGGGATTAAGTAAAAGCAAAAAATTCTACGGGTCAAAGCCAATTTTGAGGGCTTAAGTAAAGGCGACCAATTCTATGGGTCGAAGCCAATTCTATGGGCTTAAGTAGATATGACCAATTCTTCGGTTCGAAGCCAATTCTACGGGCTTAAGTAGAAACGACTAATTCTGAGGGCTTAAGTTTTCATGGGGAAATTTGGAGATTCCATTAGGGATATGTATCTTGAAGTTCCACTAGGGATTTGGGTAAGAATTTGATCTTAGGTTTCGCTGGGGAAGAGGGAATAATCTGAGGGTTGGATGTTTCTCAGCAGGGGAATTTTTGAATTTTGGGGTGTCATTCGGAGACGTTGCTGGGAAGACATGAAATTGATTTTGAAAATTCCATTGGGGAGATAAGAGTTCTTCCAGGGGAATGAGTGTGGTAAAAATGTATTTCTTGTTAAAAAGGGTTCTAAAATCTAATTGGCAAATTTGAGAATTTTCTGGGATTTTACGGGATTTTCTGGCATTTTTGGGGAATTTTTGTAGGGAATTTTAAAGTGGGTGATGACTGTCATGGTTAAAAGGGTGCCAAACGGTAGTGGCATGGACTTTTAAGGTACCTCGAGTAGGTGGAGGGATAGTGCCAATCGGTGGTGGCAAGGAGATGCCAATCAACATGCCCCTTAGCCACCTATAAAAAGGGAGATGGTTCTCCTCATTTTTCACAGCTTTCTGACTTGCATTTTTTTGCAATTACGTTCTGAAAGTCGTTCTAACATTCCAAAGTCAAATATAGCAGAGTTCTCAAGTAGTGCAACACACGTTGCGTGGCTTGATGCTGACGATTGGGCGGGCTTAGAATGGAGGGCTAGGGTGCCCCTTATTTTGGGCAGCGAAAACTATTTTGACTCATTCGAGCCAGTGGAGGATGGTTGGACTCTCATGGGCGAGCCTTCACATCATCTTATTCATGACTTTTAGTATTCTCTTCCTTTTTTCTTGGCGGGATTTCCTTATTTCTTCAACTTAAAAAGGGTTTTTTCTTTTTGCTTTTGATAGTCTGATGTTTTTATGTCAACTATGTGTGCCCGAATGATAATGGGGCTCAAGGATGTTTGGGAGCACCTTCCATCTATGGTGCATTGGATGTGTCAACAACCAATTTTGGGAGAATGGCATTTGCTCCGAATGAGATGCCTCATTCTATGACTATTCTCTGTGCTTTGAGGGAGAGGTAGTGGGACACCATCCATACCTTTCATTTTGGATTTGGAGAGATGACGGTGACTCCCATAGACGTGCATTAGCTGTTGGGGATAGATTTAGAGGGGCAGATTAAGGCGGATAAGACTTTGAGGGTAACGCCGAAGGCGGTGACGACGGCATTGGGTGATGTGGATAGGGTAGTCTCTGGCAATTCTCTTCGCTTGGCTCTTTTGAGAAACTTATTGCTGCGAAGGAGGATTGACGAGAGTGCTGGAGATAGGTGCAGCAGATGGCTCGTCTGTTTATTTTCCTAATATTGGGGGGTTTTCTGGTGGCAACGTCATCCACTTGTGGTTTTTTCCATTATTGAGGGTGTTTTCGAACACCCATTTTTATGACTGGGGGAGACGGACCTTGGTGACCCTTTATTATTCTCTTGATGCATTCAGTCGGAGCTATCAAAAAACTTTTACTGGAGCCACGTATCTTCTTGAGGTATTCTACATTTTTTGCATTTTCCTTTATACATCCGCATTTTCCTTTATACGTTTTATTCTTGATTTCTTAATTGTTGACCTTTTGTAGACGTGGTTCTATAAGGTGATTGGGTTTAACACCAATTGATAACTTTAAATGACGAGTCTGTTGGGGACTTCTGGCGGATGTATTGGTGGCAGAAGTCCAATTGGCAATCGAAGAAGTCCCTTTCTCTGGAGACGGTGTGTCAGATCTTGAATAGCTTGACGAGTGAGCGGGTAAATCACCCTTTTTTCTTGAGACTCTCTTTCCTTTGATGATCTTTTAATGATATTGATATTTTTCATTTGATGTGGAATTGTAAGGTGACCTTATATCCCTAGGGGACGGTTATCCAACATATAGGGTTGACTGGGAGACATGCGCAGATGAGGCATCTGCTGGCACATGAGTTTGGCTACTCTTGTTACCTCAGGGCGAGAGTAGTTTAACAGATTGTGGTTGATGAGGTTATGGTGCCACCGGTGAAGCCCTCGGTATACATGAGCCGAGTGAGGCACACGTTGAACGATGAACAGGTAGAGACGATGATGGGTGAACCTTACTCATTATATACTGACACAGCGGTGATGGATGACTATATGGACTTTGTGTCGATATGGTTGATCCCACATAGCATATATGACGTGATTCCTATTCCCCATGCGGGTTTGAGTCGGCAGGTGGGGTCCTCCCACAGTTCAAGGGATGCGACGATATCAACGGTGACGACAATTCAGAGGCTTCCTTTGTTCGGCTGTTCTCACCTAGTTACAACATCCGGCGAGATGATGGAGGGTTTGTGTGTATACTAAACCATACTAATGTGATGGACCCGGAGGAGTTAGACTTAATAGAAGAGGTCCTTCTACCTAATGTATACTTCTTGTCTCTTTGTCTTTTGATTTCCTGATTTCTTCCTTTTGCCTCAGACTGACTGATTTGCTCTTTTTCTGTTTTCTCACAGCACCTCTGGGTGTCGACCACTTGGCTGAGGGACATTAGGGATTGGATATCTTCGATGACTTCACATATTCGGTATGCAATTCTGGTTCCTTATTGTTTGTTTCCATCTGCCTCATCTAAGGAAGGGTCGGACTCGGGAAGTGGTGGCACGTCGTCTCATCGCAGAGGGAAGAGAGCGCATCACAGGGAAGGAGGTTCCTAGAGAGAGAAGGGGAAGAAACAGAAATAAGAGAGAGGGAGAGAGAGATAGAGTGATTATAGGTGAAGAGACAGAGAGAATATGTGAGTGGGTGAGAGACAGAGAGAGAGAAAGGAAATTGGGTTTGGGCTGAGTCCCGTTGTATTTCCTTATTTTTTCAGCAAAGCTGATGTGACACATAAAAAATATATGCCAATAAAATGAAGTTTTTTTGTGAATTTTTGGTTTTTAGTGATTAATGCGCATGCCCTTTTACTTTGCTGCTGAGACCGTAAAAATAATTAAAAATGATTTGAGAAGAATTTAATTTAAAATGGGTTAAGTAAAAGCATAAGGATAAGGAAATTCGGAATTCCCTTAAAATAAAAGTTTTTTTATATTTACAAAAATGGAAAAGGGGAATTTTTTTCAAAAATAGGGTGTTGCCGATCGGCATGACCCCTGTCCTGCCTATCGGCATATCAGTCCAGTCCAATCAATCCAAGGCTTTGATTGCACTTTCTTTAATTTCTTGGTACTTGGTGGGGTAAGTTTCCCTCCAATTTCTGCAGGGTTCCTTGTCTTGGTTTGAGAGTTTTCAAGTATATATAGGGGTGTGGATGGAGATTTTTCCTCACACTTACACAATCCTTCTCCTTAACATTCTTCTTTGCTCACTATCTTCTTATTTTGTAATATGGCTCTCCCTGGTAGTGTTCAGTTTGCGAACTACCTTGAAACCTTGGAAGAAATGTGTTCCTACAAAGTTGACTATAAAGATTTCAACATGCGGTGAGTCTCTTTATGGCACAATTGTCCCATAGAGTGGAATATGCCGATGGCAGAAGTTGAGTTCAGTACCTCGAAGACCGTGTCTTTCGCTTCAGATTGGAAGAATTATGTCCGACCTATGAAGAGTTTTCTACCATACTGGGGATAAATCACAATGTTTTAACTGCTATGCCTGAGTTTTCCCATCCCCCTAGGGAGCTATTGGCGGGACTTCTCCTTATTTCACCTTTGGCAGCCAGATCGTTGGTCACAGGAGGAATGATTTCTCTTCCTGTGTGGTTCATTCTGTGCATTTGTAGAATGTCGGTGATGCTGGGGCCATCATTCTGGGCCTGGTTTCAAAACTATTATTGGTAACTGGGTAGTACTGGTGGACCCCCAACTTACAGCTATTATTTCCAAAATGTCTTACCGTCACAATCCCGTAACGGTGATACTGGTGGAGACTTTGAATGGTCTAGATGCCTGGAAGGAAGGTCGTTTTGACTTTCTGGGGGTAGCCCTATAATTTTGTTCATGTGGCTATCAGAAAGGTTCCTTATGGTAGTCCCACCTGATTATCCTTTATCGACAGGGCCAAACTTCTTCTCGCGCTATTTCATCAGTGTAGGCCTGGACATCGAAAGCTAGGAAAATAGGTTCGTCGAGAACGGGGCTCGAGGATTGTGCTTGTAAGTTCCTTAGTGGGACATCTATTTCCTATTCTAGAACTCGGAGGATACCAGTATGTTTGATTAGTCGGCATTCGGAAGACCACTTTATACTTTCCTTGGCGGAAGCTGCGCCAAATTTGTTGGGAACAAATTGTGCCACTATGGACACTTGACTTCTTTCCTGTGGAGGATCTGACAGAGCATATGCGCATGGGACTTAGATCTTTATGGGAAACTCTTTGAACATCATCTCTTCCTTAACAGTCCACTGGGCGGGTCTGGCATGTCTTAGGGGACTATATAAAGTGGTTGTGGATAAAGGTAGTGGCCAAGATGCTGACTATGGAGACTGGCCAAAGGTGGTTTGTTGTATCTGACACCATTGAGGGAGGTGTTGTGGTTTTCCCCAAGCTAGTTTAGGTGTATCGCTTAATGGAGCGTTTGTGGCACTCCACTCAAGTAGGGGATGTTTGGGGACCCCAGGATGTGGGTGATGATGAGGCTAGTTCATCTAGCAGCTGCGGGTAGGATATGTGAAGCTTTTGTAATGGGTGTGGTTATGTGTTTAGTAATAATTTAAGGGTTGTTTTAGGGTAGTGGGACTTGACTTTATTTTGTTTTTAGGGAGGTAGGAGTAGGCTGACAAGGGAAGTCGATTGACTCCCTATGCCGATGTAATCGTACCAAAATTTTGAATAATGAAATAAAAGAGTTTTTGATCATTGATCATCTAGTTGTGCCTCTTGCTGAGTTTTGTATTTGAATTTTCGATACCAATCGCTAAGGCATACATAATCCTTTTGTTCATGTAAATGTTAAATCAACTATCATTCCCGAGGATAAGAAAATAATAACATTTTGTGAAAAAGAAGGGGGCCGTGCTCATGTAAAATGGATGAGATGCCTACGTACCTCTGAGGGTTTTTAAAAAAATTTAAAATTAATTTTTTACAAGCAAAAAGAATTTTAGAGGATCAGGCTCCACGTAGTTCTGAGCAAAGGGAAATGAGGATTTTTTTTTCAGAAAAAAATGGAGATGAGAAGAGTTGTAGCACGCCAATATTTTGGATTAGTGATAGAATTTCTTGAGACAATCCAGGTTGACTGGACGCGTCATTTCTTCTCCATCAAGGTCGGTGAGCGTAGTAGAGCCATCGAACAGGATCTTCTTCACAATATAGGGGGTGCTCTAATTGGGCTTGAATTTCCCTCTAGGGTCCTAGATGGGTTATACTATCTCTTTGAGGTCTAAGTCCCCTTCTCAAACACCGCGCTCCTTGATTTTTTTATTGAATGATCGTGCTATACGGTGATGGTATCCTTGTATGTGATATAGAGCCTTTATCCTCCTTTCGTCCAAGAGTGACAACTCATTTAGATGGATTTGATTCTAGGCTTCCTCATTCACCTTAATTTCTAGCATGATGCGTAGTGAAGGGATTTCTAGATCCACGGGTAGGACTTCTTCCACCTCATAGACTAGAGAGTAAGGGGTAGCCCCAATAGAGGTTCAAATAGAAGTGTGATATCCCCAGAGGGCGTAAGGGATCATGTCGGCCCAATCTCGACAATTCTCGATCATTTTACCGATGATGGTTTTGAGGCTCTTATTGGCTGCTTCAACTGCTCCATTGGTTTGAGGTTGGTATTGAGAGGATTTATGTCTCTAAATCCTATACTCATCGAACATCTCTATAAATTCTACCATGAAGTGTAAAATGTTGTCTGATACTAGCTCGTGCGGGACCCCATATCGGCAGATGATGTTCCTTCGGATGAACTTGGCCATTTTCTTGGCATTCAGCACTGCGTATGATTCAGCTTCGACCCATTTGGTGAAGTAATCAATGGAAACCAGAATGTATTCATGTCCGTTAGATATTTTCTGCCTAACCTTCCCAATGATGTCAATGCCCCATGTCGATAAAAGGTCAGGGAGCAGTCATATTATATAATTCACACGGAGGCAAGTGTTGTAGGTTGAATAACTTCTAGAATTTGAGGCATCTTCTAACGTAGGTGTAGGAGGGTAGTGAGGCTGGGGTCTATGAATAACTGGAAAGGGTGAGGCGTGACCCACTCCAATGGACGCTGCCTGCAAGGTCTTCAAGGTCTCCTGGTGCAACTTCTGAAGAAAACTTCTCCTTCTAGTAACAATGGAACTCAAGCTTCAACTCACTCCCTGCAAGAATACGAACTTTCACAGCAAAAATAGTAATTTTCTCAAGGGAAACACCTGAGAGTGATGGCTGTCAGTGGGGAGTGAAGGAACAAGGCACTCAACACTAAGAGAATGAGCAGGGAGAGAATACTAGGTAGGTCTGGTGATATTTTAGCAGAGTAACCGTGCAATTTCTATATTGTCTATCCTTGACCTTGCCCAGAGGTCTATTTATACTGGGGCGTTAGGGGTGAGTGGCATTTTTGGGCGCCAAAAATTGAGAGAGTTGGTGGGGAATAATGTCTGAAGTGTACCATTTATCCCTACCTGTGGAAGCCTGCCTGTCCCCTCTGCAGGCGCCACCTGGCACCGACCAAAGGTCAAAAAGCGCATATGTCCCCTAACGGAGACAAAATATCATATTTGGTAATTATCCTTTGAAACGGTAACTTGTGGTGCAATTTTGCAAATCTTGAGAGAAGAGACCTTAAGGATTCCTTTCCTCTAAAAAATGTTGTTTTTCTTGAGAGGGGCCTTGAGGACCCCCTCTTCTGGAAAAGTCATTTTCTTGTAAAGAGTTTATTTCTTGTGAGTAGCCAGCTCTTTGGCTGCTCACTTCACTTATGACCAAGTGTGCAGTGTATGTAGTCTCGAGTGACTTCTGGGTCTTCCTACTAGTATTCTCTCAATCCTATAGTGCTAAGTGGTTGAGCTTGCTCAACATACCTTGTCCCTCAGCCGCCAAGCCAAAACTCCCAGGAGGTCCCAACGCGCCTGTTCGAGCCCTACTTGCTCGACTAGGCAACCTGTACAAGAAAGTAAAGTGTTAGTGCTGTTGTTTATTTAGAGACTGATGTTTCATGATGAGGAGTTGTTTGCGATAGCTACTCCCTCAATGTGAGTTTCTATCGAAACCCCTGTAGAAGCACTTCTCGAATAACATTTCTGCAGTGACCCTTACAGTGACACTGACTCTCTCGACTGTCATTACTGGAGTGACCCTTGCAGCGACGTTGACCCTTGCAGTGGTACTTCTTAATTTTGGACTTCTGTGGTGACTCTCGCGGGCACCTCTCGAATGTTATTGATGTAGTGACCCTTGTTGTAGTGGCGCTAACACTTGAAGCGGCGCTGACCCTTGCAGCGGCGCTGACACTTGTAGCGGCACTGGCACTTGTAACGGCGCGGACACTTACAGCGGTGCCGACCCTTGCAGCGGCGCTGGTACTTGAAGCGGCGCCGACACTTGCAACGGCGCTGGTACTTGAAGCGGAGCCGACAGTTGAAACGGTGCTGGCAGTTGGAGCGGTGCCGATACTTGCAGCGGCGCTGACCCTTTCAATGACGCAGACACTTGCAACGGCGATGGAACTTGAAGCGGCGCTGACACTTGCAGCGGCGCAGACACTTGAAGCGGCGCTGGTACTTGAAGTGGCGCCGACACTTATAGCGGTGTGGGCAATTACGGTGGCGCTGACACTTGCAGCGGCGCTGGCACTTGAAGCGGTGCCGACCCTTGCAGCGGTGTAGACACTTGCAGCTGCGCAGACACTTAAAGAGGTGCTGGAACTTGGAGCGGCACCAATACTTGCAGCGGCGCTGACCCTTGCAATGGCGCAGACACTTGCAACGGCGCTAGCACTTGAAGTGGCGCCGACCCTTGCGGCGGTGCGGACCCTTGTAGCGGCGCTGACCCTTGCAGCGGCGCGAACACTTGTAGTAGCGTAGACACTTGCAGCGGTGCTCACACTTGCAGTGGCGTAGACACATGAAGTGGTGCTGGTACTTAGAGCAGTGCCGATACTTGCAGCGGCGCTAACCCTTGCAATGGCGCAGACACTTGCAACGGCACTCGCACTTGAAGCGGCGCCGACCCTTGCGGCGGTGCGGACACTTATAGCGGCGCTGGCACTTGAAACGACGCTGACCCTTGCAGCGGCGCGGACATTTGAAAGGGCGCCGACCCTTGTAGCGGTGTTGACACTTGCGGCGGCGCTGACACTTGCGGCGGCGCTGGTACTTGTAGCGGCGCAGGCACTTGGAGCGGCGTAGACACTTACGGCGGCGCCGACACTTGCGGCGGCGCTGGCACTTGAAGCGGCGCCGACACTTGCGGCGGCGCTGGTACTTGTAGAGGCGCAGGCACTTGGAGCGGCGTAGACACTTGCGGCGGCGCCGACACTTGCGGCGGCGCTGACACTTGCAGCGACGCTGATACTTGCAGTGGTGCAGACACTTGCAGCGGCGCTGGCACTTGCGGTGGCGCCGACACCTTAAGCGGCGCCGACCCTTGCAACGGGGTAGACACTTGAAGTGGCGCCGGCACTTGCAGCGGCGCTGACACTTGCAGCGGCACTGGCACTTGAAGTGGCGCTGGCTCTTGAAGCGGCGCTAAACCTTGCCATGGCTTTTGGACTTTTGGGTGACCCTCGCAGGCAGCTCTCGAATGTCATTAATAAAAGAAGCATTTTTTATTTTATTTGCTTTTGTATTGATAGACACCCATCTACATTAGCCCCTCGTGCAAAGATTTTTTGGTTAGGTAGACTAAAAAAACTTTGTACGCTATAAATCTGATTTCAACAATTATATATATATATATACATCAGTGTTCTAAAAGGCCCACCTAGGCTTGAGGCTTGGGAGAAACGCATCGCCCACGCCTTATTACGCCTTATTCTTAGTAAAAGGCTTAAGGCACACTTTTTTTAAAAAAAACGAAGGATTAGTTAACAAATATTGGTTATGGAGCATGAATATGAGAAAGATGGCTACCAAACATATGAATATATTTTCAAAATTCAAGGTATGTATTATTTTATTATATTACTAGCCTTAGAATAATTAAAATAATAAAAAAAGGAAAAACGCCTTATTACGCCTAGGCTCCTAAGGCTTGAGGCTTGACCTCTACGCCTCGACCACGCCTCGCGCCTTTTAGAACCTTGATATATATATATATATATATTTTCTGAGGGACCCTAGGATCATTAAATCCGATGTCCCTTTATCCGAGGTTTTTAATTTTTTGAGAACCCACGCGTCAGTGTGGGAACTGTCATCTCATCATTTGGGGAAAAAAAGGTCATCACCTTTTTGCCTTCCTGCACGTTTTCCCATTTTGATACAAAAAACATAAGCCCCTTTTCTTGGGCTCCTTCATCTTCTTCAAAAAACATAAGGCACCTTTGGATTTGTAGTGAGAGAGAGTGAGAGAAAGGGATTTTTAAAAACACCATAGCCTCCCATTTTGCTCTAGCTTTTTTATTTCACTACCCCAACCTTCTATTCATGGATTCTAACACAACAAATGCTTCTTCACATGTAACCACCCCTAAAGCACCCATGGCTCTAAACTCTATGCCTTCTTCCTCGTCTGTTTCGAACGCTCCAATCACCGGTATGGCTGTCGTCGGTGACCCATGGTCTCATCCGACCAGTGGCGTCGATGCTTCATCCGCGATACCCGTCTCTTCGGATTTTGGGTCGAGAACCCTCGTGGGTTCCTCACCCTTCCACTTGGCGTATACAGATTTTTGTTTGGGTTCGTCCCTAGGAAGGGGCGTCTCGACCGAGGCTCCACTGACGGCGGGGGGTGTCTCGAGCGTGGGGTTAAGTTTTTTGGTTGAGACAGTTGTCGACAAAGGTTCCTCCGTAGGAAGGGGTATCTCGATCGAGGCTTCGCTGATGGCAGGGGGTGTCTCGAGAGTGGGGTTGAGTTTTTTTATTGAGACACTTATCGACAAGGGTTCCTCCGTAGGAAGGGGTATCTCGACCGAGCCTCCGCTGATGGCGGGGGGTATCTCGACCGACTACGTTCTGCAAAGGGAACAGGGTGTCTCGTCCAATCTGGGCGTGGGTTTGAATTTTTTTGTTGAGACAGCTGCCGATAAGGGTTCCTCGCGAGTGGACCCTCCATCCGAGGGTCTCTCGCCCCATTCAAGACCTCGCGCCGTGAATATATTTCAGCGAGACTTGTCTCGCCCCATTCAATACTTTGCACGCTCGGAGTCCGCGCCCCAGGATTCCTCGCTTGCTATTTTTACTCATGAGGGTCTCTCGCCCGTAGTGAGTTTTTCTAGAGGTTCCTCGCATGACGATGTCTCTTCTATAGGTATCTCGATACATCACGGCGTTGGCAGTGGCTCCTCGCGCTCTAGCGTAAATACGAGGAATACTTCGCCGAGTCGGTCTATGGTTGGGGGTGTCTCTGCGTATGTTGGCGTTGATGGGGGTATCTCGACCTCGGGTGTCTCGACACCCATGATTTTTGTTGAGGAAGGGGGAATCTTGGCCCATCGTTTGTCGCGAGGCGACCCCACGCCCGAGGCAACCCATATCTCGATGCCTTTGAGTTTTTCTAAAATGGGGGTCTCAGCTTATGGAAGTATGGTGACCTCTCGTCAGCGGCCTGGGGTCTCGCGACTTTGCCTCGCGTCCACGAGTCTCTCGTTCGTGCAAGGGGGTATCTCATCGTTTTGTCACATCGAGGGTTCCTTGACCCAGGGTGTCTCTCCAACTATTGGTGTTGTGGAGAGCATGCCACTGACCGAGGGCTCTTCACATGATTTTGCTGGGTTTTCCGCCTCCACTTCTTTTTTTACGACAGGGGACACCCAGGGTCCCTCGTTCGGAGTTCCCACTAGGATGAGTTCTTTTCTTGAGCCAATGGCTCTTGGTGGTTCATCAGCTACGCCATCCTCTTCTCATGCATGGAAGGACTATATGCACATTAGCCAAGGGAGAGACTTTGGTATTTATCGTCGCGCTCCTTTTTTTGGTCCCGCTGACAGTTTCATGACTTCACTTTCTGATTTTGGGGAAAAAATTTCGGGTGCTGTTCTCGAATGTTCTCATGTGGGGTTAAGTGAGTCTGCTGACCTCCCTACTATTTCTCCGGATTCCGTTCTCCGAGTCCGAGTTGACCGCGGTGACTTTCCTTATTCCAATGTTGAAGTTAAAACCCCGGGTGGTCCCACAGAGGAGTGGGCCAGCTGGGTTGATCATGTTCTGAGCGTTCCTGATTATGTGGCTATCCTTAGGGAGGTGGGACTCTTTACCGCCGCCAGCAGCCTGAAGTCCTGCACCATATTTAAGCATGGTTCTTCGCTCAATATTTTATTGTCTTGGTGGAGTATGGAGTCTCACACCTTTGTCACAGGCTGGGGGAATTTACCCTTACCCTAGAAGATATATGTGAGTTGTACGCCCTTCCTTTCTTTGGGCAACAGGTCTTTTCTGATGACTGCGAGGACTCCCTAGAGCAGGAGATGGTGGGGGAGTTACGGTTAGCTCTCAGAGAGTGCTCGAGGTATGTGGCCATAAATATAACTGGCCATTCCAAGCATTCCTTTGCCAAATGGCAAAGATACTGGTTCAGAGACTTTGAGCAGTTGTAGAAGGGGGAGACTTCACGTGCAGCCCCCAAATCCCAGGATGGTCTTAAGCTCCACTCTCCTTCACATTTATCCGCTTTCCTCGTTACATTTCTGACTCGGTTCCTTCTACCAGGTAAGCCCGAAGACTGTCCTCGCGAACTTCTTTTTAGATTGGTTGTACGATTGTCTCACGGTAGGTCGGTACCCATGGCTACACTGACCTTAGGTTCTCTTTACACCTGGATGGACCGAGCACACATAGATGTAGAAAGGTCCTACGGTCGGTATGATGTTGTTAATCATGCCAACTCCCCTCTCTTGATGGCCTTTTTGTTTGAGCATTTCCCCCACTTTACTTCAGGGGCTCACGCTTGTCATAGGGACGCTGCGAGACTTCTTCGGTGGCATAAGAAAACTCCCAAGCAATCTCTGGGAATTTTGATTGATGATATCAAATAGTATCATTTTCGGCCTTATACCAGGCGCCCTGGGGGAACTTTCAGCCTTTCTTTCCCTGGCGATGGCGGAACCTTCTATTGCCCTTCAGCAGTGGGGTCGGTTTCCACGTGTCCTCATATTAATGTGGTGGCGATGATCTTACCATGTCACCTCCCTTCTTGGACCAAGTTAGGTCCACGTGGTGAATCTTATCATTCTGAGAGGGCAAGACGACAGTTCGGCTATGATCAGGGCGTCCACACCCCTCCTCTTTCTACCTACATCAGTTATTGTGAGGCATTTTTAGAGGCGTGTGCTGGCTTTACTCTTCAGGGATTATTCCATAGGGTCAGTGGTTTGGGTGGCCTCTATGTGCCTCCCTGCGATTATCATCCTTCATTCACTTCATCTTGGTTCCTTCTTTGGCAGCAACAGGTCCGTCTTATCCAAGAATGTGTAGTTGGCCCCCCTCATGAGATTAACCCCATTGAATACACCAGAGCTCAGTTTTTGGTCAGGCGTACGTAGAAAGATCCTTTGTTTCTCAGCACCACCTCCACGCCACCCTTGGAGCATGCCATTCCCATTTTAGTTAAACCTCTCATTGACGAGTCACTTCCATCTCCGCCGGCTGAGCTTCCCTTTGTGAAGTCTAGAAGCCAACCAAAAAGCAGAGGGAAAGCGAGCACCTCTACTACGAGCAAAAGGAAACACCCTGACGGCGACGTATCCAATTTTGTTCCTGCTACTACTGCTTCTCCTCCTTCTTCTCCTGTGAGGACCTGGGCTGCGAAGAAAAAGAAAGGAGATGGCGCTGGCATGGCTGCTTCCTCTACAGTGGATCAAGAGTCTGATACTGGCAATCTTGTGGCGGGGAAGACTTCCCAAGTAGCGAGAGGGAAAGGCTACTCCTCACCGAGCCTTGCTTCCCAAGAGGTGCAGGTCGCGTCTATTCCCATTGCGTAATGTACTATATCACAACATTCTTTACTTAGTGGAACTAGTTCTCTTGGAGTTTCTTTATCTCCCTCCCCTTCATTAGAAGAGGAACTAGTTGATTATGGAAGCACCCCTTCCTATGACGACCATAGTTCTTCTTCGGGTGATATGGGCGGCCTGGGTTTCCATAGCGAAAGCACTACTAACACTTATGCTTTGTTATCAGTCTCCAGAGAGTCTTCTAGTGATGATGAGGCCTCCCATTCTCCTGGGGGGGTTAGCCCCACCCATCTCCCTTATATCCAGATTATGCGCCCTGCTACTGTAAGCGTTCCCCCTTTACTTGTCTATATATATATATTTTTGCATATGATTTTCTTTCTTCCCCTCATTATTTTTTTATTTGTGAATTAAAGCATTCTGTCATATTTGTTCAGGGCATTTCCGTAGAGGCAATTAGTTCTCCTCTTCCCCCACTACGACCGACGCCCTTTCAGCGGGAGAGGAACTCCATGCTCATTTCTTCCCGAGGCCTTTTTAGAGAGGTTTGCTGTCTCCTTAATTCTTTTACCATCCAATGTAATTTATTCGTCTTCTAACTACATTTTAGTTACGTATGCTGTCATTTCCCCGTAGCTTTCTTCTGTGCACTTTACCGTCACCAGGACCACCCTTGTGGCTTCCCCTTCTAAGCAGGTATGCCTCGCTATTCTCAAAATTTTCATTGTGCCATTTTCTTACTTCTGGCTTTTATTTACCCATTTACCATGCGTAGAGGATTGTGTCTTCTGGCGTTGTCACCTCATCTTCTCTTGTCTCGGCGGTGGGCACTTCTGCAGCTGAGCCCCGGGAGGCCTCTTCGTCTGCGGTATGCATTTTTACTTTTGAATATTTGTTTCCTTTTAATAGGAGTCCTAATGGCTCTTGGACTTTCTTCTCAGGGAGGGGCTCCTCCCTTAGCTGGCGTTATCGCCCCGGGTTTATCCTCTTCGGGGAGAATTTCTATCCCTAGGGTCCGTGTATCTATGGACGGTAGACCTTTGGTTCAGGCGATCTCTCGTGGCCCGATATTTACTGTGGCTTCAGCCAGCGAGCCTACGCTTCCGGTTAGGCCTTTCCACTGAAGCATGGAATCTCTTTCTCCTCGATCATGCGATGAATAACATACTTTCATTCTTTCCAGGATATTAGCACAGCCCCTACTGCACTGACCGTCTTTTTCCACGCTTCCCCTTTGGATGGGGTTCAGGTACTCTCTTATTTTCTTGGTTCTATATTTCTTATCTATCCAGCTTTTACTTATCGTAGCCCTCTTTTACTTTGTCGCAGTTATCCCTTGGCGCTGTTTCGAGTGCAGCTCATGCCACTGTCTCTTCAGCAGCCCCTCTCTCCCTTTCTTGTCACTCACAGGCCCGCCTACCCCTCGCGCCCTCCGTCGCTGAGATTGTTCTTCCGGAAGTGCCTGAGGTTGAGGTAGCTTCTTTGGAATCATTGGTCGCTGAGACAACCCCTTTTGGAGCATCGATCAGTGTTGCTACCCCTATAGGAGCCCCTTCTCCTCCTTCTATGACCGTTACGGAGAGCGTTATTCAGGTACCGTGTATAAGAGTATCTACTTCCCTCGTGTCATTCTTATGTCTTTATTATTTTATTTAAATTGCGCAAGAATTCCCCTCTTCACCTTTGGTGCATTGTCTCTAGGTGAGCGGGGTTGCTCTGATGACTAAGGAGCCGAATGAAGTTGCTCCGATACTTGTGGAGTTAGAGAATGAGATGGCTGCGAGAGAGTTATTAAACTAGCATACTCTATTTTTACTATTTCCCTTCCTTTCTTCTTGCATATACTGTGCAAGCGTTCTCATTTCCCCTTTGTTTTATTATTTCCATGTGCATGAAAGTACTCCAATGACTATGGAGTCTGGCAGTGGGGCAACTGCGAGAGAGGTATTAGACTGGCATACCCCCTCTTTTTACTATTCCCCTCTTTTCTTCTTGCATATACTATGCAAGCATTCCCATTTCACCCTCGTCTCATTATTTCCAGGTGCATGAAAGTACTCCGATGACTGTGGAGTCTGGCAGTGGGGCAACTGCGAGAGAGGTATTAGACTGGCATACCCCCTCTTTTTACTATTCCCCTCTTTTCTTCTTGCGTATACTGTGCAAGCATTCTCATTCACCCTTGTCTCATTGTTTCCAGGTGCATGAGAGTACTCCGATGACTGTGGAGTCTGGCAGTGGGGAAACTGCGAGAGAGGTATTAGACTGGCATACCCCCTCTTTTTACCATTCCCCTTTTTTCTTCTTGCGTATACTGTGCAAGCATTCTCATATACCCTTGTCTCATTGTTTCCAGGTGCATGAGAGTACTCCGATGACTGTGGAGACTGGTAGTGGGGCAACTGTGGAGGGAGATCATAGTTCTGAGTTCACTCCTTTAGTCGGTGACGCTGATTCTGGTGGGGAGTCTTCTTTCGTTCCTTCTGAGGTGGGGTCTCGTCACTCCGATGGCGATGATGAAGCAGAGGATGCTGCTACTATTTCTAGTAGGCTATGGCGTGAGGAGTTACCAGGCCGATTCAGGGTACATGAGCGTCAGCTCTTGGATCTCATCTTCGAGCACCATCCCGAGGCGTTCACTTCTCAGAGTATACTTTAGGTTGACAGTCTTACGGCCTTCAACCTAAGGGCTCTTGCCAGCCATGTTCATGAGTTCTTGGCTACCTCCCCTGCTAAGATGACTAGCTTTTCTATTTTGCTATTCTTGGATTCTCTCTGCGAATTACAGAAGTTCTATCATTTTTGTTTGGATTGGCTTGACGCAGGGTTTTTCCCCTTTCTGAGTGTTCCTTTTTGAAAGATAGTGAGGTTTCACACTTCCCGACAGTCTAGGGTTGGGCAACGGCATGCTGAGGCTACGAGGATCCGGAATCAGATCACCCTACTACAGGTGAAGCTTGCCAGACTCGAGTCTGGCGATGAGGAGGATGAGGCTAAATTCATCAGGTTGGAGGAAGAGTTTCTGCGAGAGGCTGGTTCATCATATGCTGGCACCATCGCGCGTGATGATTTATTTTTGGTGGTTTCTAGCAGATAGGATACTTCTTTCTTTGTAGTGCTCAGAATTCTATGTGTACATCACTTATCATTCCTGTATGAGACACTTTTTTTCTTCTGCACTTTCTTTTTCCTTTGTTCTCCCTTTATACTGTGGGTGTTTGTTTTATATGACTTGCTCTAATTTCTGTGAGCATTTGGTCTACTGGTGGCTACCCCATATACTGCGGGGTATTTGCATTGATATAAAAATTTATGTATTATCATATTGTATATATTTTTTGAAAATGCACCTCTTGTAGCTGTGAGGTATTGGCATGTGACTTTTTTGGGTTGCCCCTCCAGTCTGTGGGGGTATTCCTGCATATTACTGCTTATAGTCGTAGAGGCTAGGTTGGAGAGGAGGGTGACCTCTGCCCCTTTCCGAAAGCCCGGTTTTATTATAAAAAACTATATTAATTTATGTCTGGGGGACTTTGCTCAGTATACTTTCTCTTAGGATGGACTTACCTCCCAAGTGTAGTGAGCAAAGTTCCTGATCTTTTTTTTTGTACTCTCTTCTAACTTAATAGGGAGTGTATATGTATGTGTAAATGAGCAAGCAAAGCAAATGTCAACAATGATAAAAAGTGTTGCTATTTCATTTCTTTACCTTTGTGTGTTGTTTACAGTGTAGTATTACTCTTAAAAAAATTTACAAAAAACTTTTCTGGTATAGGAGCAATCCTCGAAATCCATTACAGACATGCAAAACACAAAAAAAACTTGTTAGCTGTTACTAAGCATAGTACCTCTTCAGCCACTTGCAGTTGATGGACTGGAGGCAATCACTCTCTGGTTCTGATATTTGGTAGTAGCCCGACTTCCCCACTCCTTTGACAACAAAAGGGCCTTCCCAGTTAGGTTTGAATTTTGACGCCGACATGCTACGGAGATGGTGAGTTGATGCTCGCAGGACTAGATCTCCCACCTGGAATTCTCTAGGCTTAACCAAGTTTTCATAGGCCCTGGACAGTTGCTAAGTGTAGACTTTGAAATTTTCTCTCGCCTTGTCTCTGTGCTCATCCAGCGCCTCCAGTTGCACATGCCTTGGGTCTGGGATGAGCCCATTACTAAGAGAAATTCTAGATGAAGGTATCGCCAGTTCCACTGGTAGGACAGCTTCGGTCCCATATACTAGAGAGAAGGGAGTGAACCCTGTTGGCTTTCTTTTCGAAGTACGGTAGGCCCATAACACCATAGGCAACTTCTCATCCCATGCTCCCAGCATGTCTTCTAACATTTTCTTCAAAATATTTATCAGGGTCTTATTAGTAGCTTCTGCTTGGCCATTGCCCTTGGGGTAGGATATGGTTGAGCTATTATGCACAATCTTATACTTGTCCGTGAGAAGGGCCATCTCTTTACATACAAATTTCTTCCCATTATCCGTTAGGATCACTTTGGGTATACCGAACCTACATATGATATATTCCTTTATAAACTGGGTTACCACTTGGGCCGTGACTCTCCTTAAAGGAATGGCCTCCGCCCATTTGGTGTACAATTCTGTAGCCACAATGATAAAAGCCTTGCCGTGAGATGCTGGTGCGATCTTTCCCACCAGGTCGAACGCCCATGTGTGGAAGGGATAGGGGGCTGCCAAGCTTTGTAGACTGACGGAGGGAGCGTGCACCATGTTACCATGCACCTGGCATGCTCTACACTTTTCACATATCTAATGGAGTCAGCCTCCATGGTCAGCCAGTAGTATCCCAGCGTCATCAGTTGATCATACATCTTGGCGCCTCCCATGTGGGAGGGCTCATGAGCTTCTTTCAGTACCCTTTCCACTTCCTCTTTGGCTACGAACCTTAGCACCTTCTCATTGTACCCTTTCCTATATAACTCTCTTTTGACCAAGTAGAAACGTGCTATCCTTTTTCTAAGGTAAATTTCATTCGCTCTCTCGGCGGGAAGCTCCCCACTTTTTAGATATGCTAGGTACGGCTGTCTCCAATCTTCGAAGGCTTCCACGAAGTTAGCCTCCGTCGACTGGTCAAAATTAGCTTGGCACTTTAAACAACTTTGTTGCAAGCGGGTCGCTTCTACGCTCATGGCGGGCCAAAAATACCCGCTTCGCTGCAGTCATCTATAAAGGGGGATATCCGTATCTCCACAGTGCTTCTGGTGCATTTCTATTAACCTCTCCTTGGCTTCTTGCTCCCCTACGCACCTTGCCAGAAATCCTCCAGGACTCTTGAAGTAGAGAGTTCCCTGCAGCACATGATAGTTGGTTAACTCTAATATTTTCATTGTCCCCTCTCTGGTTTCAAGATGCTTCTCTACCAGACGCCTATAATCTTCGGCTCATTACTTGGGAATAAGGACTTTACGGTGGTGGGTACCGTTCTCCGCTTCACTGTGATGGTTGCTTCTGACTCCTCCATGTCCAACTTTTGTTCTATGGTAGCGAGCGCGTCAGGGTGTCTGTTCATCGTCCGCGCCTGCCTCTCCACAGTTACTTCTAAGAACTGTCCCAACAGTCTTTGGATGATGTGTCTGTACGGCGCTAAGTTGGAATGTTTAAGGTAAAACTCTCCATTGACCTGCCTTACTACCAGATTGGAGTCCCCTCGTATACACAGTACCCTGATCCCTCTTCTGAGTGCTTCCAACATCCCTAGAATGAGGGCTTCATACTCAGCTTCATTATTTGAGCATTTAAAATCTAACTTGAAAGAGAGGGTAATCTTCTCCTTCCCATCTGACAGTATGAAACCGGCCCCACCTGTTCCTTAAGCACTGGAACCATCAAACTTCATAAACCACTTCTTCACCTCCTCCGCCATGCATGCTTGGAAACTTTCTCCGGGAAGCTCTTCACTAGGTGGTTCAAACACCCCACTCGGGAAGTGGGCCAACAGATCTGCTACTGCCTGGATCTTCATGGCTTTAGGCACTACGCATTTTAGATCGTATTCTGACAAGATCAAAAACCACCTTGCTGCTCGTCCCACAAGTATAGTCCGTGCGAGGAGGTACTTGATGGGATCACACTTAATGACTATGTGAACGGTGAAGGCTAGGAGATAGTGTCTCAACTTCTGGGCTACAAATACCAGCGCCAGGCAGTGCCTCTCAACGCTGGTGTATCTCGATTTTGTTTTGGATATTACTCTTGACAGGTAGTAGACCGACTTTTCCACTCCTTCCTTCTCTTGTGCCAAGAGGGCCACTATCGACCTCTCTGTAGAAGTAAGGTAGAGCAGCAGCGAAGCTCGGGTTTTGGGGGGAATCATCGTGGACGGAGAGGCTAGGATTTCTTTAATCTTTTCGAACGCACTCTCTTGCCTCTCTCCCCAAACCCACTTGGCTTTGTCTTTTAGTAGAGGTGCGAACGGATAAGTTACTTCTGCCAACGCAGGTATAAACGTCTGCAGGTAGGATACCTTTCCCAGGAAGCTCTTAAGTTGTCTCTGACTCTTGGGCGGTGGCATCATCACAATGGCTTTCATCTTCTCTGCATCCACTTTCACCCCTTGTCTATTTACCACAAAACCTAAGAATTTCCCTGCAGTAACTCCAAAGGCACACTTTGAGGGGTTCATTCTCATCTTATACCGACGACTCCTTTCGAATACTCTCCTGAGATCCTGAATATGCTTGTTTTCTTTCCTAGACTTCACCACCAGATCATCCACATGGAATTCTAGTATATCATGAAATAAGTCATGAAAAATTGCCATCATGGTCCGCTGGTATGTGGCTCCAGCGTTCTTCAATCCGAAGGGCATGACTGTATAGTGAAAGTTCCCTAACGACGTACGGAAGGTAGTTTTCTCTGCGTCGGCAGGGTCCATTTAATCTCGTTATAGCCAACATATCCATCCATGAAGCTATACATCTCATGTCCCGCGGTGGCATCCACTAAGCTGTCTATGCTGGGTAGTGGGAATTCATCCTTAAGACATGCCCGGTTCAAGTCACGAAAATCTACACAGATTCTGATTTGGGTCTTGTCTTTCTTTGCCACTAGCACTATGTTGGAAATCCATATGGGGTGCTGAATAGGCTTGATGAACCCTGCCGCTACGAACTTCTCCACCTCAGCTTTTATTTTCAAATCAAGGTCTGGTTTATATGTGCGTGTGGCTTGCCTTACTGGAAGGGCATTGGGAAGGATGTTCAATCTATGATAGCTCACTTTTGCGTTTATTCCTGGCATCTCCATGTACTTCTAAGCAAATACATCAGTGAACTCCTTAAGTAGCTCAATGAGCTCTTCCTTCTGCTTCGGTTCCAGGAACTTGGAGATTAGAATGGGTCTACTCTCGCCCTCTTCTAACCCCAACTTGATTTCCTCTAACTCCTGCAGCTGCTCTCTGGGTCTGTCTTACATGCACTCTGGTGCTTCTTCTGGTTCTTCAACATGCTCAACAATATGGGATTCATCAATAATAAAACACTCGGGCGTCGAGTCGATGCTCTCATCCCAGAACACCGCCCGCGCAGACCGTTATAAACGGTAGATGATTTTTCCAACGGGCAAGACCACTTTCTTGCAAGTTCTAGGGGGTCTAGCTACCTCCTCTGCTTTCCTCTTGCCTTTTTCCATATAGGGGATTATCCTCTCCCCTAGACGGTCATGAACGGATTTCTTCTGCGGGACCCTTCCCTCAGCTACCTTGATTCCTACTAGTTTTCTTGTAGAGACTTTTCTTTCCTCATCTAACTCGGTGTAGAAGGCTGCATCTACCAGGTGGGCCTCCTCAACGGCGAAGGGTCTCTGCGTGGCCTTGATCACTATCTCTGTACCTCTAATGTTTGCCTTCGCGCTTTGATGGTAAGTGGAAGGCACTACGCCATGAGTGTGCATCCATACCCTTCCAATGAGTAATTGGTAGCTGGTGTTAGCGTTAATAACATGAAATTTGATGTGGGAGGTGAAATTTCCCAACATAATTCCCACATTCACGTATCCAATAGACTGCATTCCAGCGTTGTCGAATTCGGAAATTACTAGCGGTACCGGAACCACCTTCTCCCGGTCAATTCCTGTTTCATATAATGTACTAATGGGCATGATGTTAATGGATGCTCCTCCATCCATCAACGCCGTGGGAAATGAAACTCCATTAATTATGGTTGTGACGTACAATGGGCGGTTGTGGAAGTAGGGAACCACCCTATCTGCTTCTAAAAACACCACTTCAGAGGTATACTTCTTAATCATCCTTCCGATTGGCCCCTGCCAATTTAGCGAAGGGTCTCCCCGCTGCTGCACTGCCTCCAAGACTTTCCTCATGATGCACACCCTCGTGTCGTACTTCACCCCTATCTGGTCGAAAAACCACTTGAACTTGGGGCTCCTCGCTATGGCCTCACATTCAGAATCAAAGTCTACCTCGTACGTCTGGGCACTGCAAACATACACCGCTTCAGAGGTCCCTCCCTCATCTAGATCGAGGATGACGTCTACCTCACCTTCTGAGAGAGCGACTTCCTGAACTTCACTACTTCCATTTTCATGTTCCGGAGTGAAGAACCACTCCTCTTGCTTTCTTTCTAGCTCAAGTCTGCTCAGTGATAGATTTTCTAACTCCTCGCATAATTGCTCGCCACTCTCCCTCTTCACAAGACTTCTTGTAGCTTCTTCGTCGTAGGAAACTACCATGCTGGTGGTGCCAAAGTGATGCGCAGGAAGTGGGTTCTCCTTAACGTCCACAAGGGGTATCTTTAAGGTACCGCTGGCCATCTGCTCACCAATGATCCTTCTCAAGTAGTAACAATCCTTGGTAGAGTGCTGCACTCGTTGGTGCAATTCGCAGTACTTTGGATTGGCCTTGTCAGCTGTAATGGGGGTTTCTCCATTTAGGTGGGGAGGTCCTGCTACGCCTTCTCGCACTAAGGTGAGGTAACAGTCCATAGCCTCAGCTACGCTGCACGGTAGTGGCGGCGGGGCATCTTCCCCAAACTTTCTCTTGTTGTCGGGACTGTCGGTCTTGGACCCAGAGCCTCCCTTCTTCCCTTTGTTACTCCCGTCCACATAGTTAACCGCTTGCCTCCTCGAAACTTGAAACCTCCCAGGAGTCAGTGGAACTTGTGTCCTCCAACCCGGGGCTCTTGGTTTGATTATCATAGCTATGTTGCTGGGAGCCCTGGTGAATTCTCTGAAAGTTTCATCTCTAGTTTCGTTGATCAAGTGCAGCTTGTACTCTTCTAAGAGTCCTTCCACACATATATGTGGCAACCTGGCCTCCGCCACGTCCTCGTGAACATCTAAGGCCCTCTCGCGAAATCGCTTGATGTAGTGCATCAACTCTTCTCCTGGCTTCTGGACCTCTTGCGCCAGGTGCCTCAGTGTAAATTCATCCTCCGCTACAAAAAACTTCTGGAGGAACTACCTGTGCATCTCTTCCCAAGTAGGGACGCTGTTAGGCGCCAAGTGGGAATACTATGTATAAGCCTTCCCAGTGAGAGTTTTAGAGAACTCCCTCAACCTCAGGTTCTTGTCGCCAGCATGTACTCCCAGGTACTCGACGAACCTTTTCACGTGCTCTCTAGGGTTCTCCCCCTACCGCCAAACTTGATAAATTTTGGTGGAATATACCCCTCAGGGTATGGCTTCTCACTTACTTCCTGTGGATAGGGGTCTTGTAACTCCTCGTATACATGAGAACCCTCTCTTTGAGAGGAGGAGAGGAGCTTCCTCACTTCTTCCATAGTAACAGCCTTAGAGGGTGACTCCTCCAAACACGTGCTCTTAGCAGCTGGAGAACCTGTTGGCACCAGGACCTGCTCCGGCACCGCCTTTCGAGATAAAATCGTCTCTGCCAGAATCGTAATAGGAGTGGCTACACCTCCACAAGGGGCAGCAGCAGGTGTCACAAAACCTTGACCCAAGCTTGATAGATCCACGTTGTTTTGCTTTAAAA
The DNA here is from genome assembly GCA_949130495.1 of Sambucus nigra. Taxonomy (NCBI): domain Eukaryota; kingdom Viridiplantae; phylum Streptophyta; class Magnoliopsida; order Dipsacales; family Adoxaceae; genus Sambucus; species Sambucus nigra. Next base: position 350,675,268 of record OX422214.1, read on the forward strand.
AGTCTAAAAACATTGCAATAAGGTCCATACCTGCCATTGGAGCCACTGCCGGCGAACTGTTCTGCCCTCCCTGAGGCGCTGGCGCCTTGGCTCCGATCACCGCCACTTCTTCCTGAGTAGTCTGGTCACTGTGAGCTCCATTACCAAACGGAATGTCCTCAAAAACCAACTGCTTAGAGACATTGAAACCTTCTTTGTCCATGGAAGTGAGGATACCTCCCTAGCGGAGTCGCCAAATGTAGGAGGGTAGTGAGACTGGGGTCTATGAATAACTGGAAAGGGTGAGGCGTGACCCACTCCAATGGACTCTGCCTGCAAGGTCTTCAAGGTCTCCTGGTGCAACTTCTGAAGAAAACTTCTCCTTCTGGTAACAATGGAACTCAAGCTTCAACTCACTCCCTGCAAGAATACGAACTTTCACAGCAAAAATAGTAATTTTCTCAAGGGAAACACCTGAGAGTGATGGCTGTCAGTGGGGAGTGAAGGAACAAGGCACTCAGCACTAAGAATGGTCTAGATGCCTGGAAGGAAGGTCGTTTTGACTTTCTGGGGGTAGACCTATAATTTTGTTCATGTGGCTATCAGAAAGGTTCCTTATGGTGGTCCCACATAATTATCCTTTATCGACAGGGCCAAACTTCTTCTCACGCTATTTCATCAGTGTAGGCCTGGACATCGAGAGCTAGGAAAATAGGTTCGTCGAGAACGGGGCTCGAGGATTGTGCTTTTAGGTTCCTTAGTGGGACATCTATTTCCTATTCTAGAACTCGGAGGATACCAGTATGTTTGATTAGTCGGCATTCGGAAGACCACTTTCTACTTTCCTTGGCGGAAGCTGCGCCAAATTTGTTGGGAACAAATTGTGCCACTATGGACACTTGACTTCTTTCCTGTGGAGGATCTGACAGAGCATATGCGCATGGGACTTAGATCTTTATGGGAAAATCTTTGAACATCATCTCTTCCTTAACAGTCCACTGGGCGGGTCTGGCATGTCTTAGGGGACTATATAAAGTGGTTGTGGATAAAGGTAGTGGCCAAGATGCTGACTATGGAGACTGGCCAAAGGTGGTTTGTTGTATCTGACACCATTGAGGGAGGTGTTGTGGTTTTCCCCAAGCTAGTTTAGGTGTATCGCTTAATGGAGCGTTTGTGGCACTCCACTCAAGTAGGGGATGTTTGGGGACCCCAGGATGTGGGTGATGATGAGGCTAGTTCATCTAGCAGCTGCGGGTAGGATATGTGAAGCTTTTGTAATGAGTGTGGTTATGTGTTTAGTAATAATTTAAGGGTTGTTTTAGGGTAGTGGGACTTGACTTTATTTTATTTTTAGGGAGGTAGGAGTAGGCTGACAAGGGAAGTCGATTGACTCCCTATGCCGATGTAATCGTACCAAAATTTTGAATAATGAAATAAAAGAGTTTTTGATCATTGATCATCTAGTTGTGCCTCTTGCTGAGTTTTGTATTTGAATTTTCGATACCAATCGCTAAGGCATACATAATCCTTTTGTTCATGTAAATGTTAAAATCAACTATCATTCTCGAGGATAAGAAAATAATAGCATTTTGTGAAAAAGAAGGGGGTCGTGCTCATGTAAAATGGATGAGATTCCTACATACCTCTGAGGGTTTTTAAAAAAATTTAAAATTAATTTTTTACAAGAAAAAAGATTTTTAGAGGATCAGGCTCCACGTAGTTCTGAGCATAGGGAAATGAGGATTTTTTTTTTCAGAAAAAAATGGAGATGAGAAGAGTTGTAGCACACCAATATTTTGGATTAGTGATAGAATTTCTTGAGACAGTCCAGGTTGACTGGACGCGTCATTTCTTCTCCATCAAGGTCGGTGAGCATAGTAGAGCCATCGAACAGGATCTTCTTCACAATGTAGGGGGTGCTCTAATTGGGCTTGAATTTCCCTCTAGGGTCCTAGATGGGTTATACTATCTCTTTGAGGTCTAAGTCCCCTTCTCAAACACCGCGCTCCTTGATTTTTTTATTGAATGATCGTGCTATACGGTGATGGTATCCTTGTATGTGATATAGAGCCTTTATCCTCCTTTCATCCAAGAGTGACAACTCATTGAGATGGATTTGATTCTAGGCTTCCTCATTCACCTTGATTTCTAGCATGATGCGTAGTGAAGGGATTTCTAGATCCACGGGTAGGACTTCTTCCACCTCATAGACTAGAGAGTAAGGGGTAGCCCCAATAGAGGTTCAAATAGAAGTGTGATATCCCCAGAGGGCATAAGGGATCATGTCGGCCCAATCTCGGCAATTCTCGATCATCTTACCGATGATGGTTTTGAGGCTCTTATTGGCTGCTTCAACTGCTCCATTGGTTTGAGGTTGGTATTGAGAGGATTTATGTCTCTGAATCCTATACTCATCGAACATCTCTATAAATTCTACCATGAAGTGTAAAATGTTGTTTGATACTAGCTCGTGCGGGACCCCATATCGGCAGATGATGTTCCTTCGGATGAACTTGGCCATTTTCTTGGCATTCAGCACTGCGTATGATTCAGTTTCGACCCATTTGGTGAAGTAATCAATGGAAACCAGAATGTATTCATGTCCATTAGATATTTTCGGCCTAACCTTCCCAATGATGTCAATGCCCCATGTCGACAAAAGGTCAGGGAGAAGTCATATTATATAATTCACGCGGAGGCAAGTGTTGTAGGTTGAAAAACTTCTAGAATTTGAGGAATCTTCTAACGTAGGTGTAGGAGGGTAGTGAGACTGGGGTCTATGAATAACTGGAAAGGGTGAGGCGTGACCCACTCTAATGGACGCTGCTTGCAAGGTCTTCAAGGTCTCCTAGTGCAACTTCTGAAGAAAACTTCTCCTTCTGGTAACAATGGAACTCAAGCTTCAACTCACTCCCTGCAAGAATATGAACATTCACAGCAAAAATAGTAATTTTCTCAAGGGAAACACCTGAGAGTGATGGCTGTCAGTGGGGAGTGAAGGAACAAGGCACTCAGCACTAAGAGAATGAGCAGGGAGAGAATACTAGGTAGGTCTGGTGATATTTTAGCAGAGTAACCGTGCAATTTCTATATTGTCTATCCTTGACCTTGCCCAAAGGTCTATTTATACTGGGGCGTTAGGGGTGAGTGGCATTTTTGGGCGCCAAAAATTGAGAGAGTTGGTGGGGAACAATGTCTGAAGTGTACCATTTGTCCCTACCTGTGGAAGCCTGCCTGTCCCCTCTGCAGGTGCCACCTGGCACCGACCAAAGGTCAAAAAGCACATATGTCCCCTAACGGAGACAAAATATCATATTTGGTAATTATCCTTTGAAACGGTAACTTGTGGTGCAATTTTGCAAATCTTGAGAGAGGAGACCTTAAGGATTCCTTTCCTCTAAAAAATGTTGTTTTTCTTGAGAGGGGCCTTGAGGACCCCCTCTTCTGGAAAAGTCATTTTCTTGTAAAGAGTTTATTTCTTGTGAGTAGCCAGCTCTTTGGCTGCTCACTTCACTTGTGACCAAGTGTGCAGTGTATGTAGTCTCGAGTGACTTCTGGGTCTTCCTACTAGTATTCTCTCAATCCTATAGTGCTAAGTGGTTGAGCTTGCTCAACATACCTTGTCCCTCAGCCGCCAAGCCAAAACTCCCAGGAGGTCCCAACGCGCCTGTTCGAGCCCTACTTGCTCGACTAGGCAACCTGTACAAGAAAGTAAAGTGTTAGTGTTGTTGTTTATTTAGAGACTGATGTTTCATGATGAGGAGTTGTTCGCGATAGCTACTCCCTCAATGTGAGTTTCTGTCGAAACCCCTGTAGAAGCACTTCTTGAATAACATTTCTGCAGTGACCCTTATAGTGACACTGACTCTCTCGACTATCATTACTGCAGTGACCCTTGTAGCGATGTTGACCCTTGCCGTGGTACTTCTTAATTTTGGACTTCTGTGGTGACTCTCGCGGGCACCTCTCGAATGTTATTGATGTAGTGACCCTTGTTGTAGTGGCGCTAACACTTGAAGCGGCGCTGACCCTTGCAGTGGCGCTGACACTTGTAGCGGCGCTGGCACTTGGAGCGGCGCGGACACTTACAGCGGTGCCGACCCTTGCAACGGTGCTGGTACTTGAATCGGCGCCGACACTTGCAACGGCGCTGGTACTTGAAGCGGCGCCGAAAGTTGAAACGGTTCTGGCACTTGGAGCGGTGCCGATACTTGCAGCGGCGCTGACCCTTTCAATGGCGCAGACACTTGTAACGGCGCAGACACTTGTAACGGCGCAGACACTTGCAGCGGCGCTGACAGTTGAAGCGGCGCCGACCCTTGCGGAGGAGCGGACACTTGCAGCGGCGCCGACCCTTGCAGCGGCGTCGACACTTGAAGTGGCGCCGACCCTTGCAGTGGCGCTGACACTTGCGGTGGCGCTGGTACTTGTAGCGGCGCAGGCACTTGGAGCGGTGTAGACACTTGCGGAGGCGCCGGCACTTGAAGCGGCGCCGACACTTGCGACGGTGCTGGTACTTGTAGTGGCGCAGGCACTTGGAGTGGCGTAGACACTTACGGCGGCGCCGATACTTGCGGCGGCGCAGGCACTTGCAGCGATGCTGGCACTTGAAGCGGCGCCGACACTTGCGGCGGCGCTGACACTTGCAGCGGCATAGACACTTGCAGCGGCGCTGGCACTTGCGGTGGCGCCGACACCTGAAGCAGCGCCGACCCTTGCAGCGGCGTAGACACTTGAAGCAGCGCCGGCACTTGCAGCGGAGCTGACACTTGTAGGGGCGCTGGCACTTCAAGTGACGCTGGCTCTTGAAGCGGCGCTTACTCTTGAAGCGGCGCTGACTCTTGCAGCGGCGCTAAACCTTGCCATGGCTTTTGGACTTCTGGGTGACCCTCGCGGGCACCTCTCGGATGTCATTAATTAAAGAATCATTTTTTATTTTATTTGTTTTTTTATTGATAGACACCCCTCTACAGTAGGCTGTGAAATCTTAAACCATGGTAGTCCAACAGTAACCTTTTCAATTGATTTTCTGAGCGAGCATATAGTTATTCATGTGGGGTTCACATTCCCCACTGTGGATTTTTTGCACCATTTCTCCAATGTCAGCCCCTGCAATGCAGTGCAAATGGTTCCATCAACAGTGCTTTATCACGGACAATATACTGGGCAACCAATCTCGGGAGGATTGCTCGATCTTTCTTGTCAGAATCTTAGGGGTACCTATCATGCTTGAGGAGGTGCCAAATATAATAGTACCAGTAGTTGGCTATCTCCAGATCTTCTTTTGTGATGAGCTCAATGTGGTAGTTGTGAATTGGTTTATCTTTCTTTTGGATAAGGAAAAAGGCCATGGTTATTCCTTCGGGCATGTTGATCATAGAGGCTAAGGTAGCAAGGGCATCAATTAGGTTGTTCTTTGCTCGGGGCAGGTAGTGGAAGATGATTTCTTGGAATTAGGAAGCTAACTCTTCTAAGTGCGCACGAAAGGGTAAGATTTTCTTGTCTTTGAGTTTCCATCTTTCGAGTACTTGAGCGATGATGAGGGTTGAATCCCCATAGACATCATGGTATCGAATTCCTTTCTTGAGGGAAACTCTAAGGCCTACCATACATGCCTTATATTCAGTCATGTTGTTGGTGCAAGGAAAATCCATCTTGATGGAAATGGGAGTGTGAGAGTCATCAGGGGAAATTAGGAGGATCCTAATACCATACCCTTTCTTTTTGGCAACGCCATCGAAGAACATCTGCCAACGAAGGTTTTCTTGGGATGTATAGAGGATATTCTCATCGGGGAATTCAAAAATCCAGACATTAGCTTCTTCTATAGGGTAGTCAGCAAGGTAATCAGAGACGCCTCTTTATTTCATGGCTTTTTGTATGATATATACAATATCAAACTCGACTAAAGGCATCAACCAATGGTCCATTCGGCTGAACAAATCAAGTTTTTCAAGTAATTACTTGATAGGATCCATTTAGGATAGAAGTTTGATGGGAAAGGTAAGCATGTCGTGTCGTAGCATTTGGGTGACGCAGATAAGGGCGACACATTCTTTCTCCAAGGTTGTGTAGTTAACTTCGTACCGACCAACTTGTGACTGGTGTAGTAAATGGCTCTCTCTTTGAGAGTTTATTCAAGGTATTGGGCTAGCAAAGCCCCACTGGTGGTATCTGTTATGGTTAGGTAAAGGAGTAGGGTAAGACCATACTGCGGTGGCATGAGTACCGGAGGTCGGGTTAGGTATTTATTTATTCAGCCAAAGGCTTCTTGGCAAGCTTCATTCTTGACTTTGGTCGAATCCTTTCGGAGGAGTTTGAAGATGGGCTCACTGATGGAAGTTAGCTGGCTGATGAATCAGCCGATATACTATAATTTTCTAAGGAATCCCCAAATTTCCTTCTCCATTCGGGGTGGTGGCATCTAGAGTATGGATTTCATCTAGGTAGGATCTCCTTCCATCCCTTTCTCACTAACCATGAATCCTAAGATTTTTCCTTTGGTAACACCGAAGACACATTTCTGTGGGTTGAGTAGCATCTGATATTGTTGCAGCCCTTCAAATAACTTTTGGAGAGAGAGAACATGACCTTCCCTAGTCTTAGACTTTATGATCTTATAATCCACATAGACCTCGACTTCCTTGTGTATCAGATCGTGCAAGATGGTTGTGGCAGCCCTCTGATAGGTAGCCCCTGCATTTTTAGACCAAATGGCATGACGGTGTAGCAAAAGGTTCCCCAAGGGGTGATGAATGCATTTTTCTCTTGGTAATCTCAGTGAATCTTGCTTTGATTATATCCATAAAACCCATCAACGAATGACTTAAGAGCGTGATCGTCCATGTTATCCATGATGATACTGAGATTTAGCACCACCGGATGAGTGATAGTGAGCTCAAACAGTAGCAGCCATGGCAGCCATTGAGATGTATAAGTGTATAAGTATGTAGAAGGGGATGAGTATAAGAGGAAATAAGACAATAATGTATAGTGGTTCAGCCAATTTGGCCTACATCCACTGTGAGTGTGTGATCCACTAAGTATGGGCACTAATGGCCTTGGATACAATGCACATAACCCTCTCTCTCTCTCTCTCTCTCTACTGTGTGTACAAGCAGAGTTTTAGCTAGGGCTACAGTTAATGGATCGATCCCCTGTAGGGTTGTAGGTGACAATTAATATAGGTCTTGGGGGGTGTAGTGTACCCCCCAAGTATGCATGGTGCATGTGAATCATGATCTAGCCAGTCCCCTGTGGACACCTGTAGATGCCAAATGATGACATAATATTTTCTCACGTGAGGGTGTGATTTTGTTATAACGGTCTCCCCTGTGCCATGTCAGCCTCACGCGCACTGTTCCACGCATCTCCCAAACCACGCGCTATGATGATGTCACCCTCGGCCTACGAGCCGAGGTCGAGGGAAAAGTTTCTTTCGGTAGTGAGGCTGGCCAAATTGTGGCCTCGTACCGTCGGCCCCTCGTAGGGTCGTCTGGAGAGTAGTGAAGGGTCGGCCCCTCGTAGGGTCTCGCTGCCGTCTGGCGAAGGCTCGACCCCTTTGAGGAGTCGTATGGATCCCGTTGGAGGGGTCGGCCCCTCGTAGGGTCGCCTGGAACATGATGAAGGGTCGGCCCCTCTGAGTGGTCGTCTTGATCCTGATGAAGGGTTGGCCCCTGAGGGGTCGTCCGTTTGGAGGTAATCCTCAGCCAGGCCGAGGATATAAACGGGTATATCAATCACCCCCAGCCCTTAGCCATAGGTGCTGTTGAGATGGATGAGGGATAGTGTTTTAAATGAGATGCGTGTATGATCAGTTAGGTGAGTGACACCTAGGCAGACACTCATTGCTGTTTCAGTTTCCAAGGCATGGCGGCTGCGCAGTGCACTTGGGGCCTTGTGCCCTAATTATACCTTTCTTGGTAAATGGGTCCACTCATTACCAAAGTATTTAAGAGATTTTCAAACTCTCTCTCTTCCTTATTCTTCTTCGCACCTAAGCATTCTCTCTCTCTAGAATTTTATCAGCCTACATCGCTATTTTCTGCAGCCTTCGAGCTTAGCGACCTGGGCAGTTCTTGCTCTCTTCATCGGGTAATCCTTTCTCCCCAGCGTTCTCTTTTTATTTGACTTTCGTTTGTTTTTTAGGCTCGTAGGCAGCCATTTTCTTTAAGTTGGGCCATAACCTTTTCCGGTGTCTTTTTCGGTGTCTTCTCCGATAACTGGTTCTTGGTTGTTCTTGGCAAAAATCTTCTGTATTCCTTTGTTTAATCCGAAAGTCAAACCTGGTCAATTTCCCACCTGTTTGTAGTAAGTTAGCTAGGTCTAGTGTAATTTCTCTAAGTGTATAGTCTTCCCTTTAATGCTTAGGAGGCTTTACACCTTAGTGTCTGAATTCCCATCTTTGAGAGAGAAACTCTTTGCCGAGATCAGACGAATAGAGGGAGAGGAAGAGAGGAGACGAGGGGACGACTCTAATTGGGTACGACCCATATTTCCCGTTCCTCTTGCCACTATAAAACCATTCGAACCGTCTGAGTCTTATGGGTCGTCCGCTCGTCCAGCCGAGAGTCATTCGAGTGAGATGGACGAGAGAGTATCCTCGCCAACTGGCACTGGACCTTCTGGTAGGAGGGAGACATCCGACCTAAGCCCAGACCGAGGGTACGGTCCCCTCTGATGCCGTTCCTATGACAACCCTATCCCCCAATGCCTTCTAAGTGGCTTTTCCCAGGGTCCTCCTGCAGGTGATGAGGGGGAAGGGGATGAGGACGAGGACGATGATACAGATGATGAGGTTGATACCTCCCACGCCTCGTCCTTTATCTCCTCGGTTAGGGATCGTGACCTCCTGATATGGAGGCATGCCTATGGGGTGCCCTCCAGCATAACTATGAGGGTTCCCTCTGACTCTGAGAGGGTTTTTGATTGTGGAGAGGGCGAGGTTGCAGTTTATGAGAAAATGCTCAAGGTCGGAGTCAGATTCCCTCTGCATACTGCCATTGTAGACATCCTTTATGCCCTTGGTGTTGCCCCCTCTCAACTTCCCCCCAACTCCTGGAGGACGATCCTGGGCTATATTTCCTTGTGGAAGAATGCCTTCACCGACGAGCCCTCAGCTGACCTATTTTTGGGTTGTTACAACATTACCTCTTCGTCCAAACAGCCTGGGTATTATCATCTGGGGGCAAGGAGGTCTGAGAAGAAACTCCTCCATGTGGCGCAAACTTCCAACCATGATTGGAAAAAGAGGTTTTTCTTCATCTCCGGGGAGTGGGAGCCCGTTGCCGATAGTCTGAGGGTCCCCAGGAAGTGGTCTAACCCCTCTATGAAGGCCAGATCAGACCCTGGGCTTAGCCTGGAGTAGAAGGACATTGTTGATTACCTTAGAGGACGAGGGAGAGACGGTGAACTTGCAAAATTCGAAGACTTGATGACCCCTCGGTTCCTCAAAGAAGCTGGTCTGAGGGTCGACCCTTTGACAGAATTATGTGAGTTATACTGAATATTTTCCATTCTTATTTTTGTAGTGTTCTCTCTTTATCTCTGAATTTTTCTGACGTGTTGTCCTCTTCCCAGGTCGTCCTGCAGGCGTATCGGATTATCTTTGGGAAATGACGGCTCCCAGCTTACTATCTGGCCTGGCCAAGAAAAAGGGGAAGGAGCCTCAGCAGGCTCCGAAGAAGACGAGGGCCGCTGGGCCTACGGTGGTGGATCTGACCACCAATAGTAACAAAAGGAAGGAGCCTGAGGCCCCTGTTGACCCTCGGCCTGACTCTCGGACGAGGGCCAGGGTCGAAGCCTTTGAGGGGACGACCTCTTCGTCCAGTATGGGGGCCTTCTGGTCTCAGAATCTGGCGCATCTGAGAGCCGAGCCCTCGTCGCTCATTGCCAATCTAAGGGCAGCCAAGGCCTCCATGTTCTCTGCACCCTCGGCTGCTAACTACGACTTCTTGTCAAAGATGCCTCCAGCCAAAGTGTACGACTATGGTCTACACTCCCTTGCACAGGTATTGGTTCTGATCCACATCTTAAATTTCATTTTCAATAAACTGTTCCCTCGGCCCCTCTTGATATTTGTTCGTTTTTTGTGCAGTCTGTTTGTGCCCTCACCTCAGCCACCAAATGGATGGCCGAGAATCAGATGAAGTTCCATGAGGCCGAAAGGGCTATTGAGCATGAGGCTGATCTTCAGTCTGAGCTTGACACTGCAAGGGCCGAGTTGGAAAGCTCCAGGACTGAGCATGCAAGGATCCTGGACGAGCTGACAAGGCAGCACGACGAGGACATTAAGGCTAGGGACGAGGACATTAAGGCTAGGGACTTGCTTCTCAAGGAAAAGGACGAGGCCTTGACCAACATGGAGGCCAAGTACAAAGCTGACCTTGAAGCAGCCATTATGAAAGCCGAGGCCGATGCTGTTGAGGCTTACAAAGCTTCTGATGAGTTTTAGGGTTTCGGCCTTGAGTACCTGGAGAGGGGGATCAGGACGGCCTGTCGATGGGTCGTCCTCCGATTTGGCGACGTCGTCTCCTCAGTCCGTCCCTCTATTGAAGAAGTCAGTCTGGACGACACAATAATTGTTGAGGCCCTGAATTATGTTGAATCTCAAGTGCAGGCTGAGGGGATCGGTACATCTGAGGATCAGCCGGTCGTGATTGTGGAAGAGACTTCTCTGGTAGATGTCGAAGCTCTGCCCGCCGATGTTATCCCTTAGGGTGGCTGTCTGTAGCCCATACCCTCATAATGTATTTACTATTTTTGTGCTCTGTATTGTAAAACACTTGAATATTCTTCTTTTATCAATACCATCGTCTCTTCTTCTACCGTCTTCCATAATTACTGTCTTCCATATTTAATTCTTTTATGGTTTGCTGTCTTCGTTAATGCTACTAACCCCTACCCTCGTCTTTCTTGAGAATAGTGGCGGGGTCGTCCTCTCCACTGGTCCTCATTATAGCCGATGGTTTACCAAATTAATGGTTTTTTAATGAAGTCTACCCTCGTCTTTCTTGAGAACAGTGGTGGGGTCGTCCCCTCCACTGGTCCTCATTATAGCCGAGGGATCAACTTACCAAATTATTGGTTTTTAATAAAGTCTACCCTCGTCTTTCTTGATAACAGTGGTCGGGTCGTCCCCTCCACTGGTCCTCATTATAGCCGAGGGTTCGACTTACCAAATTAATGGTTTTAATAAAGTTTTCCCTCGTCTTTCTTGAGGACAGTGGTGGGGTCGTCCCCTCCACTGGTCCTCATTATAGCCGAGGGTTCGACTTACCAAATTAATGGTTTTAATAAAGTTTTCCCTCGTCTTTCTTGAGGACAGTGGTGGGGTCGTCCCCTCCACTGACCCTCATTATAGCCGAGGGATCAACTTACCAAATTATTGGTTTTTAGTAAAGTCTACCCTCGTCTTTTTTGAGAACAGTGGTGGGGTCGTCCCCTCCACCGGTCCTCATTATAGCCGAGGGTTTACCAAACATGTTTTTAACAAAGTCTACCCTCGTCTTTCTTGAGGACAGTGGTGGGGTCGTCCCCTCCGTTGGCCCTCATTATAGCCGAGGGTTCAACTTACCAAATTAATGGTTTTTAACAATGTCTACCCTCGTCTTTCTTGAGGACAGTGGTGGGGTCGTCCCCTCCACTGGTCCTCATTATAGCCGAGGGATTACCAAACATGTTTTTAACAAAGTCTACCCTCGTCTTTCTTGAGGACAGTGGTGGGGTCGTCCCCTCCGCTGGCCCTCATTATAGCCGAGGGTTCATCTTACCAAATTAATGGTTTTTAACAATGCCTACCCTCGTCTTTCTTGAGGACAGTGGTGGGGTCGTCCCCTCCACTGGTCCTCATTATAGCCGAGGGATTACCAAACATGTTTTTAACAAAGTCTACCCTCGTCTTTCTTGAGGACAGTGGTGGGGTCGTCCCCTCCGCTGGCCCTCATTATAGCCGAGGGTTCAACTTACCAAATTAATGGTTTTGTAGATGTTTCTATGCATACTGGAACTGATAAATAGGGTGAGGGGAAACACATTTCTCATTAATTTTCAAGTGTCCTGTTGGAGCAACTCTTATTACAACTATGGTCTATCAAGATCTTACAACACTACTGGTAGTATTTCTTCAAGTGACCTGCATTCCAAGGGTTGGAAAAAGGTTCCCCCTCTAGGTTTTCTAGTCTATAGGTCCCAGGGACAACTTCATCGATGACCCTATAGGGGCCGTGCCAATTAGGATGGAGTTTGTTGGGCTTTTGTCAAGTCTTCTTGAGAACCAAGTCTCCTACTTCTATAGGTCTCTGTTTCACCCTCTGATTATAAAACCTTGCGGTCCTCTGCTGGTAGGAAGCCTGCCTTATCTCAGCGTCCTCCCTCCTTTCCTTAATCAGGTCCAAGTCAAGTCTCCTTTCTTCCGTGTTTCCCTTGGGGTCGTACATTTGGACCCTATGAGTAGGAAACTCGACTTCGGTGGGGATGACGGCTTCTGATCCATAAGCTAGCATGAATGGGGTCTCCCCGGTAGAAGTCCTCACTGTCATCCTGTATGCCCACAGTATGGCATATAACTCCTCGACCCATCTTCCTTTTGCCTCCTCAAGACTCTTCTTGATTCCATCTAGGATTGTCCTGTTTGTTACTTCGGTTTGCCCATTGGCCTGAGGTCGGCCTGGGGTGGAGAAAAATTGTTTGATATTTACCCTCTCACAGTACTTCTGCAGAGAGGTATTCTTGAACTGCGTCCCGTTATCTGAAATGAGGGTGTTGGGCAGACCATACCTGCATATCACATTTTTCCAGATGAACTGGAAGGTCTTCTGCTCTGTAATTGTGACCATCGCTTTGGCCTCTAACCACTTTGAAAAGTAGTCAATCGCTACAATGAGGAACCGATAGTTATTGACTGCTCTTGGTAAGGGCCATACCAGGTCAATCCCCCACACTGCGAACGGCCACGGAGATGTAATGGAGGTAAGAGGCTGATGGGGTTGATGAGGGATGGTAGAAAATCTTTGGCATTTATCACACTTTTTTACATATGCTGTGGCGTCTTTCCCCAAGGTCGGCCACCAGTAGCCTTGGGTGATCACCCTCTTCGCTAAGGATCTGCCCCTGATATGGCTTGAGCACGATCCTTCGTGCACATCTTGCAAAATGGAAGGGACTTCTGAGGGATGCACACACCTAAGTAAGGGGAGCAGAAACCCCTTTTTGTACAAGGTGTCTCCGATGACAGTGAATTTTGCAGCCCTGTACCTCAGCTTTTTCCTTTCCTGCCTCGCTTCTGGCATCTCACCCTCTTTAATGTATCTGATCAGGGGGTCCATCCACGAATCTTCTTGAGAGACATTTAGGCAATTGCCAAGTGTTCCCTCGGGGTCCTCAATAGTTGGCTGAAGCAAAATTTCCACTGGGACCGTCCTCCTGATGTCTGTCCTAGTCACCGAGGCCAATCTCGCAAGGGCATCAGCACGGCCGTTGTCTAGCCTAGGTATCCTCTTTAATTTTACTTCTCTGAAGCCTTTCAGTAGTGACCTCACCTTCTCGAGGTATCTAGCCATTCTCTCATCCTTAGCCTCGAAGGCCCCTAGTATCTGATTCACCACTAGCCTTGAATCACTATGGACCAGAATCTGGCCGACACTAAGAGAGTTGGCCAAGGAGAGGCCTGCTACTAAGGCCTCATATTCAGCCTCGTTGTTGGAGCCTTTGAAGTTGAACCTCAGGGCGTATTCGACGTCTGTGCCATCGGGTGCTAACAGTATCAGTCCAGCCCCACTTCCACTGTCACAGGAGGACCCGTCAATGAAGAGGCTCCACAGAGTCTTTCCCTCTAAAAAATTTCCCTTAGAGAGGGACCCCTGTCTAAAGATGTATTTTCCCTCTTCATTTTCAGTCGCTTTCTTTCTAGCAGTGCTTGTCTCGGCCCTATCTGTGGGTGTGTCGGCGGGTCTGTCTTTTGTATCTGTCATCCCAAGGGTCTCACCTTCGACCTCATCATCTTCCCAAGTGAACTTAGCCACGAAGTCTGCCAATGTCTGCCCCTTAATGGCAGTCCTAGGTTGATACACAATGTGAAACTCCCCCAGCTCTATAGCCCAGGCCATCAACCTACCTGATTTTTCTGGCTTGTGTAGGACCTGCCTAAGAGGAGAGTCGGTGAGGATGACCATTGTATGGGACTGGAAGTACGGCTTCATCTTCCTCGAAGCATGGATCAAGGCGTAGGCCAACTTCTCCATCCTCAGGTATCTTTGCTCTGCCCCTGGAGTGCCTTGCTGTTAAAATACACATGCTTCTGTATTCAGTCTTCGTCTCTCACAATGGTTGCGCTGATGGCCGACTCTGAGACGGCGAGGTACACGTAAAGTCGTTCACCCTGCACGGGTCGTGACAGCAGCAAGGGAGACCCTAAGTATGATTTTAGCTCCTTGAAAGCCTCATCACACTCTTCACTCCATTCAAAGGCCTTTCTGAGGATCTTGAAGAATGGTAAACACCTGTCTGTGGCTCTTGACACAAATCTGTTCAGGGCATCCACTCTCCCTGTAAGCCTCTGAACGTCTTTAATGGACTTGGGGGTCTTCATCTCAACAAGGGCCTTTATCTTTTCAGGATTGGCCTCGATGCCTCTTTGGTTGACAATGAACCCCAGGAACTTCCCTGCCCCGACCCCGAAGACACATTTGGCCGGGTTAAGCTTCATCTGGTATTTGTCCATCGTATTAAAGGTCCTCTTCAGGTCTGCCACATGATCCTCTGCCTTCAAACTCTTGGTCAGCATGTCATCCACGTATACCTCCATGGACTTCCCAATTTAGTCTTCGAACATTTTGTTTACGAGGCGCTGGTACGTTGCCCCTGCATTTTTTAGACCAAAGGGCATGACCCTATAGCAGTATGTCCCCTTCTCAGTGATGAAGGCAGTCCTCTCCGAGTCTTCAGGGTTCATGAAGATCTGGTTGTACCTGAGTAGGCATCCATAAAACTCATGAGCTCATGGCCTGCAGTAGCGTCTACCATCTGGTCAATACGGGGGAGAGGGAAGCTGTCTTTGGGGCAGTGCTTGTTGAGATCTGTGAAGTCCACACACATTCGCCACTTCCCATTGGCCTTCGGGACAATGACTGCATTGGACAACCATTCAGGGTAGATGACCTCTCTGATAAATTCAGCGTCTTCTAATTTTTTGACCTCATCCCTGATGACATCGTACTTCTCTCTAGAGTAAATCCTCCTCTTATGCTTTACCGGCTTCACTCCCTCTACCACATTGAGCTTGTGGCACATGATTTCAGGGTCGATCCCTGGCATATCTACATGACTCCACGTGAAGACGCTTCGTCTTCTCCTTAACAGTTTGATGAGGTCTTCCTTGATATTGGGCTTCAGAGACTTGACAACTTGGACGGTTTTTCCCGGGTCATCCTCATCGAGGATGATGGGTTCTACCTCCTCGGAGGCCTCTCCTTTTTTGAGCTTCGTCTCGTCCCTGGGGTCTAGGGTATCAATGTTGTAAGTGGCTGTAGCCCTCTTGTGTGCCTCCCTTTCTTCAGCGGAGTTGTAGTAACATTCTCTCGCTACCGTCTGGTCTCCCTGAACTTCCCCCACCCCATAAGGGGTTGGAAATTTGATCATCTGATGGACCGTAGAGGGCAAGGCTTCAAACCCCTTGAGGGCCACACGCCCCAGTATGATGTTGTAGGCCGAAAACACCTGCTCATCCATCACAAAGAAACTGACCTTCTTGGTGAGCCATCTCGGCCACTCATCCCCCATCCTCACATCGGCCTCATATACCCCCAGGGGGTGAACCTTTTCCCCACTGAACCCAATCAATGGATGATGCTAGGGGACGAGTCTAGCATGGCTGAGACCCAAGGCTTTGAAGCATGGCCAAAACATCACATCTGCAGAACTACCCCCATCTACCAAGATCCTCGGCACTTCGCATCCGTGCACCCTGGTAGTGATGACGAGAGGGTCATCGTGTGGGTCCAAGAGGTCTTTGAAGTCCATTCTTAAAAATCCCACTATCAGTGTGTCCATATCAACCTTCTTCCTTTTTTCTGACTTGACCTCCAGGGAAGTCGTGTGTACCGTCTTCGTCACTGCCTTGGCCTCAGCCACATGGGCCTTCCTGTCGGCGACCTCAGACCCTCCTCCTGCAAGACCCCCGGAGATCATTCCCACTCCGAGCGAGATCATATTAAGCCTCTTAACAGGTCCGTGGTCATCTCTCGGCGGGAGGTCAGGGTCATCCTCATCATCAGAAGGGTCGTCCCCTCTTTTTTGAGGACCTTTTCTGCATGCATCGCCTCGCTTCTTTCAGGGGTCTTCCCCTCGGCCCCTCTTGAAGACACCTTTGTCGACGTACTTTCTGAGATTCCCTTCTTTCAGCATCTTCTCAATCTCGTCTTTCAGAGCAAAGCATTTGTTCGTTACGTGGCCGTGGTCTTGGTGAAACTCACACCTGAGGGGTCGTCCGTTTGGAGGTAATCCTCAGTCAGGCCGAGGATATAAACGGGTATGTCAATCCACAATCATGTTGATATTGGCTAGCGGGCAATCATCCTTTTGAGAAGCCTTATTCAAGTCACGTAGTCAATATACATGTGAACCTTCCCTCCTGACTTCGGCACGGGTACGATATTGGCTAGCGATGTGGGATATTCTATCACATGAATGAAACCCACGTTTAACTGTTTGACCACTTCTTCTTTAACTTTGAGTGACCATTCGGTACGGAGCTTTGGTAGTTTCTGTTTAACTAGTTTTCATTCTAGGAGAGTGGGAATCTCATGATGAACTATCTCAAGATCGATACCGGGCATGTCATCGTAGGACCATGCGAAGACAGCCACAATTTCCTTTAGTAATTCCTCGAGTTGTGCGTGCTCATGATCGTCAAGGGTATCCACTATCCTAATCTCGCATAGTTGGCTACTAAAACTGTGGTAACAATTATTATGCAACACAAATAGATAAGAAAAAAGCAATCACCAAGTAAGAGAAAGTAATATAAAATGACAATCACACAACAAAGGATGTACGTGGTTCAGCAAAGATGTGCCTACGTCCACGGTGGTGCAATCGGTGTTATTTCTATACACTTCGGGGAGTCATTACAGAGAATACAACTTTTGCTTTTGCCCCGGACCTAGGGTTCAATATATACACGTTCGTTTAGGTAAGTGGGGGTGTTGGATTCCCCCACGTCTTCCATCTCTCCCTATAACCTCCCTTGATGGGAACGTGGGAAGGGACCGGATCACAATTAAAATAAGAGGTGGGGGTTTGGACTTTGGGCCGCCAGAATTGGACTACTCGTCCAGGCCCATGACCTTAGTTTTGGGTACCCACAATTGCCCCTAAGTTTGTTGGGCCATGTTTTGGGCTCAATAAATTTAAATGATTAGTCATAATGGCTTTATGTACATCCTGCAACACTTCAAAGGTTGTGAAGCTGATTTTGGCGGCATCCGCTTCGTATTTGGTGCGCTATGATTAGCAAAATTTAAAGGTTTTCTGAAATAGCCACTTCTCTACCGTCGTTTCAATCTTGCCAGTACTCTTCCATCCCCTGTGAGCTCTAGCACTTCTTGTTGATTTCTTGTTGTTTGGACCCGTGCGTCTTCATCGTTCGAATTGATCTTCTATTTTGTAAGTTTTCTGTACCTTTTCTTTACACTTTCTCTTTGAGTTTGTAGCTTTCTAGGGTTTTCCAATGGCGAAGATTGGGAATAGGTCGGTCTTTGAGTTTAGAAAGTTTTACAACATCCCTGAGTGGGTAGGTATTGAGTGTTGCGCTTCCCCTCCTAGAATCGTTAGAGAGATAGATGATGCCCACTAGATCCATGATTTGTTGCTTTCCCAGGGGGGACTCACTTTTCCTCCCAACGATTTATTCTTGCATTTATTTGGCTATTTTAATATTGTTCCTGCATAATGCTCGCCCAATGTGTGGAAAATAGTTAATGGCGTACATAGAATAAATCATTTGTATGGTACTAGGTTAGGGCTCGCCGAGGTCTGTTTTTGCTATTCCTTTTCTCGAACTAGCTCTGGTATCCTATATCTCAAAGCTAGGAGCCCTGATAGGGTATTGGTAGTAAATCTACCTGATTCCCATAAGGACTACTGGCAAGAAGGTTTCCTTGTTAGAAACTGGCAATTTTTTCCCCAATTGGAAGGGTTGAGGTCCGAGAGGTTCTCTGTTCCCTTTTATGGGGAAGAATACATAGGTAGACTTTGCTCTATTGTTTCAATTTTTATTGATTTGTGATTTTTCTGATTCCTCTTTGTTCTTCTTCTACAGCGAGGTCAAAGAACTTGGAGCCTTCTCTCAGCGAGGTCCGTCTCTCTGAACTATTTAAGGCTTGGAACATCAGGGAACCTTTGGGTGACGACGAGCATCCCAGGTCTGCTGATTTCTGCTCGAGTATAAACATGTTGGCTCTAGTTTCATAGAAAATCCTGTGGACAGTATCCCAGAGTATGATTTCTCCGAAGAGACTGCTGCGGATCCTATCCAGTTGGACGAGGAGGAGAGCAACTATGAAAGTGACATTGTAGGTGTTGTAAGAAATTTGGAGGGAGTGAGCTCCAATAGTAGAAGTTCTTCTGATCGTGGGGAGGTTTCTGAATCTCGAGAGTCGTCGAGCACATCTAGCAGTTCGAGCGAGGAAATGGATCCTCCAAGGAAGAACTTAATCTGGGATGATGATGATGAAGACCACATGCTTCTCGCACAGAGGTCGAAAAAGAAAAAATCTAGCTCTGGGGATGTGGCTACTAGTTCTCGATCCTCTGCTCAGGAGCAGGAGAGAAAGAGGAAGGAAGAAGAGCAGGTAAGGGAGAGAGAGAGAAAAAAGGAAGAAGATAAGAAGAAGATGAAGGAGAAGACGAGGGTAGATGAGAGGAAGAAGAAAGAGAATGAGAGGGAGGAGGAGAAGAGGAGGGTGGAAGCGAGGACGAAGGTTGGGCGGGCCTTAGTCCCAGTATCCGCACTGCCCGAGGGGGCTTATGTTGCAATTTCTCCTCAGTTGTCCCCCGCTCTGCTCGAGAGAGCTGTCCTCCCAACTGATCGTCAAAAGGCGGTAAGGTCCGAGCAATTGGCCCTTCAGGCTAGTCAAAGGCTAGCTTTGGTAAGATTTTTCCCTTATCTCCTATGTTTTTATGAATTTCATCATTTCCCTCTCCTAATGTCTTCTTTTTTCTGCTATTTGTGACTGACTTCACGGTGTTGTATCGTTCACGCGATGAGCTGGTGAATAAAAATAGTGAGCTAGAGAAAGAGAACACTGCTCTGAAGTTAAAGGGTAAAGAGCTCGAGGCTAGCTTTAAAGCCGTTGACGCTGCTCGGATTTCATCCGACCTAGCTCTTGCTACAGCTAACCGGGAGAGGTACGCAGCAGTTAAAGATCTGAAGGAGCTGCAACGAGCCTACGACTTGGTTTGCTCAGGCAAGCTGGTCGTGGTGGAAGAGAACAGGGTGCTTTCTGAGAAGATAAAGAAGAAGGAGTCTGAGGCTATCACTGCCAAGGAAGACTCGTACAATTCTGGTTGGGCTATGGCATATGAGGATGCTGAAGTTTAGATAGGCTATATTAGTCATCTGAACTTCAAGAAGGGATGGAACAAGGCTCTATTGGCTATCGATGTCGATATCGACTCCCCTCTGTGTAACGAGCATGACCCGGGTCCAAAGCCAACCGTGGATGAAGTCCCTACCCCTACTATTGAAGGTGCTGACCCTATTCCTCAGATGACCCCTGCTGATGTTCCCCTTGTTATGGCGACAGAGATTACCCCTGCCGAGGGCGGTGCCCTTGCTGATGCCGACAAAGGGAAACAGCCATCGACCTCTGGGCAACCTGAGGTTGCTAACTAGCTATCTTCTAGGAATCCTTTGTATTTTTGCTTTTTCTGTCTATAAGCATTCTTTTTGCTGTTTGATCTAATTTCCACCTTTATTAATGAAAAGGCTTCTTTTTCCCAGTGCACTGATTCTGTCTATCTTTTCAATGCTTCCTTATGTCTTGTAGTTGGTTGATGTAGAAGAATATATTCCTGCCACATCTCAATTGGGCATGACCCTTGGTCCTAATGCGATTCCTAAGGTTTGCCAGGCCTTCATTAAGCTTTGCAAATCCCTTAGGTCTAGGAATCAGAAGTATAAGGATCAGTCTGAACTTGTGGCCAAGTTGAAGGACAGGCTCCAAGAAATGGAAGAGGTTGGTGCTTCAGTGCAAGAAGAAGTGAATGTATTGAGAGCAAAGCTTCTCGATGCTTCCGAGATAAACCAGGTTGGTGAGATGCTTCAGCAAGAAAATAAAGCTTTAAGGCCGGAGGTCTCTCGACTTAGGGAACACGTGCCAAGCACCGCCCCTTTAGTGTTGCGAGGCTCTTCATCAACGTGAGCTAGGGCTGGTTCGAGCGGTATTTATCCTGTGCTGCGAGGTTCTTCATCGACGCGAGATGGCAGGAGCACCAGGAGCCGAGATAGGGAAATGGAAGAGCTTCAAGAGAGGGAGATGGAAGAGCTTCATGGTGATGTCAATCGAGCATATGTGATCGCTGCTGGGCTCCAGAGGGATGTCACTCGGTTACGGAACTTGTTCAAGAAAGGTCCTCGGCAAGTGTGGGCTGACGGCTACAACCAGGGTTGGTCAGTTGCTCCAACAAAACTGTCAGAGTTTGAAGAGCTTTCTTTTATCAGGGGGTGGCTGAGTGCCTTGAAGGAGCTGCACGTCCCGAGGAACTCGATGCTCTGGTATCTCCATGAGATTTCTCCCTCTACCCTGATGCCTAACCCCTTCCAGAGGGATGATCGATGGATCCCCATCGATGCCATCCCTCGTCAATTATTGGAGTCGGATGCGAATGAGGTTTAGGAAGAACTAGCTCCTGCTCCCGATGACGGACGAAGAGCTCGAGTGGCTGACTATATCGCTCAGAGGCCTCACCCCCATTAAGATTTTTCCAGTTATTAATTTTTGTATTTTTGATAGTGTAAATGCTTTGGGCGAGTTCGCCGACTAAACATGTATCACCATTGTTGTAAGTATGATGAATTAATGAAAAGTTTGTATTTTGGGCAAATTTGCCGACTAAACAAGTGTATCATATTCTTCATATTCTTGCTGCTTTATGATCTTCTAAATTTGTGTTGTCATGCAAGTGTCCTCCCAATCCAGTATAATATCGAGATACCATTGTGCATTACTTTACCCTTTAGGTCATGTCGTCACACTCCCTTAAGCCTAAGTGTGGCAATTGGTGAGGACACACCCGGTGTTGGATGCTCTATCTGATCAGGATTTTATTCAACCAAAGAAGGTTTGATGACCAGTATAAAATTTGGCCATATTGCCTAAGGATCCCCTGTAGGGCTTCATATATTGCCAGGGGCAATGCTAAGAGGTCCTTCATGTTTCATAACGATGACCTGAGGAGGGGCACTTCCCTGCAAAGGCGTGGTGATCAATGTGCCTATCATTTGGAAAAGATGTGCGATAAAGCCCATATAGCCGTTACTTATTAGAATGCAATTATTTAAATAACTTTCATTAATGACAATGGAAATGAACTTCTAGTTACATAACAAAAGAATAAGAAATAGAAAAGATCTAAAAATAGAATCTCTTAAGATTGTCTACGTTCCATGCTCGTGGTATCTCTCTACCTTCCATCGTTTCCAAGTGATAGGCGCCCTGCAGATCGTCTCTGGTTACCTTAAAGGGTCCTTCCCAGTTTGGGCCTAGCTTGTCGTCTAATGGTTTTACTGCACTGCCCAGGACTTTCCTTAGAACGTAGTCCCCAACTTGGAATGTCCTTGGGTTAACCCTTTTGTTGTAAAGCCTTGCGAGCTGTTGCTGATCGCTCGCTAGTTTTACTAGGTCTAGCTCTCGGCGCTCGTCGGCTAGGTCGAGTTCAACGAGTAATGCTACATCATTATGGCCCTGGTCGACGAGGTTAGACCTCATTGTTGGCAAACCTACTTCTAGTGGGATGACTGCTTCCATGCCATATGTCAGTGAAAATGGGGTTTCTCCTATTTCTCGCCAAGGAGTGGTTCGGTACGCCCATAGGATATGGGGTAGTTCATTTATCTATGCGCCTTTGGCTCGCTCCAATCGCTTCTTTAATCCATCGATCACAGTTTTATTGGAAGCCTCATCTTGGCCATTTCTCTGAGGGTAGGCCACCGAACTGAAGTGGTGTCTGATACCGTGTTTGTTACAGAAGTTCTGAAAGGAGACGCTTTCGAACTGTGTTCCATTATCGGTGATGATGGTTCTGGGGATGACAAAGCGAGTGATTATATTCTTCCATATAAACCTTATCATATCAGCATCTCGGATGTTCGCCAGGGGTTCTGCCTTGATCCATTTGGTGAAGTAGTCAGTTGCGACCAACAGATATTTGCGATTGCCAGTGGCGGTAGGCAGTGGTCCCACAATGTCCATTCCCCATTGGGCGAATGGCCATGGGCTGGATAGTGATTTTAGGTCGCTAGCAGGCTGGTGGACCATAGGAGCGTGAAGTTGGCATTTAAGGCACTTGTGGACATACATCACAGAGTCCCTTTGCATGTATGGACACCAATAACCCTCCTTCATTGCTCGAAAAGCTAGAGACCTTCCTCCGATATGGATTTCACAGACTCCTTCGTGAAGCTCATGTAGCACTTGCTCGACATTCCCTGGGTGAACGCATTGGAGGTAGGGACCGGAGAAGGAACTCTTATACAGGTTTCCCTCTGGGGATAAGTGAAAGCGAGCAGCTTTGACTCTTATCCAGTGGGCAGTCTTCTTGTCATTTGGGAGTGTGCCATCCTTCAAATAGTCCCTTAAGGGGTCCATCCAGCTAGGAGCTGATCCCACCTGGAGTACCTGTTCCCCGCTTGGTAGCCTGCTCTCGTGCATGCTCGGGTGAGTGAGGAAATCGATGGGGATGGTTCTTTTTAGGTCGGAATTGACTGCCAAAATCAGGGCTGCTAGGGCATCAGCATGGCTGTTTTGCCCTCTGGGAACATGCTGGACATTTATCTCTCCAAAGCTCACCACTAATTTTTTAACTAAGGTGAGGTAAGATGCCATTTGCATTGTAATCTCCACTTATCTGATTGGAGACTAATTAGGAATCGCCGAACACCTGTAAATGCTTTTCTCCCAAAGTGTGTGCCTTCTGGATGCCGGCTATTATGGCTTCGTATTCTGCTTCGTTGTTGGAGGCTGGAAAACCAAGCCTGATTCCTTGTTTAAGGATTGTATTTCCTGGGGTAACGAGGATAATGCCTACTCCTACCCCCTTTGAATTGGAGGCTCCATCAATAAACAGTTTCCAGGTGCCCACTATCGCTTGGTCCTCCTTTGGCCTTGGTAGTTGAGGTTGGTTGGAAGGTACCTCGCCCGTGAATTAAGATATGAAATCAGCAAGGATCTGTCCCTTGATGGCGGTCCTTGGTTAAAATTGGATGTCAAATCGCCCGAGCTCGACTGACCATTTAGACAGCCTTCCTGATAAATCCGCTTTCCTCAGGACTTCCTTAAGGGGGTGCGATGTAAGGACGATAATTGTGTGGGCTTCGAAATAGTGCTTCAACTTCCTCAAGGCCACTACTACTGCGTAGGTGAGCTTCTCCATCGCTAGGTACCTTTGCTCGACGTCGAGTAAGGTCTTGCTCGCGTAATAAACAGGGTGTTGGATTCTTGCAACCTCGCATATTAACGCAAAGCTGACAGTGTGGTTGGAAACGGAGAGGTACAGGTATAAAGAATTTGTTTGCCGGTGGTGGAGAGCTTAAGTATGCTTTGAGCTCGACCAGTGCTTGCGAGCAATCTGGGCTCCATTCTACCGTTTTATTCCCTTTTAGAAGCTGGAAGAAAGGCTTGCATTTCTCGGAGGATTTAGAGATGAAGCGATTTAGGGCAGCGAGCATACCAGTGAGCTTCTGTACATCCCGAATTGTTTGAGGTGGTTGTACCCTATTAACTGCATCGATTTGGTCTGGGTTAGCCTCTATGCCTCTCTTACTGACCAAGTACCCAAGAAATTTTCCTGACTGGACACCGAAAGAACACTTGCTTGCATTAAGTTTCATTCGGTACTTCCTGAGGATTTCAAAGGTGTTTGACAGGTCTGAGAGGTGATTTTCTTTCCTCTTACTTTTAACGAGCATGTCATCGATGTAGACCTCCATGGTGCTTCCCATCTGGTCCTTGAACATCTTGGTGACCATTCGCTGATAGGTTGCCCCTGCATTTTTTATCCCAAAGGGCATTACCTTGTAGCAGTATAATCCAACTATCGTGATGAACGCTGTTTTGTCCTGGTCAGGGACATACAAGGGGATCTGATGATACCCTGAGTATGCGTCCAGAAAAGTCATTCATTCGTGAGCTGCAGTGGCGTCCACTAGTTGGTCTATTTTTGGGAGGGGGAAACTATCTTTAGGGAACGCTTTGTTGAGGTCAGTGAAGTTGATGCAGACTCTCCACTTCCCATTGCTTTTTGGAACTACTACTGGGTTGGATAACCACATTGGGAATTGTACTTCCCATATGGATCCTGCTTCCAGCAGTTTTTCGACCTCCTTCTCTACCGCTTTAGCCTTATCGGGTGCAGTTTGTCGTGCCTTCTACGTGATGGGTTTGAAGGTAGGATCGACGTGTAGCTGATGGCAGACCAAATTAGGATCGATTCCAGGTAGCTCGTATGGCTCCCATGCGAAAACATCTATGTTGCGTCTCAAGAGAGTTATCAAATCCTTTTATTCCTGGTCGGTGAGGGATGCTCCAATCAAGAAGACTCTACTACTGTCGCCATCTCCAGCCGCAACTTCTACCAGGTCCTCGACGACTCACTCTGAGGGGAGGAGCCTGGTTTCCTCCACTCCAGGTCTTCCGTACTTTATTTTCTATTTAGAAGGTGTCAGGCCTAATCTGCTTTCTCGCTGGGCTGATCGGCCTTCTTTTCTGGCCTTGGTCGGATGACTGCTATGAAGCACCTTCTTGCCATTGCTTGGTCGCCATGGATCTCCATTACTCCTCGCTCGGATACATATTTGAGTTTCTGATGGTAGGTCGAGGGGATTGCCTTCATCGCATGAAGCCATCCCCTGACGAGGATGGCCTGGTATGGTGAGTCGATGTCAACTACCAAAAACTCGATCATCTTGGAGACGTTTCCAGCGCGCACCGGTAATATAATCTTTCCCAAGGGCATAGTTATTTTTTCAGCGAAGCCAACTAAAGGGACAGTATCTTCCTTTAGGTCAGCGAAGCTTAACTTCAATTTTTTGAATAGGTCGAGATACATTACCTCGAACGAGCTTTCTTGTTCGATGAGCAACTTGTCGACATCAAAGTTAGCTATCCTGAGGGTAATGATCAGAGCGTCGTGATGTGGGGTTCTTACTCCCACCAGATCTTCATCTGTGAAAATAATATATTTGTTATAGTCGACGTCATCCGCTCGTCGATGCTTTCCTGACAGTGACTTTGCTGGATCAATCTGAAAAGCCTGCATTACCGCTGTAAGTTTCTTTATCTCCATTCGAGCTGAATTTACTTGGATCTGTTTGGCATCAAATGCCCCATGAATTATCACGAACTCATGTCCAACATCATCATCGAGCACGTTGTTAGGTCTCGCTTCTCTATTGGCAGCCACTTTCTCTGCCCTTTTCTCCACAAACTCGTTCAAATGCCCAGACTGGGCTAGTTCCTCGAGGTGAGACTTAAGAGCTTTGCAATGCTCAGTTTTATGTCCTCCCTCTTTGTGAAAAGCGCATCTTAGCGCATTTTTCCTCTTCGAAGGATCTCCTCCTATCTTCCTGGGCCACTTGATGAATGGCTCATCTATGATATTCGTGAGAATTTTGTAAATTGGTTCTTTGAAGACGGTGTTGACCGCCTGGAATGATTTCGACGCATCATTGTTCCCTCCGTTCTTGGAGCCATTTTTGCCCCCGTTCTTTCCTCCTTTCTTCTGGTTCTCAGATTTTTCACTGCCCTTGGCAATGAGTTTAGCTCGACCGTTTTCTCCTGTACTAAGGCGAGTGACATCTTCCACCTTAGCGTATTTCTCGATGCAAGACATCAGGTCGTCAATAGTCATAGCCTCCTTCTTAGTCAGGGACTGGTATAGAAGGGAAGAACTGGGTAGCCTAATTTTAAAAGAGGCCACTTCCACTCCCTCCGAGTAATCCTCGATCTCATTGAATAATTCCCAGTATCTTTTCGCGTAGTCTCGGAGTGTTTCTTGAGGCGTTTTCTTCATTATTAGTAAAGCATACATCCCTTTGGGATGGGAGCTACTAGTAATGAAGCGGGCCGTAAAAAGTTCGTCCAGGGATTTGAAACTTCTGATGGATCGGTGGGGGAGCCTTTCAAACCATTTTTGTGAAACGTCATGCAAGCTCGAGGGAACAATTCAGCACATTAGCGCATCCCGGTGGTTCCAGCGGGTCATAGCCTATTGGTACTGCCTGACATGATCAATGGGATCAGTCTTACTGTCGTAGATCTTGAACCTTGGAATGGCAAATTTCTTGGGGGATTCTTCTTCTATTTCCCTCATGAAAGGTGACTTCATCTGAGTTTTGAGAGCTCGTCTAGCGAGTTCTCGGGTCGATCTGGTACCATGGTGGGCAGGATGTTGGTCTATCTCCATGCGGACCAGATTTCGTATGTTTTCGTCGCTGCGAGTAGGGCTCTAGTAACGGCGAGCTCTTCACAGCTGCTCGCAGAGGTCGTCGTCTGATTCGCCTTCTTCAACCTTTTGAGATCCCTGCCTAGGGATCCTTCCTCGGCTGTGAGACTTGCTCGCCTGAGGGCTAGGAGTGCGGTATGGACGTCTCCTATTTTCAGGATGAAGCTCCCTCTCCAGTCTTTCCAGTCTTCTTTTCAAGCGAGCATTCTCAGCCTTGTATCTGCGAGAAGACTCCCTCTGCTCATGGAGCCTTGCCTCGTATGCATCAATCAGTCTGGATATTTGTGTGGACCTCACTAGGCCTTGGCTTTCTTCTATAGCTGGCCTTTCCAAGCGAGCCCTCTGATCTGAACGTCGAACTTCAAACCTAATCCTGCGAGGAGCAGGTGGTTTTTGAATATCCCCTGCCTGGGGGGAATTGCTGCTGTGACCAGACATTTTAAACTCCTTTCTTGGTGTGGGCTCTTCTTAGGGAAAGATGAACGCTTCCCACAGACGGCGCCAATTGTGGTAACAATTATTATGCAACACAAATAGATAAGAAAAAAGCAATCACCAAGTAAGAGCAAGGAATATAGAATGACAATCACACAACAAAGGATGTACGTGGTTCAGCAAAGATGTGCCTACGTCCACGGTGGTGCAGTCGGTGTTATTTCTATACACTCCGTGGAGTCATTACAGAGAATACAACTTGTGCTTTTGCCCCGGACCTAGGGTTCAATATATACTCGTTCGTTTGGGTGAGTGGGGGTGTTGGATTCTCCCACGTCTTCCATCTCTCCATATAACCTCCCTTGATGGGAACGTGGGAAGAGACCGGATCACAATCAAAATAAGAGGTGGGGGCCTGGACTTTGGGCCGCCAGAATTGGGCTACTCGTCCAGGCCCATGACCTTATTTTTGGGTACCCACAATCACCGAGTTAATAATAACAATTTCATCCTCATTAACTTGAACACGATTATGTTGTTTGTTATTAACCTTATTTAAATCAGTTAAGAATTTCTCATTTTCAAAATCATCATCATCAAGAGTTTGATTAGAACCAGGACAATTAATGTAAGGCACAACAAGATATTCAAAATCTGTATTTATTTCGTTGATAGGAAAATCAGCATTGAGAACCTCATCAAAGTAGGTGTTGATTACATCGGAGTTGAGAGAAAAAACTAAGTAAGGGGAAATTGGATAAACATCGGGGTTAAGTTGAATATCAGCAGGTGGCACGGGTGCAGCATGCCAGTTAAGGAGAGGTGCATCAACAACTTGGATCAGGCAGGATGGATCCGACGATGTGGCCCCTGAGTGGATCATGCAGAGTGTCAGCCCTAGTGTCTGCAAGTTAAAATATTACTCGGGGTCACCTTCATCGGAATCTCTAGTATCGGCTATGGTCTTCTTAGTGAGTGGTTGAACTTGACGTTGGGAACTTTTGTTCCACGAGTAGCTGTCTCGAAAAAAGGTCTCCATTTCTGGTTTCATTTTCTTATCCACGTGACTGTACCACGGTTTAAGATAGCCACAAAAGGGGAAATCCTCACATTCTTTGATGAATCTTACATTTAAGGAAACCCTCTAGACAATTTTGGCACTTTCTAGCCTTCTCTTCAGTCGAGGTCGATGGGTCATTCCGAGTTCTTCTTATGACGGTTGATAGCCCAAGCCACAGGGAGGAAAGGCCTTCTTAAACACAATGGGTTAATGTATCTCATCCCAACCCCATCCCTGGCATGAAGTGCATGTTCTTGATCATCTGGATTACATTGATGTTGACATGGGGGTTATATTCTGGGCAAACCCTATCTTTAAAATTGTCCTCTGCTGGGACTAGAAATGGTTCAAGTCATAAATCAGATAGGATCATATCATTTAACCCATATTGTATCTCTATTACTGGATTACTAGTGCTTGTAATCTCTATATTTTCGTCGTCGCCCAAGATGGTGACGACCTTCCCGTTGGTGAAGAATTTTAATTTCTGATGTAAGGAAGAAGATACTCCCTTAATGCTATGGAGCCATGGTCGTCCGAGCAGCAGATGGAATTAGACTGGGATATCAATGACTTGGAGTTCAACAATCGAATTTATAGGGCCAACCCCTATTGAAATGTTTATAGATCCCATTACTTCTGGGCAAGTATTATCGTAGGCATGTATTGCAGCGGAGGTTGGAGCAAGGTCACTCACTTTCAGTCCCAAATAGCTGAGGGTCCTTAACGAGCAGTCATTCAGAGCTGATATATGATCGACAAGTGAAAGTGGGACAATTTTTCCCATGACTTTGATAGAGATATTGAGGGCATAATTGTGGTCTCGACTAATCTTGGGGATTTCTTCTTCAAAGAAGGAGAGAATTCTAGTAGATGTCAGGGATCCGACTAGATTCACTACTTTTTCTGGCATGGTTAAGGGAGGAACTGTGGGTCCTGTGAGTATCTTGATCAGGGCATTTCGATGTAGCTGGGAAGACACAAAAAGTACCCACATAGTGATGTTAGCTTGGGTTTTCTTTAACTGATAGAGTATATTGCTCTCCTCGAGGGTCATGTCTGGCATAAGAAGATTCTCAACGCCCTTTCCTTTGTCGCTTACTGATGGTAGTAGTCTTGGGTTTTGGTAATGCCTCCCTAACATGGTCATACGATTCACGAAAGAGGGGAAAAATAGAAACCCTATTTCCTCATCGATCTCAGGTTACTCATCCACTTTGTTGATATTTACTAGTATCTCCTCAAATGATATCATCTTATATATGCTGACTATCGGACTAACCTTTTTTGGAATCATCAAAGTCATCCTCCCATCCGGTGTCAACGATTCATCTTTCCATGAAAAGTCAATACACTCCATAACTTTAACGGCCTCTTCATATAAGTCCTCCCATCTAACAGGGAGATATAAAAGCTAAGGAAGTAGCCTCCATTGTAGTTTCAAAGCATCGAGTAACTCAGATATACTGTAAAAATTACCAGTTTATCGGAATAAATTCACCATAATCTAGACCATATCATCTAAACTTACTTCATCGGTCGGTACCACCCAATTGTCTAACTCTCGAACCCATTTTCGAGCTTCTAAGAATAACATACTGAATCTCTGATAGTCGATGGTTATCTGGGGGAAATTTCAGCCCAAACTATAGGAGTTGGTTCAATACTTCTGACAATTCCATATCTTTACCTCCAAGTAGGGCCCAGACAGCGATGCCTGCTCTGGTAAGAAGTGATAGAGCCTGATCGGCGAAGCTGGTAGGGTGTAGGAGAAAGTATGGGCATATTTAGAGAGGTTTAGGAGAATATATGGGTATGATTGGTGATTTTTTTGGTATGATCTAGGTGAATGAATCAAATTCTGGGTTTTCTTCGAGGAAAATGGCATTTGTATGATTCGGGAGGGGATTATGGGTAGTGTTTGGTTTAGGATGATCAATCAGGCCTTGGATCACATTTCAAAGGTGAAAACACTAGTCAGTGGTATGGTTAACAACTTGATGAATGTCACAATGGGCATCCGGTTTGAAATTTTTAAAAAGTGGGTTTGGTAATGGATGAGGGTCCAATGGTTTGATAAGGTTTCGTCTCAAGAGGGATTGGTAAACTTTGGAGAGGGGAGCATGAAGCTAGGTGTATTCCTTTCCGAATGGGTGAGGGTGGATTTCTGGTGACCATGAAGTGGAAGGCTGGGATATGTTATTGATGGTTGAAACTGCGGTACTGACTGGCTTTTCAAACTTTCTGGGAGCGAATTGTCGAGATACTTTCTTTGGTTCAGCTTCTGTCTTGGCAAGGCCTTCTTCGATCTCCACTCTTTCTTTTCATAAGGCTAAAAAAAGAGGGTAGTACTATCCTTCCATCGTTGCTTGGACATGGGGTAATAAGTCCTTCTTCATAATGATGACTTGCTCCTCTTCGGAAGGTCGATTGGTCATGGTGGCTGCTTTCTCTCTCCACCTTGCTATGAATTTACTGACTGACTCCCTAGGATTCTTCTTGAGAAACTATAAATCATGATGGGTAACCTTTAATTCCTCGTTGTACTTCTACTGTGACATCAACTCACGAGCAATATCTTCCTAACTGTAGATTCTAGACTTTTCGAGATAGAAGAACCAACGGAGAGCGCTATCCTTCAAGGTCTGATGGAACATTGGGGCCATTATTTCTTTGGAGGCCCCTAGGAGAGTCATGGCTCGGTGATAACTATGGAGATGAACAATTGGAGGACCATAACCCCTGAACTTCTCGATGTTGGGCATCTTGAACTTTTTTGATAACCTGGCTTTAGGATATGGAGATATGTGGGTGTAGTACATGTAATTCCCAAATAGTATGACTTGGTCAAATTTTTGGTCCTACCTTGACCTTGTTGAATTCTTCCTCCTTCGGATCAATGGTCATGGGTAAGTTAGCTCCTGGTTGGGTAAGATTCAGCATAGGAAGTTGGGTTGGCCGTGGCCCATTAGCAGGAGGAGCACGTGGAGCGCATTGGTATTACTCAAGAACCCAAATTGGCTCTTGTGAAAACGGACCCATAGCGAGAGGGAAGAGGACCTCAGGCTCTTCGATAATAGGAAACTAATTTCCTTACATCTCATGAACCTCGTTTTGAAGGTTGTCAATCTTAGCAGTGAGTTGATCTAGGACCGTCATTAAATTCGGCTACACATTCGGTACTTGGTATGTGGTCTCCATGGGAAGGGAATGAATTCCGAACCTGGAGGATATGAGGGGACTGACGAAGCTTCGGGAAGGTTCCACTGAAGATCGAAGCCAATAGGGAGCCAGGCCAAGGGTATGCGATCGACCTGAGAAGGAGAAAAAATGGGATTTATTTTTGGAAATGAAGGAAAAATATTTTTGACATTTTTGGTAAAGATGAGGACAAAATATTTTTTTTTTGGTAAAGGGAGGAAAATATTTTTGGTAGAAGGAAGGAAAAATATTTTTGGACACTGTTTGGAAAAAGACAAGAGACAAATCTCAGCATGATTATTATTAAGTTTATTAGGTTCTCACTTATTAGGTTTACCTAAATGCAAAAAGAAATATCATACGGGATCCGAGCCTAGAAAAATTAGGTTTGAAAATTATGTAGAAACTATGGTTCGACTTGTTACTAGGTTTGTGGGCACGGTCCCCTTTTAAAAATAGAGCAAAAAATTGGGCGGCATGCCGACCTGGCATTTCAATAGAGTTTTGGGTTGAAATCGGCAAACTAAATATGAGTGCCCTATGTTTGACACCTATAGAAGGGTATGCAATTGTTGGATTAATTAGAAGTTGGTCTCCCCTTTGGCATCACTTCCCCGATATACATCTTGATTTTGAGGGAAGTATGTACGTGTGGACAAGCCATTTGATATACCTAAGTGTATGCAAATTGCCTCACTATATACCTCGTGGGGACATTATGTGTGAGAGCGAATTCGATATACTCGACGTACGTGAACGAGTTCCCTACGATATACCTCCCGTCATGACTTCGATCAAGAAGTATGATGCAGGGGGAACCATTCGATATACGTCGAAGGTACTTGGACAATGGAAGGTGATAATCATATCGCTTAGGCTAACTGCAACCTGCCGGACCAGCGGCCCTTACGAAGTGACTCCCTAGTTTCGAGAAAAAAATTGGTCAATAGCAATGCTCTTTAGCGATGTAGTGTGTAACATGCATGATTTTTTATTAGTATCTTATGGAGAGATTATCTTTATTGATGAGCATCATGCCAAGTAGGGGGATAATGTAAAAGTAAGTAAATCCATACTAAGCATGGATATGCGAGAGTGAGTGGTGTGTAATTATCTACATGTGAGTGTATGGTAGTGAACCTAAACATGGATCAACTACAAGTGGTGTGTGAAAAGTTTCATTTGAGCATGGATATCTATAAGTGTGATATGTGGAGGTATGTGTTAGTGACACCTAAGCATGGATTTCTAAGTGGTGTGTGAAACATGGGGATATAAGTGATCCTAAGTGCATGTAATATGAAGTGTACATGGAGAATTTCTACAAGTGAGTGGTGATACAAGTATGAGGTACATGTGCAAGAAATAATGGAGGAGAGAAAGGGTATATACAGGTAGATGCACACGCACACAATAAAACAAAACACCTATACAGATAGAGTCTAGCCCTATTATGAAAAAGTCCCTAGCGGAGTCGCCACTATGTCCATCGCAATCGAGATCGCACGCCCGAGGTGGGGTTTCCAAAAGGTCTCGAGCCCCCTTTTGGGAGTGCTTCGACCGTTATCGGTGTGGGGTTAATGTCAAAAGATGGAGTCACCATCTTATTTTGCACAACATAGGAAAAAGAAACTGTTGCGGCCTCGAGAGGGTGACATCAAAGACAAACTGATGCATACGAAACCAATAGTTCGAAGGTTCGGGGGCTAAGTTACAGAATGGGAAGGTGTTAGGCACCCATTCCGCCCTTTCGTTATCTCATGGGCTAATGTTGTTGTTTTCCTTTATTTCTCCGTGAAGTGTGTGTGCATGTATATATAATGGAGATCGAAAATGTTCAACTAATATCATGGGAAAGGTAAAGCGAGGTCATCCATAGGAATATTCCCAAAATAATATATATATATATATATATATATATATATATATATATATATATATATATATATATATATATGGAAAGGATCAAGTGAGGTCCCAATTTGAGGACCCTGAATGAGGACCATTTTTTTAAAATTGTAAAAAAAATATTTTGGGGCTGATTTTTTTTTTTATGATTTATAAACATTTCAATAGGACCATAAAAAAATAATCATCTCAAAATGAATTTTTTTTGCTATTTTAAAAAAATCGGTCAAACTTTGTCAGTTTTTAAGTTGTTAAAAACTGACAAAGTTAGTCCGATTTTTTTAAAATAATAAAAAAATTCATTTTGAGTTGATTTTTTATATATGGTCCTACTGAGATGTTTAAAAATTATATAAAAAAAATTAGCTCAAAAATATTTTTTTTACTATTTTATCAAAATTGGTCCGCGCCAGCGGTATGCAAACTGGGGTATGCATGAGAACCGCTCTCTCTCTCTCTCTCTCTCTATCTCTCTCTCTCTCTATATATATATATATATATATATATAGAAAATACGATTTGTTTGTTTATCCCGATATTGATCATTCTTATGAAACGATAATATACATTAGATGAAACGCTAATAAGGATAATGTAGGAGGGTAGTGAGACTGAGGTCTATAAATAACTGGAAAGTGAGAGGCGTGACCCACTCCAATGGACGCTGTCTGCAAGGTTCTCAAGAACTTCTGGAGTAACTTCTAATGAAACCTTCTCCTTTTGGTAAAAATGAAACTCAAGATAGAGCTCACTCCCTGCAAGAAGATGAACTTCACAATAATACTAGTAACTTTTCTTAAGAGGAACTCCTAAGAGTGATGGCTATCAGTGGGGACTGAAAGAACAAGGCACTCAGCACTTAGAGAGAGAGTAGGGAGAGAATACTAGAGAGGTTCTGGTGTGATTTTGACAGAGTGATTGTGATATTGAGTTTTTCTCTCTCCTTTCTTAACCTTGCCCAGGGGTCCTATATATACTTGGGCACTAGGGTTGAGTTGGCACTTTTGGAGCCAAAAACTTAAAGGTTTAGTGACGGACAAGGTCTATAGTGTACCATTTTTCCCTACCTATGTGCAGCAGCCTGTCCCTTCAGACAGGTGCCACTTGGTGCAAACCAAAGTCAAAAAGCAAATATGTCTCCTAATGGAGAAAAAAATATCTGATTTGGTATATATCTTTTGAAATGGTAAATTTTGGTTCAAACTTTGTAAAATTGAGGTGGGTCTCAAGGACCACCTCCTCTAAAATCTTTATAAGCTTGAGGGGGGTCTTGAGGACCCACTTCTAAAATTATTTATCTTGAGAGGGGCCTAGATGACCCTCAATTTTAAAATCATTTTATAAACAGTTATTTTCTTATGAGTAACCCTTTGGCTAATCATCTTGGTTGTGTCTGACTGTGAGGTGTGTTAGGACTGGGCGACCCTAGGGTCTTTCTACTAGTATTCTCTTAATCATAAAATGCGAAGTGGTTGAACTTTCTCAACAAATCTTATTCCTCATCCGCTAACCTAAAAATCCCAAGAGATCCCAACTGGCCTATTTGAGCCATATCTTCTCAACTAGGCTACCTGTACAACAAAGAAAGTGTTAGTACGTTCGTTCTTTTATAGAATGACTTTTCATGGTGAGGGGTTGCTCATGATAGCCACTCCCTCATCATGTCTTATTTTTTAAAAGCTGAGGGGGAAGACCTTGAGGTTTCCTCACCCAAATGTCTTCTTGCAATGAAGGGAGGGGAACATTGAGGGCTCTATGACGAAATGTTCTCTAGGGATTGATGGACCTTGGGGGTTCCTTCTCTAATATGAGTTTTTGTCGGGATCCTAGGGGTTCCTTCTAATATGAAATTCTACAGGGACCCTGGGGTTCCTTCTTAATATGAATTTCTTTCGGGACCCGGGGGTTCCTTCTCAATATGAATTTCTATTGGGACCCTAGGGGTTCCTTCTCAATATGAATTTCTACCGAGACCCTAGGGTTCCTTCTCAATATGAATTTATGTCGTGACCCTGGGGTTCCTTCTCAATATGAATTTATGTCAGGACCCTGGGCGTTTCTTCTCAATATGAATTTCTTCCAGGACCCTGGGGTTCCTTCTCAATATGAATTTCTGTCGGGATCCGGAGGGTTCCTTCTCAATATGAATTTCTACCAGGACCTAGGGGTTCTTTCTCAATATGAATTTATGCCGGGACCCCTGGGATTCCTTCTCAATATTCTACTATCGAGGTACCCTAGGGGTTGCTCAACCTCATATTTCTTGGAGACTAAGGAGGGGGTATTTGGGGACCCTCACCCCAAAATATGGTGGTCAAGCTCGAAAAACCCTTCTACAGATAATATGTATATTAATGCAAAAATGAAATGAAAATAAGGAATTTAGGGAAATTGGAGGATTTAGAGAAGTTGATAAATTAGGAAATTTAGAATACTGGAAAATCAAAAAAATGGACTCAAGTCACGAGTTTTAATTCGAAACACGTACATAGCCTATAAAAGCATCAAAGTCCATGTAGTTCGAATGCGGCATGGGGTGGGGTTTATCCTATAGATCCGAACTGGATTTTATTATATGTGTGTGTGTAGAAAAATATGTTTTAGTTTTTAAAAAGTGTGATGGATAATCATGTTCGGAATTTATGGGCGTAACCCTCTTTTTGTTTGTTTTGGGGTTTGTTTATAGATGATAAAGTATGTGCAATATACTAATAAAAATTTAGATATTAATATGTATGAACTAAAGTAGGGACTAGATTGTGAATCTAACGAATTTTATGCAAAAATAAGGGATTTAAAGAGAGAGGGAAGGAATTGGACATTATTTGAAACTTGATCTTTGATCTTGGATGAAATCCCTTGAATGTGATTTTCTAAATTGGGTATGAAAAGGATGGGAATTTAAACTTGAATGGAACTTCACATGGAGGAACTTCACTGATTTCGAGAGAATGTTGCTGAGATCACTGATGCTGATTGATCTTAGGTGTTGGTGTGTTTGGTAGTGAGGTCATGCCCTCTTTTTATAGGGTCAGGGGGTTGACAATCGACACAACCCTTGTCCTGCCTATCGGCATGTTCCCCTAGACACACTACCAATAGGCAGGGATCTAGACCTGCTAATTGGTAGTCTTATGCAGATTTTCCCGGAAAATGGTCGTAGAACGTAATCCGTTGATCCTAATCGTGCATGGGGCATATTGTTAGAAAGGTAATTCAGATACTTTAAGATTCCTTTGGACCTCTCCTAGGTCCTCGAGTTGAATTTGGGTCAAATGTGTCTCGAAAGCGCACATCGGTCCTTTGGACAGGAGATCGTTGGACGAAAACGGATCGTTCTTTTGTATGGTAAGTCAGAATCGCGCATGGGGCAGACCGTTGGAAAGGTTATGAGTTTTACTTTGACATACCAAAGATTTTTTCCTATTTCAAAAAGCTAATCTTGGTCAATCGGGGCCTGAAAGATCCCGGTGACCTCTCGGAGTAAAACGGACCATTTGTCCGGATCGTAAGTCAGAATCGTCCACAGGGTGGTCCATTGGAAAGGGTATTCACTGCCTTTCAAAGATTCATTCAGTATCAATCTATCTAAAGAGTTAACTTAGGTCAAAATGGAGCTTGGGAGCACCCGGTGGCCTCCAGATCGAGTTTTAGAAGAAAACTGATCGTTCGTCCGAACGGTTATGCTATTTTTCACACCGAGCAGACCGTTAGAAAGGGGTTTCATTGTCATTAGAAAATTCAAAGAGCTTTCCCTCTGACGATGAAGTCGATTGGGGTCAAATCGGGGCCCGGGAGCGCCCGATGGCCTCTAGATCGGTACTCGAAGTGCGACCACCTAGGGTTTGTAATGAAAAGGGGAGGGTCTCGGGACCTAAGGATAGACTTAGGGAGTCCTATAATGTGGTGTCTATACCCCTCAATTTAGCAATATTAGTTAAAACCTTTTTATGTGAGAT
Source organism: Sambucus nigra (assembly GCA_949130495.1). NCBI lineage: Eukaryota > Viridiplantae > Streptophyta > Magnoliopsida > Dipsacales > Adoxaceae > Sambucus > Sambucus nigra. Next base: position 350,712,528 of record OX422214.1, read on the forward strand.
ATTTAGTGTTACCCAATTTTAGATAGATGAAAATATTTGAGAGATTGCTATGTTCAAATTACTTTGTATGTGAGGCTTTCACTCATTCATTATTAAGATGGGACATTATTTTTAATTTTCAAAGGTAGCATCATCGTATCAAAGTTGTAGCCTGTAAAGGGGTGATAGTTCGCCAAATATCCAAATTTTAATTTCTTCAAAATTAAAATGACATTAAACAAAACAAATATTTGGATTTATACGTAAACACAAATTTAATCCAATTCAAGTTCAAATTATGCCAAGCAAACTTAATCTTGCATTTTGCCAAATTAATTATGCCAAATTGAATTAAATTAAATTAAAATTACTCAAACATAATTAGCACCAAAATTACACCAATGTAGTGTTTAAACCAATTTTTATCTTTTTAATCCTACACATGCATCTAAGTGATTTTCCAAGATAAAATTAAATCATAACACACAACGCTGCGATGTACGAGAAAAATTCACGAAGGAAAAAACCGCGAACGGCCCCACCAACAAATCCATTAGGTATGGTTTTACAGAAACAAGATAAAAGATGTATTTCCTCGACTCGACTCCCTCTCAATCCTTAACGCTTATTCTTGATTCCATCTCCGCCTAGCTGATAACTCTGGAATCCACCGCAGTCTCATAATCCACCAATGGAGCTCAGCTACCGTCACACATACGAAGGCCCCTCATCCGTATGCACACCACGAATATCTCAACAAATACGGACTCCTCCGTAGGAAACCTTCTTTTTTGGAATGAGAATAAAACCTGGTGCCAACTTGATGATCTCAAAACAATAATATATTAAAAAACATGGATCATACAAAACTATGGGGGTAACCTTTATGTTTCGGTAGAAATTAAAGCATGAAAATACCAACACAAAAATGGGACTTTGGATGAACTGTTTTTTTCTCTCAAAGTGGTAGAAATGTTCTTAAAAGTCTATATAAAAATACTGTTCCCGCACATAATAAAAGTGGAAAAAGGTTAGTGGGGAAAATGGGCGAGTAAAATAAAAACTGACGAAACTGCACAGAAAACCGCTAGGTCGTTCGAATGAAATTTTAATGCCATTCGAATGACTTGGTTCGAACGAGATACTAATGAGAAAACAGAGATAAAAGGCCAAATATTATTAGATTTCTCATTTAAATGAGTCATTCGAATGAGAGTTCTAACGAAAAAATAGAAAAAATGGCAGAAATTCGTTAGAAGCGCATTTGATATCTCGTTCGAACAACCTCATTTGAACGAGAAAAAATGTCGTTCGAACAACTTTTTCAAAAAATTCAAAAATGCTTTTTATGGCCAAAAAATTTTATGCAAAATTTTAAAATGATTTTCTGAGAAAAATAGAAAGTCGTTATGACAAAAGATTTATAAAAAACACCCATAAAAATTAACCAAGTCTTTATATATATATTAAATGCATTCATACCTTTAGACACCATAGAAATAATGAAATGTTGATGAAGTAAAAAACTTAGCACATTAATCGACATTGATGTAATCTTCAAACTATTGGCCGTTATGTCTTCAACTCAAACGTCATAGGCTTGAAAGGTCATCATAAACTATTATCCTATAACTCACTTAGTTTTATCCGAAACTAAACAAATACTGCAAACTGACGTAATTAGAAATTTGCCATTACAAATCTCCCCCTTTAGCTATTTCGGGAAAAAAACCAAACTAAAAAAATCATATGGACCGTCAAGCTCTTCTAAAAGACGCATGACCCTCCAAAAAAAATACAGACCCTTGACTAAACACTTAGGACACAATACTTTGCCTCTTTAAAATGTTGCCACTAAAGATGAATACCTGAACACTTAAACATACCATAAAACGCATAGGGAATATAACAAGATAAATAACATAATTAGATACTCTTCCTTTGTCTAACATGACCTACTTAAGAAAGAGACATCTCCCCCAAGTTAGATCTCCCAAATTAAAAGGTTTAGATACCATTTCTCCCCCTTTTTGTTCGGAATAGACAAAGTTTAAAGTGCATTAGATAACTTATTTCTCCCCAATTAAATAAAATAATCCCCCTAAATGAAATATGGGATATAAATAATGGAAAAACAAGTATATCATGCATGCAATGGTGAATAAAGTGACAAGAATAATAAAACACATGGCATGAGAAGCAAGCAATCCAACACAAAGATTAATAAATACCAATTGTGATGAGATAGAAAAATGATACCAAATAGAATAAACTAATATGAGCATGAGATATCAATCGCAACAAGATGAATATTTATTTCAACATGAATCATACATGGACTAAATGGCAAGGCAGAGACTCAAAAACAAAATAAATATTGTACATATATATGAAAAAAATACCAATAATGCACACGCACATATACATAGGTATAAACACCACACACGACACAAAATACATAAAGCATTCCACACTCATATGGAAAAAATGTGTTTAAATAACGTGGGCTAAACGAAAGTGAAGGGGTGTGAAATAGAAACAAAAGAATTAAGACTCAATCACTTAAAGATGTTCACGAAGTTCTTATTTGAATGAAAAACTTTATTAACTTAGATATAGCCTGATGTGACAATATAAATTGAACTCATGGAACAAATATACACAATGCACATAAGCTTAGAATTTTGATGATTCTACAAACCAATAGAGTCATGGCAAAAATAGCATAACTAGGATACATTGTCATTGTGCAACCCCACTAATATATCCATCCAAACTTTGTCAATAATAATGATTATTTTCTTTTCTTTTGAATGTTCATATCAAACTCAACTACTTTGGTCTTAGCTAATTTTAACAATGCCATATTTTTTAGGCCAAATTTCAATGGTGACTATTCACGGAAAGTAATATTGTCATTTGCAGCCCGATTGCATTGATACATCGGATTAATATTTTTTTTATTTTTTAAATTCGGGCAACGGTTCTTACATGTAAAAATCCTCCATAGTTATAGGAACATGTAGATGACTAAATTTATAGGAAAATATCTCACTTAGCTCAAATATACATGTGAACTTATAGATCAAATGAGCTCGTGCATGTGTGAATCGATGCGTATAAAAAGAGAATCCATTAAGAAAGTCACAGTCAAACTACTCCATGCAAGCATGATATACAATACTTTAAGGATTGAAAATCTTAACCAAAAGTTCTATGTATATGGAAGCGGGGATGATATTGGATTCAAACACAAGTATATGCCACATAAAATATGTAAAACTAAAATACGCAAAAATATAAAATCTTTTTGAGTTTTTCAAAATTTTAAACAAACACAGAGATAACCCAAAAGACAAAATAAGAATTCTTTTTTATTTTTCAACTAAGACATAATAAATAAAAATTAAATACAAAAGATACACAAGTCATAATTCTAGCAACACATATATGATGAAACAAAGAGTAGAAAATGACAAAAAATAATAAAGCTAGAAAGAATATATCATGTAGCACAAAAGCTAGTGTATGTAAATAAAACTAACACAATATTCCTTTGGAGTTATCAAGTGAGGAATCATGTGAAAGTAAATGAGAATCGTAAAGTCTATCATGTAAAGCCTCCAAATTGGATCGCCTAACCCACACAAGTGAAACACGATGCTCTCAGGATTTGGTGACCTTGAAAACTCTACCCTTTGACTTTCTAGGATCATTTTTAAGATCAAAATAAAACTTACTAAGGTGCCTCCTCCGACCACAATGTGTGCAAGTGAAAACACGGCATGAATTATGACCTAGGGTTTAACCTTTTGTAGTGTTCCTAGTTGATTCTATCAAAACTATGGTTTTGGATTTATTAGCGGAAGTACCTTCCGTTTCGAAGCCAATACCACACTTTTCTTCTTTGATTTAGACGACCCCTAAGATTTTATATAATTTCTTCGACCTAATATCCAAATCAAATTTGACCCGACTTGAGTCTTTCAATTTCTTTTCAAGTTCTACTATTCAAGACTCAAGTAAACACCTACTCTCTTCAAAATCGAGAAGCTATTTCTTCATAGGCCCCATTAAATCTCAAAGGCTATCTTTTTCACCTTTTATTTGCTTTACCTTCTCATGAAGAATTCTATCATGTGCCTTAAGGTCTTCAATTATAACACTCTTATCATTAGCCACGACACACTTTCTCATTTTAGATTCCAACATCAATTTATCCCTTTTTAATTTCAATGATTCTGCACACAACTCATGGAAGGCCACCTGAAGTTAACTCTCTTCTTACTCCTCTTCATTCTCACTCTTTCCTCCACTCTCTCTACCATCAAACTCTTGGTATTCACAAACAATGGCCTCAGAAGTGTCACGTAAAGGAATATATTCATGGAAATATTCATTATCAATGCTCACATGACTTGTTATGAACACAGTGAAGTTGCGCTCAATGGGGGGAATCGGGTCCCTCTTCCAGTTCACTATAACTAAGGGTGGCATTATATGAAATTGGTTTCTTGCCTTCCTCCCTTAGTTTAGTGGAACACTCGAATGCCCTATGGCCATAACCATGACAACCATAACACCTATTTGACTCTTCCCTATTAAGATCCTTATTATGATTAAGGAATCTCTCGACTTTACTATGCTTAGACTTATCATACTTCTTAAAATCATTTTTGAGTTTCTCCTTACTAGTCTTGAGAAATTTTCTAAACTTCGTAGAAAATAAATCCATATCTTCTGAGTCAATCTCAAACTCATCATATGAAACGATGTTTCCTCCTTTCGGGCTTTCAAAGCTATGACCTTATCTTTCTTCTTGTCATCCTTGGAGGGAAACATGTCAAGTTAATAGGTTTGTAAGTGACCTACAAGATCTTCTAGTTTTATAGAGTCTAAAGGGACTAAAGAATTTTTAATGGCCACCTTTGGAATAAATCTATCGGGTAATGAACTCAAAATTTTCTTTACGACACGGTTGTTGGGTACCTTTTCTCCCAAATTAAAACATGAATTGACAATAATCTCGCATAGAACTCATCAAATGTCTCACTTTTTAGCATCTTAATGGTTTCAAATTGAGTGGTGAGGTTTTAGAGTTTCAAAGCTTTCACAACACTTGTTTCATCATGGATGAGTTGGATTATATCCCATGCATCCTTAGACATTTCACACGTCATAATCCGGAGAAATTCATTCGGTGTGACCACACTAAAAAGGGCATTTAAACCACGAGAATTAACATTAGCCAACTTAAGCTAAGTCTCACTCCATCTTTCTATGGGGTTAGGTACACGAACCACTCCTTCTAAATATGTTGGTGGGGTCCACCCTTTAACTACCGATAGCCAAACCCACTCATCTAAGGAGTTAAGTGCCAACCTTATATGCTCTTTCCAATATGTGTATTTGGAACCATCAAAACAGGAAATTTTGTAAAAGGTAAAATTTTCATTTTAGAACAAATTTCGACAAAGAATCTTACCACAATAATTTAGCGTTCCCGCTCTGATACCACTTGTCAAGGGGTGACAGTTCGCTAAATATTCAAATTTTAATATCTTATAAAAATTAACCAAATTTTAATTTCTTCAAAATTAAAATGAGATTAAACAAAAAAAATATTTGGATTGTCACATAAACACAAATTTAATCCAATTCAAGTTCAAATTATGCCAAACAAACTGCATTTTGCCAAATTAATTATGCCAACTTAAATTAAATTAAATTAAAATTACCCAAACATAATTAGCACAAAAATTACACCAATGTTGTGTTTAAACATATTTTTATCTTTTTAATCCTACACATGCATCTAAGTGATTTTCCAAGATAAAATAAAATCACAACACACAACGTCGCGATGTACGAGGAAAACTCACAATGAAAAAAATCTTGGACGACCCAACCAACAAATCCACTAGGTATGGTTTTATATAAACAAGTCAAAAGAATTCCTTCCTCGACTCGACTCCCTTTCAAGCCTTGACGCTTCTTTTTACTTCTACCTCTACCTAGTTGATAACTTCGAAAACCAATGCAGTCTCGGAATCCTATCATGGGGCTTAGCTACCGTCAAACACACGAAGGCCTTTCCTCCGTATGCACACCACAAAAATCTCAACAAATACAGACTCCTCCTTAAGAAACCTTACCTTTTGGAATTAGAATAAAACCTGGTGCCAACTTGATGCTCTCAAAACAATAATATATTAAGAAACTTGGATCAAACAAAACTACGGGTGTAAACTTTATGTTTGGTAGAAATTAAACCATGAAATTCCCAACACAAAAATGGGACATTTGGATGAAATTTTTTTTTCTCTCGAAGTGGTAGAAATGTTCTCAAAAGTCTGTGGAAAAAGGTTAGCAAAAAAATGGGCGGTTAAAATAAATTTTGACGAAACTGCACAGAAAATCGCTTGGTCGTTCGAACGACTTGGATCGAATTAGAAACTAACGAAAAAACATAGACAAAAGGCCAAATCTCGTTAGATTTCTTATTTGAAAGAGTCGTTCTGACGACTTCGTTAGAACAAGAGTTCTAACGAAAAAATTGAAAAAATGGAAGAAATTCGTTAGAAGCTCGTTTGATATCCCATTCGAACGACCTCGTTTAAACGAGAAAAAATGTCGTTCGAACGACTTTTCAGAAAATAAAAATACTTTTTAAGCCCCGAAACTTTTATGCAAAGTTTTAAAATAACTTTCTGAGATAAATATAAAGTCGTTATGACAAAAGATTTATAAAAAGACACCCATAACAAATTAACCTAGTATTTATATATATATTAAATGCATTCATACCTTTAGATACCATGGAAATAATGAAATGTTGATGACGTAAAAAACATGGCACATAACCCAGCAATGATTTAATCTTCAAAATCTTGGCCGCTACGTCTTCAACTCAAATGACATTGGCATGAAAGGATATGATAAACTACTATCCTATGACTCAATTAGTTTTATTCGAAACTAAGACAATACTACAAATTGACGCATGTGGAAATTTTATTTGATTGATTTATATATATAATCAGAGGTCTTTTGGTTCAATTACCTTTTATTTGATTGATTTCATCATGACTAAGACCTGTAATTGTTTGAGGCTAATTGGGATATGTTTTTTGTTGTAAATCTTTCAAAAGCCCTCTAATTATATGTATAAATCCATTGAAATTGTAGTCTAATTGAGGAAATTAGTAAATTTAGGGTTCTTAAATGAAAAGTGGGTTTTCATTTGAAACTTTATATAAACTTGAAGATTAATGGTTACAATAATGTTCCAATCATTTACATTATGTGGATCAAGTGTTGGGATGTTTGTTGGGACTTAGATGAAGGTTTTTAACTCATTCATGGTGAGTTTGGAAATGAATTTGAGTATTGGATAAGATGAATCTCGTAAGGGGGAAAATTCGAATAACTGTAATCGATCAATCGATGCCCCTAGAATTTTAGAAATTCTTCTTAGTGTTTTGATTGGTTAAAGTTTGGGATTTGGGGTTAATTTGGGGGTGAAATTTACTCTAATTTGATTACTATGAACTTGTTAATATGATGGTTTGAATATTTCTAATTTGGATCAATGTTAGATGCCTAATTTTATAAAAGTTTATGAAATTTAATAATTCATTTTAAGACTAGATTTTTGTGAATAAAATAGGATTTTTTTTATCTTGTGTTATTTGTGAAACGCATACCATGCATGAGTACACGTGGGTTGCATACTATGAGGGTTCCCATTATGGGGGCGCGTGTGATGTAGACTACATTGGTACCTAAGTTATATAGACATGCTTACCATGGTCATTTTATCCTGGGTCCTACGCCTATGTACCCGTACCCCAAGGGGGTTTCGCAGGGGTGTCATCATATAGTCTTGGGTATGGTAATAGTGAGAAAGCGTATCAATTTAATCCTCAATTGTGATGTTGTCTTAGGTTTGGGGAGGCCTAATACTATGCCTAGTTTGAATGAGTGAACCTCGAAGGAGTTAAGTATAAGCCTTTGTTATTTGGGGATCGAGTTAGAGCCTATTTATATAGTGTATGTTGAGGACCGTACTCATATGGATATTAGACTTTGAGATTATCTTACTTGGTGTTTACACTTGATATGCTTAGTATAGAGGTTATTATGAATCCATCTATTGATTATATTCAAATTATGTTGAATAATATTTAGTCATGGAATCACTTAGGATTAGGCTTTTAGATGGATGTGATATCTAGGATTGTTCGCGTTGGGATGTAGTTCAAAAGACATTAAAAATGCGAGAGGAAGATGCGTAGCTATGATTTATCCCAATTTCTGTTATACTCTTATTCTTTATAGACTTGCTAACATTTTCATGGACTTTACATTTTAAGACCTAGGCCTCCATTTCTGCCTCAGCCTGATTCCTTGTATTCACATCTCATCCCTATTTCTAATTTTAGTATATAGGTATCATTCGACTATGTGCGTATTCGTTTAATGTTAACTGGTATTTTGGACTAGAGAGATATTTGTAGTACTTTTATATTGTAGTTGGTTGGATTATAAAAGACATTTATAGAGTGGTTTCCATGTATGAGACTTCTTTGCTGGTATTATGGTATCAAATTTTTTGGATGTTCTACTTATAGTAGTTCAGCATTTCATTTACTATATTTTAGTTTTATTCATGCTTAGAATGATACTTAATTTTTTAGACTCATGTATTGTTTAATATAAACCTCATCAATTTATTATTAGATTTTATGGGGTGTCACATAGCATAAGCTTTTTAAACTTCTCCAAATCATTGTAAAAAATAATCATATACACAAATAGGAGTTAGACACTCTTACACATGTCTTTAAGCATTAAATGCTTTAGAAAAGATTTTATCATATATGGCATTCCTCATGAAGTGGCATCAACACAATGTGTAGTGCGGTGTAAATTTCAACAAGATATGATTATGTATTCTTAAAGTATAAGATTTCTCAAAGTTTATAAGACTTAAAAGAAAATCGAATTCGTCTTATGAATCACAAGTCATATTCATATTCCTAATAAACGAAAAAATGATCAAACAAGTCATTTTAATATATGAAAATATGTCATGTACTATATCATCTAAAAGGCAAAAATGTGATTATACCAAACAAAATATCTTTTAAAAATTATCGTTGAAAGATATGTACAAACACAAAAGATCGCGACATAGGATTAAAAGATATACATGAAGCACATAATCCAAAACATTTTCCAACAATTTAAATCACCAAAAATAACAAAGGCAGTCCTAGGATAATCGATATAGCTTAAAAAAATAGTTAAGGCTAAGAAAGCATGGAAAAACGAAGTACAAAACTAGGTAAAAAACAAGGATGATAAATAAGTGCAAAAGATATATCCAAGGTAAAGTGAGAATACTTCTAATATGCATGATAACATAACATACATGGATAAAAAAAAGATCAGCTAGATGTGACAATCCTAAGCATATCTTTAGAAAATTAAAACAAGGTATTCTCGAAAACAATGCCTTCCCAATTCATTCAAGAAATAAATAAAGAACAAATTAAGAAGACAACAAATCATATATGAGTTATCAAGAATGATAAGCATGGAGTACAAACTTGTAGCAACCAGCCTAATTAAATATCGGGTGATCAGTCCTTTATTAAATTAAAAATCAAGGTGAACGGTGTGGTTCATTCTTAGCATCACTGTCGAAAACAATTTCCATTTTAATCACACTAATTAATTAAGCTAAGTGTCAAAACATTTATAATATTATTTCATTTTATTAAATCCCATCGTAAAAACCTTTTTAAGTATAAATCAGTTAAGAATAACATAAATACTAAGGATAACAATCATCTAAAAGAAACATGCCAACTAGATTAACCAAACCAAATTAATAACCAAAAGTCGAATCATCATGACATGAAATAACTCCCAATTGAGTCTGAATACTGAAAACATGAATAAATACAAAATCTCGAATAAGTCTAAACTGAAATAGGAAATCGGGCGACACATGCCCTAGCTATGCAGTACTAAATCAAGAGATGAATCAAGGAAGAGCCCGTCTAAAGCAAGGGCCTTCAACTCCCGCATAATTTGCAGCACGTTCAATCCAAAGAACCTACGCTTGATGCCCCTATGGCTGGGCACCTGTAATATATATACATATATACACTAGAGAGAGAAAATGACAGAAAACGGGTCAGAGCCTGAGTGTAAAAATATCTTTTAAAAAGTGATTTAGCAAGTAATTAAATGCATTCTAATTGATACGACATCCATGTTAGCACACGAGACTCTCTTGATAATTCTCACCTCTCATCTAGTGTGCACGCCTAACATACTACTCAAAGCCTCATAAGTCTATCTAACTCATTTCCCATAAATTTTATCTCAAGGAGTCACAAGGATATGATTTTAGTTTAGAGATTAAATCTCTTAAAGTTTTCTTACATTACTTATGTCTATCTCAATGCTGTTATGAAGTTCCCAAACACCTGCTATAATTTTGGAGCATTTATTCAATATTTATCTACTTATACACACAGTAGAGGAATTTCATATATATACATATTTATATATTAATCACTCATATATAATATATATACTATCGGCACCCCGCATAAAATCTATTGTGTTGGCATACTCAGCTATCAAGGCCCCGTATCTCTCCTACTAAGGGAAATACTAGTCCGAAATCACTCCCGAATTGTATACACACAAAATGGAGGTGAAGCATAGTTCTAATTCATTAAGAGGTCAGCACATACCCCTCACGTCTCTTCGGACCGTCTGACTATCATTCTCAGATAGCATGTACCCAGGAATTCTATGTTCTAGGGTAAAAGTCCCCCATAAAGGTCCCATCGAGATAAGACTGTCCCGGCGCTGCAACCTCCGTGTTAGCAAGTAGCGCAGGTATGATTATACACAAACATAAGATAGATATATACACATGCACTCAGTCATATATATAAATATTCTCATTTTCCAATTAGTTTCGCCCACGACCCATAATAATATTTTTAAACGTACATAATATAATTTTACCCAATTCTTACTCATAAGGAACTCATCTCTTTTTGTTCTCAATTAATAATCATTTTGTAATTTCTTCTCATCCCTCGAAGTACTTTCTCTTCCTAAAGGTAAATTCAGTAGGTACACCCTCTCTAACATTCTGGTATAAGTCATTCAAGAATCTCCAAATTCCTTAGTTAACGTAAAAACGATTTCAAATATGTGTCAAATCTTCGTTAGCCCACGGTTACATCCCATATAAAATTATATTCAACGGAATCCACTTAGACTCTACTGGTGCTCTTCATGACCCATTATGTTCTTTAAATGATATTCAAGGGTTCCTATATATTTTATCCAAATTAAACGAAAATAGAAAAATATGCAGTTTCAAGGGGGGTCAATCGATCGATGAAAAGGGGTCGATCGATTGACATTCTTGAATCGATCGATCGATCGAACAGGTATTCCGAATTCTGCCATTGTTAACTATGGGTTTTCTTCATCGAACTCAACCAAAACTATATAATTGTGTCCCAAAATCCCAACCAATTAAACTAATAGTTATATTAACCTTCCTACATGATTTCCTACATAAAGCATGTACCAATTTCATCAAAAGTATAGGATTAAAAGACCAATTCATAATATTTATCAAGAACCCTAGTTTCATTATAATTTCCAATCTTTTAATTATTTTTCAATATTTCTCTCTTCTAAACCATTAGAATTTCGTGGGTAATCCTCTACATATGATGAGATTTCCATAATATACTTATTTCTTCTAAAGCATGTGATTTAAATTCCCTAAATCATCAAATTCTTCAAATAAACATATACTATTTCTTCCTATTCTAACATGGTTGAATTATCCACTAGAAATCAGGAAGAAAATTACTTACCTTAAGATAGTAGGTCTGATTCCACGAGTTTGACAGGTATAGGTTTGATCCCCACGCTCCGATCTATGTTTTGGTGGTGGTGGTGGTGTAATTGGGTTGGTTCTTGGCCTTGTATTCTTGGAAAGCTTTTTCCTCCCTTCCTCTCACTGCCATTCTAACTTTTGAGAATGTGAACCCTCCAAGACTCTCCTAATATTTGATATTAATTTCCCAATCTTTGTCATTTAATTAAGGACTAATCTTAAAATGACTAAATCGCCCTTCACGGTTGCCGGTTAGGCCTAAAAATGCCTCGAGACCCAAACTAAATCCCCGAGGACACTTTTCTAACTATCTCGACCCTTTCGGACATGTTGGCGCACTAGAAATGACCATATGTGCAACTTATAATTTATTCACTTCTTATCAAAATAATAATATAGTCCCGACACGACACGACACAGGCGCGTCCCGACTTAATTTCCATAATTGGCATATTAATCAATCATGACAATTTAATTAAATTCAATTCTACATATTAATTTACTCATAAAGTAATATTCAACAAATTTCCAATAATTACTAACTCTCGTCATGCTAGTAAATATTTAAATAAATTTCCGAATTAATATTAAATTAATTTATCTCAATTTCATTTAATAAATCCCCAATTTAAAAGCCATAAAAATACGGGGTATTACAAAACTCATATATGAAACAAAAGTATATAGCCTATTATAAGATATAGGAAGTGAAATACAAATAAGGCTATGAACAAAAATAAACAATATCTAGAGTTTAAAGGTGGAAGGAATCAATTTCGGAATCCTTTTGGCATAAACTTTACATTCATCCAAGATATTCTTCCTAAATCATACATGACTCACACGAGGAGCTTCGGGTTCCAATGGGGTATTAGGCACATTTTTATTTCTATTGACTTTCTTTCCCTTACACACATGATAACAAAATATTTTGACAGTTTTTAACCCAAACTTGTCTTTTAACGGGTTTAGGTCCAAAAATCCTATAATCATTAACTCTTTGACCCTTTTTGTTCCCAAAAATTTCTTAACATTATTACCATGGTTCAAAGGTAAGTTTGGATTAAGTAAATAACAAACTTCTCTCAAATGACCAACTTTTTTACAATGATCACATTTAAATGGTTTTGATTTGGTCATTTGGGTTTTAGGTTTGGGAACACCTTTTCAAAGTACTTAACTTTCATCAAATTGTAATAAAAATACGTAGTGTGACCTTTTTTATGACAATGAGAACACACAAAATTCTTTTTCGATCATTTATAGTGAGGCGCATGATTTTTGTTATCAAACTTGTGTATAAGTTTATCTTTCTTTTCAAAATTACTTACAAGATTTTTCTTTTTATCTTGAGTTTTCAAAGGAATTTTTTCAACATTTGTTGTTTCATTTTGATAAGAAGCAATTAAAAAAACTGTTTCACTAGTGGAATCCGAAACATTGGACTTGTCAAAGCCTAGCCCCCTTTCATCAAAGCTTTTTTGCGTTGGCACCAAAATAATTATTTCAAGTTTTTGTGAACTTATCGCAAGGTTAACTCTTACCTTTTTGACCAAGTTCAAATCGTTTTAAGTCTTTAAACTTTATTTTCCAAAATAATTTTGGATTCTTCACACAAAAGAAGATCCATTTTCCATTTTTCAAGAGATATAGAAAATTGTTTTCTCTCTTCTTCAAAATTGATTAAATTTTCATCCTCTTGTTTTGAAATCATGTTCTGATCGTTCAATTCATCCAAAAAGTCTAAAATATCTGAAAAGAAATGTAAATACTTTTAAGATTTTCAAAAAGGATATGACTTTGAGCTTCCGAAATGCACAAAAAATTATTTTCATCTTTTAAATGTGAAAGCTCATTATAAACCTCTAAATTTTCTATTTTGATATTTTTGACCTTTTTTAAAGAGCATCATTTTCTTCTTTTAAAATATTTGTTGAAGTACAATCAACAATTGGAGGCTCTTTCTCTAACAACTTAAACTTCTCACTTATGTAAGTATAGTTAACATGAAGTTGATTAAATTTAGATGCTTTAAGTTATTACTTATTATTATCCTTTTAATATTCTTTGAGTTTGGAGGAGAGAAAAGTATTCTCTTTAAAATTCATAGTATGACACCCCATAAAATTTAAGCTAGATTGATCGGTTTAAAGTATATAAAAGCTGATTTTAATAAATTAAGTATCATTCTGAGCATAACTTCAATAAACTAAGACAACACATAAATGACTCCAATATAATAGGTGAACCATAATTAACTTTAACACCAAAAGCAACATAAAGTAATAAAATCCTCACAAACTATCGTTGTCTCATAATAAATGCCCATATTGATAAAAAGAGCCATTAAATCAAATCTAATTCCGACATAAATGATAAAAAGATCATAAATCATGAGAACCCAGGCTCGACACCAACATGAAATTGATCAACAACGGAGAGGAGATTAAGACTGGATAAGTGGTGAGGTTGCACTGGTGGCCTATGTACTGAAAAATATAATTAGGAGATGTTGACAACACGTCTAAGTAGTATACTAATGTAATTGATTATGGGTTACAACATAACTACATAAATTCTTCCAGTATTTTAGTTTCTTTTAAGTTCACCTAACCTAAAACAACCCTAAATATCAGATGCGTCTACACCCAGGCCTATATAATCCCAATGATTAAGTCTTAATCATCGATATCGGCTTTTAAATACCAATTCCATTTTTATTCATTTATATGTCACAAGGAAAAGTCTTCTATTGATCTACGTCCACCTAATACAAGTACGGTCCCACACTCATACCTCATAAAAGGGCCCCATCAAAAGCTCTTACATAACGAAGTCCAATCTTACCACCTATGTCGATTGCTCGCGCGTACTAAGCTTAATCATAAGTTGTCCCAAACCTATATCCACTCAATCGTATACTATGGATAATCATTAATCCTTCACACCAGACATAGATCCCCATACCCAAAGCTATATAAAAGGATCAACCCATGAAACTTTCACAAATACAGTGGGAAAATCAACATGTTGTGTTTAGGGTAGTCATAACATGGTGAAACCCATCATCATCACATCAGGGTACAAGTCTCTTTCGCTCGCGCCCCGTATTGATATCCACTCAAATAAATATCCCACTAGTACAGACGCCTTATTACACATAATACACAAAATAAGTAATCCTACACAATTAAGGGTTACATATCTTAATTCCAACTTCAATACCTTAATCAACCTCTTTCAAATAAGAATTAAAATTTCAGATTAAAATTCGTTTGGTCTCCTTATTTAAACGAGCATACAAGTATTGTTCGAATGATTTCCCAATATCTTTAGAATGAGAACACGCAGTTCATTTGAATGACTTCCATTTGTCGTTTGAACGAGATTAGACCAGAACCCTTCTTCTTCAAGCAAAAATTCGCCATTATTTCCCTGAATTCTGACTTCCAAGCCCCTAAACTTCCCCAAACTTAACTTCTAGAGGTACAACTGTAGCAATATCAATACTAACACTTCTTTAAGGATTTTAGGTTGCTCTTAAATAATTTTTAAATGTAAATCCTAATAGTCATGTTAAGAAAACCTAACATGTGGTTTGATTCTAATTCAATCCAATTCCAGTTTAATACATAAGTTTAACAAAGGGTCTCCAATACTCTAACATGAAATATCATAACTATATCATCAATTTATCCAATTTTACTCTAAACAACGATAAATCATCCAAATTTCATAATACACTAAGAACATTGATTGTTATCTAATTACCAAATTAACATAATTCAAATAATTGTTAAGTAAATTTTCTAATTAAGATTATTCTAATATTATGTTAAGAATTAAATGGATAATCGTACTATAGCTCAACCTCAAATATAAAATTATACAAAATAAACTTGCCTTGAATAAATATATAAGATTCCAATCCAATCAACCTAATTCCTTATTCTTCAAGTCCACTTGCCTCTAATTTCTTATTCTCCAAGTATTTCCCTCTCTCTAGCCTCTCTTTAGACTTAGATTTCTCTACCTAAAACGTTAAGAATGAATTAAGCTAGTTATAATCCCCTTTTTCTCTTATTATCCACGAAAATAGGGTTGGGACCCTTATTAACCATGATCTACTAAGCTCAAAATCATATTTAAATAGTCTAATGTATAGCCAAAACTATATACTAGCCTATGAACTTAAAACCCTACTTTTTAGGGTGTAATTGGACATTTTACACGTCCTTAAAGTCACTCTAATCATTCCATCAACATAATTATTTTTATTCATTAAATAATTATGATTTCATTATCATATTTAAATACAACATAATTTCAAATAAAAATATAATTTATAGTAATGTCACAAGTCACAGTAGATAGATACATAAAACTATATTCAGATATACTTTATTTAATTTACTTTAAATTATGAGGTATTACATTCTTCCACCCTAAAATAAGGAATTTTGTCCTCGAAATTGACAATTTGTACTTCATTAGAATAACTCTAGATATCTCGAACACATATCATCATCTATCTTCCATGTCGAATCGGCCTCATTATGGTGTCCCCACTACATTCTAGCTAATGGTATGACCTTTTATCGTAAAGTATGCTCTCTCTGATCCAGTATGCATTGTGGTCTCTCCTCATAACTCATATCGAGCTTCATCTCAATCTCGTGGAGATCCATCCTCTGGTAGGCATTCCCGTCCCTAAAAAACAGACTCAATATAGATTCATGGAAAGCATCATATACTCGTTGAAGGTGGTTAGGTAAAACCAATCAATAGGCCATCGGTCCTACCGTATCCAAAATCATGAAGGGACTAATGTAGTGGAGTACAAAATTCATCTTATACCTAAATATAACCACCCCTTACATGGGGAAGACTTGTAGAGGCACTTGATTTTCCACTTAAAACTCCAATTGCATACATCTCTTGTTGGCATAAATCTTCTACTAATCATGTGATGTCTTCATTCATGCTTGTATGAGTGCCACCTTCTCTGAGGTGTCCTGAATAATATTGGGTTCCGATCATACTATGGTCCCCAAACTCTAACTAATAGCTCGACAAATGGCATTAATGCCCATATAGTGCCACGAAGGGTACCATACCAATAGTCTATTGGTGACTATTTTTGTAAGCAAACTCCACAAGAGGTAGGTATTCATACCAACCTCCATTGAGATTAAACACATATGCCTAAAGCATATCCTCTAAAATATAATTCACTCATAAAGTTTGACAATTCAAGTGAGGGTGAAACTCCGTACTCAAATTAAACTAAACTCCCATAGCCTCAGAAAACCCTCTCTAGAATCGAGATCTAAAAGTGGTGTCCATGTCGGACACAATGCTAAGAAGCACATCATGAAGTTGTGCAATCTATGCTATAAATAATTTCGAATGTGGATCGACTGTGAAATCTATCCATACTGGAAGGAAATTATCCACCTTTTTCAATCTATCAACAATGACCCATATAGAATCATGACCTCTTTCAAACCTTGGCCATCCCACTATGAGGTCCTTGGAGATTCTCTTCCACTTCCACTCAGGGATCTCCAAAGGTTGTAACTCCTCCGCTGGTCATTGGTGCTCCTCCTTTACTAGTTGATAACTGGGACACTTAGACACAAAGTGTGCGATATATTTCTTCATTTAGGTCCACCAATACATGTTTCACATGTCCTGATTCATCTTATCCCTTATGGGATGTACCGTGAACCATGATCTGTGGGCCTCAGCTAAAATTTCCCCTCTCAATTCATAATTCCCTGAAGCTACCAATTGTCCCTAAAATCTCAACCCACCAACTTAATTGATCGAGAAGGAAGGACTCCTCCAAACACAAACCCTCGTACCTTCTCTTAATAGAAGGAGTCTAAATATTGTGCCTGTATCACCTGTATCAAAATGTCAGGTGTAAAAGTCACTAGCCCCAAAAGGCCTTTGACAAATCTAACGCTCATATGGAAATCGAACGTATTGTCCATAGATTAGACAAATCCAACCCATGCTCGGCCCATAACATCTTCAAAGTAACTGTTAGTTGTCAACTAAATGCATATGAGACCACATTCGATTTTTCCTAGTGGTAATTGAGAAATGGCAGTTCTTTACAAACTCTAACCAATCCCTCTGTCTCATATTCAGTTCTTTCTGAATAAATAAATACTAGATACTCTTGTTATCAGAATATAATGTAAACCTCTCACCCAATAGATAGTGTCTCCATATACGAAGGGAAAATAATACCCCTTCAACCTGCAAATCATGAGTGGGGTAGTTACCCTCGCGAGGCTTAAGCTTTTGGGATGCATAAGCTATAGGACTCTCCTCCCGCGTTAGAACCTATCATAATACCTAGAGTGATTCATTTATAAATACCAAATAATCCAAGTATATTTGTGGTAATGCAAGTACTAGTGCGGAAGTGAGCTTCTCTTTGAGCACATCAAAGGATCTCAAGCATTCCTTACTCTAAACAAAAGGTTCCCCCTTATGGGTGAGGTGATTCCATGGTCCCTCAATCTTTGAGATACAGAATGAACCTCCTATAGTACCCCTACAAACCCAAGAAACTCTTAACCTCAATAGGCATCTTGGGCTACCCCCACTCTACAACTGCAGAAACTTTTCTAGGATCCACTGAAATTCTAGCTGCAAATACAACATGGCCTAAGAACTGTACCTCTTAAACCCAAAACCCACACTTTGAGAACTTAGCGTACAACTTATATTCCTAGTGTCTGGAAAACCAACTCCGAATGTTTTGCATGGTCCTCTTTTGATTGTGAGTATATCAAAATGCCATCGATAAACACAGTGACGAACAATATTAAAATGTGGTCGAACTACCCAATTTATCATATCTACGAACACTTTTGGCATGTTAGTTAGCCCAAACAGCATGACCTAGTATTTGTGTGAACCATATCGCATCAGAAAAGAAATATTCAAAAGATTCTCCTCCAGAATAAAAAAATAATGATACCTTAAGAGAATCAATCTCAGGAAAGAATGATGGACCCCTCAACTGGTCGAATAAATCATAGATGCGCAATAAGGGATACTTGTTATGTTTGGTGACTTTGTTCAACTCCCCATAATCTATACATAATCGAAGTGAACCATCTCTTTTCTTCAAAATTTAAACCAGAGCTCCCCATGTAGATGCACTCCTCTGTATGAACGCCTGGCCCAATAACTGTTGGATCTACTCATGTAACTCCTTCATCCATAATGGATCCATCGGTATGGTGCCCTTGCGATGGACGTACCCATCATAAATTCTATGCAAAAGCTTACCTCACTCACTGGTGGTAACCCTGGCATCTCATCAAATACGTTTGTAAAATCCTGGATAATCGGTATTGAGTTTAATAATAAAGTAACCTCCTCAGAAGAAGTCACGTCATTGTAATATAAGTGTGTGCTAGACCTTCCCTCAATCCTAGACATAAAAATTAAGAACATATCCTATTCGAGAATAGTAAACATAATAGCATTTGAGCTAAAATATATTTATGCATGATACTGAGCTAACCAATCTATGCACAAAATGACATCATATGTCGACATATCCCATAATAAAAAGTCGACCGAAAAATACAACTGACTGATCTCTACCACCATGCCTCCAGAAATATGGCTTAAAAAAGCACCCCTACCTACTAGGGCATCCGCATGTGAATAGACATCCTTTGTTATATCTACTTATCCCGATGTAGATGAAAATGTATAACTAGAAAATGAGTGTGATGTGTCCGTATCAAATAAAAATCGTTCATAACTACCATAAACATATAGCATACCCTCAATCACCTAAGACTGCACTATCTGGCCTTATTGATGAACATTGTACACGTGTTCGTAGTGAAGTTGTGTGCATACTTGCACCTGAGGCAAAGTCGAATGAGCTGGTGCTAATGGAAAGTCCTAGTACTGTGGTGGGTATGGAAGATACTACTATTGCCTCTGATGTCCTAGATTGTTTCCCCTAGGGAAACTACGAAAATAATGTCCCCACTCACCACAATTATAACATTATCCCCTGATGGGATAATCCTGACCATGACCCGTAGTCCCTACTCCTAGGGCTATCATGATATCTCACACTGTGGCCTTGTTGGTCTTGTCCCCATTGACCATAATGGTCGTACTAACCCTGGCCGGGGTGGCTTGGATCTGCCTTCACTGATGGCATAAATCATCTCTTCTAAATCGCTTCGGGGTTTTCTCCCCCCAAATTTTCCCTAACTGGAACTATGAGCCTGCATGTCCTCCAAATAACTCACTTGACTCAACTTACTTTAGCCTTGGGACATTCCCCACCTTCTCTTTCTTTGATTTTTCATTGCTCAGAAACTCCCTTAAATCCTGGAAAAGTTGTAATGTAGCATCCATTTTCTGAGTGTATATAGTATATGCCAAATTTTCCATAAATATTTTCCTAATCCCTCGTGACAGGACTCTTATAAACGGTCTATCATTTTTACTTTGATCCCATATCTCACAGAAAAGTGTATCGGCCAAGTACATTCCTTCTAATAATATGCAACTGTGTGGTCCTCCTAGTTCAGTAGATCAAACTTTTCCCTTAAGGTTTCCTACTATAATGGAGGGAAATATTCCCCTTGAAATCTCTGATTGAAATAGCAAAATGGTCATCTTTACACAGTCTTTTATGGTGGTAACAAATTCCCACCACTATAGGGCATCCCTTATAAGTCTGAAATTACCTAACGTTGGATGTTAGATATCGGTACACTTTAATAGACGTAGATGTTGCCCGATGTCACGTCTCCACTATAGTGCAACAATAAAGTCTATAGATCCCTATAACTCTAGTGGGTGACTTTTCTTAAAGGAAGTGGTATCTCTCTCCTAACTAGATAAAATAAGCAGGACAAGATCAAGTGCAGCCACATGTGGTGGCAGTGGTGGTGATTGTTGCTTCTGCATGGCTGCGGTTGTCGCAACTACAGTATGTGGGATAATTGTAGCCAAGTCATCCAGATATACAGTGTCTTCTTGTCCCTACTGTGGTGGTGGAGGTGGATGTGACTACTGTTGGGGGGCCATTATCTTCGACATAACGCTCCTAGCTAGTTGCGGATGGACTACTCATTGGGACGCATGAGAAATAAGACTCTCTTCCCGTGTCAACACCCCTCCTAATCCCTAGAGTGATCCATTTATAAATACCAAATAATCCAAGCCGATATGTGGTAATGCAAGTACTGGCACGATAGTGAGATTCTTTTTTAGCTCATCAAAACGTCTCTCTCATTACTTACTCCAAACGAAAGGTATCCCCTTATATATGATGTGAGTAACTTATCCCTCAATCTTCAAGACCCCTAATGAACCTCCTATTGTACCCCTCCAAACCCAAGAAAACTAAACCTCGATAAGCGTCATGGGTTTCCCTCACTTTATAACTACAGAAACTTTGCTAGGATCCACTGAAATTCCAATTGCGAATATAACATGGCCCAGGAATTGCACCTCTTGAATCCAAAACCCACACTTAGAAAACTTTGTGTACAAGTTATGTTTCTATAGTTTATGTAAAACCAACTGGAAATGTTCTTAGTGATCCTCTTTTGATTGTGAGTATATCAAAATTTCATCAATAAACAAAATGACTAACCGATCAATAAATTTTTGAAATACCAATTTCATCATATCCATAAACATTTTTGGAACATTGGTCAACCCAAATGGCATGACCTAGAATTCGTGTAAACTATATCGCATCAGAAAATCCATCTTCTAAATATCCTCCTCCCGAATACATAAATGATGATATTTTAAGAGCAAATTAATCTTGGAAAAGAATGATGCACCCTTCAACTGGTCGAATAAATCATCGATGCATGGTAACGGATACTTATTCTATATCCTAACTTTATTCAACTCCCAATAAAATATAGATAATCAAAGCGAACCATCTTTCTTCTTCATAAATTATTATGGAGACGTACTCCTCCATATAAATGCCTAGCTCAATAACTGATGGATTTACTCATGCAACTCCTTTATTTCTAATGGGTCCATCCGATATGGTGCCCTCGCGATGGACGTACCTGACATAAAATCTATGAAAAAGTTTACTTCCATCCCTGATGATAACCCTGGAGTCTCATCAAATACGTTTGTAAACTCCTGGACAATTGGTATCGAGTCTAATGATATCGTCACCTCCTCAGAATAAATCGCATCAATATACTATAAGTGTATGGTAGACCTTCCCTCGATCTTAGGCATACAAACTAAGAAGATATCATGTTTGAAAATAGAAAATGTATTAGCCTTTTGACTATAATCTATTTATACGTGATCCTGAGCTAGACAATCAATGCAAAAAAAATATAATATGTCAACATATCCCATAATAAAAAGTCGATAGAAAAATACAACCGATCGATCTATAGTACCATGCCTCCAGAAATATGTCTTAAAAAAAACACCTACATATTAGGATATCCCCATGTGAATACACTTCCTCTGCTATATCTACTAATCCCGATGTAGATGAAAATATATAACTAGAAAATGAGTGTGATGCGTCCATATCAAATAAAAATCGTTCATAACTACCATAAACATATAACATACCCTCAATCACCTGAGACTGCACTATCTGTCCTTACTGATTAATGTTGTACACGTGTCCATAGTAAAGTTGTGTGCGTACTTGCACCTGAGTCGAAGTTGAATGAGAGGGTGTTGATGGCAAGGCCTAGTACTGTGGTGGGTCTGGAAGATCCTACTATTGCCTCTAATTTCCTGGGTTACTTCCCCTCGGGAAACTATGGAAATAATGTCCCCACTCACCATAATTGTAGCATTGTTCCCTGATGGGATAATCCTGACCATGACCCGGTTGTCCCTACCCCTGGGGCCTATCCTGATATCTCAGTCTATGGCCCTGTTGGCAACCCTGGCCCAGGTGGCCTGGATCTGTTTGGCATAAATCATCTCTTCTAAATCACTTCGGGGGTTTCTCCACCTAAATTTTCCCTAACTGGAACTATGAGCCTCCATGTCCTCTAAATAACTCATTTGACTCTACTACCTTTGACCTTGGGATGTTCCCGACCTTCTACTTCTTTGATTTTTTATCGCTCTGAAACTCCCTGAAATCATGGTAAAGCTGTAATGTAGAATCCATTTTCTGAGTGTATGTAGTGTATTCCAAATTTTCTATAAATTTTTTCCTAATCCCCCATGACAGGACTCTAATAAACCGATCTATATTTTTTTACTTTTACCCTCTATCTGATAGCAAAGTGTATCAGCTGAGTACATTCCTTCTCATAATATGTAACTGTGTGGTCCTCCTAGTTCAGTTGATTAAAGTTTTCCCTTAAGGTTTCCTACTATGATGGAGGGTAATATTTCCCTTCAAATCTCCTACTGAACCATAAAATTGTCATTTGTGCACAATCTTCTATGGTGGTAACAGATTCCCACCACTATAGGGCATCCCCTATAAGTCTGAAACTACCTCACATTAGACGTTAGATATCATTACAGTTCGATAGACATAGATGTTGATCGATGTCACGCCTCCACTAAAGTGTGACAATAGGGTCCTTAGATCCCTAAAACTCTAGTGGGAGCCTTTTCTCAAAGGAAGTGGTATCCCTCTTCTAAATGGGTACAACATGATGGACAAGATCAAGTGCGGCCACATGTGATGGTCGTGGTTATGGTTGTTGCTTCTGCATGGCTGTGGTTGTCACAACTATTATCCCTGGGATAATAGCAACCAAGTTGCCTTGAGAAACACTGGGTGCTTACCACTATTGTGGTGGTGGAGGTGGAGGTGGCTATTATTGGGTGCCCACTGCCTTCGACTTAACACTCCCAACTAGTCGTGGATGGACCACTCATTGGGATGCATGAGCAATATGACCTTCTTCCTGCATCAGAACCCCTCCTAATCCCTGGAGTGATTCATTTAGAAATACCAAATAATCCAAGATAGTTTGTGGTACGCAAGTACTAGCGCGGTATTCATCTTCTTTTTTACCTCATCAAAACATCTATCTCATTACTTACTCTAAACAAAAGGTATCCCCTTATGGATTAGGTGAGTCAGTGATCCATCAATCTTCGAGACCCCGAATGAACCTCCTGTAGTACCCCTCCAAACCAAAGAAACTTCGAACCTCGATAGGTGTCATGGGTTACCCCCACTCTATAACTATAGAAACATTTCTAGGATCCATTGAAATTCCAGCTGCAAATACAACATGGCCCAGGAACTGTACCTCTTGAATTCAAAACCCACACTTAGAGAACTTTGTGTACAAGTTATGATTCTGTAGTGTCTACAAAACCAACTGGAAATGTTTTGCATGATCCTCTTTTGATTGTGAGTATATCAAAATGTGATCAATAAACACAATGACTAATGGATTAATAAATGGTCGAAATACCCAATTCATCATATCTATAGTCATTTTTGGCACGTTCGTCAACCCAAATGGCATGACCAAAAATTCATGTGAACCACATCGCGTCAAAAAATCCATCGTCGAAATATCCTACTCCTGAATACATAACTGATGATATTTTAATAGCAAATTAATCTTGTAAAAGAATGATACACCCCTTAACCGGTCGAATAAATCATCGATGCGCGACAATGGATACTTGTTCTATATCCTGACTCTATTCTACTCCTGATAATATATACATAATCGAAGCGAACCATATTTTTTCTTCATAAATTAAACTAGATCTCCCCACGAAGACGTACTCCATATAAACGCCTGGCTCAACAACTGATGGATTTGATCATGGAACTCATTTATCTCTAATGGATCCATCAGGTATGGTTACCTCCCGATGGACGTACCTGACATAAAATCTATGTAAAATTTGACTTACCTCTCTGGTGGTAACCCTAAAATCTCATCAATTATGTCCGTAAACTCCTGGATAATCGGTATCGATTCTAATGATACAGTGACCTCCTCAGAAGAAGTCGCATCAATGTACTATAAGCGTGTGTTAGACCTTCCCTCGATCTTAGGCATCCGAACTAAGAAGATATCATGTTTGAAAATAGAAAATAAAATAGACTTTTGGCTAAAATCTATTTATGCATGACCCTGAGATAAGCTAATCTATGCAAAAAATGATATCGACATATCCAATAATAAAAATTCGGCAAAAAAACACAACCGAGCGATCTCTACTACCACGCCTCTAGGAATATGGCTTAAAAAATCACCCCCACCTTTTTGGGTATCCGCATTTGAACACACATCCTCATCTATATATACCAATCCTGATGTAGATGAAAATGTATAACTAAAAAATGAGCGTGATGTGCCCTTATCAAATAGAAACCGTGCATAACAATCACAAACATATAACATACCCTTAATCACCTGAGACTGAGCTATCTGGCCTACCTAATGAACGTTGTACACATTTCCATAGTGAATTTATGTGTGTACTAGCACCTGAGGAAGATCCAAATACGATGATGATAGTTCTAAGGTCTGGTACAATGGTGGGGTTGAAAGATCCTGATGTTACCTCTGATGTCTTGGATGGTTTTCCTTAGGGAAACTTTGGATATAATGCCCCCACTCCCCAAAATTATAGCATTATCCCCTCATGGGATATTCTTGACCATGGACCATCTATCCCGGCCCCAAAGGCCTATTCTGATATCTCAATCCTTATCCCGATCTCTACTTATCATGAAGGTCGTAGTGACTTTGGCCCGGTGTCTCTGGCATCATTTCCTCTAAATCACTTAGGGGTTTTCTCCCCCTAAATTTTCCCTCTCTAGAACTGTGACCCTCCCTATACTCTGAAAAACTCACCTTAATCGATTGTCTTCGTCCTTGGGATGTTCCCCACCTTCTCCTTCTTTAATTCTTTATCGCTCAGAAACTCCATAAATCCTAGCAACGTTGTAAAATAGCATCGTCTTTCTGAGTGTACGTAGTGTATGCCAAATTTTCCATAAATTTTCTCCTAATCCCTCATGTCATGATTCTGATAAACTGATATATCTTCTTTGACTTTGATCCTTTATCTCTAGAGCAAAGTGTATCAGCCAAGTATATCCTTATCATATTTCGAAACTATATGGTCCTCCAGCTTCCGTTGATCAAACTTTACCCTTAAGGTTTCCTATTGTGATGGAGGGAAATATTTCCCTTTAATTCACTCATGGAACTACAAAATATTCATCTATGCCTAGTCTTATATGGTGGTAAAAAATTCTTACCACTCTAGGGAATACCCTAAAAGTTTAAAACAACCTAACATCGGACGTTAGATATCGATACACTCCAAAAGGCTTAGACGTCGCTCGATATCACGCCTTCATTATAGTGCAACAATAGGGTACGTGGATCCAAAGAACTCTAGTGGGTGACTTTTCATAAAAGAAGTGGTAGATCTCTCCTAAATGGATACAACACGTGGGACAGGCTCAGGTGCGGGCACATGTGGTGGTCGTGGTGGAGGTTGTTGCTTCTACATGGTAGTTGTTGTCGCAGCTACGTCCGGTGCGATAATAAAAGCCAAGTCGGCCTGAGATAGGTGGATGCAACTGCTGTTGGGGTTCCACTGCCTTTGACTTAAAGCTCACAACTAGTCATGGTCAGATAATTCATCGAGACACATAAACTTTAGGACTCTCCTCCTACGTCAGAACCCCTCCTAATTCCTTGAATCATTTATTTATAAATACCCAATAATCCAAGCTGGTCGATTGTGATGCAAGTAATGGCGCGGTTGTGAGATTCTCTTTGAGTTCGTCAAAGGATCTTTGGCATTCCTTACTCCAAACAAAAGGTACCCCCTTATGGGTGAGGTGATTCAGTGGTCCCTCAATCTTCGAGACCCCGAATGATCCTCCTATAGTGACCCTCCAAACCCACAAAACTCTGAACCTTAATAGGTGTCGTGAGCTACCCCCACTCTATAATTATAGAAATTTTGCTACGATCCACTGAAATTCTAGCTACGAATATAACATGGCCTACGAACTGTACTATTGAATCCAAAACCCACACTTAGAGAACATTGCGTACACCTTATGTTATCGTAGTGTTTGCAAAACCAACTGCAAATGTTCTGCATTCTCCTCTTTAAATTGTGAGTATATAAAAATATCATCGATAAAAAAAATGACGAATTGATTAATAAATGGTCAAAATACCCTATTCACCATATCCATGAACATTTTTGGCACGTTGGTCAGCCTAAATGGCATGAACTAAAATTCGTGTGAACCATATCGTATCAGAAAGGCTATATTCAAAATATCCTCCTCCCGAATACATAACTGATGGTATCTTAAGAGCAAATCAATCTTGAAAAAGAACGTTGCACCCCTCAATTAGTCGAATGAACCATTAATGTGCGGCAATGGTTACTTATTTTGTATTGTGACTTTATTCAAATCCCGATAATATATACATAATCGAAGTGAACCATCTCTTTTGTTCACAAATTATATTGGAGATCCGCACTGATATTTACTCCTCCATATGAACAGTATAACACCCCGTATTTTGGGGAATATTTAAATTACACGTCTGCTCATAATTTAATTAATTTGTGAATTAAAGGGAATTGAATTAATGTTAATTAGAAAATATTTGATTAATGTTTATATGTTATTATATTCACTTGTGTGATAAGTAAATGAAAACGTATTATTTTACGTTACGTCGTAAGCGGGTAAAATCGACGAGTTGACGGTATCTCGTTCGGGATGCACGTGAGGCGTTGTGTTGGAAAGGAGATGGGAAATTGATTATAAGTGACTCGGATGGTGATTTCGAGTGTGCGTATTATCCAAGATGGGTCGAGACAAACAAAATTAGGTACCAGCGGGTTGTAATCAAGTTCTAGGGTCTTTTTAGTCTAAACGGGACCCATATGAGGTTATTCGGGTCATTTTAATATTAGAACTTAACATAATTTTAGGAATAGGGGATATTTAGGTATATTAGATGCGGGAGGCAGACATTTAATCATTCTAAGATACCTAGGCATGAGAGATAGGCTAAAAGAGAAGGGAGTCCGAGGAGGAAATTGGGGCCATTCGTTAGCTAAAATCCTTGTGCAAAAAGATCTACAAAGGAGGAATTCAAAGTCGACAATAATCTAAGTCAAGTGTTTAAACTTGATTTGATACTTTACGCTTATTTTAATTCATTTTATAGTTATAAAATGAGTTTTGGGGAATGATTTCATGGAAAATTGATTTGATTATAATAATTATAAAATCAGAGGTTTTATTACATATGTAAGAAGATTTCTTGATTAAAAATCTGAGCATTAATGATGAAAAGAAAATATGGGATCTTGAATTATAAATCTAGAAAATTGTGCAAATTGACATTAGAATTAAGATGTGAATTAATTATGGAAATTTGATGTTGAATCCCATGATTTGGATTGTTATTAGATGAATTGGGACACAAAAACATGTATATTGATGTTGAGGAATGTTAACGTGATAATATTTTGGGTTTCGATTAATAATTTTACTCATATGGGTTGAGGATGATGATGAAACTTTGTCTGATGACAAGTAACCCCTCCTTGTCCAGAACCTAGAGGCGAACCAGTTTGGGCCACCTATTTGGCCCAAGCTTGTTATTTTAATTCTTTTTATAATCGGTTGGGAATCGATTATTTTAGGAGGGTCGTAGTTCATGTTTAGGACTTATGGGATTTATATAGGATATGGTATCACCTTGGGGTTATCGAAAATAGAACCGGGGTGTGGAATTAGGAGTGTTTTGAATTAGCAACACTTGAAAATATAGTCATGAATTCGATTTGGAATTTTGGATAGAATTGGGATACGGGTTGGATTGAGATGGGTTAGTTTCCAGAATAATATATAATTGTGAATTAAAAAAAAAGTAAGTGACTACTTATGGATTCAGTAGTCGGGATTATACTCGGGGATTATAGGCTAGGGCTACGAGTCACATATGCACGTTAGTCGGTTTTATGTATATATAGGAGTATAGAGACAGTATATATATCTATGAATGTATCTGTTTCATTGATATATGTGAAACATACCTACTCTAGGGATGTTATCGGGGGAGTTTGTGCGTAGTGGATGGTCCACCCTGGCAATGACCAATAGGTGTAGGATCGGTTCCCCAGGTCATAAATTTGTCGCATGACCACTCCATGTGAGTTTAGAGTCTAGTGGGGTAATGTGGTATATTTATGACCCACAGATGTATGACTATGGCCTCCTCTAATTTTACGTAACGATTTGAGTTTGGTGTCGATAATTTTTTACCTAGTGGCCCAGGTTAAGCTATTGTCCCTGGAGCTTGATAGCATGTTAGAGATTGCATCCGCAAGGTAATGCTCGGGGGATTATGATTATATATATATATATATATATATATATATATATATATATATATGAGCTAATTAAAGGATTATGTGAATAATAAATTTATATGCATCCGGGAGGACAACTCAGGAAATGCTATGAGAATGTACGTATATACGTGTGACAAATATACGCGGGTGAATAATATAAAAAAGTGAATATTAAATTAATAACTAGACTGAAGTTATACGCATCAGTTAACGATGGGATCATCCTGATTTAACGTGTGTGATAGCTAAATAAGAATTTAATTAAAAAACAAATATATGTGACACGATTTTTCTAGAAGGTTAGCGTATGGGGATAAGGTATGTGTTGGTACTAGTTAGGCAGGATAGCATAACTAGGTTGTTTAAATTACATATATTAGGTCCACACCATATATGAGGAGTGAGGATTATCTGATGGGAGTGCGAATCTAGTTTATATATGAAAGAATGTGTTGCATATTTATTTAAGTAATTTAAACACTTACAAAATATTTTCAAAGGATTTTGGGCTCTGACCCGCATCAAAATATTTTTAAAACTATTAGGTGCCCAGCCACAAGGACGCCAGGTATGATCATTCCTTCCAGTCTGACGGTGCTACAGCAACTGTGGATGCTTGCAGGGATTTTATTAGACGCTTCTATATTTGTGTTCTGGATAGGATTTCTCCCAATTGTTGTTCAGGCAGGTTGCCCATTGTCAGCCATTTATTCATTTAGTATTTATTTTAATTCGATTATGATGGATTACTATAATTGACTTATACCGAATGTTTATTCGGTCATTTGGATAATTATATTTAATTCGACAATTAGTTATTATGTGTGGTGAATGTGTATCTATTTTGGAATGGGTTGTGGTGAATGGAAATTATCTACGAAATTTTGAATAAGTCTTAAAATTAGACAGCGGTCTTAATAGGGTATTAGTAATTAATTAAATTTTTTACTGTGATGCTAAGAATAAGAAAGTTGAGATTCCGATTTTATTTGGGTAGAGGGATTTCCACCCGTTACTTTTATAAGATGGGTGTCACAGATGGTATCAGAGCATCAGGTTTTAGTGTCCTTAGGATCTGTGTGGACATACTTCATTTTCACCTTTACTTTTCTTTGATGTATACCCCTAGTCTTATGGTTGTCGATTAATATTGCCATTTCCGTTCTCATACTAAAGGGTATAAGTGAAGTGAATCTTATACGAGTTTGATTTTGGTTCAGATGTCAAAAAGGAGAGAACGACCAGCGAGGGTCTCTAGGAGGGCCGCAGAAGGAGAGGCTTAGTCTAAACTATAAACTATTTGGGGGACGGTGATCGTAATAGAGGTCAACACTATTGTTGCTCAGGAAGTTAATGCCGGGATGATTTATAATGCTCAACAGTGTCGCAAGCACCACCACAGTAGGCAGTGGTGCCAATTGATACACCCAGTGTAGTCAGTATGGAAAACTATCAGAGGGACCTTTTAGAAGGTCCATCCGCTGAAGCTTTAGGTAAATTCAAATGTTGTATTAGTTAGCTAATGGAATAAGGACATCAAAAGGGTAATTTTGCATATAGTTGAGTGCAATAACACTCAAAAATAAATTTTAACAACTTGTAAGTTCATAGGAGCGGTGTTGTTTGCATGGGAGTTAGTCACCACATCTGAGGAGAAAGACACCTTAATTATCGAAAAAATTTGGGTGTGGTTCGACCGTAAGTTCTTTCCATCTGATGTTCAAATAGAGATGTGGAGGAAGGTTTTAGACTTATCACAGAAGGATCGGAAAGTGGTCGATTATGTGGAAGTACTACTCACTTGCTTAGCAAACTTTATGCCCAACGAGGTGGATACTAAGGAGAAACTGGTCCTTAAGTTTATTGATGGACTCATGAGGAAAATTTTCTAGCACTTATTAGGAAATCCAGCCTTAATGAATCATACTGATGTCATCAATGCCACCCTTTTTCACTGTCAAGATCATCGCTTCCATGTGAAGGGAGCCAAGAGATTTAAAGAGTCTATCCAGTAAGGTAAGACGGGATATATCAGTGCTAGTGGGGAACTATCGGTGGATACCCAACAGGGTGACCCATCTAAGAGATTTAGATTGAAGTAATTTCGACCGAGTGATAGTGGATTCAAATAGGGCCACCATGGCCAACATTATGTTGCTTAGGGACAGTAGGGAGAAGGGAACCACATGGGTAGCCATCAGTGTCGAGGTCACTAGGGCCAGAGATCAAGGCTTCCCCAACATGTCCAGACAGGCCAGAGTCAGGGGGATTACACATGGATGTGTTTTATATGTGGGAAGTTGGGCCATATGCGCCCATCTTGTCCACAGTGAGCTAGGGGATAGTAGAAGGTTGCCCAAAAGAGGCAAAAGTTATAGCAATTTTTAGGTAACTTCATATGTGGGTAATATGTCCAGGAACCAGTTGAGCAGCCAACGCTATTAGCAATTGAAGGTGTGATTTTATCCATAGGCAAATCGGGTAAGTTTCGTATGACATGAGTGCATCACGGTATTTTGTTTGCATTAGATACAATAGTGAGATGAGTTTAGTGGATTGACTATAGATACTATTATAGTTCGTATATATATTTACTAGTTGGGTAGCAGAGCTCTCTTTCGTTCCATATGCAGGGGAGTGGGTGTGGACACTAGGAGGATATATTTTAGTTGATTTGATCATTTTAGAGAGATATATGATTCGATTATTCTGGGTATGGACTGGTTGGCTATGGTGGGTTGTTACAGCAAGGTTATTATGTTCGTTGTTCAAGGGAAGGATGTATTATTTTTATGATGTCTCATTTTGAAAGAGGGTGGAGCTCGCGCATATATTATATTATAGAGGAGACTTCAGAGAGTATAATTGTCTCGTTATGTGGAATCCCGATGTGTAGGAACTTAGTGATGTGATTCAAGGGATATCGAGTTTATCATCGATCAGAGAGATTGAGCTCGTTATTGATTTAGCTCTATGGGACTTAGTGAGTGCAAGCATCGTATTGGGAGACTCCTTTAGAGATGTGAGGGTTGAGGGTTAGACTTATATGTTTGGAAGCAGGATATTGAGTGTCCCAAATATGTGTTTTGGGCCTATGGACCTCGATCATCGACAATACTAGGTAGTAATGTATCGGGGGGTTCCCCATTTGGATTTCATTTACGATACGTTCCACGCATGAACCTTAATAAACAATGAGAATTGGGAGACATCGTTGGATTTTAGGGAATAAATTGTGGTACGTTAATCATTTTACATGTAAATAAAACACTTTGATTCGAGAGTACAATGTATGAAGCACTGGGGAATTTTTGCACTACTGGTTGATAGGTAGGGGAATCTCGAGAATATTTAAGTCGTGATTAGTAGGATAATTGAGTATACCCTTACTGGATAGCCACGTTGAATATATGGGGCCCAGTTTGACATAAAATGTAATGTTAGTATTAATTGTGCATATATACACAGGATATAGGGTGTATGTGGACCCTGGTTAGATTAATTTCAAAATTGTTCGGGATAAGGGGGCATGGAAATAAATGTGTTGAGACGTATGCATGTAGGGAAGTTAGAAGAAAAATTGGAAAAGTAAAAGGACTGAACTTCATTTGGGGAAGAAGATAGTTCAGATATATATAACAAGGAGAGTTATCACAACCAAAATAGGTTGAAAGACTGTGAAGACAAAGGTTAGGGATCTCCTTTGCTAAGGGAGGATCCAACAGTTTTGGGGAGATAGAGTGGAGTTGTAATTAATTAAGTTCTGAGAATGGCTTGCGCATAAATAGCTCGTTAATTTCACGAGATGAAAAGGACCCAGGAGGTGCGCAGTTGTAGAGAAGATGTGTGGGCCAGAGTTTTGATATACACTAGGAAGGGGAGTAAGATGTACCACTTAATGTGGGATATAGAGCATGTGGATTGGTGTGGAGAGAGACATAGAAAAATGGTATTCCAGGGGCACCATTAATTTGAAGAAAAAGCACGGTGCTAGGCGATCAACTCGAGTTTTACAAATACTTACTGATTCCGATGACGAAATAGATAGGTAGACAATGGAGTTCATATTTTTAAGTTACCAACGTCGTGAAAAGGTCAAGATTTCTTTGGGTTTATGGAATTTGTTCACCAAGATGGAGCAGTTATTACTAATTGGGGTGAGTTACACTAATGGGCTATGTGCTCAGTATTGAATTGAAGAAAGCGAATGAGTCGGCATATGGTGCCGACTAATATGGTTTTGGATGAGGATGAGATCCTTGGGTCCCACCTCTGATAGGGATTATCATGAGGCGACAGGTATTGAGTTACATTTTGGGATAGGCATATCATCCTTAAATCAAAGAGTAGATGGGAGGGGTGACTAAGATATTGGAGAATACGAGGAATGTGTATTCTTGATTATTATGTAATTGGGAGGGGTAATTACCATTGGTAGAGTTGCATGAAATAACTACCAGTTTATTATTGACAATGGGCCTTTTGAATCTTTGTGCGGGAGACCTTATCGTCCACCCTTTTGCTAGTTAGAGGTGGAGGACAATAAGCTTCTTGAGCCGGACATGATTCAGAGTCTATCGGCAAGGATTTAGTTGATAAGAAATTATTTTGTGTAGTTCAAGAACGTCGTAAGAGTTAAGTCGACGCGAACAGAGGATTTGTAAGGATGACTTGTTTGGTTATGTGTTATTGCGGATGTCTCCCGTGAAAGGAGTTACGTTGTTTGTCAAAAGGGGGAGTTGGCACCTAGGGGTGTAAGGTTTTTCCTCAATATTGAGATGATAGATCCAATGGTGTGTAGGCTCGTCATACTGGAGCATTTTTGGCAGGATCACAATGTGATTTTTATATCGTAAGAAAGATTTAGTATATCAATATACAGTGAGTTGAACAGACTTGTCACTAGTTTTGGGTTGTAGTGAATAAGTGGAGGCACCATAATATTAGCATGGGTTGATTTTGGGTATGGGAGGATAACGAGTGGGTAAGCATTATAAGTTCTTGGTACCACGCATATCCAAAATTTGAGGAAGAAATTACTTTGTACGGGGGGGGGGGGGGGAGGGGGAGTACGTAACACCCCAAATTTGTGAAAATATTTAAATTACACGTGTTCTTGTAATTTAATTAATTTGTGAATTAAAGAGAATTGAATAAATATTATATAGAGAATATTGAATTAATATTTATATGTTATCATATTTACTTGTGTGATAAGTAAATGAAAACGTCTTATTTTATGTTACGTCGTAAATGGGTAAAATCATCAAGTTGACGGTATCTTGTCTGGGACGCACGTGGGGTCGTGTTGGGAATGAGATGGGAAATTGATGATAAGTGACTCGGATGTTGATTTCGAGTGCACGGATGATCCGAAATGGATCGATATAGTAAAAAATAGGTACATGCTGGTTGTAATTGGGTTTCAGGGTCTTTTTAGGTTAAATGGGAACCATATGGGGGTATTTGGGTCATTTTAATATTAGCACCTTACCTAATTTTAGGATTAGGGGGATATTTTGGGACGTTATATGATGGAATCAGCCAGTTAATCATTCAAAAATACCTAGGCTTGAGAAAGAGGCAAAAAGAGAAGGGAAACTCAAGAGAAAAATCAAGAAGGCAATCCGGGAAGGAAATTGGGACAATTTTTAGGCTAGTATCCTTGTGCAAAAAGATCTACAATGGAGGAATTTAGAGTCTACAATAATCAATTATTTAAAATTACTTCGATATTTTATGCTTGTTTTAATTCATATTATAGTTGGTGGAACAAATATGAATTTTGGGTAGGATTCGCATGTTAGAAAATGGGTTTTGGGTAATGATTTCATGAAAATTGATTTGATTATCATAATTATGAAGTATGAGGTTTAATCATAAATGTAAGAATATTTCTTGATTAGAAATATGTGTATGAGTCATGATAAGAAAATATGGGATCTTGAATTGTATATTTAGAAAATTATCTAAACTAACATTAATCATGATAAGAAAAAATGGGATCTTGAATTATATACCTGGAAAATAGTGTAAACTTACATTAGAATTAAGGTGTTAATTAATTCTAGAAATTTGATGTTGTATCCCATGATTTGGGACACAAAAACGCGTATATTGATGTTTAGGAATATTAAGGTGGTAATATTCTGGGTTTGGAGGAAGAATGGGACTCATATGGGGGTGAGGATGGTGATGAAACTCCGTCCAAGAACAAGTAGCCCAGCTCAGGCTAGAACCCAGGTGTGAACCAATTTGGGCCACCTATTTAGCCTAGGCTTGTAGTTTTTAATTATTATATTAATCGGTTGGGATTCGGGTTATTTAATAAGGTTTGTAGTTGATGTTTACAGCTTTTAGGATTGATATGGAACATGGTCTTTCCTTGGTGTTAGTCGAAGATAGAACTGGGGTGTGGAATTAAGAGTGTTTAGGATGGACGATACTTGAAAATATAGTTATGGATTCGATTTGGAATTTCTAATAGAATTGGGATACAGACTGGATTGAGATGGCTTAGTGTCCAGAATAATATATAATTGTGAATTAAAAAAAAAGTAAGTGACTACTTATGGATTCGAGAGTCGGGATTAGACTCGAGGATTATAGGCTAGTGCTACGAGTGGCATATGCACGGTTTGGCGATTTTATGTATATATACGGGTATAGATATAGTATATATTTCTATGAATATATATATGTGATTGATATATGTGAAACATACCTACTCTAGGGATGCTATCGATGGTGGTTGCGCGTAGTGGGTGGTCCACACTGATGATGACCAACAGGTGTAGAATCAGTTTCCCAGGTCATAAGTCTATCCCACGACCACTCCATGTGAGTTCAGAGTCTAGTGGGGTAATGTGGTATATTTATGACCCACGGATGTAAGACTATGACCGCCTCCAGTTTTACGTTACGATTTGGGTTCGGTGGTGAGATTTTCGACCCTGTGACCCTGGTTAAGGTATTGTCCCTAGAGCCTGATAGCATGCTAGAGATTTGCATCCATGTAGTAATACTCTGGGGATTGCGGTCATACATACATATACATATATATATATATATATATATATATATATATATATATATATATATATATATATATATATATATATATATATATATATATATGTATATATATATCTGTGTGTGTGTGTGTGCGCGCGCGCTAAATATATATACGGGGGAATTAAAGAATTATGAGAATAGTAAATTTAAGCACATTCAGGAGGACAACTCAGGAAATGTTATGTGAATATACGTATATAAGTGTGACAAATATACACGGTGAATAAGATAAAAATTACAATGTTGAATTAATAACTGGGGCGAAGTTATATGCATTGGTCAACAATGGGATCTAATTGATTTAGCGTGTATCATAGCTAAATAAGAATTTAATAAAAGAACAAATATATGTGACACATTTAGCCTAGAAGGTTAGCATATGGGGCTATGATACGTTTTGGTACTAGTTAGGCATGGTAGCGTAACTAGGGTGTTTAAATTACATGCGTTAGGTGTGCACTATAGATAAGGGGGGATTATCTCATCGAACTGCAACACCAGTTTAAAATTGAAAGATTCTATTGCATATTTATTAATGTTATTTAAACACTTGAAAAATATTTTCAAAAGGTTTGGGGCTCTAACTTGCATCAAAATAATTTCAAAACTTTTAGGTGCCCAGCCATAGGGACGTCAGACATGATCATTCCTTCCAGTCTGATGGTGCTGAAGCAGTTGTGGATGCTTGCGAGGATTTTATTAGACGCTTCTATCCTTGAATTCTATATAGGACTTCTTCGAGTTCTTATTCAGTCATGTCACCAATTGTTAGACATTTATTCATTTATTATTTAGTTTAATTCAGTTATGATGTATTATCGTATTGGACTTATACGGGATGTTTATTCGGTCATTTGGATTATTATATTTAATTATGTGACGCCCCGAACCGGATTTAGAGTAAATGTCGGACTTAACTCTTATCCAAGTCTGAGGGTCAAGGGGGAGGGGGAAATTACTTTTAATATATTTAAGAAAATGTTTATTAAAATTTGTCATAATAAGGAAAAACCATTTATTATCCAATTATTCAACAATAATTTCAATCCATTAATTTGAATAAATTTCATTTAATTATTTTGCAAAAGAGTCCAGCTAAAATATCATTGAACCACAATTAATAGAAAATGCCCTGTATTATTACAAACCAAAGTTCCAAGTTCAAGTCCAAATCTAATTAGTACAATTGATACATAATTAAATATCAAACATTACTGCTACGAGATAGCAATTCAACGACCGAAACTCTCGGGAACCTTACCGACACAAGCTTTTGCGTCCTTACATGAAGTACCTGTGGGTTTTGAAAGGTAGGTATGAGCGGAATGCCTAGTTTGGTGGGAGATACTAAGTAATAATTTGTACTAAAATACTATACATATATAGTATCTTTTAATATTTCAAGAAAATAATTTATTTAATTTATGCAAATGAATGCAACTATATGCAACGCTCGCGGGCTAGATGCCCAAAATCACACTTAAGCCATTTCATGTATCATGCTAGAGACTTATTTAATTGAATATTAGTCCTTAACAATTTATTGACTTAAGTGCCTTTAACTTAAAAATATTCTCATTCTTAATTATTTATTACAAGATTTATCAATCTTTGCCTTAGAGTCTAGCCATCAGTCATGAACTTCACGGGCTCTATAACATCGGTCTCCAGTTGCCATATGTTCTTCTGTACAGGCTTTGGGGTCTTTCACCACTAGGAACGTCATGCCCTACTTAATTCTTAGCATCATCCAAGTATCCTTTCTTATATTGATCACATTTCATATATTTCATTATTCTCATCATTTTTCAAGTCCATTATTCTTTTCACTTTCACTTGTGCCACACTTATTATTTATCACTTTCTTAATTTCTTCAATTAAACTCGGTCGAGGAGGCCATAAATGCAACACCGTTTCCGAATATTATTTCAATGAAAGTCATTATTTTCTCTTAGCAAAAATATATCACTAATTTCTTTTTATCAAACTCACTTCATACATTTAATTGCAAAATAAATTCTTGACAGCATACTATTCACTATATTTACGACAATGTCACTACTATTTGTTTTACACAAATATTATCCTTTTAAATGGGTTTAATCATACTAATTTCTCCAAAAATAATTTTATAACTTCTCAAAAATATATTTATGATATTTCCAATATAATTTCAGTAGTAAATTCCAAATTTCATAAAAAGAGTTTATTTTCATTTTAAATAGCTAGAAAACCCATATTTAATCCTTTAATCTTTATTTCTGAAATTAATAAAATAGGGCTGCATTTTTCCATTTTATAAAAATATGTTAAAAACAGTATACTCCATCTTTAATCATCTTAACTAGTGAACCCATGAATTACTTCAACATTTTATACAAGTTCCATGGATTTCTACCTAAGAAATCCTTCAAAATGCTACTAACATGCTCATAATTGTGAAGTCTTTCACCATAATCATTTCCTCACTATTTCATGCTATAATGATTCATTATAAATATAATAACATCATTTATAATTATTTTAATGTCAAAACTAATTCTAGCATGAAAATCGTAATTTTCAACAAGGCAAAATAAGTAAAATACTTCTATTTTTAAGCATAATGTTCACGACTTTAACACGTGATTTTAAGCTTTAGAAAAGAGTTGAGAGGCGAACCGTATTTGGATAATATGTAGGACGAATATAATCAAGAAATAAGTCCAAGAAGAAGCTCCAAAAATAACTCCAAACTAAGCTCCAAACTTGTAATATTAAGCTCCAAAAACTTGTTGAAAAGATTTCTTCAAGCTTTTTCACCCTTATGTGGTTGTTCTAAGGTGTTTATATGACCAAAATAAAGTATTTGGGTGGTTGTATGGAGGGTAGAGAAGGGGGTAGAGAAGGGGGCGCAAGTTGCAATTTACGCGTCAATACTATTCATGTCACAATTCTACAACTTATGTTACATCTAATCAATATTCGTTCAGATAATTCTAATAGTTTTAGAATAATAAGGAGAATACGAATAAATAATCATATGAACTCGTGCAATGTAAAAATAGAGCACAACGAATTAATATTACCGAATAATTCGATTACCACAGGATGATGAGAACAAAATAAAAGGGGCGGGTATTAAAAATTCAGCATTTAGTTATTATGCGTGGTGAATGTGTATCTATTTTGGAATGGGTTGCGGTGAATGAATATTTATCTACGTTAATTTAAATAAGTTTTAAAATTTTGACACCGGGCTTAATAGGGTATTAGTAGTTAGTTAAATTTTTGGCAGTGATGCTAAAAATGAGCCAGCTGAGATTCCTATTTTATTTAAGTAGTGGGATGGCCACCCATTATTTTGATAAGAGGGGTGTCATAAATTCCTGACTCAATGACTTCTTGATATGATCATACAACTCCTTCATCTCTATTGGATCCATCTGGTTTGGTACCCTCGTGATGGGCATACCCGATATAAAATCTATACAAAAGTTTACTTACCTTGATGGTGGTAACCCTGGCATATCATCAGGTACGTATGCAATCTCCTGGACAATAGGTATCAAGTCTAATGATACAATGACCTCCTTAGAAGAAGTCGCATCAATGTAATATAAGCATGTGCCAGACCCTCCCTCGATCCTAGGCATATAAACTAAAAACGTATCTTATCCAAGAATAGCAAACGTAATAGCCTTCCGGCTAAAATCTATTTATGCGTGATACTGAGATAGCCAACTCATGCACAACCGACCGATCTCTACTACCACATCTCGAGAAATATGGCTTAGAAAGGCACCCCTACCTACTAGGGTATCCGCATGTGAATACGCATCCTCAACTATATCTACTAATCTCGATGTAAACAAATGAGTGTCATGCACCCCTATCAAATAGATACCACGCATAACTACCATAAACATATAGCATAACCCCAATCACTTGAGTCTGTGTTATCTGGCCTACCTGATGAACGTTGTATACACGTTTATAGTGAACTTATGTGTGTACTTTCACCTACGATAAAGCCTAATGCATTGTTGCTGGTGGTAAGGCCTGGTACTGTGGTGGGGTTGGAATATCATGATGTTACCTTTGATGTCCTGGATGGTTTCCCTTAGGGAAACTACGGAGATAATGCCCCTACTCCCCACAATTATAGCATTATCCCCTGATGGGATAATCCTGACCACGACCCGTCTATCCCTACACCTAGGGCATATCCTGATATCTTAGTCCTGGCCATATTGGCCCTGTCTCCGATGACCCTGATGGTTGTACTCTTCAAAATCGCTTCGAGAGTTTTGCCCCCTGAATTTGCCCTCGCTGGAACAATGAGATGACATGTCCTTCGAATAACTCACCTCACTCGATTACCTTCAAATATAGGATGTTCCGTACCTTATCCTTCTTTGATTATTTGTCCCTCAGAAACTCCTTGTAATCCTGGCAATGTTGTAATGTAGCATTCACTTGCTGAGTGTATGCAGTGAATACCGAATTTCTCATAAATTTTCTCCTAATCCACCATGACATGACTCTAATATACCAGTCTATCTTCTTTGACTTCGATCCCCTATCTCTAGAGAAAAGTGTATCAACCGAGTAAATTATTTCTCATATTTCAAAATCGGGTGGTCCTTATGCTTCAGCCGTTCCAACTTTACCCTTAAGATTTCCTACTGCGATGGAAAGAAATATTTTCCTTCAAATCTCTCACGGAACTACTAAATGGTCATTTGTGCCTAGTTTTCTATGGTAGTAATTGATTCCCACAACTATACTATGTCCCTTACAAGGACGAAACTACCTATTATTAGATGTTAGATATCGATACACTCTAATAGGCATTAATGTTGCTGGATATCATGCCTTCACTATAGTGCAATGATAGGATATATAGACCCGAGAACTCTGGTGGGGAGATTCTCTCGAAGTAATATATTTCTCTCTTCTAAACGAACACAACAAGCTGGATAGGCTCAAGCTCGACCACATGTGGTGGCTATGGTGGTGATTGTTACTTATGCATGGCTGCCATCGTCACAACTACTTCTGTGCAGTAATAGAAGGCAATTCAGCCTGAGAAACAGTGGGTTCTTTCCCCTACTATGGTGGTGGAGGTTGATGCGGCTGTTTTTTGGGTGCCACTGCTTCTGACTTAGCAGTCGCAGTTAGTCCT
Organism: Sambucus nigra; assembly: GCA_949130495.1. Taxonomy (NCBI): domain Eukaryota; kingdom Viridiplantae; phylum Streptophyta; class Magnoliopsida; order Dipsacales; family Adoxaceae; genus Sambucus; species Sambucus nigra. Next base: position 350,754,114 of record OX422214.1, read on the forward strand.
GGTCGGATAACTCGTCCACATCGTGTGTTCACCATTTGAAGGATAGTAAACAAAAGCATATAAGTACATGTACAAAGATAGAGTAAAAATATAAATGACAATCTCTAAAGTATCAAAAATGTCTATGTGGAAAGTGATGAATGCACACGAGATTCCTATGACACTAGAACCTGGAATGCTCTAATACCAATTGTAACACCCCATAAAATTTAAGCTAGATTGATTAGGTCTAAAGTAAATAAAACAGGAGTTCGATCAATTTATTATCATTGTAATCATTAATATAATAAACTGAAACATCACATAAATGACTGAAACATAAATAGGTGAACCACAATTAACTTTGATACCAAAACCAACATAAAGTAACAGAATCCTTGTAAACTATCATCGTCTCATAATGCATGCCCATGCTGAATAAAAGAGTCCTCAACTCAAATTTAAATACAATATAAATGATAAAAGAAATATAAATCATGAACATGAAGGCACGACACCTACATCTACAGATCAGCAACGGAGAATTGATTAAGACCCGATTACGGGTAAGGCTGCACTACTGGCCTATGTCCTGAAAAATATTAATTGAAAACATTGACAACAAGTCTAACTAGTATAATAATGTAATAAATTTTGGGTTAAAACATAACTACACACCTCCTTCCAGTCTTTTATTTACTTTTAAGTTAATCCAACTCAAAAAAACTCTAAATATCACATGTGTCTATACCCAAGCCCATATGTTCCCTATGATTAAGTCTTAATCATCTCTGTAGACTTTTATGCATTAATTCCATTTTCATTCACTTATAAGTCACTATTGTATAATGTCACAAGGGAAAGTAGTCTCTACATCTATGTCCACATAATACAAGTACGGTCCTATACTCGTACCTCATAAAAGAGCCCCATCACAAACTAGGATAAAATGAAGGTCTATCGTACTACCTTTGGGGATCGCTCACATGTACTAGGCATAATCATAGGTTGACCAAAACCTGTAACTACTCAATCATCTACTACGGATAATTACTACTCCTTCACACTAGTTATATAGCCCTAAACCTAAATCTACATAAAAGGATCATCCCACCAACCTAACACAGATACAGTGGGAATTTAGGTAGGTAGTGTTCGGGTAATCATAACAAAGTCAAACCCATCATTAGCGCCACTGGGTACTGATCTTCGTCGCTCGTTCCCCAAAAGGATCTCCTTTCTAATACATATCCCATGAGTCATATACCCGATATGTTTCACATAATACACAAAACAAGTAATCCAATACAATTAGGGATTACAAGTCTTAATTCCAGCTTTAATACCTTAATTAACCTCATTTAAATATGAATTAAAATTTCATATTAAAAATTATTTGATCTCCTCATTCCAATGAGAATACAAAGGTCTTTCGAATAAGTTCCCAATGTCGTACGAATAAGAACACATAGTTTATTCCAACAACTTCAATTTGTCATTCTAAGGTTATTCGTCCAGAAACTATCTTCTTCTAGAAAAAATCCGCAATTATTGCCCCTAATTTCTCCCTTCCAAGCCCCTGAACATCCCCAAACTTCACTTCTTAGATGTATAAATGTCACTTCTCTAAGGATTTTACGTTAATCTTGCATAATTTTTTGATGTAAATCCTAATAGTCATCTCAAGAAAACCTAACATGTGATTTGATTCTAATTCAATCCAATTTCAATTTAATTCACAAGATTAACAAAGGATCTCCAATCCTCTAACATGAAATATCATAACTATACCATCAATTTAATCAATTTTACTCTAAACCATATCGAATCATGAAAATTTCACAATACACTATAAACATGGATTGCAATCTAATTATCTAATTAACATAAGTCTAATAATTGTTAGATAAATTTTCTAATTTAGATTATTCTAATATTAGGTAAAAAATCAAATGGATATTAATACTATAACTCAACTTCAATTATAAAATTAAACTAAATATAATTGCTTCGAACAAATATATGAGATTACAATTCAATTAGCTCACTTCCTTCTTCTTCAAGTCCATTTGCCTTCAATTTCTTATTCTCCAAATATTTCCATCTCTCTAGGCTCTCTTTAGACTTTGGTTTTCTTCCCTAAAGTGTTAAGAATGAACTAAGCGAAGTATGATCCCCTTTTTATATTGTTAACCACGTAATTAGGGTTGGACCGCTTATTAACCTTGACCTATTAAGCACAAAATCATCTCTAAATAGTCTAAATACTACCCCAAACCATGTATTAGATTATGGGACTTAAAACCTAGCATTTTAGGGTTGGACATTCTACACGTCCCTAAAGTCACTCAAAATATTCCATCAACATAACTATTTTTAATCCTTAAATAATTATTATTTTATTATCTTATTTTAAAATCAAAAGAATTTTAAATAAAAACATATTTTTCTAGTGATGTAACTAGTCACGGTGGATAAATACACACAAATAAAATTTATTTAATTTACCTTTAAATTATAGGTCATTACACAAAGAGTCTTCATATAATTTATCATCGAGAGTTAAGAAACCAAAATATTCTCTATCATCATCACTAAATTCATATTGATTTATCGGTGAGGGATGACAAGTAAAGTTGGGTGGAGAATAAAACTCAAAAAGTGACATACCAGACGTACTATAAGGAGGATCGTAAAATATGTCAAACAAACAGTCCATTTCTACACACACAATATCTATCTCTAGGTGATTAAACCTAAAAAAGATGAGATCTAGCTCTGATAACAAACAATAGTTTATGTATGTAGAGAGGGGCAACCCAAATTTAAAAAAAATACCAAAATGAAGGTAAGGTCTGCTTTTAATTCAAATTCGAGAAAAAGATAATCTTAGCATATAAGTGACAAAATAGTGACTTACAAGTTAATTTAACTTATCAATATATGTTCATTAAGCATATAAGATAAATCAAGATGTGGAATAGTAAATCATACAGACAAGGATTTACATGAGGGAAAAAACCTTACAGAAAAAATCTCGAAGCCAAACCAACACCTTCCACTAAATAGGTAAATATTTATAAAAGGGATAAATGACTTACAAACTTGAACCCCTATTAGGCTCAATAATGCAGAATCTACACAAGACACTTTTTCAACCTGCTAGCTGGAAGAGAAAGCACAGATCGCTCATCGACCACTCGCCACGTCACAGGTGTCAATTTCCATTGATAATTTTGCATTTGCACAAAACCAAATTTCTTCATTTAAAGTTTTATGAGAAAATTTTATTATTTTTAAAGTTTGAAGAAAAAAAATTGTGTTCCAAAATATATAAAATGAAAATCCACTATTTGTAGTTATAACTTCCCAGGATTTTAGAGTCTTGTTGCAGGAAATTTTAAAAGATGTCCGGATAATCAAAATAAACTCACAAAGTATTTTTGAGATATAAAATATATTTAAAGTTTCTCAAAAAAAAAAATTGGAAAATGTTTCTTCAATACTTGAGAGAAGTGATCAAACTTCAAAAACTTTAAACTAGAATAATAGTAATGGATATCTCAAAAATACAAAGAAGGTTTTTGCTCTTAGGAAAAATCTGATATCTTTTAGCTTGATGAAATAATGAAAACCTTTCTAAAATTCGTAACCTTATTTTCTGAATGCGGAGAGAAAGAGATAAATAGGATTTTTGGTGTTTCAAATATATAGACACAAACTTCCAAACCTTTTAACTCATTCTCAACCAAAACAAATAGGTTGTTTCCCCAACGCAACAAAAGATATGGCAAAAAAAGAGAATCTCGTATTTTACATTGTAATCTTTTGGTCAGATTCTCATTTGTACCAGATATGTCGTTGTCACAATAGTGTCATTGCAGCGAGATAAAGCATCATTGCATCATCCTAGGTCACTTTAAGAAGCTAAGAAATTTTAGATGTAGAAAAAGATACCAGCGACAGACTTTCGTTGCAGTGAGCCTGAGGCAAAGCATTCTGACCTTTGTCCAGATATTTTGGTTTTGGATAAAGGTCACCAACGACGAGATTTCACTACACTGAGACATAGTGTCTCTGCAATGAAACTATGGCGAGGCAGGTCATGCCCTGTTTCAAAAAATCTGAACTAGTATTTTGCCCTTAAGAGTTTTAAAAATATTTTGGAAAAACACTCTAAGTATGTTTGTTCTTAACCAAGAACACTAATACTTAAAATATACACATAAGAATACAATTTTTACTAACATAGTTTTTTTTATAAGAAAAGTATATTGCACAGTGTATTTGTTAAAATAGTCGAAACCACTCACACACAAGTTTTAAAGAATTTTCCAATTTAAGAAATTATTAATTTTAAGTTATGTCAAAATAATAGTGAAAAAACTCAGTCATTCTAAGCCCTTTACCTTTTCCTAAAGATTCAATCTCATTAGTCATGGCATGAGTAAACTTTTAGGATGAAGATGAAGAAGTTTGGTCTTGAGATCTTTATCATGGAGATTTTCGAGCAACTTATACAATGGCTTAAATATGTTTTATAAGAGGATAAGACAATATAATCAAATTGGAGTTTTTGAGCATACATAAGATCTTACACCCAAAACACCACAAGAGAACTTATCATGACCCTCAAATATCCACCCTATGTTACAACCTTATAACTTATAGAGTGTATCACACAACCGACATACGTTTCATCACAATACTTGGAATGTGTCAAACACCCCCGCAAAGTTCTCATAAACCCAACAAACTTTTTTATTTGGATTGATCCAATTTTTAAAATTTTGAAGGCCATCCCATCATTTACTAAAATAGAATCAAAGTTCACCTCTTTTAAAAGGAAAAATAATCTTAATTAGGACACATATGAATTGAACAATCCAAATCAAGAATCCAAAATCACAAAATGACTTACCCAAATTTTCAATTAGCATAAGAGCAAAATCGTCGACATCCTCATCTACTACTATTATTGATGCATCCTAAACCTTCTCATTTATTTTCCTTAAGTTTGGGACACAAAGGAATGATTTTCCCAAAATCATGATAATAGTAACACTCCATATCCGTGTTCCCTTTGACTTGGACCGGGAGCTCCTTGAACCTCAATTATTTAATCTTCCTCTAATGACTAGGCTTGTGACATCATCGTCACCCTCAACACTTCCTCCTATTTTTATTAGAGAGAAGGGTAGGTGTGAACTCATCCAAAATAATACTTTTCTTCTCGTATATCATCTTAGTCAATAAATAACCGTACCCCTTAGGAAGAGAAGCCAATAAAATCATAACCTTATCATATTGATCCATCTTAACCTTTATGTTAAATAGTTAGAGAAGACTATTAAACTCATTAACGTGGTTTTGCAATGAATTACCCGCATCCATATAAAATTGGTAGACCTTGTTGGCCTAAAAATATACCTAAGAGGGTGGGTGAATTAGGTATATAAGTTTTAATGAAAATTATAGAATGTTCGTAACTTTTTTTTAAATATTAATTATGATATGATAAATTAACTAAAGTATGAATAATTAATCAATAATAAGAATAATTAGTTAAGATATAGAGTTTAGGTAAACTTTTCAAACTGAGCTCCTAACGTGAATCGACCATTACCTACGTCCATGCTCTAGATAACACTCAAAAAACTTCATTATATCCGGTTCACCTAGGGCAGAACCAAAATCCTGATAAAGAATTAAAACACCTTTTAAATCGCAACCAATAAGATGCCAAACTCGTCCTTGCCCAAGCGGTACCCATGCAAGAGCCAAAGCTCTTTAAATGCCTTGACTCCCCATAATAATGGTGCTACCATACGAGAAGATATAATGAAGTTTACCATAAGTCATAATAATAAGATTCATGGCCATAATGTAAAACAAAGTAGCTTTACTTCTTCTGGAAGAAATGAACCTCAACAGTCCTGCTGGATCAGATGGTTACAATGGTACTTTTTATGTCAAATATTGGGAGATTATTAAGGAGGACTTCACAAAGGCACTACAATCATTCTTTTGGGGGGCTGCTATTCCTAAATCTTGGAGTTTAACTCAAATTTGCCTTATTCCTAAAGTTATTAGACCATCCTTTTACAAGGATTTCAGACCAATTAGTCTATGTAACTTCAATTATAAGGTAATTAACAAGATTGTTAACTCAAGATTAAGTCCTATTCTTCTAAATTTTATATCACATAATCAATCAGGCTTTGTGAAGGGGAGATGCATTCAAAATAATATCTTATTGGCTCAATAGATGATTCATTTACTGGATAGAAAAGTGTAAGGAAGTAATGTTGTTATAAAGCTAGATATGGCCAAGTCATATGATAGAGCTTTTTGGATCTTCATTATTAAATCTTTAAAAGCTTTTGGGTTCTCACAAACTTTTATAGATTTAATATGGAGATGCATCTCATCCACTTGGTTCTCTATTTTAATAAATGGTTAATCTATGGGTTTCTTTCAACCTTCAAGAGGTATTAGGCAAGGGGATCCAATATCCCCAAGCTTATTTATTATTATGGATGAAGTTTTTAGTAGAGATTTAGAATCCAGAATGGCTAATGGTACAATTAGTCACTTTTCTTATCCAAGAAATTGCCCCTTGATAAGTCATCTAGGCTATGCAGATGATCTGACTATTTTCACCAATGTAAGTAAAAGGAGTTTGAAGCAGTTGATGAGGTTCTTCAGTTACTATGAGAAGGAATCAAGCCAGTTAATCAGTCAAGACAAAAGTTTCTTTAAAATCAGTTCCAAAGCATCAGTAGCCACAAATAGTAGAGTAGCAGAAGTTACTGGTTTCAAAAGTGTAAATGGTCATCTCACCTACTTGGGTAGCCCTCTATTTACAAGTAGAAGTAAGTCTATATACTTTGATTTTATTTTCCACTCTATAGCTGCTAAAATTCAGAGTTGGAAATCCAATTTCTTAACTTTGGGAGGTAGAATTACTTTAATACAATATGTTCTCTCTTCTGTTCTGTTGTATATCCTGTTGGCTTTAAACCCTCCAAAACTGATTTTAAAATCAATTAATCAGGTGATCAGCTCTTTCTTTTGGGGGTGAACAAAGATTATGGGAAGAAATTTCACTATTTAAACTGGGATGCTATTTATTTTTCGAAAGCAGAAGGAGGGCTAGGTATTAGAAATTTGAATACAGTTATTACTGCTTCAAATATCAAACTTGCTTTGAATTTTAAAGAGGGATCAAGTCTATGAGCTCAATTTTTGAAAATTAAATACTCTAACATGGTACTCTCCAATGGATCTAAATGCTTCCAAAGAATTCAATCAGCTAGGACAGTAGTGGAGGAAAACTCAATAGTGATTGATAATGACCTGGTATGGAAGCCATATGTTAATGGTAGCTTTTCTTTCCAATCTGCTTATGAGATTTTTAGAGATTCTAAGTTATCTTCTTTGGCTTTTAATTCTATTTGTCACCCAAAAATACCTCTAAATATTTCATCTTTTGTTTGGAAAGAGCTTTCTAAGTGTGTTCCAATAGAAGAAAGGGTGAAATCAGTGGGAATAAGGCTAGCTTCAAGATGTCATTGTTGCCATTATAATTCAAAATCCTTAAACCATTTGTTCAGATCTGGTCTAGTGGCTTTGAAGGTTTGGAATTACTTCAATGGAGTTTTGGGGATCAATCAGTTACCAGCGATAATTTATGGATCTATAATAAAATGGTGGTTACAGGCAGGTTCTTCTGAGTTCTCTAAATGGTTTTATAGTTTGTCCCTCTTAGTATTATCTGGGAAATCTGGTTAAGCAGAAACTAAGGTTCTTTTTGAATCTAAACCTAAGAAACACTTCATCATTATTAAGAAGGTTATTTAGAGAATTTTAGATTATAGTCAAAGAGCTAACTTTAAAGGAGGTCATAGAGAATTTGATCAGGATACTTTGAGTATTTTTAATATTACTCTAAAGTGGCATCCTAATAGAAATAAAGTTTTCAAGAGATGGGTCCCTCTTACTTCAGGTAGTATTAAATCAATTGCGCTGGAACAGAGGAGATGTGTAACAGCTATGGAGCATGTGCTTTAATGAGAGATGATCAAGGTAGACTATTAAGGGATACATCCATGTATGCTCAATAAGGTTCTCTTATAGGAGCTCAACTTTAGGCGATTAAGGAAAGTCTAAAGTTTTGTTCAGAATCTAATATTCCACAAAAAGAAATTGAAACTGATTCCAGTATTATTTTCAATGGCCTCTCTTCATATCTCAGATGTACTCCCTGGAAACATAAACAAGCTTTCAAAGAAATTGAAGACCTGTCTCATCATCTTCAAATGTCAATCAAGTTGTGTCCAAGAGATTTAAACAAATCAGAGTTGGCTTTATCTTCCTTTACTAACATTCATAAAGGCTTTTATAAATTTCATCATCTTGAAGACACTCGTAGATTCATCAAGAAGGATATTAGTCTAGATGTTCCAAGGTTTCTTTTTTCTAGATAGGCATAGAGTCCCTTTGTGATGTCGCTTGAGAGGGATATTCTCTCTTAATTTTAATAAATTTTATTTTTCTCAAAAAAAAGTAGCTTTACTAAAATAATGGTGAAATGGTTTTACTTTCCCTCTCTAGAAATGTAAGCGGAAAAGTAATCAAAAGAATAATGCTCAAATGGATTTTGGGTTAAATCTTTATCACAAGTGGGTATTGAGTTTATAATTTTGTTAAATAGGTATTGCGATTGGATATTAAAGCTCAAAGATATTTTCAAAAATCGTGGCTTCAATGGAGTTTTGGGTTTTAAGCTCTTACCTAAAATGGGCTTGGAACTTGATTTATCTCTCTAGAAAACTTACGAATATTGACACAAATATGGAAATGTAACTTTACTCAATGGGATAATTTTTGTAATCTTATGTGTTTAATGAAGGAACCCAAAATATACTTTTATATTCTCATTTTGAGAAACTAGCCATTAGAGGGTAATGTGGTAAATTCTTGGCTAATTGGAATTCAAATTTGAAAACTAGCCATTTTGAGATTTTGAGTTTTCAAACACTTATAGTTGAATAACTCCTCTTTATCCGAAAGGCAGATCCACTTGGCCTAAGTTAGTCAGCTATACCTCAATGTATAATCAACTATGCATAGTTTATAATCAAATAACTCCTTCTATTTGGGACACTTAGTTGTTCGGGTTTTCTTCCATATTTTGGGTAGTTTAAGGTATGTTTAGTAAGGTTCATTTTGATCATATACAAGATCTAACAATTTTACCTACATTTGTGCAATCGTACCAAAAGATCATCAAGATACTGAAAAAGTCTTCTGGTATTTTCTTCTGGATTGCATAGGATATGTGATGTTTCTTTCTATGAAATGATAATAAACATGCTTGTTTGAACTTGAGCTTATCTTGATACTTTTGTTTCAATGCTAGGGTTAATACTAAACATGCTTGTTTGAACCAATCCTAGATATATTTTTATGCTTGTGAGTTGAGCATGCTAGGGTTGGTTGAGGGCATTGAATTTTCATTGTAATGTTTAGGCAATGATTACATGGACGGTATATTCCTTATAATATATCTCATCAAGCCATTACACCAAAAATAGCAATTTAGCACATCACAATATTAAAAATCTAGCACAGTTTAAAACCGTGTCAAAATTCTGGCACAGTTTAATGACAATCTGGCACACTTTAAAACAGTGCCAAAATTTGGTACTATTTTAAAGTGTGCCAAAATTGAGTACACTTAACTAAAATACAAAACACCCTAAAACTTTTCACTATACTCACACTTTGTATCCCGTTCAACCCACACAACCCTCTCTTTACAACCTCTTGCTAAGAATCGCACTCTCCGATCTGCTCCTGATCTCTCTCCGATCTGAACGGTCTGCTCACGTTCTCTCTCCGGTCTGCTGTCTCTCTCTTCGGTTAGATCTCTCAGTCTCCACTCACAACTCTCACCAGTTCGCTTATGTTCTCTCTCCGGTCTACTCTATCTCTCTCCGAACAGCTCTTTCTTATCCACCTAATTTTGAACAAGACCCTATTCATATTCAGTGCGTGTTCAATAATATGCAATGGTATTTTGTTGTATTACATAATATTGGAAGATTTTTACAGTATTATTGAAATCGTACACTTGTAGAATTTATTAATGAATTATTTTGAGAAAAAAATATAAATTCAATAAAATTGATTCAGCTAGTTTTTAAGTTGATGGAAATTATTTTAATCAATTGATGTTATTGAAGGTCCTTTACGTGTAAACAGAAAAATTATGTTGGCACTTTCTTTGACTAATTAATAAGAGTATATATTTCCTGGGAATTTTATCATTGTTTGATTCGTTTTAACTTTAGTAATACTAATTGATTGGTACCTTTTTTTGTTAAGGTCCTATTATAAACAATTGTTATGTGTACGACACTTAACCTGTTAATGAATAAAAAATTAATAAAAAAATAAGGAAGTGAAAATTTAAAAAACAAAACAAAAAAAAGTCTTTACAAAGACAACCTTCAAGATGCCTCTCTTTTTTATCCTAAGTCTATACATTCACAATCTTGATGCTGAATTGAAGATTATACATAAGATACTGTACATATTCAATTTTCTTAGGATAATCAATTTGTTGTTTATTTTGTTTGTATTCCTTAATATTTAATTTGGTGATCTTTTCTAGACTGAATAGAATGGGTCTCTGCACATTGATGATAATTTCGCACGTAGAATAAACATGTTTGGAATAAATGGCTTCCCCAAAAGAATAGGTGCCTTCATGTGGAATTTTTTTCATAATGCAGATGTGTGTATTGGGAATGTTGTTGTTCATGATCGTCGGGCAATTTAAGGAAGCGATGGCACAATAGGTCAACAAGGATATGGATAGCCCTAATGTTTGTTGTGAATAATAGTTGGACCAGATAATTCTTTGAGGGTCTAAACGTGGAATGTGAGAGTATCTCTGCTAATGGTACTATTTACTATGATGCATATCGATTTTGGGAAGGTCTAATGACTCTTTTATTTTCTTTTGTAAAGAGAGATGGAAATAGGCCTGTTTGTATTTCAGCTCAGTATGCTAAATTCATTTTTAATTTCCTTGTTTGGAAATAGAATTGCCTAGAAATTAAAAATGCATATATGCATGTTTGGAAATTAAAAATGCATATATCTGCACATTGATGATAATAGTCGACATTCACGAATAAGTATTTGTCCATTTCTCAATTAAGTTTCTTGGACCATAAATGCATATATGCGTGTCCATGACCATACAAAGTTACAATTTACATTATTGATGGAGATGAATTGTTGAATTGCTGAATTTTTTGCATAAGGAAACTTTTCTTTTTATTCTTACTTTCTTTCTTTTAGTAGTATAGCTTCATGCCATTGTTTACACTATACAAATTTAATATAACTTTTATTCTAGTCTATTCTTTACACCATGTTCTCTAATTTTTGGTTCAGGTATACCGGATTCAACACAGTGTAGGCAGAGGATATACGAGATTCGAGTTCGGCTTTAAGAGGTAACGGTGTCTTGTTTAAGTCTTACATGTTACGTTTAGCTCCCACTTTTGTTTTTGCAATGTGCATCTGTTTATTTTGGGCAAATTATCTACCTCTCCTTTTCATGTGCGAGTAAGGCGCACGTGATGGGATTGTTGGAAACAGGAAATATTCAACTAATTTTGTACCTTGCTTTTTCACATGTCATCTCCTAATATGCAACTAATTTTGTATGTATGAACATTTGTGTCCAACTCTTATTACTATTCACCTTCATCAATATACTTAATAAAGAAATCCATTTATGTTAGGTTGGATTGGGTAATTTTACTACTCACAACCAATAGTATGATAAGATATGACCGGATGCATTATGTCAATAATACAATGCTACATATTCAAGTTTCCCTAATGTTGTTTGGATTTTAGTGAAATAGAATATATATATCTAAAAAGTTTTCTTCTTTTTTATACACATTCTTCTTGTGCAGTTTTATGAATGGTTTACATATCTCGAAGTAGTAATGACTTCTTAGCCAAGTAAGAGTTTGATTTCAATGTGTGCATACATGAAGGATGATCACTTTCCTTTCCTTTTCTCTTGCTTTATTTTATTAGGCCGCATTACTACAGGATAGTAGTTATTATTTATTAATAGGATAGTTGAATATGCTTTAGTGTAATGGTTAATGTTTCGAATTGAAGGCTTAGGTTTTAACTCAAACTTTTAGGTTTGATATGGATAGATATTTTAGAATGGTATGAGTTTTAAGTACTAAAATAAAATTTAAGATTACACAAGTACAACTAGGGGAGAACTACTTTCACCTTTAGTTATAAATGTTGAATGTTCAACTCGAAAGCACAAACACTTCACTGGATGTGAAGTTTCCAGGTATGGATCACATGGAGATATGAACACACACATCCCAAACCGCCTTGTAAGTGGCATGAACACCTCGCACGAGTCTAATGTAACTTGTAGGAACTGACCGCGTAGTCACGGGTCTCCCGGTATGAGAATATGATGATAATATGAAAACATATAGATTAGGCTTAAAAACATGACCATTAGTTGGTAATATCAATGCCTAAATTAGTTCTTAACTTCACATGGTTGTTTTTTGTTCTTTGAGTTCTTTAACTTCGCATGCTTGTTTTTCCTTTTTCATTCAGTAACTAAGATATAAAATTGTAATTGTGATTTTCTAATGTTGATTTGTTCCTATGAGGTAATGTTGGTTTTATTGAATTTTATAAGTGTGGTGTGTTGCCCTAAGAATTATATTTACATGTATTGTGGTTTAATATGCCATAAATTAATAAATATATTTTGGTTTTACACAGTTGAGTACGTGAGTTTTGATAACCTTACTTAAATCTATAAATAGTTAGCAATGGATGACCCAATAAATGTGAGTTGTGTTTGGCCCAATAAATCTAAATTTTAATGAAGTTCATATGTGGACTTCATTATCTCTTATTATGTCCCTCATTTATGAAATATAAATCTAGGTTATGCTTGAGAAATTTTATGTTGGTTCACTTAAAAGTTGTTTAAAACATAATTCGATTAAATATCTGGCTTCAATATAAACTTAATTTTCTGTTGGTTCAGTACTCTCTATGATTTACAATCTTGTGTGCATTTGTTGATGATTTTGTGTGCATAATTTCACTTATGGAAATTATGTCATGTGTGAAAACCATTATCCTTCCATGTGTGTGTGTTTTGTGTGCATTTTTCGTTGAATCAAGGGGAAAAGACCACCAATCACTACACCAAAAATAATAATTTGGCACACTCTGGTATTAAAAATCTGGCCCAGTTTTAAACTGTGCCAAATTCTGGCACGATTTAATGATAATCTGGCACACTTTAAAACACTGACAATGTTTGGTATTGTTTTAAAGTGTGCCAAAACTGCGTACACTTCACTAAAATATAAAAACCCCTAAAAAAATTCAGCACTAACATTTTGGATCCTACTCATCCATCTCTTCTTTTCGTGTGCCTCCATCATCCGCATACACACTATCATTCACGAACTGATAAGCACCCAAAACTGTATAATTTATACACCGAATAGATGTACTTTAGTTGCAAATTCTCGACAACATGGGTCTTATGCGCTTAATTGTTCAATATGCAGGCTTAATTGTAGTTGCGATGTCAAAATCTATATTTCCAAACAATTTGCAGTTAAAATGGTGCTAATTACCAACCCCGTAACATTACCCGGCCCTAAACCTAGTCTAAACCTACCCCGAACCCCGTGTGTGTTTTGTTTGTCCCTTTTTAATATATTTTTTTAGATTTTTAGTTTGAGTCATTTGTATTTTTAGGTTTATTTTAGATTTATTTAGTATTTTCTAGGTTTTATTTTCCATTTTTTTTCATTTTTTTATTAGTATAATTTTATTCTATTTTGATTTTTATTAGCTTTTAGTTTAGTCTTATTTTATCAGGATTAGTTTTAGTAGTTTATTTTTAGTTTATTAGATTTTATATTTTTTAGGACTTTAGTTTTTATTAGATTTTTTATTTTTTATTTCTTTTGTTTTATTATTTTAGTTTTTAATAACTTAGGATTTTATTTTTTTTAGTTTTAATATTTTTATTGTTTTTAGTTTTTTTTATTTTTAGTTAGATTTTATTTTTTTAGTTTTGTTAAGTTTAATTGAGTCTTTATGATTTTATTAAGTTTTTATTTTATTTTATTAATTTTATTTCATTAGTGTTACTTTTATATGGGTCCAACTTAAACACACACCCCTAAAACCTACACATTATCAAACACACCCTAACACCTCACTCATACCCAAACAACCCCTCAAACCTACACCCACCATATTTTCCTACACCCCACTACATCTAATCCTCACCTATCATCTTCAACCTCACTCCCCCGTCTCTTTCTCTCTCCTCTAAACCACCATTAACCCACTTACCCTCTCTCCTACTCCATCATTAACACCACATCCAAACACCCATCTTCTTCCCTCTCTCTATTTACTCCCTTACCAACAAACACCTTCTCCCCCATTAACAACCTCACCTCCCTCAACCCAACACCATCACCATCCATATCCCCTGCTATCCACCCCTCTCCGGCGAAACCCCAAAATCGGTCGAAACTGCCCCGGTCGGAATTGTGTCACCTCCGGCAGCGGCCCATCCCGTCGCTACCCCTTGCCCGCCGACGGACCCGCCCCTAGCGCCGGCGAACCCCGCCTAGACCACCTCCGGTGCCGGCGTCATGTCGGCCTCTCTCTCTCTCCTCGTCTACTTTTTCATCCACACCCACATCTAACAATCAAAACCCATCATCCATTTACATTGACCCATTACCCATGTCCAACCCATTTTCCTCTTTCAAAGACAAATACCCATTTTCATATCTTCTCTTCTCACGATGTTAGCTGCCAAGTTCCCAAGCCAAAGAAACCAAAAATAAAAACAAACACCAACTACTACCCACATGCCAATTAAACACATTTACCCCTTTATTCCCTTTTTCCCATAATAACCCCAACTACCTACTTAACCCAACTTCCCATTATACCCTCATAACTAAATTAGATTTTTATTCCTATCCACTCACCCACTTGTCCCCTCATTCACATGACCTCACACCATATCCACATGCACCCCCTAGCCATTTACCCAATATACCCCTTATCCCCCAAGCTCCATGTGCCTACTATAAATGAAGATGAAGACCCCAATCTTAGGGGAGCTTTTAGGTAGGAAAATTCTAGAGAGGGAATTATAGAGAAAAATACCATTTGTAAATTGTTTTATTTTATTCTTTTTATTTTTTGTTAGATATTTGTGAGATTAAATATTGTAAGAGAGTTAATTGAGTGAATATTTAATTTCAAATCATTTGGATGCTCAATTGGAGGGATTGTATGCTTCAATTTGGAAGAGTAGAATTCAAGTTTATCAAAGAGATTTGGTTTGCTTGTTCTATTCCCTTCTATTTTATTTTAGTAGCCTTGATTATTAATTTGTCATATTTCATATCATGTTAGGCTAAATCCCATTTCAAGGGGTGGGGTAAAACCCATATTTGATGTTATTTTATTTTAATTAGTTTAATTACTTGAAAAGTCCATTTGAATGTTAATTTTGATCCCTCACCCTTAGATTTACGCCTCGAGAGAGGGTAAATGATTTTCGAGAGAAAATCAAAATTCTAGTTATAATACCCATTTTAGATTCGAACTAGAGATAGGGGTTTCTTAAGTGGGGTATTATAACTTGAATTGAAACTCTAAAATTATTTTCTAAGATTGACATAAATTTTAATTGATCGATCCTAGCGGGTGATTAATTAAAAGGAGTGTAGATCTATTTTTCTAGAGTTGTGGGTGTGGCCATCCCCATCCTCGCCGTGTGGGCGGGCGCGTGGAGGGAAGGATCCTTCAGGTCCCGCGCTTCCCTCTCGGGAGCGCTTCGGTCGGCGTCATTTGAGATGTGGTGTTAAAATGTAGAGAGATTCAGAGTCGCCAGTCTATTTTACTCAAAACAAACAAAAGAAAAAGGGGAATCCACCACGAAGGATGGCATCCAAAGACATACTGGTGCATGAGAAAACAAGATGATTCGAGAAGGGTTCGGTGTCTTAGTTACGAAATGGGAAGGTGTTAGGCACCCATTCCGCCGTTTCGGTCTCTCATGAATATTTGTTATTTTCCTTTTGTTTCCCCCCGTGATATGTGTGCATGTGTGTATATATAGAATGGAGGTAGGAATCCTCGACTTGTATCATGGGAAAGATAAAGCGACTCGTCCGTAGGAAGATATAAGAATAGTATTAGAAAAATAAGATTTACGCGATTACCGCTACGTTGACCGTTATAATGGAACGATAACGCATATGGAGCAATACGTTATTAAGGGCAAGTATATAGAATATAAGGAAAATGGATTTAGAGAAGATAGAAAATGAGAGAAAAAGTGAGAAAAAGGACTCGAGTCTCAGGTTTTACCCCCGAGACGCCTACATAGCCCATAAAGGCATCAAAGTCCACGTAGTTCGCATACAAAACGAGGGGCGGGGTTTATCCCATAAATCCAAATGAGGAATCTCTTATTTTAAGTGTGTGTGTGTGTGTGTGTGTGTGTGTGTGTGTGTGTGTGTGTGTGTGTGTGTAAAAAAAGTGTTTTGATTGTGAGAAAAGTGTGGAAAAAGTGTGGAAAAAGTGTGAGAATCCCTACTTGGAATTTATGAGCAAACCCTCTTTTTCTTGTTTTTTGGGTTTTATGAAAATAAAAGATATACAATAATACTAAATAAAAAGTATATTTGGATGTGTGAGATGAGATGATAAAAGTTCTAAATAAGAAAACAAGTTATTGGGAATTTAAGAGAATTTAAGAGAGAGTTTGAGAAAATTGGACCTTCTTGAACATCTTGAACTTGATCTTGAATGTTGGAGAGCAGCCCTTGCACTTGGATGATGATTGAGAGCGGAAAATTCACAAAGTTTGATGAAAAGGATGATGAAAAGTGAAAGTAAAGAAGGGATTTGGAAGTTGAAATAACGCTGCCTTCGAGAGAGGTTTCTGGGATTCGTTCAGAGAGATTTTTATCAAATCTGGGGATCTCTTGCAAATGAGGTGAAGGCCTACTTTTATAGGCCTAGGTGAGTGTTGATCAGCATAGACCTGTTCCTGCCTATCGGCACGTGCCGATAGGCAGGGTCTGGAACCTGCCATTTGGTAGTGCGCTTCGGGATTTTTCAAAAAATGGCCCGCTGAGGGTAAATAGTCGGTCAGAATAATGTACGGGGCATACCGTTGGAAAGATAATTCAGAGACCTTTTAAAGTCCTTTAGACCGCTCCCGGGTTAGGGAGTTGACTTCGGGTCAAATATGGCTCGGAAGCATTTGTCGGTCCATTGGACGGGGAATCGTTCGGACGTAAACGGATCGTTCGCCCGCATGTTAAGTCCGAATCGGGCACGGGTTAGACCGTTGGAAAGGTTAGGATATGTACTTCGACATTCCAAAGAGTTTGATCCGGTTTGGAGAGTTGACTTTGGTCAGCGTTCGGTGACCTCCCGGAGTCAAACAGATCATTCGTCTGCATGGAAAGTCAGAATCGTGCACGGGATGGACCGTTGGAAAGGGTATTTAGTTCCCTTCGAAGATTCATTTAGCTTTGATTAAGATAAATAGTTGACTTAGGTCAAATAGAGCTCGGGAGCACCCGGTAGCCTCTAGGTCAGGTTTCGAACGCAAACGGATCATTCGTTCGCATGGTAAGTCAGAATCACGCAGGGGGCAGACCGCTGGAAAGGGTATTCAGTGCCCTTTGATGATTCATTCAGTCTCAATCGAGATGAAGAGTTTGACTTTTGAGTCAAATTGAGCCGGGGAGTGCCCGATGGCCTTCAGGTCAGTACTCGGGACATGACCTGGGTTTACGGTGATGAAGGGAGGTACTAGGGACCTAAGGAGAGTTAGGGGGTAATAGAATGGGGTGTCTATAGAGCCCCTCGATGGGTGCGTTTGGAACAAATGATGAAGGTTGAATAGACACCACATGATGCTTTTGAGGAAGTATGACCGATTCAGAGGGTCGAGGCCGATTCTGAGGACCTAAGGAGTGTGATGGGGATGATCAATTCTATGGGTCAAAGCCGAATCTGCAGGCTTAGGGTAAAGGTCTAATAACCGAGGTCAATTCTGACCAAAAGAGTGGTGACGACCGAGGACCAGGGTCAATTCTGACCCAACTCAGGTGATGATCCAAAACCGAAGTCAATTCTTACCTAAAGAGTGGTGATGATCGAGGATCAAGGTCAATTCTAACCTAACTCAGGTGATGATCCAAGACCAAGGCCAATTCTGACCCAAGAGTGATGACGACCAGGGAACGAGGTCAATTCTGACCCAAGAGTGGTGACGACCGAGGATCGGGGTCAATTCTGACCTAACTCAGGTGAAAATCCAAGATCGGGGCCAATTCTGAGCCAATAGTGGTAACGACCGAAGACCGAGGTCAATTCTGACCTAACTCAGGTGACAATCCAAGATCAGGGCCAATTTTGACCCAAGAGTGGTGACGACGAAGGACCGAGGTTAATTCTGACCTAACTCAGGTGACGATCCAAGACCGGGGCCAATTCTGACTCAAGAGTGGTGACGATCGAGGATTGAGGCCAATTCTGACCTAACTCAGGTGACGATCCAAGATCGGGGCCAATTCTGACCCAAGAGTGGTGACGACCGAGGACCGAGTTCAATTCTGACCTAACTCAGGTGACGATCCAAGACTGGGGCCAATTTTGACCCAAGAGTGGTGAAGACTGAGGACTAAGATCAATTCTAACCTAACTGAGGTATCGATCCAAGATCGGGGCCAATTCTGACCCAAGAGTGGTGACGATCGAGGACCGAGGTCAATTCTGACCTAACTCAGGTGACGATCCAATATTGGGGCCAATTCTGACCCAAGAGTGGTGACGACCGAGGACCGAGGTCAATTTTAACCTAACTCAGGTGACGATCCAAGATCGGGGCCAATTCTGACCCAAGAATGGTGACGACCGAGGATTGAGGCCAATTCTGACCTAACTCAGGTGACGATCCAAGATCGGGGCCAATTCTGACCCAAGAGTGGTGACGACCGAGGATCGAGTTCAACTCTGACCTAACTCAGGTGACGATCCAAGATCGGGGCCAATTCTGACCCAATACTGGTGACGACCGAGGACCGAGGTTAATTCTGACCTAACTCAAGTGACGATCCAAGATCGGAGCCAATTCTGACCCAAGAGTGGTGACGACCGAGGACCGAGGTCAATTTTGACCTAACTCAGGTGACGATCCAAGACCGGGGCAAATTCTGACCTAAGAGTGGATAAAGGTTGGATTTTGATTCTGCTGGAGAAAGAGCTTTATGATTTTGATCTGAGCTAGAGAGTTGATAGCTGGGGAAGCTTTTAGGAGACCTCGCAGGGGGGATAACCTATTTTGGGTGTTGTAAGAGAATTCCGCTGGGGAAGTGATCAGGTGATCCTTAGGAACCTCCGGAACTTTACCGGGAGGAGTTTTCACTTGGTTTTTTGAGGATTCCGCTGGGGAAGAGGGGTTCCGCTTGAGGGAATGCGAAATTTTCTTGGTAAAAAGGCTTTAAATCCTTCCTGGGATTTTTGGGAATTTTTCAGGGATTTTTTGAGGTTTTCTGGTATTTTCTAGGAATTTCTGTATGAAATTTAAGGGTGGTGTCGGTCGGCATAGTATGAAGGGTGCCATTCGCCTGTGACACGGACTTTTAGGCTACCTCGGGAAGGCAAGGGGTCAGTGACGATCGGTATGGTAGGGGGAGGTTCTAATCGGTATGGCGCTTGGCATCCTATATAAAGGGGCGAATCCCCTCATTTTTTTCACAGCTTCTTTTGCTTTCTCTCTCTCTCTCTCTCTCTCTCTCTGCGATTCTTCTGCAAATCGTTCTATCATTCCGATCTTCAAGAAATGGTTGCTTTTGTGAGCACTGCAGTCCACCGGGAGTGGTTGACCGTTGATGATTGGGCGAATGTGGAGTGGAGGGCTAGGGCGCCTCTTGCTTGGGGGAGTGAGAACTCCTTTGATGCGTTTGAGCCTGTTGCGGATGTGTGGACCTTAATACGGGAGCCATCACAACATCGCTCTTCAAGAGTGATCCCCGGCGATTATGTAAGTAACCCGACCTTTGGCATTCTTCTCTTTTTGGTGATTTTTCTTTCTTGACTTTTGAAGAGAATTTTCTTTTTGCCAGTCTGATATTTCTTTGAAGAAAATGCGTGCCCGTGGGACAACGGGGCTCAAGGATATCTGGGAGCATCTCCCACCTGTGGTGCGCTGGGTGGTCTCATCAGTGGGTTTTGGGCGGTTGGCATCGGCGCTGGATGAGACGCCTCGTTCGATAGTGGTCTTGTGCGCTTTGGGAGAGAGGTGGGGGGAAACTACCCACACCTTTCATTTCAGCTTCGGGGAGATGACTGTGACTCCCATAAACGTGCAACAGCTGCTGGGGATAGATTGTTATGGAGAGCAGATAGAGGTGGATCGCTCTTTACGGGTGAGACCGGAGGCAGTGCGTGCGGCACTTGGTGATGTAGGGTGGATAGTCTCTGGGGATTCTATCCGACTATCCCTGCTGAAGGATGTTCTGTTGGGTAGGGAGATCGATGTGGAGGACGGGCTGTAAGTGAGGTTGATGGCCCGATTATTCATTCTTCTTGTACTGGGACATTTCATGGTGGCGTCGAGCAGCGACGTCGTACATTTGTGGTTTCTGCCGTACTTGAGGATGTTTTCGAACATCCCTTTCTATGATTGGGGGAGTCTGACCTTAGCGACCCTTTACTTTTCTCTGGATGCATTCAGCCGGTGCTACCCGTAGACCTTTACTGGGGCCACGTACCTTCTTGAGGTATTCTTCAATTTGTGCATTTCTTTTCATGCATTCGCACTTTCCTTATGCGTCTCTTTTTGCTTGTGAATTCAGACGTGGTTCTATGAGGTGATTGGGTGCAATACCCCACTGATTTCTTTGAAGGACGACACTGTTGGGGACTTCTGTCGATTGTATCAATAGCGTAAGGCCAATTGACAGTCGAAGGGATCTCTTTCCCTGAAGGCGGTGCGCCAGGTCTTGAATGACCTGAAGAGGTAGGGTAAGACTCTTTCCATTTCAATATTGGTTTTTGCTCCTTCTGATCTTGTATTGATTTATGCTCGCTTGGAGATTTCTAGGTGACCTTTTACCCGTGAGGGACAGCCATTCAGGATGCGAGGGAGATCGGGGTGAATGCACGGATGAGGCATTTTCTGGCGCATTAGTTCGGCCATTCCTGGTACCTTAGGGAGAGGGTGGTTTGTCAGATTGCCGAGGAGGAGGTGGTGGTGCCACCTGCGCAGCCTTCTACGTCTATGAGGTGGGAGCAACTGCTGTCGGAGGATGAGAGGATTGCAACGATGATTGGCGAGCCCTACTTGCTATATACCGATACGGCTGCGCCGTATGACTATATGGATTTTGTGATGAGCTGGTTGATGGCGTCCAGCATATATGATGCACTGCCCTTCCCTCCGGCGGGTTCGAGTTGGGCGGTGGGATCTTCTCACAGCGGTGGTGGTCCGTCGGCATCTGCGGCGACCTCGGAGGTCCCTTTTGTACAGCCGCATACCCCTTCATACAACATTCGACAGGCTGATGGATGGATGGTGCCTATGTTGCACCTTCCTCATGCGATGGATCCGGAGGAGTTGGGTTTGACATAGGAGGTCCTTCGACCTATAGTATACCTTTATGTTCCTTTCTTTCTTTCTTTTCTATTTTGGTCATCCTGCTTTTGATACTGATTTCGCCTTTCCCTACAGCAAGTCCGGGTGTCGACCATTGGCTAAGGGACATCAGAGACTGGATATCTTTCGCGATTGCCCATATTCGGGACGCGATTCCTATTCCTTCTTGCTTGGTGTTGTCTGCCTCATACGGAGAGGACTCTGGTTCGGGTAGCGGGGGTGTGTAATCTCGCTGTAGGGGAAGAGAGCACGCCGCAGGGGTGGAAGCTCTTGAGAGAGAGAGAGAGAATGAGGGTTCGGGCTGAGTCCCATTATTTTTTCTTCTTCTTTCTATTTCCTACAAAATGATGTAACACAAAAAATAGATATATGCAATGCAATGGAGTTTTTTTATTATCTTTTATTTAATGATGAATGAATGCATGCACATGCGCTTTTTACTTTGCTGCTGAGACCGTAAAAAGGAATATTTTTTGGAATTTTTTGAAGGAAAATTTTTAATTAAAAAGGAAAATTATATTAGGAGAAAAAGGGATTCTCGAAATTCTGTTGAGAATATCAATTTATTTTTATTGAGTTTTCTTATTTGACAAAAGAGGAAAAGAGGGAAATTTCCAAAAATGGGGGGGTTGCCGATCGGCAAGCACCCTGACCTGTTTATCGGCAGTTCAGTCCAGTACCATCAATTAAAAGCTTTGAATGGTACCCTCCTCAGCCTTTGGTAGCTTGTGGGGTAGGATTCCCTCCAATTTCTGCAGGGATTATGTCCCTTGTGAGGGTTTTAAAGTATAAAAAAGGAGTAAGGGTAGAGTGTTTTATCACACCTTTGCATTCTTATCTACTTGCCCACTATTTCTTAGCCTTGCAAGATGGATCTCCCTGGTAGCATTGAGTTTGCCAACTACCTCGAAACCTTGGAAGCTATGTGCTCTTATAATGTCGACTACGATGCTTTCAACATGCGTCGAGTCTCCTTGTGGCACAATCGACCTTTTGAGTGGAACGTGCTGACGACGGCGGTACAATTCTGGTACCCCAAAGACCATGTATTCCGCTTTAGGTTGGAAGAAGTTTGTCCTACCTACGAGGAATTTTCTGCAATACTGGGTGTAAATCCTAGTGTTGCTGCGGCTTTACCCGAATTTTCCCGCTCTTCTAGGGATTTGTTGACCAAGCTTCTTCGTATTTTGCCTTCGGCGGCAAGATCATTGGTTGCTGGAGGAATGATCTCCCTCCCGGTAGTGCTGCGGTCCGTGCACTTGCGGGAAGTAGGTGATGCTGGCTATGCTGGAGCCGTTGTTCTGGGCCTGGTTTTAAAATTGTTGTTGGTGACTGGAGAGGTGCAAGTGGACCCACAACTTACAGCCATTACATCATGGACGTCATATCATCGCAATCCTTCGGTGGTGATACTAGCGGAGACACTGAATGGCCTGGATGCCTGGAGAGAAGGCCGTTCTGACCTTTTGAGGGGTAGCCCTGTGATGTTGTTTATGTGGTTGTCTGAAAGATTCCGCTTGGCGACTCCTCCGGAGTATCCCTTGTCGGCCGTACCCAACTTCTTTTCACGCTACTTTATCAGTGTTAGCCTGTATATTGAGAACTGGGAGAATTGGCTTGTGGAATATGGGGCTCGTGGGCTGTATTGGTCAGTGCTTTGGTGGGGACAGTTGCAGCCTGTTCTGGAGCTACGAGAGTATTTATATGTGCGGCTGGTTGGTCTCAGACAGACCTCTTTTTACTTCCCTTGGCGGCTTTTGTACCAATTTGGCTGGGCGCAGGTCGTGCCCCCTCGGACCTCAAACTTCTTTTCGGTAGAAGATTTTACTGAGCGCCTGTGTTTGTTGCTTGGGTCTCTGTGGGAAAACCGGCATCCATTGATCCGTCCCTCTCAGTCTGTCGAGAAGGTTTGTCATCTCCCCAAAGATTATATGACGTGGTTGTGGAGGAAAGTGGTTAGTAAGATGTTGGCAGTGGAGGCTGGACGAAGATGGTTTGTTTTATCTTACACCATGGAAGGGGGTGTTGTGGTCTTTTCGAAGATGGTTAAGGCTCATCGATCCATGGAATGTTTATGGCACTCTATTCAGGCAGGGGAAACTTGGGGACCTCAAGATGTAGATGATGAGGGTTCAGGCTCCTCCGGTAGCTGTGGGTAGGACTCCTGGGGAGTTTATTTATGTAATAGGGAATATATGTGGGGATTTTATTTGGCTTTTTACGGTAGTAGGGGGAAGGGAGTTATCTGTTCCTTGTTCTTATGTAATTCGTACTATAATTTCTTATTAACGAAATAAACAATTTTCTGATCACCCAGCTGTGCCTTTTGATGAGTTTTGTATTTTGAATTATCTATATTGATCGCTAAGGCATGCATAATCCTTTTGTTCAAATATTTTTAGAATGAACCGCCGTTCTCGGAGGTAAGAAAAGAATAGTATTTTATGAAAAAGAAAGGGCCGCACTCATGTGAGGTGCATGAGTTGCCTACGTACCTCTAGGGTTTTTTGAAAATGTTTTTATCTGTTTGCAAAATAGTTTTTTTTTCAGAGGATCAGGCCCACGTAGTTCTGGGTAGAGAGAAATGAAGATCTTTTTTTTTCCTTTTTTTTTTAGAATAGAAAGGGGGTGAGAAGAGTCGTAGCGCACCGAGATTTCGGACTAGGGGTAGAATTTCTTGGGACGGTCCAGGTTGACAGGACGAGCCATCTCCTCCCCATCTAGGTCAGTGAGTATGGCGGCACCGCCGGATAAGATTTTCTTCATAATGTAGGGGCCTCTCCAATTAGGCTTGAATTTCCCTCTAGGGTCCCAGATGGGTTCAATTATCTCCTTGAGGGATAAATCCCCCTCCCGGACACCGCGGTCCTTGCCTTTCTTGTTGAATGATCGCTCTATTCGGCAATGGTACCCCTGTATGTGGTAAAGAGCTTTTAATCTTCTTTCATCTAGGAGGGCTAGCTCATCAAGACGGCTTTGGCACCAGTCTTCTTCACTAACTTTGCTTTTGAGCATGACGCGTAGCGAGGGTATTTCCAGCGCCACAGGTAGGACTGCTTCCATGTCGTAGACCATGGAGTAAGGGGTAGCCCCAGTGGAGGTTCGAATTGAGGTTTGATATCCCCAGAGGGCGTATGGGATTTGATCGGCCCAGTCCTTACATCTTTTGGTCATCTTACTGATGATGGCTTTGAGGTTTTTATTGGCGGCTTCAACTGCACCATTGGTCTGAGGTCGGTAGGGAGAAGATTTGTGTCTATAAATCCCGTACTCGTTAACTACTTATGTGACTTCTGCTTCAAAATTCAACTCGTTATCTGATACCAGCTCGTGCGGGACCCCATATCGGCAGATGATATTTTTCTTGAGGAATTTGGCCACTTTCTTGGCATTCAATACCGCGTATGACTCACCCTCGACCCGTTTGGTGAAGTAATCGATGGCAACCAGGATGAACTCATGTCCGTTTGAATCCTTTGGTTTAACCTTCCCTATGATGTCGATACCCCAGGTGGAGAACGACCAGGGAGAGGTCATGTTATATAATTCTCGCGGAGGCAAGTGTTGAAGATTGGAGAATTATTGGCATTTGAGGCACCTCCGGACATAGGCGGTGCAATCCTGGATCATGGTGGTCCAGTAGTAGCCCTGTCGGATGATTTTCTTAGCGAGAATGTAACCATTCATGTGGGGTCCGCATTCCTCGTTGTGAATTTTCTATATTATTTTCTCAATTTCAGCCCCTGCGATGCAGTGTAGATGAGTTCCATCGAAATTCCTCTTGAGTAGAGCTTTATGACAGATGATGTACTGGGTAGCCAGTCTTTGGAGGGTCATTTGATCTTTCTTGTTGGAACCCTCGGGATACCTACCATGTTTGAGGAGGCATCAGATATCATAGTACCAATAATCGGCTAGTTCAGGATCTTCGGTGGAGACAAGCCCAATATGGTAACAATGGGTCGGTTTGTCTTGCTTTTAAACTAGGAAGGGGGTCATTGTTATTCCTTCGGGCATGTTGACCATGGAGGCCAAGGTGGCCAGAGCATCGGCTAGGTTATTCTTTGCTTGGGGTAGGTAATGGAAGGTGATATCTCGGAATTGGGAGGCTAACTCTTCTAATTGGGTATGAAAGGTTTGGAGCTTTTCGTCCTTGACTTTCCACTTTTTGAGCACTTGACCGATGATAAGGGCAAAATCCCCGTAGACATCAAGGTATTGAATACCTTTCTTGAGAGAAACCTTGAGGCCCACTGTGCATGCCTCGTATTCTGTCATGTTATTGGTGCAAGGGAAATCCAATTTAATATCGATGGGAGTGTGGGAGTCATCTGGGGCGATCAAAAGTATCCCAATGCCATATCCCTTTTTTTGGCAGCCCCATCAAAGAACATTTTCCATCGAAGGCGGTCTTGAGTAGTGCAGAGGATATTTTCATCTGGGAATTAGGAGATCTGGACATCTGCTTCGTCTATGGGGTAATCGGCGAGGTAGTCAGAGATGACTCTTCCTTTAATGGCTTTCTGTGTGACGTATACGATATCGAACTTGGTTAGGAGCATCAACCATCGGCCATTCAACTGGATAAGGCGGGTTTCTCAAGCAGGTATTTGATGGGATCCATTCGGGATCTAAGTTTAATGGGGAAGGCAAGCATGTAGTGTCGTAACTTTTGGGTGACCCAGACAAGTGCGACACATGCTTTTTCCAAAGCAGTGTAGTTGACCTCGTACCCGACCAATTTATGACTGGCATAATAAATGGCTCTTTCTTTACGGGAGTCCTCAAGGTATTGGGCTAGCAAATCCTCCGCTGTAGTGTCGGTTATGGTTAGGTATAGGAGCAAAGGGAGACCAGACTGTGGTGGCATGAGAACTGGAGGTTGGGTCAGATATTGTTTGATTTGGTCAAAAGCTTCTTAGCAGGCCTCATTCCAAACCTTGGTTGAATATTTTCGAAGGAGCTTGAAGATCGCTTCACAGATGGAGGTTAGCTGGCTGATGAACCGGCTGATATATTTTAATTTCCCAAGAAACCCTTGGACCTTTTTCTCTGTTCGGGGTAGTGTCATCTCAACTATGGCTTTCAGCTTTGCAGGATCTGCTTCTATCCCCTTTTCTCTAACCTTGAATCCCAAGAGTTTTCCCTTTATAACGCCGAAGACACACTTCAGTGGATTAAGTCGCATCTGATATCGTCGCAGTCGTTCGAAGAACTTCCGGAGAGCGGGAACATGACCTTCTCTAGTTTTGGACTTTATAATCATATCATCCACATAAACCTCAACCTCCTTGTGGATCAGATCGTGCAGGATGGTTGTGGAAGCCCTTTGGTAGGTATCCCCAGCATTCTTGAGACAAAATGGCATGACGGTGTAGCAAAAGGTTCCCCATGGGGTGATGAATGCAGTTTTTTCTTAGTGGTCGGGGTGCATCTTGATTTGGTT
Organism: Sambucus nigra; assembly: GCA_949130495.1. Lineage (NCBI taxonomy): Eukaryota > Viridiplantae > Streptophyta > Magnoliopsida > Dipsacales > Adoxaceae > Sambucus > Sambucus nigra. Next base: position 350,781,359 of record OX422214.1, read on the forward strand.
GTATCCGGCAAACCCGTCGACAAATGACTTGAGAGCATGACTGGTTGTGTTGTCCATGACCATGTCGATATTGGGTAGCAGATAATCATCCTTTGGATAAGTTTTGTTTAAATCTCAGTAATCTACACACATTCGAACCTTCCCTCCTGATTATGGTACAGGTACAATGTTGGGTAGCCATGTGGGATATTCGATCACCCAAATGAAACCCACGTTTAACTGTTTGACCACCTCCTCTTTGACCTTGAGCGACCATTCGATGCGGAGTTTTCTCAATTTTTGTTTAACCGGCTTGCAATCTGGGAGATTGGGGATCTCGTGTTGAGATATTTCAGGATCGATGCCGGGCATATCATCATAGGACCATGGGATGACATCCACTAACTCCTTCAGCAATTCTTCGAGTTGTGCGCGGTCATGCTCGTCAAGGGTGTCCGCTATCCTAATCTCGCGCAGTTGGCTACCAGAATCGAGATTAATAACAACAGTCTCTTCTTCATTAACTTGAATGCGGTTATGTTGTTTATTATTAACCTGATCAGTTAAGAATTGTTCATTTGCAAAATCATCATCATCAAAGGTTTGATTAGAATTCAAGCAGTTAATGTAAGGCACGGCAAGATACTCAAAATCTTTATTTATTTCATTGATAGGAAAAACAGCATTAAGAACCTCATCAAAAGAGGTCTCGATTACATTTGAGCAAGGATAGACAACAGAAGAACAAATAGGGTAAACATTAGGGTTAGGGGAGATTTCAAGGGGTAGAACTGGCACAGCATGCCAGTTGAGGAGAGGAGTATCAGCAGCTTTAATCAGACGGGATGGGTCCATTGATGTAGTGCCTGAATGATCAATGCAGAGTGTCAGCCCCAGTATCTGTAAGTTAAAGGAATCTTCAGAATCACTTTCCTAAGTCTCTTTGCTATCTTTGATGTGAGGTTTTACGCGATGTTGGAAACTTTCGGCCCATGAGTAGTTGTCTTGGAAAAAGATCTCTATTCCCGACCTCATCTTCTTGTCTGTGTGGTCATACCATGGTTCTAGAAAACCGCAAAAGGGTAAGTCCTCGCCTTCTTTGATGAATCGCACATTTAAGGAGTCTCCTGAGATAGTTCGGATACAGTCTAATCTTCTCTTTGGTCGAGATTGGCAGATCATTCTGAGCTCTTGTTCTGATGGTTGATACCCTAAGCTGTAAGGAGGAAAATCTTTCTTCAGTTCGATGGGCTCAAGTATCCCTTACTGCCTTTGCCCTAGCCTTAGTCCGGGCATGAAGTGCATATTTTTGAACATCTGAATCACATTGACATTATCGTGAGGGTCATATTCTTTACAAACCCTTTCTTTGAAACCGTCCCCTACCGGGAGTGGGAGTGGCTCGCCCGTAAGCCAAAATGGTGATGACTCACCCGTCGACGAAGAACTTTAATTTCTGATGGAGTGAGGAAGACACGCCCTTGATATTGTGGAGCCAGGGTCGTACGAGCAACAGGTTAAAACAAGCAGGGATGTCTATGACTTGGAATTCAACGATGGGGTTTATAGGGCCAACCCAAATTGCAAGTTTTATGGACCCCATCACTTCACGACGGGTATTATTGTAGTCACGCACAGCGACGAAGGTTAGAGCGAGGTCGCTTTCTTTCAGTCCTAAACACTTGAAGGTTATCAATGGCCAAACATTCAAGTCGGATCCGTTATCGACAAGAGAGAGTGGCACGGCCTTTCCCATAACTTCGACGGAGATATTGAGTCCATGATTGTGATTCGGCCCAATTCTAGGGATTTCTTCTTCAAAGAATGATAGCATTTGGGTAGAGGTCAAGGATTCGACCAGATTTACCGCTTCTTCTGGTGTGGTAGAGGGAGGAACTATGGGTCCAGTGAGTAATTTGATTAAATCATTTCTGTGTAGCTGGGAAGACATAAAAAGTACCCATAAAGTGATGTTACCTTGAGTTTTCTTCAGTTGATCGAGGATCTTGCTCTCCTCGATGGTCATCTCTAGCATAGGAAGGTTTTCAACGCCCTTCCCTTTGTTATTTGTTAGTAGTGAGCTTGGAACCTGGTAATGTCTCCCCGATCTGGTCATGTGATTTATTGAAGAAGAAAAGAACATGAATCCCGTTTCTTTGTCAATCTCAGGTTGTGCTTCCACCCTATCTATTTCTCCGAGGAGTTCTTCAAATGATATCATCCCACATATGTCGGCTACTGGGCCAGCTCTTCCTGAAGCTTGTTCTTCACTCGAATCTTAGAATTCTTCCCCCCATCCAGTGGTAGCAACTCTGTCTTTCCATGTAAAGTCGATGAATTCCACAACTTCAACGGCTTCTTCATACAAGTTCTCCCATTTTGTCAGGATATGTGTGATTGAAGGGACCAAGCGCCCTTGTATCTTTAAAGTGTTAAGTAACCCGGTGATACTGCAAATGCTGTTGGTTTGCCCGAATAATTCTGCCATAGTCTGGACAACATCATCTAGGATGACTTCGTCAGTTAGTACCACCCGCTTGTATAAATCTCGGGCCCATTTTCGTGCCTCCAAGAACAATGTGCTAAACTTCTGGCAATCGATAACCATCTGTGAGGGCAATTTCAGCCCGAACACTAGGAGTTGGTTTAACACCTCTGATAATTCCATACTTCCATTTTCAAAACGGTTATGGACAGCGATACATGCTCTGGTAACGAGTGACAGTGCCTGATCAGCGAGGCTAGTAGGGTGTAGGAGGAAATATGGGCAAGTTTGAAGAGGTTTAGGAGAGTATATGGGTGTAATTTGAGTTGAGGGATCTAAATCTGGGTTTTCTTCCAAGAACATGGCATTGGTGTGATTTAGGAGTGGGTTGTGAGTAGTTTTTGGCTTAGGATTGGCTGGTGGAGCGATGGTACCCCGATCAATGAGATCTTGGATTATGTTCCGAAGGTAAAAGCATTTGTCGGTGGTATGGTCGGCAGTTTGGTGAAAGGCGCAATGAGCATTGGTTTTGAAGTTTCTTGGGAGTGGGTTTGGCAATGAACGTGGATCCAAGGGTTTGATGAGGTTTTGATTTAACAGGGCTTGGTAAACATTGGAGAGGGGAGCATGGAGCTCAGTGTATTCTCTTCGGATGGGGGCAGGGCGGCTTTCTAGTGCCCATGATGTGGTTGGTTGAGAGATGTTATTGATGGTCGAGACGGTAGCACTGGCAGGCTTGTCATACTTTCTAGGGGTGAACTGTTCGGACACCTTCTTCGTTCAACCTCTGTTTTAACGAGGCTTTCTTTGATTTCCACTCCAGCCTCTCTGAGAGCTCGGAAGTGGGGATAGTATTGCCCTCCCATCATTGCTCAGACATGAGGAAGGAAGTTTTTCTTCACTATGTTGATATGTTCTTCCTCGGATGGCCGATTAGTCTTGGTAGCTGCTTGCTCCCTCCATCGAGTTATGAAGTTACTGACTGATGCTCCAGGATTCTATTTGAGCAGCTTTAAATCACGATGGGTGACCTCAATCTCTTCATTGTTTTTGTACTGCGATATGAATTCTCGGGCTACATCCTCCCAGCTACGGATTCTGGATTCCTCAAGAGATAAAAACCAGCAGAGGGCACTATCCTTCAAAGTTTGCTGAAACAATTGGTCCATCACCTCTTCAAAAGACGCTAGTAGAGTTACGGAACGATGATAACTGTAAAGATGAACAATTGGGGGTCCACTCCCTCCGAACTTCTCGATATTTGGCATCTTGAACTTCTCGGGTAACCTTGCTTTAGGATAAGGAGACATATGGGTGTAGTCCATGTAATTCCCATAGATCCTGACCTAAGGGGTGGACAGAAAAAAGACCGACCCGAACGGACCGATTGGACCGAACCGAAAATTAAGGCTATTTTAAAACCGGTCCGAAAATCGGTTCACAAAATCTAAAAACCGATTAAACCGGTCCGGTCCGCGGTCCACTAAATTAAAAGACCGATTTGGACCGGACCGGACCGATTCCCATATATATATAATAAAAATAATGTTATTGTGTTTCTTATGCATAATTTTTGAATTAATGTATATAACTTATGAATTTAATTTGGAACATTTTATATATGTATAGACATTTTTTTATTTGGGTAAAAAAAAACCCATGTAAATATCACTTAGAGTTTCGAGTATTATTTTTTTGTATATATATTTGTGAGAAAAATAAATAAAAATATTCATAAAATGTACATATATATAAAATAGGGTCAGGACCGAATTTTACCCCGGACCGGACCGAAAAAATCCTGGACCGAATTAGTAGGTTAACCAAATTAATCGGTCCGGTCTCGGTCCAAAAAAATTGAGGACCGAATATTCGGTCCGGTCCAAAAAATAGGCAAAAACCGGACCGGACCGAACCATGCCCACCCCTACCTGACCTGGTAAAACTTCTTGGTGAGCATCTTGAGATCCCCTTTGACTTTATTCAACTCCTCCTACTTTGAATCAACGACCACAGGCAGTTTAGCCATAGGATGGGAAATGTTTGGCATTGGAACCTGGGCAGGCGGCGGCCCATTGGCAAGAGGGGCACGTGGAGCGTGTTGATATTATTTCGGAACCTAGATAGGCTCGGGTCGACCCATAGCACGAGGGAACAGGGCCTCGGGCTCTTGAGGAATAGGAACATAGTTTCGTTGCATCCCTCGGACCTTAGTTTGGAGGTTGTCAATCTTAGACACAAGCTGATTTAGGACTGTCGTCAGATCTGGCTGTATGACTGGTGCTTGATCTGTATTCTCCATGGAAGATGGATGGATTCTGTACTCAAAAGAAGTAGTAGAGGAATGGATGAAACTCCGGGGTCATTTGACTAAAGACCGAAGCCAATAGGGAGCTAGGCCAAGGGCTTGCGATCGACTTGAGAAGGCGTAGGATGAGATTTACTTTTGAGAAAAAAGGAAGAGCTATTTTTGGATTTTTGATAAAGAAGGGAGAAATGTTTTTGGATTTTTGATAAAGAAGGGAAAAATTCTTTTGGAGACTAAACTCAGCATGATTATTATGATTATTATGTTTTCATTTGTATTTAATTATCCTAAATGCAATGTCGGATGGGACCCGAGCCTGGAAAAGTGGGGGTCTTAATATATGCAAAACTACGATTTGGACTTGTAACTAGGCTCACGGACAGGATCCCGTTTTAAAAATGCGAAAAAATTGGGTGGCTAATCGACCCAAAATTTCGACAGAGTTTCGAGTTGAAACCGGGAATCTAAAGTGCGTGTCCTAGGTTTGACACCTATATGCGGGTATGCAGTTGGTTGGGTGAATCGGCATGGGTTCCCTGCTTTGGCGTAACTTCCATGATATACATCTTGCTCTTGCGGGAAATCGGTACATGTGGACAAGCCATTTGATATACCTAAGTGTTCGTGAATTGCCTCACCATATACCTCGTGGGGACGGTACGTGTGAGAGCGAATTCGACATACTCGGCGTACGTAAACGAATTCCCTGCGATATACCTCCCGTCATTACTTCTATCAAGCGGTACGATCCGGGAGAACGATTCGATATACGTCGAAGGTACTTGGCCAATGGAGGGTGAGAGTCGTATCGGTTATGCTAACTGCGACCTGTCGGACCAGCGCCCATCACGAAGTGACCCTCCAGTTACTGGATAAAATTTGATCAATATCAATGCTCTTTGGTGATGTCGTGTGAATCATGCATGATTCTCTTATTAATATCTTATGATGAGAATGCCTTTTTTATTATGCCAAACAGGGAGAAAAGTACAAGTACCCCAAAAGGTACACCAAGTATGGATAGGTGATGCGTGCAACATGGGGATATATGAGTGATCCTAGGTGCACATTGTGTGAAGTGTACATGGAGAAATTTCTACAAGTGTGTGAATATAAGCATAAGCATGGGATATATATGAGAAAGGGGAACATGAAAATATGGGGGGAACATAAGCAAATATATTATTCATGTAAATAGAGTCAAGCCCACAAACAAAACACAAAGTCCCAGCAGATTCGCCACTGTGGCCATCCCCGATCCTCGCCATGCGGGCGAGCGCGTGGAGGAAAGGATCCTTCGGGTCCCGCGCGTCCCTCTCGGAGCGCTTCGGCCGGTGTCATTTGAGATATGGTGTAAAAATGTAGAGAGATTCAGAGTCGCCAGTCTATTTTACTCAAAACAGACAAAAGAAAAAGGGGAAGCCATCCCGAAGGATAGCATCCAAAGACATACTGGTGCGTGCGAAACCAAGATGATTCGAGAAGGGTTCAAAGTCTTAGTTACGAAATGGGAAGGTGTTAGGTACCCATTTCTCCCTTTCGGTCTCTCATGAATATTTGTTATTTTCCTTTTGTTTCCCCCCGTGATATGTGTGCATGTGTATATATATAGAATGGAGGTAGGAATCCTCGACTTGTATCATGGGAAAGATAAAGCGAGTCGTCCGTAGGAAGATATAAGAATAGTATTAAAAAAATAAGATTTACGCGATTACCCCTACGTTGATCGTTATAATGGAACGATAATGCATATGGAGCAATACGTTATTAAGGGCAAGTATATAGAATTTAAGGAAAATGAATTTAGAGAATATAGAAAATAAGAGAAAAAGTGAGAAAAAGGACTCGAGTCTTGGGTTTTACCCCGAGACGCCTACGTAGCCTATAAAGGCATCAAAGTCCACGTAGTTCTCATACAAAATGAGGGGTGGGATTTATCCCGTAAATCCAAATGGGGAATCTCTTATTTGTAAGTGTGCGTGTGTGTGTGTGTGTGTGTAGAAAAAGTGTTTTGATTGTGAGAAAAGTGTGGAAAAAGTGTGAGAATCCCTACTTAGAATATATGAGCAAACCCTCTTTTTCTTATTTTTTTGGGCTTTATGAAAATAAAATATGTACAATAATACTAAATAAAAAGTATATTAGGATGTGTGAGATGAGATAATAAAAGTGCTAAATAAGAAAACAAGTTATTGGGAATTTAAGAGAATTTAAGAGAGAGTTTGAGAAAGTTGGACCTTCTTGAAGATCTTGAACTTGATCTTAAAGGTTGGAGAGCAGCCCTTGCACTTGGATGATGATGGAGAGTGGCTAATTCACCAAGTTTTATGAAAAGGATGATGAAAAGTGAAAGTAAAGAAGGGATTTGGAAGTTGAAATCACGCTGCCTTCGAGAGAGGTTTCTGGGATTCGTTCAGAGATATTTTTATCAGATTCGGGGCTCTCTTGAAAATGAGGTGAAGGCCTCCTTTTATAGGCCAAAGTGAGTGCCAATTTTCATAGACCTATTCCTGCCTATCGGTAGGTGTCGATATGCAGGGTCTGGAACCTGCCATTTGGCAGTGCGCTTCAGGCTTTTTCGAAAAATCGACCACCGAGGGCAAATCGTTGGTCAGAATCGCGCACGGGGTATACCATTGGAAATTTAATGCAGAGACCTTCGAAAGTCCTTTGGATCGCTCCTAGGTTCGGGAGTTGACTTCTGGTCAAATATGGCTCAGAAGCATTTGTCGGTCCATTGGATGGGGAATCGTTCGGACGCAAACGGATCATTCGTCCACATGGTAAGTCCGAATCGCGCACGGGGTGGACCGTTGGAAAGGTTAGGAGATGTACTTCGACATTCCAAAGAGTTTGACCCGGTTTGGTGAGTTGACTTTGGTCAACCAGGCCCGAGAAGCGTTCGGTGACCTCCCGGAGTCAAACGGATCGTTCGTCCGCATGGAAAGTCGGAATCGCGAATGGGATGGGCCATTGGAAAGGCTATTCAGTGTCCTTCAAAGATTAATTCAGCCTCGGTTGAGCTTAAGAGTTTACTTAGGTCAAATAGATCCCGGGAGTGCCCGGTGGCCTCTAGGTCAGGTTTCGGATGCAAACGGATCGTTCGTCCGCATGGAAAGTTGGAATCGCGAACGGGGTGGACCATTGGAAAGGGTATTCGATACCCTTTGAAGATTCATTCCGTCTCAGTCGAGACAAATAACTGAGTTGGGGAGTGCCCGATGGCCTCCAGGTCAGTACTCAGCACATGACCTGGGTTTACAGCGATGAAGGGAGGTACTAGGGACCTAAGGAGAGTTAGGGGGTAACAGAATGGGGTGTCTACAGTGGGGTGTTAAACTTAATATTCTAAAATGTTATTATTAAAATTACATTTGCAACGAGAGTTGATTTGTAGTTTTGATATTAATTTGGGAGAATTCAATTAATTAAATTAATTAATTAGAATAGCTAAAATTTGTGGTGTAATCCCACTCCTTGATTGTTCTCACAATTATTTACCTCACTTTATCTCTTATTTTAGTGTTAGACTTTGTTTTCATTTTAGCCACTTTCTAGTTAGTTATTTTCATATCACATTTTAGTTTAGTTTAGTTTAAAATCTCACCTCACCCTATTGTTTTAATATTTGAAAAAGCTAAAAAAAAATAGAAAAAGTGGAAAAGCACAAAAAGAAAATAAAAAGTGGATTACAATTGAATTTGTCTGTTGCTTACCCCTTAGATGTGGATTGATACCCTTACTTACCTCTACACTTTAGATTGTTATATTTTGTAGGTATTTGAAGTTTTGACTAACTTGGCTTTCAACAACAACGACATATACAAAAACCAAAGTTATCAAATGGCGCCGTTGCCATTCTTGGGAGCGTGAAGCACTCGGAGCGGATTCAATTTTGTGATTCACTTGTATTGCATTTTTTTTTCATTTTTAGTACCATTTTTGCATTTTATTAGAAGGATTGTATTAAGACTTTATTATTTGGCTTGTATTGCGGTGCATAGATACACCTTTATTTTATTTTTCATTTTAAAATTGTAATAATCGAAGCAAGCGTGATAGGGAAACCGGACAAGGTAGAGAGAGGGCGTCCAAAGGCGAGGATTTAGAAGCCTCTCTACCTTGGGTCGGTAGGACTCCCGGGGACGACTGAGATAGGAGTGATCTCCCCCCGTTCGACTCAAAATTTTTGGCACCCCACGGCGTAAAAAATGTGGGAGGTATATTTCTTACACCCTCGCACCTCTCTTGTTAGCGAGGCCATTATTGTGTGTGCTTTGTGTGCTCTTATGTGATTTTATTCTCGCATTTTTTTTAATTGTATGATGAATTAAATTACTAAGACCTACACCCGGTCACTCACGAGAAGGGATTTCATCACCCGACTCACTCACTTACCATTGTGTGCTACCCTAGCCATCATTAAATTTAAAATCAATCAACTAGGTAGCCCACTAGGAGAATATTTTTGCAAAGGCGATCACTCTGATTTCCGTGATTTTTATCGCCCACGGACTTAATTAAAATTTGACTATCCTTTCACTAAATTTAAAGATAAAAATTGGCTATGTACTAGTTAGGAATTCTCCTTAACTTGTGTGTGTGCCCACTTTATTTTTTTGGTGGTCGATTTTAGTTAGTTCGTCCAATTAAGAGTCCATATTTTTTTCCCCACCCTTTTTCTTTCAAAAAAAAATCCAAAAATATTTTCTTTCATTTTTATTACAAAAAATCAAAAAATATTTTTCTTCCTTTATTTTTACAAAAAACCAAAATATTTTCTTTCATTTTTATAAAAAAACAAAAAATCCAAAAATATCTGCTTTCTTTGGTTTTAGAAAATTCCAAAAATATTTTCTTTCTTTCCTTTTTAGAAAAATCCAAAAAAATTTTCTTTCCTTTTCAACAAATTTACGAAATCCAAAAAAATATTTTCTCTCCTCATGGCCGAAGAACGTCCTTTACGGGACTACTTTGGTCATTTTTCATTGACATGTGACACGGGTGAGAGTAATCTCGAGCCGTCTCTCTATGAGATACTTAGTGGTTTCACCTCTCTCACGAGTCCCGTCGATACTCTTGACCCATCCATGCACACACCTCATATTCCATCACCCTCGGTGTCAAGTGTCGACGTGTCTCATCCTTTGTTGTGCACCCATTGTTATTATGCAGATCATGTGTCCCATGAGTGTCCGTACTTGTCATATCCATCCGAATCCACCATGGATCATGTGTATTCATATGACACTGTCCCAGAACCCACCTCGGTCCACTATCCTGATGCACCTAATCCTGAGTTGTGTGAGTACCCGAGCTATTTGTGGAGTCTTGATCAACCTTCCATGCAATACGATTCCCAACCAGATGTTGTGGATCCTCACACGTTCCCACAGTCGTCATGGCAACCTTGTGCACCCGTTCATGATCAGTCCCATCACTACACACCCACTGACTTTCAACCATTTGTCCATCACGAAAGCGATCCTTTCGTGTATGACGTACTTGGCCCCATCCCACACACTTCCTTTGATTATTATCCATACACTCATGATAGTAGAGTTGTTGTGTCCACCTCCACCACCGCTACCACCCATCACTCCACCATCATCCACATCTGCTCTCAAAACGCTCTTGCAAAAGTTCATACTTGAGCAAGAGCAAGCCACTCAAACTCAAGCTCTCCAAAGGCTTGAACAACGTTTAAATGAATTGGAGTGTGAGCGAGAGTCAAACATGCATCCACCCATCATTTCAACTGAGTGTGATGATGATGTGTCCTCTTGTGACACACATTTTTCATATGACCAACCCTACCACCCCGAGAATCTCGAAGTTGAGACCATCCCATGGTCCGGGTCCCAAGTTGACAATTGTGTTGACTTATCTTTCGATAGTGAGCTTGATCAAATCCCACCATGTCCACCTGAACCCCCACTTGAGGTTCACATTTTCACTCCCGCTGAATCCAAAATAATGCCGGATTCTACACCTATCGAGCTTCACCCTTGTGTTCTCGAGGAACCAATTTATCCTAGGTTAACTCCGGCTACGAGTGTTCACCATTTTCCCGAGATAGAATCAGTGATAGTTTCTCCCTATCCGGATATGGATGATGTCCCACCATGCATGGCTCCCTTTGAGCCCGATATTTCTAGTGATTCCTCTATCTCCGATCTTGGTGCCTCATTTTACCCACCCACCCCATTTACCGATGCTACTCTTATGGAGAAGTTGAAAACTCCATCTTTAGAAACCACACTCCCTTGTGAGTATTCATTTACTCCTCCCAATGAGTGTGTGTCTCCCACGCTTGAGTTGTTCATCTTCATCCACTGTTTATCCCACCCGATACACCATTTGTCCCACCCGACCCACCCATTATCATTTCCACCCCACAACCTGGTTTGGATCTTAACTTTACACATTTCAAGTTTCCATATATATTTTTAGACCCTCACCTGAATCCATCCACCATCTACGAGAGTATATGTGGTGATACTATCCACCGTGACACCGAGCTTGTTACTCTATGAACACCACTCTCTTGTGGTGCTGATTTTTCATCTCAACAGCTCCCTGGTGTGTCACGGTGCGTCCATTATCATCGCTCATTTATAAAACGGTCGTGTGATTTTTATGAGGCCCGTCCCATTCCACTTTCCACACCATTTCGCCTTCCTCACCAACTAGAGAACCATGATTATAGGGCCCTAGTTGCCCTCACCTTTCGGCTCAATAAGGCCCGTGATCGGTGCCTACTCACCCTTACCCTAATACCCACTTACCCCTAGCCCACCGATGCTTTGCATTGTGTGATGCACTTTTCCATACAAGTGCATTAACCCCCTTTAGCCTGTTTCCAACAAGACGGGTGCTTCAGTCTTGTTTAGAGGTGATTCTCATCACCTAATTTTTCTGCCACCCCGAGCTTTCCTAGTTACTATCTTTAGGGTGAGAATGATTCGGTCTGGCTGAAGACATTAAACTTAGCGCTATCAGGAGGCAGCCCGCATTTCTTATACTAGTCTCATCCTGTTTGGGGGTGGTGTCACACATCACCCTATGTTTTACCATGCTTATAGACTTGTACACATTTTTTTTCTTTCTCTCTTATCACTTTTTATTCAGGTTTATTCTTGGCTTCATCTGTCGACTTCATTAGCGGTTCATTCTGGTAATCTCTTTCCTACCTTATGATCTTAATTTTAAAAATCATTTTACTTAACATCGATAACGATGTTCCTTTTTGTTTGGGGGTGGGGAATTTTATCAATATCGTGCCTCTTTTGAAAAATTTTGATTTTTAAACCTGATTTTTAAAATTTCGTGCAGTTTTTTTCGTCTCACTCATTGATGTGAATTTTCAATCATCCATCTTTCAAAAGTCTAGGAATCAAGATAGAGAATATTTTATCTAAATAGCTTATGTAATACGTAACAAGTCATGTTGCACCACGAATTTCTAGACTCAACAAAATTTGCGCACTTATCATGTCAATACGGTTTAGAGTTGAGGAGTACTACAATTCTAAAGAGAACCTTAAGGATCACTAGTAGAGACTTTAGCTTGTGAGATTTGTACCTTTCACCCTTTCAGAGTGTCTTACGCAATCTCCGAGTCACAAGTTGATTCAACTTCATTTGGGTCCTCACTTTAATAGTTGTATGATCTCATTATTTTTCATAAAATTTGGCTTGATCACTGAGAATGATATTTTTTCGAGTTGTAAGAAATGCGTGTCTTGAAATTTGTCCCGGTCACTAAGATTTTCATCCATACACCTACCACTTTTCCCCCATATCATATTTCCATTCATTTCACCCATACTCTTCCATATTCCCATATATTTCCTCGCACCACCATCTATCACCTCCATTCATATACCATCTTTCATTTTTTATAAAAAGAGTGTGATTTCAAATATAAATGTCTTAAGTGTTGGTTTGAAAAGAGAGAGAAAAAATAAAAAGAAAAAAAAAAGAGAAAGAAAAAAAAGAAAAAAAGAGAGAAAAGAAAAGAAAAAGAGAGTTATAGTTAGTTTTTATGTAATAAAGACATTTGTGCCTAAAGTGTATACACTCTTCTCACACATCCATCATACATTCATCCATCATCCTTCATCCTTCATCCTTCATATCACTATCACCCTCCCACCTTATCCCTCATACCACCCTACCTACATCATCCCATCCATCCTACATATCATATCCTTCTCATCCCATTTCATTACCCCTCACCCATAATCATCGATATATTCCCCCTAGGTGTTCGGGCAAATGAAAGTCATCGTGGTGAATAACTCGACGTTCTCACTATAGTGATTAGCATTCCTTCCATGAGATCATTTTTCTTTCTATTTGTTAGTTATTGAGAACGTATGTGCTTGCGTTCAAATGAGCAAATTATATATTAAACACCTTTTAACTCAAACAAACCCTAAACATGCAACAGTATGTGATTGAATAAGATAATGAACTAAGCAAGAACATTCAAACACATGCTTGTGAGAAAAAATCCCCCAAAGGGGAAAAACCATTTATTTCCATTATAATATTGTAACTGTACAATTTCAGATTACAATGAAAATACAAGTGACTAAGAATTACCCTCAGGTGTCGGATTCTGTAGTCGGCGGCTGGAGTTATCCCTTTCCATTAGGGCTGCAATGAAGAAGAAGAACGGTCTTCTCCATAATGGTATGAACAGAAAAAGTCCGTTCCTGGGTTGCAAAGAGATTCACAAATGTTTGGAAATTTGTGTGAATCAAAGACCTAGAGTCTTGGGCTCAATAGGTGAAGACTTAGAGTTTTTGTGCTCTGAAAATCGTGTATAGAAGTCTTGGAAAACCACTTTCCGTAGTGGGTTTATAAAAGAATAACATGGCCTAAAAAATCTCTGCACGATCTGTTTGAGATTATCCCAGGCCAACCGATTCGGGTCTGAGGCGGATCGGTCCGGGTAGGCGGAACGGTTCTTTTTATATTTTGCATCTTCGGTTCGCAATCGGTCCGGGGTATACTGGCTTTCAGTAGGCGGACCGATCCGGGTCTGAGGTGGACCGGTCCGCAGGCGGATCGGTTCGTTTATTCTGGGCGGACCGGTCCGACCTATCAGACTTTGATTCCTCTTCTTCTTTTGATATTCGGATCCGTTGATGACTTTCTTCAACGGTGTAACGGCGTGCGACATAACAAATTGATAATGGTAAAAAATGCCCTTACAAATCTCCCCCTATGTCTATGCCGGTACATACATAAAAACAGACATCCGAATTGTCAAATAACTAAAAATGCCTTATACAAATCTACCCTTCCATGAACCCAAAACAGGAAAGATACAATTGAATAAGACTTCAACTTTTTGCTCTTTGAATATTCAGGAATCTCAACACTTTTCTTATCAGGGTGTGCAATCCAATGATAATCCATATAGTACCCTACATACATGAGAGAAAAAAAATACCAAGTGACGTATCGAGTTTGAAATGAGATAAACATATATAACAATTTATGAGAAAACTCAAACTTCAAACTTTCAAATCTCCCCCATAATAAGATAATTCATTCTCCACCTTTTTATGATGTCCCCAAATCGACAAATGAGAGGAATAATCAAATAAGCAAGTGTGGAGTGTCACTAGGATAAAATCACAGCATGAATGATCACAAAAACAACCAAGTCGAGGATAGCGTAAATGAAGTGGTGTGATCAAATTCGATAGGAAAATCAATGCATACAAACATGAAATATGTGCACGATGAATATTGGATACTCCTAGAAAATGAACTCAAATGCGTCCTTTGGTGTAAAAGAATGACAATATAAGATATTGACTCAATCAAATTAACAAATCAAAGCTCAAAGTGATTTTCACACCAATAACGTCCAAAACGATTTTATGCTTTTTCAGGTCTTTCAAGGAAGTGCAAACCCGTTTAAAGATTCTCCAACCAAACTCCCTCAGATATAATTTTGAATAGAGGCATTCTAAATTCTCAAACTTTGGAGAATTGATAGTAAAACCTAAGTGGCCCATATTTGGCATGAAGTGCTTTTTATTGCCTGTAAATTTTTTCGGGCTCTTTTAAACTCTTTGGACCTTGGATATTAAAATTCCTCCATTTTTTAGGTCCTTTTTAACGGTGGCTTTTGCGCAAAGGATAGATCATTACCTTTCGCAGCCCCTCCCCGTTATACAAAAAAAACAGTCTCACCAAAACGGTTTTTACATGCATTCCAATCTTGTCAAGTTTTATCGCATATTATACATTGTATAGACAGGATTGAGATGGAAACACTCAAGCCAATATGAGATAGACAAGTGCAATAATCAAATATAGCCGTGCATGTGTGCAATAAAGGATATAGGAGTCAAACATGTAGGAAGATATCACTAATTACATCTCAAAGACTCCATACTAAGTAAAGCACATGGATAAAATGATGTAGCGTCTCAAATCTCTATTAACCAGTCACATGGATATATGGAATGAAGTTGTGACGTGGCTATCTTAAATGCTCATCCATAAAAGAAGAAAAATCAGAAATCTTTTTGGAGTTTTCAAAAATTTTATCAAACTAAAATATTTTTGTGCTTTTCTTAAAGATTATAAAAGAAAATCTTTTTGTATTTATCAAAAGAAATATAAAAAGCAAAAAGAATAAATAAAAAGTTGTACAACTAAGTAATGGTACATATAAAACAGACTAGCAATAGAAGCATATGATATGAACATGAAGAAGCATCCTATTATATACATAGACCAACCCCTCAGTCAACTGTGCAAATCCCCAAGGACTTCCTAAGGCTCTCAAATCTAAGGGCATCTAAAGGTTTCATGAAAATGTCGGCTAACTGACGAGCTGTGGGAACGAAACTCAGGGATACGACTTTCTCCTCAACTAGCTGTCGTATAAAGTGCTCACGTATCCTGATGTGCTTTGTGCACGAATGCTGGACGGGATTGCGGGATATGTGAATCGCACTCGTGTTATCACAAGAAATGATCATGGTGTCCTGTGAAATCCCATAATCCTCCAATATTTGCTTCATCCACAAGAGTTGTGTGCAACAACTCTCGGCGGCTATGTACTCAGCCTCCACAGTGGACAAAGAGATGGAATTTTATTTCTTGCTCAGCTAAGAGACAAGAGCAGAACCAAAATAGAAACACCCACCAGAAGTGCTCCTACAACCATCTACATCCCCGGCCCAATCGGCATCCGAATAGGCGGACAAACGATCATCGGTATCAAAGGAATACCAAATACCGTATGAGAGAGTCCCACTCACGTATTTAATAATACGTTTTAGAGCAAGTAAGTGTGACTCTTTAGGGGACGCCTGATATCGCGCTCAGACTCCAACACTAAAGGTGATGTCGGGACGACTGGAAGTCAAGTAGAGAAGACTACCTATTATACTCCGATATAAGGTTTGCTCTACGTCCTTGCCTGAAGTGTCCTTACTAAGCTTGGTAGTGGTACTCATAGGTGTACGTGCATGCTTAGCAGAGTCTGAACCAAATTTCTTCACTAGGTCTCTAGCATACTTGGATTGGGAGATGAGCATCCCATCCTCTAGCTGAAGAACCTGGAGACCAAGGAAGAATGTAAGCTCACCAACCATGCTCATCTCAAACTCACTTTTCATCTCCTCCTCAAAGTGGTGAGCATTCTGGGAGCATGTGGATCCAAAGACTATGTCGTCCACATAGACCTGGGCAACCAAAATAGCACCGTCATCTCTCCTGACGAATAATGTCATATCTACTCCCCCTCTCTTGAAGCCACGAGCTAAGAGATAGGAAGTAAGC
This sequence comes from Sambucus nigra, assembly GCA_949130495.1. Lineage (NCBI taxonomy): Eukaryota > Viridiplantae > Streptophyta > Magnoliopsida > Dipsacales > Adoxaceae > Sambucus > Sambucus nigra. The sequence goes on from OX422214.1 coordinate 350,797,951, forward strand.
CTCTCGTACCAAGCACGGGGTGCTTGCTTCAAACCATACAAGGCTTTTCTCAGATAGTAGACGTGCTCTGGGTGCTGAGGGTATTCAAACCCTTTTGGTTGTTCCACATAAACCTCCTCCTGTAGAATGCCATTCAGAAAGGCACTCTTGACATCCATCTGATATAACTTGAAGCGCAGATGACATGCGATGGCGAGCAGAAGACGGAAGGACTCTAGCCTCGCAACAGGAGCAAATGTCTCCCCAAAGTCTACACCCTCTATCTGTGTGTAGCCTTGATCGACCAACCTAGCATTATTTCTGATTATGGTACCATTTTCATCCATTTTATTCTTAAAAATCCACCGGGTACCTATCACATTAGTCTCACTAGGTCGGGGGACTAGTTCCCAAAAATTATTCATTTTAAACTGAAGCAACTCATCCTGCATAGAAGATATCCAGTATTCATCCTTGAGTGCTTCTTTATGGTTCTTGGGCTCGACTTTGGACGTGTAGCAAAAATGGCTAACAATGTTCTCTAGCTGAGCACGAGTCTTGACCCCTAGAGTGGGATCACCAACAATGGCAGAAGGGTCATGACTCTTGCGAACCCAAGCAGGAGTGTCCCCTAGCACAAGAGTAGGGACCACAGAGTGTGGGTGGGGGACGAGTGGATCACTGTCAGACGAGTCCTCATCCTCACACTGAAGGTTGGGATCAATAACCGTCGGAGGTTCGTCATCTTGCACGGTGATGTTTATTGATTCCATAACCTTAGAGATCTTCAGGTTAAAAACCCAGTACGCTCTGCTATTCGATGAATATCCAAGAAATATTCCCTCGTCGCTCCGGGAGTCGAACTTTCCTAATTGCTCTCTATCCCGTAGGATGTAGCATTTACTCCCAAAAATACGGAAATATGCCAGGTTGCGCTTCTTGCCAGTCCATAACTCATAAGGAGTCTTAAGTGTGTGTGGACGCAAATAAACCCTATTCACCGTGTGACATGCAGTAGACACTGCCTCTGCCCAAAATCTCCTAGAAATTTTACTACCTAGAAGCATAGATCTAGCCATCTCTTGGATCGTTCTATTCTTTCTCTCAACAATTCCATTTTTCTGAGGAGTTCTCATAGTAGAAAACTCATGTTTGATCCCGAGGCTATCATAGTAAAGGTCTACCTTTGCTTCTGTGAAGTCAGTGCCATTGTCACTACGCATCCTGTTAATAGTGACACCGTGTTGATTTTGCAAGACACGGCACTTGGTCGTTAAAAATTCTACAGCATCGGATTTCTCTCTCAGAAAACCTACAATGGAGTACCTAGAGAAATCATCTACCATCACGAGAATGTACCTCTTACCACCTAGACTCTCAGTACGAGTGGGACCCATAAGATCCATGTGAATCAACTCAAGAACACGAGAAGTGGTAATGGAATGCAACTTCCTATGAGGACTATGAATTTGTTTTCCCAACTGACAGGGTCCACAAACGGTCAAAGTTGACTTTCCAAGAGATGGTAAGCCATGTAATACGTCCTTTTTAGCTAATCGATTGAGATCTCTAACGTTTACGTAACCTAGACGTTGGTGCCACAGATCCATAGGAGTGATCGTGGCACTTTTGCAGACAAGTGAGGACCTGGGCTCAGTCCCATAGCAATTATCCTCGGTCCTCACCCCTTGCATCAAAATTTTATCGGCCTGATTGTAGACTTTACACGCGTCCCGGTCAAACTTTACTGCAAAGTCAGTGTCGCACAGCTGGCTAATGCTGAGAAGGTTTTCTTTCAAACCTTTGACGTACAAAACATTTTCTAGCTTAGGAAATCCAGGTAACTCGACAGTACCACGTCCTATAATGCTAGACTCCCTCCCATATCCAAAGGTGACTCTGCCATCCTGATAATCCTCAAGAGTCGTAAAAAATGAGGCATCACCTGTCATATGTCTGGAGCACCCACTATCAAAATACCACTGTGAGGTATTGTGTGCTTTGAGAGCAACATGAATAACGAAGGCCTTTTTATCTTTCTTAGGCACCCAAGCAGAGATGACCTTTTATTTGCCTTTGTTGTTGTTGGTTTTAACTGGAATGTGAGAAGAATTCACTAACGGCAAAGACACCCGTCAGAATTCTTCCATTAAACTCTGGGTCGTGGAAGCTAAGAACTCAACTCGCTCTCTCAGACTAGAAAACTCATCAGTATGACGTGGTGGAGCAGTAGTACGTCGTGTCCGACCCATGCTATAGCAAGACTCCCTTAGGTGGCCTTTTCTTTTGCAATAAGTACAAAATAACACAGTCAAAAGCGGACCTTGGTTTTCTTTTCTTGGTCGAACTCTCCTTCGAGGTTTTTGACGATGGCCATAAGGATTCATAGTAAACTCAGGAACTGGTCCATGTGCAATTTGAGAGGTGGAGGCACCATCATAACCAATCCCCTGCCGATCACCAAAACCTAAAGCGGGGCCGAAGAGCATCTTTCCCATTTTCCCAGATATGTCCTCGATTTGAACCTTGACTTCCCGCGCCTTATCAAGATCATGAGTCAGCTGGGCAACAAGGGCTTCAAGTTTCTTTTGAGTCTCCATGGAGGAATGGATCTCACTCGTAAGACTAGCCACTTGTTTAGTAAAATCCCCTCTTTCTTTCTCAAAAACACACTCTCTCTCTCTAAACAAACTCCCTTTTTTTATACAGGCAGATTCTCTCTCTCAGGGCGGTGAAGGTGGAGGACTCTCTCTCTCTCGCTTTTCTTAACTCTTCCTCTAAGACGGTGATTTTAAGGACTACCGCTTTGTTACGTTTTTTAGTTTTAAATGACTCAGAATATAACTCAGCGTAGGCGCGTTGAATATCACTCTCGCTCTCACTTGAGTTACCCTCCCCCTCACTCACATTGATCTCACTGTCGAGGTGTCCCTGTGAAGCATCATCCTCATCGTCGTGAAGAGAACTAGGAGTGCTCACTTGACTGGCCATGAATGCGGTGAAGTTACACTCATGCGGTGACTCTACCCTCTTTATAGCTGACCCCTCACTCCTTCTCTCTTGGGCATTAAGTGCAATTCCCTTATCTTTAGATTTAGCACTTTTAGGGAACATATCAATTTCATATGTTTGCAAATCTCCTACAAGTTCTTCCAATTTTAGCGTATTTAAATTACCCATAGAATTTAGCACAGTGACTTTAGGGATAAAACTCTTAGGCAAAGAACGAAGAATCTTTTTAACAACTCTAGCATTATGAATATGTTCACCAAGATTAAAGCTAGTATTCACAATGTCAGAAAGTCTAGCATAAAATTCATCAAAGCATTCAGATTCATGCATGTTGATGGTTTCAAATTGAGTTGTTGAATTTTGCAATTTAGACTCTTTCACAGCATTTGTTCCTTCATGGGTGAGTTGTAAAACATCCCATGCCTCTTTTGACGTGGTGCACGTCATTATTCGTTTGAACTCATCAGGTGTGACTGACCCAGAAATAGCACTTAGACTCTTAGAATTAAAAGATGACCATTTAAATTCTTCTTCAGTCCAAGAAGTGACAGGTTTCAAGTTGATCACATTATCAACAGTCACGGAGGGAGGTGTCCACCCTCTTTCAACCAAAATTCATACACGCTCATCAATGGCTTTTAATGCAGATCTCATACGGACTTTCCAATAGGCATAGTTTGTCCCGTCAAAAATTGGCATTTTATTATATATCTTCTCCATTTGAACACGCACTTTTTCAAAAATTAATTTTTTCAGAAAATTGATATCTTAGAAAAATTTTGCGAAAAATAGGAATACGCGATAGATTAGCGTAACCTGCTCTGATACCAATTTGATAACGTATGTGCTTGCGTTCAAATGAGCAAATTATATATTAAACACCTTTTAACTCAAACAAACCCTAAACATGCAACAGTATGTGATTGAATAAGATAATGAACTAAGCAAGAACATTCAAACACATGCTTGTGAGGAAAAATCCGCCAAAGGGGCAAAACCATTTATTTCCATTATAATATTGTAACTGTACAATTTCGAATTACAATGAAAATACAAGTGACTAAGAATTACCCTCAGGTGTCGGATTCTGTAGTCGGTGTCTGGAGTTATCCCTTTCCAGTAGGGCTGCAATGAAGAAGAAGAACGGTCTTCTCCACAATGGTATGAACAGAAAAAGTGCGTTCCTGGGTTGAAAAGAGATTCACAAATGTTTGGAAATTTGTGTGAATCAAAAACCTAGAGTCTTGGGCTCAATAGGTGAAGACTTAGAGTTTTTGTGCTCTGAAAATCGTGTATAGAAGTCTTGGAAAACCACTTTCCGTAGTGGGTTTATAAAAGAATAACATGGCCTAAAAAATCTCTGCACGATCTGTTTGAGATTATCCCAGGCGGACCGGTCCGGATCTGAGGCGAATCGTTCCGGGTAGGCGGACCGGTTCTTTTTATATTTTACATCTTCGGTTCGCAATCGGTTCGGGGTATACTGGCTTTCAGCAGGCGGATCGGTCCGGGTCTGAGGTGGACCGGTCCGCAGGCGGATCGGTTCTTTTATTCTGGGCGGACCGGTCCAGCCTGTCAGACTTTGATTCCTTTTCTTCTTTTGATATTCGGATCCGTTGATGACTTTCTTCAACGGTGTAACGGCGTGCGACATAACAAATTGATAATGGACAAAAATGTCCTTACAGTTATTTCTTATATGTGTGTGAGACGTTTGAACTTGATTACATTTACTCACCTCCTCACACACAAGAGCGATACACTAACCCAAATCTCGATAGTTCGTTTGAGAGAGTTATATCTAGTGAGATTTGAAGTTGAAGCGTTAATTCCGACAAGGCAATCTAGGAATTACTCTTGTGATACTCGACCCGCTTTGACTGATTCACACCACACACGTTGAGTTCTAGGAAGGATGTGCCTTGAGTATTTACTTAGCTAACTTTTTACACATTCTAGCTTGTATTTCTGAAAATATTTTCTCATGTTATGGATTGTGCGATCATTCTACGTCTAAAATAAGAGATTGACCGCCTTTCAATAAATTTTTGCAAATAAAGAATTTTGTGGGTACATTCCCTGCAAATCCTCACGAGACACAACTCATCCTGGAGGGAAACCTATAGGTTTAAAGGCTTGTTGCACATACAAAGTGCAATCGCAAGTGCCCGCGAAAGTGGTACACTTTTGGTTACTAATCTTTCTCTTTCTCTTGATCTTATTGCTTGAGGACTAACAATGCTCTGTTTGGGGGTGGTGTGATAAGCACCCAAAACTGTACAATTTATACCCCGAATAGATGTACTTTAGCTGCTAATTCTCGACAATATGGGTCCTATGCGCTTAATTGTTCAATATGCAGGCTTAATTGCAGTTGCGGTGTCAAAAGCTATATTTCCAGGCAATTTGCGGTTAAAATGGTGCTAATTACCAACCCCGTAACATTACCCGACCCTAAACCTAGCCTAAACCTACCCCGAACCCCGTGTGTGTTTTATTTGTCCCTTTTTAATATTTTTTTTAGATTTTTAGTTTGAGTCATTTTTATTTTTAGGTTTATTTTAGATTTATTTACTATTTTCTAGGTTTTATTTTAAATTTTTTTATTTTATTTTTATTAGTATAATTGTATTTTATTTTGATTTTTATTAGCTTTTAGTTTAGTCTTATTTTATTAGGATTAGTTTTAGTAGTTTATTTTTAGTTTATTAGATTTTATATTTTTTAGGACTTTAGTTTTTATTAGATTTTTCATTTTTTATTTCTTTTGTTTTATTGTTTTAGTTTTTAATAGCTTAGGATTTTATTTTTTTTAGTTTTGATATTTTTATTGTTTTTAGTTTGTTTTATTTTTAGTTAGATTTTATTTTTTTAGTTTTATTAAGTTTAATTGAGTCTTTATTATTTTATTAGGTTTTTATTTTATTTTATTAGTGTTACTTTTATGGGTCCAACTTAACCACACACACCCTAAAACCTACACACTACCAAACACACCCTAACACCTCACTCAACCAAAACAACCTCTCAAACCTACACCAACCATATTTTCCAACACCCCACTACATCTAATCCTCACCTATCATCTTCAACCTCACTCCCCGATCTCTTTCTCTCTCCTCTAAACCACCATTAACCCACTTACCCTCTCTCTCCTACTCCACCATTAACACCACATCCAAACACCCATCTTCTTCCCTCTCTATCCTTACTCCCTTACCAACAAACACCTTCTGCCCCATTAACAACCTCACCTCCCTCAACCCAACACCATCACCATCCATATCCCCTCCAATCCACCCCTCTCCGGCGAAACCCCAAAACCGGTCGAAATTACCCCGGTCGGAACTGCCCCGATCGGAACTGCGTCACCTCCGGCGGCGTCCCATCCCGCCGCTACCCCTTGCCCGCCGACGGATCCGCCCCTAGTGCCGACAACCCCCACCTAGCCCACCTCCGGCGTCGGCGTCGTGTCGGCCTCTTTCTCTCTCTCCTCGATCTACTTTTTCAGCCACACCCACATCTAACAATCAAAACCCATCATCCATTTACATTGACCCATTACCCATGTCCAACCCATTTTCCTCTTTCAAAGCCAAATACCCATTTTCATATCTCCTCTTCTCACGATGTTAGCTGCCAAGTTCCCAATCCAAACAAACCAAAACCAACTAATATCCACATGCCAATTAAACGCCCTTTATTCCTTTTTTTCCCATAATAACCCTAACTGCCTACTTAACCCAACTTCCCATTATACCCTCATAACTAAATTAGATTTTTATTCCTATCCACTCACCCACTTGTCCCCTCATTCACATGACCTCACACCATATCCACATGCACCCCCTAGCCATTTACCCAATATACCCCTTATCCCCCATGCTCCATGTGCCTACTATAAATGAAGATCAAGACCCCAATCTTAGAGGAGCTTTTAGATAGGAAAATTCTAGAGAGAGAATTGTAGAAAAAAATACCATTTGTAAATAGTTTTATTTTATTCTTTTTATTTTTTGTTAGATATTTGTGAGATTAAATATTGTAAGAGAGTTAATTGAGTGAATATTTAATTTCAAATCATTTGGATGCTCAATTGGAGGGATTGTATGCTTCAATTTGGAAGAGTAGAATTCAAGTTTCTCAAAGAGATTTGATTTGCATGTTCTATTCCCTTCTATTTTATTTTAGTAGCCTTGATTATTAATTAGTCATATTTCATATCATGTTAGGCTAAATCCCCTTTCAAGTGGTGAGGTAAAACCCTTATTTGATGTTATTTTATTTTAATTAGTTTAATTACTTGAAAAGTCCCTTTGAATGTTAATTTTGATCCCTCTCCCTTAGATTTACGCCTCGAGAGAGGGTAAATGAATTTCGAGAGAAAATCGAAATTCTAGTTATAATACCCATTTTAGATTCGAACTAGAGATAGGGGTTTCTTAAGTGGGGTATTATAACTTGAATTTCAACTCTAAATTTATTTTCTAAGATTGACATAAATTTTAATTGATCGATCCTAGCGGGTGATTAATTAAAAGGAGTGTAGATCTTTTGTTCTAGAGTTGTGGGGTGTTAAACTTAATATTCTAAAATGTTATTATTAAAATTACGTTTGCAACGAGAGTTGATTTGTAGTTTTGTTATTAATTTGGGAGAATTCAATTAATTAAATTAATTAATTAGAATAGCTAATATTTGTGGTGTAATCCCACTCCTAAATTGTTCTCACAATTGTTTACCTCACTTTATCTCTTATTTTAGTGTTAGACTTTGTCTTCATTTTAGCCACTTTCTAGTTAGTTGTTTTCATATCACATTTTAGTTTAGTTTAGTATAAAATCTCACCTCACCCTATTGTTTTAATATTTGAAAAAGTTAAAAAAAATAGAAAAAGTGGAAAATCACAAAAAGAAAATAAAAAGTGAATTATAATTTAATTTGTCTCTTGCTTACCCCCTTGGAAGTGGATTGATACCCTTACTTACCTCTACACTTTATATTGTTATATTTTGTAGGTATTTGAGGTTTTGACTAACTTGGCTTTCAACAACGACGACATATAGAAAAAGCAAAGTTATCACGAACCACCATCGATACCTCATCCATGAACCACCATCATCGCTGCCTCACACTATCATCCATCATCGCTGCCTCATCCACGAACCACCAACATCCATGAACCTCCATCTTCGAAACACCACCATCTACTCCAGCTACAAAATCAAACAAAACAGGTGATGAGGAGGTGATCTTGAATTGGGTTTTGTTTGATTTGAAGTGGGTTTTGTTTGATTTGAACAAAACAAAATTATTTTTGCAAACAAATTGATGTAAGAATATATCATTGTCTACTATGTTTATTTATAAGGTTTTTTTGAGAAATATGTTTGCAAGGTTGAGGGCCTTAGCTCAGATCACCCATTTTCAAGAGCTCCGTCCGCCTTTGTCCCCTAGGTTGAGGACCTCAGCTCCTGCTCTATCGTGCACCACCCATGTCTCCAACAGCTGAGGTAATTTTTTTTTTTTTTGGATTGTATAGTGTAGTGATGATATCTAAATTCATTGTTTGGACAAATATTAATTTCCTTTTGCTAAAAGTAATGACAGAGGTTAGATAATTCAGAAAGGAGTGAACTCTTAGATTAAAAGATTTGGATAATTTGAATTAAATTTTAAGAACATAGCCTATTAGTGGTACATACCCATGAAAGAAAAATCTAGCATCTCAAAATTAGGTAACTAGAAGAGTGGGAGGTAATAAAAATCTAAAATTTGGAATTAATTATGATTTGGGGAAGCAGGTAGGAAACTAAGCAGGTAGCCCTAAGTTTAAGTTCATTTTTTTTCAGCTTAATTTTTTTAGTTTCATTTTTTGCCCCTAGGCTTAAAATATTAGTTTGTTAGTTTGTTAGATTGTTAAAAATGTTCGATCGTTTGGTGAATGTACTAGTTTGCCCATTGTTTATTATTTTTAATTATAGAAATATAATTACGAATATATTTTCAAATTTATAGTAACTACATTGAAGTATTTTTATTGTTATTTCAAATTTAGGGCAATATTATGTTGAGGTATAAAAAAAAACCAAAGAAAAAAGTAGGAGCCAAAAATGGGTGACTATTAATATCAATATTTTTAGGGCTAAAAAATGCAAAAAAAATAAAAATAACCCAAAGAATTGACTCGGGGGCTCCCGCCCCCGAAACCCCAAAACTCCATCAAAACATTTCGCACTCCCAGACAAAAAATCCTATGTCCGCCACTGCTGGGTAATTTTTTTGGGTGCCATTTTGGGAAAAAACGGAATCATTGTCTGTGTGTATTGTCTTCTCCACTTCTTTTTGTATCCAAGATGTATGGGTTTGGATGTATTCACGAACCCAATTGATTTTGGTATCTCAAGCTGCGATGTTGATTCAAAAAATTTAATCAAATCGATTCGTGAATAGATGAGGATTGTGTGTGAATCAATCTCTGATATTATTTCAGTAAGGCTTAACTATTTTTTCTAATGGTTTTTTAACTAAGAAATCAGTCAGTTGTACAAAATTGAACCGAATGGAAATTGGTTCACACACAAAAGCGAGTAAGCCTTGCTGATGTTATTGGGCAGGTGTATGGAGAGAAGGACACACCGACATGGCTACTGGGGCCAGAGATAAAGGGAAGATACAGTAAGGTGTCCTATGCATAGAGAGTGGGACCACATATATTAAACTTGTCTACGGTGAGAAAGTGAGGCTACTCGAACTGGAAAAGTATATAGGAACGGTGTCAGTGGGGCACAACAACCGTCTGAGGAGCGAGATTTTTTGTAGAGGAAATGGGCTAAGAGAATTCACTAAGAGGAAATTTATATTATGTATTAGTTTACTTCTTTTGAGAGTTATGAAAATAGGGTAGACTACTTTACGAGAGTTGACTCATTAGCAACGGGTTCAGCGATCGTAGATTGTGATAGTGAGATCTCATTTTCACTGTCCTAGGGTATGATTTATTTTGTGAGGTATCGCCTGAAAGAGGGTTGATCCTATATATATGCGTATATATATTATATATTGTGTAGTAGACTTTTTTGTGTATGTTGTCTAGTTATAATTAATTTCGATGCGTAGGGATGGTTACTAATGTGATTCATGGTAGACAGGATTATTGTCGAGCGGAGAGATATAGCTCGTGACTTTTTTTAGCATTAAAAAATAAGTGATAGTAAAAGGGTCGTGATATATGTTATCTTGTGTACCATGAGAGTGGACGAGTATACATTTATGTCAAAATATGGGTATTTTAGGGTACGTAATATGGACTGTGGGCTTAATAGATGTCAACGACCGATAATGCTAGGTAGTAGTGTATCGGAGGGGCTCTTTGTTTGGATTTCTCTTTGACAGACGTCCCACGCTTGAAGCTTAGCACAATGTTGGGAGTGGGGAGATGATTACCCATCAAGACATTGGTTTAGTACCTTGGGTATTATTTGTTTATAAATTCATATCTAAGGGATAGTAACTATACGATAATGAGAAGCTAGTGGAGCCAGGTAGCATCGGTGAAGTTATGCACATTTATAGGTTGTATGGGCACCCTGGTTGGTGGAAATGTTTATATCACCTAAAATTGGAGGGGTAGAAATAATTGTGATGATTTTGAGAGTATGGGATTCATGACATGTAGAGACCTTGGAGTACATGCCTTATCTAAATTTCGAGGATGAAATTCCTTTGTAAGGGGGAAAGTATTTATTACCCCATATTTTTTAAGAAAATGGAAATTAATTAAATTGATGACCTAAGAATTTATTTAAGTGGGAGAAATTATTTAATTTTATGATTCAGATTTAATTAATTCAGTCTCTAAGCTTAATTTCACACGTGGCGTATTTGGAGGTAAAATAAGAGAATTTTATAAAGTGACCCAGATGGTGATTTTGAGGTCGTGTTTGGTTTCGAGAGGGTCTAAATAGGCAAAAAATTGTACTCGAGTGTATAGTTTGGGTCCCGGGACGATTTTAGACCATTCCGACACCGTTTAAGGGCATTTCGGTCATTCGGCAGTTTGGGATTTAGAAACTCTGAAAACTTTAAGTGTATATCTTCCCATTAGAGAGAGGGGCTAGGGTTAACACAAATCAAAAGGGATAGAATCCATAGTAGAGGAAGAGGAGGGGAGAACCAAGCTTCCTACACAGTTTTTCGCCCCCGAACGCAACGGAATCGAGAACGGAGCGAGGGGAGAACCACCACACCATCTTATCAATGAATTTCAGCCCTGCTATTGAGAGGCAATTATTTAAATGTAAATTTATATCAATCATGTTATAATACCCATGTGGGATAGGGTTTGGTTTCATGTTTTCAGAAGTTTTATACGAATTTGGGAGGGTTTAATTCATAAAAAAAGTAGGAATGCATGTAGAGATGTTCCTTAATGATTATAATATGAAATTAGTGGGTTTGGGTTGATTAATAAGAGAGAACTCTAAGTTCTTGATTAATAAAGTTGGTGAACATTAGAAAATTAGGGTTTTATGTTAATTAAAGTAGAATTTGATTCTTGGGTGGAATCTTTGATGTTTTTGTGTAAACTTTTCATTGAAAATTTATATCTATGTGAAGATAAAATGATATTAGAATATATTTTATGATTAATATTGAATCTTGGTGGGTTCTTTATTGAAGAACATGAATCTTGAATGACTTAGGGTTTAATTGATGAACACAAGATGTCAATCTGTTAGAATTCTTAACGTAATTTAAACGTAAGACATTTTAATTGTACTTAGAATTAGAGTGAGATCCATACATGCCTAGATATTCTATGTCTTAGATTTCTAATGAGATTTGAATTAGGTCAATCGGAGTTCTGGAGAGGTAGTAATCGATGTTTTACTATAAGGTGTTTGATCTGCCAGCATAGTAATTTACAGAATTTTTTACGTAACTTTAAACGTGTGTCATTTCAATTGTACTTATAATTAGAGTTATATACATACATTACAGGAAATCTCTATGTCTGGGCTGTCAAATGAGCTTTGAATCAGGTCGATCGGAGTTCTGTAGAGGGAGTAATTGATATTTTACTACAGGGTGTTTAATGTGCAAGAAAATTTTCTAATCGATTCGGTTGCCTTGTTTTAGCCAATAATTTCCTTTTTGTTTAGGACCTTTGGAAATCGTTCGGAATTCATTTGTGGGATTTAATTCGTATTATAAGGGAATTATATTCCAACATCAGTAGGACTAGTTTGGGTTTTAGGCGTGGCCTACGAGGGAAGTTTAAGGGCTAAATTAATTTGGATTAATAGAGAGGAAAAATCTAAATTGAAGAATAATTCGAGTTAAGATAATTTGAGAGGAACGAGGACTTAGACCATTAGGGTGTAGAGATTTTACCTTTTGATATTACATGTGGAATAAAGGATACCCTTCGAGAGTTGAGAAATACTCGGGAACGTACGGTCATAAACGACGTTATAAATTATGGAATACGTAGAATATTCGGGATATAAATATACTATGTATGAGGCTTGTGATATGGGATGTGTGTATGCCCTATTGTTATTATTATTATTATTATTATTATTATTATTATTATTATTATTATTATTATTATATATATATATATATATATACATACATATAGGTCGAGTGAATACCTATAATATGATTAAAGTAATAATACATTAATATATGGGATATTCGGGATATAAATATACTACGTATGAGACTTGTGATATGTGATGTGTGTATGCCCTATTAATATTATTGATATATATGTGGAGAAAATATCTATAATTTGATTTATTGTGTGTATGACATACCTACGCTGCTTGCTATCGAGTGGAGGTTCCGCGTTGTGGACGATCATATCTTAAGGAGCCTTCGGGGGGATTTTGATTCGCACCACTAGAACATAGAACCTAGGTACGGGCTATCAGTGAGCACGATAGTGTTGACGATCAAATGGGTGCATAGGTATGTGCATAGCCTATTGACTTGGAACTATGTTCGCCTCCAATATATATGATTTGATATATATGGTTCGTGAGAGAAGCATAACCAATAGTCGCTTGTACAATGAGAGATGTACCCAGACATGATAGTAGAGTATGAATGCACCACAGTTGTGCCTAGGGGTGTCGTACTAGTGTATATATATAATGGATGATAAATATATATACCTTTGATATGTTTTACAGTATGCGCCATGAGTCTGGCAGGTGTCGTATTTTAAATATATATATATACTTGTGATGTTATCTACTATGTGAAATTAGTAGACGAGAAAGATAGTGAAATCTGATTTGACTTAAGTATGTGAACACTTAATCCTAAAATTTGAAAAGCCTTTCCCATCTTAAATATTTAATAAATGTATTGCGTGGAAATACATGAGAACGCTATGGGTTATGGGTAGCAGACTTATGATTTCAAAATAGTTAGTTGTGCATATCTAAACTAAAATTAATCTGAATATTGGGGTCGAGGTAAAATTCTGAACCAATGTATATGGAACAACTACTGGGGTTGGGGTAACATTACGAATTAATAGCCCTTAATGTGTAATATATGGATATAATAGCAGAGTGCGTACTTATAGTATATATGGTGTGTAAAATATATACAACACAAATAATCTACTTATGTGTGCTAGTAGAGAGACGAGATAGTACGTATCTAAAGAATGATTAATCTACTAAAGAGTAATTAGTAGGGAGTTTAGATAGTGTATATCTATATAATTATGAAGATACTAATGTGTGAATAGTTGGAAGATAGTTAGTGAATATCTAAAATAAAGTTTAAGTAGAGAAACTTAAACGATAAAGCTTGAATAATAACCTATGTATAAAGGGTAACTAGGGTTTAATAATAACATAAGAGAGATGTTAATTGTTAAGGGTATTCGATAGCGTATGGGTGGTACGGAGGAGCTAGATTGATTTGGGTTTATTAGATATTGGCTTCCTAGTTAGATTGGCTAGAATTGACTAGGTGGGGTTGAGTAGCAAACATTATGTGCGCATTATAGATGAGAGATGAGGAACTCAAGGGAATGTTCGCGACGTAACATGTGTATCTAATAACAGTTCATTTAAAGTATTCTTTAAGAGCTTGTTAAAAGTTTTTAAATGAGTTTTACTTGGGCTCTGACCCATACTTGTAAAACCTTTTTCCAAAACCTTTTAGGCGTCCAGCCACAGGGACGCTAAACAGGATGATCTATTATAGGGATGCGTAGCTGCAACACTTGTGGATGCTATCAGGATTTGGACTTAGATGATTTAGTTACTTCACTCCTAGTGTAGGGTGCAGGGCAGTATTTTATTCGGGCATGTTGCCCATAGTTTTTTCATTTATGATAGTCAGACCTTTTTAAACTTTTATTTTGGTTAGACCTTATACTAGATTTTGTAACCGATGGTTTATTTGGTATTATTTCATTTCAGTCTTTTATATTGTGGATGGATTTATATTACTATTGCATGGGATGTTTTTATGTAATAATGTCATGTTGTTGTTGATTGTTAAATAAAAAGATTAAAATTTTGACTTCAGCTTTTTGAATACTAAGTGGTTAGTAATGTTTTAAAAAGTTTTCGACATTGATGCTAAGAATGAAACAGATGAGAAACCTATTTTAATTGGATATAGGACTGATCACCTGATATTTAATTAGTCATGGTGTCACACTTGTTTTCAATTTAGAGGCCTAGAATGTATTTACTTTCTTCTTTGGTTAGAGAATCGAGTTGTTATTAAAGTTGATCTTTTGTTAATTTTAGGATGTTGTTCTCTAAACTAGTGTTTCCTTGTTTAATATAAAGATCTTTATTTTCATTTTGTATAGGTATGTGAGTTTCAATAAGTTTTTTGTAACTTGTAACCAATGTATCATGAGGTTGATCTAATTGATCATATGCGTTTATAATTTTGTCTTTTGAAAACACTTTTATATCAAAGGTTTTTTAATTTACCTCATCATTTTCTTGTATACACAGATGACATTCCATTTTCTTGTTGGATGATAAACTTGATAAGTCTTCCAAAATAACTTTGTCTTTTGAGATTGGGATTGCACAAAGGACTTATTCTTCTTGGTTTTATGAACAAGAAGTTTGTGACATATGGATGATTGAGTCTAGAATTTTTTTCTCTGACTTTCTTTTCTTCTATAAATTCCTTTACAAGGAAGTCTCGCAATCCATTTGCTTCCATGAAACGAGACACCTTTACTAAACCGTCATAATCTAGAAAGGAGCGCAAGATCTTCAAGGCTTTAAGATTAAGTTCATTATTCTATTCAATACTTAATCGAGATAAGAGGGATGAATTCTTTTTTCTAATTACTTTTCACAACTAATAATAAATGGATTGAATAACAAGAGATATTCAAGATTTTCATAGTTTGTAAAATCAATCTGAAAAGATAAGAAGGTCATATCTTTGTAAAATCATTTCTGAAATGATTGCCATTATTTTTCAATCTTTAGACTCAAAATATAATTTTCAAAATAAGTATCTATGAGTAGGTCTCTGATAGTAATTGTTGGCCTGGAAATATACCTAATAAGGGGTTAATTGGGTATATGAGTTTTAATGGCAATTATAAAAAATTGTAACTTTATTTAAAGATTAATTATAATATGATAAAATAAATAAAGTGTGACGAATTAATCAACAATAATAATAAGTAGTTAAGAGAGAGAGTTTAGAGAAACTTTTCAAACCAAGGTTTTAACATGGTTCGGTCACTGCCTACGTCCACGATCAAAAAGGTGCTCAAGAAACTTCACACTTTCGGTTCACCTATGGCAGGACTAAAATACTTATAAGGAATTACAACACCTTGTAAACTGCAACCAACAAGATGTTAAATTGGTACCCATGTAACAACCTAAGGTCTGTAAATGCATTGAATCCCTAAAACAATGACACTATTGATTATAAAGATATAATGAAGTTTTTCGTAAGTCACAATAATAAGATTCGTAGCCAGAACATAAAGAAAAGTATCTTTACTAAAATAATGGTGTAATGGGTTTACTTTTTCTCTCTAGAAATGTAAGTAAACAAGTAATCACAAGTATAATGCTCAAATGTGTTTTGAATTAAAGTTTTAGTATAAGTGGGTATTGACTTTATAACTTTGCGAAAGAGGGATTGAGGGTGGAGATTGAATCTCAAAGGTGTTTTGGAAAAATCTTGGCTTAAATGGAGTTTTGGGGTTAAAGCTCTTGCTTTAAATGGGTTTGGGATTTGGTTTCTCTCTCTAGGAAACTTATGAATATTGACAAAAAAAATATGAAATGGAAATTTACGCATTGGGATTATTTCTGTAAGCTTGCGTGTTTGATGGAGAAACATAATATATCCTTTTATAGTCCCATTTTGAGAAACTATCCATTGGAGGGTAGTGCAGTAAATTTCGGGTCTTTGGAATTCAAATTTAAAAACTAGACATTATAAATTTTTAAGTTTTTAAATACATATATCAGACTATACATTTTGTATATTCAACTGACTCCTCTTTGTCTGAAAAGTAGATCTACTTGGCCTAAGTTAGTCAGTTATATATTGATGCATAGTCGACTATATACACTGATTTATAGTCGACTATACTTCTAGTTTAGGAAACTAAGATGTTGGGGTTTAATTCCATATTTTTGGTAGTTTTAGGTAAGTCTAGGAAGGTTTATTTTGAGCATATATAAGATCAAACAAGTTTACTTACATTTTTATAATAGTTCCTAAAGATCATCAAGGTACTAAAAAGGTCTTCTGATCTTATCTTGAAGCTTTTGTTTGATCTTTGTGGTTTAAAGTTTTGATACTTGTGAGTTGAGCAAGCTGGGGTAGGTTGAATGCTTTGAATCTTCATTGTAATGTTTGGACAATGATTGCATGGATGGTATGTTCTTTATAACATATCTCATCATATATTGAGTTCTTGTTTTCATCTCAAGTATATTGGAGAGAAGATAGTAAAGTTTAATTATATATCAATTGTGTTGTTATCATACAAAGTCCTTATTATGTGAAATACATTTTGTTTTACATACCTCATTTTTTAGATTAATCCAATTTGTCAAAGGCTTATCCAAATAATGCTTCCCAAGATTTTCCAAATCACCTTAGCAGAAGTCTCTGTCAAAACATTGTCTTTGATGTCCTTAGATACATACAAGTGAATCGTTAAATAAGTCTCCCTATTGATTATTTTCTCGTTTCATCCTTCATTGTGTCAGACTTTCCTTCTAAGGCTTGGATCAAGCTCTCTTTGACAAGGATGTCCACCATTTCACTTGCGCACAAATTGTGCTTACCATCAAATCTCTTAAAATCATACTTTGTCTTGGATTTTAAAACAAAAAGGCCTTAGTTTGTAACCTACGCTCGAATACCGATTTTTTTTACAAAATCATTGTTTAACTAGATCCCTAGTGACCAACAAACCAATCATACAAATATGAAAAATCAAATGAGAAAATAGAGAAGAAACAATAACATAAATATTAACTACAATGGCGATCTATGTCATTAAATTGATAAAGCTATGAATTTGTAAGAACTTTTTATTTCTTCCTCTCACAAAAAATAATATATCTTCTCACACAAAATAACCTCCACATAATATGGAAAGATTCTCACAAAATAAATCTCACCACAAATTCTCTATTGAAAAAAAATATAAATAAAAAATACAATTACTCTATCTATCTATCTCTTCTCTTAAAATCACAGATAGTGCTAAATAAATAGATAAAACCCAATAACTAGGTTAAATTAAAACTCATGTATATAAGAACTAAAGAGGAGTTAAACTCCTTAAGTGAATTGGAGACAAAGTCTCCAAGCCTTGTTGAAAAACACAAAACGTGTATCAGTTTGTGATTAACATAAACACGTCCACCGACTTATAACAAGAAACCCATGAGAGGAGACAAAGTTAAGCCAATTACCACACTAAATTTTATAAAAATCACAACTACATTAAATAAATTGATAAATAAATTCAAATGAAAATCTCGATATAAACATTGAAAAATATAAGTGTATATGGCTTCAATTGCCACTTTTGAATTACATGGAGAATCAACGATTTTAAAAACTTAATGAACAGCCTATTTTACGGGTTACTAGGCTAGGAAGATTCTAATTTTTTCCTAGTGTTTAGTAATAGACATTTGAGTTTCGGGGCCAATTATTGCCATTAGGTCCTAATGAGGCCTCGTAAAAAATAATAAGGGATTTTTGAAAAGTAAGATTAATAAGTAATTACGCTACACAAATAAGACATGAAACATTTGTTTTGTAAAAATAATTATTAGTTTGAAATTAACTAAAACACAAAATCTTGTTTAAGTCAAGAAGAAAGATTGAACCATTAATTGACCTCTTTACTCCTCTCCATATAATATTTTTCTTTTCTTGTTAGTTTCATTTCTCTAATAATGTTTTAAACAAAGGAGCAATGTTGGTAAAATATAAAATCCATCTAGTTATTTCCTATAAAGTCATTGTTATTTATACTACACTTATGGCCGTGAGCTCATTTTTTTTGGCAAGATTTTAACCATTCTTTCGAACCAAACTCAAAATGTAATTCTTTAAATCATGAATATGAAATAAAATTAAACACACTCATTTACAACCTTCATCTAAGGATATGTATATGAAAACTTTATTGATACCTGAGGTTTGCAAAATGATATCTTGTTATTGGAGATGCTATGTTGTTCCCAAATTTAATCCAAATAATCAATAGCATGAATTTTATTTGATTGATTTTCTTTTGTAATGTGGAATTCACTTCTCGTGGTGTTGATTTGATGTTCAGGTCAAATAATTTTGATATAAATTATAATTTTTCTTAACCATGGAACAATTTTCATAGATAATAAAGAATGACACCTTCCAATTAATCATATAAAATAAAAAATAAAAAAAATGAATCAAACTGAAAGAATTTTTTTTTAATATAATAATAGGTTGGCTCAACTTCGATTATTGTATTATTATTGAAAGTACGGGTTTCTTACCATAATGAGTAAGATTTATCTTATATATTATACTACTTTTACATATTTCAATTATCTCCTATTTTTTTATAAATTAAGGGGCTCTTTGGTAAAACAAAATGGGCAAATGACTTGGGTGACAAATATTTCCTAGGAAAAATTGCCACGACAAATCCTATATTTTGCCATTTTCTTAGGGATGAAGATAACAGAAGAACAACTGCTTAAAAGTATTTTATATGGTGAGGGACTTAGTATAAAGGTCTAATATAAAAATATTTGATGTAAAAAATCTAATATAAAAAATTGAATATCAGATATCAAATTTAAATTAAGCAAATATTATATAAAAATAAATTTTGATATAAAATCCGATATAAAGAAGAATATGATATTAAAAAAATATAGTATAAAAAAATTTGATGTAAAAAATTGAATATAAGAAAAAAATGATATACCGAAGAATATGACATTAGTCAAATAAGATAAAAATCTTGCATAATTAGAAAATCTGATATTAAAAAAACAGATGAAAAAAGATGAAATGAAAAAAAAAAGTGATGTAAAAATCCAGCTGAAAAATAGAGCTGAAATAAAAAGATATTTGGTATAAAAAATTAAATGAAAAAAAAATCTGATATAAAAAAAAATCGAATGAAAAAAGCTGAAATAAAAAAATTAATATAAAAATAAACCATTGATTTTAACAATATATATATATATATATATATATATATTAACAATAACAAAAGTGGATAAATCTTAGGTGGTAAAATTTTCTTTGGGTATATTCAAGGCAAAATTTTCTAAAAATAGATGGAATAGACTCATAAATCTTGACTATGAAACACATCCTAAGAGAACCCTACTATTTTCTGTATATTTAGGGATTGATTTCAAATGATACAAATACATAGACCTAACATATGCAAAAAATAATGTGTGATTAAGTGATCCACCCTTGGCATGAAACGTGTAAAATTATTATCCCGTTCTCAAAACATATTTAGTCTAAGGCCCTTTGCACATGTGTTGTAGTACGTAAGTTTCCAAAAATACCCTTTGCATGGTAACCGATTAATAAAAAATTGCAAAATGCATGTGATTTCAATAACAAACCAAGTGTATAGTATCGTTTTGTATTCAACGATGAGCTCAATTATGGAATGTATAAGATTACTTCCGCGATTTTCGGATCTCTTTAGGTTATAAAAATCTTCTTATATACGTAACTCGTTTTCGTCTTCCTTTTAAAATATCAAGAGTCATTGAGGGTTATTATTATTTGAATATTGAGAATTTAATCTTGCTTAACAAGTTAACGATGGAAAACAGTTATGTTACATGTTTTGTCAAGCATGGTAAATTGAGTGTTGCCATAGTGATATCTATAGCGTATTTTTACAAGGATTTTGTTGAAAAAATACATATGAAATTGGAAAAGTTGAGATCAACATCATTTTATCTGAGTTATGAGGTCTTAGGTAATCTATATTGTATGATATATGATGAGATTAATATGGAGAAGATGCTTGGATATATATATATATATATATATATATATATATATATATATATATAATAATTTGTATAGGCTTGATATAACATTGAGTCTTAAAAGGCACGACTCTGAGTCGGAATCTGATGAAGGTTATTATTTATTTGGTGATGAATTACACTATGTTGAAATTGATAAAGATATGCAATCCACTAGTAATGTGTTGCAGAATAGAACATTAATGTTAATTGTATGGGCTAATTTAATTGTAGGAGTTGGTCAGATATTTGAAGGTGGTGCAAGTCAATTCAAAATAGATTTGTGCAAATATACTGTTGAAGTTTGTTTTAATTTTGATTATTTAAAGAATAAACATACTAGATGATTGCACGGTGTTTAATAAAAGTTGAAACCGATTATAAATAGTGAATTCCTGATTCTATTGAACAATGTAATGGTTTTTTTTTATTATAAGGATACTCAATGGCGATCATACATGTTGTTATGTTGTGCGCACTGGATAGAATCATAGAGTGACATCAATTTTAGTTTCAGAGTTGATTGTGGATGAAATACGTTCAAAACCTTTGACTAAACCTTACAATGTAATTCAGGAGTTCAACTCAAATTGTTAAATACAAATACCATATCATTCTGCTTAGTTGGGTGTTGAAACGTCAAGGATGCAGTTATATGATGATACATGCCTTTCATTTGATCAACTTAGGTGCTACACTAATGCTGTTAGGACAACAAATCCTCGAAGTGTTGTTGACTTAATTTGGAATTCGTCAATAAAGATATTTATAGGGTTTTTTTTGTTTCTTTTGGAACAAGCATGGGTGGTTTTAAATTCTGTCGCTCAATGATATATCTAGATGGTAAATTTTTAAAAAGTAGATACAAAAAAAATTACTTGCAGCTACAACAAATAATGGAAACCAAGGTATGATATGTTGTAGCGCTTTGGAATTCATATTTTAGAGTTCTTTCTGATGATATTTTGCATTGTGGCTTCATACTTCGATTTTGCATTGTGATTTTACAGTGGTATCTTGCATTACGATTTTCGAATGCGAAATGATACTTAATATGAAATATCAAGGCGTTAGAATTTAGTTTTCGAATTTCATTACGAAGTTAAAACATGAACTTTTAGATTCGAACTTCAAAAAGAAAATGTAACTTGAAAATATAGCATCGAGATAATAAAACTGCAAAATGTGAGTGTAAATGTGATGTTGAGAATTAACACTATGTTAAAATATGTAATTTATTTAATTACAAATACAACAATATTCTAACAAATGAATCATTCGTTATTGAAGTCCTCGCTAGAGGAATTTTCATTATTTTCTAAAAATAAAGCTATTGTATGACCTAATAGGATTTTATTCTCCCTTATATCTTCAGAGTGGAAGTATGTGCATTTTGTTGTTATAAAAGATAGGAATCATATGTGGTTCTTATATACGTATTCAGATAAGAAATGATACATCAATCCTATGCTAAACACATCATAATTTTTTAGTCCAACCACGCATATTTGCTCAATTATTTTTATGATGCCTTTAGCATTTCTAATATCAATGATGTTAGGATCAAATTTGCATCTGATATCTTCATACAAATAGTAAAAACCTAAACATATAATTTAATCAAAGAAGATATCCAATAGTGTCACCATTGACTTGCTAGATAGTTATCGTGAACGACTTCGTGTTGTTTAGATCATCATAAAAGCATCCAATTTTTTTGTACTTAAGCATTACTAATGTATGTAGTTTATTCTTTTAACTACTTTTGGTGTTTAGGTGTTTTATGCGACCTTTAACATGTGATTAGAATGTGTGAAATTGATGAAAAAATAAATGAATGAATTAAAGATACACATGTGTGCAAAAAAAGTGATTGACTAATTTCTTAATGTGAATTGAATCATTTATCAGTGCGAAATATTTGATTTCACACTGAGAAATATATCATTTCGTAGTACGAAATATAATATTTCTTACTCTGAAATGAATTAACTTTTCTTTAATTTGGGTTATTTTTAGGTATGTTAGTTGTTGCATTTGTTGTAGTAGTTGTTGAAGATGAGGAAAACCTGATTCTTAAACCATCTTCGCATTGTTGGTGGTTATGATTGAGAGTTGACTTTTATTTTTTATAATAATTATAGATTGAAAGATTCATCGATTAAAGTTTTTCTTAAGATTCATCACTCCTACTACGTGCAACTTTTAAAGGGGAATTTAAGGAATATGTATATTGGTGCTCATGAATACTATAAATTCCTACATGAAATAATTATAAGCATGTTCAAATATGTAGCTTATGCAGATACAATGGAGGTATTTGAGAAGAGTGTAGATGATCTATGGAAGTATGGTGGTGAGAAGATAATTAATATTTGGATGATTGTGATTCAAAGTACTGGGCATATGTACAGTTCACTGGTAAACGGATGGCAAGATGTATTCAAACGTGGTTGAATCTTTCAATTCGTGGATTAGGGATTCTTATCATTTACCGATTACCATGATGGTTGACCATATAAGAATGAAGATGATGAACATGATGTCAAAAAGGCGCACAAAATTAAGAACTTAGCCCGATGTATTGTGTCCTAAAATGGAAAAGAGGTTGCAACTAAGTATAAAAGAAGGTTATACTTGGTGTGTAGCCCAGTCCACAAATTTGATATATGAGGTGGTTTACCCTACTTATTCCATGGCGGTTAACATTGATGACAATAATCGCTCATGTGGGAAGCGGAAAATATAGGGATTTCCTTATGCTCATGTTGTTATAGTGATGCAAAAAAGTGGAAAACAACTATAAATATGTGACCGATAATTCTATGCCGAAAGTTTTAAAAATTCTTATAGGGATCACATTTATCCAATTTGTGTAGTTATGAGTTAAAAAAATGCATTTGGTTAAGCAATTACTGATAAAATTTCAAAATTTACTTCGAAAAAATTAATATGTAGTTATGAGTCTAAAATTTGATAAAAAGTTAGTATTTTATTTTGAGAAAATTAAAACTTTGTTTGATAACATCTTAATGTTTTTGAAATATAACTAAAACTTTGTTTGCGTCCTGAAGTTATGACTACTAAAATAATTAAATTATTAAAGGATAATTAAATTATTAAAGGATAACGGTTTAATGCATGTAGGAATTTATGAGTTGCACTTCATATAATGTTATAACTAATTAGTATATTTCACATTGAGAATTATAGTAGTTTGCATTGGGAAAAACTATATGTTGTAGTGTGAAATATAAAACTTCTTAGTGAGAAATACATATTTCATTAATACAACTTCTTACATGTTTCGATACAATATCTTGCTATTATTTGGAACATAATCACAACATGTTATAATGTTTTGAAACATGAACAGTAATTTGAAATAGATTTAAAAAGGATAACTGACAAAATCGGCCTTTTATATTCTTCACTCTCTCCTGAACAGCGCATAAAGACCTCTTTAGAAACTTCGATACTTCGGAGGTCGATGTTGGTTTCACGGTAATCGTCTACTATGGAAGGTTGGGGAATCTCGAAAAGAACTACTTTTATGAAACCAAGACGATCTCCTTTTCACTAGTACACTTTTGAATGCATATAATAGTTTCATAAAAGTAGTTTTCTCCCCTAAGTATGTGAGACTTGAGGAGTAAGGAGGGAACTAGTAATATGAAACTAACATATGCACGCGATGTTGTACTAGTGAAAAGGAGATATTTTGATTTTATACAAGTATTCATCTGAGCATAACCATTCTCATAGAGTCAAAGGAGGAAAAAACTACGGTAACACTGCTTTAAATCCCCTTCCTAAATGTCAAAGTTTCTAAAGTGTTATTTAGATCTTTTTCGATGTCTTCAATCGCTCATATCCACTTCGTTTTCATATTCAGATAGTTTTGCTATTATTTGGAACATCGACAATAATTAAAAATACATGTCAAAAACCTAATTGACTAAAAAGGCCTTTAGTTTTCTTCATTTTCTTAAGAGCAAGGTGTGAATAATTGGTTTTAAAATATTCATTTCCCCACAGAGCCAGTACATACAACCATTACTAATGTATTGGCTATGTCAATAAGCCAATATTATGAAACATAACTCTCGAATTTATGGATAACAATCCAATGCCTTCAAGCTCGTCTCCACTTCGTTTCCATATCCATATAGTCTTCCAAACTTCTGATCAGTTAAATAATTTTTTACTAAAAAAAGTAAAAGGAGTATTAGGGTTTGAGTGCTCATATTTTATAAAAAGATGATTCTAATAAATATGGAATGCTAATGTGATTCATGTATATTTATAGATAAAATCAATTCATGTATAGACATTAGATAACACAAACATCACGTCATTTCATTATCTAACTTTTCAGATATTGAATCCACATTTTCAGTCTATGCAAAGATCATTAATTAACTTTACGAATAATTAACTTTATTGAATATGTAGCCAATTGCTATTTGAAAAGTTGTATCACTTCCCCTCTCAGTGCATTGAATCAAATACATCATTACGAAGTAAATAATTCCAATTACGAAGAAGATAATTCTAACGCATACATAAATACAACTCATTTTCTATAGTCCTCACTAGATGGAGAAAACAAAGTTTTAATAGTTATCAATATAAAACAATAATTTCTAATTTTCTCTAACGAGGACTACTTTAATAACATATAAATACGTGTAGAGACATTAGTAATGCATACATCAAATCATGCAATGCATTATGAATCTGTTTACTATTCCACAATAAAAATTCAATATTAATTAATTACTATTACGTGAATTAACAAAGATTAAGAATTATACAGTGAGTAATACGACTGCAAAGCGATGATGCGAACTCTTACTGTGAAATTATAAGGAGGTTGATATATGAAATCACTACATATAGACAAGCTCTTGAATTATCGTTAATTTCGATATAAATCGTAATTACTTTTAACACAAGCCACACATTTTCCAATGAGTGAGATATTATCTGGTTCTATACATGTTTGGTAAATTTATTTGTAACATGTCATTATCTCTTTATCTTTTATATTTTAAAGATATATTTTATCTTCAGAAATTACATACAAAATGGCAGAGTTGTTAGATCTCAGTGATGAATTGCTAATTTAGATATATTCACTTTTGTCTATTACTGATATTTTGAAGGTACTTGCTGTTTGCAAAAAAATTATTGTAATCCTTATAAGGATCACTTTTTTTCAAATGTAAGATTGAAATTATAATGCTTAACATATGTTATTTTTTAGTTTCAGAAATGATGCCTACACTCAATACAGATAGAAGCAATGTTCATCTCACAATGTAAAATTTGTATATTTCGCACAGAGAAATATGTATTTCGCAGTGAAAAATATACCCATTTCACATTGCAAAATGTGTATTTCGCAGGGCGAATTTATAAAATACTGTAATGTGATATTTTATAAAAATATTTTTTTTTCTTTTACAATATGAATTCCTCTAGCGAGGACTACAACCATCGAACGAAATGGATATATTAATGATTTTCTTTAACAAAAATTATTACAAATAAATAAATGATAACAATGACTATTAGAAGAAAATGACAAAGATATATTAATGATGCGATTTTGCACAGAATATTTAAAAATAAAAGAAATAACTATTATTTTTTCATTATTATATCACAATTATATTTGCAATAATATTCGACATAATTTCAACTGTAAACAAACAAATAACAAACACTACAATTAGTGAGGACTTTATTTGTTATTTGTTTGCAAAAGCAAAAAAAAAGTTCGCGAAGTCATTTTTGTGATAGATCTGATTCAAAATCAATTTTTCACTTAATGTTAGCACTAGTATTTAATAAGATTAAAAATATTAACATAATGAGGAATGTAAAAAAAACTTACATTTCAATCTGCAAATGACACAACTTGATATTTATAAAGAAGGTAATAATGAGAATTATTTTGAAATAACAATGGAGAAGTTTTTTTATTGATTTGAACGCTTTTTATTTTTTAAAATCTAATAAAATGTGGGGGATAGCCGTTTTGTTACGGTAACAGGTTATTGTTGGTTAACACTTTGAAGTGCTGATTTTTAGGTCACATGTCGAATACTTTTCAAGGATATTTTAGTAACGTACGCATGTAATATTAATGGAAAACACCCTTAGACTAAACATATTTTAAGATGGGGCTTTTAGTTTTAAACGTTTCATGCCAAAGGGGGGTTGTTGATCACCTCAAAAATAATTTGTTGTTGTGTTTTTAATAATTGATTTCATCGATTCAAATACATAATAATTACTTGCAAATATAGATTTGCTAGTGTGTATGTGTTTGTTCATTTGCATGCATGTAAATACGTAAAACTACTACAACAGAAATAATTTTTAGCCGCGAAACTTTTGGTCACCAAAAATATATTTTGTTGCTAAATATAATTGGTAATGGAAAAAAAACTGGAGAATGTTCGTAACTAAATCACCGTCGCTAAAAGTATTTTGCAATGAAATAACATTGCGTTGCCAATTGTTCAACAATTGACAATGAAACCTAATTTGTTGATAATATGTTGTTTTCTGGCGACATAATGTTTCGTTGTAGATTGTATAGATTTTTTTGTTGCTCAGAGCTTCATTTCGTAGCTAAATTATTATAACTAAGTGGTTTCTTGGCTTTTTAGCGATGGAAACAAATGAATTATCTACGAATGGAATCGTTGCAAAAGATTATTCTACTTCTAATACAAATTTGTAATGTTTATGAAAATTTTGACCAATTGAAATCGCATATTTAGCTATGAATGGAAATTGTGATAAAAGATAATTTTCGAACATGTACCACAATGGCATTAAATATAAGTCATTATGGTACAAAATTGAATCTTACTAACTATGTTTAATAAAAGATAATTAAGTGAAATGTTAAAATCAACTAATTCTAAGAAGAGTGGCATTAAAGTCACTATCAAAATTTATATTGAGCAACACTATGGGCCTGTTTGGTTTGAAATTATAATTCTGTTTTCTGTGTTTAAATACAAATCTGATAAAAAAATGCGTTTGACAACTTATTTTTAAACACTAAATTATAATACTTTTGCGTTATAATCAAGTTTTTCAGGAAACAGGAAATGTGTTTTATAACTTCTGTTTTTTATTTTTCAACTCAAAATTATTCATTTTTAATATTTTAATGCATTTATACCTTAATATATAATAGACATACATAATACATTAATAGATGTTCAATTCTTCTATATAAAAAAATATATGTACATAAATTATATAATATACTAATATCCATATGTTAAATAATATTATAAGTAGATACATGATACAAATATATAGTTTTATACATGTATTATTAATGTATAAAATAATATAAAATATACATATAGTACATATGTATTAAAAAATATTATCAATTCATGTATATATATATTTTTATTGTGGATTATACATACAATATCATTATAATATATATATATATACACGCACACACACACATATATACATATATGTATAATATAAATATACATGTTTGTCAATTTTCTCAAATTTTCAAAAAACTGAATTTAAAAATAAGTTTACCAAACATGCATCAATAATTATAAACACAAAAAGCTGAATTTTAAAATTGTATTTAAAAATAACATTTAAATTCAGTTTTTTAAATACAGAACTAAACGGGTCCTATATATTTAAAAAATGATAAATTATATTTAAAAATATTGTATAGTGATGTCAGGTATAAATTGATGATGTTTTTTGCATCACCCTTATATGAACATGTTGTCCAAGTAAAAGGAGAGACTAAATTTATAAGAATAATTTGAAAATATTTCTCAATACAAAAAGTGAAACTTAAAACGTAACTAAAAAGATGAATGCCGGTATAGTATGAATACCGGATTAAACCACATACATCAATAATAACATTACTACAATTCATAAAAGTGCATACTTTAAAATAATAAGTAAACTCTTTTAGAAGCATAATCAACAAGTTTGGAGCCGTGCAAGTAGCAAAAGTAGAACTTTGTGAATAATTGCTTCAAATGCAGTTCTTCCACACTAATTGAATATAATTATTTTCACCAAAAAAAAAATTGAATATAATTATGAAAAGTAGGTAAGCATTAATATAGGATATGAAACATAGATTTGACAACAGTTGTGTTGTTTCTTCATGGCATCAGTTGTGTCGGCTTTTCAGTAGTATTATGGGGGGTTAATGTCCATAAATCTATGCAACTTATAATTAAAACTATAAAAAGTCATGTTTGTGTAGGCAACTAATAACCTAGATTATATAAAGTCGTGTTTGCGTACTGTTTAAACTGTATACTGATTTATAGCCAATGAAATGTATCAATCAGATAATTGGGAATGATCTGAACGCATTAAAGACCAATCCAAAGTCATATAACTTTATGATGTGGATGTGGATGTGGATGTGGATGATATTCCTAACCATAAAAGAAAGCCTTGAAATATAAGCATTTCTCTTGTTTACGAGTTTCACATGGAGGTATATATGAAGTTATGATCCAATGAGGTCAGTGCTTACCGAACCCTCTCATTTGCTATCAAACCTTATACGTTGACATCGATTTTGATAGGTGGGAATATCTCAGCAATACATCAAAAAGATAGTAGTTAATCTGATGCTTGCCGGTGTATAACGGGCCTAGGAGAACTAAGATTCCACTTGACCGGGCCTGCACCAAAAGAAATTGTTGACCAACACAAGTTGGCCCACTAACTAAAACTTGCAAGATTAATGACAAGACGGTGAGTTTGGGATGTAGGAAAAGCCCCTTATTTCATAAGTGGCGATCGACCCCGTTGCATTGTTTTGCACTTGTAAATGTTGTAAATCATGCGATACTAAAATGATTGGGTGGCAAGGTATTATTTCATCGCTCCTAAATTAATATATATTTGTTTAATCAATTCCAAATAGGGATGGTTGTGACACCGAATTATTTTGGTCGCAAAAAATATAATTTTGATTTACTACAAACTAAATTTATCGAAACTAAAATTACCCAAAATTTTGTTGTTAGTTTTGGTATAAACCTTTAAAAAATCTATTTATTGAAATTACGGTCTCAAAATACTAATTTAATACGATAGAAATATTAAAATCATATTATATTTGTTTCTTTGTATCATTAATTGGACTCAATTATCACAAAATAAAAGTGATCTAAACCACCAAGTTTCTCATTCATATGAAAGTTTTTAGTTAATTTTATCCTCCCGTTGGATAATTGTTATTTATAACAAATATATGTAACAACTTTTTTAATTAAGTTGAATTAATGCCTATTCATTAATGTGTTATTTGATAATTTATGTGTTAGAATAGTTATTGCATTTGGGAATCGAAAACATTGAGAATCGAACAATGCCAAAAGTAAAAATGATCAAACAAATAAGAAAAACAAACTAAAATACTAGAAAAAATGAAATTATCGAAAGTAAAAGTTACCAAAAATAACGAAAAAATGACGTACCACACGATATGGTATTGGTAATTGTTTTCACAAAATCGAAAACCGAAACTACTCAAACCGAGCATACTGAAAATAGTTGGTACAGTATTGGTATAGGTTAATTATCGATCAAACCAACCGATAGCCACCTTAGTTTCAAATTAATAATTATATTTAAAAAATAATATATAAAACTAGATAAAATGCAAAATTATCTCTCCAAATAATACTAATGATATAATTTTGATCCAAATGCATAGTTTGCATTCAAATGCGTTCATCGATTTTAGGAGGATAAATCTAAAAAAATAAATTTTTTCCTTAAAATATTTGGTTCAACTATTAATTTCGGACAAGTGTAGTATAACTTTTGGGGTAGCAACTCTTGACAGGATCAGTTAACAAGACATGAAATTAAGTTTAAGCGTTCAAGTTGCGCTTATTTTTAGCAAATTTACATCATCAATTGGTTCGTTTAATAAATTTAAAAATTGAGTGTACATGAACCTAATTACACACGACATGGGCCCGCTATATAAGAAAGTACAAACTCAATAAAGAGTCAAAACGTGCACGAAACGATCCATTTGTCAGCCTAGTCTAACATCAGTTAATATTGAGGTCATTTTGGGTTTGACGTCATTATGTTTTGATATTTAGTCAACCCCCCACTATTTGACTTTCTTAACTTTTAGCTCCCATTTCTTTTAACGGAACTGTTAAATCAATTGTCAAACTGCTAGCAACATCATCAAATTTGTGATTAAAACCCGAAATGCCCCATGTTTAATGCCTAAAGTTTTAATTTGGATTTGGTACCTTAAATTTAGGGTTTAAAGTCAAAAAATTAAGAATTCTGTTTTTGGCACACACACACACACACACACACATACATACATATATATATATATATATATAATTTTTTGTTATTAAAAATGTTTTAATTTAAAAAAAGTATGTCATTTTAATTTTCTTTTAAAGTTCTTTATCAATAAAAATTGTACGTCGTTTTAAACTAGATTTCATATTAAAAAACTATACGTTAACAATTTTTTATTTTTCCAAAAAAAAATACGCTAATTTTATCGATTTTTTAATGATATACGTTGATGATGCTGTAAGCACCACCACCAGATGAGGTGTTTATAAGTTCAAGCTAGTAATAACAATGGCAACACAAGAGTATATATCTAATAGAATGAGGTGAGGAGAAGAGAAGAGGAGAAACACTGGTATATAAGTGGTTCAGCCAATCTGGCCTACATCCACTGTGAGTGTGTGAGTAAGAATCACCACAATGAGGGCACTAATGGTCTGTGATACAATCTCTCACTTTCTCTCTCTACTGTGTATACAAACAGAGTTTCTGCTAGGGTTGTATTTTTGGATCTACATCCAAGGTAGGAGAAGATAGGTATTTATAGTGCTTGGGGTGTGTAGTGTACCCCCAAGCATGCTAGGAGCATGTGTGTGTTGAATGCACTAATCATAGGTGGACACCTAGTTGTTCCACATATAAGGAATGATGACCAAATAGTCCCTCACGTGAGGGGAATTATTTGGTTATAACTGACTTGCTCACGTGCTCCAAGTCTTCCATGTGCTTGCGTGTGCTCGGACTTGTGTCATCATCTGATGGAAAGTTATCCTAATCGAGTACGAGGTTGGGGAAGTCTGATAGTGCTTTGTCATGTCAATCATCAACATGACCTCGGCATGGGAGACTGGCCAAGGTTAGGCATGGGGTAGGATGTAATGTCGACTCAGGCAGGGTACAATGTTGGCGATAGCTTGAGCTCGTAAGATGTTGTTGGCCTCGACTGCTAGTCAGTCGAGGTTGGTCAATGAGGAGCCGACCTTGTAGAAGACGACCTTTTTTATGGCTATCGTAAGCTTCATGTCAACTCAGCTGTGAGACAGGCCAAGGTTAGTGACTCTGAGTACGAGGTTACACTTTGGTCATATCAATCACCCCCTAGCCCTTAGTCTTCTATGTGAGTAGGTGATTGAGGGGTATAAGAGTCGGGTTAACGAAGAGACATTTTGGTGTCTTGGGGTTTGGAGTGGTTCCTTGGACATATGTCATTCACTGAAGTGACTTGCGTTTTCCCCAAGATATGACAGTTTTAGCGGCACCTTTTGAGTTTCCTAGGGTAATGATGAGGGTATTGGAAATCGCGCCCCATCATTGAGAAGGTTTAAAAGTTCTTTTTATTTCCTCATTTCTCTGTCTTCTCCTCACTTCTCCCACTAAGGCTTTCTTTGCTACAAAAACCTTACAAACCCTCCATAGCCAAAGCTTGATCATTTCTCTGGTTTCTTGCACATATTGGGCTTGTAAGCCTTCGATCTTCGTGGCTCAGGTAACCTCCTTTGACCCTTGCTATCCCCTTTCTGGGTATATTTGCACATTAGTTCATTTTCTATTGGGTTTTTTGGTTTTTCGGCGACCTTTCCCTTTTTCGATGAGGGTTTCCACCACTGTCAAGTGGTTGTAGGGTTAGGATTCCAATGGTTGGGTAGCCCTAGGGCCATACCAGGCTATTCTGAGGTTGTTTTAGCCACGAACCTCCCTCTTGTAGGCTTTCCGATTATCTTCTTCGGTGACCTAACTTAGGGTGTTCTTTGTGTTCCTATTTGAAACCTTTTAATTTCCAACCTTTGATCTTTAGTTTAGGTAGCATAAGTTGTGTACCTGTTTGCAGTTTAAGTTTTTCCCACAAGTGTAGTGTCGTCTGCCATATGCTCAGACCTTTTTATAAGCTTGCTGAAGAGTTTCCAACTCTATGCGAGAAGACCTTTGAGAAGATTAAATAGATAGAGATAGCCCAAGCAGAAGCTCATAGGGTCGAGGCCTTTCCCCTCAGACCCATCTTCCCTCCACCTTTGACGGTCATATACCCTGAGCCTACTAAACCTTTCGAAGTTCTTGAGGTTCCTGAGCCAATGTCTGAGTCAGTTTCTTCAGACCCTATGTCCACCTCTGAGGCTGATGAGTCTGTAGAATCTTTCCAAGAGACTATAGATTATTCTCCCAGAGGTCCCAAGGGAAGTGGAATATCTGAAGAAGCAGAGGTTTCTGATCGTTCCTCGTCTCACCGAGACACTATCACCTCTCGTCGGTCTCCCTCCATAGAGATCTTAGAACCTAGTGTGGCTTTCCATGCCCCTATTGAGGCAATTCCTTTAACAGCTTTTCCTGGAGCCCCCTCTAAGGCCCATCCTCAAACCGCTGAGGGCTACGATGATGATAATGAAGGGGGTATACTTGACACTTCTAAGGTTGATGATCTTGAGACTTCTGTTACTAAGTACGACCTTCTTATCTTCAGACATCTGCATGCCATTCCTTCATCCATTACTTTAAGGAAACCCCTAAAGGATGAGAGCGTCGTCAACGATCGAGAGGGAGAGCTCTGCATCTATGAGCAAATGTTCAAACTCGACTTTCATCTTCCAATCCACCCTATTATCCAAGTTGTCCTCTCTCATATCAACCTTTCTCCTTCTCAACTTTCCCCCAACGCTTGGAGGGTATATCATTTTTTAGAAGGTGGTTCCTCATACCGACCTTCCAATTAGGGTGTTCTTAGCTTGCTACATACCCTCGTCCACTAAGAATCATCATGGCTACTATCACTTCGTATCCAGGAAGTCTGAGAAGAATATGTTATTGGTAACCCAAACCTCTAACCACAACTGGAAGCCTCATTTCTTCTTTACCTCAGGGGCTTGGGAGTTTGGCCCTAATGAGACTGTGGAACATCAGTTCTAATGACTCCTCTTAGGTCAGCCAATGTCTCTGTCTCTGCCAAAACTGATCCTGAATTGAGCCAGGAGAACCGTAAAAGCATTGAGGACCTTCGTAGTCAGGGTGAAGATGTCAACCTTGTTAAATACGAGCATCTGATGACCCCTTACTATTTATCTCAGACAGGTTTAGGAGTGGCCCCTTGGCCGAGCTTTATAATTATTCTAGAACAAAACTTCTTTTTAAACCAAGTCGAGTCTCGTACTTTTCAAGTGTCTGATCTTCTGACTCCGATATATGTATTTTTGCAGAGAGACCAGAGGGCGTTTCTGAAGACCTTTGGAATATGTCTTCTCCAAGCATCACAAAACTACTGGAGAAGCGTGGTGGCAAGACTGTGCCACCCCTTGCCCACACAAATAAGGGGAAGGTCGCTACAGACACTTCAAATAAGAGGAAGGCACCTGCAGACCCGTCCCGCATAAGGCCTAGTAAGGCCCGAAATACTGAGCGTGGTATCCCCATTTCCTCAGATGATGTTTTAGCTGCTCGGTATTCTCAGATGAAGATTGGTGATAGCCTCATTGGCAACAGTGTCCGATCTTCTGATGCCCTCGGCCACACAATGATCGAGGATAATAAACACTTTCTGCACTCAATGGATTTCCCTCTATTAGCTGAGTTTGCAGTCCATAGGGCGGTTTAGGTATTTATGTGCCCCTTGTGTTACCTCTGATCTTAGCCATTCATTGTTGCTAATGTGTCTGAATCTTATTTTTACAGAGTGCTCTCTCTTTCTTCACCATCTGGCCAACTATATGTTAAAGAGGCTGCCTCTGATCTAGAGAGGAAGGGATACTGAGAAGCTTGAGGAGGATCTGAAGAAGCAGATTAATAATTTGAAGAAAAGTCTAAAGGCCAAAGGTGACGAGATCTCTCAGATGAAAATAGATCATGCCAACGCTCTGAAGGCCAAGGATGACAGCCTTCAATCCAAGGTTGATGTTACTGTCAAGGCTGCCATGGAAGATGCTTCGGAGATAATCATTAAGGAGTATCAAACCTCTAATGAATTTATTAGCTTCAGCCTTGAGTAGCTAAAGAGAGGCATCAAGGCAACCAACCGATGGGCTGCCATGAAGCAAGAAAGTTCTGGCAGTCTGTCGACCGAAGACTTTATTATCCTCAGCTTTGGAAATGCTCAACTTACTAAGGCCCCACAGGAGGTTGAAGAGGGTGGCCCAGTCGAGATGAGCCAGCTTGAGGTGATTGAGACCGAGGATGGTGGGCGTCAGGATGATGATGTTGAAATTACCAATCAAGTCCCAGAGTCAAACAACCCTGCTGCTGGTGGGTCGACTGAAGCCGAGGATGAAGTTGAACTCTAAGCGTCTCCTCTACATGTCTGAACTTTTTGTGAAGCTTTTTATGTAACTTCTATTTGATGAACTGTGACCTCTTCCTTTGGAATGATGTAATATCTTTTGGTTCAATTGAATGCAATTCCATTTCCTTCACTTGTGTTGCTTTCCTTTACTTGTGGCTTTGCTGTTTCATTTCTACGATGTTTCATTTATCCACCATATCATAAAATTTGGATAATGGGAATAAAATCAAGTAACAAGAGACATATATAACTCACCAAACAAATGATGTTAAAAGGTCTGAGGTCACCAAGTTAATGATGTTGCACCTCATATTTTCACCAACTAAATGATATTTAAAGGTCTGGGGTCACCAAGTTAATGATGTTTCACCTCATAATTCATCAAATTAATGATGTTTAAAGGTCTGAGGTCACCAAGTTAATGATGTTTCACCTCATATTTTCACCAACTAAATGATGTTAAAGGTCTGAGGTCACTAAGTTAATGATGTTTTACCTCATAATTCACTAAGTTAATGATGTGAAAGGTCTGAGATTACCAAGTTAATGATATTTCACCACATAATTCACCAAGTTAATGATTTTAAAGGTTTGAGGTCACCATGTTAATGATGTTTCACCTCATAATTCACCAAATTAGTTATGTTAAAAGGTCTGAGGTCACCAAGTTAATGATGTTTCACCTCATAATTCACCAAGTTAATGATGTTAAAGGTCTGAAGTCACCAAGTTAATGATATTTCACCTCATAATTCACCAAATTAATGATGTTAAAAAGTTTGAGGTCACCAAGTTAATGATGTTTCACCTCATATTTTCACCAACTAAATGATGTTTAAAGGTTTGAGGTCACCAAGTTAATGATGTTTCACCTCATATTTTCACCAACTAAATGATGTTTAAAGGTCTGAGGTCACCAAGTTAATGATG
This sequence comes from Sambucus nigra, assembly GCA_949130495.1. Taxonomy (NCBI): domain Eukaryota; kingdom Viridiplantae; phylum Streptophyta; class Magnoliopsida; order Dipsacales; family Adoxaceae; genus Sambucus; species Sambucus nigra. Next base: position 350,834,074 of record OX422214.1, read on the forward strand.
TTTCACCTCATAATTCACCAAATTAATGATGTTAAAGGTCTGAGGTCACCAAGTTAATGATGTTTCACCTCATATTTTCACCAACCAAATGATGTTAAAAGACTGAGGTCACCGAGTTAATGATGTTTATAATTCTCCAAGTAAATGAGGTTTAAAACACATATATTGTAACAAAAGTATCAGCACAACATTGTTATCTCTTCATTAACATTCTATGTATAAATTGATACATGTATTATAAAAAAATAAGAACAATTGCAACATCATAAGTAATATTTCTTTAAGTGATCGGCATTCCAAGGGTTGGAAAAAGGCTATCCTTCAAGATTTTCTAGCCGATAGATACCTGGTACGACCTCATTAATGACCCTATAAGGGCCTTGCCAGTTGGGATGAAGCTTACTGGTTTTTCGCCATGTCTTCTTCAGGACCATATCTCCCACAGCTATCGGCCTTAACTTTACCCTATGATTATGTTCTCTACTGATAGGCTACCTATCTTATCTCTGCATCTTCTCTTCTTTCCTCATTCAAATCAAGATCAAGTCTTTTCTCTTCCCCATTCATCTGAGGGTCATATGTCTAGACTCTATGAGTTGGGAGCCCTATCTCTGTTAGGATGACAGCCTCTGAGCCATGGGCTATCATAAGTGGGGTTTCTCCTGTAGGTATCCTCACCGTCGTCCTATAAGCCCAAAGCACAACATACACCTCCTCTATCCATCTTCCTTTGTCCTCTTCTAGCCTCTTTTTTATCACATCAAGGATTATTCGATTTATGATCTCGGTCTGACCGTTTACCTGGGGTCGGCCAGGAGAAGAGAAGAACTGCTTGATCCCTAATCTTTTGTAGTATTTTCCTAAGGAAACATTCTTGAATTGGGTTCCATTGTCTGAAATGAGGGTGTTTAGAAGGACATACTTGCTTATGATGTTCTTCCAGAGGAACTGGAAAGTCTTCTGCTCAATGATTGTGATCATTGGCTCAGCCTCTACCCATTTGGAAAAATAATCAATTGCCACTATTAATAACCAATACTTATTTGTAGCTCTTGGTGAAGCACCTTATACTCTTGACTCACTTGAGTCTATATTGTATAAGTGCTCATCTAGTTTGGAAATAGTGATAAAATTGTATCCTTTCCTAGAATCCAAAAAACCTCAGAAATTGTCTAAAATTTATTCCTCTTGTTTGTCTAATCAAAGTTATATGTACCAACACTCACACACGTTAGGATTACATTCATATCTTGTATATTGCATATAATTGGTTGTGTGTGTGTTGTGTGTGTTAATTTCCCCAAAATTGATTTTTAATATTTTTTTGGAATTTTAAATGATTTTTAAAACACCTTTTATCTTAATTAAAATTGGATTTATAAAGTATTGGGGTCATTCTATAACTCTGGATTATTAGTTTGATTAGCTGGAAGTTCACTTGGGTAGAAATTGAAAGCGCTAGAGACTTCAAGATGTCTTGGTAATTATTTCCAAAACACGCATTTTAGTTTTAATTCTAGCCCTACACATGTCTGCCAGATAACAGTTGGATTTGTGTTTCTTCTGAGAAAGATAAGACTTGCACATTTGCAGCCCTTGGATTGTTTTAATCAGCGATATGCATGCGTTCTAATTCAATCCTGGTGAATCCCTCTTAAACCAATCAGAAGCATTTTAACTAACGCTTATCTCTAACCCTTGGATCAAAGTCAAACTACCTAGACCAAATCGTAGCCCTTGATTTTGAACCATCTTCTCGATCCTTCTCAGCCCACTATATAAGGAGGCTAACCCTCAGCCAGAAGAGACTTTTACCACTTCGTCTATTTGAGTGAGTAGACAGAAAAGAGAGAGAAGAGAGAAACCAGATAGAGAGAGAGAGTTAGAAACCCTAACCCTAAAACGTCCTAAACATCTTTCAAACCCTAACCTCTTTCAAAACCAGTATATACCAAACACATCCTTGAGTGTTTGAGAGTTTTGAGTGTTGGTTTGTTAGTTGTTTCATGCTGTAACCTCTTCATTTCGAGATCTTATTTTCAACTTAAACATTAAGTTTAAGATTTGTGTTTCTGATTCATAGAAATCGTAGATCTGAACGTTTTATGTTATATTTCACATAGATCTGCATTTATAGTTTCTCACCTTGAGAAAACTTTTGTTGATTTATTTCTATAAATGTTTTCAACTTCAAAATCAACAAAAACATTTTCAGTTTCTAGTTCTTTTTAAACAAAACCTTCGACCTAGTTGGAATCGCACTTGGTGATTTTCAATCTCAAAAATATTTTCAAAACCTGAGATTGATTAAGATCTTAATGCGTCTTCTGAGCAAGATAGCCGTGGATTCTGGGTTAATATTAAAGGTCAAATAAGGTTCAAAGTTTCCTAAGAAGAGAGAAACTGAAAATCACAACATATAGATCTTATATGTAATTTGATAGGACTGTTTGTATAAATCAGCGTGAGTGTGTGCATGCATGTGTTAGAAGCACCTTCACAAAACACTTACACCCTACCACACTAAAAGTATTGGTAATAATATCTTGAAATAAGAGTCGACGTAAAGAACTGGAACAAATTGGATGTTAGCAAACTGGAGAACAACATCAACAAACAGAACTGCAGAAAAGTTAGAAGGACGCTAGTGGGTACATTCCTAAACTTGTATAGGTCTGATTTGTGTGCATGTGTGTTATATAGTTTGTAACTGTTATAATTTATTTTAGTGAAATTTTTGGTTTACTCCGTAGAGGGAGTCGTGGATGTTTCCTCAGTTGGGTGAGGTTTTACCACGTTAAAAATATCTTGTCATTAATCTTTCTACATCTCCTCATCCCTTTATGTTTAGTGTGCTGAATTAAAAATGATTTTAGTTTTGTTTTTCAAAACTTGTTAATAAATCTTGAACAGATCTCGTGCTTATTTTAAACACATCTTGTGATTAAACTGATTTGATTTCTAGAAAAGAGTTTCTTCAAAAAATAGTTCGGAGTTACTTAAATAGTTTAATCTTGTATTAAACAGCTTTAGTAACAGTTTTTCAATTGGTATCAGAGCTTTAGAAATCTTTTTAAAAGATCTTGTATTTTTGAAATTGTTTTCTTAAAATCATTACAATGGACGAGAAAAAATGAAAAATTTAGTAACTTGACCAGACCCCCACTCTTTGATGGAAACAACTTTGCTTACTAGAAGGTAAGGATGGTTGCTTTCATACAAGGAACCTTGGGAGATGATGTCTGGGATATTGTTGAAAATGGTTACTCTTATCCTACTAAACCATCCACTGAAGGAAGTAATGAGAGGGTTAAGAAAGCATTAAGTGAGTTCAGAGAAGAAGAGAAGCAGACTTCTCGTAATAATAACAAAGGAAAGAATGCTATCTTTATGTCCATAAATGAACATGAGTTCAAAAGGATCTCATCTTGTGCCACTTCTAAGGAAGCTTGGGATACACTGATCACTGCACATGAGGGTGACACTAGAGTTAAGGCTGCTAAAACTCAAATTCTTGTTTAGTAGTATAACTCACTAATTATGTCTGATTCTGAATCTTTCGATGATTTCAACATGAAATTAACTGACATTGTGACCAAACTGCATGCTAATGGGATAACTTATGACAGACAAGAAATTGTATCTAAAATTCTAAGGTCATTACCACAGAAATTTGATAATAAAAGATATGCTATTGAGGAAATGTGTGATCAAAATCTCACTCCTAAATTACTCAGTAGTAAACTTCGAACTGTGGAAATGGAATTATAATTTAAGAAACAAATGACCCAGTCCCATAAGAAACAGACTAATTACAACTTGAGTTTTTCTTCTAAGTTAATGAAACCTGAGTTTACTATTCCCACTGATGATTCTGATGAGGAATGTGATATAGATAGTTTGGATAACCAAATTGCCTTGATGTCAAAACAATTTAAGAAAATTATCAAATTTAGAAATAAATTGACAAACAGACAAGGCAAGCCAAATTATCCAAGTTAGTCTAACTACAAACCTCATGAGAAAGGTCAAGACAAACATCGCAAGGACATGAGACCCAATAAAGACTTCAAGAACTGAGTGTTTTAGATGTGGAAAACTAGGACACATAGCACAAGACTGTAGAGTGAAACTAAACACTGTCAATAAACATACTAGGGCCAACATTTGCAAAATATGGGATGATTCAAGTGATTCTGAGAATGAGAAACCTGAATCTTCTGATTGTTTTGATCCTTGCATGTCTTTCTTTGCTAAGATAATATACCATGATGATATGCCTATGTATAAGAATGATGATAGTAACTCTACACCTGCTGTTGTGAATCATGTTGCTACTGGTTTAGATGCTTTACTTTCTGAGAATATTGTCAGTTCAACCACGGGGTGTGTGAGTCAAAGGGAATGCGATAATGACGATGTCTATGGGTGCGTGAGTTCAAGAAATGAATCCTCAGGCGTCACTTCACACACTGCACTTAGTGACTTAGACACTGAAGACCTCCCAGACATTCATACTCTTTATGATAAAACTCTCAAGAAAAGCACTAGACTAGAAAAGATAGTGAAAGATCTCATTAAGAAATTGTAAGACCTAAGTCTGATGGTTAAACTTAACGCTGAAGAGTATACTAACCAATGTCTAACTCATGAAAATGAAGTTAAAAATTTTGATCAAAAATTGAAGAATTTGATCGAAGAAAATGAAACTCTGGAGAAAAAATACAAAGGGACATTATTAGAATTGGAAAAATCTAAAGAAAAGACAGCAACAGTTTTCAAAAAATTTGCTAAATTTGAAAATAACTCAAACTGTTTTGATGGATTTGTTGCTGATTCTAAAACCAATTCTGATGATCGAACTGGAATAGGATTTTGCCCCAATTTGAAGACTCAAACTAAAACTTTTAAACCAATTAAGTTTGTGTTAGGAGGCAAAAGACCTGTAGAAACTTGTCCACACTTTCATTCTCTGAAAAATGAGTTTGACAAAAATCAATCTAAGTTTGATATTGGGGAAACAAGTAACTCTAAGTGTGAAAGTCCATCTAAGACTAAATATGTATGCCCCCTTATTAGGAAGAGTGATTCGGTCTTTCAAACTGTACTCCCTAGGAATAAGGTTCAACATCAAAATCTCATCAAGCCCTTGTTTAAAGACTTTCCTAAGGAGATACCATCGTTGAGCAATCTATACTGCTCTTACTGTGATCTATATGGTCATTCCTTTGAAGGATGCTACTCTAGACGTATAGTCAACCCTGTCTTTAAGTCTCCTGTCTATTAAAACTTTAACTATTCTAAAAGGAGCCGTAACAGTTATGTTCTGCCGAGACAACCAGAGAAAAACACTAACTATAGAAGGAGAAAGACCAAACCTAAAAGATCATTTTCAAGAAGGATTCCTAAACACTTTTTTAAACCAAATGCTCTCACTTTCAATAAAACTCAGCCTCATGCGCAAAACATTTTTCAACAAAAATCTAATGCTCGCAAATTTTATTAATTGAGTGCAAATAAGCGCAAAATGAAAACAAGAGCTATTTGGGTTAGAAAATATGATCTATTACCCCAGATGAAGTGTAACATTGTGATTACTGCTTTAAAAACTGAACACACATCATCTGGTTGGTATTTAGATTCTGGATGTTCAAAACACATGACTCGTGATGATACAAAACTTTTAAACAAAACCAGCTTTGCTGGAGGAAAAGTTATTTTTGGTGATGGTGTATCATCTCAAATCATTGGTAAAGGAACACTCCAAGAAGAAGGATTACCTGTGCTTGAAGATGTTCTTTTAATAAAAGGTCTTAAGGCAAACCTACTTAGTATTTCGCAATTTTGTGACTAAAATCATACTGTCACCTTTTCAAAGAATAATTTCAAAATTTTAAATAAAAAAGGTGAGTGCATTATTACAGGACTCAGGACTCCGGACAATTGTTATATTGTTCAAAATAGTGTTGAGGTCTGTAACATTGCCCGAATGGATGACAATGAGATATGGCATAATCGTATGGGTCACATAAATTACGAAAATCTTAGTAGATTGTCTTCTTAATAAATAGTTAGAGGTAATCCTAAGATTAAACCTATTTCTAATATTGTATGTGGTTCATATCAGGAAGGTAAAATTGTTAAAGATCCTCATAAGAAAGTTAAAGATATCCTAACCTCTAAACCATTGGAGCTCATCCATATGGACCTAATGGGTCCTTCTCGAACTGTTAGTCTTTGTGGATCCAGTTACATTCTAGTTATGGTTGATGACTTCACCAGATTTACTTGGGTAGCTTTCTTAAAAAAAAAGTCTGACACATTCCAAACCTTTTTGAAGATTTTACTTCGAATTAAAAATGAGAAAGACTCTTAGGTAAATAGGATTCATAGTGATAGAGGTGGAGAGTTCTTAGATACATGTGTTGTAGATTATTGTGACTACAATGGTTACAAACATGAATTTAGTGCTCCTAAGACTTCTGAACAGAACGGTATAGCTGAGAGAAAGAATCGTACCCTTCAAGAGATAGCACGTGTTATGATTCATGCTAAGACTTTACCTAAGTATTTTTGGGTAGAAGCCATTCGTACTGCCTGTCACATTATTAATAGAGTTTATCTTAAAAAGAATTCTAAACAAACTCCTTACGAACTTTGGTATGGGAAGAAACCCAATCTTAAGTACCTTAGAACCTTGGTTGTACGTGTTATTTCTGCAAGGACAGAGAACACTAATCCAAATTTGAGACTAGAGGAGATAAATCCATCTTTCTAGAATATTCTCCTAACAGTAGAGCTTACCGTGTTTATAACCTTCACACTAAGACCATAATGGAATCCATAAACGTAATTGTAAGTGACACTACTGTAGAAAGTAAGACTGGAGAACCAACTATTGGGGTAGAATCTGAAAATATTTTAGAAAATGACTCACCAGAAATAGATGATTCTTTACCAATTGAGACACCTGAAGTACTTAATTGGGTTGCTAAAGACCATCCCATAGACAACGTTGTTGGTAATCCCAATGGACATGTGCATACAAGATGTCAATTAAGAAACTATGCTCATTATGCATGTTTTGTTTCCCTTGTGGAACCAAAGAATGTTAATGATGCATTGAATGATCCTCATTGGATTTCTGCAATGCATGATGAACTTCTTTAATTTGTCATTCATGATGTTTGGTATCTTGTAACTAGGCCTGATCACAAAAAGGTTATTGGCACACGTTGGATATTTAAAAATAAATCTGATGAAAGTGGGATAGTCATTAGAAACAAACTCAGATTAGTTGCTCAAGGATACTCTTAAATAGAGGGGATAGATTTTAACGAGACTTTTGCTCCCGTTACTCGATTAGAATATGTTCGTCTTCTCTTTCCCATAGCTTGCTACTTCCATTTTACGCTTTACCAAATGGATGTCAAATCTGCCTTCCTTAATGGAATATTGATTGAGGAGACCTATGTAGAATAACCAAAAAGGTTTATTGACCCTAAATATCCAAATTATGTCTTTCGTCTTAAAAAGTCTTTGTATGGCCTAAAACAAACGCCAAGATCCTGGTATGAGCGCCTTTCCAACTTTCTCTTAGACAAAGGTTTTAAGAGAGGTGGAAACGATCAAACCCTTTTTGTCATACATTTTGACAAACATATCATTATAGCTCAAGTGTACGTAGATGATATCATCTTTGGATCAACTTCCCCTTCAGAAGTTAAATGCTTTTCTGAAATTATGCATAAATAATTTCAAATGTCTCTCATGAGGGAGTTGCATTTTTTCTTAGGTCTTTAAGTCAAACAAAATTCAGAAGGATTATTTGTCTCGCAATCAAAATACGCATTAGAGATTATTAAAAAATTCAGTCTTAAAAGTGCAAAAGATGCTAAAACTCCCATGAGTACTACTGTCAAACTATCTAAGGATGAAACAGGAAAATTCGTAGATCCCACCCTTTATCGTAGTATGATTGGAACCTTGCTATATCTTACTGCCTCGCATCCTGATATTATGTATGCTGTTTGCGTTTGTGCTCGTTACCAGAACAATCCTAAAGAGAGTCATTTAACTTGTTTTAAAAGAATTATCAAGTACATTAAAGGCACTATAAATTTAGGACTTTGGTACACCAATGATACTCCTAGCACTATAATAGGATACACCGATGATGATTGGGCAGGGTGTACTGACGATAGTAAGAGCACATCAGGCGCATGTTATTATATTGGTAATAATTTGGTAGGTTGGAATAGTAAGAAACAAAATTGCACTTCATTATCCACTGCTGAATCTGAATACATAGTTGCTGGCAGTTGCTGTGCTCAACTTCTTTGGCTTAAGAAAATGCTAAGTGATTATGGTATTCAAGAAAAACAATTGCATCTCTATTGTGATAATCAAAGTGCGATCAATATCTCTAAAAATCCTGTTCAGCACTCGTGAACAAAACACATAAAAATAAGAAATCACTTTATTCGCGAATTAGTTGAAACTAAGGAATTAGAAATCAATTATCTTCCTACTGATTTGCAACTCGCAGATATGTTTACCAAACCTTTGGATTATAATAGGTTTATTACCTTGCGTAAATCAATTGGAATGGTGTGTGCTGAATAATTTCTTGGATTTACATAATTTTTCCCTTTGTCCATTTGAGACAAAATGGGGGAGAAATTTGAGTCTTATGCGTTCAATTTTTTTCATATATTTCTAATAAGCTTGATCTTAGAAATCATTTGCAGGATTCTGTACAGTTATTCTCAATAGGGTATTGTTTCGTAACTAGTTGAGTTATGTACTTTTCTTTTCTAGATAGAACTTTTGTTTAGGAATAGGTTTTTTCTTCATTTCTTTATTGCCCTACGAGTCCTAGTTGACTCAAAGGAGATTTTGTCTCAAATTTCCAAAGGGGGAGATTGAAGCACCTTATACTCTTGAATCACTTGAGTCTACATTGTATAAGTGCTCATCTAGTTTGAAAATAGTGACAAAATTGTGTCCTTTCCTAGAATCCAAAAAGCCTCAGAATTTGTCTAAAATTCATTCCACTTGTTTGTCTAATCAAAGGTATATGTACCAACATTCACACACATTAGGATTACATTCATATCGTGTATATTGCATATAATTGGTTGTGTGTGTGTTGTGTGTGTTAATTTCCCTAAAATTGATTTTTAATAATTTTTTGGAATTTTAAATGATTTTTAAAACACCTTTTATCTTAATTAAAATTGGATTTATAAAGTATTAGGGTCATTCTGTAATTCTGGATTGTTGGTTTTATTAGCTGGATGTTCACTTGGGTAGAAATCGAAAGCACTAGAGACTTCAAGGTGTCTTGGTAATTATTTTCAAAACACACATTTCAGTTTTAATCCTAGCCCTACACCTGTCTGCCAGATAATGGTTGGATTTATGTTTCTTCTTAGAAACATAATACTTGAACATTTGCAGCCCATAGATTGTTTTAATCAGTGTGAATCCCTCTTAAACCAATCAAAAGCGTTTTAACTACCGCTTATCTCTAACCCTTGGATCAAAGTCAAACTGCCTAGACCAAATCGTAGCCCTTGATTTTGAACCATCTTCTCGATCCTTCTTAGCCCACTATATAAGGAGGCTAACCCTCAGCCAGAATAGACTTTTGCCACTTCGTCTATTTGAGTGAGTAGAGAGAGAAGAGAGAAACCAGATAGAGAGATAGAGAGAGAGTTAGAAACCCTAACCCTAAAACGTCCTAAACATCTTTCAAAACCTAACCTCTTTGAAAACCACTATATACCAAACACAGCCTTGAGTGTTTGAGAGTTTTGAGTGTTGGTTTGTTAGTTGTTTCATGCAGTAACCTCTTCATTTCGAGATCTTGTTTTCAACTTTAACATTAAGTTTAAGATCTGTGTTTCTGATTCATAGAAATCGTAAATCTGAACGTTTTATGTTATATTTCACATAGATCTGCATTTATAGTTTCTCACCTTGAGAAAACTTTTGTTGATTTGTTTCTGTAAATGTTTTCAACTTCAAAATCAACAAAAACATTTCCTGTTTCTAGTTCTTTTGAAACAAAACCTTCGACCTAGTTGGAATCGCACTTGGTGATTTTTAATCTCTAAAATATTTTCAAAACCTGAGATTGATTAAGATCTTAATACATCTTCTGAGCAAGATAGCCGTGGATTCTGGGTTAATATTAAAGGTCAAATAAGGTTCAAAGTTTCTTAAGAAGAGAGAAACTGAAAATCACAGCATATAGATCTTATATGTAATTTGATAGGACTGTTTGTATAAATCAGCATGAGTATGTGCATGCATGTGTTAGAAGCACCTTCACAAAACACTTACACCCTACCACACTAAAAGTGTTGGTAATAAGATCTTGAAACAAGATTCGACGTAAAGAACTGGATAAAATTGGATGTTAGCAAACTGGAGAACAACATCAACAAACAGAATTGCAGAAAAGTTAGAAGGATGCCAGTGGGTACATTCCTAAACTTGTATAGGTCTGATTTGTGTGCATGTATGTTATATAGTTTGTAACTGTTATAATTTGTTTTAGTGAAATTTTTTATTTAATCCGTAGAGGGAGTCGTGGATGTTTCCTCAATTGGGTGAGGTTTTACCACGTTAAAAATATCTTGTCATTAATCTTTCTACATCTCCTCATCCCTTTCTGTTTAGTGTACTAAATTAAAAACGATTTTAGTTTTATTTTTCAAAACTTGTTGATAAATCTTGAAAAGATCTCGTGCATTATTTTAAACACATCTTGTGATTAAACTGATTTGATTTCTAGAACAGAGTTTCTTCAAAAAATAGTTCGGAGTTACTTAAATAGTTTAATCTTGTATTAAACAGCTTTAGTAACAGTTTTTTCACTTGGCAAGGGTCCTACCAAATCAATGCCACATACTGCAAACGGCCAAGGGGAACTGATAGGAGTCAGAAGTTGGTGCTGCTGATGGGGAATGGTGGAGAACCTCTGACACTTATCACATTTCTTCACATACGCAGCTGCATTTTTAGCCAAGGTCGGCCACCAGTACCCCTGAGTGATTATCCTTTTAGCTAATGGTCCTTCTCCTATGTGTCTTGAATAATATCCCTTATGAACATCATGCAAGATGTGTGGAACCTATGAAGGGTGGACACATCTAAGGAGAGGGAGCAGGAATCCCTTTTTATACAAGATATCTCCTACAATAGAGAATTTAGCAGCTCTGAGCCTTAGATTTCTCCTTTCTAACTTTGACTCTGGTAGTTCCCCCTCTCTGATGTATTTGATAAGAGGGTCCATCCATGAGGCCCCCAAACTCATATTTAATCAAGTTTTAGCAACCTCTTCATCTTTGATGGTTGACTTGAGTAGAATCTCAACTGGTACTGTTATTCTTATGTCTGTTCTTGTTGCTGAGGCCAACCTCGCGATTGCATCAGCTCGACTGTTGTCTAGCCGAGGTATCCTCTTCATCTTTACTTCTTTGAAGCTTTTCAACATCGATCTCACCCTCTTCAGGTATTTGGCCATCCTTTCGTCTTTGGCTTTATATACCCCCAGGATTTGGTTCACGACTAATTTTAAGTCGCTAGGGAATAGGAGTTGGCCGACACTGAGGGCTTTTACCAAAGAGAGACCTATATTAATGCCTCATACTCTGACTCGTTGTTGGAAGATTTAAAGTTGAACCTTAGAGCATACTCAATATCTGAACCATCTGGTGTCGATACTATCAGCCCTGCTCCGCTTCCACATTTACAGGATGACCCATCAATGAAGAGGTTCCAGATGGTTTCATTTGAAGAGAAGTTTCCCTCTGATAGGGTCCCCTTCTTGAAGAGGTATATTTCTTTTTCATTCTCAATTTTTATTTATCTGGTTGTACTTCTCTCGACCTCATCTGAAGTTTGGCCAACGTTTCTCTCTACTGGTTCATCTGTAGCTTTATGATTATTCTCAACCTCAGCCTTATCCCAGGTAAACTCGACCATAAAATCGGCGAGAGCTTATCCCTTGATGGAAACCTTAGGTTGATAAACAACATCATACTCCCCAAGCTCAATTGCCCAAGTCATTAGCCTTCCTGACTTCTCGAGTTTATGGAGGACATGTCTGAGTGGAGAATTGATGAGGACGACCATAGAGTATGCCTGGAAGTATGGCTTCATTTTTGTGGAAGCATGTATCAAAGCATAGACTAACTTTTCCATCTCGGGTAGTTCTGCTCAGACTCTTGGAGTGCCTTGATATTAAAGTACATTTATCTCCACACTCCATCCTCTTCTCTTACTATTGCGGTACTAATGGCTGACTCTGATACAGCTAAATATACATATAGCTTCTCACTCTGAATTGGCCGAGATAGTAGTAGAGGGGATCCGAGGTAGGACTTCAGCTCTTTAAAAGCTTTATCACATTCATCTTTCCATTCGAAGGATTTTTTAAGAATTTTGAAAAAAGGAAGACATTTATCTATAGCTCTAGAGACGAACTTATTAAGTGTAGCCAGTCGTATGATTAGCCTCTGAATGTCTTTGATAGTTCTAGGTATCTTCATTTCCAACAAAGCCTTGACCTTCTCAGGGATAGCCTCTATCCCCCTTTGGTTGACGATGAAGCCTAAAAATTTTCTAGCTCCGACCCCAAAAACACATTTGGCCGGGTTGAGCTTCATTCTGTATTTGTCCATGGTATTAGAAGTTATTTCAAGGTCGGCCACATGGGTTTCGACCTTCAGAATCTTCATCAGTATGTCATCCACATAAACCTCCACGAATTTGCCTATCTGATCTTCGAACATCTTATTTATAAAATGTTGGTATGTAGCTCCTGCATTCTTTAGGTCGAAGGGCATGACCTTATAGCAATAGGTCCCCTTGTCTGTAATGAAAGTTGTCTTCTCTGAGTCAGCTGGGTCCATGAAGATCTGATTATACCCGAAATATACATTCATGAAGCTCATGTCCTGCTGTGGCATCCACCATCTGATCTATGCGAACCCGGGGGAAATTATCCTTTAGGCAAGACTTATTTAAATTGGTGAAGTCTGCACACATCCTCCACTTCCCATTAGCTTTAGGCACTATGACGGCGTTAGACAGCCACTCAGGGTATATAACTTCTCTAATAAACTTGGCCTCTTCAAGCTTTCGAACCTTGTCTCTAATGACTTTGTATTTTTCTCTTGAGTATATCCTTCTTATCTGCTTGATGGGTTCGTCATCATCTACAACATTGAGTTGATGACATATAATTTTAGGATCAATGCCTGGCATGTCTTCATGGCTCCTGGCAAAGATGTTTTGTCTCTTCATTAACGACTTCACTAGCTCCTCCTTGATCTCAGGCTTTAGGGCTCTGCCGACTTGGGTGGTTTTTTAAGGTTTGTCCTTATTGAGGATGATGGATTCTACCTTTTTCGCAGCCTCTCCCTTTTTTAGCTTTGTTCCGTCTCTAGGGTCAAGGGTGTCAATGTTGTAAGTGGTCGTTGCCCTCTTATGAGCTTCTCTCTCTTCTGCAGAGTTAAAGTAGCATTTGCGTGCCGATATTTGGTCACCCTGCACTTCCCCTACCCCGTAGGGGGTCAGGAATTTTAGCATCTGGTGAACTATTAAAGTCACGGCCTCAAATTCCCTGAGGGCCACTAGTCCCATGATGAAGTTGTAGGCTGAGAAGACATTTCGTCCATCACAAAGAAATTTATTTTTCTGGTCAACCCCTTAGGCCCTTCATCTCCCATTCTCACATTCGTCTTATACATACTCAATGGATGGACCTTCTCACCGCTGAAGCCAATCAAGGGATGATGATAAGGGATGAGCCTAGCTCTACTGAGGCCCAAGCTTTTGAAACAGGTCCAGAACATAACGTCTGCAGAATTACCCCCATCAATAAGGATCCTCTGAACTTCACACCCATGCACCCTTGCGGTGATGACTAAAGGGTCATCGTGGGGAGATAAGATACCCTTGAAATCAAGTCGTGAGAAGCCGATTACGAGGGTGTCCATATCTTCTTTCTTTCTCTTCTCACGTTTAACCTCTGTAGAAGCAAAGTTTATAACCTCGGCATTTGTCACTGCTTTGGCCTCTGCCACATGATCCTTGCGATCATCTACCTCTGAGTCACCCCCTGTTAATCCTCCACAGATAGTGTTCACACCAAAAGAGATCATACCGACTCTTTTTACTAGGACATTGTCATCCTTTGGTGGGAGGTCAGGGTCATCGTCATCATTATCTGAGGCATCAGATCTTCTGGCAGGAGCGTCTTCTTGGCATTTATCATTTCTTTTCTTTTTAGGGTCGTCTCTTCCCCCCTTAGAAGCTCTACCATCCACATACTTTCTGAGCTTTTCAGACTTTAACATTTTTCAATCTCATCCTTCAGATCGAAACACTTCTTAGTCAAATGTCCATGATCTTGATGAAACTCACAACATAAGTTTTTGTTTCTCTTATGTGGAGGAGCTCTCAGCTTCTCTGGCCATCTTAGAGATCTATCATTCTTTATTTTGTTGAGGATGTGTTCACAGCTTACAGTTAGAGGACTGTAGTCTGCAAACTTGTCGTCTGCAGCCCTTTTCTTACCATCTTTATTTTTCTTCTGAAATTTGCCTCCACTGTTGCTCCCCATTTTATCCTCGTATTTTACAGCCATGGCTTCCTCTGCATTCATGACCTTTCCAGTTATTGCCAATAACTCGGCCATTGACTTAGGAGGAACCTCGGCTAGTTTCCATAATATCTTTCCCTTCTGCAGACCCCCAATGAGAGTTGTCATAGCTATACTCTCTTTGTAATCTTCTACCTCTAACTTTTCCTTGTTAAACCTCGCGATGTAATCTCTGAGGCTTTCATTCTTCCCCTGCTTGACATAAAGCAGATGGGTTGTCTTCTTCTGAGGTCTTACCCCAAAACAGAAGTTGTGAATGAACCGTTCGACCAGACCTTTAAAATTTTCTATGGAATTTTTTAGAAGAGAGGTGAACCATACATGCACTTCCCCAGTCAAATTACTCGAGAAAGCTCGGCACCTTATCTCATCAGAGATAGAATAGATGTCAGTTGCAGACTGATACATCTCAATATGGTGGATTGGGTTAGTACTTCCATCATACTTGGGTGTTACCATGGGAGGCCTGAATTTGGTTGGGGTTGGAAAAACTAATAATCCTTGCCAAAAATGGTGAACCCTCTGTATACCCTCTCTACAAGGGGTCTCGGCTTTTTAAGAAGTCTCTAATTTTATTTTCCAGCCTTTGAATAGATTCATTCCATAGTTTAGCAATATCGGCTTTGCTGAGGTTGTCCCCAGCCACCTCCAAAGGGTGAACTGAGGGTTCCCTAGCTACTGCACAACGTCGGCTATTGACCTCCTCCTGACCATAGTCTCGGTCATGTGGGGATCTGCTATTATGGGGACGACAGTCACCTCCTTCTCTGCTAGGGCCAGCGAGACTTCTTGATCTGGATAGCTTTTCTCTCAGATCATTAACTAGGTTGATCCTTTCAAAGGCCGACCCTCTACTTAAATGATCAAAAGTTGATCCTCTTTGTCGTGCATCGCAATCTCGTCTCTCACACTGACCTCGGATCTGATGACCTTTGTTCTGCTGAACAGGTCTTACTGTGTTGTCTGAGATCTCATATGGCTCCTAACAGTCTGTCGGATCATCCTCTGCCCCAATGTCATCATACCTATCCTCGGGGCAAGGGTTTCCTTGCCTCCCCAGGCGTAAATGCCTAGGGTCAGTAACATCCATCCTCCACTGGGGAGTAGGTACGTCCTTTCACGGTGCCTGGGGTGGTCCCCTGGCCTCATGATGTGGTTGAGCAGCTACCGGAGTAATCATCTCCGGTGAGACCCCAGGTGGTCTCATTATTATGTTCTGGCTTAGCTGGGCAAATTGCTCCAGCATCGTTTGTTGAGTTGCAGCTAAGGACTTCAAGGCTGCTACCACCTCAGCCATTTCGAATTGGTGTGGTGCTTGGCTGAAACTGGGCCCTCCAACACTAGATAGTGGAGGTAGTAACTTTGGTGCCATGAAAAACACTAGAGAGATTAATACCTTTAAGGATCTCTTTCAATGGTGAAACGGCTTCACACGATGGGGGAGGACTGGTGCACCACCAGAGTCTCCGATGAGTCCAAGCTTCAAGAGGGAAGAGATATAGCTTCTCGTTCCCACAGACGGAGCCAAAATGATTATGCTGTAAACGACACCACCGGATGAGGTGTTTATAAGTTATAGCTAGTAATAACAATGGCAATATAAGAGTATATATCTAGTAGAATGAGGTGAGGAGAAGAGGAGAAACACTGGTATATAAGTGGTTCAGCCAATCTGGCCTACATCCACTGTGAGTGTGTGAGTAAGAATCACTACAATGAGGGCACTAATGGCCTGTGATACAATCTCTCGCTTTCTCTCTGTACTGTGTATACAAACAGAGTTTCTGCTAGGGTTGTATTTTTGGATCCCCATCCAAGGTAGGAGAAGATAGGTATTTATAGTGCTTGGGGTGTGTAGTGTACCCCCCCAAGCATGCCAGGAGCATGTGTGTGTTGAATGCACTAATTATAGGTGGAAACTTGGTTGTGCCACATGTAAGGAATGATGACCAAATATTCCCTCACGTGAGGGGAATGATTTGGTTATAACTAACTTGCTCACGTGTTCCAAGTCTTCCATGTGCTTACGTGTGCTCGGACTTATGTCATCATCTGATGGAACCTCGGCCTAGCCGAGTACTAGGTTGGGGAAGTCCGATAGTGCTTTATCCTATCAATCATCAACATGACCTCGGCCTGGGAGACTGGTCGAGGTCAGGCATGGGGTAGGATGTAACGTCGTCTCAGGCATGGTACGATGTTAGCGATAGCTTAAGCTCGTAAGATGCTGTTGGCCTCGGCTGTTGGTCAACCGAGGTTGGTCAATGAGGAGTCGACCTTGCAGAAGATGACCTTTCTGATGGCTGTTGTAAGCTTCTTGTCAACTCGGCTGTGAGACAGGCCGAGGTTAGTGACCTTGAGTACGAGGGTACACTTTGGGCATATCATACATTATTTAAAAAATTGTATTTATAAAATATAAATTGTATGTTTATTTAAAAAAATCACATTTTTTAATGATATTTTCTGTACTTGATTTTAATGTCATCTCTTAATTATTTTTTTAATATTAAAATCTATTTAATTTAATATTACACAATATTTCAAATGGTTCATTATTAAATGTAAAAAGTCATGTGCTATCAATAATAAGTACTTTTAACTATTTTTATACAGGAAAACTATGCATTATATAAAACTTTTAAATTTTTTTTTAATAAATAAAAATTTATCCTAGTTTTATTTTAAAAAATGTATGTTATATAAAACTAAATTTTAGCTATTTTTTATCAAAAAAATACTTTTTTATTAAATAAAGTGTACGTTATTATAAAGAAAAATACTCATATAAAATTGTTTATTTTTTAAAAACATGTAGAGTTTGTAACTATTTTTTTAATTGGTCTGTTTTGAAATAATTTTTTAATAGATTTTTAAAATTATTTTTTAATTTAAATTTGTAGATTTTTTTAGTTGTTCTTAGCGTTTTACTGCATTTTTTTTTACTTTTTTAATGTTATTTTGAGTGATTTTTATAAATAAAAATGTGCATTTTTAACATTTTTAAATTTTTATAAATACAATTTAAATAGTTTTCAAATAACATACAACTTCAAAAAATAGGTAAAGTTAATATATAGTTTTCTAAATAATAAAAAAAAAAGTTAACTTATTATTTTTTATATAAAAACAGTTAAAAAAAGGTAGATTTTTTTTAATTGATAACGTACTATTTTTCAATTTTAATAACATACTATTTGAAATTTGAAGCCAATCTTTCGAAACATAAAACTATTTTTTATAAATATTAATGTGTATGTGCGTGTGTGTGTGTGTGTGTTATTGGCAATTTACTCCGTATAAGTTAAGCCTCTTTGGCACTTCAAACTCCGAAATATACAAACTGGCACGTAAAACTCCAAAGTTTGCTAGTTCAGTCACTTTAGTCCAAAACTTAACAGGTTGTTAAATCTATTTGGCCAATAATAAATTTTTCATTTACTTTATTAGTTAATTTTTTTTTTAAATCATAACTTAAATAAAATTCAAAAATTTTTGAAAAAAATATCATCGTACACGTGTCATCGCGTAGATGATTATTATATATAAATTTGAAATATATTTGACATAATTTGTATTTTTAGTATTTGTGTTAATTGAAGGTCATCAAACTATACATTATTTATCAAATTTTGGTTTTTTTTATATGTTGACGTGTTATAATCAATACATAGATATTTTTGTAAGAAAAATATAATTTTATTTATATATTTAAGTAAGGATTCATACATTACCATATTAATTATAGCGTGAATTAGTTACGTTACTTTCTTGTAAAATTTAAGACTCAAACCATTTATTAAAGATGTTTATTACTATCATAATAGTTCCAAAACTATTTTTAACTTTTTAACTATAAACTTGTACGATCAATATCTTATCAAGAATGATCTCTTCAAAAACCCATTCTCAAGTCAATCTTTAAGAAATACGATGCACCCCTTAAATAATTGAATAAGTCATCAATACATGGTAGTGGATACTTGTTCCATACAGTAACCTTGTTCAGCTCTCGGTAATCCCCACATAACCTCAATGATTAATCCTTTTTCTTTACATAGTGATCCCATGATTAAGTATTATTCATCGTGGTTGAATATAACTAGTGGATCCAAAACAACTCTACACTAAACTTCTCAAGTGTATCAGTAAATAGGTGTACATTCTTAGTATAGCATAAAAACCGGTACAAATATCTCTAATATCGTAATGTATAATCCCATATAGTAGGAGAAGGACAATCGCTACATCTAATATCCACATAAAAGTATGTTCCCAGTCACATACATAATAGATGGGCTACAATCAAGCCCTAACATAACAAAGGTGTATGCATATTGCCTCCGGGGATCTCTCGCATCGTACTAGGTAGAGTTATAGGTTATCCCACACCTATAACCCCAAAACAACATCAAAGGATAATTATTATGCCTTCACATTAGTCACATGAACTTATACCTAAGCTATATGAAGGACCCCCACTATTTTATCACCACAAAATAAAACGGGTACATCATCACTTAATGTTTGGGGTTAAATAATCAAGGTAAATCCCGTCTCATCTTCGAGTTACTAGTCAACATCGTATCTGCCCCATAATAATATTCCATCTTGTACATATTACGACGATGGTATGCTTATACACATAAATATAGTAAACAAATATGTCCCTACGAAATCGGCCCAAGCAAATAGATATAAAACCTTGCTTAACCGGGTTGCACATATAGTCTTTTAATAACAAGTTAATATACACGTTAATTTATAATTGTCTATATATACTATTAGCTCTAACTACAAAGGCTCTTCAAGTCTAGGTATATTTTTAACCCTAACTTTTATTATAACTATGCACTATCAATAAGTCCATCTCATAGGATCATAGTCCGATTTTCTAAGGTCCCACCTCTAGGAATTATCACATACCTAACTTATGCACGAACATCTAATATATAAATTACTCCAATTCTAGAGTTTTCGACTTAATCCTAGTCTCCTCAAATGATCAACGCCATACTAGTTCTAGAGTTTTTGACTTAATCCTAGTCTTTCTAAAGGATCAATGCCATACTAATAACTCACCAAGAATCTAAAAATCCTGGCCAAATAATCCAATTCTCTATCCTCCTAAAATCCCATGTAACAACCCATCCTCCTCTTGGATTTGCATACTCATTTTTCATACTCAAATTAACCCCTACAAAGCAACCGAGGTCAAAATACCCAAGTAACCAAACACCAATAGTGATACTCACTTCTACAAGTATAAGAAATATGAAGGCCAATCTAACCTAGCCATATACCAAAAACTCCAACCCAAACAATCACAACACAAAGTCCAAACCAAAATCACCAACCCATAATTCCAGCCTTACACACTCTTGGTAACATATTCATAAAAAATTTAATAAAAATCCAAAAAAATACGAAACTAGATCCCACGTGTTTAAAATTCCATTTTCTATAACTTCATGGATCAGAACGATTTTAAATAAAATCGGATCGATCTGACGGACATGTGTCCCTTCATCTTCCCCCAAAACTCATTTTTTTGTCTAAAAAACCCCATGGACGAATACCCAAACTTCAATTCAGCAACCAACTACATTCAAGCATAAAATCCACTACTGATATATAACTATAACCTATCTATAATATCATTATGCAAAAATTTAATAAGACTTAAAGGGTATATTTTTATTTCATCATAAGAACCATAGCTTTCTAAAAGGCACTTCAATTTGAT
Organism: Sambucus nigra; assembly: GCA_949130495.1. Lineage (NCBI taxonomy): Eukaryota > Viridiplantae > Streptophyta > Magnoliopsida > Dipsacales > Adoxaceae > Sambucus > Sambucus nigra. The sequence continues at coordinate 350,854,500 of OX422214.1, forward strand.
TCATATTTACATAATTGTTCAATTAGCATAGGCTTTTGATATATTAACGTTATCTAAACAAATCCTAATAATTATAACTCAATCTCATGAAGAATTCATCAAATTCCATAGTATGCCATTAACATGGCTAATAACCTAATTAAGTTGATTAATTTTACATAAAAATCGGAATACTTAACTTAGGTTTAGAATCCAATGAATAGAAATATTCTAGGGCAAAAGAAATTAAAATCAAATTCTAAATAAACTTTCCTAAAACACAATTGTGAAGAAATTGTGCCAAAATATCTGAATTCATTCTATTCTCTTGAAGTCCCTTCTCTCTAGCCCTTATGGGGTCTTTCTTTGTGAAATATGGTTTATGAAACCCAAATAACCTTCTAAAACCTTTAATCTCTTGAAATTACATTTTGACCGAACACGGGCCCAAAAAGATCTCTAATAAGCCTAAAACCTTACCCAAGTCCTATATTATCCCAATGGGTCTTAAACCCATATTTATAGACTAAAATGGACATTATAAGTGTCCCAAAACCGACTCGAAACATGACATAAATCAATTACTAATTTAACTTGTTACTTTTATTAATTTAATCTATATATGTTCGAAAGTCAATTATTTAATTATTTATTAATTTAGTGCAACACAATATGATAGGAAACTACTTCACCATCATTGGAACCCAACACCAAGGAGATAATCCAAATAAGGAAACCCTCGATACCAAATTCTCGATCATTCCATAGTCGCTTATAATACATAGTCATGTTTAAATATCTAATTAATGTTTTATCGTGTATTAAATTTAATTTCAAAATACGAATAATGTACCACATATATTATAAATAGTGACATCAAATGTCATAACAAGCACACATAATTAATTTTTGCAATTAAATAATGCACATAAAATACACTGTATTGCATTATTCCCCCTTAAACAATGAATTTCATCCTCAAAATTCAAATTCATTATAGTCCTACTCATAAGTCTATGCGTGTCTCGCCCTTAGCGTCCTCATACTCTATATATAATCTTCTCATCCAACGACCTGGTATGCACTAAGGTCTATCGTTCTAACTCACATTCGAATAAAGCTCAACCAAACTAGTCCAATTGTTGAAGCATTATCTTGTCCCTCAGGGATTCCCTCTATCATATACCCATAGAAATATCTTGTATGCATCGACGATTATACAGTGAGGTCACATGAGGTCGTCCTCACCCTATCGACAAGTATGAAAAGGACTTAGGTATGGGTATGACAACTTCTCCTAGAAATTCGAACTTCATAATTCTCATCATTGAGAAGATCTTTAAAGGCACCTGACCTACCTCCTAGGATCCCAAACCATGCTTCTATTCTACTTCAAAGGATCTTTTACGTCCTCCAGTAACACTCACATGCTTTATAGTGAACACTACTACTTTTGAAGTGTCTCAAACCATTCCTAACTGGAGAACTAACTAACTCTTAGCTCAAATCAACTTGCCAGTTTACCTCAAATGACTCCAAACAGCTCTATGTTTGCTTTGTAACCTCTGATCCCAATAAAAATTAATAGGCCTACTATCCCACTTCCATATTGGAATTTTAAACACTAAAGCTCTTCGAATGTCTTCAGTGTTCTACCTTACTCACTTACAAGAGCACCCTCTCGACACAAATTATGCTAAAAATGCTTCATAATACCAATAATACTGACTTTCTCAATTACTGTACATCCAATCGATTCTGGGATTTAAAGTGAATCACAAAACACGTGCTTTAGTCAAACTACCTCCTAGTAAAAAATTCAACGCTAGGGCCTGAACCACCTTTAACACGATTTTTGGTGTAATGGTCACCACTCCCTCTTTAATAAAATGTTATCCCTGATCATAGCGAACAACTCCTTCGTACGATAAAAATTCACTAATGACGCTTCCACTCCATATTGTGTCTGAAAGTTGTCTTTTGGATATTATTCTTCCGATTTCACCACTGATGATAACTCACTAATGTTTCAATCTTCAGGAGAAAACACTCTCCTCGGACTGGTGCAATGGTTGATTTGGAAGTCAGAGAGCTACATCTCACAAAGTAATAGCTCATTTATGTATATTTGCACTCTTCTAACATCGATACCTTTTAGTTCCATTGGTAAGGCATGTTATTGATGATGCACATGTGAGGGGTTCGAACCCCATTGGCACCAGTTTGTGGATGTGAATTGGAATAAAATCTCATACCGTTGTGAGCAGTGGTTAAATTGGGGACAATATCGATGGTGGTAGAGTGGGGTATTACATAATGGTATCAGAGCGAGTACCCAGTCAGAATAAATATGCCAATGTGTGTGGTGATGGTTGATTTCATCCTGACAAGGACGTTAGGCTCCCTAAGGGGGGTGAATTGAAACAACATGGTGTCATCATTGATTTGGTCAAACAAATACTTCCCACATTGCATGGTTGAGGGAAATTAATGGTTCATAAATGTATATTTTCACTCTTCTAACACTGAGGCCTTTTAGCTTCACTGGTAAGGAATGCAATTAATGATTCACATGTCAGGGATTTGAACTCATCTGACACCAATTTGTGGATTTAGAGCTAACAAAACCCCATACTGTTGTGTGAGGTGGTTAAAGTGGGGGGCAATATTAGTGGTGGAAGAGTGGGGTGTTATGAATATGTCATAATGTTCAAACTCCACTGACACCCATTTGTGGTTTTAGAGCTAATAAATTCCCATACCGCTATGTGCGGTGGTTAAAGTGGGAACAATGTTGGTGGTGGAAAGTGGGGTGTTACAAAATGGTATTAGAGCTAAAATCTATTCAGATTTAGTTTTCCAACGTGTTGGGTGATGGTTGATTTCATCCCAATAAGGACACTGGGATCTATAAGGGGGTGGATTGTAACAAACTAGTGCCATAGTTGATTTGGTAGCCAGAGAGTTACATCCCACATCACCTGGATGGGGAAAGCTATGGTTCATATGTGTATATTTTCACTCTTCTAACACCGAGGTCTTTTAGCTTCACTAGTAAGGCATGTGATTAGTGATGCACATGTTAAGGGTTCAAACCCCACTGACACAAGTTCATTAATTTAGAGCTAACAAAATCCCATACCGCTGTGTGTTATGGTTAAAGTGGGAATAATATTGGTGGTGGAAGAGGGGGGTGTTACAGGGTCGTAACAGCTACTGCTGGCCATGTGGTGCCTAATATTCATGTTAACGTGTCATCCCTATGTACCCTAATTTCTCTTAAGACACCTCTTAGTTGTATGCCCCGTCTCACCACAAGCAAAATAAATGTCGAAAAACATCCCGAGCTGATGCCTACCTTGATATTCACCATGATGGCCTCTACCCTTTGGGTAGCCCTATTAACCTTTACTTTATTCTTCTTAACCCTACTAGCCCTGCTAGGACTGTTCCCTTTAGCCCCAATGGTGACGGTCATTATAACCCATGTGCCTCTTATGAGGTTGATCTCCAAATTATTTCCTCATAGACTTCTATCCCCTATGCACAAGAAGACTCTCCCATACCACCTCCTCTTAGCTTGCTAGACTAGTTAAACGTGTCCTTGTTGGACCTCTTATCTCATTTCCCTTTTTAGAACTCCCACTGGCCCTAATAATGAATTGAAATGACATTCACCACTTGTGTATAAGTGGTGTAGGCTGGGTTTCCCAATAATATCTACTTAATCTGCCAAGTTAAGCCACATATAAAGTAGTCCATTCTCTTTGGCTTAATGTCCACCTCCGTGGATGCAAATAATGAGAGGCTGGTAAACTCCACTCATACCATGTACCAATTTAGTTTTTCTAAATCATGGTCTGAAACTTTCATTCCTCGAACCCCCAAACTATTGGTAGAAATTACTTGTCCTTAAATATTTTTACAACTAAGTTATGGTCATATTGATCCTCTCTTCTGTAGTGGTGGCAGACTCCCTCCATTGTAGCACCTCCCCCACTAGCTTAAAATGGGAAAGCATTTACATTTGTACCTCTGTGAACTCTTTTATCCTCAGGTACCTATATATGTATTTCCTCTATTAATGTGTCAGCCTGATATCACTGGTTCCCGCGAACTCTACCGGGTTACCTTTAGCAAAATCCCTACGTGACCTCTCCCAAATAGGTAATTGTGAATGAGTTAGCACTAACACTGGCACTTACGGCTGTGGCTTCTGGGGTGGAAGATATTGTTGCAACGCAGAGGCCACCCTAGGTATGACTGCTTGAGTTATAATGGCATCCATATCAATTAACTATGCTACTGGTGCCACCTGTTGCTATTGTGGATGTTGCTCCGGGTGATCATCCTGATTGGCAAACCAGTTGACAATTGCTTATTCTCTCCTAACACGTGTGTTTTCAATCTGAAAGCAAACTAAGAATTAGAATTAGCTAATAATAACAAATATAGAACAAAAATAATCTTAATAATAGGTCTCTAATATCAAATAACACAAGGCATATCGTAATGGAATCCCACGAAAGCTAATACACTAATACTAGGATGCTGCAATACCAACTGTAACACCCACTATTTTTAACGTGTCGGGTGGCCAACCCGATATGTCGAAGATATGGGAGTGTCAATTTATATCATTCTCAACTTTAACGAGTATATAAATAAAAAATAATCATAATGTAAAACATCTAAATGAATAACTGAAATAAATATAATTGTCTCCAATATGAATCACATAACTAAGAAGTTCCCAGAAACTAATTGGAAATAACTGATAGTCTCATCAAACGACCAATCTGAAGTCGAATAATAAGTAACTCTATAACCACTACAGCTCCACAAACAAATCTTTTAATGATAAATAAATAAGTCGGACTGGAATAACAGGAAAAGAAACAACATCCTACACTTAGGAATGAACATATTAGAGTGTTTTGGTCATAATTAATTTATCTTTACTTCACGTGCATTCATTACATTCCACTTGTTTAGATACATCGATATTATGCTATTATGTAAAGCTTTTTTTTGTCATGTTTTGTGGTCGTTTATACCATATATACATATGATGGATAATTTGTTTATATATCTTTTGTGTATTGATATATATCGTATCGTGTTTTGAGTATTTGCGGTTTGCATTTAGTCCATGCTAGCCATATGCTTTATCATTGGATTTTATTTGGAATGCTATATGATCTTATTAATATCTCTCATTGTGTGCATTGAAATTCTTGTTCTCAAAATTAGTAATTTTAAAATTGGTATCATACTTCATCGCGCATTTACATTGGTATCTTTTTGCGTTGATATTGATATTGTCTGGTGATTGTTTGGATTATTTGTGCTTGAGTTTCCATGTTGTGTGTTTACTACACTTTACTCCGCCGCATGTTTTTATTACCTTCTCCCTTTGTTTAAAATTGGTATGATCACATATTTTGGGGAGATTTGGTTTTTAGGTGGAGTAATTATTTTATATTATTTTGATTTGTCTATTCCTGAATAAAAAGGGGGAGTAATAGTATCTTTCCTTTGCATGATTAGGATGTTTTTATCTTTGGGGGAGACATCTTACCTAGGTTGAGATTGTTTTTAGATATTATTCAATGTTTATTCATTTTAGGACTTATTCTTGTTATACTCTCTTTGCATATGAAGGTGTGCTTAAGTGTACAGGACTACAGGTTTACAATAATGTGACAAGGTTTTCAAGCAATGCAAAGCGACTCAAGTTTATGTGTCTGTCGAGCGTTTGTACTCATTTTTCTTTCTTTGGGGTTAGGGAATGAGTCTTTTTAAAAAGCTTGATGGCCCATAGGACTTTTGTTTTGGTTTTGTCCCAAAATAGCCACAGGGAGAGATTTGTAAGGAAAAATTTCCAATCGAGTTAATTTGCATGTAATTGGATTTATTCCAGAAAAAAAAACGTTTGAGTCATAGGATAGACTTTATGTTGTTGATACCATAAGCCTATAACTTGTTTGATGAAGACGTAGCGGTTAAGCTTTAAAGATTGGATACATCACGCCTCGTTTATCGTGCCAAGTTTGTCTTCATGTTTACTGAGGATCTCACAGGTATGAATTCATATTGAATATGGGTCCTTAGAAATTTTATGGGTGTTTGTTTTTGTACTTAAAACATTTGGAACTGTTTTTAAATATTTTTTAAGTATTTTTTTTATTTTAGTCTTGTTAAAACGAGAATTAAGCTCGTTAGAATGAAAATGCAGTTTTCATTGGAACGACTTTCAGTCTCGTTAGAACGAAATTAAGATCTCGTTAGAACGACTAACTAACGATCATCGAACGAGGGATCTCTGTTAAGAATTCTACACTTCATGTGAATCTCTTAGAATAAAATGGAATGTCGTTAGATGGAAAGTCCTATTCTTATTTAAACAACCTTAGTTTTTGTTCGAACGATTTTGCCACCACGATTTTCATGCTTTCACTATTTAAGGCATGTTGGACTTATATTTTTTTAAGAACTTTTGGAGAAAAATGATTTCCTCCCTGTTTAACAAAGTTTCAAACCCTTTGTTTCACCCTATATGTTTAAAGATCTAAGATTTATAATTCATATGCTTTGAGATCTTGAAATTAGGCACCAAAGTTTGCTTCTTTCATCTTGAGAGGACGTGTTTTGTGCAGTGGACTCCGTGCGTGCTGTTTGCAGTGTAGAAGGATGTTGACCCTTTTTGGTGGATACCGATACGTGTGTGGATTCGTTCATTGTGGCATCTAGTGCACATGGTCTCCTGTGTTTCACTGTGGTGGAGCAATGGAAGATAGAGGAGCATCAAGACTTATGGGGGATTGAGTAATTATGCAAGTCTCGTGTTTTCTTTTGTAGTTCCACATAATAGTGAATTGTTTGGATGGGTCGTCCATGGTTTTTCCCTTTATGATTTTTCTCATACATCAGTGTCTTGTGGATGATTTCTTTATTTTATCTGTTTGTCACTTATATGCATGCTTTAAGGTAAAAAGATAAAATTGGGTAAACTGGTTTTCCACAGCTAAGGTTTAAACTGTGTGCATAAGTCAGTCTAGGCTAAATTTGTTAAAAGTTTCAATATTTAAAATTTTGGAAAATATAAAAATTGGACTTATGTTTATTTATACTATCCTTGCCCAGTGGGACCACATTCTCAACTACAAATATGGTCCTCCATAAATGAGAGTGTGAATAAGGAGTTCATCGTTATCCTCTCCAGCTTTGTAGATATATTTCACTTGATATTACACTGACATGCCCGGAGTCAACCTTACCATAATTTTGCAAGAGATACCCACTCTCCCCGATGTAAAGACTATAAAATAGAGACTCCATAAACTAATACTTGAATGATCCTTTAAAGTTGGGGAGGAAGTGGAAAAATAACTCAACGTTGAATTCTTGTGAGTGGTGGAATATCCTATGTGGTTAGCCAATATTGTACCCGTACCTAGAACTAATTGAAAAGTTTGAATGTGCGTAGATTATAGAGAACTGAATAGGGAATGTTCGAAGAATGACTTCCCTCAACCACATATTGATCTATCGGTATATAGCATGGCTAAAATCACACTCAAGTCCTTTGTAGATGGGTTCGCGGGATATAATAAGATAAAAATGTATCCTGATCACCAAGAAAAAAAGGAATTCATTACCCCATAATGTTTGGTTATACAGTTATGCCCCTTAGTCTTAAAAATGCTTGTGGAACTTACCAAAGAGCATCCACAACCATCCTTCATGATATCATATATAAGGAAGTAGAGGTCCAAGTAGACTACATGATCATCAAATCCAAGGACCACGAAGGATACATCCCGTCACACCATAAATTCTTTCAAAGGTTATGCCTCTTCAAAATGAGGTTAAACTCGTGTCTTCAGAGTCACTAAAGGGAATTTTTCGAAGTTCATTATCAACAAATATGGAATCAAAATAGACCCCACTAAGGTAAAAGCCATACGGTAGTGCCACCCCCTAAAATGGAGAAATAGATCAGAGGGTTCTTAGGTAAAATATAATTTGTAAGCCGATTCATCAAATAGCTTACCACCATTTGTGAACCCGTCTTTTAAATACTCAAGAAAGACTCACCCAAGGAGTAGAAAGCTCAATTCCAGAAATCATTTGAGAAGATATAAGAGTACCTCACTCACCCGCCCATATTAGTCCATCCCTAACTAGGATAACCTCTCCTATTCTACATGTAAGGACATGATTTTATAAATGTCCGCCTAGAATCTAGGAATTTTTGAGTTACCCTAGATCATCGTTAATATGCCGTATGCGAATACTTTTGGCACATCTCCACACGTTCGACCTTAATGTCCATCATCTGAATCTCTATCATCATGCATCATCAACACCCACCCATCATCTTCATCAACACGCACCCATCATCTTCAACGTGCGTCGTGCATCTTCAATCGGTCTCCACTAACTCCACTTCGTTAAAGGTATATGTTTAATTGGAGTTAATAATATTCACGTACATATTTAGGAGATCTTTAATAGTTTTTATAACTGTTTGTATTTTACAAAACAAGGATGGCTATTTAAAAATAAAATTTTAGTTTAAGTCGTTCAAAGGACATTCATATGTCATTTAAACGACCTGATCAAACGACATCTCATGTCGTATCTTAGGTCGCGAGATACTTCATTTCTTCAGTGCACCAAACGATTGCATACTGTTTTTATTTTTATTGCGTAGTTTCTATGGGTTTTTTTTAGGGATCTAAGACTTCTAATGTGTGACACCCCGCCTAATTAAACATCGGGTGATCAGGCCTTTATTAAATTAAAACAGGTTTCTCAAATGGTTCATTCTTAGCATCACTGTTGAAAACTTTCTAATTACTAGTCCCCTAAGTGAAAATTAGACCGGTGCCAATTTTATCTTTCTTAAAACATATAAACCAACCATGCTGAACAAAGAATAAAAATAACCATGTACTGTAACTCAATCAACAAAGTATAAATACAACAGAACAAAAGTATTACCGAATAAACCATCGGTTAAAATATCCCAAACAATAATAGAACAACTACTAGTCTGAAACTGACATCTCAAAGTGATACCAGACTACAAGTCCATACATAGAATAGTGTGAGATCCTGTACTAGAATGAGAGATATCGTCTAGTAAAAATCCTGTAAGCATCCACTGTGCTACAGCTTCGAGTCCCTGGAATGAAATCAGCATACATGGCGTCCCTATGGATGGACACCTAAAAGGTTTTGAAAACATTTTATAGCAAGAGTTAGTCCTCAAAATATTTTGAAATATTTAACAAGCGTTTATAACAATATAAAATGCGGTTATTAATTACACATGTTAGGTTCTCGTACACTCTCTTGAGTTTACTCACCCCTCATCTTTTATGCACACCTAACGTTCTACACTTAGCCTACCTAGCCATATCTCCCAAGCTAACTAGGACTAAGTAATCATCTCAACTTATCTATGCTTAAGTTCTCGTATCACCCACACGGTACATCCATTTCATTAACATCTCGTGAAGATTAATTAATACTCAAGTACATTTCACCTATGTTATGTTTCAAAACTTCTCATTTAGTTTCACTACTAAATTTATAAAATTATCACAATTTCTATCTTCCCACTTTTGTAATTAAGTTTCACTACTTAAATTACTATATAGATATTCTCTATCTAACGTTACGTTTCGTAATTAAGTTTCACTACTTAACTTACCAGTTTGGTTTGTATCTTTAAATACATAATATATATCAATCTACTAACACACAGAAGTAGAATATCATTAAGTATATATTTCACACACAATATATACTAAATATCAGTCATTACTACTATGTCCTTTTGACACACATAAAAGACTCTTGGTTCGGAATGATTCATCGACCCCAAGTATAGAATTGGTTCGGAATGATACATCGACCCCAATTATTTATATATATACACATATTCTGGCTCGGACTCTTTCATCACGCCACCAGTTAGAAGGTTTGGTTCGGCATTTTACATCGACCCCAAACATATAATAACCCAATGTTAGTTCGGAATACTCCATCGACCCTAACATATAGTAACCCTAAGTTTGTTCGTAATACTTCATCGACCCTAACGTAGTTAATTTAGGTATACATATCTCAACCTAATAGTTCATACAATTTGGTAGGTACACACCCGACCTATCAATCATACTTGTACGTAATATAGTATTCTCTTATATTAACAATAATTGTTTGCTTTACAAATTTATTTCACTTTCATATTAATTCGAGTATTCACACAACTCTAAGGGTCCTAGTTACCCCTTGTTATATCAATTCAGTAGTTACCCTCGTTAACCTACTGACTCAATAAATTTAAGCTCGCTCACACTTTTTCGAAATCATATTCTTATCATCTCGAATTAGAATACATCACAATCAAGCCTATGAATCTCCACTTTAATTCTCTCACAAAATTAAAGTCCAACACTCAATAATAGACCTAATTTCATATCATTATACTAGAAATATATTTCATCAAGGTCCCAAACACTTCCCCGATAAAATTTTAGGCATTTGAGTCTTAAAAAGAAAGATCTCACATTTTCTCGCAGCCGAAACGAATCACAAATTTTTCTGCCAGATTAAACACCCTCTAGTAAAATTTCGATTTCTCCCTCTACAGAACTCCGATTGACCTGATTCCAAGCTCATTGGATATCTAAGAGAAATACATTTCCATTAATGTATGGTTCACACTCTAATTCGAAGTAAAATTCAAATCGCACATGTTTAAAGTCACGTAAAATTCTGGCAGATTACTATGTTGACAGATCAAACACCCTGTAGTAAAATATCGATTACTCCCTCTACAGAATTCCTATTGACCTTATTCCAAGTTTATTGGATAGATAAGAGAAATACCTTTCCAGGCATGTATGCTTCACACTCTAATTCTAAATACAACTCAAATGGCATACGTTTAAAGTTGTGTCAAAAATTCTGGCAGATTGACATCTTGTGTTCATCAATTAAATCCTAAGTCATTCAAGATTCATGATGTTTAACCAAGAACTCATAAAGATTATATGTTAATCATCAAATATATTCAAATTTTATTTCATCTTTACTTAGGGATTCATTCTACATGCAATCCTACCCAAACATATGATCAATTCATACATTTAGTTCAAAGTTTTTCAATAGAATCAACCAATTCTTAAAACTTCCTACACATGGGTATTATAACTTGAATTTGATTTGTAATAAACACTTGCCTTGATAGGGAAATCTGATTTTGTGGATTTGATGATGGCTTGATGTTCTTCTCCCTCCATCCTTCTTCCATGGATGATTTGGGTGCAAGATTCAAGTTCAATTCTTCAAGAATCCCTTCTTAAGCTTTGGAATTGGTTTTCTCCTTCTCTCTAATGGTATTGGTGTTTAAATGGGTTTTATAACCCTAACCCCTCTTTCGTACGGCTGATAAAAGGCTCTCAAATTCATAGGTTTTCATACCCTCTTATTTTAAAAGACCAAAACGCCCCAGAACAGTCTCAGTTTAGTCCAAAATTACCCCGAGACTCAACTAGTACCCCCGGGTATACTATTTTGACTAATTTGACCCTTTCGGACTCATCTGTGACCTCTAAATTATCATTTGAGTCATTTAAAAATATAACTGGTTCTAACCCCAAAACAGTCTACAGGCGTTAAGTAACTATTTACTACTCGCACTAAGTAAATATAATGAGGCAATATAAATCGGTATCTATCTCTCGATTAATATTCCATAATCACAATTTTTAATAAATCTTACTAAATTACTCCTCTCACGTAATTTAAATTTAAGCCGTATTTTCTCATTTAATTCTCCAATTTAATTAAATAGGAATATTAAAAAATACGGGGTATTACATAATGTTGTTCCCATGACATGCAAATGTCGTTTGAACGACATTATGCCACCTTTGGATTTTTTGCTACTATAAATACCTGCTTTAAATTAGGTTTTTGGCAAGTCTTTTACAACTCCGTTTTCCAACAGAACTGCTGCAATTTTAGACTTCATCCTTTTAGGTTAAAAACTATTTTGATTCACCCAAACATCCCAAATCATATATGTGAATCACTATTAAACCCATTTACTCATATTATCCATTCTTGGAGTAAATATTTTGGAGAAGAAAGGTTGTCTCCATTGCTGACTATTGGAACTCTTGAGGGATCTCTTGCTGATTTTTAGAGTTCTTGAGGGAACTTTTGCTGAAGACAATGAACCGAGGCCTGCGAATATTCGTCTGTCAAACACCCTGTATTTATCTATGTATATGTAAGTCGAGGTTTACTATATACAGTGAAATAGATGGTTTTGCTCTCTTTAGAGAATTTTTCATGAATCTATGTTCATGATTGTTTGGAATGCATGCTAAATAGATTTTATTGCTTTTAATCACATTAAATGCATGTTTAAGATTTAATTAAAACTAGAGATAAAATTAAAATTTAATTAAATAAGTTTAGACATTGAATGGACGCGCAGTCTCAAATTGGTATCAGAGCCAATTACACAATTATACCGTGTAATTTTTTTGCATTTTTTTCCTGGATATCATTTTAAAAAAATGATTTTTGAAAATCCTTAAGTTCAATGGAAAACTTATATAATCGGATGCCATCTTTGACAGGAAAAACTATACTTATTGGAAAGCCCGCATGAAATCTACTAAAAAGCTATAGATAAACGTGTTTGGCTAATTTATAAAAGAGGGTGGACTCCTCCCACTATCACTGTAGATAATGTGACTAATCTTAAACCTGTGTCTAAATGGACTGAATACGAATTTAAATGGAGAACATATAATTCACGTGGCTTTAGTACAATTTCCAAAGCCATCTCTGTAACAACCCGAGGTCTTGGAGACGAATATTTATTTATTTTGGGAGAAATAAATATTATTTTATTTGGAGAATAATTAAGTTGGCAATTGAAGTCAAAATTTGGGGTCGTTAGAAAGTGTCTCGAATGGAGATTCTGAGGGTACCATCGTTTCCGAAAGGGTCGAGAAAGTTGAAATGACTGTACTTGGGGTCTATTTAGGTTCCGAAATAAATTAGGACCATTTGACTCGAATTAAAATCACCGAGTCATTTAAAGTGTGTATTATCATTTAAAGATGTGTATTTTGGGATTTAGGCTTATTAAGCCTACGGGAGAAATAATTCTCCAAAGAGAGAAATAGAAGAAAGAAGAGAGAGAGAGAAGAAGAAAGAAGGAGAAAAGGAGGGAGAAAGAGGATTTCCGGGCAAATATGCGATCTCAAGGCGAATTCAGACCCTACGAACCCGAGGCAAGTGATTAAACTTGCTAAATAATTGTTGTGTACTAATTATTGCATGATTTTTGGATGAAAATTGTGGGTTTTAGGTTTAAATTGACAAAACCTAATTTTTGGGAAAAATCTTAGATTTGTATTGTATAAATGGATTTAAGGTTAGAAATTAGTATATATGTGTTCTCGGATGAATATTAATGTTATATTTGTGTTTGGGTTGGATCAATATGGTGGGAGGATGATTAAAATGATTTTTGGGTATTTTGGGTTAAGAATAAAATTACCCATTTCGTAGCTTGCTGCACTTGCCAAATCGATTCGACCCTACCGAATGATTCGGTCTGTTGCAGATTGCCCAGGTCTTTAGGGCCGAATCGATTTGCCCCTTCTGAATCGGTTCGGCATGTAGCAGACTCCCAGGTCCTTTGGACCGAATCGATTCGGATGGGCCGAATCGATTCGTTTTTGGGGCCGAATCGATTCGAAAACAGGGGAATTTTTGGAGATGTTTTCTAAGGACAATTTCATCCCGTTTTGTTCGAGGTTAACGATTTGGGGCCTCTATATGAGACATTTGGAGTATGTTTTGGAGACTTTTAGAGGGTTTCCATCGTGCGCAATTATGGGAGTCATATTAATTAAAGTTGAGGATTACCGATTAGAGATTTTGGTATATTCTAAGTGGGGAAGCCCACCTTGATTTGGAGATTCGACTTGGGGATGATAATTACAATTATATGAATAAATGAGACAAATTTAGAGACATTGGATCTTAGGACCCAATCCCAAATGGTAAAATTTTAAGGTTCATAAAATAATTTGAACCTTATTATGGATGGAGAATTATAAATGTAAATTGAGGTGCATTGGGGTAAAGAATATCCTTAACTTAAAAGAATTGAGAGACAATTCATAATTAGAAGCGACATGTGAGCTTCAAGAGAGAAATATTATGATTATACTAAGTGGGGTTAATGTGTGAGGTTGGGCGTTAGTATATCTTGAGAGTAATATACTAAACAATGATGTTAATCAAATTGCGCCAATGGATGCATTATAAATATGAAAATGATGTTGCAGGTATACCTTATAAAATGGTATATCTTTATTATGTGGTATGTATGTATACCTTATATGATGGTGTATATACATGTTAATCATACCCCCTCCTTGCTATCATTGGGAAGTTTCGTGCGTAGAGGGTGAGCATTCTGACTAGAAAAGCAGGATGTGGATATTCCCCAGGTCATAGTCGTCCATGGTGGTAAGCAAATGACATATTTATATACATTTATTTATTTTGGGGGTGAGAGGTCGTGGGTATGTGTCGCTCTCACTTGTCGGTTAGGAACTATGACCGCTTCCCGGACGTTGTGTGCGTGAGTTGATCACGAGGTGGGTGTCGTTGAACCCCACCAGGTGGCCCCAGTTTGCTACGTATATGGGCTGCTGAAAGATGATAGCATGTGAGCCTGCGTCCTTCGAGTTATAGCTCGGTCGGATGGTTATTATTGCTTGTGTTTGTACTTGGGTATCAAGGTCATAATGGACCTCAACGACCTACATTTCCAGGATTAGTGTATCGGGGGGGTTCCTTGTTTGGATTTCACCTCGGCGAGACATCCCATGCACGAACCGCAGTGTAATGTTGGAACTTGGGGATAAGTTTAGTCCTTAATGCTCACAACTATCTATATATATATCACCTATCCCGACGATCGACAGTGCCAGGAGTAGTGTAACGGGGGGGGTTCCTTGTTTGGATTTTGCCTCGGCGAGACGTTCCACGCATGAAACGCCGTGTACTATTGAGAATTGGGAATATTAATTAATTAAAAATTGGAAATAGTTTGGGTTACATGCATCATGCATTGAGGGCATAATGAGCCTCGAGGATTAATACGGTCAGGAGTAGTGTAACGGGGGGGTTCCTTGTTTGGATTTCGCCTCGGCGAGACATCCCACGCATGAAACGTAGTGCCGTGTTGAGAATCGAGAGGAGTTTAGTCTTTAAATTCATGATACTAATAACTCATATATAGTTACTATAATAATTATATATATGGTTTCATGCCTTATAAGGGCATCACTAGAATGCAAAATTCTAGTAAATGAGATTGTTGATGTATTGCGATGATGTGGACATGATTGAATCACGTAACTTTATATGTTCAACAAATGAACATTATAAAGATAACTGTAACTATTACATTAATGTTAAAGTATATAATTTAAAGATAATTGAAATGAATGTAGATTGGGAGATAGGTTAGATGGTTTCACTTAAATACTTCATTTGGGTTTAAGTTAGAATCCTCTTACCTAAAATAGAATCGGGCATCCATTTGGAGATCACGTGCATACGCTTAGTGCGTGCTTTAGTTGAGAGGTGGGATGGATTTTATGGAGAGCTCGATTCCAACTAAATCATGTAATAATGCATTTATAATTATTATGCATTTTAATACACTTGCTATAAAATGTTTTTCAAACTCGGGCTCTGACCCGTTCATATTTTCTTCCTCCATGTATATATTGTATTTCTTCAGGTGTTCCTCCGCAAGGACGCCTTTGATGTTCCTCCATTCAGGATTCGGGGAGCTGTGGCAGTAGCGGACTGTTGCGGCACTTTGTTTTAGTCGATTCCTATCTTTGTATATCTAGATTAGGATTCAGTTGTATATGGAGTTAGTATTCAAGTGTTGTAGGTTAACACTTTCATATTTCATTTCTCAGATTATTGTATTGTTTGTTACCTGATAGCATATTCGGGTATTTCATTGTTGATATTTTGTAGTACAATGTATTGTACTCTTTCATATTATTGGAGTATGCACATTTCACTCATCATAGTTAGATGTATATTGTTGGTTATGTGCATTATTGGTTTTGTTGTTGTTGTTAAATATAAAAGTTTTAAATTTTTATCAATTCGCACTTAATGATTTCGGGTAGTTAGCCTTATATTATAGTGTTTTGTATGTTGATGTTGAGACTGTACCATCTGAGATACCTGATTTATTATAGTATAGGGCTGGACACCCGTTATTATTTGGAGCGGGTTGTCACAATCTCACCTGACGAGCTCCGATGTATCATAATGTGCACCACGTCAAAAGAGGCACGGGACATCCTACAGCTTACACATAAGGGCACAAAGGCTGTTAAGACATCTAAACTGCAAAATTTAACTACTCAGTTTGAAACAATAACCATGATTGAATCTAAAAGTTTTGATGAGTTATATGCATGTCTATCAGAAATTATAAATACTAGCTTTAATCACGGAGAAAATAATACCTGACACAAGAGTAGTTAAAAAGATTTTAAGGTCACTCCCTAGCGTTTGATCCCTAAAGTCACTGTGTTGAATTCATTAGGAATGTTAGACTCTCTTAGGTTAGAAGAACTTGTAGGAGACCTCCAGACTTATGAAATTGACATGTTTCCTAAAATGGTCAAACTTGAAGAAAAATGGAAAACACATAAAGCCTAGGATAGAAAATGTGAGGAGTCATCTAGAAAGAAGGAAGAGTCGTCTAAAAGGAGAGAGGAAGAAACGTCAGATTGTGAATATGATTTTGATTTAGATGATTTGTCCTTTTTTGCTAAAAAATTCAAGAAGTTTCTCAAGCTAAAAAATAATGGCAATTTAAAAGAGAAAAAGAGTTTTGAGAAAAATAAATCTGGAAAGAAATTTGATAAAAATAAAAAGGAAACTCATAAGAGAGAGGAAAAGAAGTGTTACAAGTGTGATGGGAGAGGTTATAAAGCCTTTGAGTGTGAAACTAAATTAAAATGTCAAGGTAAAGGCAAAGCTGCTTTAAATGCCTCCTTAGTGATGACAGTGAGGTCGAGTTGGTGGATTCAGGAGATGAATCACCGCATGAATGTAACTTCACCACGCTCATAGTTAGTCATGTGAGTAAGTCTAGTGCATCTCACGACAATGATGAAGCTACTGCACAACGACACCTCGATAGTGAAAACGATGTGAGCGAGGGTGAGGATGCTGCAAGTGAGAGCGAGTGTGACCTACAACACACATATGAAGATATATATTCTAATTCCTTTAAAACTAAAAGGAAAAACAAAGGGTTATGTCTTAGGATCATCGCGTTAGAGAAAGATTTAAGAGAGATGAGAGAGAGAATCCTCTGTTAGCATGACTTTGAGAGAGAGAGAGAGTAAGTTTGTGTAGAGAAAGAGGGAGTTAATGTATATAGAGAGGGATTTTGGAGAGAGAGATTAGTTTTGATAAAGAGAAAGGAGACTTGACCAAACAAGTGGCTAGTCTTACGAGTGATCTCCTTGCATCTGTGGAAGCTCAAAAGAAACTTAAAGCCCTTATAGCCTAACTCACCTATGATCTTGAGAGAGCTTGGGAGGTCAAGGTAAAGATTGAGGATAGATATAGAATGATGGGAAAGATGCTCGTCGACCCAGCTTTAGAGTTTGGTTA
This sequence comes from Sambucus nigra, assembly GCA_949130495.1. NCBI lineage: Eukaryota > Viridiplantae > Streptophyta > Magnoliopsida > Dipsacales > Adoxaceae > Sambucus > Sambucus nigra. The sequence goes on from OX422214.1 coordinate 350,872,260, forward strand.
AAGGTAGTGAATAGTTTTTCACACTACTTCCATGTCTCATATCGCATCGGAATCGGTTCCTGAGTTTACAATGAATCCATATGGCCATCAACCAAAACCCCAAAGAAGAGTTCGTCTAAGAAAAACAAAGCAAGGTCAGCCTAAGACCGTGTAGTTTTGTACTTATTGTAAGAGAAACGGCCACCTTTGGAATTATTGCTATAGTTTGGGTTAGAATCAACGTACACGTACTCCATCACACCACACTAATGATCTTACTTGCCTTAGAGATCAGGTTAAGTTTCTAGTTTCCACTTCTCACATTTTGATGGAAGAGTTCCAACGGATGTCTTTACCGTTAGTGGATACTTTCCACATCCCGACTAGAACCAATAACGGAAACGGTAAAGAAAAGGTTACCACTTCTTAGGTGCCTAAGCATGATGCAAAATCCCTTAGGTTCATGTTGATCTTAACGATCATAATACCTCACAATGGTATTTTGATAGTGGGTGCTCTAGGCCCATGACAGGTGATGCCTCATTTTTCAATCGCAAGGAAGGTAAAGTAACCTTCGGATATGGGAGCAAATCTAGCATAGTAGGATGAGGTAGAATAGAGATACTCGGGTTTCCTAAGATAGATAACGTTTTTTACCTCAAAGGTTTGAAAGGAAATCTTCTCAGCATTAGTCAATTGTGGGATGCTGACTTTGCAGTAAAGTTTGATCGTAATGAGTGTAATGTTTATGATCAAGCTACAAAACTTCTATTATAAGGAGTGAGGACAAAATATAACTGTTATGGGATTGTGCCTAAATCCTCATTTATCTGCAACAGTGCCATAATCTGTTATATCGATCTGTGGCATCAATGTTTAGGTCATGTTAATTTTAGAGAGCTGGTGCTTTTAGCTAAGAAGAACCTAGTACGTGGCTTGCCATCACTTGATAAACCAACTTTCGTGGTTTGTGGACCCTGCCAGTTGGGAAAACAAGTTTGTAGTCCCCATCGGATGTTAAATTCCATTACCATTACTTGCGTGCTTGAGTTAATTCACATGGATCTTATGGGTCCTACTCGCATTGAGAGTTTGGGTGGTATGAGTTATATCCTCGTGATGGTATATGACTTCTCTCATTATTTCATAGTAGGTTTAACGAGAGAGAAATTCGATGTTGTAGAGTTTCTTATGACCAAGTGGCATATCCTGTAAAATCAACACGGTGTCACTATGAATAGAATGCGTAGTGACAACGACACTGAATTTATGGAAGAAAAAGTGGATATTTATTGTGATAGCCTTGGAAGAAAACATGATTTTTTTTTCGTGAAAACTCCTCAGCAAAATGGGATTGTTGAGAGGAAGAATCGGACGATTAAGGGATGGCTAGATCCATGCTTCTCGATCGAAGAGTGCCAGGAGGTTTTGGGCAGAAGAGGTGTCTGCCGCGTGCCACATGATGAATAAGGTGTATCTTCGTCCACACACACTTCAAACTCCATATGATTTATGGACCGGAAAGAAGCCCAACCTATCATATTTCCATGTCTTTGGGAGTAAATTCTACATTCTTAGAGATAAAGAGCAATTAGGAAAGTTTGACTCGTGATATGACGAGGGAATTCTGTTTGGATATTCATCGACAAGTAAAGCATACTAGTTTTTTAACCCAAGCACCTCTAAGGTTAAGGAGTCGATAAACGTCAGCATACAAGATGATGACCCGCTGACATTTGTTGGTCTTAGCCTTTTGTGTGAGAATGACGCACTTCCATGTGATGATCCCATTATCCCTTACACACCCAGGGGTGGACCCTACTCCTAATTTAGGGGACACACCTTCTTGGGTTCGCATGAGTCATGACCCTTTCGCCATTCTAGGAGATCCCACTTTAGAGGTCAAGACTCACGCTCAGCTAGAGAACGTGGTTATCTTTATGTGCTACACGTCCAAAGCCGTACCCAAGAACATCAAAGAAGCACTCAAATATAAACAATGGATATCCATTATGCAGTATGACTTGCTTTAATTTAGAAATAATGAGGTATGGGAACTCGTCCCTCGACCTAGTAAAAATAATGTAATTGGTACTAAGTGGATCTTTAAGAATAAAATGGATGAGAATGGTACCATTATTCATAATAAGGCTAGGTTGGTCGCTCAGGGCTATACACGGATTGAGGGTGTAGACTTTGAGGTGACATTTGCTCCTGTTACGAGGCTCAAGTCTGTCCATTTACTACTCGCTATCGCATGTCATCTGCACTTCAAGTTATATCAGATGGATCTCAAAAGTGTCTTTTAGAATGGCATTCTACAGGAGGAGGTTTACGTGGAACAACTGAAAGGGTTTGAGGACCCTAAGTACCCTGAACACGTCTATTATATAAAAAAAGCCCTGTATGATTTAAAGCAAGCACCCCGTGCTTGGTACGAGAGGCTTACTTCCTATCTCTTGGCCCGTGGCTTTTTTGGGGGGTAGATAAGACGTTGTTTATTAGGAGAGGAAAATGTGTTATTTTGGTTGCCCAGGTCTATGTGGACGACATAGTCTTTGGATCCACATATTCCCTCCATGCTCATGACTTTGAGGAGGAGAAGAAGAGTAAGTTCGAGATGAGCATGGCCGGTGAGATTACATTCTTCCTTCACCTCCAGTTTCGTTAGCTAGAGATTGGGTTGTTCATCTCCTAATACAAGTATGCAAGAGACCTTGTGAAGAACTTTGGTTTAGACGCCACTAAGCACACACGTACCCCGGTGAGTACCATAACTAAGCTTAATAAGGACACTTTAGGCAAGGATGTAGAGAAGACCGTGTATTAGAGTATGATAAGTAGTCTTCTCTACTTGACTGCCAGTCGTCCCGACATCTCCTTTAGTGTTGGAGTCTGTGCGCGATATCAGCGTCCCCAAAAGAGTCGCACTTACTCACTCTTCAACGTATTATCAAATACGTGAGTGAGACTCTCTCTTACGGCATTTGGTATTCCTTTGATACCGACGACCGTTTATCTACCTATTCGGATGTCGTTTGGGCCAGGGATGTAGATGGATGTAGGAGCACTTCTAGTAGGTGTTTCTATTTTTGTTCTGATCTTATCTCTTGGTTGAGAAAGAAGAAAAACTACATCTCTTTGTCCACTGCAAAGGCTCAGTACGTAGCCGCTGGGAGTTGTTACACGCAACTCTTGTGGATGAAGCAGATGCTGGAGGCTTATGGGATTTCACAGGATACCATGACTATTTCTTGTGATAACACGAGCGTGGTGCACATATCCCGAAATCTAGTCCAGTATTCGCGCAAGAAGCACATTAGGATATGCGAGCACTTTATTTGAGAGTTAGTAGATGAGAAAGTCGTGTCCTTGAGTTTTGTGTCCATCCACCTCCACTTAGCTGATATTTTCACGAAGCCTTTAGATGCCCTTAGATTCAAGAGCCAGGAAGTCTTTTGGAATCTGCACAATTGACTGAGGGGTGGCTACCATGTCTAGTATAGGATTTGCTCATGCTTATATTATATGGTTCCTATTACTAGACTGTATCATTTGTACTATTTTTTTATATTATATTACAATTTTTTTCATATTTTTAGAAAATTAGAAAAATATTTTTTTTTTAAAGGAGAAAAATCCAAAATATTTTCGCTTTTTTTACGAAAAATGATAAAGACAAAAAGATTTTGTTTTTATAAATTTTTTGAAAAACACAAAAAGATTTATGTAGTTTGCTTACACCTTTTGTGGATGGACATTAAGGATGACCAAAGTCACAACATCATATCCATATTCAACGTGACTTTTTTTATAGTGATATGAGACGCTACATGATTTCATCCTTGTGCTTTATAATGTATTGGTGTCATTGAGATACGATTAGTGATATCTTTCTACATGTTTGACTCCTTATCTCTTTTAATGAACACATGCACGAATTTATTTTTAAATATTGTACTTTTCTATCACATGTTGATTTAGGTGTTTTCATATCAAAATGAACCAAATGCGATAAAACGAGAATAATAAAAGTAGTGCACATAAGAAACTTTGCCCGTGAGGAATTTTTTTGGAATAAAAAATTTGAGTGACCACGAAAAACGACTGGGAGAGAATTATAATCTCGTCGTGAAAGCCACCATTTGAAAAGAGTCCTAGAAAAAATTAAGGCATTAAAAGAGCATATTTGCCAAAAATGGGCCAATAGGAAATCTCTAACAGAGATATTAGTGCCTCATTAGATGAAGAAAACACATTATTATATGTGAGAGAGTTTGGATGGAAATAAAACAACGGGTTTGCACGTCCTAGAAAATCTCAAAAAAGCATTATATAGTTTTGAGCATTATTAGTGTGAAAATCATTTTAAACTTTGATTTGTCGATTAGATTGAGTCAATTTCTTATAAATTCATCTTTTTACACCTAAGGACGATTTTGAGTTCATTCGTTGGGAGTATCCAAAATTCATCATGCACATATGTTATGAATGTTTGCATTAATTTTCCTATCGAATTTGTTCACACCCCTAAACTTACACTATCATCGACTTAGTTATCTTAGTGTTCTTTCATGGTGTGATTCTTTGTTCTTTATTTTTGTAAGAAAAAATTTAAAATATTCAAAAAGTGCAGTTTAGTACCTTGTGACATTCTCCATATACTTTGCTATGTTTCTTCTTATTTGTTTATTTGGGGACATCATAAAAAGGGGGAGAACGAATTATGGGGGACTAAATTTGTTGCTTATTTGATTTAATGATTAGATTATGCTTAATTGATTTTGACAATTATGCTTATCATTATAGTTCAAACTTTTGCGCGTCACGGGTATTTATTTCTTGTCTCATGTGTGTAGGTACATCTTGATGATCATTTTTTTGGCACACCCTGATGATGATAATAAAACGTTGGAAAGTTGAAGGTTTAAAGATTTTGAAGACCTTGAAGACATGTACCTTTGATATTTCCATTTATGGGTTTTGGGGGATATTGGATTTTATGTCATAGGATTTTTTTGGGATGCATAATTCAGTTTTTTTATGAATATATTGGCATAAACATATGGGGAGATTTTTTAGGACATGAATTTATAAATGTCCATCTAGAATCTAGAAATTTTTTAGTTACCCTAGATCATCGTTAATATGTCGTATACCGATACATTTAGCACGTCTCCACACGTTTAACCTTGATGTCCATCATCCGAATCTCTATCATCACGCATCATTAACACCCACCCATCATCTTCATCAACACGCACCCGTTATCTTCGATGTGCGTCATGCATCTTCAATCAGTCATCACTAATTCCACTTCGTTGAAGGTATAATGTTTAATTGGAGTTAATAATATTCATGTACATATTTAGGAGATTTTGTAAATGGTTTGTGTAACTATTTGTATTTCATAAAAATAAGGCTGGCTATTTATAAATAATTTTTTTTGTTTAAGTCGTTCAAACGACATTCATACATCGTTTAAACGACCTGATCAAATGACATCTCATGTCGTTTCTTAGGTCGCGAGATACCTCATTTATTCGATGCATCAAGTGACCACGTACTGTTTTGATTTATATTGCATCATTTCTATGGTCGTTTCTTGAGGGACCTAACGACATTGCACCACCTTTGGATTTTTTCCTGCTATAAATACAAGCTCTAAATTAGGTTTTTGGCAAGTGTTTTACAACTCTGTTTTTCGCAGAATTGCTGCGATTTTAGACTTAATCCTTTTAGGTGAAACCTATTTCTATTCATCCAAACATCCCAAATCATATATGTTAATCACTATTAAACCCATTTACTCATATTACCCATTATTGGAGTAAATCTTGTGGAGAAGAAAGGTTGTCTCCATTGCTGACTATTGGAGCTCTTGAGGGATCTCATGCTGATTCTTGGAGTTCTTGAGGAACTCTTGCTAAAGACAACGAACCGAGGCCTGCGGGTATTCATCTATAAAACACGTTGTATTTCTCTATGTATATGTAAGTCGAAGTATACTATATATAGTGAAATAAATGGTTTTTCCCCTTTTCGTGGATTTTTCCCGAATCCGTTTTTGAGACTATTTGGAATGCATGCTTATGGTGGCGAATACCCCCAAATTTTAAACTTCAAATTATGAGATGGTTCAATGATATACCAAATTTTATATTTATTTTAAAATTAACAAATAAAAGCTCAAATATTGTTTTCTTCCAAAATTAAACTTAAAGTGAAATTAAACTAAATACACATTTTTAATTTCCACTTACACAAAATTCTAATTCAATTCAAGTTAAACAAACCAAGCATGAATATTATCTAATTAAATTAATGTCGACTTGAATTAAATTAAATTAAACTTAACCCAAAATTAAACTTGCACCAATTTAAACGAAGTGGTGAATTAAATCAATTTTTATCTTGATTAACCTAGCATGCATCTAAGTGATATTTTGCAAGATAAAAATAAATCACAAATACACTATGCCACGATGTACGAGGAAAACTCATAATGGGAAAAATCTCGAATGACCCTGCCTACAAGTCCACTAAGTATGGTGTTTTTACAAAAGACACGACAAGAGACTTACATCCTCAACTAGACTCCCTTCAAGCCTTAATGCTCCTTCGTTCTTCAACCTCCGCCTAGTTGACAACTCCAGAGCCCACCGAAATCTTGGAATCCACCAATGGGGCACAACTACCTTCAACCCACACATAGTGCCTTTCACTGTATGAGAACGCCTTAGCAAAACAATATCCTTTTTGGGTAGAGAAACAACCCAAACTTTCTCCTTAATGGGTAGAGAAGAAATTCGGTGCCAAATAATCTCCAAGCAAAGATATATATATATATATATATATATATATATATATATATATATATATATATATATATATATATATATATATATATATATATATATGAAACTTGGATTTAAAAAAACATGGGTATAAACATGTGTTTTTGGTTGAACATAATCCATGAAAATTAACACATGAAAATGGGACTTTTTGTTGGATGTAATTTCCCTCTAAAAAGTTCTCAAAGGATGCAAAAAGTCTCTTCTAAAAAGTTATTCCCGCACTTTTTTTATCAGGTAAAAGGATTAGTGGGATAGTGGGAAAGTGGTGACGGTTTTAAGCAAAAACTATCGAAATCGACGAAGAGTCGTTAGAACGGCTTTCCAATGTTGTTCGAACAACACTATTCAAACGAGATAACGAACGAAACATCGAACGAGAAATCAGACCTTAAAACGCCCAAACTCGTTAGCAGTTCATTTGAACCTTTTTCGAATGACTTCGTTCGAACGAATTTTTAATGAGAAAGCAGATTAAATCCACATATTGTTATTAGAAGTTTGTTCGAACGACATGGCAAACTCGTTCGAATGTGATGTCCAGTTCGTTCGAACGACTTTATAAAAAATACCAATTTTTCAATATAAGCCCAAAACTTTTATAAAAAGTTCTAAAATGATTTTCTGAGAAAATTAAAAAGTCGTTGACGATAAAAGTTTATAAAAGAAACACCCAAATAATTTTCCAAGCTCCTATATATATTATTACATTCATACCTTTGGAGACCTTAGAAAATGCGACAATGTTGATGATGAGAAACAAGGCACTTGAAACCGGCAATGATATCTACACTTTTACTTGGCCTCCACTTCATCAACTCTTCAAATGTCATAGGCTTGAGGTACAACCAACATCTATCCTATGACTCAATGAGTTTTGTTCGGAATTAGGCCAACACTACAAATTGACTCGATTGGAAATTGTCCCTTACAAATCTCCCCCTCTGACTATTCTGAGACAAAATGAAACCAAAAATCTTATGGGCCGTCACATCAAGCACGCCTAGACACAATCCCACCCAAAAAATTCAAACGTTTAACTCGACTCATAGAAAATGATTTGTCGCTTTAAATAATGCAGCTAAAGATGAAATCCTGCACACTTAAACAAGCGATCAAACGCATAGGGAGTATGACAAATTAAAGTGCATAAAATTAAATACTCCCCCTTAATTTATTCTCAGCTTTTATCTAACATGATCCACGTAAGAAAATAGCGCTCTCCCTTAAGTTAGATCTCCTAAACTAAAGGTTTAGATACCATTTATCCCCCTTTTTGTTCAGGAATAGACAAAGGTCAAGAATAAAATAACTTAGTTCTCCTCCAATTAAAGCAAACACTCCCCCTAAATTAAACAAGAGATAAGAAATAAGGAAAAACAAGTTAAACATGCAATGGTGCATTGAGTGATAAGATCATTAAAGAATTTGGGCAACAATGAAGTAAAACTAATCCACACAAAAATTAATAGATATCAACTGCGATGCGATGCCAAAAGATACCATTAAAATGTACCATGATAAGCATGGGATATCAAACACAATTCACAACAAGATAGACATAAATTTTGAATTCATAGCATTCATGGACTAGCCAGCAAGGCAAAGACTCAAAAATAAAGAAATACCATATATATACACACACACACACAGACAAATATACCAATAACGCACACGCACATATACATAGGTATAAACACCACACACGACACAAAATACATTAATCTTTCCACATTCATATGGCAAAAACATGTCTAAATACATATAGTAAATGGAAGTGAAGGGGTGTGAACTAGCAACAAAAGAATTTAGACCCAATCACTTAAACATGTTCACAGAGTTCTCATTTGATTACAAAAATTTATCTAACTTAAATATAGCCTCATGTGACAAGATAAAGTGTACTCAATGAACAAACATACACAATGCACACAAGCCTAGAATATCAATGATTCTACAAACCAATGGAGTCATTACAAAATAGCTTAACTAGGATACAAAGTCATTGTGCAAACCCGTTGATATATCCACCCAAACTTCCTCATTATTTTTTTTTCTTTTTCTTTTATTTTCTTTATGAACATACCAACTAAACAATGAAGGCCTTGGCTAAATTTATGCCATAATTTCTTTAGACCAAATTCAATGGTGGATTTTCACGTAAAGTAATTTTGTCTTTCGCAGCCCGATTCCATTGATAAACAACTACAATAACAACATCGGATAAATATTTTTCTATATTTTTTTTAAATTAGGTAAACGGTTCTTACATGCACAAATCCTCCATAGTCATAACAATATGTAGATGACTAGATTGAGAGGAGAACATCTCACTTAGCTTAAATATACATGTGAAGTTAAATTTTAAGTAAGCTCGTGCATGTGTGAATCGAGGCATATAAAAAGAGAATCCACTAAGCAAGTCAAAGTTAAACTAGTCCAGGCAAGCATGATAAAGAACACTTTAAGGATTCAAAATCTTAATCAAAAAGTTCTAGCCACATGGAAGCGGATATGATATTGGATTCAAACATAAGTATATGCCACATAAAATTTGTAAAACTAAAATACACACACAAAAAAAATCTTTTTGAGTTTTTCAAAATTTTTAACCAAACAATAAAAATCTACTCAAAATGAAACAAAAATCTTTTTGTATTTTTCAATGAGACCAAACAAAATGAAATAAAATACAAAAGATACACATATCATAATTCTAGCACAATTTTTTATGATGAAGCAAAGACTAGAAAATGACAAACAAACATACAACTAGCAAGAATATATCATGATGCACATAAGTTAGTGTATGTAAACAAAGCTAACACATTCACTCTTTAAATTTAGCAAATGAGGTATCACGTGCAAGCAAATGAGAATAAAAAATCCTATCTTGAAAAGTTGCCAAATCGGATCTCCTAACCCAAAATAGTGAAGTGTGACGCTCTCGGGATTTGGAAATTTTGGTGACTCTACCATTGGACTTACTAGGACTATTTTTAAGATCAAAATAAAACTTTCTAAGATGACCTTTTCGACCACAATGTGAGCATGTAAGGACCCGACGAAAAGTAGTACTTAAGGATTCACCTTTGAAAGTGTTCCTAGTAGATTCTCTCAAACTTATGGTTTTGGATTTATTAGTTGAATCATTTTGAGTATCAAAGCCAATACCACACAAGTAATTCCTAATTTAGATGGTTCCAATTATTTTATCTAATTTTTCGTACCTACATTTCAAATCAAATTTGACTCGACTTGAGTCTCTCAACTTTTCTTCAACTCCAGAATACGTGACTAAAGAAAACACCTACTCTCTTCAAACCCAAGAAGCTCTTTATTCATAGACTCCAATAAACATCTAAGGCTATCTCTCTTACCTTATACATACTCAAGCTTCTCTTGATGAGATATCTCACGTGCCCTAAGATCTTCTACTAAAATGTTCTCATTATTTTCCTTGACATGTTCTCTTAAACAAGCTTCTAACTTCAAGTTTGCCCTTTTTAAGTTCATCGATTCGGCATACAATTCTTGAAAAGCTACTTGAACTTCACTCAAATCAACCTCTTCTTCATTCTCACTCTCACTTACTTCTACACTCTCATTACCATCAATTTTTTAGGATTCACAAACAATGGTCTCGGAAGTGTCATGTAAAGGAATACTTTAATGGGAAGATTCACTATCAATGCTCACATGACTTGCCATAAACACGATAAAGTTACGCTCAATGGGAGAATCGGGTCCCTCTTCCTTTTCACTATCACTAAGAGTGGAATTATATGAAATTGGTTACTTTCCTTCCTTCCTTAGTTTATTGGGGCACTCTATTTCCCTATGGACATAACCCTCACAACCATAACATCTTTTTGACTCATCCTTATTAAGATATTCATTATGCTTTGTAGGGAATTTCTCGGCATTGTTGTACTTAGACTTATCAAATTTCTTAAATCCTTTTAAAAAAAAATTTATTAAACTTAAGAAATTTTCTAAACTTCCTAGCAAATATAGTCATCTCATCGAAATCGATGTCATTCTCATCATCCGAAACTTATTTTGCCTCATTTCGGGCTTTCAAGGCAATGCCCTTATCTTTCTTCTTCTCATCCTTGGAGGAAAACATGTCAAGTTTATAGGTTTGTAAGTCACCTACGAGCTCTTCAAGTTTCGTAGAGGCTGAAGTGGGTAAAGAATTTAACAGGGTTACTTTTGGAATAAACCTATCAAGTAAGGACCTCAAAATTTTCTTTACAACACGGTTGTCGGGTATTTTTTCTCCCAAGTTAAAAGATGAATTAACAATATCCTAAATTCTAGCATAGAATTCATCAAAAGTCTCACTTTCAAGCATTTTAATAGTTTCGAGTTGAGTGGTGAGGTTTTGAAGATTCAAATCCCTAAGCCTCCTTAGAAGTTTCACACGTCATAATCCCATGAAACTCATCGGATGTAACCGTACTAAAGAGGGCATTCAAACCACGGGAATTAAAATTAGCTAACTTAAGTTCATTCTCAATCCATCTCTTTACGGGTTTAGGTACGCGCTAATTTTCAACTAGACACGTATGTGGGGACCACCCATTAACTACGGATTGCTAAACCCTCTCATCTAAAAACTTGAGTGCCGATTTCATACGCGCATTCCAATACGAAAAATTGGAACTATAAAAAATGGGGGATTTTGAAAACGATGATTTTTCCATTTTTAAACCAAACAAAATTAATGATCTTAACGCAATAATTTAGCGGTCCCGCTCTGATACCACTTGTTGACGCTAATGCGCCCAAATTTTAAACTTCAAATTATGATATGGTTTGATGATATACCAAATTTTATATTTCTTTTAAAATTAACTATAAAAGCTCAAATATTGTTTTATTCCAAAATTAAACTTAAAGTGAAATTAAACTAAACACACATTTTTAATTTCCATTTACACAAAATTCTAATTCAATTCAAGTTAAACAAACCAAGCATGAATATTATCTAATTAAATTAATGCCGACTTGAATTAAATTAAATTAAAATTTACATAAAATTAAACTTGCACCAATTTAAACGATATGGTGAATTGAACTAATTGTTATCCTGATTAACCTAGCATGCATCTAAGTGATATATTGCAAGATAAAAATAAATCATAAACATACTACACCGTGATGTACGAGGAAAATCCACAATGGAAAAAACCTCGTACGGAACCTACAAGTCCAGGTTCAGCGGAGGACACTTAAGGTGTGTCACGAAGGATGAGACCCTTGAGTTCATGGATAAAATCCACAATGACGAGTGAGGCCCGCATATGAGTGGACACCCCCTATAGAATAATACTTAAATAGTCATACTACTAGACTACCATGGAAAACGATTGCACGAATTATGTCAGAAGGTGACTCAAGTGACAACTTTAAGACCCATGGCAATATCTAAATCCTCGAGATCTTTATTTCATGACCTTGTTATGGCTTTTCTCCACATGGGGGATAAACTTTATAGGGAAAGTTGCCCCCAAAGACTCTACCGGGCATGAGTTCATCCTAGTCAACATCAAATACTTCACTAAGTGGATCGAAATTGCATCTTACTAATTTCTAAATGCCAAAAAGGTATCTAAATTATACATCGAAGCATCATCTACATCTTTGGCTTACCCCACAAATTAATATTAGACAACATTTTTCACTTTGAGAAAGAGGTCTCAAACATGATACATGAGTACGAGATAACTCGACATAGGTCTTCCCGATAAACACCTCAAACCAATGGGGTGGTTAAAGCCTCTAATAAAAACGTTAAGAACATTATCAACAAAATGACAAAAACCTATAACGACTGGTCAAATAAACTCCCATATGCCATTTGGGGTTATCTCACTACAAAATGAAACTCAATAGGGGCCATCCCCCACTCGTTAGTTTATGGAATGGAGATAGTACTACCCACAGTTATCGAGATACCTTCATTAAGGGTAATGCTTGGAATCCTAGTGGTCAAAACCAACTGGGTCCAAGACCACTATGACAAATAAGCCCTCCTCAATGAGAGGAGGATAAAGGTCATTTATAATAACTAGGGCTACCACCAACATATCTCCCTAACGGAGTCAATAAGAAAAACACACAAGAAAGGGACTTAGTACTAAAGTAAAATATCAAACCTTATCAAACTCTCGAAAGAAAATTTCTATCCAACCGGGGAGTAACCAACCTCGTCACCAAAATAAACTCCAACGGGGCAACCACTTTAGTTGATCTTGATGTAGTCACCTTTTCCCAACTTTTCAATCTTGACTGAGTGAAGAAATTCTTTCCTTAAAAACTTCTTGTAGTGAAAATGAAGGAAACAATTCAAATACTTAAATAATCAATTATAGCGGAAAGGGAAGATGATATGAACCCCAAACACATTCCCAGCCTCACATTAAAATACCCACTTGAGCCATCAACCACTTATTTGAAGCCATCTAAAAACTTCGGGCCGCTGGATCTTTCATTTTTAAGAGAACTACATAGACTAGATTATTCATAATATTATAATCGCAGATGTTGAAATACAAACACGTCATTGTCTTTAAATCATAGATACGTATGCAACCTGAGATATCACTCCGGTCCTGGTCTAAATAAACACCAGAAGAGTCATTGTACCCTCACTCCAAAAGAGTCTGTGCAATCTAAATAAGCTAAACATCACGTAATAAAATAGTGCCTTGAGGCATTTAGAAACTCCACATAGTTATCCTTGTTTTAGAAACAACACATAAAGGCTAATACTAAAAAAAGGACAATAAAAACAAAACTAATACCCTCCTCAAAACAACCCACATTCCGGGACAAAATCATCAATATGAAGACTCACGAAAGGGCTCCCGACAAATGGTACCCTATCTTGGCTAAGGGATGACACTCGGATTCTAAAGCAACATTAAAAGGCTCTTTCCAGTTCACAAAAGAAGAAAGGGAACGTCATTCCCTCATGCTCCACCTCAATACCACAAACAAATGGCCAATAAACAGGTAAATTCAACTCACTCTAAAAGAAAAGTATAAAAAAGTTAGGCACGTTTGCTTCCATGTGTATAAATGTACCTCTTTAATTTCTACAATAAAAAATATATGTATGTGTGGTGTTTTTGGCCCCTAGACTGGATTCGGGAGGAAAGGGGTCATTGTTGTGTTTGGGCAGCGGACCTCGGGGTGTGAGGCTAATTATCTTGATCATTGTAGGGAGACGGGAGTGCTTTTCACTCGCTCTGCCACTTCCCCCCAGGTCAGGTTACCGGTTCGATGATCATCCTAGAAGTTGTCATACACCATATCTAATTTTAGTCACACTCCCCGATTTTAGGACTGAGCCTAGATATAGTCCATGCGAGGGGTTGTCAGTTATTTTGAGTCACCAGTTTATTTTATATAAAAATAAATAAAAGGTTCGAGTAGCCCTTTCGGGCTAATACTAATGAAGGTTTAGGTAGGCGATTCTCCACAGATTCTTCTTGAGGTTGTCGAGAATCGATTTACGAGTGGGGAAGGTATGAGGAATCCCACTTATTTTTTATGATTTCTTAATTATATATTTATTACCGCATTTAAGATTATGTGATTACTTTTTTAGTTTATTTGGAACATGAAAAATGTAGATAGGTGAGTAGATATAAAAAGTTATTAGTGAGAGGTGTCTGAACATCACTAAACCGGTGTGGGTACAGAAGGCTGCTTGTGTTCGAGTGTGTATTTTGGGATAACGGGTGGCCGTTAGTATATATGGGTGCGAGGGAGCTTTACTTTTATAATAGGAAGCCATTAAGGGGTGAGTGTGTATGTGCATGAGAAATCGCGGCTTGAGATAATTTAATATCTCATTAGAGGTATAAGGAGGAATGGAAATGTAATATGAGATATGGATACATCTCTGTGGTGATAACATATCGAAAGATATATTATCGAGTCTTGTGCTCACGAGAAGGACACTATTGTGCCTACGTACCCGTGCAGCCACGAGATCAAAGCCTATGAGTTTGATTGTAGATGTGTTCAAACGTGATGTGCATACAAGTGTGATGACTTGGCTTGAGGGGGGAAGCTATCTATAAGACTGAGGGTTATTTTACAGGAGGTTCATAATGGGAGTGGACCCCAAGATCTTTAATATTGTCTCATCATATTATGATTTTCAGGTGATCACTAATAGGTTAGTATTGAACTTCAAGCTAGTTTGGAGTTGTAGAAGGAGAGGGGAGGGTGTATTTTGGGTTAGAGTGGACTAGAAGCCAGTGACAGAGATCTATGTATCCCTTATCGACATGACTAAAATTCTAGAGATGTCATATGCCTCGGGTTGATTACTCCATATTTGGACTAGAAATTGAGGCATCCATAATAGATAATATGTCGAGAGACATAGTATAAGACTTGGTCTTCACGAGTTTGGTTCGGTATAGCGCCTACGTACCCAAGAGGACTTTGGATCAAAGCCAATGTATTTTCAATAAACAAGACATATTTATGAGTGTAGGCGAAGAGATACCGGGCATACAATATACAACATTACGACATTTATGGAGCCTAGTCCTTAATATAGCACTCTCGTTATAGGTTATATTGATATATTCATATGTTAAATATACATTACTCAAAGGATGATGCTTGACAAGTATTTTCAAGAAAACATATATTCAGGGATGTCATTGTATTAACAAGCTTTGTTTACTTAGAGAAGTGATGAGAGTAGTCTGATTTTAGACTTTGATTTTATCAAAGTTTCAGAGTGACTCGACTCACTGGCACTAACCTGAGACCGGTTTTTAAAATTATGTTTTCATGTTATTTTTACTCGTAGAATTTGATTAACAATTATTTAACATATGAGTATGTCATTTCAACTCAACAAACATAGGTTGTTCGTTAAAATATAAATAATTTAAAGTGCATACATGGTCCTCTAAACGGGGTCGGGCTAAATAAGATAAACAGGTACGAAAGATTTATCACAATATATATATATATATATATTTGGGTATTGACCACTCGAGATTTCTGCAATGTTTCTTAACCTTATAGCATAAACGAATTTTTCCCAAGATAGTGTCCCCTATGAGGTGGTGTCACTCGGTCCGATAGAGCTTCGTTTGGAAGATTCGACTTTCACAGGGTGCGCACAGAGGTTTGCCTCTCTATTTCAGAGGAAGAGGCTTTTAAAAAGTAAGAACTTCACTCTGTAAAGGTTTGTCTTTGTATTTTAAAGGCAGAAACTTTTTAGAATTTCGGACTTGATTCGGGATTTTTTTGAATGAGCTTGAGTTTCTCGAATGCTCTAAGGAGAGAAGAACATTAGAAAACCAATTCAATGTTGGGTTTTGGGGTGCTTTTGAATATTGGCAGGGACCTTTATTTGTGGGGTCTAATTCGGGGCCTTTGACCATTCGATCAAAGGGTTGCTGTGATACATGTAGGATGGACCGGGGTAGGTATATTTGTAAGGATAGATTTGATTTTGTAGGGACAACTGTCCTTCTTCTTTAACCATTTTGTTAAAGGTATATATTTGGTGATGATTAACCGAGATTTTTAACCATTCGGTGAAAGGGGGTAACTGTACGATTAAATGGCCACTTTGAGTGAGTTTAGAAGAAAAATAGTTAAAAAATACTTTTCACGAACGGTTCAAAATTTAATTGTACGGTCATTATGGCCTTTAGCAGTTCGGTTAAAGGAACTGCCTCGGCTCGCGTTTCGTCGTAGTTTCTAATTTTTTCCATTACTTTTGATTTGTAACTCTGATTCACACTTGACTTTCACCTTTGGAAAGATAATTCAAAATTCTACTTATTTATGGTTCCCAACTTACCCAATCATGAATTTGGTATGTCCAAAATACCCTTAAAGTGATATATAGTGTGAATTTCTTCAGTTCAGGAACCTTAGGGTTTTGATGCAAATTTCAATTGGCACGTGGCCTTCACTATTGGAAATATATTTCAAATATATTCAACTTTATGTTTACCACCTTCCCAAATTACAAAGTTTTATAGGCCCAAAATATCCATAAAGTGATATTTAGTGTACATAACCTCAATCGAGACTACCCTTGGCTTCAACCTTTGAAGTGAGGAACAAATAATTATAAGGGAGATTTAATAAAAGGTGTTTGGACCAAACTTTTCATATTTACAGGAGTGTCCTTATGATTATGAGAGGTTTAGGGTTTTCCTATCACCGAAGTCGAGACTTTTAGGAAATCGCCTTGTGCGATTTGGGGAAGCTAATGGGATCAGGGTGTCTAAAGAAGCAGTCGACTAAGAGTGCACTTGCAGATACTCTTCGTTAAAATTTAGCGATCAACGATCCTTAATGGTGGAAGGATTCGGGTGATTCATCTAAGGGGGTAAATGTATGATCAAGACCCAAAAAGTCTTCATTGAGGTTGTGTGGGAACTTAAATGTGCGGTGCATGATAGAAGATGGTTGCTCGATGTTGCATAGAGGCTCAAAAGGTCTCTATTGAGGTCTCACGGGGACCTACGATAGGATAGATACTAAAGGTGCGATGCATGACCGACAATGGGTGCTCAACATTGCGTCAAGTCTTGGAACATTGTTTAGTAATACCTCACGACTAATTAACCTTCTTGGTTAGTGGGAACCAAATAGAGGTATCTTAAGTGTGAACGTACGGTAATTAAAACACCAAGAGGGAGAAAGCTCTCGAGGTGTTGAGGATTACCTCACGACTGATTAACCTTCTTAGTTAGCGAGAACCAAATATAGGTAGCTTAAGTGGGAACGTACAATAATTAAAACACCGAGATGAAGAAAGCTTCGGGGGGGTTAGGATTACTTAACGACTAATTAACATTTTTAGTTACCAGGAACCGAAGACATATAACTAAAATGTGAACATACAGTGATTAAAATACAAAGAGCGTGAAAGCTCCCGAGGGTAGGATCGCTTCACGAATGACTAGAGAGAACCGAAGATAGGTAACTTAAGTGTGAAGTAGGGGGATTAAAACACCAAGAGGGACAAATATCCAGGGGGTTTAGGATCACCATACGACTAAATAACCTTCTTAGTTAGTGGGAACCAAAGATAGGTAGCTTAAGTGTGAACTCATGGTGATTAAAAAATCGTGAAGGATAAAGCTCTGAGGAAATTTAAGATTACCTCACAATCGATTAACATTCTTACTTAGTGGGAGTTGAAGATAGGTAACTTAAATGTGAACGTACGATAATTAAAACACAGAGAGGGGGAAACATCCGAGGGTTAGGATAATTCATGACTGATTAACCTTCTTAGTTAGAGAGAACCGAAAATAGGTAGCTTAAGTGTGAACGTATAATAATTAAAACACTGAGAGAGAGAGAGAGAGAGAGAGAGAGAGAGAAAGATCCATAGGGTTGTAAGGAAATAATTCCTATAGAGTTATTTTGTATGTATTTTGGCTTATTCTATGTATGAACAAAACCTTTGAGTCATAGTTGAAATTAATATATTTATGTGGATTAGTTGAATTTTAGTTGCACATGTGCTTTAATGTTCTCATCACTTTATGCACAATTGCATGTTTAGCTTATTATCCCATTCTATTTATCCCTTGTTTAGTTTAGGGGGTGTATATGCTTTAATTGGGGAAGATAAGTTAATTTTTTATTCTTTAGCCTTTGTCTATTCCTGAACAAAAAGGGGGAGAATGATAGGGGAGAAATGGTATCTAATCCTATTGTAATCATATCTTAGTTTGGGAGATTTAACTTAGGGGGAGATCGTAATCTTCTTAGGTTGATCATAGTTGATAAAGGGGAGAATTAATTTAGGGGGAGTAATTATTTAATTGCATTTAATATTTTGATATTCCCTATGCGTTTGATAGTTTGCTTAAGTGTGCAGAAATTCTTCTAAATGGAAAATTTCATCGTCGGCAAAGCGTTTAATTCTAAAGTGGTATTCGAGTCAAGCATTGTACTCTTTATTTTGGGTGGGATATTTTTTAGTCTAGTGAGCTTGACGGCCCTTTAGGATTTTTATTTGGGTTTTGTCCCGAAATAGCCAAAGGGGGAGATTTGTAAGGACACAAATTTCCAATTAAGTCCCTTGTTGTTTTGGATCAAATCCGGAAAAAAATGTTTTAGTCATAGGATAGAATACTTGACCATCCTTCAAGCCTATGACATACTAGAGTTGAAGACGTAGCGGCCAAAGACTTATAAAGGTTCATCATTGTCGAGTTTCAAGTGCTATTTTTCTACGTCATCAACATCATATTCCATAGTCTCCAAAGGTATGAATGCAGTTCTATATCTATATAGGGAGACTTGGAATAGGTTTATATTGGGTGTATTTTATTTTAAACTAAGGTTTATTTTCAGAAGGTTTCTTTAAAACTTTAAAATAAACTTTCTGGGCTAAAAATGGAATTTTTAAACTATCTGGTTTTTCGTTCGAAATTTTCGTTCGAACGAGGTTTTCGTTCGAACGAGAATTTCATTCGAACGAGGTTTTCCAACGACTTACCACTGGAACTTTGTTAAATAGTTCGTTCGAATGAAAATGTCGTTCGAACGAGATTTCGGGGGGAACATTTTTTGGCAGTTTTTTGGCACTTTCCCACTACTTTGTCCCACTAGTCTTTCACATAATTTAATAACTTTGGGACCAGAATTTTTAAAAGAAATTTTTCCATCTCTTAGTGAGTTTTAGAGAGCTTAATTCTTTCATAAAAAGTTCCCTTGGTGTGTGTTATTTAAATTGATTTATTCAAAGAACAAAACCAAGTTTACACCCAATAAACAATGTTTTAATCCAAGTTTCTATCTATATATATATACATCTTGCTTGGAGAGTTTGTTTGGCACCAGATTCATCTCTACCGTAAAATAGATTTGGGTTTGCTTCAACATCCCACAAAGAAGAAGCTTGTTTGCTGTGACATACCGACTTGGAGAAAGGCTCCTTGTTTGGGTGACGGTGACTAAAAAAAGTCCGATCGGTGGATTTCGAGACCGCGGTGGAGTTCCGTGGTTATTCGGTAGGCAGAGGTAGTTACAAGAAGACGCGTCGGGGCTTGAACAAGTCGAGTCGAGTGTTGTAAGTCATCTTGCTTGTAATTATAAATTCCTTACTTAGTAGATTTGAGGTTAGGACCATTGTGGTTTTTTCCTATTGTGGGTTTTTCCTCGTATATCGCGGCGTAGTGGTTATTTGTTTATTTTATCTTTTGCAAAACTCACCTAGAACGCATGCTTAGGTAAAAAGATAAAATTGGTTTAAATCACTACTTACTTAAATCGGTGCTAGTCATCATCTTTAATTTGATAAAATTTGGTTTGGCCTATTTTGCAAAAATGGACTAATTATTTTGTTAAGAATTTCTAGGACTTGGGTTAAATTACTTTTGGGTTATAAGTTAAATATTCACAAGTTTATTTTAAAGTGCAATTTTTAATTTTGAGAAAATTAAAATCCGATTTAGTTTAATTTTAATTTTGGAAGAATTAAAATTGTAATATTTTAATTGTGAATCTTGCATAGTATAGTCCCTTTAATTGAACCATCTCGCTTCTGCATCTATAAAAAGGAGATTGAAATTACTTTTTGTAATAAGAGTATAAAATTGGAGGCCTCGTGTTCCACAAGTCCCTATCAGTGCATTGAGTTAGAAAAACTATTTCTTTCAAAGGTGTATAATGCCACCCTCAGTGATAGTAATCTAGAATAGGAACCCAATTACCTCATTGAGCGCAACTACACCTCGTTCATGGATAGTCATGTGATCATTGATGAAAAATCTTCCCATGAAGATAATTTTGAGCATGATACTTCTAAGGCTATTATTTTTTATTCCCAAGTGAGTGATGGTGAATACACTGGAGAAGAAGAAGATGATGAAAAATAGGAGGTGGATGTGAGTGAACTCCAAGTTGTCGTTTGTGGATTGTATGTGGAAACGATGAAATTAAAAAAGTCTAACTTGAAGTTGGAAGATAAGTTGAAAAAACATGCTTTAAGTAATGATAATAATGTCTTGATTAAGGATCTTAGGTCATGCGATAAGACTCGTAGGGAAAAGCTCACATTTGTTGAGGGGGAGCGAGATAGCCTTCGGGGATTCATGGAGATTTTGAAGAAGGATTTCCTTTAGTTTTATAGAGACCATGGAGACAACACCAGTGATTGATTCTAAATGAAAAAATTCATCAAATGGATAATAAATAAAGTTACCTTAAAGAATTTGTAGCCAAAGACGATGGCAGAGGTCAACGAAATAACAATAAAAATAACAACAAAAAGAACGATGATGTCCCTTTGATTGATATCCAAAGTATCTCTGGAGGCTTTGTCGGTGGAGGACTCTCTTTCATAGCTAGAAAGTTTGACCTCAGGAGCATCTAACTTGAAGGATTTCATGTCAACCATATCTCTCTCCCACGTCAAGATCCTAAGGGAGTTCAAATGATGGTCTTTCCAAAAATAGACCTCCAGAGAGTCCGTCTACCTCATGACAACCCCTTTGTAATCACAATGATTACGGGGAATGCCAATATGAGAAGGGTCCTAATTGACACCAGGGGCTCTTCATATATCTTGTTCTTAGACGCCTTTGGACTATGGGCCTTATCGTAAAACATATGCAACCCGTCACCACACCGATCATTAGATTCAATAGAGAGAAGACTTATTCCTTGGGATATATCACTCTCCCCTATCACCCTTGGTTCCAAAGACTATTGCACAATAATATGGAAAAAGTTCATTATTGTCGATCTCCCCTAAGTTTACAATGTGATCCTACACAGACCATCGCTCAATGATTTGGACATTGTCATCTCAATCCAAAGACTAGTGATGAGGTTCCCAACCCCCAAGGGAGTGGAAGAAGTGTTAGGATA
Source organism: Sambucus nigra (assembly GCA_949130495.1). NCBI lineage: Eukaryota > Viridiplantae > Streptophyta > Magnoliopsida > Dipsacales > Adoxaceae > Sambucus > Sambucus nigra. The sequence continues at coordinate 350,893,991 of OX422214.1, forward strand.
TTAAAAGAAAGCTCGAGAGTATTACATCACTTCTATGAAGGATAAGAATAAGTCATCAAAGGACCCTCAGATCCATTCAAATAAAGGTCCAAAAGACTTATTAGAGGTTATACCTCCACTAACACCAATGCCAGAGCTCCCATAAAGAGCTTAGGCATAGAATTGGTGATCGTGGATACCTTAGATCCACAAAATTAAAAGAAAGAGAAAAGAGGTGAGTCGGCTGAGGATTTGATCATCATATTCATTGATACAAAGGATCCTACCAAAGAAGTTAAGATTAGGGTTGGCCTAAGCTCCTCTCTTAGAGAAAAACTCATCCAGCTCTTAAGGGAGAACAAAGACGTCTTCATTTGGAGCCTCTCATACATGATCAGAATGGACCCTGAGGTCTTGGTCCATCACCTTAGTGTGGACCCAAATCATAAGCCACTCTGATAAAAGAGGAGGTTCTTTGTCCCGAAAAGGAATAATTTTACAGTAGATGAGGTTGACAAGCTCTTAATAACTAACTTTATTAAATAGGTTAAATACCCAGAATGACTCTCAAATATGGTACTTGTGGCCAAAACCAATAAAAAGTAGAGGATACTGAACTTAATAAGGCATGCCTAAGGACTTCTATCCTCTACCTCAGATTAACACATTAGTGGACTCAACAGCGAGATATGAGCTCCTCTTCTTCATGGATGTCTACTCCAGATACAACCAAATCTGAATGGCCCTTGCAGATGAGCAAAGTACCTCATTCATTACGGACAAAGGTACCTATTATTACAAAGTTATGACTTTCGGACTAAAAGATGCAAGTTCTACTTATTAGAAGGTTATAAACTCAATTTTCAAAGACCTCATTGGTAAGATCATGGAGGTGTATGTTGAGAACATGCTATTCATAATCTTATAGTCTTAGATACATGTACAAAACCTCAAAAAGACCTTTGGCATCCTTAGGAGGAACCAAATGAGCCTCAACCTAAAGAAATGTGCTTTTGGGGTTACTAGACTCAAGTTCTTTGGGTTTATTATCACCAAATGAGGTATAATGGACAATCTAGAGAATATTCAAGCTCTGTTAGATATGAAGCCTCCAAGTAATATCAATGAGGTCCAGAGCCTAGATGGAAGAGTTACTCACTTCAATCAGTTTCTCTCAAAGGCCAAAGACAATTTCCTACCCTTCTTCAAAGTACTAAATAAGGACTTCGAATGTACCCCTGAGACTGAAGAAGCCTTCCATAACCTTAAGAAGTACTTAGGGTCCGCTTATTTAATGTACATAACCATTAGGGGGAAGATTTATATTGGTATCTTGATGCCTCACCAATCACTATTAGCTCATATCTAATTCAAGAGGATTTTTGGGTTTAATACCCCATTTATTACATCAGTCGAGCTCTACAAAGGGCTAAAATCAATTATCTAACAATGGAGAAGTTAGGCTTCCATCACATCATCTAAACAAGCATTTGAGGCCTTACTTTCAGTACCATACCATTGTGGTCATGACCGATCAACTTCTCCAATAGGTTCTCCATAAGCCTAATACATCAGGAAGTCTTATTAAGTGGTATATGGAGATGAAAAGTTTGATATCGATTATCAACCACGAAATTCCATTAAGGGTCAATCTATAGGTGGTTTTATTACAGAGTTCAACAACTTTGAGGAAGTGGAAGAAAAACCTAAAAGATCTAGGGTAGAGGTCACAGTAGTTCCCAAAGATCCCAGACACTTGTTGCTCCAAGAAATAAACCTCAATTCTCCCACATAGTTCTTGCACATGGATGGCTGCTCAAAAAACTCAAGTAATGAAGTTGTACATCATCCAATAATCTCGGATGGAGGTATAATATCTCTTAATATCCATTTTAAATTCTAAGACTCTAACAATGAAGTGGAGTATGAAGTCTTAGTGGCAAGCTTAGTCTTGGTCGTCCATTAAATATTCGAATAGGTAGAGGCCATTAAGGACTCTCAACTAGTGGTCAACCAAGTCACTGAGTTCTTTGAGGACAAAGGTGATACGATGGCAGGGTACTCAAACATCATGAGGCACCTTATCAAGAGGATCCTCAATTTTTTCATTTAAAGGGTCCCATGGGTAGAAAATACAAATACTGACCATCTTACATGAGTGTCTTCATCAGACGATATAGACCCGGGGTCCTAATAGTCACCCAGGAATAACTAAGCATCACTCAGCTCTAGATAAACACTCTAAAGATCGATCAGAGCTTAGACTAGACTAATCACATTAAGGCCCACCTCAGAGATGCTGTCCTGCCCAAAAATAATCTTCAATCCAGACGGATAAAGTCCTTATCTTCTAGATACTACGTGTAAAATGGGGTATTGTTAATAAAATGGGTACTGTTCAGCACCACATCGGTGCCTTAGCCCCTTAGAATCCAGTTATGTTGTTAAAGATGTCCACGAAGGTGTTTGTGGTGCCCATATAAGCCCAAAGACATTAGTCTACAAGGTATTAAGGGAAGGGTACTTCTGGACAACATTGGGGAAGGAAGCTAAGGACATGGTCTAGCATTGTGACAAATGTCAAAGGTTCGCTTTTGTTCCAAAACATCCAACATATAAGATGGCTTTGATGCCAAGTCCATAGCCATTTTCTCATTGGGATGTGGATTTGGTAGGACCTCTGCACCTCAATAATGGTCAGAACAAGTTATGTATTATGTCTATTGAATACTTCACTAGGTGGGTTGAGATTGAACTCTTAGCCACCATCACAAAGAAGAAGACTGCCAAAGGCTATCATCTCAAATAATAAAAAATAGTTCGATAACCCAGCCATCATAGAGTTTTACTCAAATTATGGCATAGCCAACCGCTACTCATCTCCAGGCTATCCTTAGGCCAATGGCCAAGTTGAGGTGACCAATCAGACCATGTTTCACAGTCTAAATAAGAGGTTAGAAAAGGCTAAGAGGCTATAGATTGATGAACTTTTGAGCATCTTGTGGGCCTATAGAACCGAGGTCAGAGGTCCGACGGGAGAAACTCTATTTTACTTAACCATTAGCCCTGAGGCAGTGATACCAATAGATGTCAAGTACCCACGGAGAAAGTATCCCGGTTATAATTAAATGCTAATGATGAAGGCCTAAAAATGTATCCAAATGAATTAGAGGAAAGAAGAGAAGTTGCGCTGGTCTAATAACTTCCTATAAGCAAAGGACATCCCCGTACTTTAACAAAAAGCTCCACCACAAAGAATTCAAAGTGGGGGAATTAGTCTAAAGAGAGGTTACCATTATGATCAGGAATTCAAATTTAACGAAAATTGCTCCCCAAATGGTAATGCCCGTATCCGATGACCAAAATTATGAGTTCAGCCTACTATTATCTCAAAGATATGGAGGGGTATGAGCTGCCTCACCCCTGAAATGTAGATTACCTAAAAAAATACTTCCAATGATGTACATTGAAATTAAATGAAAAGAATATTTTCTCTACCCAAAATGTTTCAATATAAATGTTATTCAAAAGTTACAGAGATTTCAGCATTGGCTCTAAAACCTAAGGTCTAAGGACCCACACATTGAGTTGCAAGAATTTCAGCCTTGGATATAAACTTAAAACAAAGTCTAAGGACCCATACACAAGAGTTGAAAGGACTTCAGCCTTAAATCTAGATTTTAGCTAAGGTCTGAGGACCCAAACATCAAGTTGTAAGGACTCTAACTTTGGCTTAGGCCAATAGTCAAAGGTATAAGGACCTATAAAAAATTAAAATAATGTTCAAGTTAACTAAGGTCCAAAGAACCATGAACACTAAGCTTAGAGGCCTTTTATGATCCCAAAAATGTTTCCAAAGAGAGACAAAAGTTATGCAAAAATGCAAAAACATTAGTAAAATAACTTTTTAACTCCTCTCTTTAGGGGTAAAAAACTTCCATTTTTTCAAATTTTTTTGGAGGGGATAAGTGTTCAAATGCAAAAATTGTCTAAAAATTTAAGTTTTTTAGAAAGTAAATGTGCAAGGACTAAGGTTGAAAGGTCTTAGGACCCATCACGAAACCTCCGAATGTCCTCTTCATGGGGTCTAAAGCCCAGAGGCTTTTCAGAATAATATGACATTCAAAAAATTTCTAAGTCTAGATGTCTTATGCCCCTTTGTGGAATTTCAAATTTCAAACTTCCTAAGTTTAGAAATCTTATTACCCTTTATGGGACATCAAGCTTAACAATTTCTAAGTCCATAGAACTTATGACCCTTTTTGGGACATCAGATTTCAAACTCCCCAAGTACAGAGGTCTTATGACTATTTAAGGGACTTCAGGTTCAATATTTTCTAAATCAAGAGGTTTTATGACCCTTTGTGGGATTTTGAATTTCAAACTTCCTAAGTTCAAAGGTATTATGACCCTTTATGGGACTTCAAGATCATTATTTTCTAAGTCCATTGGTCTTATGATCCTTTGTGGGGGGGTCATATTTTAAAATGCCTAGGCCCAGAGGTCTAGGACCCATTGGGGGGGGCTAAGTTCTAAGCTCTCAGGACCCTTAGCATAATTTTTTTTTCTATACCAAGGCTTTCATTCTTAGCAAAACATGTTTTAGAGGTCTTAGGACCCTTTATGGAATATATTTTAAGTTTAAATTTTAAATCTAAGGTCTTATGACCCTTAATATATTTACTTTTTGACATTTATTCCCAAAAAATTTGAGGGGTTAAGTGTTTGTACAAAACCTTTGGTCCTTCAGACCTAATAAAGTACAGGTACCAAAAATCCCATGGTTTTAAGGTCTTATGGCCCACTTTAGAGCCTCATCCCTGACTCCAAAAACTTTAAAAGTACGTGGCAGAGGTCTTAGGACCCTTAGATATACTTCAACAAATTTGGTACTCAAGTTATTTTTCTTTAAAAAAAATCTTAGAAGCCTGAGGGATATTACCTACTGAAAGACCTCGGACAGATGAGTGTTATGCAAAAAGAAAATTAAAAATTCCTTAGCAAATAAAAAGTGAAGCAAGTGCAAAGAAGTTAAAAAGTTAAAATTTCATAAACCAAAGTCATTGTCATTAAAAGCTAGAGAACATAGGGTTTATATCAAAAGCCTAGTGTCCCAAGAACAATTCAAAAGAAATATAAAAAATTACATAAAAACCTTCTAAAGGCTTGAGATTGGTGGGGCCAACGGGAACTTCACTTTTTGGGGGGTTTGATTCGGGCTGAGAAGAGAAATATTTCTTCAGAGCTTCTTCTTCTTGTACCTAAGAGGCAGAGGCTTCATCGATGTCATCACCACTACTTCTCTCATTATATGAGATATATTCACCAGATTAAAAAGCTTCAGTAAATAGGCCAGAAACATCCACATCAAGAAAGAAATTATGGACATTAGCCTTGAAAGCCTCAAACCTAAAGTTATACTTCTAAAAAAAATCTTAAAGGGCTCAGACTCAAGATAAGAGTCCAGTTTGCTCTTCATCGTGGCGTGAATCTTTCCTTGGAGCTGAGTATGCTTCACCAAACCTTATCATATTCCTTCCACATCTCTTGACCCTTGGAGATTAAAATGTCTTTCACATCGTTAAGATCCAAAAACTATTGCTTCAAAAGGTCAATATGATTTTCATCCTGAAGAATCTTTTCCTGAGCACTTTGAAGCTTAAGAATTTGACTTTGAAGAACCTCCACCACCACTTTATGCTTAATCTAAGACAAATCATGGGCCTCCTCGACTTGGCTAAGAAATTATGGGCGATAGCCAAAAAGGGAAACATTGTCCCTAAGGGTCCTCTTATTAAGAAGTTTGCCCTGCTCTAATGAGGTGATCTTGGACCTTAGGTATACCCTCTCCTTCTCCAAATAATCTAACTCTAGTTGCTAGTTAATAATGATCTGGTTTAGTTCTATCTAGACGAGGTCCCATTTATCGAACATCTCGACGACTTTATTGCATCCTCTTTGGCCTTTAATAACATCAATCATGAGGGCCTCTGTCGAATGCTTAGCCTGAAAGAAAATGAGAAAAAATATGAGAATGTGATGGACCAAAACAAATTCCGCTAAGGAATAGTAAAGAAATATGAAAAATTACATTACCCAGTAGGTGGATCTGCTCCTAAGCATTAGCAGAGACCCCTCATCTAGGCCACTATCTTCGAAGAATTTATTTTTTCCAAAGAACGGGGTGCATCCATAGTAGAGGCATAAGATTCCATCTCTTCAGCGGAGGGATGCCTCAAGTATCCCTCAACTCATGAGGTTAGAAGTCCTTCCCTCACCATAAAAGATGGCCTCTTAGGTTGGCCCGAGGACTTAATTCCAGCCCTTAGACCCCACTCATTCTCAAGGATACCACCATAGCCTTCCTTTTTGTGAGGGATCATGCAAAGCTTCATCAATTTTTAAGACTAAGGGCCGAAAGTTCCTTAGAATAGAAGAATAACTCTAGGTTGCCCTAGATGTCTCACCTACCCCCCAATCTACTTATAGTAAGGGCATGATTTTATATGCTCCATCATTAAGCTTCCACCAAACCCAGACCCCAGATTAACCTCTTTCACCATTTGAACACTCGGGATTGGAAGATTCATCGATATGCTGAATTTCAAGCGATTTGTGGTCTTGAACCTTTTCTTCTTGCTAACTAAAGACTCAATCGGGGTTTCCTTAGGAAATAGCCTGGCCATCCTCCGCTCCTCTAGTCTATCTACTCGATTATTAAAAAAAATCAAAGTTTAGCTAACAGAAAACTAAAAATAAGGATAATAGCAGGGGAAAAAAGAAGTAAACTATTTACTAGGGGAACAATCAGACTCTAGAAAAAATAGGCTCCTTAATTGAGGGGATGGCCTATTTAAGCTTATAAAGAATCTCAATCTTACTTTGTTATTAATCGTCCTCGCCCTTAGAGGCTTCAAGGACTTTGGCAGGGACCTCAATATTAAATTTCCTCTTCTTAAGCACTACGGTAATGGTATCAGCACCAATATACTCCTTAAGCACTATCTCAGGGACCTCAAAAACACTCCCAGATGTTAGGGCTTAGGCCTCAGTTGCACTTGAAAAGGATCTTAGCAGTGATAAAGGATTTGAAAGGATATGAGGCCAATTTTTGGTCCTCAACAATCCTATATCCATCCCCATTCGAAGGCTCAACAACCACTATAAGGAAAAAGGAATCATCAAAACTCAACACTAAGGTCAATAAGTAAGCTCAAGTACATAAATTATAACGATAAATATCAACTTACTCATATCTAATGGAGAGCACCAGAGAAAAGGGCAACTAATGGGTTCAGTAGGATATGAAGTAGCCCGGGCTCCCCCAACGAAGAAGAATCTCTCCTTCTAGTTCTTGGGGGCGTTGTGTGTGTCCTTTGCAACCACTTTGGCCTTAGGAGAAAAGCATTTCAGCCCTTTATCCTTTCTCTTGCTTTACTTTTGAACTCGATATAAATTGAAGAACTGGGTTTGGGTGACATCATACTTTCCCCCGCTTGACTCTCTAAAAGCCAAAACTGCAGCTATTGACAACCTCCATGAGTTATCCACTAATTGAGAAGGTGCTATTCCGATAGCTTTTAAAATCATTACCACGAGAAGTGAAAGAGGAACCCCGACCCTATATTAAAGGTAGCACCGGTTGAAGCAAACATGGTGAAAAAACAAAGAACAAGATCTCTCTCTAGGCTTGGCCTCTCTCAGAGTAACAGACTTCGAAATTTAATACATCTTCTAGATCTCCACCAAGTCTTGCACGATGATTTTAGAGGCAGAGTGGTCCCCATTAGGAAAATTGATTTCATTGATCCCCAGGTAATTAATCATCATAGTACCGGTGGTGATGGACCAGGTGGGAAGGTATCCAGAGGCTTTAGTACCTTTCTCCTTAATAGAGGAAGGGAAAAATAAGGACTAACTGTAGATAGGGGCTTTGGGTCCAAGACCTTTAAAAGGGAAGTATTCTCGGAAAACATCATTGAGGAAAACGAGGGAAATATATAGGTTGTTTGTTCAAAAGATTATATATAGAGAAAAGATAACTAGAGTGAGTGGTGATGGATTCAACCCAGGCCAAGGGGCTCTTTTATATCCCCCAAAGCCTAGTGTTATAGTTCATTTATCCTCTAAATCTAGATGTTTCAATCCCCACAAACACATTAATGCTCTACGCCCTTACACTTATCGATAGCCATGTGCAAGCACCTTCCCAATACAGTCTAATTATTACGAGATCTCGTTGGTTAGTTGCAACTATTCCCCTAACCTGCATGAACAATTAAGTGTTTCCCCTTGCAATTTTTACAAGAAGAAATAATGGTCTACTAATGATACCATAATTAATGCTTGGTATTTAAAAGGATCTTAGTCCTATCACTTACTATTAGGTAAGAATAAAGGTCACAAGGCTGATCTCTGACTTTAGAAAGACCACTGCTTGGACCCTAAGCCTACGTTATCCTTAAGAAAAGGCCACAACATTGTAACTGACCTCGGTCACCTCTTACCCCTCCTATAATGATTAGTCGTTCCAAAATGACTCTCTAATTAAGTTCAAAGACCACAACACCAGAGTTTTGCCATGACAGACTTCAATATAAGGAGAAATAACCTCCCAAGGCTACTCAACCCACAATATAGAGGTGTATCATTGCGAAACACCCTTTAATCAACATGTGGCAGTCTCAGGGCCATTCCTGAGCTCCCAAACCTTCAGAAACATTTATGCTACTAGTCTGGCGGGTAGGTAAAATGCAAAACACTGTTTCACCTACCTCCACCACTGAGGCCCACTTGCGTTGAAGTCTCTCATCCACATTTAATTCACTCAATAACTATGTTACACCACTTACAAAATCTTTGGCCAACACGCCACCACTTGTTGCCACTTGCTGACACCATCAGACCCCGGAGTCACCACAAACTTGTTGTGATAGTCCGCTCATTCTGTCTCCTAGAATTTATATATAAACAAGAGGCTGGTCGAAGGTTGAGGATACGTTCAGATCATCACACTTTCAGAAAACCAAGAGTTTTAGCATCCATAAATGTTTGCTCCTTGTTCTATACTCTCCCAACTCACTATTGTGAGCATAAACTTATAACTTTGATCATTTTCAATCGTCTTATACATTGTATACCTTGTTAATCCCTAAACCAATACTCAAAATCCTTAAATATGTCTATCAGTTACTTCCTAGGGTCCTTTGGATTGTTGACAAAGGGCGTAAGGATCTCAGACTCTATTGACCAAAGCTAAAGAGGTCTCATAGATTGTAATAACTCTTTTATGACACAATAAAGATTATAACACTCTCTGATAGTGGATGTAGGAACCTCATTTGAGATCCAAACCACTTTAAATACTTGTCTAAACACATTGACACTCACCCCCCTTTTACCTATCCGAGGTCTAGAGAGGAGCACCTATGGGTCTAAGGTCATATACGTTTTCAACACCCATCATTACTCATAAGTATTTCAATGAAATGAATGATATTATGAATCTCACTAGCACAAGAAATGTTGAAGAAATTAAAGAGTTAAGAAAATCACCCAAAAGCTTCACTGATTCATGTAATTTTAATTAAATTCCATTTCTAATTATATTTTAGCATTTAATTTGTTTACGGAACAAGTACATTAAGTTTCTAAAGTGAATTCCATAACTTAGGGATTGTAGATTTTTTTTATCTTTTAGCTATCATTTTTTAAACATGTGATATTTTTTCCTTATTAGTTCTCTATCACTTTTATTTTTTAACCAAAGTCGGTTCTAAATATTTTTTGAACAGTTAGTTGTTTGTAATGATCGATAAAACTATAGAATAAGTAGATTAATTTTTATGTAGGTATTATGTGTTTTAAGTTAATTATTCTTGGTAAGTATTATGTTATGTTTTTTATTTAAATTTGTTTTAATTTTTTTGTTGATTACATTTATATTTTTCTAACATTGTTGTAAATGAATAGAGTTTTAACGATTTTTTCCTTTTGCATATTTGGTTTTTGTGAAGATTTATTATGGATGTTGTGTACTGATAAGCACCCAAAAGTGTATAATTTATACCCCGAATATATGCATTTTAGTCCCTCATTTTAATTAAAAATGCCCTTATGTTCATATTTATCTATTTTTCAGGTCAATACGCAGTCGCAGTATTAAATGATGCCAAATCCAGTCAATTCCGACACATAAGCAGTTAAAAGCATGAAACGAAGAAATCAAAGAGATCGCAAAGTCTGGAGTCCAATTTGAGCATGCCGAGATGTGATCCGATGTCCCGAAACAGTCCCGTAACCTTAACCTAGCCCAAACCGAGCTCAGTCCATACCCCGAGCCCGGTGTGTGTTGAGTTTGTACCTTTTTAGATTTTCTTAGATTTTTATTTTTTGAGTCGTTTTATTTTTAGGATTTTTAGAATTTATTTGCATATTTTTTTATTTTATTTTTATTATTGTATTTTTATTTTTATTTAGGTTTTTATTAGTTTTTAGTTTTATTAGGATTAATTTTTAGGAGTTTACTTTTAGTTTATTATATTTTATATTTTTTTTAGGACTTTCGTTTTCATTTAGATTTTAAATTTTTATTTCTTTTATTTTATTTTAGTTTTTATACAAGCTTAGGATTTTATTTTTAGTTTTATTATTTTTAATTTGTTTTATTTTTAGTTAGATTTTATTTTTTATTTTTAGGTTTATTAATTTTAGTTGTGTTATTTTATTTTAGGGGTACAAATTAAACACACACATACATAACCCATAACTTAAACACTTATCCTAAACCAAACTAAACTATCCTACACCCTAAGCCTCACCCATCTTCCCATACACCCACACACACACTAACTCCTACCCCACTCATCTTCAACCTCAAACAATCTCTTCTCTCTCCTCCATTTCCAAAACAAACCATAATCTCTCACCTCCCTCCATTAATAACACACAACCCGACAGTCCCCAACCGGTCGGACCTGTCACCTCCCCTTACCCATTTTCGTCGCTGCCCAGCCCACCAGCCAGACCCAGTTCTGGTGACGCAACTCTGACCGGCACACCTCAAAACCGAGGTCGGCGAAGCCCAGCAACCACTCCCCAGTCGCAGCATCCTCCCTTCGGCGCCAAAACCCCCACTCACCCACAAACCAAAATCGCCACTATACCCAACAACTAAACTCCCTCTCACCTACCACCACCGGCGAAACCCACCGGCGACTCTCTCAAACCCGAACTCAAGCCGGCGGAACCCAAACCGAATCCCAAAACAAAACCTACCTGCCAAATCGCACACCTCTCTACCCGAAACCGTTTGTCCAACATCCCATTACCCATTTCTCATTTATAACCCAAGCCAAAACGATTATTTCATCAGTCAAAAACCCAATCCCTTTAAAATAGGAACCAAATTCAAGCCAAAAGAAATCCCAAAAGAATCTTCCATAAGAGAACCACTTCGTGGGTTATAAAAGAAAAGGGTCGGCTCATTTAAAAAAAAAGACTCTCGGCACAAAAAGAAAGAGAGACGCAAATAGAGAAAAATACTGTGTATATTATGTAAAGTTTAAGGTCATACAAAATTTCCAAAAAAATACAAAAAAAAATAGTTTAGCTTTAGAATAATTTTTAGGTTTAGTTTATACTCTTCTTTTTGTAATCAAGTGCTAAAAATTATGAAGAAGTTGGACGCATGTCAAGGCGCATTTCAAGAAAAATTTGTGAAAAAAAATTGCGTATTGTATTTTTACACTTTCTTTTCAATTTATTTCCTTTTTGATATATTATTTATTGTTGTTTATGCACACATGAGAATGTTTGGCTAAACACCCCTTCAAGGGGTGGGATACACTGCGTATGATGTTAGTTGAATTAATTAGTTTCTTTAATTGTATATTTCTAAGTAGATTAATTTTAACTGTCACCAATTAATTTATGTAACGAGAGTTAGTAAATTAATTGAACAAATTAATGTTTGAATTTAGGAATCAAACTAGATATAGGTTTTTTCGAAATTTGAATATTAATTCGGTGTTGAAATTTGAAGATTGCTATTGTTTTCGTTAAATTGATCCTAGTGGGTAATTTTCTGAAAATAGTGTAGTCCTTATTGTTCATCGTGTGACATTTTAAAATTAATTTTCTGAAAAAGATTTTATTAATTTTGTATTTTTAACGAGAGTTAGATTATCGATTCAATATTATCTTGAAATATTTCAAATTAATAAATTGAGAAATTAAAATAATTGAAAATGCAGTGTAATCCCATCTCTTGACTTTCTCACATTATTTCACACTCGCTTGCACGTTTTTTTTTATTCTTTAATCATTTTATAATTTTTAGCATTCATTAGTTAATTTTTTCCTTGAAATTGTTTTAAAAATAAAAATAGATTTTCATAAAAAAAAATTGGAATTGCACGTTTTCACATTTATTGTTTCACCTTAGAAGTTGGATTGATACCCGTATTTACCGCAATACGAGTTATTTTTAGACAAGTTTTGTAGGTACTCAAGGGAATTTTGAGAGTGGCTTTTGAAGACAACGACCATGCGCAAAAAGCTTCTTATCATGTACTGTGATGAACATATTTTGGTTGGGTCAAGATTTATCATTTCTCTTGTGAAAATGAAATTAGGTGTATGAAGTAGACTTTGTAAACCTCAATGTTTATGAGGTGATATATTCTCAGGAGGAGAATTTTTATTTTGTATGACATTTAATCAAATGAAAGTTATCTACTTTATGTATAAAGTGGAGTGGCTAAGGAAGGTGAAGTCAAATAGGTTTGAGGGGTAAAAAAGTCTTTATACATGAAAATGGCGTGGGGGAGTTTTATATGGGTGTGGGAATAACTAGTGCCTTATTATAATGTGTTACTGAGGAAAGACAATAATTTTTTGGATATACTACAGTAACATCCCAAACTATCATGGATATACCATTAATCCGTTGATTTAAAAAAAAAAAAGGACAATGTGATTTGGGATGTTAACGGGGGGGACCCTGCCCGCCCTATTTAAAAACCCCGTGGGGGCCCCAAACCCACCCCAAACAGTTTATATGATATTTATTAAACTTATTTTATATAAGTATTCTAACAAATTTCAAAACACAAATTTTTGTTCAAAAGGTCTGTTTTACAATACATTCCATCAACAAAAGTAACAAAATAACAAATCAAAGTATTGAATAAGAGATTTAATACATATGAAAAAATTTTAAATCTGAAAATAAAGATTCGTAATAAAAATATTTGTTGGTCATATATAAACTGCAGCTAATTTTTGGCATATACACTCTGCAAATAAATATTGATATAAAAAAATTGCTATAAAAGATTATTGTCACATATAAAAAAAAATTACACTTGTAGATCTTCATAAGAATAAAAAATCATATAAATCTAATTTCATAAAATAAATTAACCGTTAGATACGTTTGAAGAAGAGCTGGAGATGTGATCGGCGACTGGCGATGGAAAGGACAAGCGAGCTGTGAGCTATGAAGCCATATTGCTAGAAATCAAGGTAAAGGTTGGGTTTTCAGACAGCCGGAGAGGTATGCAATCAGCGAAAGATGACCGAAAAGTAGTCGAGATATGAGGTAGAGGAGAGTAGAAACTAAATAGGGAAGGGAGAGCAACAACTAAGTTAAGTTAGGGGAGGGAAATTTTTTGCAAAACCCCTAAATTATCACTATACATATAAAGGTAAATTTCTAATAATACCCCTAATTGTATTGGGGTCGGGGTTTTATGCACAGAACCTGACCCCGATGTTTTTTTATTTTGATCCCAAATCTGACCCTGCCTCATTTATTAACACCTAAAATTACCCCATCAGGATCGGGAGTACCCGCAAAATCCCGCCCTGTTACCATCCCTAAATGTCATCCCTGAACTGTTGAATCGTGACAACTCACACATTTTTGTTAAAAGAAAAAGTTGTGCATAAAATTGTTAAAATTTCAACACAAGTTGCCACGATTCAATAGTTTATGGGAACTTAGTCAGGTTTTTAGATGAGGGGTGGTTTGTAAAACAACTATAGTTCAAGAGATTTATTGTATTTACCTTAAATTTTATTGATCATGCATTTTAGCGGTTCTTATTGTAAGACAAAAATAATAATTCTTTTATTATCCTTTATAAAATAAATGTTCGATAAATAAATTTGGAAAAATAAAAACAATAATGAGCCAAATTCAAATGGCCTTCTTAATCTTTGAAAATCGCGTCTCATGGTGGTTGATAAACGTACCCAACAAATTCACGATAATATTCTTGATAAGTATATATATTTGTTCATTATATGTGAAGCGTTGCGTGCGCGCGTGCAGATACACACACACGCACACACACACACACACACACACACACACATATATATATATATATATATTAACTCTATTGCAAAGTGATCAATCTAGTAATAATATTAAAGGTCATTTTGGGTTTCACCCCAATTTTATTTTTGATATTCAGTCAAACCTTCACTATTTGACTTTCTTAACTTTAGGCCCCCATTTCTAATGGAACCATTAAGTCAACGATTAAACCGTTAGCCACGTCATCAAATTTGTGTTCAAACCCCAAAATGTCCTTATTTAATGCCTAAAATTTTAATTTGGGTTTGCTGCCTCAAAATTGGGGGTCAAAGTACACACACACATATACTACAAAAAAAGTAGTTTTTTAGACGGCAGCCTAACAGTCCCAAAACATGGTTTATCCATCTCAAATACTTTTGGGGACGCTATTTTGGATGGCTAAGGGGGTTCTTTTTTATATCGGAACAGATCCATATTAAAAGCTCACCATTTTATACGACCCTTTTGAGACGGCAAGAGAGTTGTCCCAAAAGAGTGCTTTTCAGACGGAAATTAATCTGTCTCAAAAGGATACTATTTTAGAAGATCCTTTTGATACGGCAATCTAGCCGTCTTTAATATATTTTTGGGACAGTTTTAACTAAAAGAGGTTAAGGTATCTTAAAATTTTTGCACCAATATATTGTAGAGAATAAAATCTATCGCTAAAGTTTAATATAATTGAATTACATTTAAGACAACACAACACGACGAATAATCATAAAATATAATGCATAAGTTGATTTTGAACCAACACAACGAATAATTTTCATTCAACAATAGTTAGAGTTCTTACAAGCATCTCCAAATACATCAAAACAAAAAATATAACTCTAAGTTCAAATATTCGACGTGAGAACAAAAATACATTAATTTCTTATACTCCAAAACACGAAATATTTTTATCAAAGGAATCTCACAATCTTAAAGCGTACAACCCCCAAAATCACTGATTACCACTGCATGTTCTAAAAAATTATCACCTGCAAAAAAAACATTGTGTTAATTATGTCAAAATTAATATCCCACTCATCAACAATATAATGTGCAATGAATCAATATAGTATATTCTCATCACAATAACTAACTACTATTATTGGGCTGAGTCGCCTTTGTTTATTCATGAAAATCACAGGTAGCCAACATGTTTTAAACATTAAAATTTATTCTAAGAATACTATAAACTAACCAACAGAAAATTCTGACCACCATCATAACAAATTTTCACCACCACTATAGCAAATTTTCACCACCACCATTGGAAATTTAACTTTAAAAAAGAGCATTTTCCACCTCTCTCTCTCTCTCTCTCTCTCTCTCTCTCTCTCTCTCTCTCTTCATATATATATATATATATATATATATATATATATATATATATATATATATATATATATATATATATATATATATATATATATAATGGAAGCATGAGGTGAGTGTAAGATCTAAACTCATTAATCCCACGGAACCATGGAAAACCTAACACAAGGATCTACCCAAAAGGTAGTTTAATCCGTTTTGGGATAATAAGAGTGACATTAGGATATATTACAATAGCAACCATGTCACATATATGCACAATAATGAAGTGAATGAGAGGAACAGATGAAAACTCTAAGGTAGCCATTGTTCTCATAAATGCCTGCATACCTTGTATGGGGGCTTCCTTAAAGGGTACTCATCAATACACGATGGAAGAACCATGACATAGTGCGATAACTGCAGAGAATTTATAAAATAATAAAAGTACGATAATGAGTTAGAGATTGCTCATCGAGACCTAGAGATGACAGACCAAGAGGTAGGAGAACACCCGAACATATTCATTTAACTTTTAAGGTTTGACAAATTCGGTAATCTTTCAATCTACTTGCATTCATAAATAAACAAGTACATTAAGGATTTTAGTTCCTCAAGTCCCTGAATCTCTGTTAGTTTTACACAGTGAGAAGCTGATAATGTTTTTAAATTTTATAATTTTCCAAATACAATAATTTTTCAATTGACTTGCATCCATTAATGTCCAACAATTCAAAGGATTTCAGTTCCTTAGACCCTCCTCTAATCTTAGTTAATTTATCACATCAATCATGTAATTCTTTTATATTTGAAAAGTTAGACAAATGTGGTAATTTTTCAATTGACTTGCATCCAGAAATATCTAACACTACTAAGGATTTCAGCTCCTCAAATCCATAGATCTCAATTAGTTTTACACAATCAATAGCTCTTAATTCTTTAAAATCTATAAGGTCTGACAAATCAGGTAGTTTTTCAATCGACCTGCATTCATCAATGATCAAGACTTTTAAGGCTTCCATTCCCTCAAGTCTCCAAATCTTAGTTAACTTTACACAGCGAGAAGCATCCAATACTTCTAAATTTGTCAGGTTTGACAGATCTGGTAATTTTTCAACTGCCTTGCACCCCTTTATGTCCAAAAAAATTAAGGATTTCAGTTCTTCAAGTCCCCGAATCTCAGTTATTTTATCACAGCCAGAAGCACATATTTTATCACAACTGAATCTCACTTATTCTTATATTACATGTAGAATGTGAGTGTGTATTAGTTTACTTTATTAATAATGATGTTTTGAAATTATAATAAGAACCTAATTATGTAATATGATACAAATAACGCAATATCAACAGGTCATGCACTTTAATATGGGCAACAAAAGTTTTCTTGATGAGGTAACTCTGTCCACAATTCATATAAAGAAACCTTAATCAAGGCACATATCAAGCAAAGCAACCCAAATCATAAAACTTCACAATATAATTGCACAAATGATTCAAAGCAAATAAAAAAACCAAATACAAGTAATGGCAAACCAGCAGTCCATCTCAAGAAGCAGGATGAGGAAAAAATTAAATAGGAGTGTAACAAAGATAAATAAATCCCCAATGTGATCACAACCACTTCTAATATGTGCATGTGATTTTCTGTGCACAATTGTTTGAAGAGAGTGAAAGTAAAATACATGTTTAGCATGATCTGCTGTTTTAAAACTAGAATAAGTCGGTCTTACTGCTTTACATTGCTCAATTTTTTTTCCAACTTGGGTACCCCACAACGATAGCGAGTTCACTATACATCTATGTTGCACCACTTACAACATTCATACGAGGACTGGTCTAAATGTACTTAACCTTCCTGAATTCCAGTATATGTGAACCACTTCCTAAATAAAGATAAGTAACATTAGGCACTTCCGTAGGGTCGAGTAAAGAATATTCTCTATCAATGAAGAACATAATGGCAATCAACGGATGAAAAAAAAGTTATTATAACCTAACTAATCTACTCGATGTTTACTTACTTTCATTTTCTTACATAAATAGGGGGTTTGGTAAAGAGGGGTAATGGTTTTAAAAAACTGAAAACTAATTCAAGCCTCCCTTTTATACAACTTCTAGACAATACTCAACTGATCAATTTTAACACTATTTTCAATGACCAGTTAGTTTATAGGAGATAGGTCTTAATGATCATGATAATTACCGTGCATTTTGTCGCCTTCTTGGACATTTTAAAGATAATCATCGGTTGTCATACCTTGTGAGCATGGATAGCTATAGTGAATGGATACACTTAGTAGCTCAGTTCACACTGAAGTCCTTACTATCATGGCAGTGGGCAAGCAGCGGTTTGGACATTCTTACTGCCAACAACCTCTTTAGATTCTCTTCTCGTGAACCTTACACTTGAGGAGTCTATTTGGACACATACTGATTTTTCAATCCAGAAATGGCAACTATTGATATGTATACATTGCACCACTATATATGAAGTTATTAAATGAAGATTCATAAGTATCCTTTAAAGTTCTAGGAATATGAGATTCACAATGATCATTTATGATACCAAAAATAGTACCACCAGGTCAAAGTTATAGTGAGATAAAAGAGGTATAACAATAGCAGAAAATAAGTAATATAATAGTAAGAAGAGATGAGGTAAAGAGGAAGAAGACACCAGATATAAGTGGTTTAGCCTTTAAAAGGCTTACGTCCATTGTGTGAGTGTGTAAAATCCACTAAATACGGTATCTAATGGCCATGGATACATGCACTCAAGATTTATTTCTCTTACAGTGAGTTTGACGGAGTTTTAATAGGGTTTACAATAGTCGATCCCCGACAATATAGAAGATGAAGTGTATTTATAGTGCCTTAGGGGTGTAATGCACCCCCAAGCATGCAATAAGCATGTGCAGTATATTCCTAGCCAATGAAAATGGGCCAGCTATCTTTATTACATGTAGGTCATGATGATCAAATATTCCCTCACGTGAGGGAATGATCTGGTTGCAATGGTTTTGTCCATGTGGAGTTTATTTCCCATGTGCACTATTCCACGCGTCCCTCGATCCATGCGCTCTACCAGGTGTCATACTCGACCATGTAGCCCAAATCAAGGCCGATTTAATGGATTGATTTCCAAGTTGGATCATTGCTGATATTGACTCGGGTCAGCCATTGTCTCCTGCTTGGTGGAGGAAGAGGTCGATGTTACACTTCTGTAGCTCTTCTGATGCTCTCCCATTTTAATTAAACTCATTGGGTAAGGCCGAGTAACTATGGCCAAGGCTAATGTGACTCAATTCGAGTCCACAATAGAGCTACAATTCCTTGTCTTGAATGATTTGACATTAGTCAAATTCAGTCGAGGTGGATCTAGGGTCCGGCCGAGGCTATACTTGGGCATATCAATCACCCCTACCCCTTAGTCTCTAACGTAGTAAGGAGGCTGAGGGGTAATAATTTTTGAGGATGCTAACGATAGTTGTTGACACATAGCGATCATTAACTAGACTGCAGGCGGGGTGTGACAACTAGCACAGTTCCCATAGAATGGTATCCAATCAAGGCATGATTAACAACTAAGCGCGTAGGTTTTGTGACTAAAATGATGAGGCATATTGGAAACTATGCACCACTTGGAGATTTGTGCAAAATCATTGTTGATATCTAAATGGTTTTCTTTTAAACCACTTCTCTTTCTTCTTCCATATCATTCGCGCGCCCTTTCTCTCTCTAGAACCGGTGCTCCTGCCATCTTTTTCAAGCATTTCCAGGAAATTTCCAAGGCTACTCTCGATTCCTTGTTCTTCTACTTCCTCCAGGTAACCTTCTTCTGCTATCATTTTCAAGCTTTATCTCTTTTTAAGTTGGTTATAAGCTATTTCCATTTTTTGGCGAGCTTGTTTGATATTTCGGCGATCACATTGGGCTGTAAGGGTTTATTTTTTGGTGGTTACTGGGTAAGAATAGGTTTATGGGGGCTATTGCCAACTAGTTTTAGGTTTTTTAGTGCCTTGTTAGGATTTTCAGTTAACTTCGATGACTTTTTCGATTACCTTCTCCAGTGGACACTCAACCTGTTCTTGAGTGTTCTTTGAATGTTCTTGAACAAAATAACTCATTCCCCCATTTTGATCTTTGGGTCAAAGTTAGTCAAAGTCTCAAGTTGTTTGCTCTTTTTAAGTTGTGTTCGGTAGAACAAGTCTTTCCTCGGCTCTTGAATGTTTCAAAGGCTTTACAAGTTGGTCGAAGAGTTCCCCACACTTAGGGAGTGGTGTTTCCAAGAAATTCGTAAGGTCGAGGAAGAGGAAGAGGGTAAACGCAAGGATGACCTCATTTCGGTACGACCCTTTTTTCTAATTCCCTTGAAGACCATATATCCCTCCTCCTCTGAAGTTAGCAAGGCCGAGATGACAGGATCGTCCTCTGCTCTGGTCGATAGGAGGGATTCATTTCAGGAAGCCATGAGGATGTCACCATCTCAATCTGTTGACCTTGAGGCGACTGAGACCTCAACTCGCGCCTCATCATCTAGGTAGGCTGAGTCTTTAGGCCAAGATGACTCCTTGCTCCAGATCTTGGATAATGAAAATTTCAGTGACTCTTCAATCCAGGTCATCTCTGAGTCTGTCGAGCTAAACGTGAACATTGCCATTCCACCAATCGTTGTTTCCCTGAGTTCCATGATAAGTGGTGAGTTCCAAGAGAGGTTCCCATATGGTCTTTCAATGGCTGAGGCTGAGGAAAAGGCAGGGGATGAGGTCGAGGCGGAGTATAAGAGTGAAGATAATAATGACAGTAGCTCTGAGGTTGAGGTTCATGTTGATTATTCTTTTGCTAATCGATTTATGTCTTTTGTGAAAGAGTCTGATCTCCTCCTCTGGAGACATCTCTAAGGCATCAAATCTGATATTGTATTGCGGGTACTGACCGATGATAAGAGAGAATATAATGTCCAAGGAGGTAAATTTACTGTTTATGAGCAGATGTTTAAGCTCAGTTTTAGGCTTCCCTTTCATCCTTCCGCATGAGCCATATTATCTAGCCTGGAGCTTGCTCCGACCCAACTGGTGCCAAGTTCTTGGTGGGTCATCCTCAAGTATATTACCCTGTGGATGAATAAATATCATAATGACCCTTTTGTGGAAATCTTCAAAGACTGCTATCATGTGTTGTCCTCCAAGACTCAATTAGGTTACTAGCACCTAAAATCCAAGAAGCGTAACAATAAGATAATCCAAGTCATCCAGACTTTAAATTATTTTTGGAAGCTGAGATTCCTTTTTATCTCTGGGGTTTGGGAATTCTCGGCTAACACCGATCGATCCGAGGACGAACCGAGGGTCCCCCGTAATTAGGTCAACCCTTCTATGTGGGCTAAGTTGGACCCCGACATAAGCATGGCCAATCAAGAGAGAGTTGAATATCTATAATAATAGGGGAAGCAAGTTTTTCTTCCTAAGCTTAAAGCCATTATGACTTCCACCTACTTGTAGAATGCCGACGTGGAGGTTGATCCCCTGGATGAGTTGTATGAGTGTATTTTCTTTTATACTATCAAGTCTTTTGTCTGCTCTACGCATTTTTACTAATCACTTTTGTTTCCACCTTGCAAATCGTCCTCCACATATATCGGACGAGCTTTGGGAGATGACTGCTTCAAGTTTAAAGAACATTTTGAAGAGGGAGTAAGAAACCCGCCAAAGATTCCACAACTGGTGGTTTGGCCAATACTGAGGCCGGCCATAAACGAAAAGTGCCCCCTCCCCCATCAGACGAGGCCGAGTATAGTTCCATAATCCACTTACTCACAAGCTACTCTTTTATTTTCTATTCCTAGCTGTCTGGAGAAACCTTTGAGCATTGTTGTGCGGCTAACATTGACCAGCTGAGGGCTTATCCTGGCACAATCTTGTCGTCATCTTCAAGGGCTAAGAGGGTCATGCCGCACACACCTTCCAAGGATGACTATGAGTTTTTGGCCAAGGTCTATGCCCCATAAGTCCTCGAATTCATCCTTCGCTCTTTGGCTCAGGTACTTGTAATTTTTTAGTAAAGTCTTGTCTTGTCTCAGCTTTCAATTATTATTTTAACGTTTTGTAATTTCTCTGCAGACTGTGTGTGGTCCCACCTCGGCCTCCAAATGGATGGCCTAGAATTACCCCAAGGTTCGCGAGGCTGATAGGTCATTGAAGTCTGAGGAAGATCTTAAGAGGAAGCTAAAAAAAAGCCATCTTGGCTATCAGAAGGCTATGGATGCTCTGAAGGAGAAAGACACAACCTTGCAGTCAAATGATGAGGTTTTGAAGACCCAGGGTGAGATTCTAAAGAATAAGGATGAGGACCTCTCAGCCCTGACTACTCAACCAAATATAGAACTCGATGTTGCCATCATTAAGGCCAAAGACAAGTCTTTATGGGCCGAGGCACTCCAGAAAATCAGAGACAAGGCCACAGTGGCATATAAATCTTTTGACGAGTTTGTGGGATTTAGAATGGTGTACTTTGAGAGGGGCCTTAAGACGGCCTGCAAATGGGTCACCACCAAATTTACAGAGGTAGTCTCCGCCATTCCTTCTGAGCTGGAGTCCCCTGACATGGAAGATCCCTTTATGGACGATGCTTTGGGGTACGTGGAATCTTTACCAATAGACGAGGAAGATGAGGCTATACCCGAGGCCCCACTGCAAGTTGATATCAATGATCATATCCTCCCTCCTCAAGCCGAAGGTGATGCTGTTGGATCGGCCATCCTGGTGGAGCAAGTTTTGGCCTACGGAGTAGTTGGGGGGTTTTCCACAAATACGGAGCCTACTGCATAGGGTGGTCATCTGTCACCCATACCCTCATATCTGTAATAGCTTTTTATATTCCTTTTTGATAAAATTATTCAATTTTTCTGAACACAAATCTTACTTGAGATGTATGGGTTATATTTCTGCCTCGTACTTGTAAATTATCTTTGCTTATTTTGCATGTATGCCATCGTCTGATGTGTTAACTAAGTAAGCACCAAGCCTAAATGAATAATGGTACATAGTCTTGTCCTTGGACGAGATGAAACATGTTAAATTTTAAATTTGCCAAGTTAATGATGTTCAGAATGAACCACAACTAAGTGATTTTTAATTTGAGTACACCAAATTATGGTGTTAGATTATAAGTCCCCTCTCGTCGTTTTGAGAGTGTATGGATGAAAATCGTGTGGGCCATGCACTGTCGTTTAGATCGAGAGGGTTTTTCCACCAAGTTAATTATGTTTATAATGAACCACAACTAAGTGATTTTTAATTTGAGTTCACCAAATTATGGTGTAAGATTATAAGTCCCCTCTCGTTATTTTGAGAGTGTATGGATGAGAATCTTCTCGTCCATGCACTATCGTCTTGGCCGAGAGAGTTTTTCCACCAAGTTAATGATGTTTAGAATGAACCAATATCAATGTTATTGATAGTCCAAGGATGAGGTCAACCCCATTTGGACTATCATGTCACCGATAGAAACTTAAGGTTACTTCACTATGAATGATGTTTTATAGCTTAAGATGAGTTGATACAAGCAAACAATAATTATTCAAACAAATATAAAAAGTATGAGTTCACATTTTATTCAACATCTGAAACTCATATACATGTATTATAATCGAAGGAAAAGAAAAAACCAAAACTGAAATCTTGGTGGTAATACTTTTTGAGGAGCTCAGTATTCCATAGGTTGGAGAATGGCTCTCCTTCCAGATTTTCCAATCGATATGTCCCTGGAACAACCTCTTCAATTACTTTGTATGAACCATGCCAATTTGAATGAAGCTCGTTAGGCTTCTTCCATGTCTTCTTCAACACCAAGTCTCCTACCTTCAGTGGGCGCGCTTTTATTCTCTTATTGTAGAAATTCGCCTTCCTTTGCTGGTAGGCATCTTGCCTAACCTCAACATCTTCTCTCCTTTCTTTAACAAGGTCCAAATCAAGTCTTCATTTAATAACATTTTCTTCCAGATCATAGGTCTGAATCCTGTGGGTAGGGAGACCTACCTCTGTCGGCACTACTGCTTCTGAGCCATAAGCTAATATAAATGGAGTTTACCCGGTAGGAGTTATCTTCGTCATCTTGTAAGCCTATATGACAACACATACCTCCTTAATCCATCTCCCTTTGGCATATTCCAATCTCTTATTGATTCCATCAAGGATTGTTCTATTCATTACTTCAGTCTGCCCATTGGCCTGGGGTCGGCCAAGAGTGAAGAAAAACTGCTTAACCACTCATTCACAATATTTCTCTATGGAGATGTTCTTGAACTGCGTTCTATTATCAGAAATCAGGGTATTGGGTTATAGATGATATTTTTCCAAATAAATTAGAAGGCCTTCTTCTTTGTGATTGTTATCATCGGCTTGGCCTGTACCCACTTAGAAAAATAATCGATCGATAGTGGTCCTACCAGGTCAATCCCCCAGACCGCAAAATGTCAGGGAGATGTAATGGAAGTAAGAGGCTAATGAGGTTGATGGCGTATAATGGCAAACCTTTGGCATTTATTGCACTTCTTAATGTATACAGTTGTATCTTTGGCCAACATCAGCCACCAATAACCTTGGGTGATGATCCTCTTAGCCAACGACCTTCCTCCTATATGGATGGAACATGACCCTTCATGCACGTAGATATGCTCTACCTCAGATGGGTGGACACATATGAGTAGAGAAAGCAGGAACCTCTTCTTGTATAAGATGTCTTCTATGAACGAAAACTTGACAGCTTTATACCTCAACTTCTTTTTCTCAGCTTTTTACTTAGGTATCTCCCCATCTCTGATGTAGGAGATGATGGGATCCATCCAGGAGGCTCCCATACTCATATTGAAGTACAACTCCATGATATTTTCTTCTCTTTTAATCATCGGTCGATGGAGAATATTTATCGGGACCGTTCTTCTGATTTCAGTTATGGTGGCTGAAGTTAACCCTTCCAGAGCATAAGCTCGACCATTATCCAGCCGGGGTATCCTCTTCAGTTTTACTTCAGTAAAATGATTCAATGTTGTCTTAACCCTTCCCATATACTTTTCCATTCTGTCATCTTTAGCCTCGTATGCCCCTAGAATTTGATTAACAACCAACCTAGAATCACTATGAATAAGGAGTTAGCCAACATTCAGTGCCCGGATAAGAGAGGCCTACTAGGAGGGCCTCGTACTCAAATTCATTATTATAAGCTTTGAAGTTGAACCTCAATGCATACTTAATAGCGGTTCCATCTCGCACTAACACTATCAATCCTGCCCCATTTCTATTCTCATATGAAGATTCATCAATAAAGAGGCTCCACACAGTACCATTTGGAGAACAACTACCCTCTTCCAGGGTTCCATTCTTGAAAAGATATCGTTCCTCCTCATTCTCAGACACCTTATTTCTTACTGGACTCATCTCAGCCTCGACCAGGGGTGGACACACTCCGCTTTCTTGCTGACAAGATGTAGCTTCAACATTTTCAGTGTTAGCCTCATCCCAGGTGAACTCGACTACAAATTTAGTTAGGGCTTGCCCCTTAATGGTTGTTCTTAGTTAATAGATGATGTCGAACTCCCCCAACTCAATTGCCCAAGCCATCATTCTTCCTAACTTCTCAGGCTTGTGAATGACCTGTTTGAGGGGTGAGTCTGTGAGGACCACCATGGTATATGACTAGAAATAGGGATTCATTATCCTCAAGGCATGGATCAGTGCATAGGTCAGTTTTTCCAATTTGGGGTACCTCAGCTCGGTCCCCTGAAGGGGTTTGCTATTAAAGTAGAATAGTTTTTAAACTCCGTCTTCTTTTGTTATAATAGTGGCACTAATGGCCTATTCTGACACTACTAAATAAAGGTGTAGTTTCTCCCCTTGAACTCGTATAGACAATAGGAGTGGAGAGTTGAGATAGGACTTCAAATCTTTCAAGGCTCTATCAGACTCATCGCTCCATTCAAAATCTTTTCTTAATACATTAAAAAAAGGAAGGCATTAATCAGTGGTGCTAGACACAAACCTGTTTAATATTACCACTCTTCCAATCAGTCTTTGCACATCCATTTTATCTCCAATAAGGCCTTGATCCTTTCGGGGTTGACTTTGATTCCCCTCTGATTCACAATAAATCCCCAAAAATTATTGGCTCCCACCCCAAAGACACACTTGGCGGGGTTGAGTTTCATCCTGTACTTATCCATCATGCCAAAAGTGTGCTCAAGGTCATCCATGTGAGTGTCAGCCTTGAGGCTCTTCATCAGCATGTCGTCGACTTACATTTCCATTGTCTTCCCAATCTGGTCCTCAAACATTTTGTTGACTAGCATTTGATACATTGCTCTAGCATTCTTCAACTCAAAGGGATTGGTCATATAGCAATAGGTCCCTTTGTCGGTTATAAAGGTTGTTTTCTCTTCATTAGTCAGATCCATGAATACTTGGTTATAGCCTGAGTAGGCATTCATGAAGCTCATTAATTCATGTCCAGCTGTAGTGTCTACCATCAAATTAATCCTTCGCCACGGGAAATTGTCTTTCGGGCATGCTTTATTCAGGTCCATGAAGTCAACACATATCTTCCATTTTCCATTGGATTTGGGATGCTAACAACGTTCGCCAACCAATCGGGATAAATAACCTCTCAAATGAAGCTGGCCTTCTCCAATTTCTTAAACTCCTCCCTGATGACACCATACTTCTCTTGCGAGTAAACTCTTCTTCTCTATTAGATCAGCTTTGCATCATCGACCACATTGAGCTTATAACAGATAACTTTTGGATCAATACCAGGCATATCTTTGTGGCTCTAGGCAAATATACTCTGCTTATTCCTTAACAGCTTAACCAACGCCTCTTTCCTTAGGGCTTTGCTAATTTGGATGGCTTTTTTCGGCTCGTCCTCATTGAGGACGATGGATTCTACCTCCTAAGTGGTCGCACCCTTCTTCAACTTATTTTCATCTCGAGGGTCTAAGGTATCAATATTGTATATTATAGTGGCCCTTTTGTATGATTTTGTCTCTTTAGTTGAGTTGAAGAAGCATTCGCGTGCCTCAACTTGGTCCCCATGTACGTCCCCTACCCTATATGGGGTCAGGAATTTAATCATCTGGTGAACTGTTGAGGTTACGGACTCAAATTCCTTGAGGGCTAACCTTTCGAGAATTATATTATAGGCCGAATAGACGTTTTCATCCATAATGAAGAAGTTGATCTTCCATTTAAGGCATTTTGGCTAGCTGTTCCCCATTCTATCTTCCATTTTATATATGCCCAGGGGCTATCCTTTATCCCCACTAAAGTCGATGAGTGGTTGGTGATAGGGAATCAGCCTCTTCTTGCTCAGATCTAGACCTTTGTAATGATCCTAAAACATAATGTCAACTGAGTTGCCTCCGTCTACCAGAATCCTTGGAACCTCATAGCTATGAACCAGGGTAGTGATGACCAATGGGTCATCATATGGATCTAAATTCCTTTGAAATCTAACTTTGAAAATCCAACTACAAAAGTATTCATATCAACCTTGGCTCTCTTAGCTTTGGCAGGCTGAATTGCAACTGAGTTGACAGTTTTAGGCTTTGGTGGGAGAGCCTTTGCCTTTGCCTCTGTTATATGTGATTTCCTATCAGCAACTTCCTTTCCTCCTCTAGCAATCCCCCTATAGATCATCTTGACCTCATGCGATATCACATTGAGATGACCCTTTAGATCAACAAACTTAGGAGGGAGGTCAGGGTCATCTCAATCACTGCCGTCTGACTCATCATCATCTCGGCCGGCTGTATCATCTGGTCAACACCTGTCATTTTTCTTCTTTTCCTGGGTGTCATCTCGCCGACCCCTTGACCCACTCTTATCTACGTACTTCCTTAGCTTTCCAGCCTCCGTCATCTTTTCTATTTCATTTTTCAGAGCAAAACAATTATTGATCAGGTGCCCATGGTCCTGGTGGAATTCACACCATAGATTTTTTTCCTCTTGTGAGGAGGAGCTTTCAATTTTTTAAGCCACCTAAGGGACCGACCATTCTTAATCTCATTCAAGATATGCTCGCAGTTGACCGTGATGGGAGTGTAGTCGGTAAACTTATCATCTACTGATCTCTTCTTTCCATATTTATTATTTTTTTTGGAACTTGCCCCCACTGCTAATACCCTTCTCATCCTTATACTTTGCTGTCATAGCTTCTTCGGCATTCATGACCTTTTCGGCCATCACCAATAACTCGACCATGGACTTCGGTGGGTCTTAAGCAACCTTACAGAGTATCTTCCCCTTCTGCAGACCTTCTATAAAAGTTGTCAATGCAATTCTTTCCTCGTAATATTTGACCTCTAGCTTTTCTTTATTGAATCTCGTAGTATATTCCTTGAAACTCTCATTCTTCCCCTGTTTGACATACAACATGTGAGTTATTTTCTTTTAGGGCCTTACCCAAAAGTAGAAGTTGTGTATGAATCTTTCTGCGAGCTCCTTGAAATTCTTAATTGAACTCTTTGGGAGTGAGGTGAACCATACATGGGTTGCTCCGATCAAAGTGCTTGAAAAGGAATGACATCTCATCTTATCTGAGACTGAGTAAACATCTATAAATGACTGGTACATCTCGACGTGGTGAACTTGATTAGTGCTCCCATCATACTTAGGAGTGACCATTTGTGGCTTGAACTTGTTCGGGGTTAGAAAATTGACGATCCTAGACACGAAGGGAGAGACTTCTGAATAGCCCCTCTGTAAGGGATCTCGGCCTTTGAGAATGTATCCAATCTTATCTTCTAACCTCTGAATTGAATCATTCCAAGGCTTCTTAGCTGATGCTATAACATTGGTTTGGACGATATTATATTCTGCCACCTCGATTGGCCGGTCGAACCAAAGGTTCCCTTGCCACACACCTTTGTCAGTTGTTCACTTCTCCTAGCCACTCGACTTGGCTGGATGGGGGACGTACCCTAATCCTTATCTTCTGGAGTCGATAATACTCCTTAACTTGGACATCCGATCTCTGAGATCACCCACTAGGCCGAGCCTTACAAAGGCAGACCCTCTGATTAACCGATTAAAGGCTGATCCCCTTGGTTGATCGTCCTGACAAGTACCCCACAGTTAGAAGGGATAGTTTAAAAATATAAACTTGCTCAAAAAATATGCAAGTACCCCACAGTTAGAGGGGGAAACTCTAAAATACCAACATGATCACATAATACACTAGTACTCAACAGTACACGGGGCAGTTCAAACAAATCAAGTGGCCACAGAAAATTAGAGCAGGCCATAGTAAATAGATATTAACGTCCAGACATAAGTAGAAAATGAACAGCATGATCGAAATCAACAGAGTACTTTTCATTAATACTGACAAATTTCTTTACATATGAAAAGTGTACAAAGGGAAGTCTGCATAATAAGACTATCTACCCACTAGAAATAATAAAAAATAAATCCTTCTGGGAGTGCAGGTTTGTGTAAGAAGGACCAGCCTCCTCAATAAGCTGCTCCTCTAACCTGTCCATTCGTGACTCATCCTCAGCATCACCAGCCTCTAGCTTAGCTAGCTTAACCTGAAGGGACTGAATTTGAGCCTGGATCCGATTTGCCTCAGCCTGACGCTATTGCACCCTAGCCTGCTTGGAAGTATGAAGCTTCATTATCTTCCTAAAGGTAGTACTAAGAAAATGACGAACTGAAGTGTCAATCCAGTCCACCTGGAAGTGATAACGCTGAAGATCGTGAAGATATTGGAGGAACATCATATCCCTTTGAGTGGTCATATCAACAGTAGGGATAGATAAGAAATCATGAAGTAAAGGTCTCGATGTGGTGCTCTAAAAACGTCTGCAACACATCTCGCTTATGTGTGCGGAACCTAGGGCTACTCTAAACGCCACATCATGTTCATGAAATATCCAGGAGCCTCAACCTCTATATCATCACAACCTATGTTATGATACTCAAGGTTCAAAAGAGGAATATAAGAATCCTCACCAGAACCAGCATCATCTGTGGCCTCAGAACTCTAGTCGGCCTCACCAGTCGTCTCAATAGGTTCACCAACCGGATCCTGCAGAAAGAAAAGTAAAAAGAGATAAGTCATAAAGAATATAAGTAGCGGGTGGTGGAGTAACCATGCTTAAAATTAAAAAAAAGATTTTGGAAATCTTACCCCATAGCCCAAGGGAGTCAATATGCTGTCACCACAGCGAGGAGGCACCATATGACCCTGAGCACCAGCCTAACAGAAAATTGGCAAGAGTTAGCATTTCTTTTGCTACGAAAAAAAGAAGAGAAATGTACTAACTTTAACAAGAAAAAACAACCCAGGTATGCCAATTTAATACCTGGGGAGAGCGTAGTACAACACTCAATATAGGTCCCTCACTCACTATAGGTCCCGCAGAGCTAGGGATGACCACCTCACTGACCTGAAAGTAAGGAAACGGGAATGTGAAAGCGAGCCCACTTGCACAGTAAAAGCAAGAACTCCCCCTAATTAAAGGAGAGAGTAAGGTATGACCCTCACTCGCAGTAACTCCCCCTAATTATCCCACAGTCAAAGGAACAATCGAGACACTAACCTAAAAATAGGGAAACATGTTGGTGTCAGCAATTACTTACACAGAAAATGTAAGCTCAAAGGTTCAGGTACACCAAGTGTTTACCTAGGAGCTCCCCACTGAGACTCCCCCCAAAAACCCCTCAGCAGAAGGAGTACGAGTGATATTAACCTACGAAATGACAAAGCTAGAGGGTGTTAATAAACTCACATATAGATAATGAGAATCGATTAAAAGAAGAATATGTGACATTATACATACTAGATTATTCTCCTACAGGACGCTAACCAGAGTCTCCTTACACACAGAAATTCGCAAAGTATTAACCTGAGAGTTCAAATATTGCACCTGCAAGCAAAGGGACCACATCTATAGATATGTTAGAAGAAACTAAAGAATATGCATATATGTGATTAATCTAGGAAGTAGATGTGTAAAGACTAACATACCACTGAAGCGGCTCCTTCAGAACTACGAACAAGCCCCTCAGACAAGGGGACTTTAGCCAGGATGGCTAAGGCAGCTTCCCTCATATAAGATAAGTGGATACTCACAGGTGGTGCACCAGAAGTTGTTTTTGTGGCCCTCGTCATGGGCGCCACGGATGAGGAGGTCTGACTAACACCACCCTGAAAATGGAAGAAGGATATGAATAAGTACGAGTTGCTTATAGTAATAAAGAAAAATATATGGAAAAAATCCATAGACAAGTTAGAATAATAATCGAGAGAGGTGCTATAATAATGCCTCCCACAGAGACAACAACTACAGGAGCTTCCCCAGTAGTAGCAGGGTCTACTGAAGAGGAAACTAAAGAAATGATCGATGAAGTGGTGACGATAGTCAACTGAAATATAAATAAATAAATTGAAATAGAGTTTGAGAATGGAATCCCAATAGAAAAGAAAAATGAGTCGGGAGACAAAAGATTCAAAATTGGCGTACCTAAAGTCCTTCTAAGTAAGAAAAAGGGAAGACAACCGACGAGATAGTCGCATCAGATGTAGTGGCCTAATCATTACAAAGTTGTAAAAGAACCAAATAATAGATAAAGAAAGAAATGAGTCCTAACATGAATAAGTAATATCTGAGGGGTACAGCTAGCCTATGTAACAGGCTCACTAGACGCGATAGTGAAAAATGATCGGGAAGATATAGGCTAAATGTGAGGCCTATTGTCCACGGGCATGAAGACCTGGGAGATGGGGCAATGCTTCTAGTGAGCGGTGTTATTCCCCCAGCAGAGGAAGGGCCACTGGAAGATTGGAATAAAGATAAACAAAGACAATACAATCATAGATGTAGAAAGTATAAAAAAATAGAGAAAGACAATAAAGGAGACAAACTCAAAGTACCTCAGGCATTTTGACGGAAGAACCTATCACCATAGAGGAGGGGGAGGTGAAGAAAGGTAGATAAGATAAACAGTCACCTGTGTATATGAAAAAAGAAGACTTTAAAAGATATGACTAAAAGTATGACAAGTAAAAGTAAAAGGAGTCAGGAGAGCTAATGATTACCTAGACCGAAGAGGAGGACACACAAGAAGTCCTCGCTATCATCGAGAATACACTAGATAGTTGTAAAAATTAGTTGAGAGCGGAGACTGTATTAGTAAAATTAAAAAAAAGAGAATAATGACTGAGTAGGGGGAAGTGACAAACATTCCTAGATAGGCCCAAAGATGAGACCAACATGGAGATCCTCGCCTTAGGAAAAGGCCCCCGAGTAGGAAACGGAGGTGACGGATCACTCACCGCAATAGAGATACCTTGAAAATGTCACAAAGATAAAGACAATTCATATTTCAACTACTCATACGTAAATGGACAATAAAATAATACAAAAGAGATTAAGAAATAAGACTTACAGTGGTGGAGCGGGTAGTTTGCCCATATGGCAGATGCCCAGTAGTGGGGCTGCTGGTAGATGGAGAATCTATCATAACACTTTAGCTAAAAGACTACCCCAAAACTAGTAATAAAGAATAAGTATCAGGGTGTTGATCATCATAAGGATCAGTGACACTCATCTCATTCTAAGAAGAACCGTCATCATCACAGGAGGGAATGACTCTATAATCGACTAGATCCTCTTCAAATGATAGAGAAAGGGAACCAGCAAGTGAAACCCCGTGAAAGTCAGTTTCATTAAGTAAAATGGAGTAAGGTGTAGTACCTTCACTAATGGGAATAAAAGTAAAAATAAGCACTTTAGAAGATAATCCTAGGGATTCATGGCCTTGCTCTCGCACAATGTTGTATGTCTCCTCCACCCCAAGATCATCAGTGTCAGACCCTTCACTACACCAAAAATAGCATTTTGGCACACCCTGATATTAAAAATCTGGCACAGTTTAAAACTGTGCTAGATTTTGGCACGGTTTAAGGATAATTTGGTACACCTTAAAACAGTGCCAAAATTTGGCACTGTTTTAAAGTGTGCCAAAATTAAGCACACTTCACTAAAATATAAAATCCCCCAAAAAAATTTCCCCCCTCTATCTTCCCGCTGTCCCCGCTCACCCCTCTCTCTGCTTTAACCTCTACGTTCAGCTCTCTCTCTCCATCAGCGCAGCTCCGTTCAGCTCTCTCTCTCCGGCTCAAGTAACCTCATTCTCTCTCTTTACTTCTTGCATATAGAACTGATCTTCAACGAGAAGATAACGCAAAGATCACAAACCCCAGTCATTTGAGTGTCTTTAATGAGAACGAAAATGGAACATCTACATTGGTTTGGTTTAATTTGTATCCATTTATAGTCTACGCTTTGTATTTGATAGCATAATCAGTGTAGATCTTTTTAAGTGCTTCTTAATCGATCTTTTACTCTATTTAATCTTGCCTCTCTTGAAATTTCCCAACCACATACATATTATAGAGTATACACATACATATACGAATGTAAAATGTAGATGCCTACATGTATTTGTTTACGTTTTTATATGTGGATCATTTATATTAATTGGTAATCAAAGTTAGTTTCAGCTTAAATTAGTGTCTGTGCAATTATTGATTCTTAGTTTGGCAGATATGTGGTTGTTTTGGTGGTACTCTGTTTGATACATACATTTGGATTGCTTGATATGTTGTCCTTACGGCTCTTTTTTTATTTAAAAAGTATTATAATACATTAAAAGTTTTATTGTGATCTACTGGGTTAATACTGAATAACAAATGTATGTACTTATGATGTCGGAATTTGTGCCTTGAGTGTTTGCAATATTATAAAGTCTTGATTGTATTCATTATAAGATGTATGCTTTTGTCTTCATATTTTTTTTAATTAAATGCCATTTTAGGGAATGGCTTTGGGTTGTTCATATGGATATCATATTAACTTAGGTATGTTTATTTTTAGGGAATGACGAAGGTTATTTGCTTAGGTATGTTTATTTTTAATTTGCGTGTCTGTCTTTTGCAAAATTTGTTGATTATGCTTTTAATTAATACTAACATAAGCTACAATTCAAGGTGAAGTGTTTAGTGGAAAAAAATTGGTGTTGACGCTTGTATAACTGCAATTCAAGGTGAAGTGTTTAGTGCAATCTTGATGTTTTTTTGACTTATTGAATTGACTACCTTTCTTCTCAGTTAGTTTGTCATTGATAAAGAGAGAAAGGGGGATTATCTTGAAAAAACTGTTCTGATTCTTTCACTATTGTTGAAATGTATCTATTATATTATTCAATCACTTATATTCATGTCCTCACATGTTACTTCCCTTGGTCAGGTTGCACCTCATATCACGGATGCCATTCAAGATTGGATTGAACGTGTAACAGCTATACTAGTGGACTGGGAAGAACGTCCACCTGATGTTTGTGTCATAGAATTGGTACTATAGGTAAATTAATAACTATATGCAACCTGTAGCACAATGAGGGGCTTCATACTTTTGTTGGGTTAAAATGGACTTTTGCTTGAAGCAGGAGAGATTGAGTCAATGCCATTTGCTCTTGGACAATTCTTGGCACAATGAGGGGCTTCATACTTTTGCTGGGTGATTCGATGAATGATAAGTGCAAGGATACACATATATGTTTCAGTTCTTTCCCCTTTTTATCCTTTTTGTATTTTATAAGACAAACCTTCTAATATAAGTCTTCTGACACTTCAACAGTCATAGCACAGTCTCGATCTCATAATGAAGAGCTGAGAAACTTGAAAGATAAGATATCTTCTCATGAACAACTAAATGCCACTCAGAATAGAAGATTTGAGAATTTGCAGACATTGTTGGACCAAAATGGGATACTTTCAAGAAGTCATGGCACGAAGAGTTCATCGGGTGGCTATCAAAATGCAAATGAAATCTGGTTAGTCTCAAAGTCTCAAATTCTCTTAAAATTTATAGTAGCATTAAATAGAAAAATGGTCTGAAATAGCGACAAGTAGCCAAACGTAAAATGGCTAATTTTTGAGCTTATTTAGTTAAATTAGTAGAAGGGATTTCCTGGTGGTTTGGTTTTGAAATTTGCTGCTACTGCTGAGTTTATTTCAAATGTTAAAATGGATTGGATTTAATGAATAAACAAACCAAACTATGTCAAAATCAACACCTCGCACGGGACTAAATTTAACTTGTAGGAACTGACCGCGTAGTCCCGGGTCTCCCAGTTTGTGAATATGATGATAATTTGCAAAAATCAACACTTAAAAACAAGTTGTTAAAGGGTGAAAACCCAAACCAGCACCCAAACGACCCCGTAAGAGGCACGAACACCTCGCACTGGACTAATGTAACTTGTAGGAACTGACCGCGTAGTCCTAGGTCTCCCGATTTGAGAATATGACGATAGTTTGCAGAAATCAACACTTAAACTTAAAAATAAGCCGTTAAAGGGTGAAAACCCAAACCAGCCCCCAAATGACCCCGTAAGAGGCACGAACACCTCGCACGGGATCAATGTAACTTGTAGGAACTGACCGGGCAGTCCCGGGTCTCCCGGTTTGTGAATATAACGATAATTTGCAAAAATTAACACTTTAAAAATAAGCTGTTAAAGGGTGAAAACCAGCACCCAAACGACCCCGTAAGAGGCACGGACACCTCGCACGGGACCAATATAACTTGTAGTAACTGACCGCATAGTCCCGGGTCTCCCGGTTTGTGAATATGACGATAATTTGCAAAAATGAACACTTAAACTTAAAAACAAGCCGTTAAAAGGTGAAAACCCAAACCAGTCCCCAAATGACCCCGTAGGAGGAACGAACACCTCACACGGGACAAATGTAACTTGTAGGAACTGACCGCATAGTCCCGGGTCTCTCGATTTGAGAATATGACGATAATTTGTAAAATTAGCACTTAGACATAAAAACAAGCCGTTAAAGGGTGAAAACCCAAACCAGCCCCCAAACGACCCCGTAGGAGGCACGAACACCTCGCGCGGGACCAATGTAACTTATAGGAGCTTACCACGTAGTCCCGGGTCTCCCGATTTGTGAATATGACGATAATTTGCAAAAATCAACACTTTAACTTAAAAACAAACCGTTAAAGGGTGAAAACCCAAACCAGACCCAAACGACCCTATAAGAGGCACGAACACCTCGCACGGGACCAATGTAACTTGTAAGAACAGACCGCGTAGTTCCGGGTCTCCCGATTTGAGAATATTACGATAATTTGCAAAAATCAACACTTAAACTTAAAAACAAGTCGTTATAGGGTGAAAACCCAAACCAGCCCCCAAACGACCCGGTAAAAGGCACGAACACCTCGCACGGGACAAATGTAACTTGTAAGTACCGACCACGTAGTCCCGGGTCTCTCGGTTTGTGAATATGACGATAATTTGCAAAAATCAACACCTAAACTTAAAAACAAGTCGTTAAAGGGTGAAAACCCAAATCAGCCCCCAAACGACCCCGTAAGAGGCACGTACATCTCGCACGGGACCAATGTAACTTGTAAGAACTAACCGCATAGACCCGGGTTTTCCGATTTGAGAATATGATGATAATTTGTAAAAATCAACACTTAAACTTAAAAACAAGCCGTTAAAGGGTGAAAACCCAAACCAGCCCCCAAACGATCCCGTAAGAGGCACGAACACCTCGTACGGGACCAATGTAACTTGTAAGAACTGACCGTGTAGTCCCGGGTCTCCCGGTTTGTAAATATGATGATAATTTGCAGAAATCAACACTTTAAAAATAAGCCGTTAAAGGGTGAAAACCCAAACCAGTACCCAAACGACTCCGTAAGAGGCACGGACACCTCGCACGGGACCAATGTAACTTGTAGGAACTGACCGCATACTCCCGGGTCTCCCGGTTTGTGAATATGATGATAATTTGTAAAAATCAACAGTTAAACTTAAAAATAAGCCGTTAAAGGGTGAAAATCCAAACCAGCCCCCAAACGACCCCGTAGGAGGCACGAACACCTCGCACGGGACAAATGTAACTTGTAGGAACTGACCGCATAGTCCCGGGTCTCTCGATTTGAGAATATGACGATAATTTGCAAAAATCAACACTTAAACTTAAAAACAAGCCGTTAAAGGGTGAAAACCCAAAACAGCCTCCAAACGACCCCGTAGGAGGCACGAACACCTCGCACGGGACAAATTTAACTTGTAGGAACTGACCGCATTGTCCTGGGTCTCTCGGTTTGAGAATATAACAATAATTTGCAAAAATCACACTTAGACTTAAAAACAAGCCGTTAAAGGGTGAAAACTCAAACCAGCCCCCAAACGATCCCGTAGGAGGCACGAGCACCTCGCACGGGACCAATGTAACTTATAGGAACTGACCGCATAGTCCCCGGTCTTTTGGTTTGTGAATATGATGATAATTTGTAAAAATCAACACTTAAACTTAAAAACAAGTCGTTAAAGGGTGAAAACCCAAACCAGCCCCCAAACGACCCCGTAAGAGGCACGAACACCTCGCACAGGACCAATGTAACTTGTAAGAACTGACCGCGTAGTCCCGGGTTTCTCGATTTGAGAATATGACGATAATTTGTAAAAATCAACACTTAAACTTAAAAACAAGTTGTTAAAGGGTGAAAACCCAAACCAGCCCCCAAACGACCCCGTAAGAGGCACGAACACCTCGTACGGGACCAATGTAACTTGTAGGAACTGATCGCGTAGTCTCGGGTCTCCCGGTTTGTGAATATGATGATAATTTGCAAAAATCAACACTTTAAAAACAAGCCGTTAAAGGGTGAAAACCCAAACCAGCCCCCAAACGACCCCGTAAGAGGCACGAACACCTCGCACGGGACCAATGTAACTTGTAAGAACTGACCGCATAGTCCCGGTTTTCCTGATTTCAGAATATGACGATAATTTGTAAAAATCAACACTTAAACTTAAAAACAAGCCGTTAAAGGGTGAAAACCCAAACCAGCCCCCAAACGACCCCGTAAGAGGCACGAACACCTCGTACGGGATCAATGTAACTTGTAGGAACTGATCGCGCAGTCCCGGGTCTCTCGGTTTGTGAATATGATGATAATTTGAAAAAATCAACACTTTAAAAACAAGCCGTTAAAGGGTGAAAACCCAAACTAGCACCCAAACGACCCCGTAAGAGGCATAGACACCTCGCACGGGACCAATGTAACTTGTAGGAACTGACTGCATAGTCCCGGGTCTCCCGCTTTGTGAATATGACAATAATTTGTAAAAATCAACAGTTAAACTTAAAAACAAGTCCTTAAAGGGTGAAAACCCAAACCAGCCCCCAAACGACCCCTTAGGAGGCATGAACACCTCGCACGGGACAAATGTAACTCGTAGGAACTGACCGCGTAGTCCCGGGTCTCCCGATTTGAGAATATGACGATAATTTGCAAAAATCAACACTTAAACTTAAAAACAAGCCGTTAAAGGGTGAAAACCCAAACCAGCCCCCAAACGACCCCGTAAAAGGCACGAACACCTCGCACGGGACCAATGTAACTTGTAGGAACTGACCGCGTAGTCCCGAGTCTCCCAATTTGTGAATATGATGATAATTTACAAAAATCAACACTTTAAAAACAAGTTGTTAGAGGGTGAAAATCCAAACCAGCACCCAAACGACCCTGTAAGAGGCACGGACACCTGGTGCAGGAGAGGGAGCAGCAACCCCAGCACTAGTATTCTTCTTCTTCTTCTTCTTGCTCACCCTGGTTCTTACTTACCGAGGGGAGTAGGAGTAGTAGCAGCAATGGTAGTAACAGTGGTAGCAGGGTTAGTGGTAACTGGTATGGAGTTGGAAATATCCACATTAAGATGCTTCCTCTTTGAGGCAGCAGGGGCTCTTCCCTTACCCTTTGACTTGAGCTTAGTAGGTTGAGGCTAAGGTTGCTTAGAATAAATAGACTCGTCGAGCAGGGGCCTCATTAAGATTGGATTGATATGCTAAAGAGGATCCTTGGGGATAGTTCTTCGGTGCCACAGTGACTTTTGTGTCCTCTTGCCCAAGTACCTGTCGCTGTTGGGAATTTTTGTGGAAATGGTTTCATTAGGGACATCCCTCACATAATTTTAAATCAGGAGGACCTACTTCTGCGAAAGGTTAAATCACAAATGAGTAAAAGAAGGCAAGTAATCTCGAGAGGGTAAAAATATATTGCCCAGATGGATAACTCTGTTGACCTCCCCCTCAAATGTGAAATTGGAAAAAGCCTCAAGGTATAGCTTATAGGGGGAGGTGCTCGAAGGATAAACAGGAGTGTGAACCCCCTGATCATAGACAAACTGACTCCTCACTCTCTTAGAATGGTAGAACTCCACACCTTATCCCAAGTCTGTCAGACAAGGCAAGGTGCATGGTAGAAGCATAACAGTCATAGACATGTGGGGGCAGGTAAGAACAGACTCAGCATTAGTTTGGCAGTAGAAGGTGTCTCCAGAAGCAGATAAGGAGTTCTAAGTAAAAATACCACCAACGGTCTTGAAGTAAGTCCTAAAGGAAAAGTCATCAATGTTGTCTATTAAAGACCCTAGAGAAGTTTTAGGAGTCTTTTTGTTCCATCTTGCAGCACGAGCAGCTCTGCTATGACAAGCCCTAGCCTCTGGGGCAAAGTGGGGAAATCTCTAAAATAAAAAGGATATGATGATGAAATTTTTTTCAAATTTGATGGCATCATAACTCCCACAAGAACACTCAACATCCACATGAGACCTGTCTAACCAATTGTACAGAGACCCTAAGGTTAAAGCTGTGAGGGGGACCACACTACCTCGAGAAAGCCTCACGGAAAGCTTAAAAAGAAGCTCACGAGGAGAATCATCTGGACTCCAAGGAAGAAGGAACCTAGTCAGAAAAGTAACAAAGAATGTTGTTAAATGTGACGGGGAGTTGATTTTTGGGCCCTCTTGGCTCCTCAAGGC
Source organism: Sambucus nigra (assembly GCA_949130495.1). NCBI lineage: Eukaryota > Viridiplantae > Streptophyta > Magnoliopsida > Dipsacales > Adoxaceae > Sambucus > Sambucus nigra. The sequence goes on from OX422214.1 coordinate 350,933,561, forward strand.
CCTACTCAAACTTTCACCCTTGGGCAGCTGATTAAAATCCTTGAACTAATCTTTGCCCTGGTGAAAGAATGCTTGGTGGTCCCAGTCAAATTAATAGATACATATTTCGAGCACTCACTTTAGGCAGAGTGAAGCTTTCCAACCATTTGCTCCTCGATTTCATCCTTAAATCCATCAGTGAGAACATGGCTTCCCAAGTAAGGAAGAGTGAGCAGCTCGCAGATATCCTCCAAAGCAATGGTAAATTACACCCAACTAGTAATGAAATTGTGTAAATTCCTACTCTAGTGAGACGTTAGCAAAGTAAAAGCAGAGGACTGTTTGGCAATGGAGCAAGACTTGAGACTGCTAATGGTGGTCAGAAGACCTAGCCCCTCGATAACAGCCTTGTGCGAGGGGGTGAAAAAGACATGATCTCCCCAGAGACCCCATTCCTATGTGGCACCCCCACATGCCTTGACCTTAATGTTAGAATGGGGAAAATCACCCTTATCCACTCGCACCCTAAGAATTGAATCAGGAAAGAAAATAGGAAAATCAAAAGAATCATCTAGACCCACTTGGGGTCACTCATTTGTCTTCGCTATAAACTCCTGCTCAAAATTTGCGAGTGATGTCCTGAAGGTATCCTCTTTGCCAAAATAAGGTGTAAGAAGATAAATGCCAAAGTCCCTCTGTTGGCGAGTAGCTAGGTACTCCTTTTGGGATTTTGAGTAGGCAACAAACGAGGTGGCCCCCCTTGTGGTCATCCCAATAGACGAACAGCCAAAATCTCTAGAAGCAGAATCATAAATTACAGAAGTAATAGTAGTGGCTCCGGTGGCCAAAACCGTCGATATGGTGATGGATATGGGAACCACACCCACTAGCACCTCACTAGTGGCAGTGGCGATGGTGGAAGCCAGGTTTTGAGGGGAGGAATAGGTCATTTGCAGTGGTAAAAGAGGGAAAAGATGACGGTGGTTATGGAAACTCTAGAATTTTTTTTCTCACTCTCTAAAGAATATAAGTTTGAAAGCAATTGCTAAGGTAAAAAAAAGAAATGAAAGTTTAAAAACGGTCTTTAGACCCTATTAAACCACACGCAGACTGCCAATATAAAAGAAAGAAGAATATTTCCCTAATAATGAGATGTGTATTTCCTATCTGACACATGTCACCTCGAGAACATAAAAATGAGTTGAGGTGACAGGCCTAATTAATGCGACAGTATCATCATGAGATTGAGTTAGACTGTTTGTATTCTAAGAAATAATGAATCACTGCATACAAAAACCTTTGTTATACCCAACACATAGATTTTTGTACGAGGGGACTAATGTAGAGGGGGGCGCACTTAATTACCCAAACAATTGGGCGAGCAGGCCCATATGGCAAGGGGGTCTCACCACGAGAACCCCCCCCCCCCCCCCCCCAAAGAGTGCCATTGCCAAAACAAAAGTATCCTTTTGGAGAGGAGGCCCACCATGGAGGATCCTCATCCCTAAAAGCTCAGAAGTCACAGAAATAGAATTTGGGCGAGGAGGCCCACCATGAGGGGCTCCTCGTCCCAAAAGGCTCAGAAGTTACAGAAATAGAATTGGGTCGAGGAGGCCCACCATGAGGGGCTCCTCGTGCCAAAAGGCTTAGAAGTCACAGAAATAGAATTTGGGTGAGGAGGTCCGCCATGAGGGGCTCCTCGTCCCAAAAAGCTCAGAACTTACAGAAGAGAAATTTGGGCGTGTAGGCTCACCAGGATGGGCTCCCCATCCCAAATTTCTTAAGAATCAAAGAAAGGAAATTTAGGCGAGGAGGCCCACCATGAGGGGTTCCTCGTCCCAAAATACTCAAAACCCACAATTTGGGTTTTGGGGGGAGGAGGCCCACCACAAAGGGCTCCTCATCCCCAAATGCTTAAGGATTATAGAAACAAAGTTTGAGCGAGGATTCCCACCATGAGGAGCTCCTCGTCCCCATAAGTCCAAATGATTTACTGAAAAGAACTAGTGGGCGAGGAGGTCCACCTAGAGTGACCTCCTCCCCAAGATTTGTTACTAAAATATATACTAAAGTACTGATATGTTACTTCCTTGTACAGGTAACCTGGTTGAGCAAGAAAGGCTCAAAAAGGCAAGGTTGGATCTCTTAGGAGTTTTGGATTGATGGCTGAGGAATAAGATTTCTTGAGCAAGCTCAACCACTTAGCATTTTTGTAAGCACAAATTTCTTATAGATTTAATTTGTTTATATTTGGCTTAATTCTGAACAAAATAAATTGAGTCTAGAATAGTAATTAATTCAAGAATATTCAAAGTTTACAAAGACTCAAGATTGAAGACGTTGCAATTTAAAGCCATGAAGAAGAAATCAAGTCAAGTTGTAATTTTACTTTTTTGTTTGTTTTAAGATCACACAGGTATGAATAATCAAAGGAATATGTGATTTAGAATTTTGTTTAAATATTGGATGAATTAAATGTTTTTAATGTTTGGGAATTAAAAACTAAAGTTTTGAAAACGCATTTAATTATATCTAAGCTAAATTGTTTTTAATTCAAGGATAATCATGAAATAAAATAAAAGGGTTTAGTGTCGTCCAACGACATGTAAACTCGTTTGAACTACAACGTTTGTCGCTTAAACGAGATTGCCTCAATTTGTGTGTTTCATTTATCTTGGACTCTAGTTTGCTCAGATATACAAATACTTTGCGTAGATATTTTCAACATAGATGAACAGTGAAAAAATTCCCATTCTATTTAGTTTCATCCTTTGTTTATTCAAGATCCGATGAGATTCTCATAATTCCGAAGGTTCGTGATCTTGAACACATTCAGAAGAAGACTTTGCTCAACTCTTTGTAGAGAGGAAAAACCTACACCGAACTGAGGTCAAATTAGGGAGTGCTGTGGTATTCCTTGCTAAAGATAGGACTGTGGTTCTTGTGGAGCTTCTATGGTTGTTCCATTATTGACGACATCGACCCAATTATAAACCGTTCTTTACAAATTAATGTGGAAATAAAAAAGTTTTTGCCCTTCGGGGATTTTTTCCTGAATTTGTTTCTTTTGCCGCATGCTTTATTTGTTCAATGGGTTAAATTGATTAGATGAATGTTTAAGGTTTGAGAATATAAAATTGGAAATAATTGATTTAGTTGGTTTTACCTAAAACACTTGTTAAAGGTCCTTTTCAAATTAGTATCAGAGCTTGTTGCACTATTTTATTGTGTTTGTGATCCCTTTTGTTTTGGTATGGCTTTCGATAATTTTGATGATTTTAGAACTTCTAATTTGAAATCTTGCATGAAGTATGCTCTTAAAAATTTTGTTAAAAAGGAAAATTGTGAGAAGTGTCTTTGCTGTGAAGGGTTTGGCCATAAGTTAGATGAGTGTCCCACTAAACTTAGGGAGAATTTTAATAAACCGTTAAATCATGTTTCTACCCTTAGTGAGAGTGACCTTGAAGAAGAAAATTTTTATGATACTAAGTGAGAACTTTCCACTCTTGGGGCTAATCATGTAGGTGACGACGACATACTTTTGCATGATTCTTCCGCAGTCACAGGTTGTGATACCTTAGAAAGTGAGGGTAAGGTGAGTGATGATGAGAGTGAGGATAAGAGAGACTTGCATACTGCCTTTAATGAGTTGTATGAAGAAATATTAAACCAAAGAAGGAAAATTTGAAGTTAGAAGCGAAATTAAAAGAACGTGCCATTGAAAATAATAACTCCAATACTTTAATTGAGGAACTTAGGGCTCTTGAGAAGAAAATTCGTGAGAAGATAGAATATGTCGAGGGTGAGAGAGACAATCTTCGAGGGTTAGTGGAGGCTATGAAAAAGGAATTACTTGAGTTTGAGGATTCTAGGCGTTTACTTGAGTCAAGGATAGGCGAACTTGAGAAGAACTTGAGAGATTCGAGTAAGATTAAATTTGATTTGGAATCTAGGTCTGAGAAGTTAGATAAACTTTTAGGAACCGTCCAAATCAAGGATAATAAGAGTGGTATTGGCTTCGATAAACATATTCCGCCCCTTCCCAAAGCTAATACCAGGCTAGCTAGAGAGCCACCCTGGATTATTAGGAAAGAGCCACCAAGGAACGTTAGATTTAATCGTCCCGTAGCAAAAACTCCACGTCGTATCTACACTTGCACTCATTACGGTAGGAGATGTCATCTTAGGCTTTTTTGCTACGATCTTAAGCACATTCCTAGAAAGTCAAAGAACCCGAACATTCCTGTCTCAAAATCCTCCACTCGTCATTTCACACCCACGCGGGTTAAAGAATCAGATTTATAGGCATTAGGGATTAGACTCGGTGATACGCATGACACTCCCCTTAGTGAAAAATTTTAACTTCTGATGAAGGGAGAATGATACCCCTTGGATACTGTGAAGCCCTAGTGTGTGTGAGTCTTTGGAATCACTTTCCTCAGAGACCTCTGCAATAACTATAGTTTTCTGAGTGAGATGTTTCACTTGATGCTGGCGATCTTCGGTCCAAGAGTAGGTGTCTTGAAATAAGATTTCGATCCCTGGCTCCATCTTCTTATCCACATGATCATACTATGGTTCAAGAAATCTACAAAAGTGGTAATCTTCACCCTCTTTGATGAATCTCCCATTTAAGGAATCCTCCGAAATAGTTTTAACATCTTTTAAACTTCTTTTTAGTCGTCGTTGGCGGAACATTCTGAGTTCTTCTCGTAAAGGCTGATAACTTGGGCCACACGGGGGACAAGTATTTTTCAAGACTATGGGCTCTAGTATCCCTTGTTGACATTACCCCATCCCCAATACGGGTATGAATGCATGTTCTTGAACATTTATATCACATTAATATTGCCATGAGGATTGTGCTCTGGACAGACTCGGTCTATGAAATTACCCCCTATAGGAAGGGGAAGGGGAAGGGGATCAACCCTGAACTCAGAGAGAAGAATGTTATTCATCCCGTGCTTAATTTCTACTATCAAATTGCTGGTTTTTCCATTTTCAGTACTATCATTGTCCCCTAAAACAGTAATGACTTACCCCTTAGCAAAGAATTTTAACTTCTGATGAAGGGAGGATAATACCCCTTGGATGCTGTGAAGCCATGGTCGACCAAGCAGTAGGTTGAAGCATGCAGGTATGTCAATAACTTAAAACTCAGTAACGGGATTGATAGGGCCAACCACTATTGTGAGTGTTATAGATCCCATCACCTCTTGGCGAGTATTATCGTAGGTAGACACTACGACAAAGGTTGGAGTAAGGTCACTTACATTCATATCCAGGTAATTAAAGGTTCTTAATGGGTAAACATTAATGGTTGATCTGTTGTCGATGAGTGAGAGATGAAATTTCTTTCCCATTACTTTAACAGAGATCTTGAGAGCATAGTTGTGATTAGGTCTGACCTTCAAAATTTCTTCTTCAAAGAATGAAAAAAGTCTAGTGGTGGTCAAGGATCCAACCATGTTTATATCTTTTTATGGAGTGATGGAAGGAGGGACTGTGGACCCAGTGAGAAGCTTTATCAGAGAACTTTAGTGTAATTAGGAAAATATGAAGAGTCCCCATAAGGTGATATTGGCTTGAGTTTTCTTGAGTTGGTCGAGGATCTCACTTTCCTCGATGGTCATTTATAGCATGGGGAGTTCCTCGATAACTCCCTTTCCCTTATCTGTTCTTGATGTCTGAGGATTCTGATCTTGGTAGTATCTTCCTGATCTGGTCATATAGTTTACGAAGAAGGGGAAGGATAAGAACCTCGTGTACTTATTTATATCTGGCTGAATGGTTACTTTACTGATTTCCCCCAATAGGTCCTCAAAATATATCATTTTGCACATGCTGATTACTGGATTGACCTTTTCTTGACTCAGTTCATCATCAGAGCTGTCAAATTTGTCCCCCGTCCAGTGGCAACGATGTCTTCTTACCAAGAGAAGTCAATGCATTCCATGACCTCAATAACTTCTTCATATAAATCTTCCTACTCAATGGGGAGGTGGAAGAGTGAAGGGACCACCATCCCTTGAAGCTTTAAAGCAGTGAGTAGTTCGAAAATATTGTAGATCTCGTTGGTCTATCAAAACATGTTTTCCATAATCTGTACTACAACGTACAAACTGATTTCATCAATGAGTACCACCCAATTAGCTAATTCCCGAGCCCATTTTTAGCCTTTCATGAATAGGATGTTGAACAGTCGATGGTCATTTAGAGGGTAATTTCAGCCCAAAATATAAAAGGTGGTTTAGAACAACCGGTAACTCCATATCTCTTCCTTCAGATCGGATATGTACGGCAATACAGACCCTCATGAGGAGTGACTGAGCTTGGTCGGTGAAACAAGTAGGGTGGAGGAGAAAATATGGCATAATTTGGATAGATGGATCGAATTCTAGGTCATTTTCTAAAAAGATGGCATTTGTGTGGATTTCAAGTGGATTATGAGTGGTGTTGGGTTTAGGACTGGCTGGTGGGTCGATTATATCCCGATCAATTAAACCTTAGACTACATTTTAGATATGAAAGCACTGATCAGTAGTATAGCCAACAGACTAGTGGAAGTCACAATGGGCATCGATTTTGAAGTTTTTGGGAAGTGGGTTTGGTAATGGACAAGAGTCCAAGGGTTTAATGAGGTTTCAGTTTAATAAGGCTTAGTAGACTTTGGAGAAGGGAGCATGGAGCTTGGTGTATTCTTTCCTGGAAGGATTAGGGCGGCTTTCTGGTGCCCAAGAGGTAACAGGCTGGGAGATATTATTAATGGTTGAGACTGTAATATTGGGAGGCTTCTAGTAATTTTTAAGGAATTAATTGTCTGGTAATCTTCTTTGGCTAGGCTTCTATTTTGCTAACAATTTCTTTAATCTCCACACCCGCTTTTAAGAGGGCTCGAAAGTATGGGTAATACTGTCCTCCCGTAGTAGCTCGGATAGGGGGCATGAAATTCTTCTTCACTATGCAGACTTGTTCTTTTTCGGGGGGCCTGTTGGTCATAGTGGTGGATTTATCCCTCCACCTTACTATATAGTCGCTGATAGTTTCTCCATAATTTTGCTTGAGAAACTCCAGATCACAACATGTAACTTCTAGTTCTTCATTGTACTTGTACTGCGATATGAATTATTAGGTGACATCTTTCCAACTACGAATCCTGGATTCTTCGAGGGATAGGAACCATCGGAGGGTGCTTTATTTCAAGGTCTGTTGAAACATATGGGCCATTATCTCTTCAGAGGCACCAAGAAGGGTTATGGCTCAATGATAACTGTAAATGTGCATAATTGGGGGCCCGCTGGCCCTGAACTTCTTAATGGATGGAATCTTAAATTTTTCCAGCAATCTTGCTTTGGGATAGGTAGGCATATGGGTGTAGTCCATGTAGTTCCCGGATATCCTAACTTGGTCGAATTTCTTAGACAACAGTTTGAGGTCTTCCTTGACCTTATTCAGTTATTCCTCCTTGGAATAAACATGCACTAGTAAGTTAGCCCCTGGTTAGGCAAGGTTTGGCATAAGGAGCTGAGCTGGCGGCAAACCATTGGCAGGCGGGGAACGCGGAGCATTATGATATTCTTTGGGGACTCAAATAGGCTCGGGAGTTGGTGGACCCATAGAAAGAGATAAGAAAACCTCAGGTTCTTTGGGAACTTGGGCTCGGTTTCGCTGCATCTCATGAACCTCGATTTGAAGGTTATCAATCTTGGCACTGAGTTGGATTAGGACTGCCATTAGATCAGGTTGTACGTTTGGTGCTTGATCTATATCTTCCATGAATGACAGTTGAAGGTAGATTCTGGACTCGAATGAAGTAGTAGGGAACTGGCGGAGCTTCGGGGCGATTTAGCAGAAGATAGAAGATAATAAGGAGCTAGACCAAGGATCGGGTATGCGATCGACATGAGAAGGAAAATGATTTGAATTTATTTTTGAAAAGGGAAGAAATGATTATTTTTTATTGAAAAGTAGGGAAAATGTTTTTGACATTTTTTTAGAAAAAAGAAGGAAAATATGTATTTGGTACTTTTAATAAAAGGAGGGGAGAATGAAAAAAATGAGTGAAGAATCTCAACGTAATTATTATTATTATGTTTTTCACTTGTATTAAGTTTAACTAAATGCAAAAAATAAATGCCGAACAGGAATCGAGCCAGGGAAAATTGGGTTTGAAAAATAAGTAAGATAGGGCTTGACTTGTTTCCAGGCTCATAGACAGGGTCTTATTTTGAAAAAAGATGAAATAACGCAAAAATTTGGGCTGCATGCCGACCCAGTATTTCGATACAGTTTCGTATAGCAATCGACAAACTACATATGAGTGCCCTATGCCTGATGCATATATGAGGTTTATGTAGTTGTTGGGTTAATGGAAAGGTTCCCCCCTTTGGCATGACTTCCACGATATACTTCTTGCTTTTGAGGGTAATTCGTACGTGTGGACAAGACATTTGATATACCTGAGTGTACATGAATTTCCTCACTATATACCTAGCGAGGACAGTACGTATGAGAACGAATTCGATATACTCGACGTACGTGAACGAGTGTCCTGGTATATACCTCTCGTCGTGAGTTCGGTCAAGAGGTATAATGTAGGGGAAATAGTTCGATATACGTCGAAGGTACTGCATGAATGGAAGATGAGAGTCATATTGATTAGGCTAACTGTGACCTGTCGAACCAATGCCCATCATAAAGTGACTCCCCAGTACGGGACAACATTTTGATCAATAACCATGATCTTAGTGATGTAGTGCGCAAAATGCATGATTCTTGATTAGTATATTATGGAGAGAATCTTTTATTTGGCATGATGAGTAAGAGAAATACTATGGAAAATAAGTACAAGTACAAGTAAATCTAGCTTGGAATGTTGAGACTACACTAAGCATGGATACACGTGAGTGAGTGATTATACCTACAAGTGAGTGAGTGGTAATGAACCTAAGCATGTATTAACTATAAATGGCGTGTGATATGTGCAAGTGAGCATGGATATAGACAAGTGTTACAAGTGAAGGTGTGTGCTAGTAAAACCTAAGCATGGATATTTTACATGATGTGTAAAACATGTGAATATAAGTGATCCTATGTACAAGTGCAGGTAGTGCCAGGTGTACATGGAGGGTATTTACAAGTGAGTGAAAGTGAAAAGTGGGAGAGAAATGATATAGACATGAGGTAGATATATGTAAAAAGTAATAAAGGAAAAAGGGAACATGCAGGTAGGTGCATACGCACACATGCGAAAAATGAAAACATCCATACAAATAGAGTTTATCCCTCTTATGACAAGTAGCTCTCCAACGGAGTCGCCATTGTGGCCATCCCGTTCCTCTTCCTCCGGGTTTCGGAGCTCGCGCGTGCAGTGAGGGAGAGAGAAAAGGTCTCCCGCCTTTCCTCAGGGCGCTTCGGCCATCGTCAATTTGGGGTGATGTAAAGAAATAGAGTTTCTAGCCTATTTTTCACAAAGCTAGCAAAATAAATATTGCCGCCTCAAGGAAATGACATCAAATACGAACTGGTGCTTGTAAAACTAACTAGTTCCTAGGTTCGGGGGCTAAGTTACAGAATGTAAAGCTGTTAGGCACCCATCGCGTCTTTTGGTCTCTCATGGGCATATGTTATTATTATCCTTAATAGCTCTGTGAAGTGTGTGCACGTGTATATATAAATGGATAATGGAATTTCTCGAATCACGTCATAGATAAAGGCAAAGTGAGGCCATCCGTAGGAGAGTTTCCAAAATAATAATTATAAACATAATGTGTGTGCTTATTGGGATATCGATCGTTATGGTGAAACGATAATACGTGTTAGATAAAGCGCAAGTATAATATATAGAAATAATGTATGAATAAAAATAACACTGTTCTTAAAAAACCGCCTAGGCTTGAGGCTTGGGAGAAATGTTCCGCCTTAAACTTTTTACGCCTTATTCTTGGTAAAATCCTTAAGGTGCACTTTTTTCTAGAAAAAATAATGCTTTAGTGAAACGATATCGCCTTTTAAAGATTTTTTTTACCAACCGGACCATTATCTCATCCAAAATAATCAAATAGTTTTTCAATTTACATATATTCAGACATATTTTTATGACATGTACAATTTTAGTATTTTAATAGCCTTGTTATGGTTAAAAATATTAAAATACATTAAGAAGGCCTAAACACCTTTTCATGTTTTTTTACACCTAAGGCCCTCCTAGGCTTCTAAGGCTTAAGGCTTGGCCTCCACACCTCGATCACGCCCCGCATTTTTTAGAACCTTGAAAAATAGTAAAGGAGGACTCGAGTCTCGGGTATTGACCCGAGACACCTACGCAGCCTAAGAAGGCATCACTGAGAGGGATGTTTCTAAGGTGCCTTTCGAAGTGAGCTCATGCTCTCCTTATATAAATTCAAGGGGGTGCCAATTGACATTGTACTTGGCCTACCTATCTGCAGGAAACCCCAGACACACTATAGATAGGCAGGGAAATGAGTTTGCCATTCAGCAATCTCATGCAGATTTCTCAGAAAATGGTCGTAAAACGCAATTTGTAAGTTCGAATCGCGCACAGGACGTACCGTTGGAAAGGGTATTCAAATACCTTTAAGAATCCTTTGGGCCTCTTTTAGGTTCGGTTGTTAACTGTGATCAAACGGGGTTCGAAAGCGCCAGGCGATCTTTTGGACAAAGAGATTCTCAAAGGAAAATGAATCGTTTGTCCGAACCATAAGGATGATTCATGCACGGGATGGACCATTGGAAAGGGTATTCATAGCCTTCGAATATTCATTTAGTCTCGTTTGGTTCAGAGAGTTAACCTTGGTCAAACGGGGCCCGGAAGTGCCCGATGACCCTTCGGAGTAAAATTGGTCATTCGTCCGTACCGTAAGGCTGATTCACACACAGGGCAAACTGTTGGAAATTTTTTTCATACCCCTTCAAAGATTCATTCGGTCTCGTTCGAGATGAAGAGTTAAAGGTGTCCGGGAGCGCCCGGTGGCCTCCGATTCAATTTTGGAGAGAAAATGAACCATTCATTTGAATCATTAGAACAATTATCGCTCGGGGTGGACCATTAGAAAGGGGATTCAGAGTCATGCAAAGATTCATGAGCTTTCGCTCGGGCGAGGAAGTTGATTGGGGTCAAAATGGGGCTCGAAAGCTCCCAGTGGCCTCCAGATTGATTTTTGACAATAAAATGAACCATTTGTCTGCACCGTGAAGCTTATTTACGCATGGGGCAGACTGTTGGAAAGGAATTTAGATCCCTTTGAAGATTCATTAAGCTTTCTTTCAGACAAAAAAGTTGACCGGAGTCAAATGGGGCCCGGGAGCGCCTGGTGAACTTTAGATCGATTTTCGACAGTAAAATGAACCGTTCGTCCGAACCATAAGGCTGATTCGTGCACATAGTGGACCGTTAGAAAATGAATTCAGAGACCTTCAATGATTTATTGAGCTTTTGCTCAGATGAGAAAGTTGTCCGGAGTCAAATGGGTCCCGGGAGCTCCCGGTGGCCTCTAGATCAGTACTCGGAGTATGACTAAGGGTTATGGTGAAGGAGGAAGTGATAGGGACCAAAGGAGATGCTTAAGAGGAACTAGAATGTGGTTTCTACAGTTATATATGGTATTGTGTTGTATTTGTAAAACTTATACTTGAGATTTTTTTGATAAAATTTCAAAAAATAGTTGGTGGATTTTGCCTTTGAGATTAACATTACACGTGCGTTGTTTCTATATATTTGTGATGATATCTTACTTATTTTATGTGATTCTTTATTCTTAATGTTTAATTTCTACTCCTTTGTCTATTTCGGACAAAAAGCTGGGAGAACAAATTAAAGTAAAGATTTGATTTGATAATGAGTTTGATTTATAGTGGAGATTGCTTTATAAATTTTTGTTTTGTTATTTCAAACTCTATGCATCACGGGTTATTTTTCTTTGTTTTATGTGTGTAGTTATTCAATCCAAGAACATATTGCACCGCATGAAGACAAAGGGAGAGATTTATTAGGGCAAATATTTTAACTTAGGCTATTTATTTATTTTATTTGCACTTTGAAACATTTAGCGCATCCCATTACAAAATGACACGCGCCGACACGGTGAACCGAGCTCCAACATCTTCAAGATTGAGGACTTCCTTATATCTTATGAAGGTATAATATTTTTAGGATTTTAAAATTATTCATACTTTTATTTAGGATGTATTATTTATTTAAACCGAGGATGGATTTTTTAATTTAAAATGTAAATTTTTTTAACCTCGATCAAACGAGATTGCTATCTCGTTCTAACGAAATTGATTTTTTATTGGAAGGCTCGTTAGATCTTACATCGAACGAACAACTAACGAGGAATTACTGTTGGCATTCATTTGAAGCTCATTAGAAGATGGTTCAAACGAGATTGGAGTCTCGTTTGAACGAATTTCCTTTCTCGTTAGAACGACTTCTATTTTCATTTTAACAAATTCCCCGCCTCGAATTTCATGTTAGGTATATCAATACCTGTTTTGAGTTTTTTTTTTCAATCAGACTTTGGAAAAAATGTAAACAAAATATCTTTACCAAAGTTTTTTCATCTTTTGGGTTTTCAAACACTTTTTGATTCACACTTTACATCCCCAAATAGTTTTATGAATCTTTTTGAAACTTTAGAAGTTTCTTATCTTGGATACACTTATGGATAAGATTCTTTACGGTTGATTTTGTGACCCGAGTGATCACGATTGAAGAAGGAAGAAGCCTGATCGGTGGATACCGATGGTGGGCTGCCGCCTGTGGAGTGCTTTGGATTTGAGTAGTATTCTTTAGAAGTTCTGCGAAGATACTGCGCGTTGTTCTTATGGGTGTATCAAGTAGTTTGTAACTCGATAATCTTATAAAACTTTTTAAATTGCTGAAATATAAGTTTTGCCCAAAAAGGAATTTTTCCTTATTTGTCATGTTTGATTGTATGCTTAGTTTAATTCATGTGATTGATTCATTTAGCTTATGCAAACATAATATAATCAGGAATTAAAGGTGGTATAAAATTCGATTAGTGTGATTAGGTCTTAAATTGATAAAAATACAAAAATAGAATTTCTGATTGTGGCTATCCTTGTCGAGTGTGTTCTTACGTGCTAATATAGTGGTATCGGGGTATTCCACTCTAACAAGTATTTTGGTTAAATATTTGTATCTAATATATGGACTTCATAAACCATGTCTTTAGAGAGTATTTGGGTCAGTTTATCATTGTGTTTTAAGCCTCATAAGGGGAATTACCCACCATGACTTGGAGTTATCACCAGTAATTTTTGTCCTTCGAGTGTGGAAATATTATTTGTTGGGGAAGAGATTTCAACTGTTCATGGACCATAAGAAAATGCAATATTTTTTCATGTGACGGAAGTTGAACATGAGGCAGCGTCATCGATTGGAGTTTATGAAGGATTACCAATTTGATATATAGTATCACCCGGATAAGGTGAACGTATTAGTAAATGCCTTGAGTCGCAGAATGACGGTGATATTATCTGTGATCTGTAAGACAAAGTGGGGTTCTCTTCGCATAAAAGATGAGTTGAAAAATGATTTTATGGTAGTTATTACCATCACATCTGAGATCATTATTCGAATTGTGAAGGTGCAGATAGAGGGCCCTTCTTCTTAGAAGAAGGTCAGGAAGCTGTTGATCGAGGGGTAACTATCGTATTCGATTGAATTTGATGGGGGTTTACGATTTCACGTCATGCTAGTGGTATCAGAGGATGAGGATTTATAACGAGTAGTTTTAGAAAAGGAGCATGGATCATAATTTTTTGTAAATCTAAAAAGGGATAACATGTATTAGTATATGAGGTGTTAGTATTGGTGGGAAGGCATAAATAAACTTATTGATTTGTCTGTGTCCAAGTATATGACTTATCAGACGGTTAAAGTAGATCACCAGGTGCTCTATAGCCTCTTAAGGTCCTAGTGTGGAAGTGGGATAGAATATTCAAAGACTTCATTATTAGGTTGTCTACGTCACGGTGAGTACATGATTCCATATCGGTGATCACGAACCATTTGACTAAGATAGCTCATTTTCTTCCAATTCAGACCGATCTGACATTAAAGCAGTACGCCAAGATTTTCATATCATATATTATGAGGTTATGTGATGTGCCACTAAACATCGTATATGATATGGACAAGACCTTTGTGTCCCACTTTGGCAAAGTGAAAATAACACAAACAATAACAGGTACTTGACATATTCCATATCTCTATGCCGCGGAGATTCCTTAGAGATGACATATCGTACCAGCTTATTGATCTTGGTGATATAGATCTTCAGCAATATACGAGCTACAAAGAGAAAACATTTACTATTCTGGATCGTAGGGAATAAATTATTCACTCCAGGGTTATTCTGGTAGTCCATATTTGTAAGGACATAGTTTGCATAGTCCGTTTACATTAGAGTATGTCGTATACTGCTACAACCATCGAATAAAAGTTCAAGTCCAATCATTCATCAAGAAGGATCCAAATATCAACATTCTTCAACAGACAAGCCTCTGCGAGAATATCAACATTCTTCAACACGCCCTCAATGGTTCATTTAAAGTGTTAGAATGGTTTTTCTAAACTGTTTTTAAACATCTGAGGCGTCATTTTTCATCGAAAGAATTTTTTCCAAGCGTTGAGGCGGAGTTTTAACAAAAATTATTTTTCGCTGATGTCGTTCAAACGACATGTCAATGTCGTTCAAATGATATGACAAAGTCGTTCAAACGACATCTTCAAGTAACGGGTTATGTCGTGCAAAGGCTCGTTTGAAGCACTTTATCAAATGACATCACACTATTTTGGTTTTCTAAAAATGTCGCGAGATGTCACTTCGAACGACATTTAAAGTCGTTCGAGCAACATAAGGATATCGTTCGAGCGAGATCATCGACTCAAGATTTTTATAAACAGCGTGTTAAATGAGTCATTTTTTCTCAAGAAGACTTAAGTTTTTGAGATACACGAAAACTGTAAAGTGCAGAATTATTTTGCCTTCTTCATTTAGGGTTTGAAACTTTGTTTTTCAATTCACACAAAATCCCACTAGTTTAGTGAATTATTTTTGGAACCCAAGATACAATCTTATTGAAGTTTCTCTTATAGAGATGGTAAATCTACGGCTGACGAATGCATGTCATTAGAAGTTCTTGAGGGTATTATTTAATGAAGGCAGAACTACGTGTTCTTTTAGGTTCGATGGGGTTAATCCATTGTTGACTCTAGGCCGAGGTCTATGTGAGTGTCTGCGGATATTCATTGTAGATTTCATTATGTATGTAAGTTGCGATTTACCTATTCATAGTGAAATAAAAGGTTTTACCGGAAAGGTTTTTTTTCCTGAAATCTGTGTCAACAATATTTATTTTGTGTTGACTTGATTTTACCCACCTAGATGCATGTGTTAGGGTTTATTTAATTTGGATAAAAACTGACAATTAATTAAATAAGTTTAAAATTGGAAATTTGCAAATCCACATACAATCGATTTCACATAGCATTCTCGAATTGATATCAGAGTCTGTTGCACTAAGTTATTGTGTTTGATCCTTGTTTATATAATCGGTTGCCAATTTTTGACGGGTCTAATAATGCCTATTGGAAAGCCCGTATGAAATCTCATTTAAAAGCAATCGATGAGCGAGTTTGGGTTGCTTGTGAAAGACGGTGGACTTCACTCATTGTCACTGCTAATAATGTCACGAATCTTAAGTCTGTGACGGACTGGACTGAGGATAAATTTAAATGGAGAGATTTTAATTCTCGTGGGCTAAGTGCGATTTCTAGATCCGTCACCCCAGAAGAGTTCCGATGTATCTTGACGTGCACTACGTCAAAAGAAGCATGGGATGTTTACAACTTACCCATAAAGGCACGAATGCGGTCAAAGAGTCTAAATTACAAAATTTAACTACTCAATTTGAAATGATTACCATGCTTGAATCCGAGTGTTTTGATGGGTTTTATACATGTTTATTTGACATTGTCAACATTACTTTCAATCTTGGTGAGTACATTCCTGATGCACGAGTGGTTAAAAAGATTTCAAGATTGTTGCCTAAACGTTTTGTCCTGAAAGTAACTGTTTTTAATTCCTTAGGAAATTTAATCAATTTAAAGTTAGAAGAGTTGGCAGGAGACCTCCAGACATATGAAATTGACATATTTCCTGACACTGTCAAGCCTAAGGATAGAGGTATAACACTTAAAGACCAGTTTAGGGAGAGTGAGGAAGTGTCCAAGAGAGAAAAGAAAAAGACAACGAAAGTTTGTGATTCTGAGTCTGAGGGCGAGTTTGATTTTAATATGTCCATACTTGCTAATAATTTCAAAAAGTTTCTCAAATTTTCCAAAGAAAACTCTTTCAATAAAAGATTTTTTGAGAAAAATAAAAAGAAAGATGAGGCCAAAGAGAGAGGTGAGAAAGAGAAAGATAAAAAGGAGAGATGTTTTGAATGTGAGGGTAAGGGGCATAAGGCGTTTGAGTATACCACTAGGCTAAATAAAAAGGGAAAGATGATTGCCATGCCAGCCACTCTTAGCGATAGTGAGGAAGAGGTGAAGGATTTCGGGGATGAATCTTCACACGGGATGTGTGTAGCCTTTTTAGTTTAGTCACGATAGCACACCTAGTTTGACCTACGATGACAAGGAATCTTGTGCATGTGAGACCCCCTAGGATGATTTGAGTGTTTCTAGCAATTGTGAGAGGGAGTGAGCTAGTGAAGGTGAAAGTGAGCTCCAAATAGTCTTTAGAGATTTATATGTCGAGACCTTAAAGACGAAGAAGTTAAATAAGGAGTTAGATCTTAGGGTTATTGATTTGGGAAGTCAAGAAGGTGAATATTACTTTGAGTGAGCAGTTGACCGTCATAGGTCGGGAAAAGAGTGAACTTGAAGTCCGTGTAGTCCAATTAGAGAGAGATCTCGAATGAGCCCGGGAAATAAAGGTCACTATAAAGGATACATTTAGGCAGGTTAGAAAGATGTTCCTAGGTCCCTCTTTGGATAATGACGAGAGATTAGGAATAGATCATGATGGTGCGCCTACTTTCCATGTTGCACCCGAGATGGTTCCCGAGTTTGTGATAAATCCTTATGGCTCTCAACCCAACCCACCTAGGCGTCCATTACATAATAGGAGAATGCGTCATAGATGTTTTAGGAAAGGTATACCTAGGCTCATGTATGTTTTCACCCATTAAAAAAGTGATGACACCTTAAGAAATTTTATTTTAAGTTGGGTAGTGTGCCACGTATTCCTACACACGCACCCACACATGATGCTCCGGATGGTTACATGTAAGAGTTTGCACATATTAGGGAGCAAGTAAAAATTTTGGTCAAGACTTCAAATGACTTGATGGATGTTTTTCATAGGATGTCTCCATATTTGGAAAACTCCACCGCACCTAACGGTTGAGGTTTAGACTTGTTTGCTAGCATCGGATAATTTTCATGATGATATTTTATGCCTATTGCTAATGTGGACCACTTTTTTATTTATTTTCTCCATTTTTGATATATTTTTCGAAAAACTAAAAAGATTTTTATTTTTGAAATTTTTTGGAAAAATGCAAAAAGAATTTCTTTTTTTGAAAAATTGAAAAATTGAAAAAGATTTTATTATGATAAAATTTTTGGAAAAAGACAAAAATAGTTTTTGTATTTTGTTTACACCATTTATGGATGAACATTTAGAATGACCAAGTGACAACATCATTCCATATCCATGTGACTATTCGATATTGTTTTGAGACGATACATCATTTCATCCACGTGCTTTATAATATTTGGAGTCATTAAGATGAGATTTGAGATTACTTTCTACATGTTTTACTCATGATTTCCTTTAATGGACACTTGCACGGATTTGTTTGATTATTATACTTGTCTATCACATGCTGGCCGAAGTGTTTTCATCTCAATCCTGTCTTTAAAATGAACCAAATGTCATAAAACTTGACAATAAAAGAGTGCATATAAGAACCGTTTCCCATGAGGAATTTGTTTAAATACGAAAAAAATGAGGAGTGAACACGGGAAAGGGCTTCAAGTGAATAACAATCATGTCGTGAAAGCCACCATTTAAAAGAGCCCGAGAAAAAATTAAGGCAATAAAAATAATCATATGCCGAAAAGGGGTCAATAGGATTTCTCTAAGTTGAGAAAATAAATAGAAACCTCAAAAGAACTTGAAAAAGAAATATATATTTAAGGGAGTTTGGTTGGAAATAAATCAATGGGTTAGCACGTTCTGACAAAGTCTTAAAAAATTATTAAATAGTTTTAGATGTTATTGGTATGGAAATCATTTTATATTTTTATTTGTTGATTTGATTAAGTTGGTGTCATTTGAATTCGATAATTTTTACACCTAAGGATGATTGTGAAGTTCATTTGTTACGAGTATCCATGTTCATTGTGCATATTTGTTATGTATGTTTGAGTTGATTTACCTATTGAATATGTTCACACCCATTCATTCTGTTTCCACGATTTGGTTATCTTAGTGTAAATTCATGGTGTGTGATTTTTTTGTAAAAAAAAAATTGTTTGAAAAATAAAAATATAAAAAATAGCTAGTGAATGCTTTTAAGTTTATCGTTGATGATCGTAGTTGATTTTCTTTGCTTTTCGTGACACTCCATGCTTATTTTTATTTATTCTTTTCCTTGTCTATTCTGGACAAATAAAAAGGGGGAAAGCGAATTATGATTTAATGGGAGAGTTTTGAATTATGGGGGAGATTTGAGATTTGATATTTGTGTTGAGTTATGTTCATCTCATTTCAAACTCATTATGCCACGAAGGTATTTGTTTCTTGTCTCATGTGTGTAGGTACAAAATTTAAGATTTTGCACACCCAGATGATGACAAAGAAAAGTTAGAGATTTGAAGATTTCTAGTTGAAGATTTTTTGAAGAAAGTTTAGGACTCACAATTTTAGTACCTTTTCAGTTTTCGATTCATGGGAGGGTATTAGATTTATATAGGACATTTGATTTGATTATTCATATGTTTTTAGTTTATACTGGCATAGACATGGGGAGAGATTTGTAAGGACATAGTTTGCATAGTCCGTTTGCATTAGAGTATGTCGTATACGGCTACAACCATCAAAGAAAAGTTTAAGTCCAATCATTCATCAAGACATATCCGAATATCAACATTCTTCAGCAGACAAGCCTCTGCGAGATGAATTTTGGTAAGGTTAAGTTTAAGTCCCTTATTGGTTCATTTAAAGTGTTGATATAATTTTTCTAAACTGTTTTTAAACATCTGATGCGTCATTTTTCGTTAGAAGAATTTTTTCTAAATGTTGAGGCGGAGTTTTAACAAAAACTATTTTTCGTTGATGTCATTCAAACAACATGACAAAGTCGTTTAAACGAAAGCTTCAAGTGACAGGCTATGTCGCGCGAAGGCTCGCTTGAAGCATTTTATCAAACGACTTCACACTATTTTGGTTTTCTAAAAATGTCACGAGATGTCACTCCGAACGACATTTAAAGTCTTTCGAGCGACATAAGGATCTCATTCGAGTGAGATCACCGACTCAAGATTTTTATAAATAGCGTGTTAAATGAGTTATTTTTTTCTCAAGAAGACTTGAGTTTTTTTTAGATACACAAAAACTGCAAACTGCATAATTATTTTGTCTTCTTTATTTAGGGCTTAAAACTTTGTTTTTCAATTCATAAAAAATCCAAATAGTTTAGTGAATTATTTTTGGAACCCAAGATATGATCTCGTTGAAGTGTCTCTTGTAGAGAGGGTAAATCTACGACTGACGACTGCGTGTCTTTGGGAGTGCTTGAGGGTGTTCCTTGCTGAAGACAGAACTACGTGTTCTTGTGGGTTCACTGCAGTTGATGCATTGCTGACTCTAGGCTGAGGTTTATATGACTGTTTGCAGATATTCATTTCAGATTTCATTGTGTATGTAAGTTGCGATTTACCTTTTCATAATGAAATATAAGGTTTTATCCGAAAGAGTTTTTTTCTGAAATCTGTGTGTCAGTAATATTTATGTTGTGTTGACTTGAGTTTACCCACCTAAATGCATGCGTTAGGGTTTATTTAATTTGGATAAAAAAATTGACAATTAATTAAATAAGTTTAAAATTAAAAATTTGCGAATCCACGTACAATCGATATCACATAGCATTCTCAATATTCAGTGGGGGCACCACAATGTGGTAAAGTCTAAGTAGGAGAGGAGAGGGACATGAGAGAGAAATATCCAAAAGTCTTCTAGCCAGGTATAAAGTGAATTTTGAGAGAAATATTCGTATTTTATGTAGTAATATTTATTATTAATAGGTATTTATTATTAAATGTGAATTAATATTTCTTGGGTGAAATTGTAGTAATATGTGCATAATTTACATGACATTTAAATTTTCATGTTATGTGAAATCTAGAATATATGTTATAAATTAATTGATGATTGAAATAAATCATGTGTGTTACCTTGTAAAATATTTAAGTCGTGCATTTTATTTTACGTTGGGAGGTAGTATCATTTGGACCAGACTCTAAGATGAAATAAAGGCTAAAATATGTATTTTTAGTGTGTTAGATTAGGCTCCAGGGGTAGGTTACCTATGGGCTAAGTTTTGAGTCAGTCTGGATAGTATTTTGAACTCATATGGGGGCCCAGAACTAGGCCTTTTATGGACCTGCCGGATTTTTAGTACAAAAGTAGCATTAACCCTCAATAGTAATCTACCATAAAGCTAAAACATAAACCCTAATATTGTAAGGACATATTTTCATAGGTCCGTTATCAATTTATTACGTCATATACCGGTACACCGTCGAAGAGCATTCAAGAATATTCAAGCATCAAAGACTAATCGGAATATCAAGTTCTTCATCATTCAAGACTCCGCGAAGTTTACTTTGGTAAGGTTATGTTTTAAATACCTTAAATTTTCACTTAGAGATTTTGGGATATTTTTATAAAATATTTTTCTAAAGATTTTCTTTTCGGACACCTTTCCGTACAAAAATCATAACTAGTTCTTAAAAAATTAGAATGACACGAAACTGGCGGCCACGCGTTCGTATCGAAATTTTCTATAGGCCCACATGGAATCTCGTTTGATAGGTCATTAGAACGACCAGTAATTGTCGTTCAAACGACATAGCACGTCGTTAGATCTCGTTCGAATGACTTTTGTCTTTCGTTCGAGCAACTTGCTGATCTCGTTCGAACGAGCTCTATTTTCGAGGCGACACGATTTTCTATAAAATCTCATTCTCTGGTTCCGTTTTCATTAAGAAGTCACCGCGTTTTGACAAACAGAAAAACTACGAAAGCAGAATTCTTTTTGGCTTCTTCCTTTAGGGTTTTAATCCTTTTTGTTTTCAATTCACAAAACTCCCATATACTTTAGTGAATTGTTTTGGTGTTCAAGAACACAACTTTTGTCCTTGTTTATTCTTTGTGGGGAGAGCTCTACAACCGACAGCTGCGTGCTACTGTGGAGGGAGTCCTTATAAAGTTCACTCTTGTGGAGAAGCCATTTTTCTTCTTCATTACTGCCCTCCTGGAAAGGGAAAATTCAAGCCGTAACTTGTGGAGGAACCGTCTTCTTCTTCACTACTGCCCTCCTGGAAAGGGAAAGTTCCACCCGCCGACATCGAAACCGACACCTGCGGGTATTTCGTATGTCACCCTATTTTATTGTAATCCGTGTAAGTCGTTTTCTTACAAATTATAGTGAAATAAAAGGTTTTGCCGCTTTGGGGGATTTTTCCTGAAATTGTTTATTTGTGTCACATGCTTTATTTATTTATGGGTTGATACACACACTTTTAGATGCATGTCTAGAGGCTGGATTAATTTGGTTTAAAAATAGACTCTAATTAAATAAGTGTGCCAAATTATAAATTTGCGAATTTAATCAATTATCACACAGTCGCACTCTTCAAATTAGTATCAGAGCAGGTTACGCTAATTTATCGCGTGATCCTAATTTTTCAAGGATTTATTTCTTTTGATATAATTTGACTTCTCACGTCTTCAAATTGGTATCAGAGCAGGTTGCGCTAATTTATTGTGTATTCCTATTTTTCGCAAAAATTTTGTGATATTGATTTTTTTAAATCAGTTTTTTTTTAAATCACAATTTTTCCAATGGAGCACTTATCTAATCGGATGCCCTCCTTCGATGACTCGAGTCAAAGTTTTGATGATATAAATCGTTTGAATTTGACGTTTGCAAAAAGAATTAAAGTTTTGGGAAAAGAAAATTCTCGTTTTAAATCCGCGATGGATCTTTTGCAAACGGTTCAAAATTAACTAGATTTTTATTGTGAAAAATTTGTTTCCTTGTACCATGACTTTATTGCTTTAAAATTGTCCAAGAAGGAGAGTGATGATAGGGTCCTATTTTTAGGGAAAGAATTGGAGGACCTTAAAAATTCGATGGTTTGTGTTTGTGCCAAAGAGGATAAAAATATTTTAGTCAATGAGTTTGTGGCACATGAAAAGACTCTTAGGAAAAAGTTTGCTTTAATTGAGGGAGAGAGAGATACGCTTTTTGAAATTATTGAAAACTTGAAAAAGGCATCCCTTAATTTGGAATAGTCTAATTCTTTGCTTGAGTCAAAAATTTTGAAATGGAAAAATGATTTGACAGACTCAAGTAGGTTTGATAGTGATGGCAATGGCTCATCGTGTTCTCATGCTTCTAATGCTAAAGCCAAAACCATTATTTGTTTTAGAGGGTCAACTAATTCCAAAGATGTTAGAAAAGATCACACTTTAGGTGTAATTCCACCCGTTTACACATGTTCATATTGTGGTAGGAAAGGTCACCTTAGGCGTTTTTGTTTTGATCTTGGAAAATGTCCTAGGAAGTTTATGTCTAGTGTTCCCTTGGTTCCCAAATCCACCACACGACGTTTCACATCTATTTGGGTTAGGAAATCACTTTTAGAGGCATTAAATTTTAGACAAGTTGATTCCCGTTTACTTGCACATGATTCTTCTCTTGCCATATCATATAGATGATTGTGTTTGCATGTTTGTCATACGCTAGTTATGCTTTTTGATATATTTTTGCTAGCGTTGTGACATGTACTTTTTGCATAAATTTTTGCTTTTGAAAAATACAAAAGGATTTTATTTTGACAAATTTTTTTAAAAAATCTAAAAAGATTTTTGTATTTTGTTTGCACCTTTTATGGCTGAACACTTAGGATGACCGAGTCACAACATTATTCCATATTTTTCATGTGACTATTTGATAGTGTTTTGAGACAATAGGTCAATTCATCCATGTGCTTTATAATGTTTGGAGTCATTAAGATGTTATTAAGTGTTACTTCCTACAAGTTTGACTCATGTTTCCTTTATTTCACACATGCACGAATTTGTTTGATTATTATGCTTGTCTTATCACATGTTGGTTGGGTGTTTTCACTTCAATCCTGTCCTTAAAATGAACCAAGCGCGACAAATTTTGATAAGGAAATTGTGCATTTAAGAACCGTTTTGTGAGTTTGTGTGCTTTATTTAAAAAACGGGGAAGGGCTGCGAAAGGCTCATTTTGCCTTTGCGAATACTAAGCCACCGTTAAATTGGACCTAAAAATGGAGGAATTTTATTATCTGGGGTCCAAAGATGTTTAAAAGAGCCCAAAAAAAATTTAAAGGCAATAAAAAGAAATTCATGCCAATTATGGGTCATTTAGGTTTTTGCCCCAATTCTCCAATGTTTGAGAATTTAGATTACCTCTAAAAAGAAAATATATATGAGGGTGTTTGGTTGGAGATTTTATAACGGGTTTGCACGTCCTTGAAATTCTTGAAAATGCGCTAAATAGTTTTGGACGTTATTGGGGTGGAAATCATTTTGACTTTGATTTGTTGATTTGTATAAGACGGTGTCATCTAAATTCAATAATATTTTCGCCTAAGGATACTTTTGATGTTCATTCGTTAGGGGTACACATATGCATCGTGCACATATGCATGATTGAGTTGATTTACCTATCGAATGTGTTCACACCCATTCATTCCATTTCCATGACTTGGTTGCTTGAGTTTAAATCCATGGTGTGATTTTTTTTGTATCATGTTTTTGTATGAAAAAAAATAAAAAATCCAAAAATAGTTTGTGAAATTTTTGGGGTCATACCTTTGCATGCGCGTAGTTTGATGCATGTTTGCTATGCATTTTTTTGGTGAAACTCCATATTTTGATTATTTCTTCTTATCTGTCTATTTGGGGACATCATAAAAAGGGGGAGAAAGAATTATCATATTATGGGGGAGTTTTTGCATTATGGGGGAGATTTCATTTATTAATGCTTTATTCTTATATCATTTCAAACTTGATGCGTCACGAAGGTTTTTGCTTTATCTCATGTGTGTAGGTACAAATATTGAAGATCATGATGTTGCACACCTTGATGAGAAAAGCTTTGAGATTTGACGAAGATGATTGAAGAACAGTTTTGAAGTCTTATAAATTTATCCATGGGAGGGTAGATTTGTATAGGCATTTTAGTTTTTGATAATTCGGATTTTTTATGTATGTACCGGCATAGACATAGGGGGAGATTTGTAAGGACATATTTTCATAAGTCCGTTAACAATTTATTATGTCATATACCAGTACACAGTCGAAGAGCATTCAAGAACATTCAAGCATCAAAGACTAATCCGAATATCAAGTTCTTCATCATTCAAGACTCCGCGAAGTTTACTTTGGTAAGGTTATGTTTTAAATACCTTAACTTTGCACTTAGAGCTTTTGGGATATTTTTACAAAATATTTTTCTAAAGATTTTGTTTTCGGACACCTTTCTGTAGAAAAATCATAACTAATTCTTAAAAAATTAGAATGATACGAAACTGGCGGCCACGCGTTCGTATCGAAATTTTCTACAGGTTCGCATGGAATCTCGTTTAATAGGTCGTTCGAACGACCTGCAATTGTCGTTCAAACGACATAGCATGTCATTAGATCTCGTTCGAACGACTTTTGTCCTTCGTTCGAGCGACTTGCTGATCTCGTTTGAATGAGCTCTGTTTTTTAGGCGGCGTGATTTTCTATAAAATCTCATTTTGTGGTTCCGTTTTTATTAAGAAGTCACAGCGTTTTGACAAACAGAAAAACTACGAAAGTAGAATCCTTTTTGTCTTCTTCCTTTAGGGTTTTAATCCCTTTTGTTTTTAATTCACAAAACTCCCATATTCTTTAGTGAATTATTTTGGTGTTCAAGAACACAACTTTTGCCCTTGTTAATTCTTTGTGGGGAGAGATCTACAACCGACAGTTGCGTGCTATTGTGGAGGGAGTCCTTATAAAGTTCACTCTTGTGGAGAAGCCGTTTTTCTTCTTCATTGCTGCCCTCCTGGAAAGGAAAAATTCCAGCCGTAACTTATGGAGGAGCCGTCTTCTTCTTCACTGCTGCCCTCCTAGAAAGGGAAAGTTCCAGTCGCCGACATCGAAACCGACACCTGCGAGTATTTCGTATATCACCCTATTTCATTGTAATCCGTGTAAGTCATTTTCTTACAAATTATAGTGAAATAAAAGGTTTTGCCCCTTTGGAGGATTTTTCCTGAAATTGTCTATTTGTGTCACATGCTTTATTTATTTATGGGTTGACACACACACTTTTAGATGCATGTTTAGGGGCTGGATTAATTTGGTTTAAAAATAGACTCTAATTAAATAAGTGTGCCAAATTATAAATTTGTGAATTTAATCAATTATCACACAGTTGCACTCTTCAAATATCACAAGATATTTAGAAGAGCTAAGGAAGGCTTTTGGGAAGAACTAGGAGATCACAAAGGAGATTCAAGCTAGGAACATTAACCTCCATTAAAAGGCAAGAAATATCTTGAATTGTCACAACTTAATATGTATTTTATTTATGTTTTATTTATTACTATAAATTAATTTGGGATTAGATAGATGTTAGGTTTTAATATGATATTATTAGGTTGTACCTTGGTCGTTACGAGGATTATATGATGAAAAATTGAATTTGATGCATTAATGGGTTGTAGCTTGGTTAATATAATGATTATATGATTAAAAATTGCTTTAATAGGTGATAAATATGATCGGGATTGATGAATAATGTATTTAAAATAAACCCTAATGATTTAAGACTCACTTTATTAATTGAACTCAAATTTAAGTTAAACCTTAAATATTTTCTTGTTAAAGTTGATGATTTAAACCTTATTTTGATGTTTTTATCTAGTTGATGATCATATATTATTAGAAACATGTTTAAAAACAATTGGGGGATCACATTTGAGGTGTTTTAGGATAAATTTAGGGTTACACTAATGTTTAAAGATGATTTGGTGTAAAGAACGTTGAGTTCGATAGGTTATGGGCAAGATTGGAGGGTGCATCCCGTTTTTTAGTTCACTAGGCGAAGTGAGCTGTGAACAGGGTCATGTGCGCATAGTTATAAAATAGCTCCATGCGCATGAATATGGCAAAAACTTTTAGGGTTGGGTCCCATGCGCACGACTGCAAAAAGGCCTCGTGTGCACTGAGTCGGGCATAATGTTGAAATATTTTATTTTTGGTTAGAACCTTTTCTTTTCCCTTAGGAATTCCCCCAAAGGGTTTGTATTATGGTTTTAGGGATTCTAATCCTACTTGTTTTCGTAGATATTACGATTATGATATTTAGGATTAGTCCTGGGAATGTATAAATCCGTTAGGTAAGTTTAAGGGGATATAATGTATTTGTTTACACCATTGGAGGAAAATATCGTATTTGTATATATGTAGGAGTGATATATGTTTTATGTGCAATTTCTGAACGTACCATATGTATATATTTGTCTAGTGGGGAATCTATCGGTGGGGGGTTATGAATTTAAAATAATCATGGGATCGGGTACCACACCCCCGGTTATTGTAGCATGTTGCGTGGAGGTCGGTGTTTTGATAGTGCGTTCAATTGTTCGTCGTCTCATAATTAAGATACATGGATGACTTAATCCATCAGGTAGTTTCATATGTGGCCACACGATGGTACGAGTGCCTAGGCGCCCCTAATTCTTTTTTTGTGTGTGCATGTTCTGAATCCATTAGGTGTGGGACACCTAAGGATTTACCGATAGAGACACGAGAATGTCCTCGAAGGTCAAAGCCTTGGTCTGGTTTATGATAATTATATATTTTGATTAGTCAAATGATAAACATGTTATATAAGGAAATTATGTCATGCTATTGTGCTTATTATGATAATGTGTATATCTTATTATTTAGGTGACACATGGGGACTATACTGAGTTGTATCCTTAGTGTATGGATAGGTTTATCACTATGTTATAATTGTAGGATAATATATGGTATCTTATTTTATAGTCTTAGAATTGGGACTTATACACTATAGCTGTGTTTCGGTATAAAGCACTCATAGTAGGTTATTTCACTTATTTTAAGATGTGGGATATCTTTTGTATGAGAGTACCCACAGGTTGGCATGATTACGTAAATAAGTCGCATGTTACTACTACCTTGATAAGTACGTAATTTCTTACAACTTGCGTGCCTGACCCATTTGTTATCTAAAAATCTTTTTCAGATATTCGTAAGCAGGAGAAATAGGGCTGAATAGTCAAACTTTCTTTTATTCAACATTCTCGTTTCCATTTTTTAGTGTTGGGTGTTGTCTTCTTTCCAATTATTCCAATCAGACTTGTGTATTTATCTCATTAAGAGACTTGTTTATTAAGCCATAGTGCTTCCAGATTTATTTATTTTTCGAGTTAAGACTAGTCATTTGATGAGACTACCAGTTGTTTCCATTTAGTTTTCTGGTAACTTATTAGTTATGTGATTCATATCGGAGGCAATTATATTAATTACAGTTATTTATTTGACTCATTATGTTGTGTGGACGGTTTACATTATGCTTATATTTACTTATATGCTCGTTGGTGATGAGAATTATATAAATTGATTGATACTCCCCTATATTTGGCGTATCAGATTGGCCACCTGACACGTGAAAAATAGGGGTGTTATAGTTTGTGACTGTGATGTATTCAGTGATAGTTCATAATATGTGTTTTTTTAGTTTGGCCTCCATTATAAGTTTGTAATATACTATAAATTATCCTATTGTGTCCCATAAATGTGTCCTTAGCAAGTATGTAATGTGTCCGAGTGTGCCCCCCCCCCCCCCCAAAAAAAAAAATAATAATAATAAAAATAAAAAGGATACTCTATGACACGCAGTGTGTCCAAGTTTGTCCGAGTGTATTGTGTGCCCAACTCGAGTGAAAACTGATTCGTTGTCTTCGGGAGCGTCTGTGCTTTATAGCTTCTTCATCCCTTATGCCTTCACCCCTTATTTCTATCTTCATCTTGTCTTCTCATTTCTCACCCACTCTTCTCTATCGCACCTTGACAATCAAAGGTCGTTCCCCACCAACATCATTAATATACTAATTATTAATAATAATCCTAGTGGATGGTGTTAAACATAAGTTACAAATATAGGGCGATCCCTGTTTTTTTAAGAGTGACAAGTTATATATAATATTGGCATAATCTTAGAAGCCAAAGTAGAAAAAAATATAAATAATTTATTCTATAATTTTTTCATCACATATAATAGATGAGTGCACATGTTACATCACATCCCATGTATATGTAAACTAGTACGTGATCGTGACATCATTATGATTATAATTTGGGGTTCTTATATATTAGTTCCATTTAAAAGAGTTTTCATCATATCAGTCTTATTAAAGTAAAAACTATTGAATAAGTACTATTAGCCTAAATTAAAAAATACATATGACAAAACTATTCCTAACATTTTAAAAAATACTAAACCCTAAATTATTTATCAACGTTTCTATTGCCACCACTACCACCACCTGCTGCCGCCGCCATCACCGCCACCTCCCCCTGCTACCACCACCACCATCACTAAATTTGTCGCCACATGCCGCCGCTACCACCACCACCTACTTCCATCACCCATGCCACCACCTGCCCTTGATACCACCACCAGATCTGCCACCATAACAACCACCAGATACACCACCACCACCATCATTACTATACAATAACCATCACTATTCTTACAACCATAATAACCTGTCCACCACAACTCCCACTATCTCCACCATTTTTATATCTACTAAAATGCTTAAGAAGAAGAAGAAGAAGAAGAAGAAGAAAATTTAATGTAAATATTTACTCCAAACGTAAACATTTACTTTCACAGGAAAAAATGAATAAAAAAGAAAATACAAGTGAAACAAAACTTACAGTATGTAGCATGGATTTAAACAACGTAATTATTTACACTCACAACAAACTTTTTAATAAGAAAAATTAGGGAAAAGAGAACAACTGTAGAACAAATAAACTCATAGCAAATATATACTGTGAAAGTATTTATCAATATCACTACAAAAACTAACTCATAGTAAATTATTATTTTGAGTGTAAATATTTACTATTACAAAATACAATTGCTTACAACATACATGTTCTTCTACTCATTCATCTCCTTTTTATTATTCATTGCTCTGTGTTCTTCTTCTTAGTAAATAACTACTCTAGAGTGTAAATATTCAGTATTTGAGAGGAGTAAATATTTACACTTAAAATAAATATTTACTCATAATGCATTTATATACACAACACACCAATAGACCAATTGTTTGTCTCTTTCGGCAGAACACACACGTATACACACACACTCTCACATATACATATATACACATATACACACACTCGAACACATACACACACACACATATACACAAAATCGCACACATATATACATACATACCCTCACATATACACACATATATATACATGTACACATATACACATAGTCGAAGCAAATATATACATATACACATCACCGTAACACATATAAAAGAAAAATCACACACATACACACACAAACACACACACATACATATATATATATATATATATATATATATATATATATATATATATATATATATATATATATATATATATATATATATATATATATACACGCACTCACACACACACACATATACAACAAATCAGAGATTGAAATCAAGATCAGAGAGAGAGAGATCGACTGAACCACACATGGAGAAAATGAAAGTGACAACGTGTTGTTGTTGAAAATGGGTAAGAAATGGGAATTAGGGTTTATAATGGATATAATAGATAATTTAGTTTAAGATTGATATAGTTAAGAAAAGTCAATATGACTTAAATGAGGGTTGACCATGGAAATCCGTATTTACGACATCCTTTATGCAAAATCGTTTCATTTATATAACACATTAGATCATATATATCTTGATCTGTGTTATCAGTAACGATATATCATAATAATAAACAAAGGGCGCTTCTATTGACACCCAATATATTATTTCATAATATCCACGCTCCATAATAACTTAGTATACCACACTATACCAAATATCTACTACATTATACCACCATAGGATACCACATATTTAAATGTGATTTTCCCTTCATTTTCCCCTCCAACTCTTTCTCCTTAGCTACAATATTATCTCTCAAAACTCTTTCAAACCCAAGAACAAAGCAATTCTGTAAGGACACAAATTTTCAATTGAGTCCTTTGTAGTTTTGGCTCAATTCCGGACAAAAACATTTGAGTTATAGGATAGAGTTCATATTGATCCATTTAAGCCTATGACGTGTTTGTTGAAGACGTAGTGGCCAAGTGTATAAAGCCTCATCAAAATGTTGAGTTTAAGTGCCTCATTTCTACGTCATCAATAGTGGTTTCATGCTCCCAAGGTATGAATGCATTACACACACACACACACACACATATATATATATATATATATATATATATATAGGAGCTTGGAACGGTTTATAATGGGTGTAGGTTTAATTAAAAACTATTTAATTAAAAACTGTTGTTTATTTGTCAGAAAGATTTTATTAAACTTCTATTAAACGTATATAAAATTTCTGGGCTAAATTCGTAATTTTTAACTTTTTGGTTTCTCGTTCGATATTGTCGTTCGAATGAGAATGTCGTTCGAACGAAGCTGCCAACGAGCACTGGAACATCGTTCGAATTTTCGTTCGAACGAGATGGCTGTTCGAACGAGACTTCGAACGAGATTTCTAACGAGTTCAATTTTAAGCCACTGGAACTTCATTAGAAAGGCTCGTTCAAACAAAAATTTCGTTCGAACGAGATTTCAGGCAGGAAAATTTTATGGCAGTTTTTAGCAGTGTTTCCCACTTCCTTACCCCACAAACTTTTGACAGAACTTAATAGTGCGGGAACTAACCTTTTTGGTTTAACTTTTTCATACACAACCATCTCCAAGAGAGAGTTTGAGAGAAAAATTGATTAAGGAAAAAGTTCATATTTTAAAGTGTCTAATTTTTCAAGAAAAATTGATTATACACTTTAGTTTTACACCCATAGTTTCTGTTTTCCAAGCTTCCATATATATATATACTTTGCTTGGAGTGCTTGGCACCGATTTATCTCTACATCCATTTGAAGAGAAGTTTGGGTTTGCTTCTAAATCCCATAAAGAAGAAGAGCTTGTTTTGCTGCGACATTCTCACGTGGTGAAAGACACCATGTGTGGTTGACGGTGTACATATGTCTCATTGGTGAAGGCCGAGATTCCGATGGAGCTCCGGGGTTGTCTACAAGGCGGAGGTGTTTACAAGAAGAAGCGTCGAGGCTTGAGAGGGATCGAGTTGTGTGTTGTAAGTCTTTCTGTCTTGTAACTTGTAAATCCATACTTAGTGGACTTAAGGCTAGGGTCGTCCGAGGTTTTTTCCCGTTGTGGGTTTTTCCTCGTACATCGCGGCGTAGTGATTTATTGTTTATTTTATCTTGCTATACTAACCTAGAACACATGCTTAGGTAATTCAAGATAAAATTTGGTTTAATCACTACATGTTTAATTTGGTGCTAAATTAAATGTTGGGTAATGTTTAGTTAATTTAATTCAAGTCATTTTATTTAATTTGATAAAATTTGGTTTGGCCTAATTTGTTAAAATTGAGAAATATGACTTGGGAAAACTTTCTAGGACCTGGGTTAAATTAAATTGGTTTAAGTGAAATTGAAATTAGTGCGTGTTTTAATTTTATTTCACTTTTGTGTTATTTTAATTTAGAAGATATTAAAATTTGTTTATTTGTTTGAACCATCACCTAATGCTTCCGCATAATTGAAAAGGAAATTGGTTTTAAAGTATGATAATATTTAAAATTGGGGGCCTCACAGTTCAACAAGTGGTATCAGAGCCAAAAACGAAAAATTACTTCGTTTAAATCTTTTAAATATTTTTGGCTAAAATGGAATTTTCCCCATTTTAAAAATTTTCTATTTTCGAAGGTTCTAATTACGCGTATTGGCAAGCGCGTATGAAATCGGCACTTAAATCTATCGACGAGAGGGTTTGGATGTCTGTAGTTAATGGGTGGCCCCCACCAACTCATTTAGTAGAAAATGAACGTGTTCCCAAACCGGCCGATAGATGGAGTGATGGTGAATTTAAACTTTCAAACTTTAATTCCGTGGTTTAAATGCCTTGTTTAGCGCTGTCACACCGGATGAATTCCGACGCATTAGGACGTGTGAGACCGCTAAAGAAGCGTGGGATATTTTACAACTCACTCATGAAGGTACAAGTGTCGTTAAAGCTTCAAAACTTCAAAACCTCACCACTCAATTTGAAACTATCAAAATGAATGAAAAAGAAACTTTTGATGAATTTTATGCTAGACTTTCCGATATTGTTAATTCATCTTTTTATGTGGGAGAGAAAATACCCGACAACCGAGTAGTAAAGAAAATTTTAAGGTCCCTACCCGATAGATTTATTCCAAAAGTGACCGTTTTAAATTTTTTACCAACTTTAGCCTCTATAAAATTAGAAGAACTCGTAGGTGATCTACAAACCTATGAACTAGACATATTTCCCTCTAAAACTGAAAAGAAAATTGAAAAGGGCATTGCTTTAAAATCCCAAAAAGAGGAAAAATAAGTAGTAGAAAGCGAGAGTGACAGTGACTCGGAAGACATGGCTATGTTTGCTAGAAAATTTCAAAAATTTCTTAAATTGAACAAAGATAAATTTAAAAATGATTTTAAGAAATTTGATAAATTTAGGCATGACAAAGTCGAGAAAATCCTTAAAACTATTAATGAAAATTTAAATAGGGACGATTCAAATAGATGTTTTGGTTGTGAGGGTTATGGCCATAGGGCTTCTGAGTGCCCCACTAAACTAAGGAAAGAGGATAAGCGACCCATTTCATATAATGCGGCCCTTAGTGATAGTGATAAGGAAGAGGGGCCCGATTCCCCCACTGAGCCCAACTTTGTGGCTTTTATGGATAGTCATGTGAGTGATAGTGAGAACTCATCTATATATGAAAATTTAACACATGACACTTCCATGGTCATAGTTTATGATTCCCTTGTCTTTGATGATAGTGAGAGTAGAGAAGAAAAAGAGAGTGAAAATGAAGAAGAGGTTAATGTGAGTGAACTTCAAAATACTTTTAAAGAATTATATGACGAATCAATTAAATTAAAAAGAGCTAATTTGAAGTTAGAAGATAGTTTGAAAGAGAGTGTCAAGGTCATTGATGATAGTACGTTAGTGGAACACCTTAAGACAGGAGAGAGATCTCTTCGTGAGAAGCTTGAATATGTAGAAGGCGAGAGAGATAGCCTTAAAGGTTTAATGGAATCCTTGAAAAAGGAGCTTCTCGAGTTCGAAGAGAGAAATATTTTATTAGAGTCTAACATCCTAGAATTACAAAATAAATTAAAAGACTCTACTAAAGTCAAATTTGATTTGGAGTGTCGTTCGGAGAAATTAGATAAAATATTAGGAACGGTCCAAATTAAAAATAACACTTATGGTTTAGGCTTCGATACTTATAATGAATCTACTCATAAAGCCAAAACCAATGTTTTAGGAGAATCGCCTAGGAAAACCTTTAGAGATCACTCCTTAGCTAAATCTTTTCGACATGTTTTTACTTGTGCACATTGTGGTCGAAAAGGTAATCTTAAGAAATATTGTTTTGATCTTAAAAGATTTTCTAGAAAATCCCAATGTAAGGCAACCAAAGTAGCCACGATTCCTACACCCCGAGATAGTCACTCATCATTAGTTTGGGTTAGGAGATCCAACTTGGTAGCTTTACAAGATAAGGTATTTGATTCTCATTTACTTTCACATGCTTCCTCCCTTGCAAAATCTAAAGGTAGAATGTGTTAGTTTTATTTGCATACATTAGCTTTTGTATTTCGTGCTATATTCACATGCTAATTGTATGTTTGTTTAATCATTTTCTAGTCTATGCCCCATGCTTAATCACATGCTAGAACTATGATTTTTGTTTATCTTTTGTATTATATTTCCTTTATTTTGTTTGCATTAAATGAAAAAATACAAAAAGATTTTTGGTTTATCATTTGCATTTTATCTCATGATAATTTAAGCTTAATGAAAAATTCAAATGATTTTTATTTGTCTTTTGAGTATATATATATTTTTTTATTTTTGGTTAAAATTTCAAAAACTCAAAAAGATTTTTATTTTGTGGGTATTTTAGCTTGACACACTTTATCTGTCATATACTTGTGTTTGAATCCCTTCTTTTACGCTCCCATGTGGCTAGAACTTTTGGTTTAGATTGTCAATCCTTATTATGTTCTTTACCATGCTTACATGGAGTAGTTGGATTTTGTGTTGATATAATGGATTCTATTTTTATATGCCTCTATTCATACATGCACGAGCTCATTTGAAATTTTAACTTCATATGTATATTTGAGCTTTGTGAGGTGTTCTCCTACCGATCTTGTCATCTACTTATTTGTGACCTAGGAGGACTAGTGCATGTCAAAATTCGTTGCACGCGAGATTTATGAAAAATAAAAATGATAAATATAAATGTGCACGGGGAAGGGCTCCGAAAGGCTTTATTGTCCTTTGCGAATAGTAAGCCACCGTTTATTTGGACCTAAAAGAAATACGTGGTCCAAAGACCTAAAAACAGAAAATATGGCATTAAAAGAAAAATAATTTGCCAAGGCCTTATATGTTTGATTGATATACTCATTCAAAATTAATAATATATTTGCTTATTGAGGGAGATTGGATGGTATATCAACGGTTTGCACAATGTCCGTTTATCCTAGTTGTGTTTTCAATGTCATGACTCTATTGGTTTGTAGAATCATCAACATGCTAGGCTTATATGCATTGTCTACGTTTGTTCATTGAGTTCAATCTAAATTGTCACATGAGGTTATATTCAAATGTGATGGAGTTTGCAATCAATTGGGAACTCCGTGAACATGTTTTAAATGATTGGGTCTAAATTTAATTGTTACTTGTTCACACCCTAACACTTTCGTTTTCATATGACACATTTTTGGCATACGAGTGTGAAAGACTCCTATTATATTTTGTGTGTGTCATTTGTGTGTTTATATTTATATATATGTGCATGTGCATCTTCAGTATATCTAGAGTACGTATATATATGATATTTTTATCTAGTCTTTGCCTTGCTTTCTAGTCCATATATGCTTTAATTCATAATTGGTATCTATCTTGTTGCATTCTCTGTTGATATCACATGCTTAATACTTTATGTATCTTATTGGTATCATTTTCTTGCATCCTAGTTGGTATTCGTTATTATTTGTTAGATTAGTTGTGCTTTTGTTGCCCATATGCTTTAATGTTCTCATCACTTTATGCACAATTACATGTTTTGGCCTGTTATCCCATTCTATTTATCCCTTGCTTCGTTTAGAGGGTGCATATGCTTCATTTGGGGGAGATAAGTTAATTCTTGATTCTTTAGCCTTTGTCTATTCCTGAACAAAAAGATAGAGAATGATAGGGGGGAAATGGTATCTAATCCTATTGTAATCGTATCTTAGTTTGTGGGAGATTTATCTTAGGGGGAGACGTCTTTCTAAGTTGATCATTGTTAATAAAGGGAGAGAATTAATTTAAGGGAAGTATTTACTTTACTTGAATTAAATATTTTGATATTCCCTATGCGTTTAATGCGTTTGCTTAAGTGTGCAGGAATTCTATTCTAACTGGCAACATTATATTCTAAGTGGCAACTTTCACCGGCAAAGATTGTGATCCTTTGGGTTGTTTGAGTCAAGCATTGTAATTTTATTTTGGGTGGGACTTTTTATTAGTCTAGTAGAGCTTGACGGCCCTTTAGAATTTTTTTGTTTGGTTTTTATCCCGGAATAGCCAAAGGGGGAGATTCGTAAGGACACAAATTTCCAATTGAGTCCTTTATAGTTTTGGCTCAATTCCGAAAAAAAATGTTTGAGTCATAGGATAAAGTTCATATTGGTCCATTCAAGCCTATGACGTGTTTGTTGAAGACGTAGCGGTCAAGTGTATAAAGCTTCATCAAAATGCCGAGTTTAAGTGCCTCGTTTCTACGTCATCAATAGTGGTTGCATGCTCCCAAGGTATGAATGCATTACATATATATATATATATAGGAGCTTGGAACGGTTTATAATGGGTGTAGGTTTAATTAAAAACTGTTGTTTATTTGTCAGAAAGATTTTATTAAACTTCTATATAAAGTATACAAAGTTTCTGGGCTAAATTCGTAATTTTCAACCTTTTGATTTCTCGTTCGATATTGTCGTTCGAACGAGATTGTCGTTCGAACGAGAATGTCGTTCGAACGAAGCTGCCAACGAGCACTGGAACATCGTTCGAATTGTCGTTCGAACGAGATGGATGTTCGAACGAGATTTCTAACGAGATTTCTAACGAGTTCAATTTTAAGCCACTGGAACTTCGTTAGAAAGTCTCGTTCAAAGGAGACTTCGTTCGAACGAAAATCACATTCGAACGAGATTTCAGGCGAAAAAATTTTATGACAGTTTTTAGCAGTTTTTACCCATGTTTCCCACTTCCTTACCCCACTAACTTTTGACATAACTTAATAGTGCGGGAACCAACCTTTATAGCTTAACTTTTTCATATACAACCATCTCCAAAAGAGAGTTTGAGAGAAAAATTGATTAAGAAAAAAGTTCATGTTTTAAAGTGTCTAAGTTTTTAAGAAAAATTGACTATACACTTTAGTTTTACACCCATAGATTCTGTTTTCCAAGCTTCCATATATATATATATACTTTGCTTGGAGTGTTTGACACCGGCTTATCTCTACATCCATTTGAAGAGAAGTTTGGGTTTGCTTCTAAATCCCATAAAGAATAAGAGCTTGTTTTGCTGCGGCATTCTCACGTGGTGAAAGACACCATGTGTGGTTGACGGTGTACCTATGTCTCATTGGTGAAGGCCGAGATTCCGATGGAGCTCCGGGGTTGTCTACTAGGCGGAGGTGTTTACAAGAAGAAGCGTCGAGGCTTGAGAGGGATCGAGTGGTGTGTTGTAAGCCTTTCTGTCTTGTAATTTGTAAATCCATACTTGGTGGACTTAAGGCTAGGGTCGTCCGAGGTTTTTTCCCGTTGTGAGTTTTTCCTCGTACATCGCGGCGTAGTGATTTATTGTTTATTTTATCTTGCTATACTAACCTAGAACGCATGCTTAGGTAATTCGAGATAAAATTTGGTTTTAATCACTACATGTTTAATTTGGTGCTAAATTAAATGTTGGGTAATGTTTAGTTAATTTAATTCGTCATTTTATTTAATTTGATAAAATTTGGTTTGGCCTAATTTGTTAAAATTGAGAAATATGACT
Source organism: Sambucus nigra (assembly GCA_949130495.1). Lineage (NCBI taxonomy): Eukaryota > Viridiplantae > Streptophyta > Magnoliopsida > Dipsacales > Adoxaceae > Sambucus > Sambucus nigra. Next base: position 350,971,350 of record OX422214.1, read on the forward strand.
TAGGAAAACTTTCTAGGACCTGGGTTAAATTAAATTGGTTTAAGTGAAATTGAAATTAGTGTGTGTTTTAATTTTATTTCACTTTTGTGTTATTTTAATTTAGAAGATATTAAAATTTCTTTATTTGTTTGAACCATCACCTAACGCTTCGGCATAATTGAAAAGGAAATTAGTTTTAAAGTATAAGAATATTTAAAATTGGGGCCTCACAGTCCAACAAATTCAAACCTAACTCAAGAACAACCCATCAGATCTCTCACATTAAGTTATATACACAAAACTTTTGTTATATATCACGCATGCAGCTATGGTTTTAAATCCCTTGTTGATTTAAACTTTATTTAATATGAAATGAATTTATTACTACCCTATTTGAAAGAATAACCACAATATAATTATATCAATTCTTGTCTAAAATCCTAAAAAAACTACCAGTGTAAGGCTAGAATCATAAATATTTTTCGTGAATAATGAAAATATTTGACGATATGTAATATCGGGGTCCCAATACCAAGAATGACATGTATAACTCGGGATACTCATCCTGAGTCCAACATTAATTTAAAAAGCCCTAAAACCATTCACGATATGGGACACGATGATATGTCAAAAGACTAGTCTTATTTATAATGGATAACTGACATGTAATCGTCATCTTAACCACGAATATGGAGAAAGTTAAATTAATCATAAAGAGCTCAGTCGGTATAATGATACCGACTTGTCAAGGGAATGCTCAGTGTTTATGGCCTGACTAATGGATTTGTAATTGACATTTTTATGCCGACATGGCTTAAGTCTATCAATAGTGTAATTCATAATTTTGATCCTGAAACTGTTCATTGACTTTCGTTATTTGAATCCTAACTTGTATGTTATTTAGTATCTTATGAGCTGCTTTAACACCATTATATGTTTTTTTACGGTATGAATCTCGGGTTAAAGCATGGAACCTCAATTGATGTACACAAGGAGAAAAAGGGTGCCAGTAACAACTTTTAAGAGGAAGCGAAGAGCATGATTGATTGCTTTAGTCTAGGGGATAAGCCTACCTGATACTAGTACCGTACATGAGGAGGCTTCTATTCCAAATGTCTAGGAGGCTGCGGGAGTTTAGCACAATACAGGAGGACGTACAAGCTACGAATGTCCCCGAGTCTAGTAGTGGTGGTGGGAGGGGGATTTGAAACTGAGGCAGGGCCATCGAACATGGGTGAGCCACTATATGTCGGTGGCCCACATGATCTTCAGTTGCTTAAACACTTCACTAACCATATTGTGCATGCAATATGGGCTGGTTCTCAGGTATAAAACTTAACTTGGAGAATTTGGATAACGTTGTGTGTGTGGGGTGGGGGTGGGGAGGTCGCATGGGGTATGTGAATTCTATCCCACCAATACCGATAACTTACCTTAGGATCGAGGTCGAGAATGAAACTAATGAGTGGGTGCCTTTCTCTTCTATAGGTACAAATGATTATATTGTTTGGGTCTATATATGATTATACTTTTTGAGACATTGACTATGGTATTATGTATTGTTCTTGAAGTCATGGATTTATGAACATTTTATCGGGCTTAGGGCATGGTTGAATATGGAATTTAACAATAACATGCCAAGGATCACTCTGTGGGAAATGCAATGTGTTTCTCAAAAGAATGCGGTGGCACAGCTGTATAGACTAAGGGAGAAACTTGATGACTTGTCCTCTAATACTGTAAGTGCGTTGATTATTTATATTTTAGCATTATTGAGACTTTACGTATGATTTATATTTTTTTTCAAGTTTTTTGCGACCCGTACCGTGACGAAAGAGATGCGTACCCATTCCACAACCTCTCCTTTTATAACAACATATTGATTTTCCTTGATGTGGGGGAACCTTGCTACTCGAAGCGCGTTCTGAGACAACTAGGGCGTGTCCAAGTCATTCATAGGTACCCAATGACACCGGTTGTAAATAAAAGAGGGAATAAGGTTGCCCGTTATGATGTGAAGTTCGATAATCATAAATGGTACCAAGAGAATTGGTAAGACCATTTGCTTACATCTAAGTCCCGTTCATTACCGGTGTTGCTCCCATAGGATTTAACTAAAGATTACATGAAATGGTTCCAGCATTAGTCCCATCTTATCGTCCAGAATCATGCCAATTGAAAATCCAGAATTAAAAAATCTTTATTAGTAATTTTATATTCATTTAGTATTTGCATATACCAATATATGTTTACATCGACTCTGATATTGATTTATTTTTAGTATGATCAATTCCGCAAGGTGACGGAATTGCTCTCTAAGAACATCCAAGACGGGGACAATGTTGATGTTGCAACCATAATTGAACGAGATATTGAAGCATACGACAACCTTAAATTAGCAACTGGTATGGGAGTTGACCCACATAATAAAGAGAATAATGGACAATTGTACTTCTTTATCGCCTAATCTCTCTCATGTTTCTTCCCATCATTGTTTGGGTTCCTATGATTCGTGTAAGTTCCTTCCCTCTCATATCCCAAGTGAATACAACCATTCCATAAATTCGATAAAGTCTCTTACTTGGTTGTTACAACAACTGTTCGTACCGATCTTACCCGACTTTGCGCCCAATCAACCAACTCATGTCGGGTAGCAAATACCTGAAGCAACACATAACAACTTTTATTATATACTAAAGTGTATATTGAAAGATACAATAGCTTTTGAACAAACCTGATCGTTGAAAAAATGTTGGCTGACACTAATATTAATAACAACCTCAGTCTTTTTGGCTTCGCCTCCTTCAACAATCGCCTGGTCCAAAAAAACTTAGTTTAACTCTATTCATGGATCCTGGGAAAGATGAACACTTGATTACATTAATAAGATATGAAGAAAAAAATAGAAAGATATATTAGCACGTGTTACACATGTCATTCGGGATTCAAATGACGAATAGTGGTAAACTGATTTGGCACCTCAGCTTCGATATCTTTAAAGTATCACACTTATTGAAAATTTGCCTCATATACCACAAGCTAATTTTCAATCGCGGTCCCCCAAACGAATGTACCATGCCTCACTCGGGGATGAGGTGGTGAATATAAACTGATCCAAAGAATATAATAAAAACTATTCGTCACACTTTTAACGAATTAAGGTGCATATTTCGGGGAGTATATGACGAATTAACACTTATTTAAAAAAACAATAAGGCTGAGTCGGTATCGAGATACCGAAAAAGTCCTTCGTTTTCGGTACCCTGATACTGAATGTCCCTGTACTTATTTTACCGCCATTTTTTAGAGCTACTCTTATATTAACAAAATAACATAATGAGTATAAATAAAATGCTGTATACCTCTTGTTGACTTTTGAGACTATTTAATGAGATGATGAAGCCCCCAAACTAGCACCATTTGTGTTAATATTTTGATCACTTTTCGTGGCGTGGCTTATACGAGTTAATATGCTTCATAAAAGTATCAAAATGGCGAGAAAATGGTATACTATCAATGTATTATCAACTATGAATGATAAAATCAAGCTTCTTTAAGTTTGATCAGGGTTTGTGTGGTGTGTTTTGGTGTCGAGAAGGGACGTTGATAGTCAAGAGTTGATCGGGTTAGTGAGAAATGAGTGCAGGTCCAAAAAAACATTTGAAAAATTGTATCTTATTTTTAAGTATGATATTATGAAATAATATATTAGGTGGCAATAGTACTACCAATTCTAAAATAAAATTAGAGTAACTAAGGGCCTATTTGGTTCTGTATTCAGAAAACTCGATTTAAATATTGATTTTAAATACAGTTTTTAAATTTTATTTTTTGCGTTTATAAATATTGATGCGCGCTTGGTAAACTTGTTTTTAAATATATATATATATATTTTTTAAATTTGACAAAACTATCAAACATGTATATTTATATTATACATATATGTATGCGTGCGTGTGTGTGTGTGTGTATATATATAAACATACATAAAACTTTCATGCCTACATGACACATGAATGTATACATATATACATCATAAATGCATCAATATATCATGTGTTTTTACGTATATTTAATAAGGTATGTTTGGGAGTTTAATTATATAGAGGCAGACTTTTGTACACACTAAGTTTGCACACACCTATTTTTTTCAAATATTAAATAAAAATTTTGAGTTGATTTTTTATGTAATATTTAAACATTTCAAGGGATTCATATAAAAAAAAAGGTCAATTTTTTTTTTTGCTATTTTAATAAACCGTTTAAACTGTCGCAATTTTTAAAGTGCTTTAAAGCTGCGAAAGTCTGACCGAATTTTTTAAAATAGCAAAAAATATTTTTTAACCCGATTTTTTTATATAGGCGCCTTAAAATGTTTAAATATCAAAGAAAAAAAATCAGTTCAAAAATAATTATTTTGCTATTTTAAAAAAATGATGTGCAAACTTAGTGTGCACAAGAGCCTCCCTCTCTCTCTCTCTCTATATATATATATATTAAAAAATATTTTAGGGACTTTTTGGTATTTGATCCTGAAAAATATTATCAATTCATGTATGTATATAATTTTATTATGAATTATACATGCAATAACATTATGTATGTATATAATGTTATTGCAAACATTATATATAATGTTTGCAATAACATTATATATGTATATTTTATATTAATCTATGCATTAATAATACATGTGTAAAATTATATATAAATATCATGTATTTATTGATAGTATTATTTAACATATGGATCTTAATATATTACATAATTTAATAAATATAAATATACATAATTTTGTACACATGTACATATATATTTATTTATTTATGAGAATTTGATACATATTAATATTAATGTGTTAGGTATATATATTATATATTAAGGTATAAATGCGTTAAAATAGTAAGAATGAATAATCCTAAGTTGAAAATTAAAAAATAGAAGTAAGAGAACATAATTTTGCTGTTTCATGAAAAATTTGATTATAATACGAAAATATTACAATTTAATATTAAAAAATAAGTATACCAAACACAAACTTTAATTAAAATTGTATTTAAACACAAAAAATAAAATTATAATTACAAACTAAAAATAATTTTTTATGAAACACAGAAATCAAAATTACATTTACAAACCAAAGGTAACCAAACAAACCAACCATTCAACAACCGCACTGTTGTCATTTAGGGCATTCTAAATGCAAAGGATAAGCTGAGCAAAAACCATAAACTCAACGTGCTCATGCCTGAACAGTGTTCAAACAGATGCTACTAAATTTGCCGCCAAAACAGAGATGCTCTGTTCTCCCCTGCTCCATCTCTCGCCTCCGCAAAACCCCCCAAACCCACTTTTCAAATTGTTACCCAAATCCCCTTTTCATTTTCCACCCACACCATCCTTTCATCGAAAATCTTATAATAAAATTTCTGTATATGGTTATGGTACAACTTTTGCGGGTCCTTTTTGTTTGAACACTTCGTCTAGTTCTCACTCCGTTAATGACGATATTGATGTGGAATTGGGACGGTTGTTGGCGCTTTTACCAGAGGAAATGAAGCGTAAAGCTAGTGAGCATCCGGAGCTCCATCAATTGATTGAAGTAGTTATGGATTTGGGTCGGAAGCCACTGGCCCGGTTTCCATCCGGTGATTTCGTTCTATCGGATCATCCAATTACTGCTGAAGATATTGAATATGCAACTTCATTGGTAAATATAATTTTTGCCTGCCACATGTTTGATCACTTGTCAGTTAATATGCCATTATTTAGAATGTTTATTGCATTTAACTGTTTGTTTAGAGTAATCACAACACAGAAACTTAAAGGACACTTAGGCCGCCCACTATGTTTCATTTTTTATCCCAAATTGTGTCTCCTCACTTTGTCATTTTTTTTGTTCCAAACCCTATTATAAAGTTTAATTTAGTAGTGGAAAAATGTATGTTTGTGGTCAAAACCAAAAGCATGAAGCTTTGCAGCGTACAACAAATATTCCTTGTGGATGGTTCGAAACTTTGATTGCGAACTGCCTTCACTTATATTACGCTCACGAGTTCCAGAAGTCTGATTTGTGCCAATAACACTATTTATAGAATATCTTATGTAAGCATGCCACAAGATTATATTTTCCCTTTTATTCATATATGGAAATCTTGTAAAACATGAAGCCATGATTTTTTTTGAAGGCTGCTACTATTTTACTAACACTGAGAATAAGAAGTGAGAATGGATTAGGAAGAAATGTGGGTGTTTTGAAAGTATAATGAATGAAATTCTATATTGCGTTTAAAAGAGTCGTTACCCGCTTTAAAAGAGCCTTTAGGAGGGAGTGTTAGGAACGGTAACCAATTTAGCGTGCCATGTGATTGATAGGTTGGATGAAGGAATGTTGGAACGGGGAATTGTTCCTTGCCCCAGAATATGAAACGATACATAGTTCACCATCCCAATCTTGGGATGGTCAAAAGTTCTCGGCCCCAACTAGGGGGACCCATTTACATAAGGACTAGCCAAGGAGCAGTTCTTCCACTACCCTTTCCAACAATGTTTGTACGTGTTTAACCCTCCGAGTGTGAGGCAACACGGGCTAACTTTAGTCAGTTAGTTCACCCATTATGGGTGGCCTTGAAAATACAATGAAAACATTCTTATTCTAGAATTTTCAAAATTCTTCTTCTAACACTCCCTCTTAATTTTGAAACTCTCATGATGAACTATTTCATTGCTTTGCTCAATTCAACCTTCATATTGTTTAACCGAGGATATTGCGCTCAACAGAGCATATGGCCAAATAGAATTCATGTGGACAACCCCAAATAATTGGGACAAAGCTTTGTTGAGTTGAGTTAATAGCTTTTGTAACTATGTTAGCCAATTGTTCATTTGTGTTGATTAACTCTAACCATTGTTCTAAAAAACCCGCCTAGGCTTGAGGCTTGGAAGAAACGCTCCGCCTTACGCTTTTTACGCCTTATTCTTGGTAAAACTCTTAAGGGGCACTTTTTTCTAAAAACAACAATGCTTTAGTGAAACGATATCGCCTTTTAACGAATTTTTTTACGAACCGGATCATTATCTCATCCAAAATAATCAAATAGTATTTTAATTTGCATATATTCAGACATATTTTTATAATATGTACAATTTCAGTATTTTAATAGCCTTGTTATGGTTAAAAAATATTAAAATATATTAAGAAGGCCTAAACGCCTTTTTACGCCTAAGGTCCGTCTAGGGTTCTAAGGCTTAAGGCTTGATCTTCACGCCCCGCGTTTTTTTGACTCCAACTGAATTTCTTTATTTTCACTAAGTCCTATGTAGCACGGACACGTAATGTGTGTTTCGACACTCGACACATGATTGATCCAAAAACTAGGATACGACACGCTATGATACGTATAATATAGGATCAAATACCAAAAAGTCCCTCAAACATTTTTTAATGCACATTTAGTCCAAACCTTTTATTTTGTACCAAAAAGTCCCTTGGATCCAAGAAGTTTGTTGTCATCCTCTGTTTTATACTTGATCCCATTTTTTTTCAACCTTGGATGGAACGCAAAATACGCTTAGCAGATGCAAAATGGATTTTACATGGTTCATTCATGAATTGGGAGACAAAGCTGACGGGAATTTTTCATTCAAAGCTATAGGTGTTGAGAACCGACTTGCAATTTGTCATGAGAAACCTTTTCAACAAGTCTTCACTATATATTTCTGCGGAGATAAAAATCTGCCCCTATAATTGATATACTTGTATTTTAAGAAATTATTTTATGAAGCGAGTCAGTTATCTCATATTTCATCATCATAACAATTTTGAATTCTTTCATTAATCTCTTATCTGTGCCAGTATACATTAAGTCGTCCACAGACAGACCATCAAAATTCATTCTCACCTTCCCTTTTTACGTACCATGATGGATCATATTGACTTTTTCAAAATCCATTTTCCCAAAAGTATTTGTCGAATTTATTATTCCATGTTCCGGGTGCCTGCTTTAAGCCGTACTAAGCTTTCCTTAGTCTATAGACTTTTTCTTCTTTGGCTATAATCACATAGCCTTGAGGTTGCTCTACATAAAATTTTTCTTCCAAGTCTTTGTTTAAGAAGGATGATTTTACATCAATTTGTGAACTGGCAACTTTATTTGGATAGCTATTGCGAGAACCGTTCTTGTAGTTTCCATGCGAGCAATTGGTGCATATGTTTCATTAAAATCCATTCCTGGCTGTTGTGAGTAGCCCTTAGCAACCAAACAGGCCTTGTGTTTCTGAATTGATCCATAGACCTTGAACTTGGTCTTGTAAATCCACTTCAACCCGATCACATCCTTTTGTCTTGGTAGGCCCACAAGTTCCCACATCTGATTTCTTTCTATGGCAGCAGTTTTTCTATTCATTGCATTATTCCGAATTTCATGGCATGATGCTTCTTAAAAAAACTCGACGTTCGGTTGTAAAAAAATGCAACATCGCATGACTCATAAATTTCTCTTATCGACTGTACCTTTCATGGACGTGTCATTGAATCTTCACTTGATGAGCCTGTCTTTGAAGATTTTAGTGACTTTTGAACTCCGGATGCCCTTCTCTTTCGCTTGTTCTTGTCCTAAACAGAGAGTCTTTATACTCTTGATTCTCATTTGATCTTGAAAATCAAAGACATTAGAGCTTTGAGATGAATTTCAATAAAAACTGCACTTGGGACTTTCATTGAAGACAACATCTCTTGGGATCACAAGTTTTTTGGTTTTTTGATTTAGAGGGCGATACCCCTTAGACTCCTCACTATAGCCAATGAAAATATTCTCCTCCCCCAACCCACATTTTTTTAAATTAATTTTTTCCCTGTTTGCAAAGGGACAATAAAATAAGGAATACATCCAAAAACTTTTAACAAATTTACTTGGGGATTTTGTTCATGCTAACTTTCATAAGAAGTCTTGTTTGGAATAGCTTTACTTGGTGACCGATTTAGAATGTATATGCTGCGGTAACAGCTTCTACCCAAAAAGAGTTTGGGAAATCCTTTCCTTGCCATTTCGGCGATAGATGATTCTTCCTCTCGGTCATTCTGTTTTTCTGGGGAGTATGTCGAACTGTGAGTTGTCTCTCAATGCTCTTTTTCCTATGCAACACTTTAGAAATGACTTGTAATTAAATTCTCCTACATTATCGGTTCTTAGAGTCTTTAGCTGGCAGCCGCTTTGCCTCTACTTAAGCCTTGAACCGAAGAAATATTGAAAAAGTATCTGATTTTTACTCAAGAATATAAATCCACATCATTCTTGTGTAGTCATCAACAGACAAGAGAAACAATCTCTTGTTATTAAGAGACGGTGTTCTTGTTGGCCCAAAGATATTGGCAATTCGTGTATTTGGGTCGTGTTTTAACTAAACACGATACAACTTCGTTTTTTTTAGGTGCCACGAGCACGACCCATAAAAAATACGACACGAAATGTTTAACACGAATTATAATTTTCCATCCCATGTAACACGAGAAACACGATTTTCATGAGAAACACGTTTGCCACGAGAAACACAAATTATAATTTCTAAACCAATTTTTGTTTTCTGCTTTAGATTCTAGAGCACTTTTAGTAAATTCTGCATTAACAATTATGCTTTGAAATTCTGCATTAACAGTCCAAATAAAAATCTGCATTAACAGTCCAAATAACACTTCTAGTAAATAAGTCTTGTATCATTTGCACAATGTCCAAATAAAATCCATACATTCAACATACAGTCCAAATAAGTCTGCATTATACACAGTCCAAATAAAATCCATTAAACATACAATTCTGCATTAATCATCCAGTCCAAATAAGTCTGCAATAACAAAAAAGAACAAAAAAAAGTTCATTCTCCCATAAGAATGACATGAAAGAGAAAAACAGAATTCTGCATATTACAGTCCAAAACCAACAACAAATATGCAATTCTAAAATAGTGACAGTCCAAACTAACAGCCCCCCTATTCCCTCCTCATCCCTGCAAAATCATAAAACATACAGAAAGTTAATTTACATCACTCTTATTATTATGTCAAAAAATAAAGAGAGTGGCCAAACTATTAAAAATGATGATATCTACCTGGGCTTAACTTTCAGATGGATTTTTATCACTTTTTCCGTCAACCTGAATGATATCCTCAGTTAGCTCATGTAAACTCAGCTCCTCGTCACCTACAAGGTAAAAAGGAGAAGAAAAAAAAATGAACAACTTGCAATTATTAAATTATAGAAAGTTATAACTCAAATTATATCACTCCAAACAGGCAGTTACGAGTGCAAATCAAAGCCTCCACAGTATCAGCTTTTAATGCACTTCGGTATTGGTCAATACACGACCTCCATTACTAAACGCTGACTCCGATGCTACGGTAGAAACCGGAATGCTTAAAATGTCACAGGCCATACAAGCAAGGTCTGGATAAGGGTATTGATGAGCTCTCCAAAAACTAAGCGCATCTAAATTTTCTTCTAAATCACTCCTTGGCTCATCCAAATACATTTGAAGTTGGGACTTTTGCATACAAACATGTTCTAGGCTCTCATAAGCATTAAATTCCTATATTACAAATGACATTAAGTAATAGATTTGATAAGTAAAAATAAAGTAAACACAATTTAAATAGTTTTAAAATAAAAATTCAAATTTACCTTAAACATGTTTTGTTTGCTCCTACTAAGAACAGTCTCATTCTTCTTCTCCAAAACAAGCTCAGGACTATCACTCCTTAGAGAGTTAGATGGGCTTAGAGTGGTGGGGGAGTTACTCATGTACTCATCGAAAAGAGCAAATATTTTCTCCCGAACAATAACTTTTTGGTATGAATCGTTGCCGTAAAGTCTTTTGTATGCAAATTCGACATATTGTAGCTTGTAACGAGGGTTTAAGGCAGCTGCCATTGCTAAAATCAGACTGTAAGCGAACCAATATTTTGAAAATTTTGTATACATCTTACAAGCCATCTCCCTCATGAATCCATCCGCGCTCTTCATTTCTTGTTTCAGAGTTAACTCAACCATAGAACCGAAGGAAAATACAAGTTTGCAGTGGGGTATTTGTTTCCCGAGAAAATACAAGTAACTTAAAAAAAACTTCCAAAAGCTTAAATAATTCTCAAATTTATTCCACTCATCTTCATTTGGATAATGTGTGAAATTTGAATCACTTAGTGCCAAACGAACAAACGCACGGCGATAGAAGATAGCACTCTCAATCATAAGAAATGTTGCATTCCACCCAGTTGGAACATCTTGTCGCAAGCCTTTCTTAGGGCTTAAATCAACAATTTACACACTTCATAAACTTTTGTTTTTGTACTTGTGAACCTTTAACATACTTCACACATTCACGAACTTTTCTCACCCCTTCATTAATTGATTTTAACTCAACTTGAGCAACCAAATTCAAAACATGAGCACAACAACGAACATGAAAATAATCACCATTACTCAAAAGTTAATTTTCATTGTTCAGCTGTCTCTTTAACAACTCCACAAAAGTATCATTATTAGATGCATTATCTAATGTAATAGTGAATAGTTTCTTCTCTATCCCCCATTCAGATAACAATGATGATATTTTTTCAGTCAAGCATATACCATTATGTGGCGGTGGCATAAATTGAAAATTGAGAACCCTTTTTTATAATTTCCACTCTATATCAATGAAATGCGAAGAGACGCACACAAATCCATCAGTGTTTATGGAGGACCATAAATCAGATGTCAAAGAAATTCTACCGGGAGCAATCTCAAGCATTTTTTAAAGTTTTATCTTCTCTTTTCTATGCATTCGCCGTATTTTGAGATATGGTAGCTACATCTTCATACAAATATTGAAAAATTGCACTAATATCCTCATACTCAACAAATTGAAAAGGTAGGCCATGCTGAATTAGTTCACGAAATCTTTCAGCGTTAAATTTAGTGGAGCGCACTGTCAAAGACCCTTTCTTGGTCCTAGGACACCTACTTAAATGTTTTTTCAAACTTTCAATTCCGGTCTTAGTTTAACATATATAACATTTTCCACACTTTTTACACTTGTCCCTTTCCCTCCCATCACCCCCAATTGGAAGCAAATCATAAAACTGCCATACCTCAGACCAACGCTCACTTTGACGTTTGACTCCATGCTCCTCTTGTGATTCAATTTTCACCTCAACCTCGACTGCATTTTCATTGTCATCTTCGCAGGAGCTGTCCTCTCCGCTCTCCTCCATCTAAAACACCAATAATAAAAATAATGACGGTTAAAAAAATACAGCATCTTAGTGTTCAAAGCACCAATATATACACATACAGTAAAAAAAAATCTACACTGTTAAAACATCAAAATATACACTTTTAAAAAACGATTTAGGTCTCATATTTAAAAAAAAATCTACACTGTTAAACACTAATATACACAGTAGCAAAAAATATATACTGCTGTAGAGGGGGCTTGAAGGTAGTCTTGAGATTAGGGATAATCCCCAATTAGCAACAGTGTTGGAGATTAAGCAACCGAGGCAGCTCGAGCGTGGCAACTCAGCGCGGCAACTTATATTTTAGCTTGTTGTATTAGTCATATTGTATTTCCATTATTGATGACTGTAAGCTATAACGGTTGTAATGACGTAACGATAATAATAAAAGAGTTTGTGTGAGGTCAAACGGTACTTGCGAAAGACCAGGCTTGGCAGGGTCTGGGAGAGCTTTCATGCTCTATCGAATGACCTCACCATGAGAACTTTAGAGGGACTTGGTTTGGAGGATTGAGAAGTAAGGCACCGTTGGGGCTTGTCCTGACCATCTTAGATACACCTGGTAAAACACCGAAGGACCCTGACCGTGGAACCTCGTACGGAGCAACTTTGAGTTCCATCGGGCATTGAGTTATGAACCAAACCGCCCTCTACTTAATGCCACATCTACTGTAGGTGATGCCACTAGCCAGCTAAACAATGTGAGACATGCACTTGAGTAAACCACCGTGGTATTTGGGGCTGTCAGGCAGTTGGTAAGCCACCTCTGCGACAACAGCCCCCTGACACACAGTGGTTAGGCAAAAGGCATGTCTTGGCATTTAATGTTTATGACATGGAGACAACTAGTGCCTCAGGCATTTAATGTTGCGACATAAAGTATGAGGGATGTCTTTTCATAGTTTTAATGACTGAGTTGCCTCGGGGATGGTGTGGGGGGCTATTTAAGGACCCCAACCACCCCTGAGGAGAGGCATGATCTTTTTGAGAACCCTGTAGTTATTACTAGAGATACACATCAGAAAGAGAGATTATTGCAAGCCAGAGGGTTTATCCCCTCACCATTGTCATTTATTGTAAAGCTTTTAATACTTGACAGAGATTCCTGAGGGTACATGGTGTGTTTTTACCTGCCTACCAAGGTGTATCTAGGGTGCTTACTTCTCTCTCCCTCTAGCTAAGTTGTTTCTAAGGTTCATTACTATTTCCTGAGTTATACACGAGGGTTTTGTGAGTTTGAACCAAGTTTATCGTCATTGGGTGTGTGCTCGTATGACCCATCAATAATCCAAAGCTTTGGCCAGGATTAGCTTATCATTATCGTACTCAAATAGGGGTTATGCCTCCACCTCATCTAAAGTACCCTCTTACATTTGGTGACTCCGCTGGGGAGGCATTCTCTTAGCTAGGGAGTATGGCGCAAGATAATGCTACTCGAAGACTCAACTTTGATGATATCCAGCGTAATGAAGAACAGACCGCGAGGGAACAGGAGGCCTTAAGGGATGGGGCTCCTCGAGTAGAGGTACCGTCGGTTCCGACGATGTCAGGCGTTCCTGGGGCGGCACAACCTGCCACGAGCGCGGGGTTGGGACCCGCCCAGATGACGCTCCTCATGAGCAAATTTTATGAGTTTTTGCAAACCCCAGTAGCTTCAACTATGCTGGGAGGATTGGAGGCTAATGTTTTCGTAACACCAGGGGTAGCTCCAACGGCCCCACCAGGTACAGGCATTGCAGGAGCGCTCCCGGCAAGCGTACCCCCTGTTGCGAGCCTAACAGTGGGAACCTCAGGAGCCTCAACGGTACCACCGGTGACGTTCGTTTCAGTGGCAACGGGCGCTCAGCCCATGGCCCCGTTGCTGGTGGCCACTGCGGCCTCGCCTATGGAAGAAATGAGAAAAGAGATGCAGAAGGAGATGTTGAAGTTCATGCGGGCTTCCTCGCAATCAGCCGGCGAGGTGGCTTCAGTTTATGACGACTTCCGAACACCCTACCCTCAAGCGTACAACGATGAGCCTTACCCAAAGGACTATGTTCCCCCTATCTTCGAAAAATATACAGGGAAAGGTGGGAACCCGAAGGAGCACATTAAGCGGTTTGTTGAACACTTGGGAGCACATTGCAATGATAAGAAGCTTAGATTGAGGGAGTTTTCCAAATCCCTAACCGAGAAGGCATACACCTGGTACTCTCACTTAGCTCCCAACAGCATTTCTACGTGGGAGGAGATGCACGTATTGTTTGTCCAAAAGTTCTTTTTGGCAGAAGACGAGTTCACCTTGACCCAACTGGGAAGGGAGAAGCAAAGACTAGGGGAAGAAGTGGTGGCCTATGTTCAAAGGTTCAGGGAAAGGTCCCTCGATGTGAGGGAGGAGGCCAAAGAGTCCAAGCTATTACAAATTTGCGCTGAAGGACTGCTTCCTGAATACATCTGCCATCTCATCAACGAGACGCGCGAGGGGACTTTTGCGGTATTCTTGAAAGCCGCAAGGAACATCCATCTCTTTGGTGGTACGACCCAATCCGGTGGTAGTGCCCATGGTATTCAGGCAACCAATGCAACCCGCGGGGGGGAGGTCTCAGCCCCCACGGGTAGGGTACGCCGAAGGAGAAGATAGGGGCAAGACACTGAGGAGGGACAACAAGAGGAAATTTGGGAAAGATAGAGAAGACCCCCCACCGTTGCCCTGCACGGTAGAAGAGGCGGTGAGTTGTTATAACGCGATGGTTCAAGGGGGAACGATTTATGAACCAAAAGGCATCCCGATGGAAGAACCTGATGCCACAACGAAGGCGGATCCTAAGTACTGCCAGGTTCATCGAAAGATCCAGCATCTAACAGAAAGCTGCTTCACGCTGCGAAGGATCATCGACAAGTACATGAAGGCGGGGACATTGCAAATCCCCCCACAGAACATTAACAACAACCCACTTCCGGCACACGGGGCCAACTTGGTGATGGCCTATGATGAGGAGGCAGAAAGAGGAGGAGGGTTGGCGATGAAGCAGAAGGAGCTCGAAGAAGCTTTGGAACATTGTACCACGAGAATGGCTAATGTAGTTTTAGCCTATGATGAAGCAAGCGTTAGGGACGTGGAAGACGTGTATAGCGTTGAAGATGAGGAAACAGACCTAGTCATAGAATGTAGTGCAGTTTTAAAATCTCCAAAATTCACTTGGTTCTTCGATCAAGTGGGGATCCCGAAAGAGAGCAGGACGGAGATAACTCACGCGATTTTGGACATTGCAAAAAGGAACGCAGTCCCCTCGTTAAGATGGAGGGGACCCATGGCTAGGCTGGTGAAGAAATTCCTGTCAGAAGTAACTTTCAGCGATGCGGATAGAGCTGTGAGGTTCCCCATAACAGGCCTCTATATGTAACCGCTAGCGTCAACGGAGTTAGCTTTGCAAGGACCCTTATGGATGGGGGTGCTTCCATCAATATTATGCCAATCAACTCCTTCCACGCGGCTGGTATTCCAAAAGAAAGGCTGGTCCCCATGCCTTTGGTAATTTCGGGATATGACAATCAATCCTCCAAATCCATCAGGTATGTGAATGTTGGGATTACGATGGAAAATCTGAGTTCCCACATCAAGTTCCATGTAATAGAAAGTGCAACTTCCTACCACTTACTAATAGGGAGAGTATGGATGCACAACCAAGGCTTAGTTCCTTCGACTTATCATCAATGTGCCAAGGCAAATGTAAAGGGAACGGAGGTGACCATCAAGGCTACGAAGAGGCCTTTCGCTATCGAAGAAGCGCACTTAGTGGATGCGGCGTTCTATACAGAACTGGAGGAGGATGTACGGGTCCTGACGAAGAGAATGGAGGGGGCATGGGTTCCCTCAATTAGAGAGAGAATGGGGCCCTTGAATGAGCAGGATAAAGAGGGCGGAAGTAGCCAAGGGGTGAGGACCGAAGAAGCCCATCAGATGATCCCTCGACTCCAAAAGGTCTCGAGGCAACTCAAAGACATGATGAGGCCGAGAACAGACCCGATGGAGCACGAGGTCCAACGGCCAAGCGTGTTAAGTCACTTTTCGGGAAAAAGGATTGCTGAGGCTTCCAGAGAGAAGAAGAGGAAGGCCGTGGCAACAGCTACCAACAGGCAATGCAAGAAAATTGTCACTGAAAAGGGAAAAGTAGTGTACCGCTTATAACGGTGTGAACGGGCGGCCGAAGAAACTGAGGATGAGGTCGACCCGGTGTATGAGTGTTTTTTGGTGGATCGACGGGGGCAGTGTATGGTGATAGACAACTCCAGCATACAGGAGTTCGTAGAAGATATCGTCGAAGAACCAGACTACATGGGAGATCGACCAAGGCCCCAGGCACAAGAGTTAGACCAGCTGAACTTGGCAAGAGAAGGGGAAGATCCAAGGCCTATCTTTATCTCAAAAGATCTCGGTGAGGGGAAACGAGAAGCCTTGGTCAAACTAATTCGAGAATTCATAGACGTTTTCGCATGGAAGTACACTGAAATGGAAGGGCTGGATGAAGAAGTGAGTTGCCACAAGCTGAACGTGATGCCTTCAGCCATTCCAGTGAAGCAGGCAACGAGGACTTACAAGCCTGAACTAGACTTAAAAATTAAAGAAGAGGTCCAACGCTTGTTGGTAGCAGGATTTATCAAGCCAATACAACATCCCCTCTGGCTATCCAGCATTGTGCCAGTGGGGAAGAAAGACAAAAACTAAATAAGGATCTGCGTGGACTTCAGAGACTTGAATAGGGATTGCCCCAAGGATGAGTTTCCCCTCCCCTCCATCGATAGTTTGATAGATGCCACGGCTGGTCATGAGATGTATAGCTTCATGGATGGGTATGTGGGATACAACCAGATCAAGATGGATCCCTCTGATGCAGAGAAAACGGCGTTCAGAACTCCGTCGGGCAACTTCATGTATAAGGTGATGCCGTTTGGACTCAAGAACGCTGGAGCTACGTACCAGAGGACAATGATGGCCATTTTTCATGACTTCCTCCACAAATTTGTAGAATTCTACATGGATGACCTGGTCATCAAATCGAAGGAGGAATCCCATCTGAATGATTTAAGGAAGGTGTTTGCTCGGTACAGGAGGTATAAATTGAGGATGAACCCGTTAAAGTGTGTCTTCGGAGTAACAAGCGGGAAGTTTCTGGGCGTCGTGGTTGATCGACAAGGGGTGCAGATGGACCAGGATAAACAGAGGGCGATATTAGAGATGCCGTGTCCTAGGACGGCGAAAGAGCTGAAGAGTTTTCTCGGCAAAGTCTCCTACCTTAGGAGGTTTGTGCTTGGATTGGCCGAAATAACACACTCACTGATGCAGCTGTTGCGAAAGAACACGAAATTCAGGTGGGAGGAGGTTCACCAGGAGTCTCTTGTCAGGCTGAAGAAACTGCTTGTTCCACCACAAATTATGGTTCCTCCCCAGGCAGGAGTACCGTTGCAGTTGTACCTCACGTCTACCACGAGGTCCGTTGGAGCGCTACTGGCACAAGAAGTGGACGGGCAAGAACGACCGGTTTACTACCTCAGCAGAATTATACATGGGCTAGAGATTAGATATAGTAGTTTAGAAAGGCATTGTTTAGCCTTAGTCTTTGTAGCATAAAAACTTAGGCATTATATGCTGTCTTTCACAATTCATATTGTAACTAGATGCGACCCAATTAAGTATTTGCTTGCAAGGACTATATTGATTGGCAGGGCAGCTAGATGGTTCCTTATCCTCTCTGAATATGACTTGAAGTGTGTGGTTCCTCGCACAATTAAAAGCCAGGCGTACGCTGATCTGTTGACCATCTTCCCTTCAGGAACCTTCGGGCCACCTAAGGAAGACATTCCGGGAGATGATTTACAGGCTAATTTCCTGGATACAACTGAGGAGGAGTGGACGATGCAGTTCGATGGATCTTCGGCGGAAAAGAAGAGGGGAGCAGGGGTTGTTCTTTCAAAAGGGATGGAAGAGATTTGCCTTTCCTACAAGCTAGATTTCCCTTGTTCCAATAACGAAGCAGAATACGAAGCGTTGGTACTGGGGCTGCTAGAGGCTCTTCGAAGGGGGATTCGTTCACTCTGCATCAAGGGTGACTCGAACTTAGTAATTCAGCAAGTAAACGGAGAATATGCGTTGAAACACATGAGCCTAGCGCCCTATAGAACAATCATTCAAAGACTTCTCAACCAGTTCCATCGGACCAAGATCAAAAGACATCCCAGAACGATGAACCGCCATCCAGACGCCTATGCCACTATCTCCCAGAAAATGGTCATGAAGGCCGATGAGACTATAGTTGTGATCCAACGAAGAACAGCTCCTTAGGTGGTACAGTCAATACTACCGATGGAGGAGGACGCGGACTGGAGTCTGGCGAAGGAGCTATGGGATTAAAAGAGTTGGCACAATACTTTACGAACCAGGGGAATCTTTACTATAGAAATGCTGGGGGATGGTTGTCAAGATGCGTCAGCCCAGAGGAAGCCGAGCAAAGATTGAGGAAAACGCATGAGGAGCACTGCGAAATGACTGAGATACCTCTATATAGGAGAATTCAAAGAGGGGTATTTCTGGCCTAGAATGAAGCAAGATGCGGCAGAGCTGCAACGAAAGTGCGATAAGTGTCAGCTATTCTTCGAGGCAGCTGAGTGCCATTTCATTGAAACTCAAACGGACTGGAGGCAGCCCTACATCGACTTCATTCAGGAGGGGATTGTCCCAACGGAGAAAATGGATGCAATGGGCCTGAGGCGAAGGGATCCAAGGTTCTATGTTCAGGAGGGGCAGCTTTATCGAAAGGGGTACTTCAACAGGCCATTGCGTTGCGTCACGAAGGAAGAAGCATCGGAGGTCCTCAAACAAGCGCACGGTCCAGCACACATAGGAGGGGCCAAGTTGTATGATCAGTTGATGACGTTGGGGTGTTATTGGCCAACGATGGAGAAAGACTCTGCTGAGTTTGTTCGAAAATGCAAATCTTGCCAACTTCATGGAAATATGATCCATGCCCCATCGGCGGACTTACACTCTCTGTCAACACCCTATCCATTTCATACTTGGGCGTTTGACCTAGTGGGGGCAATACACCCATCTTCGAGAGGCAAGATATGGATACTGGTAGCAACAAAGTGTTTTACAAAATGGGCCGAAGCGATACCACTCAGAAGAGCAACGTCTGGGGTGGTGAGCAGCTTCATCAAGGAATACATCATTTGCCGTTTCGGGATTCCAAAGGTTATTCTTTCAGATAACGGGACTCCCTTCGTCAATTCCGAGGTAACAATGCTCACAGACAAGTACTTTATTGTTCATCACACCTCAACGGTGGCATATCCAAAGGGAAATGGTCAGGCCGAAGCAACTAACAAAACCTTGGTTAATATTTTGGCCAAGATGATGGAGGACTTTCCAGGGGCATGGGATGACAAGATACCAGCTGTTTTATGGGCCTATCGAACAACCAAGCGGAAACCCACGGGATACACACCGTTCTCTCTTGTTTATGGGGTTGAGGCAATCCTTCCAGTAGAGTTGGAAGTTCCCACTGCTCGTTATGCCTTGCGAAGTAGCATGCTCCCTCATAGTAGACACGTACAGTTGGAAGCGTTGGATGAGCACAGAGATAAATCGATGCAGCACTTTCAAATATATACGAAACAACTCTCCAAGGTATATGACAACTTGGTGAGACCAAGGAAGTTCGTGGAGGGAGACCTCGTATTGAAAGCGGCAGTGAAGCACATCAGGGGACTTCCTCTACCAAAGTTCGCAGCCAACTGGGAGGGATCTTTCGTTGTAAAGGAAGCTCATGACTCAGGTTATTGTTTAATTTCGAAGTTAGAGGAGGACAAGCCATTTAAGATTAACAATAAATGGCTGAATGTTTATCATGTGTAAACAACCAGGTTCGAACCAATTATCGTTATAAATATACAAGTTTTGGGTTACAATTTGAACATAATGAAAGAATTGCAGAAATATAGAACTCTATAGCATACAACAACAGCTACAACACACGAAGGGATTGAAAAGTATATATTCTTCATTCATAAACAATAGAGCATTACAAAATTTGTTTTGGGAGCTATCGCCCAAGAATTACATAGATAAGAGCAGATGGAGGATCTGTATACAAGAGGCAATTAGTCTAAAAGAAACGATAAATATGAGGAAGAGAAAAAATCCCCAGGAAGGCCCGAAGAAGCTGCTGTGAAAGACCGTTGGGGTTTAATAGAAACCTCCAGCCTCGTTTGCACTTGTGTACGTTCGATGAGGAGTCTCTCGCGTTTCAGTTTGACCAGACACAAAGCTTCTTCGGCATCCTTTACCTCTTGATCCACCGCTTCCAAAAGGGGTGCCAATGCGACCAACCTAGCTTCCTCAGCTTGCTGGTCCTCCTGGTGCTTTCGTAACACTTCCCTCTGGCCGATCAGTTGTTGGTTCTTCAAAGTCTTCAGATGCGTTATGAGCCAGTCAAAACGGAAGCCATCACGCTCCAGCTCCCTCAGAAACCCAGAAATTGGTTAAGTAGGGATCGGGTAACGCTTGCAGTAGGAGTACTGGCAATTTCAGCAACAACTATCGCCATGCCTTGAAGTCTGTGACTCATCACGTGAATGTTGGAACGCAGACAATCCAGTGTGAAGATCTCAGGGTGACCCAGTTGTTCGATCACCAAACGGTGGTTGACAGGCATTTGAGGAGACTGCCGAAGCACCATTAGGCAGAAAGCGTGAGGAGCCAGGTCAGGAAGAGGGAGTTCGCACCCGGATTCGCTCTCCGCTGCAACACCAGTCGTGGAACCTTGATCATCATGACCAAAATTTTTCGAAGAAGCAGGTTCCCGATGGGGGGAGGCCATAGGCGAAAGAACTGGGGGAGAATTTTCTCGAGCAACCTGAAAAGAGAGGGCATGATGAGTTCATGAAAAATCTTAACAAGCGTTTTCGTTGTTAAGTCACCGTTATAAGGTGGAGTTTACCAAAAATCTTAACAAGTGTTTTCGTTGTTAAGTCATCGTTATAAGGTGGAGTTTACTAAAAATCTTAACAAGTGTTTTCGTTGTTAAGTCACCGTTATATACGGTGGAGTTTATGAAAAATCTTAACAAACGTTTTTTCGTTTACTAAAAATCTTAACAAGTGTTTTCGTTGTTAAATCACCGTTATATGGTGGAGTTTATGAAAAATCTTAACAAGCGTATTTTCGTTGCTAAGTCACCGTTATAGGTGGAGTTTGTTAAAAATCTTAACAAGCTGCTTTCGTTGTTAAGTCACCGTTTTTTGGTAGAGCTTATTAAAAATCTTAACAAGTGTTTTCGTTGTCAAGTCACCAAATAGGTGGAGTTTATGGAAAATAACTTAAAAAT
This sequence comes from Sambucus nigra, assembly GCA_949130495.1. Classification (NCBI taxonomy): domain Eukaryota; kingdom Viridiplantae; phylum Streptophyta; class Magnoliopsida; order Dipsacales; family Adoxaceae; genus Sambucus; species Sambucus nigra. The sequence continues at coordinate 350,992,959 of OX422214.1, forward strand.
GCGTTCTTCGATCAAGTCACCCATAAAGGTGGATTTTGAGAAGTGAAGAAACATAGAGAGATTAGAGAAGCACCTCAGCAGCAACAGGAGCAAGGGTAATCACCACGGGGGTCAAAACGCCAGGAACCGTGGGAGGCGAACTCATTACCTCGGCAGCCTCAACGGGGCCCGCGGGTGTAGAAGCCTCCAAGGAGGGAACACCTCCCTCGCCAGTATAAGGCATTATGGCAAGCACGGGCGCATCGTCAGAAGGAGATGTTGGCCCTTCGAAAGATGTCCCAACTAGAGCAGGTACTCCAACCCGGGCCTGAGAAGGAATGAGGCCACTTAGCGCGAAAGGCGGAGAAAGGTTTGGAGAAAGCTACAAAGACAAAAACAAATGTTAGATAAAAGGCGTAACTGCAAAAGGTAACTGCAAAAGGACAAGAGACAGATATACGCTTGGCTTACCCCCGTTATGGCACTAAAAAGAGGAACTGCAGCGAGGGGTCTTGAGAGTACAGGAGGAAGGAGAATGTTGGCTACCAACGACGCCACATCCACCTAAAACAGCCCCACATGTAATTAGGGAATAATTGGGACAAACAAAAGATGCAAAGCTCGAAAAGACACTTTACCTGTGACACACTCTCTTCGACCACAACCAGGGGCAGAGAGACCTCCCGCTCCCGCTCCAAAGGCAACTCAGAGGAGGCTGGAACAGGTGCCTCGGGCTGGCCAAACAACCCAACTGCACCCACGATGGCATGTCTGGTTTGACGGGAGGTGGAACGGTGTGAATAAGTAAGGCTTATTAAAGGAGAACGGGGAAGGGAGGCAGTGGCTGGAGGAGCACCACAACGACCCCCCACGAAACGGCTCACTGGGGGGCTGGGGGAACTGGGAGGAATGTCCCCCATTTCTTCAACTCCCTGCAACAAAGATATCAAGCAATAAGCAAACGCCACATCAAGAAAAGAATTAACAAAATACGCATATACCTCAGATCCGGAGGGAGAACGAGACGATACAGCTATTGGTGAAGATGGCAAAGAAGCAGGGACAGAAGGAGCTGGTGATGAAGCACGCTCAGATGTTTGTTTCTTTTGGGGCTTGGTACCCAGCGTCTTCCTTCTGGATCCCCCCAATTTCAGGCACCTTCGACCTTTTCCTTCTCTTCGCAGGGGGCTCACTAGGATCCACCACTACTTTCGGGAATGCACTCGAAGGGGGCACGGGAACTGCGCGCCGTTCGAACTCAGCATTTATCTGGGCAACTTCGGCCTCTACCCGCCTCCTCAGCTCTTCAGCTAATTTCGGGGGCATGGAGGGGGGAACAGATGCAATTGGAAATGCCTCCCGTGGAGTCTTCGTTTGATCTTTGATCTTGACCGTCTTTGATTTGAACTTCTTGGCCCTCTTGGCAGGTGGCTCAGAGGGGCCTTCTCCCGTGGCAACTTCGGCCGTGGGGACAGATGGCTTGGGGGTCGCAGTGGCCTTGGGTTTCGGGGTGGCAGTCGGGAGCAACGGGCAATGAGGGGGTAGTTCATCAGGAGACTTCTTAACAGTTTTGCTTAGGGAAAACTCAACCCCAAGCACGGAGTTCCCCTTTAGACCCAACTCAGAGGAAGAAAAAGAAAGGACAGGGGGATAGCAAGGAGGGGACTGAATATACTCGTTAATCCTGGCCAACTGCCCCGGATGGAACTTCGTGGCAAAGGATGTGGATACGTCTCCTTTCCTCGTGGCACTCGGGAGGGTGACACGCCCATCAATGGTGGATGTCACGCCAAGCACCGCAACGACAGTATAGAACGTACATGCCTCGGCAAAGGTGGCTTGGGGATGATTGTTCTGGAACACAGGTCGAGGAGCCCCCTGATCGAACCCAAATTGTCTGCTGCATCTATCAGGGTTGTAGGGCTCAGAGGCATACCCCCATTCAGTGTAGGAGGGGAGGAACCCCGGGGTAAAAAGAAGCACTACGGCCTGCGAGGCATCCTCTACAACCGGAGTAAATCTAACCGTTGTGGCTACAGTAGGAAAGAAATCCCAAGTGTGTGCGAAGGTGGGCTCACTATATGGCCTCATTATGAAGGAGCCCGAATGGTCAAAAACTTCCATTATCTCCTTTCGGCTCTGCTTCTTGTGGAAACATAGGAGGCGTGGGGGCTTGATACGCTGGCTCACAGGCAAAGAAACTGACTTCGCAGAAATGACAGGAAAGCGGGTGTAGAGGAAGCCCGTTAAGAGGATGGTGTTGGCAAAATTCGCCAAATTATAGCGGCCCAATGACCGTTCCATGTCAATATGGGTTCGATCCAACCACGTGTAGAGGGACCCCAAGGTAATGGCGGCCAGAGGTAGGTTGAATCCTCTGGCCAAACGGACAGAGATGTTTATCAGGTCCCTCCTGGGCTGATCGTTGGGCTTTCCAGTGAGAAAGAAGCGTGAAAGTAGTACGAGTATGTATGCCGGTAGTTCCAAGGAGGTACCTCTGCCACGGCTCGTTACATCACTAGCATCCTTAGGCGTCGGAGCCTCAAAAAAATAATTGATAAGAGGGGTAAAGGTGGCCTTGTTTGAGGAACCGGTGCAACTGCGGCAGATCCGATCCAACTCAACCCGATCGGCAGCCTCTTCGGCATCCAGAGGCTCATCGTCATAGGTATACTCGCCCATGGGTTCGAACCCAAGGAGTTCGCAGACATCCTCCAACGTAACAGTAAACTCCCCCCACGCAGCGAAGTAGGTGTGGGTTGTGATGTTCCAACGGGAGACTAGCACTTGAAGTGCCGCGTTGTGCTTCGAGAGAGTGAACTCGCCGAACCAGTAGGCTCGATGCAGCCCAACCTTCGTAAGAGCAACAGCGTGGGAGCTCTGCATGTGTGTGCCACGCAGAAAAATGGGCTGGTGACCCCCCAGGTGCTTCGAAATCGATCTGGGAATAGGGAAAGTCACCACGATCCAGACGGAAGCGCATAGCCCCCTTGGGTGGAAGATAGCCCCACTTCGACGAGTCCACTTCTTCATCACCCAGCAGTAAGGGAACAAACTTGGATGAGAAATGGCATGTCTTACACGCCTCAGAAAACTTATCAGCTCCCTCTTAAAAAATGGGCGCACGGCGGTAGAAGCACAGTTGTTCTTGACGAGCAGCGACCAAGGCAGCGCCGCTAAGGGTGGTGGCAGCGCCAGCAGCGGCAGAGGAGGAACCCGGCTGGGTAGCGGCAACAACTTGATAAACACTGGAAGAAGCCATGAGAAATTGATGATAAGTAGTGTAGATAGGAGAATAAGGCTAAGAACAATAAGAGAGGAGCACAATCGCAGGTGGTGGTGCAAAAGAGGAGAGAAAAAAAAAAGGAGGCTGGGCAAAGAAAGGGCAACAATGGAGGTCGCACATGCTCTCTCTCTCTAAGAAGCGGGGAAAATTGAAGGAAGATGAAGACAGAAGAGTTTGAAAAGAAAAAAGAGAGCTCCTTTTGAAGGGTTTCAAACTCGACGGTTAACATTTCCCACGAGCGCACGTGCAAGGGCGGCCCCTAATCATTTCAAATGAACACGTGGCACATTGGGAAGGGTCTTGACAGCTGACAAGACAGCATTACGTCGACTACGAAAAGACGTCTAGGGAATAGAAGGGGTTGCCTTCTTCACCAAGTTTATGTTTTGGCGCCAAAATGGGTGTCAGACTTATCCATCAGGGCCTAACGGATAATATGTTCCAACGATTCGAAAAAAACCCTTGTTAAAGGGTAACTCACAAACATCGGGAAGCTTTTCTACTTTTCCAAACACAGCGAGGCATCACAGGGGAAAATTTTATGTACCAGGAGTCCAACCGAGTATTTGGAGAAGTTTCGTGCAGACATTCCTTATTCTAACAAATCTCTCCACGAAGGGGCAAATGTAGAGGGGGCTTGAAGGTAGTTCGGAGATTAGGGATAATCCCCAATTAGCAACAGTGTTGGAGATTAAGCAACCGAGGCAGCTCGAGCGTGGCAACTCAGCGAGGCAGCTTGGCGCGGCAACTTATATTTTAGCTTGTTGTATTAGTCATATTGTATTTCCATTATTGATGACTGTAAGTTATAACGGTTGTAATGACGTAACGATAATAATAAAAGAGTTTGTGTGAGGTCAAACGGTACTTGTGAAAGACCAGGTTTGGCAGGGTCTGGGAGAGCTTTCATGCTCTATCGAATGACCTCACCATGGGAACTTTAGAGGGACTTGGTTTGGAGGATTGAGAAGTAAGGCACCGTTGGGGCTTGTCCTGACCATCTTAGATACACCTGGTAAAACACCGAAGGACCCTGACCGTGGAACCTCGTACGGAGCAACTTCGAGTTCCATCGGGCATTGAGTTATGAACCAAACAGCCCTCTACTTAATGCCACATCTACTGTAGGTGATGTCACTAGCCAGCTAAATAATGTGAGACATGCACTTGAGTAAACCACCGTGGTATTTGGGGCTGTCAGGCAGTTGGTAAGCCACCTCTGCGACAACAGCCCCCTGACACACAGTGGTTAGGCAAAAGGCATGTCTTGGCATTTAATGTTTATGACATGGAGACAACTAGTGCCTCAGGCATTTAATGTTGCGACATAAAGTATGAGGGATGTCTTTTCATAGTTTTAATGACTGAGTTGCCTCGGGGATGGTGTGGGAGGCTATTTAAGGACCCCAACCACCCCTGAGGAGAGGCATGATCTTTTTGAGAACCCTGTAGTTATTACTAGAGATACACATCAGAAAGAGAGATTATTGCAAGCCAGAGGGTTTATCCCCTCACCATTGTCATTTATTGTAAAGCTTTTAATACTTGACAGAGATTCCTGAGGGTACATGGTGTGTTTTTACCTGCCTACCAAGGTGTATCTAGGGTGCTTACTTCTCTCTCCCTCTAGCTAAGTTGTTTCTAAGGTTCATTACTATTTCCTGAGTTATACACGAGGGTTTTGTGAGTTTGAACCAAGTTTATCTTCATTGGGTGTGTGCTCGTATGACCCATCAATAATCCAAAGCTTTGGCCAGGATTAGCTTATCATTACCGTACTCAAATAGGGGTTACTCCTCCACCTCATCTAAAGTACCCTCTTACAACTGTTAAACACCAATATCTCAGTGTTCAAAACACCAAGTATGAGAGTGTCAAAAGATAAAAAAATATGAGTGCCAAAAAAATATACGCTCTAAAAAAAGACATTGTCAAAAAAATACTCTTTAAAATAAATCCAGATCGGGTGTAAATACGTGATAAAAAAATATACAGTGTCAAAAGATTTGTTGTGTCAAAAAATTTGAGTGTAAAAAATATGAGAGTCAAAATATACAATCGTTTTAGGTTTTACCTCGTCATTTTCATCCAGATCTTGGTTCAATCTCAACAAGATTTGTTGTGTCAAAGGTGACTTTAGCTTTCTTCTTCGCATTCATGGTGTTCGGACCCTTGTAGAGTGGTCGGACCCCTTTTTTTTTTTTTTGCTATTACAGTGTTGTCGGAGATGGAGATCGACCCTTTTCTTTCGTTCTTCTTCGACGGAAAATGGAGATGGAGATGTTGTTACAATGTTGAGAGAATGGAGGGATGGAAAATGAGAATGGAGGGGAAAATCAAAAGGGAGGGATGGAAGATGGATGGAGAGAGGGAGAGAGGGAGAGAGAGAGGGATGTCTTCATTTATGGCCGAAAATGAAAATGACCTGAACAAAATGATTTATGTCTCATTTGTTTAAGGTGTGATGAATTGAGATGGTGACAAATGGTACAAATGAAGGGTTTGGATTAAAGTGCAAGTGGGTACACTATAAGCCTGAGATTTCAGCGTGTCTAAATCTTGTTAAAATTGTGGCATTCGTGGCTTTAATTTCGTTTTAATTGGGTCGTGTTGTCGTGTCAATTGGGTCTTGTCTTCGGGTCAATTTCGTGCCATATTTATGGACACGAACACGACTTCGTGTCAAAAAACATGAACACGACAAGTCGTGTCAATTTCATGTCCTGCCGTTTTTGAAATTGCCACCCCTAGATATCGACACGTACTAGTTCAAGTTACGAACAAGCTCTCCATGGGGTTTGGAAATGACAATCTGTGCATTTTTCCATAGAGGTAAACCTTCAACCAATTTTTTTCCTTTTCAACAATCTCATCCATTTATAATTTAGGAGTAATTTGAGGGAGACCCTAAAATTGGAACCAAAAAACAGACCCGTTGAGTTGTAAAACACACATTGGTTAGTGAGTGAGATTCACACGGAGTCCATTTCATTTATAATCTAATGAGTGTTTGACATTGTTTTTTGGGATAAAAGTTCAATATTCATGTTGCAGAATAATTGCTTCACCCCTGGTTTTTGTGAGAAATTAGCCTCCTTTGTTTTTCTCCCTTTTATTTCGATACCAACAATCCCTTTGAGAGATTAGGGATTCTGCACCTTTTGTATCTAAGATGGCAATTTTTATTCCCATGACCATTTGTTTCGCAGATCGAACAAAAGATGAGTTACCAAAACGCTTTGCTCCCATTTTCTCTGCCACGAATTTGTGAAATTTTTTGGCTCCCCTTTTATCTTCCAAACTGACCTTTTCTGTGGGGAAAAGCTCACTCCTTTTACTTGCACCGCTTTTAAAGATTTGAATTCTTCCATGTTGAGCTTAAATTGAAATGCTTGTTCTAGTGGCTGGTTTGAGAACCTATTAATCCTTGTTCACGCGTCTCGAGAGATCCCATTAGTTCGTCAAAGGTAAGGGTTGATAAGTCTTTAGGCTCCTCAATTACAACAGTCACGTATCAAATATTCCAAGCAACACCCTTAGAATTTTTTGAACAATTTGAGTATCTTGAATTGTGCCACAAAAACTTTTTATTTGCTTGACAATTGAGGAACTCTTGAAAGGAATTAATGAATATTTTCACTTTATTTCATTGCTAAATTATCAAATTCTCCACAAGGATTGAAGTTTGATAAATATGACTTTTTCAGTACCTTTAAATTCCTACTTCAGAATTTCCCATATAGTTGAACTCATGATTCTAGGGAAAATTAATTTAGGCCTTTGCATCATTTTTTCTTCTTCAGCATATACTCCTTTTGCGTTGCAACTGTCCATGTTACAAATATGTTGCCGACTCAGGCACATCGTAGCCTTCTTCTAGGAAATCCCTAAGTCTTGAGAGATGAAGACATTCTTCATTTGAATCCTCCAATAGTTGTGTGCTCACCATCAAAGACGGGTATTGAATTTAATAAATAGTTGAAGGTAGTGAGGCTCCTGCTTGTGGCCAATTTAAAATGAATACGTGTATAAGAAGCTCTGATAGGTGGTAAAGCAGCAAAAGAATTGTAGGAAATGCAATATAGAAGAATATTTTTATATAGCACTAGACGATGAGTACAAGGATTCTTTTTCCATTTTTTTTTGAACAGAGTGTTTTTTTTCTCTTGATGAACAGAGAAGTGGACCAATGTTACTTGGATCGTGGGTCGCTCTGGTATGTGGTACGTTCCTTTAGCCAGTATGCGGTACGTTGGGGGTGTATTTAGTTAGTTCACCACTTCAAATCACAAGGGCACTTTAGAATCCTTGTTGGGTTCTTTCAGTATCATATTTTTTATTTTGTCAAGATTCATGTATAGAAAGTTCTTTAAGAATCTTTGTTGTGGATGATCTTGATATTCTATAATATAGTAATAAGATATAATCAAGGTTCTAAAAAACGCGGGGCGTGATCGAGGCGTGGAGGCCAAGCCTTAAGCCTTAGAAGCCTAGGCGGGCCTTGGCGTAAAAAGGCGTGAAAAGGCGTTTAGGCCTTTTTAATATATTTTAATATTTTTTAACCATAACAAGGCTATTAAAATACTAAAATTGTACATATCATAAAATATGTCTGAATATTTGCAAATAAAAATACTATTTGATTATTTTGGATGAGATAATGGTCCGGTTTGCAAAAAAATCTTTAAAAGGCGATATCGTTTCACTAAATCATTGTTGTTTTTAGAGAAAAAGTACGCCTTAAGGATTTTACCAAGCATAAGGCGTCAAAATCTTAAGGCGGGGCGTTTCTCCCAAGCCTCAAGCCTAGGCGTGCCTAGGCGGAGCCTAGGCAAGTTTTTTAGAACAATGAGATATATAAAGAAAAATGTGTATATATATTGATTGAGAAGTCTTTTTTCATCCCATTTATTTCTATTATTGAACTCAAAATTTGTGTTAATAAGAACTAAGGTAGTTAGTATTAAATTTGGGATCATCATTTTTATAGATCTGGATTGAGAACCCACTATATTTCAGGTTGTGCAACCCTGGATTGTAAGTGTATATGTACTCATTTGCTTCCAGATATTAGTTGTCATATTTTGATAACCAAAATCCACTTTGAGTCTTAGTTCAAGAGGTCTTCGTAAAACTTCATTTTCAAGATTTCAAGAAATATTATTTTCAAATAAAACTTATCATAAAAATGTATATTGTGTATTTAGAAGACTTGATTCTTAGGCTGTAACTGGGTCTTCTCAGTTTTGCTCATTTGCTGCAACAAACCCTTTTTCGCTATCCGTGGACCCTTGAAGCAAAACCTGATGATTTTTTTGTTGTGATTGAGTGATTTTTTCACTGCCATTCGCTACAACACAGGTGAGACTCGCTACAACGATGTCCACATTCGCTGCTCGCAAACTCTTGCGATTGCCTTCCCAAATTTGTTGTGTGATTTCCGCGACCTTCCCAACGAAGTCCAAATTTGTTGGTGTTAAGGTAAATAAAGTTAAAAACGAATTGAGAGAGAGAGGGGGGAGGGAGGGAGGAAGGGAGAGAGGAGCAGTCGGATGGAGTTTCTTTTCTTTCTTTTCTGTGACTCCTATTTTAAATGGATGCATTTCACATTTTTTGTGAAATGCCCCAATTTCATATTTTATACATGAGCTAAAATGGGGTAATTAATTAATCATTTCAGTAATGAAACTAAACACAATTAATGGGCTAATTTGTATATTGACCAATTTATAAATGAACCAATTTACAATTTTGGGATAACCAAACGGGGCCTAAGTGTATGTATGTGAGACCTATATTTTTGTAAAACTAAGAGGTTAATTAATAATAGAAGGATTTATGCCTTTGCTCGAGTTTTAGACTTGTTTCCTTTTGAATTGATATGAGGCATTCAGCTAATCATTTGACTTAATGGCCTCATCTGCCTTCATTATTTGGTTTCAATCTCTAAAAGAAGATTTGCAAACGTTTTTGTCTTGTTAAACTTAAAGCTTTCATATGACTGGATAAGACATATAGCCCTTTGCGTACGCAGAAGTATGCTATACTGATTACACCCTTTTTTGCCAAACATTAACATCCCACTGTATTCTATAAACTTGAATGTTTTCGTGCAAAAGGAGAAATTAAGGATACAATAAAATAATTGGTGATAGAAAACATAAATTATTGTCGCTCTTCAGGTTGGTGATTTTGCCGTTGACAATCGAGCAGGCATTAGCAGAACTTTGCACCGGATTAGTGCCATTAGAAATCGGAAGGGTGCAATTGTTGGGTTAACTTGTCGTGCTGGTCGAGCCGTATCAGGAAGTGCCAATTTGTTGCGAGATTTGATTGATGATGGAGCTTCTTTGTTGCTTATTGGACCTCCAGGAGTGGGGAAAACAACAATTATCAGGTTTTCCATCCTACATTCTCACAGAAAGTATCTCTTGGTTATTATCCCTCTTTGTAACTGGAAGTGCTAGCATGTCTTTAAGAATATTGTTCTGTTGATTATGTTCTTTTCTCCCTTTCTTTATCATTTAACTTATTAGTAGAGGACTATTATGAGAAAATTTGAATGGTAACTTTTGGTTGGATTGTTTAATGGAATAATAATCTTACTATATACACAAATTGTAAAGCAAAAGTTTGTGTTTGACAATGCATCATACAATGAGTGCTTCCTAATTATTTCATCAATGAAATACTTAACAGGTCCTTTTATGTAACTTTTTGTGCATGTAAGCCTTACTCCTAACAAAAGGCATCGAGGATGATGGGAAAAAAAACTATTTTTACGTCCACTATTTTTTTTCTTCATATGTGATGGTTTTTATTCATATTTGTCGTTCACATATATGCTTTGAATACGAATCCTAATACTCTCTCTCTCTCTCTCTCTCTTCCCCCCCCCCCCCCCCCCCCCCCCCTCCACTTGCTCATCTCATACCCTGGTGTGCTAGCATGTTTTTAAGAATATAATCCTGTTGATCATTTTTTTTAGTCGGTTTATTTTTCCCGTTTCTTTATCATGTAATATATTGATAGAGGACTGTTTTGAGAAAATTTGAATGGTGACTTTTGGTTGGATTGTTTAGTGGAAGAATAATGCTACTATGTACACAAAATGTGCACCAAAAGTTTGAGTTGGACAGTACGTCCTCCAATGAGCCCTTCCTATCCAATGGAATGTTAACACGTCATTGTGTGTACAAACTTTTTGTGCATGCAGCATTACACCTAATGAAAGGCATCGAGGAAGATGGGAAAATACCTATTTCATGTCCTCTCTTATTATTTTTCTCCTTTTTTATTTTTTCACTTGTGATGGTTTTTGTTCATATTTTATCATTTAGGACTATGCTTTGACTATGAATCCTAATGCCCTCTCTCTCTCTTTCGTATGTTTTGAACATAAAAAATTTAGATCCTCCACTTGCGCATTTCATGCCCTGCTGTAGCTTTACGATAGCTAGTAGATAATCAAAGAGTTTTTGGTTCCATTCTTATTTGTTGAGGATAGTTTTCATATTTAAGCATTTGGCCAACAATGTAGCCTAAGATGGAGGCTCCACGTACTACAGATGTATAGCATTGAAATTCAGGTACTGTTAATGATGTAGATATGGTTTTATGGCTAGTTTTGTTAGTTGTTAGTATTAAATATAATAAAAGAGATTTATTCCTTTTTAGGAAATATTAGGATTAGTATTGGCCCTTTTGGTCATTTGGCACTTTACGGCAAGTATTAGTTTTAGTATAAATAGGTATGATGTAATAGTGGGAGGATCTTTCTTTGGCAATCTAATTCAATTTTTAGATTTGTGCTTGTTTTTCTCTCTTGGATCCAATTTTTGGTGTTTGCATCAAATTGGTATTAGAGTGAGAGCTCATTGGTGTGTGGGTGGGTGTGGGCGGGGGTGGGCTTGTGTCCTCCCATTGCATCTCCATTATTTACTCAAAAGAAGAGAAAACGGAAGACTGGTTTTGAAAGTCGATTGGCTGACCTAGAAAAAAGTTATGGCACAGATGATGAACCAACTTACCCTAATTTCATAAAAATTGGAGGGTTTTACTTCTTCCCAGGCCATAACCTCACTTATTCAAATTCTAGTCCCTATCAAAACCCCTGCATCCAAACTGTCCAAACCCTAATCGCAACCCAGAGAATCCTTCAAGAACCCATTTAGAACCTTCTGTTGCCCAAACCAACGAAACCCCTCAAAATGAAAAGAAAAGGAATTCGTAGCCCTCGGGCTTGGATAAAGAAGCAGAAAAAGATGTGAGAGAGAAGAAGAAAAAGTAAATGAAGGAGGCCGACCTACCCAACCACGTGGCAGTATCACTCTGGCAGCCCTCCTTGACTTCCACGGCAATCGGCGATAAAGGCCATACTTATTGGCTCTAGACTAAAGGGTCAGATGTGGGGTTACGCCACCCTAGGTTAATTTTTAACCCCTGGCCCTGAGTAGTGGCGAGATTGAAGAGAGATGAAGAGAAAGAGAGAGACGAGCAACCTAGACCCACTACAAGCTGGAGTCGACATCTCTAATGAAATCCGCGATGAAGATGGCCATCAGATTCTGTTTGGGAAGCTTGTTTCCTCCAAAGGGGCCTGTTTGGCTTGTGAACATAAGAGATTGGTTTGGGCCTGTTTGGCTTGTGAACATAAGAGATTTAGTTCTCTTCAGAAAATATTAGGATTAGTAAAAGGTCCTTTTTGTCATTTGGCTCTTTATTTGGTGCCCAAGTATTACGTCTAGTATAAATAGGTATGATGTTATTGTGGGAGGATCATTCTTTGGCTTTCTAATACAGTTTTCAGATTCATGTTTTTTTTTTCATCTTTGGACCCAATTTTTTGTGTTTGCTTCAATTAATGCCCTTGTACTCCATAATCCAGTTCTATAGAGGTGCCTGTTGAGGCAACTATTGAGTTAATTTCAGGCATTGACGCCAGGTTATCCTAATGGGAATGATCAGTGAGGAGATTTTGGTCTCATTCTTCTCATATTCATCAGAGTTTGAGTTATTGTAATACACTATCTTTGCAACTTAAACACAGATTACATTAACGGAGTGGCTGTGTTCATCCTGTCAAGTTATAGAAATTCAGAAAAATTTGATCTATTTGGTCCTTCATTTTCTTGCAAGGGATAGATATTGGTCTAAAAGTTGATTGATACAACATTCCCTGAAAAAAGCATCATCCATAAGGAGATAGTAAAGACACATATGGCTTTTATATAGTTAATTTACAAATCAATGAATTACAGTAATAGAATACGCGTGCTCCGATAAAGAAAATGAAATAATATAAAGCATATTATATCATTTCTTAATTTTTAAATAGGCAATTCGGTATTATAGAATTAGAAATGATGATACATTCATTAATCTCTGAAAACCAAATAAACTAAGTGAAAGCTACTTGATGCAAACACCACCAATTGGTTCCTGAGAAGAGAGCGAAAACAAAAGAAATCTGAAAATTGTATTATCGAACCAAAGAATAGTGAATAATCCCAATGGGAAATGATTACATTTATAGGCCTAAAGAGGGTTCTAGAAGGTGCTAGCTAAGCATGAGGTGTCATGTATGAGTTATCATCCATGACTACACATAGTACCTTCTAGTATCTACTATACTAATTATAAAGTCTAACTAATAAAAGAAAATACAAGAGTACAACAAAAAATATTACAATTAAGACCCTTGCACTTTTATTTCACATTATTAGCCCACCCCTTATCTACGTCATTCTCCCCTCCTTTGAAATTGTTCGTCCTCAAACTCAAAGGGGTGCACCTTCGGTGTCGGGGTCAAGTTGGAGGACAAGTTCCGTATGGATCTCTCGTGGTTCCTCGGGATTACATTTTAGGCATAAAGAGAGGTTCTAGAAGGTGCTAGCTAAGCATGAGGTGTCATTTATGAGTTGTCATCCATGACTCTACATAGTACCTTCTAGAATATACTATACTAATTATAAAATTGAACTAATAAAAGAAAAATATAAGTCTACAACTAAAAAAAAATTAAAATTAAGCCCTTGCACTTTTAATTCACATTATTACCCCTACCCCCTTAACTAAATCACTACTAGGCAAGACAATATAAATCTAAAATTTTCAAAACTAAACAACGATATTTCTTCTTGCAACTTCTTTGACATTTATATGTTGGATCTTGATTCCGAGATTACCATTATTTCTGCTTAATTTGTAGATTCTTCACAAAATCTCCGGATTCTTCAAAAGACTATAAGAATTTATATTTAAATTTAATTGAAAAATCGGATATGTGGTGGGTTTGGATTGGGGGAGAGTTTAGGAAGAATCAGAATCCAATTGGGTGCCGATTTAGGTGTGTCGACTATTTTGACAAGTCCATGTCCATAGAGTAATATGCTAATTTATTAATAGGTGAAGCGAAAGGCATCACCACCTTTCTAAAGTGGTGTTCTCACTGCATCGAAGAAAATATGTTGGTTTAGATTCATTGATTATCACAAAATTATTTTCAGTTATTTTGTAATGATACAGAACCCCATACCTGCAATTTTAGATATGACTGTTATAATGTTTTCACTCTACGAAAGAATGACCTCTTTGTTTATTTCCAAGCATGCTCTCTAAAGTGATTCACTTTCATTTATCAAATTTTTTTTCCATAATAGTAGTCACTGCGAAATCCATTCCCCTTTCATATGAAGGAGTAATAGAATTTTCTTTTTGTTGCCCAATTTTTATGATAAAACGTCACACATATCTCGTAAAAGACTCAATGATATAAATAGTTTACCAGTATATCTTGTAATCTCTTAAACTTTCTATAGTTACCATGGTTAAGAGATTAGATTTGTTCACAGATCATGGATGCTAATGAATTGAACATTTTTTTACACCTAACATTTCTTATTTGTCGCATAGTTAATTATGTATAATATTACATGATCATTTCTGATCTTGCAATAGACTGTCTTTTAGCATTGTCTAAAGTCTCTTCCCCATCTCCCAATTTTCACAAAATTTCCAAAACAAATAAAATTTACCATGTTAGTGGACAACATTTTGAAAATCGCCATATCAAAGGGAAGCGATTTTCCAAAGAAAGATATAGATCCTTCTGCGCAATTATCTAGTTGTCATTTTGATTAGTGGACAACATTTTGAAAATACCCTACTAAAGGGAAGCGATCTCCCAAAGAAGATATAGCTCTTTCCACACAATTATCTAATTGTCATCTTGACATACACTTACCAAAATTTTCAGGGATATTGCTCGGATGCTTGCAAATGATTATAATAAGCGTGTAATGATTGTTGACACCTCAAACGAAATTGGCGGCGATGGCGATATACCTCATGCAGGGATAGGTAATGCTCGCAGGATGCAAGTTCCTAACACTGATGTGCAACATAAGGTATGAGCTTGATCCCTCCTCTCCATGGTCAACTCAGAATAAATGGAAAGTGGTATATAAGGTTCACGCATATCCTCGTCTAATTGGAGACATGAACATAGAATCCTGAGAATTCCTAAATTAATTGATAGAATCGTTTTAATTGAGAAACATGAAGGAAGTCTAATTAAAAAAACTGTTATTAGCAAAATTCATTCAAGAATCTACTTAAAAGTTGTGCATTCTCCATAAAACGTTTAATTATTAAATAATCCAATTGCTTAGACATGATTGTCTTTCTAAATGTCATGCCTTAGGATTTTCTTGAATTGGAGCGATGGCAAGGTCTCATAGTTTTACCTTTCTACACCCTGTCCTGTGTGGGGACCCTGTACATTGGGTATAGTGGCATGTGAAAATTCTGGTGTAGTAAAAAGTAAGTCGGTTTCTATATGCCTGAAATCAAGACTTTACACAACAGCAACTTCATTTGGAACAACCAACAAAAATGGGAGATTCTCATGTGACAATCGCCCCCTCCTCATGTTAATAGGTTTTCTGGTACTCGTATCAGTATGAAAGAATATGGAACTACCTTTGGTTTGATAAATAAATATAATTATTCCGCACGTACTTCGGAAAATGAGACTCGCGAGTATATTTAGAGAGTCAAAGGGTGACACATGGGATAGCAATTAAGAAATAGATTATATCTTGAATAAGTCCAACCAATTTCAACTTGTCTCTGCAAGACATTTTTACAATTACTTGGGTTTAGCTACATAAATATTTGTTTTGTACAATGCTCCGTTAAACCACATGATATCACATCTTTCTTAACAATCTCCCTCCAAGTCAATTTCGACATACTTCTTCCCCTAGCATTATTATCCGTATCAACCAAATTAGTCTTCATTAAGGGTACTTGCTGGTCGACCTTTGATGTATCCAAGCTATCTAAGGTGATTCTCTTAAATTTATCTTATATAGGAACTACTTTTACTATTTCATGGATATGAAAGTTCTAATTTTACCGCACACCAATTTTAACATTTGTATGTCCACTAGGGTAATTTTTTAGATATTTTTCTTCTTAGTTGCCCAACTCTATATGGTCAAAGACTCCTCTTTCAACTTCATAAGTATATGTTACTACGCCTATAACACTTCTCCACTTGACCCAACTTGTCTTTATATTATCGGTATCATCATACCTAATATTTCGTTCTCTATGTCATCAAGCCTAAGCAATGTGACACTCGAGTTTCACTACGTCCTCTTTCGTTCTCCAAATATTAGTAAAGTTGCACTTCGTCTATCCAGTCTTACTTATTTTAAACCCTCATGCTTCTAGTTTTCCCACCAAGTTCCAATATGACATTAATATCTGCCTTAGCTTTTGCAACAATATCATTTGCAAATAAGATACCATAATGCCTTCATCTTGTATTCTTCCGGTCAATTCATCCATAAGAAAACAAATAAGAACATAGAGCTGAATTTTGAAGTACAGCCATAGTAACTAGAAATTCACTACTTTATCGAGCTGTTATTCGTACTATAGTAAGGACTCCATCATACATATCTTTGATCACATCAATAATTCTATTAGAAACTCTTGTTGTATCTCTAGGGACTTCATAACCATATGAAGGTCTTTGATTTTGCCTTTGTAAATTTTCATCAATCTCCTCAGTAGATTGATAACTTCCATTTTAAATCTCCTTGGCAACCCAAACTGGTTCTCATATACTGTCATTTCTAGTCTCAGTATGTTACATCACTATCTCCCATAGTGTTGTTATATGACCCATTAATTCAATATGCCGATATTGTAAAAAACTTTGTTTATCTACTACTAAAATACGCTTTCTTCATTCATTGAATATCCTTCTAGTCATAATTATGTTGAACAATTTTGTTGGACAAGACACTATTTTTTCACCTAAACACTTCCAAATCTCAATAGGATTATACCTAGAGTTTATCCTTTTAGTCATAATTATATTGAACAATTTTGTTGGCAAAGACACTAGTTTCTTCCATAAGCACTTCTAAATCCCAATACGATTACCTTTTGGTCTTAGAGTCCCATTTGCTTTCATCTTGTTTAGAGCATACATAACCCATGATATTGTAATTATACAAGGAAAAAAACATATTTATTCAAATTTTCATGCGTTCCTCCATATCTAATCTATCCTCATGACCTTCAATTAATAACCTCTCGAAGTAGTTTTCCATTTTTGCTTATTTTCTCCATCACTGGCTAAGACTCTTGTGACTTTTAATACATATTATCTTATTAATGTATTTTGTTTTTCTATTCCTAAAGTGTAGCAATCTTATATTATTCTTTCCCCTGGTTCCTCATTATGTATAGAGATCATCTGATGCTTTAAACTTAGCATATTTTACATGTTTCTTAATTTCTTTCTTTAGCACATTTATATTCCTTAAAGTTTTCTCGTTTCTAGTTGTTTTGCCATGTTTTAAAGCAAGCACGTTTTGGATTTTTTTGTTTGTCATCCCAACCTTTTGATACTCCAAGAACCTTCTATGATACCCTAATGCATGTAACACTACACTGGCGGTGGTATGTGGCATTGCACTGCCTAGCATGTCTCATGGCCGTACAAAGGAGGGGTATTTTTTCTTGTGCAGGTCTTTATTTATTTCTTATATTATTTTGTAAGTATATATTTGGATTTTAATTTCTCGTTTCTAGTTAAGCTTTAGGGTCATTTTGACTCGAGTAGTTGTTATCTTTGTTTTGTTTGATAAAAGTAAAGCGAGAACCTGTAATTGCATGTCAACGTAGGAAATAGACTTTGACTGACTTGAGAATACCAACTGACTTGTTGGGAAACAGATTTGTAAACATAATAGAGATGGGAACGGAATGGGTACCCTCGACGATTGAGAAGGCAAGGGGGTTTGGGGGCTTGCCCCCAAGCAAACCAATCCAAAGAGAAATAGTCAATCTAGTCTCAGTGTTTTCATCCGGTCTTATGGAATTGAAAACAAGAGTGTAACTTTGACTTTAGCCAACATTTGGTATCTCATCTTTTTAACTTTGGCCACCATTTTGACTTTTAGTGACACTTTTTTTTCTCTTTTGCGATGCTAGTCTAAAGTCTAAAAGGAAATCAAAAAGTGGTTAAGTAAAATAATAACTAAATGATGGGTACAAACAAATTGTCCCTAATATTTGTCTTAGACTTCTTTTATGTGCACGTGTCTGCCTCAAGGGGACTCTATTATTAGCCAGGGACTCTCCCTATGTTCCAATACTCCCTCCCATAGTTAAGCTTCAGATAGGGACTCTTATTATCTCCAAGTTTATCTTTAGCTAGTTTTAATGAACTCTATAATTGAAGTCCTTAGTTATCTAGTTTAACTTTTATGTATTAATCATGTGGTAGATTTAGGAGTCTGACCAGTTTTAATTATAAGGTCAGTGGGCCAGCAATGTAATTATTCAATTTTAATGAGAGTTTACTGTTTTTTTTTGTTCACATCAATTGGTACGACCGATATGCCGCTAAAGCAGTCCAACCGCATGGAGGAGGCCATTTATCACTTGATGGCTCAGATTTAAGCTTTGGTAGTGCCCCTCTCTCCACCAGCCTGCACTTTGTCGCCGCCCGTGGTTAATTCCCGTATATTCTGTTCTCTCCCGCCACACGCACCATAGAGAAGCGTCGCAGCCGCTAGTTACGCGATATGCATTGCGCCCCACACTGGCCGCCTCCAGATTTGCCGCTTCGCGTTGCTTTTGTGCCCCCCTACCAGGGCTTGGCTTTGGCTTCTTACTTCGCCCCTTTCTCTTTTCCTTTTTGGTCTTGGGCCTCAACCTCTGGCCCTAATAGCTATGCCAGATCTTCTACCAGCGTTGCCACCAGACAGTGACCTCTAGCAAACCCTTTCCGGATCCCTACGACCTTCGACGCATCTTCTTAGAGTCCTAACAATCCCAACAATCCAAAAATTCACAAACCTGATCCTCCATGCACTTCGCTTACTATAGGCAACCCCTAGTAGCAAGAAGCAAAGGCCTTAGTTATCTCCTTGTTTATCTAGTTAGTTTTATTTTGAACACTTTAATTAAACTCCTTAGTTATTTAGGTCTCTAGCTACTTTTATACATAGGGCCATCCCCAAGGCATGGGACACTACTGCAAAATGTTATATTTGTTTTATCAATCTATGATTCCGGCTCTCTAAAGGATTGTGCAAACTAATACTAGAATGATAGAATTCAATTATGGCCCCTACAAGTTTAGGGGCTTATATTTATACCAAGGAGGAAATAATATTGGGGGACTAAATTACCCTTTAGAGAGCCGATATCGACCAACACTCCCCCTCAAGCTGGCGAGTAGATATCGACCAAGCCAAGCTTGCCAATAAAAGTGCAAAGAAGAGTAGGACTAACATGTATGGTAAGAACATCTGCAATCGGTTCTCTGAAGAAACAAAAGATGGAGTGATGATCTCATGACAAACCGGTTCTCTGAAGAAACAAAAGATGGAGTGATGATCTCATGACAAACCTTCTCTCTGAGAAAATGAACGTCTATCTCATTGTGCTTTATCCTCTCATGAAGAACTGAATCAGAAGCAAGTTGAATAACCGACTTATTGTCACAATGCAGAACTGAATAAGTCTTCTAGGAAATCCCTACTCCCAATAATAGAACGAAGCCATATAATCTCGCACGTATCCAAGGCCATGGCCCTATATTTTGCCTCTGCAGAGGAACGTGAAACGACAACTTGCTTTTAACTTTTCTAGGAGATGAGATAACTACCACGAAAGTTACAAAAACCAGTAGTAGAGCCGCTATCACAAGCTCCTCCATAATCTTAATCAGTATAGCTTTGCAATCCTCTAAGCTGAGGGTCTGCTGTATAAAATAATCCAAGTCCAGGGGAAGACTTAAGATACCGCAAAAGGTGATCTACTGCATCCAAGTGAGTCTGATAGAGTTTGTGCATAAACTGACTAACTCTCCCAACAACAAATGATATATCCGGTTTGGTATTAGCTAAATATTTAGACGACCCACCAAACACTGATACATAGACGGATCTTTCATAGGTTCACCATTGTCAGTTGCAAGCTTTAAATTAGAAATCATAAGAGATGAAGCTGGTTTGTGCCCAGTCATCCCTGTATCCTCCAGAAGATCCAAAACATACTTTCTCTATGAGAGAGAAATCCCATGACGAGACCCGGCTATTTTAATGCCGAGAAAATAGTGAAGCTGACCGAGGTCTTTTATATCGAATGCCTTTCCCAAATCAGTCTTAACTTGGGTAATTCCAATAGAGTCATCTCTAGTAATGATAATATCATCAACATACACAAGTAAGTTCACACTCCATATGAATCCTGTCGGATGAAACAAGTATGGTCAGAATGGCACCGAATAAATCTGAATCCAATGATAGCCTCACTGAATCTAGAGAATCAGGCTCATGGTGACTGTTTTAATTCATATAGAGATTTTCGGAGATGACAGACTTTCCCAGCATAGTCCCCCTCATCACGAAAGTCGGGTGGAGGATCCCTTTAAGATCGCCATGAAAAGAAACCATTTGTGACATCAAGATGGTGAAGCGGTTAAGAGGACGAAGCAAGCAAGGAGATCAAATAACGAACAGTGTTTAGTTTCGTAACTGGAGCAAAGGGAGCACCAAAATCTTTTCTCGGAATCTTAGTAAAGCCCTGTGCAACAAGGCGGGCCTTATACCAATCCACTTTCCCATCAGCTAAGAACTTGAGTGTATAGACCTGCCTGCAACTAACTATTTTAGCCCTTTTAGGTAAAGGAACCATGCCCCAGGTATGATTACGTTGTAAAGCATCCTTCTCACACTGCATAACTTTAACCCAATGTGAAGCCTGGAAAGCTTTAGAAACAGTCCTCGGGATCTGAGTGGAGGAAGTAGCAATAACAAAAACGTGATAAAGACCTGACAAACCCTCATAAGAAACAAACTTTGAGATAAGATGTTTTGTAGAACAAACATGACCATATCGAATGGGCTCTCTATGCTTTCTGAGGGGGGTACCGAGGCTCGGGGTTTGGAGCAACAAGATCATCAATCTGCAGGCTCATTAGTAGTCCCAACAACAGGCTCAACAAGATGCTCAATTGAATGAGAAGTGTTACCTGGTGAGGAGGGGATAATGACAGGAGAGATGTGAGCGCGGGCGACGGGAATACACTTGAAAAGGTTGATTAGCTGGAGAGACATGATTAGTATAATCAAGCACAGGTACGGGGTAAACAACATGTGATGTGGGACCTCATAATGACATATTTTCATGAAATGTGACATCTAAAGTATGATGCATACGACATGTGACAGGATCATAACAACGATATCCTTTGGACATATTAGAATAGCCTACAAAAATGCAACGAATAGTTTTATCATCAAGCCTAGTGCATGTAGGAGATTTATTATGAACAAAGCAAGTGCAGCCAAACACGCACGGAATTATAAAAAAACAATCATATCAGGATAAATGAGCTGTAATGGGGCTTTATTCTGAGTGACCCGACATGGAGTACGATTCAAAAGATAAGCGCTTGTTAAGACAACTAAGTGCCAATAAGATTGAGGAACCTGCATCTCCTGTAATAGACAACGGACCACTCCCGTGAGACTTTTGTTTTTTCTTTCAGCAACCCCATTTTGTTTAGGAGTATATGGGCAAGGGAGTTGCTGAAGAATACCCTGTTCTTTGTTAAGACGAGAGACAAATTCATTAGAGATGTACTCTTTAGTAATATCGGATCAAATCCCTTTAATAACATTAAATTGAGTTTTGACAAGCTGTAAGAACTGTGTAAAAAGGGGTAGCACATAAGATTTTTTACGAAGCAAATAAACCCAGGTACACCTCGAGTAGTCATCAATAAAAGTAACATAATATCGATGCCAAGAAAAAGCTGTAACAGTTGAGGGCTCCAAACATCATAATGTATTAGATTAAAAACACAAGGGGTCCGATGCATGCGAGGGTTATAATTAGTTTAGTATGCTTAGATATGTGACACCCCGCCTAATAAAATACCGGGTGATCAACCCTATATCAAATTAAACAGGAATCTCATATGGTTTCATTCTCAGCATCATTGTTGAAAATCATTTAATTACTAATAACCTATTAGCCCGATGTTAAATTTTAAACTCTCTAATCTTTTTAACTTAAACACACAAGTAAATTCCATCCATACAAAGATATGAACAACAATTGAAATGAATAAATTATAACCGATAACTTTTGGTAAAATATTTATACAACCATATCGAATAGGCGTAATATGAAAATGCGACAAATAAATAAATAACAACAGTTGGGCAACATGCCCGAATATAACTCACAGTACCTCCTATCTAGATCACAAGGAGATAAGCGTATATACAATTTCCTGCCAACATCCACAGCTGTGGCAGCAACGTCTGACTCGAAAGCATAATCATCATGGTTCAAAGTCTCGGTATCGGTCACGGTATCGGACATTCGGTTTTCAACTCGGTCGCGGTATCGGGCGATACACAAAGATACGTTATTTAGAGAGCGCAAAAAATTATGAAAAATAAATAGAAAAAAAAAAAAATAAGATTAACAATCTGAAGCAATAAGATATGTTCAATACCATCATTTAATAGACATTGTATTGCACAATTGGTTATACTGAAGTGTGGCGAACTTGTCAGATTCAATATTCCATAATAAACCAATATTAATTTTGAAAAACAATTTAATGACACATAGAACTTGATAAAAAATAACAAGCATTTGTTTTAGAGCCGTTCTACAAAATCTAGTTTAGGAGCCATTCTACAAAATAACAAGCATTTGTTTCATAAATTTGCTAATATGCGTACTAAACATTATTACAATCATTCTACAAAATATCATTATTTTTTAGCATTCTAAACATAAGTTTTATGAATTTTGAATAAGACATTTATTATAGGAATTTTTAGAATCACTAAACATTATTTGAACACAAGTTTTAGGAATTTCGTACAAAACATTATTTTTTAGAATTTTTAGAATTACTAAACATTATTATAAACATTATTTGTACAAAACCTTATTTGAACATAAATTTTTAGGAAGTTTGTACAAAACATTAATTTATAGAATTGATAAACATTATTTGAACATTATTCGTACCATAAATTTTAGGAATTTTGAACAAAACATTATTTTTTGGATTTTTTAGAACTACTAAACATTATTTTAAACATTTTTTTACAAAACATTATATGTTCACAAGTTTTAGGAATTTTGTAAAAAACATTTTTTTTTGGAATTTCTAGAATTACTAAACATTATTTTAAACAATATTTGAGCATTACTTGTACGTAAGTTTTAGGAATTTTATACAAAACATAAGTCAAGTGAGTTGTGACCATTTTTAAACATTATTTTAAACATTAATAGTGCTCTAAAACAATTAATACTCTTTTTTTTGTTATCTAAAACTATTTTTTTTAGTACAAAATTGTTTAACTTTTTGTAGCATTTTTTTTATAAATTCGTAGCATTTTATAAATTAGTAACAATTTTTTAAAAAATTTCACCAATTTATTGATAATTTAAAAAATTGGTACCAATTTATTAATAAATTTATTAAAAATTAATGCTAATGCACTTTTAAACATAAAAATTAATGCTAATGCACTTTTCATAAATGCAATTTTAAGCATAAATGTAAAACACAAGTTTAAATTTAATTACTTCTCCATTTTTTTGAGCGTAATTATCATCAATTTTAATAGAAAATAAAACCAATATGGTTGTTAGATTTGTGATAAAGAAGTTCATAAACTAAAAGAGTTAAAAGTCATATATAAACAGCTGTACTCCTGGACTCCAATATGTAGCTTTTAAACTAAACAAAATAGAGTTTATCCCACCAGTTGCAAGTAATAAGAAAAAAAAATATGACTTCTCTGTACTTCACGACAACATTTTATGGTTCAAAGATAGCATATAGGATTTCGGCAACAGGTAAAGCTTTTCTTGGATGTCTGATGTTAAGTGTTATCAATGGCTGGCACATTCCAGATCCGTGAATAATCCCTAATTTGTGAAGGTATAAGGCAATAAAAAGTTATAAAAGGTAAATTTCCACCTTTTGTAAAATTTGTTATTTGCTTCTCACGGATTTTGTTTGAACTCGGTCGATATCTCGCCGAGTCAGACCGAATTGACCGATATCTCGCCGAGCCAGATCGAGTTCAACTCGACCGTTATCTCTCCGAGTCAGTCCGAGTCACTTGTTTTTTTAGCATTTCTTTGATTCGGGTCTTGGTATCGGAACGGTTGGCTGCGAAACCGAGTCAACTCGGCCGATACCGAGTCAACTCGGTCGAGACTTTGAACCATGATAATCATCCAGGCGTCCCTGTGTCTGGACACCTAAAAGGGGTTTTAAAATAAAAGAAAAAGAAAAATAGTTGCAAGCGGGTCAGAGCCCAAAGAGTTTTTAACAATATATTATTAAGTGGTTAAAATATGATTCTCCATATTTAAACTGGTGTCGCACTCACATGAGATACTCCTCACCTCTCATTTAATCGTGCACACCTATCACATGTATTTTAAACACCCTAGTTATGCTACCCAGTCTAACTAGCATCTCACCAAACTTCTAAATACCAAACACTATCTCATGTCTCGCGTATATTATTCCAAGCTTTCGCCTAAGCTTATACCTGATAATTCCTCGCTTATCATTTATCCATTCATTATGAATAACCTTCACCACATTTTAGTGTTATTTATCTCGTATATAATATTCTCATCTTTATATACGTATATCACATATTTTAATCCGGATTTTATACTACCGGATGATCCAGAAATTATTTTACAAATCATTCTTTATTTTGTCCGTATATATATATATATATATATATATATATATATATATATATACAATATACTATACACATCAAGTATATCCACACTTATATAACACACAATATATAAGTATAATAACTATCGCTCAGAGCTATAACCCAATGGATGCAATCTCTCAATGCTATCATCTTCCAGGGAATTACTCACACATCATCGTGGGTACCAGCGGTCGGACTCTCACACCGACTTGGTAAAAACCAAATCACAACATATGGGAAGCGGTAATAGTTCCTCACTGGAAATAAGACGAATCATACTCAAGACGTCTTACCCCTGATAAATGCCACACAATATAAAAATGGACGCTATGACCCAGGGACTATACGCAACCCGCTCCTCAAGCCAGGGTCTCACCCACATCGCGCAACTTCCCATGATAGCACTAGAGGGTCGCACCCACACCGCGCAACTTCCCATGATAGCATTAGAGGGGTATGCATACATAAATATATCCACACAGATATATTCATAATCATATCATATATATACTGTCTCTATACCCGTATATATATATCACATCAAATCCGGCTATGATGCCTATCTCTCGTGGCATTAGCCTAAAATCCTGAACATTCCAATGCGTATTAATTTATAAGTATGCACACAACTTATTTTAATCCCACAAGTGTTCTCTCACTTATGATACAAATATCTCATTAATTTCTTCCGAATAATAGCTTATCACGTCTAGCTAGTATTCTAATATTCATCCTTCTCGCACATTCGGATTCGCTCACATGTATTATCGGCACATACAGTTTACACTCATATATATATATATACCCGCCGAAATCATTTTTCTCGAGTGTCGTTCATCCCAAACACTCCTAAAATTTATAACCCGGATCTTATTCTCGCTAACCCGAGATTTATATACCACTCATTAATTATTTTAGGGGCCCTCACCCTCTATTTAGGGTCCCCCTATTATTTATCTCAAAAGGAATTCTTCTCCAATCCTTTTAGTCCAAGAAAAATATCCCAAAATTAACTACCATAACGAACCGAACCTATGGGCCATAAAACGAACCGATCCGGTTCTTAAATAAACGAACCGAACCGATGGTTCCCAAAAATGAACCGGTCTGATTACCCAAACCGAACCGCATTCCACCGGTTCGACGCAAACAGTTCGGGAGTTCATCTTCTTCTCCAACTCCAAATTTTATGGTTTCTAACACCACCAACCATCACTATAAACATCTACACACTTACTTCGACAATTTCCCGACAATTCCCCCATTGGACATTATGCACCAAATCAATCATAACACCAACAATTATGAACTCACAATTAATAACAATTACTCAAAGCAATCCACAAAAAACAACCCACAAAACTAGCAAAAAAAACAATCACATGGCCAACAAATAATTAACGGAGCCGCAACAAAGAAATCTCTAGATATACAATCAAGAGGTGAAAAATGAGTGAAGTATATCGTCAATTGTATACAATCAATGAAGAAAGAACTTAAAATACCCATAAAAGTTTGCTGCTCCAAATGATGGAAAAACATAGTAATAATCTACCACATCATAGGTAGATAATTAGAGTCTCTTGAGTCGAAAGAAATTAGTCCCAAAACTGCAGAAAACCGCTCAAAAAATTCAAATTCTAGGCAGCTTGAAGTTGGAACCTAAACCCAAACCCGGGGCGGGTGGGGATTACCCCACAGAGGGACTGCACAACCCTGGGGTTTCTGGTGGTAGTGGTGGTGGTCGGAAGGGGGGGGGGGGGGGCTGGGGTGAGGAAGGAGGGTGAGTGTTTGTGGAAGAAGAAGGAATCGGGCAGGCCCTTCTTTGTTTTTGTTTTTAGCTCTGACTAGAATAATAGAATTCAATTATGGTCCCTAGAAGTTTAGGGGTTTATATTTATTCCAAAAAAGAAATACATTGAGGGACCAAGTTACCCTTATGGTCAATTACATATATAACATACACACCAACACTAATAAAGTTCATTCGAACAACAAAATGATCTAGAATTTGCTTGTTCAGAGCAGCATAGTTGGGCATGACGCAGTAGACCAAACATCGCGGGAATGACACACAATAATTGGAATGTCGCTGAAATCCAGGCTCATTATTTTTCTTGTCGTTTATTTTTTATTTTTTTTAAGTTCAATTAAATTCTTTTTTTTTTGTTTAAGTCATTTAAATTTGGCTATTGATAAATTTAAGGTAAATTCTGAAAAAAGAAACAAAGCCATTATATTAAATGAAAATGCACCCATATGCATCAAAACCATAATAATTACAACAAAATATATAAAATAATCAAATTTGTTCTGAAATCGAAAATCGGCAATAGCACGCTGGGCCACGAGCGAAGAACTCGCACTGTGCAAGTCTTGCGTTGACCGGTGATGAACCTCCTAGGCATCCTGAGTTTTTAAGGGATATGAGTGAGAATTGCAGAAAATGTCTAGAGTGAAGTTTGGGCTATTGATGAAATGCTGCCCAAACTTGCAAACTGTCTTATATTTACAGAGAGTCCCGCGACATCTGACCTGCCGCGCGAGCTTTGGAGCCGCCTCAATTGGTGTGCCGCGGGAAGTCAACGAATGCCAAATGCCTTTGGAGCAATCTTGATTTTGGGGGAGCAAAATGGCATTGGAGCATTTTGAAGTAGCAAAAATGATCCAATGCGTTGGAGATCGTCTGAGGCCATTGGGCCAACATTGTAATCGTTTAAGTTAATGAGAGTTTAGTGGTAATTGTGTGTTCTTATCACCTTTTGAGAGCCTACTCTCTTGTAATCACTTAACATTGATATTGATTTATGAGATTATGTGATTGCGAGAGATTTTTCACTGGACTTCTTATTTGCATGTAAGAGTGAGGAAGTGTTTATCTAGCCGTCCACTGCGTTTACATCAAACTTGTATTGAGTTCCGTCTTGCAATACTTCTGCTTTTTATACATTGTATTGGTAATGCTGGATGGCACAAAATCATTTGCGGTTTTCCAGTGGATATTATTGTCTGTTAGTTAAAGCATTTGCATATGTTGCTCAATTTTTTTTTTTGTATAATTTAGGTGTTGATAGAGGCAGTTGAAAATCATATGCCACAAGTGATTGTAATTGATGAAATTGGCACAAAACTTGAAGCATTGGCTGCGAGCACAATTGCACAACGTGGAATTCAGCTAGTTGCCACTGCACATGGAATAACTATTGAGAATTTAGTAATGAATCCGTCACTGGAGATGCTTGTTGGAGGAATACAGGTGATTCAGTTGTGTACCTTGTGTTCCATTTTTTGTTTAATAAACATGATGCATTTTAAATCATAAGGATTTACTCAACCAATACTTTGATAGCAGTGTCAGTGTAGTTGTGTTTTTAATGCCCAAGAGGGGTGACATATGTTCCATGGGAATAAGAGTAGAAAGTGGAACTGTCCTTGGCAAGTTAGCTTGGTCGATACTTCATCTTTGTTAAAGGCATTTCAGACATCACATTTCTTTATTTTCCCCATACTCAAAAACATTTTACTTTTTCGTATGAAGTATCTTTTCCTTGGTTCTACCCCTTTCAAATACTGTGAAATTTAGCAAACGAACTTTAAATGAATACAAACACAAATAACTAAGTCTAAGGACAAATCATTTGGTTTCCAACCAAAGATAAAAACACAATCATATCTAATTGGTTTCAAACTAAGAACAATTGGTTTCTAAACTCGCACCCAAGTCTCTCTCCCTATCTCTATACACACACACACAGGTGGAGCTATGTAGATTGTGGGGGATCAAGTGCCTCACAGCATTTTCAAAAACGAATTTTATAAATACATATGTAGACATTTACATTTATAAATTTATTATGTATGTTGAGTTTATATTAAGGCGCCCCACTCAGAATTGTAAAGTTGTGCTAGGTGCGGTGGTGGTTTCCCTTTGAGGCATTTTTCTTGAATCTCACATGAAATTTCACCATATGAATATATAATTCCCAACTGAATATTTGTATGCGCTTTAAAATAACACCTTAAAATTTGCAAAACCTAAAATAAACCCCTAAAAATTCGTCTCAGGGCTCCCTCCCCCAAACTCGGTCAATCTTCGGGTGCCCCAACCAAGAATTTTTCTACCTCCGAAAATATATATATATATATGAAGGCTCACTTACATCATGATTTACATCACACCATACATCATATCTAGTTCTAGGCCCTAAGAATTTTTTTTCCAATTTTTTATTTTTCTCTTGAAATTAACCTTCCAATCAACTCATATTCAAAGAATTAGGTCAAATTTTTTTAAAAAATCCACTAAAAACTGTTGGCGCATGCCCTTATAAATAAAGTATTTTGAGCCGTTTTCTGTGGATTTTTTAAAAATAGTTACAAAATGTATATTGACCAAATTTTTTGAACATTTCAAGAGAATTTTTTTTTGAAAAAAAAGTTTTTTAGGGCCTACAACTAGGTGTGATGTATGAATGAGGTAGGTGAGAATTCTCATATATTTATATATATATATATATGATTATACAGATCGGATCCGAACGACACCTTGTTTTCTCGTCTTACTCTCTCTCTCTAATATCCACACACACTGTCGTTGATTTTCTTCATCAAGAGAGGAAATGCCAGAGTGGAGACAAAGCCCTTCATTACGTTTGCATCGAAGAAAACAATCAAGCCCTTACTTCCAACCATGTCCATCCTCAATAAATCCACTACCTATACACCCCCAACCCACCCACCAAAAAACAAAAAAAAAACCAGTCAGCTGTGGCCACTGCCTCCCTCCCCAACGTCATAGTCCCACCTCCGGTTCAATCAGGTTTTTGCTGTATCCCCTCCCTTTAAGATTTTCCAATAGTGCTATGTGCGCGCATATATCTGGTCCTGTGTATATATATTGGCTTCTGTATGTTCATGTTGGTGGTGGTGGTTACAGGTGAAGTTGACAATGGTTGATTGACACGGAGAGAGGGGGTGGGGGTTGTTTGTTTAAACGGTTTGATAAATAAGAGGTTGTATTTATTAAACAAATACAGAAGGTAAAGTATAAGACCTAGAGAAGAATTGTTTAATGGCAAGTGGAAAGGTTAATAATAAGGGAGTATCTCATAGGATTAAAATGGGGAGTATCTCTAATTGGGAATTATTCATGGGGGTACCTACAAAACAAACCCTTTACAATGATTTGGACAAATCATAAACGTCTTATTGACTTCACATTTCTTCAAATCATTAAAAATCTGAAGCTGATGGTAATATAACAAGGGAGAGAAATAAATCAAATGGAAATCCAAAGCAAGAGAGAGATTATTGTTTTTGTGCCAATACCTTCAATGATGAAGTCGAAAATCACAACACCTGTACTGGAAAATATCCACTGAGAAATTGAATTACAAGGTCTTCGATCGGCGAAATTAGTAGTTTTCCGACTTAAAGGGGTTATAGCATATTGTTTTTATGTACCCGAAAACCCTAGTCTAATAGGTGGTTATCTGGAAGAAACACAGCATCTTGCAACTACATGGATGAAAATTTGAATCGAATGACAATTTCACCCTTCTCTGTCTTGGAAGTACTTGCCATATGGATGAATAAGATAAATTCTATAACAGAAAAGAGGTTCTTCCAAGTTAGCAAAAAGGATACACGGGTAAATTTATCAATAATATGACAGGTGAGATGACTCTATGTTACTCATAGCTATAGGCATAATCTTGTCGTCCATCATACAATTATAACCAGTTTCAGACAGAAATCATCATATAACACATTTTTCAACTTTCTGATAATTATAAAACTTCCTTATTTCAGTTTATGTGCAATGTTATGCAAACACTGGCTTATGTTCTTAACAAACAGTCATTAATGCATCTGCTTTTTAGAGTGTGACACTAGGGGATGAAGAGGCAAGCCGAAGGGGTGTTCAGAAAACAGTGCTGGAGAGGAAAGGACCATCGACTTTCAGTTGCAGCGTAGAGATAATTTCGAAGGACGAGTTACGAGTCCATCGTAGTTTGGAGGCGACCGTTGATGCTATTCTTTCGGGTTCGGTTTTTCTTATCTTATTTTTCTAAGAAAAGAACTCACTGCCCTCTCTCTCTCTTCTTGTTCTTTGTTTATCATCTACATGATGTTTCATTCTTTGACATGCTGTTACTTTCATGTTGAGGAAGGTCGTTTCCCAAGATATGAAGTTCGCAAGATATATCAGGCATCAGAAACTGAAGATGTGCAAAGAGAGCCATTCATGAATGATTTATTTGACAAGAAGGCTGGAAGGATGGTCGAACGTAATCTGCAGATCAGTAATGAAAGCGCTGCCCAAAATGAATTCATTTCTAAAATATCTCAAAATATGGGAGAAAATTCTTATGAAGATGTGGTACCCCTTCGCATGTTTCTGTATGGGGTAAGATAATTATGCCATATTTTGGAAATTAAGTTGTCTTTATACCTCGAAAGCTAAGTTGTCAGCTATCCATGATATTAAGTCCTGTTTCTTGCACAGTTGCTAGTTTTATTTTCCAAGTGGATTTCATTTACTTCTATGCCCTATGCATTTATTCATTTATAAAAAATGTCATATTTTCTGTAAATTGAAGAGACTTCTTCCGTCTGATTACTTGTAGTCGATTTCATGTTCTTGGATTTAGCTTTGCTAGCTGTCATCTGTTCATATAAGAAGATAATTTTAATTAGAAATCATTGGTTATAAATTCCTTCCACTGTGCTTTGTAGTATATCATGTTCATGTTATTATGATTAAACAATGACCGCAAGGATGATGACATAACCAATCAATTGTCTGTTTATTCTGTGAGTTTTCTATAATGCAAGAAAATAAAGAGAATGTGAATCTGATAGATTTCATTTTTTTGCATATTAGAGATGAATAATGCTGTTTGTTAGAACTTGCAGTAAGTGCACTATAAAAGGATGTAGCATATGGAACTTATAAGGTGGACAGGTATTTTAGATCGCGGAGACAAGTGTGATGCAAGGATTAAAACAGTTAAAGATAGACAACGCGGTTGAATTTACTGATAATATCAGCGAAGCAGATGCACTAGTTGCCTTGATGTCTAGACTTAAGAAGAATCCTCGGATTCAAGCTGCTGCTAGATCTTGTGGAACACCAATTTATGTCACAAAGGTAATCAGTTGCAATGCATTATCAATTCCTTTTCACATTGATGATTGAATACCGGATATTTTACCATCTATTACACTCACACCCATATATATATATAGACGAGCTCAATGACGCAGTTAACAAAGGCCATACAACTGTTAATGACTGATTATGAAGATGGTTTTGAGAATTATGAAGCTGAAGCCAAGATGAATGTGTCTGAGAAGATTGACGCCTTGGAGGTGAAACTGAATTTTCTTTTTGCTCAAGTTTTTAATTGCACGTTTTCTCTATTATTTGTACTTTTCATCCAAGTTCATGCTCTAGGTTGGCTATAAACCCGCACTGTGACAATACGCTCAGCAATGCTTTGTTAAATAGCCGGCTTATAAACTTAAAACTTGCCGTGTAAGTGAAGAACATGAATCAAAACTAATACTTGATAACCAAGTTAATAATCTCACTAGGGCTGTAAATGGATATTCGAAAATCCGCATCCGTCCGATATCCGAATCCGAGTTTGCGGATATTTATCCGAAAAAATGGAAATAGATACGAATATGGATACTCTATAAAAATATCCGAGAAAACGGATACGGATAGTACTAGTATTCGACACGGATAATCCGTATCCGATGCGGAGTATCCATTTTAACGGATATCCGTATCCGTTGAACATTAGTTTAAAATATTACGTATATAATATTTTAGGTATAAACTAACACTTAAAATAAAAGTTGGGGGCATAACTTTAATTATGAAAACTTTAAAATCTAACCTAATAAATTAAAAACATAAATCGGTTTTCCCATTTGCCAAAAACACACGACAAGAGCGCAAACCCTCTCTCCCTTGTCCCGCCCAAACCCTCCCTCCTGTCCTCTCCAGCCGATGAAACCGTTCCCGCCAGTCACCAATCGCTTCCCCTCTCCAACAGCCGACGAAACCCTTCCCAACAGGTAACGTTTTTATAGATTTTCTTCGTTTTGTCTCGTACACAGAGTTTCCAAAACTTAGCTTGTGATTTTTTAAATTATTTCTATTAATACATATCATCGATCTTCTTGGAGCTATTTTTGTTAATTTGTGGTATTTTCAGTTAACGATTATCTAGATTGGAGTTAATTTGTGTTTTTTTAAATTATTTCAGATGTACTTTGGACAGTTAACGATTATCTAGACTGGAAGTGTGCTTCGTTTTTTTTAACTAGTCTGTTAATTTGTGATTATCTAGACTGTTAATTTGTGGTGTTTTTGTTGGTTTGAAGTCTCCTTCATTTCTGTTTTTGTTAACTGGAGTTTATTCTTGGTTTGAAGTCTGCTTCATACTGTTTTTGTTGGGGTTTATAAACTGGAAGGATACACAGAGAACTCAAATTGTTAAAGGATTATTGAAGTCTGTTTTTGTTGGGGTTTGAACTCTGTTTTTGTTCTGCTTCATTTTTTTTAACTGCTTTTGAAGTCTGTTTTTGTTGGGATTATTGAAGTATGTTTTTGTACTGAAAGAGTTAAACTGGAAGGATACATTATAGAGAACTCAAACAGTTGTATCGAAATTGTTAAACTGGTGTTCATTTAGTAATGTTATAAAATCATTTACTTGTTATTTTGTTATACTGCAAAACTATTTGCACTTAGTTCAAATCATTTACTTGATAGTTATAGTATTTTCATTATTAGTTGATTTTATTATTGTATGCACTTCGTATTCTACCAATCAACAGGTTTTTTTGGAACTTGATTGTCATACTGATTTAAGGAAACAACGTGGACACACAAATGATCTATGAGTATGGATATTAATTTATTACTAATTTTCTATAGAGTTTATATTGTAGCTTTTTTAATAGTTATTTTTTGCGATGGCTAAATAATGTAAACGGATACGGATATTATTCGAATCCGAGGTATCCGAGCGGATACGGATACGGATAGTTGTTTTAACTATCCGGACGGATACGGATATGGATAATGCATCCAGATAGCGGATACGGATATGAAAAACATGGTATTCGATCCGTATCCGTCCGTTTACCACCCCTAAATCTCACCTAGGCCTGTAAATTAATCCGGGCTGGCCTGAAGTCCCCCCGTTTGATCCGCTATTTTCGGGCCAAGCTTTATATGTGTTTGAGCTGAGCCTAGCTTTTTTCAAAATTTCAAGCCCGAATGAATTTCGGGCTGAACTTGAGCCAAACCTTGCCAAGCCCGAATTGGGCCCGAAGCTCGAACTTTGAATAAATAAACAAATAAATAAATAATTTTATATAATATAATTTATTTATGCTACCATTGTTTAATTAGGTTTCACTTTTTTATTTCATTTACTACTTTAAAAAAAAGGTTCATTTGTCATAATCCATTAGATTACAAGTGTTTTTCAATTTTGTAATTTTATTGTTAATCTCATTATGGTCATTTGATTTATTAATTTCTCAAGTCACAATAGGCATTTGTTATTGATCAAATAATGTTATATGCATGAAATTTAATTGGCATTTGTAGATTTTCACTTTTATTTCCCTTGTTTTAATTTAATACTTTTCATAATTATATATTTTATTTTATGAAATATCAATTAGATATTAGTGTGTAAATTTTCTCCATGATGGAAATACAAGAAAAAAATGCTAATTCAAACTTTTTTAACAAAAAATTGAAATCGGGCCCGAAGCTCGTAATATTTATGAGCCGAGTTCGAGCTTAGGTGGGAAAAATTGATTCGGGCTGAGCTCGAGCTTGAGCGTGTGTAAGATAATTCAGGCCTAGCCTGAGCAACCTCAAGCCTGGCTCACCTAGTCCGATTTACTGCCCAGTCTCACCATGTGCATTTTGTTGTCCGACTTTTCATTTTGGGGTCACTGTAAGTTAAAAGTAATGAAAAGTCATACATTATAATGTCTAACTTGTTCAACATGCCTTGGCTTGAAAACTTTCCACTTTTTTAAGTTTCTAAGTTTATAGGATCAGTTTTCAAATATGCACTTCCTAACTTAGAACGCTGGATAGGTCAATGAAATCAAGTATCTAAGCCTGTCATGAAGTTCAACCTTGATATAATAGGAGTGATTTATTGAAAGAATGGCGCGGCTTACTCAGATCCCTATGTTCCATTTCTTAAGTTTCTTGGATATTATATAATAGGTTATTGGTGTTGGTTCACAGATGGTCATCTGGTTGTGTAGAAGTGCGGCATGTACATATTTGTACAGGGAGCAACTTTTCTAAAACCTGATTTATGTTAAAGAACTGTTTAGATGGACAACTTGAATGGTAGAGTATGATTCATTTTGGCCAATTGTAAATAATTTAGGATAGTGATCCATTCATTGATTGTTTGGTAGTATCATTGTACCTGAAACGCAATGTAAGTCAATCTGGTACTATTATTGGAACCGGGTATCACCGTTAGGCTATGAAGCACGGATACTCTCCGGAGGTCGCGAGATATTTTGGGACATGTATGGGATGCGGGATACACTAGGATACGCGAAACCTAAAGTATCCTATTTTTTTTTTAAATGGTCTGGATACATTGGGATATGTTTTTGGAGCTTTTTTTTCTATTCTCCCAGAAATTCCAACTAGATATTTCACGTTCGACCTTAACTGTGCTGTTCTTTTTTTCTCAACTTCTTTTTTTTTGTTTGAGTTAAAATCAATTGTTTTTTGCACTGGGATTTCATTCTACTGTTTTCTGAAATGACATTTCATTCTACTGTTTGAATCCCTTTTTTCTTCATAAAAACTGTTGATTTTTTTTCTACTTATGTTTGTAGATTTTATTTGAAATGGTATCAGCTACTTCATTTAGTACAAACCTTTGAGGTGTTGTCTGCTTAGTGATTGAGATACTATGAAGCGCGGATACTCTCGGGAGGCTTCTCTCTATCTTATTTGTATGCTACGAATATTATCTTTATTTTTGTCTTATGTTTTTGTTGGAATAACCTTTTATGTTAATGATATTTTATTGTAATGATGTTTGTTTGGTGACAACAATCATCTTATTTGACCACTTTAACATAATGTTGTTCGATGCTTTACTTTCATTTTATTCAAATTTATCATTAATATATATAAAATAATAAACATTTAATGTATTCTAGAGTATTTGTATCCTACATTTTGAAAAAATCACATATCCCGTATCCCAAATCGAGTCGTATCCCGTATTACGTGTTGGGTCCGTGCTTCCTAGCAATTAGGATTTTACGCTTTTCGTATGATATATGTGTAGTTAACGGACCTAAGGGTCCGTTTGATAGCCGTACAAATCCAAGGCGAATTCATAAAAGTTGGAAAATTTTGAAAATTTTCAGCTTAAAGGCTGTTTGATAGGCCTTAATTTGCCTTGAAATTTATTTTTCATGTACAACACCCACTAAGCACAATTTGTCACCTTTGGGTGGAAACCAATTTTTTTTTTTTTGTGTGTGTGGGGGGGGGGAGGGGGGGGGGGGGGGAGGTTTTTATTTGTCACCCTTGTGTGGAAAATCACTCAAAATCATTTTTTTAGAACTCTATATATTTCACAAATATATAACTACATATTATTCATAAATTTGTAAATATATATATATTTCGTATAGTTTAATATATATGTATATTTCGTATATTTTAGTTATTTTACTATATATGTATATTTCCTATATTGCGTATATTTTATATATGCATGTATTTCGTATATTTATATATTTTTCATATATTTATATATTTCGTACATTTATATATTTCATATATTATAATATATATGTATATTTCGTAAATTTTATATATTTACTATATTCCCTACAGTTATATATTTCGTATATTTAATATATTCCGTGTATATATATTCTATAAACTATATATTCGGTAAAACAAAATTTTCACATTTATATCTATTTTTCAACTTTTTTGTTTGATAGAAAATGTGAAAAATTGATGATTTTCCAACTTGTATCAAACGGACACATGTTGGAAAATATTCATTTGCTTTGGAATTATTTTCCCTAGAATCAAATGCCCTGAAATCATATGTATATATATATATATATATATATATATAGAGAGAGAGAGAGAGAGAGAAGGTCACCCAAAATGGGTGATTTTTTTAACATACGAAAAAAAAGTTTATTTTTTATTTTTTTTGTGTACTGTTTAAGCATTAGGAGGATTTGTAAAAGAAAATCAGTTCAAAATGCTTTTTTTTTTCCTGCTATTTTAAAAAAACTGTTCAAAATATTTTTAGTTTTTATATATTTGACCCATTTTTTTTTAAAATAACAGCAAAAAAAAAAAGCATTTTGATTTGATTTTTTTTTACAAGTCCCCTAATGTTTAAACACCACACAAAATATAAAATATTTTTTGGTATTTTAAAAAAATCACCCGTTTTGGGTGACTCGTCGGAGAACCTCACCCCCCCCTATCACTCTCTCTCTCTCTCTATATATATATATCTATTTATACTACCTACTAAGCCTGAGTAAGAGAAATTTGGTCTGCACATAAAATAATAGTTACCCAGGGGCGGATCAAGCCCCGGTCGAAACAGGGCGGCCGCCTCAGTTCAACTTTTATATATATATATATATATATATATATATATGTGTGTGTGTGTGTGTGTGTGTGTGTGTTTATTTATAATTTTGTTTATATTTTGTGTTTGTTTATATGTTTATTTATATATGAATTTGTTCATAGAGATAGAGGTATGTTTATATGTGTTTGTTTAGCAAAATAAAATATGTGTTTTTGTTTATGTGTTTAAATTTATAATGGATATAAAAATTAAAATCCCTAGAATCTATTAGTGTGAAATTTAGTTTATAATGAAAAATTAGTCTGAAATGAAATTAAATTTAGTGTGAATCTATTAGTCTGAAATTAAATTGAAGTTGTTGTAATTATAGGAAGTCAATGGAGAAATTTTTAAACGGAAAAGAGGAGACAACACACCAACCGTATCCGAAGCTGAGGTTCAACCGCATCCGAAACGGAAAACTTTAGGAATCCAAATTTAGTTAATTAATAATACCTCAACATTTTTAGGGTTAAAAATTACAAAAATATAAGTAAAAACAACCCAAAAAAAATCATCTCGGGAGCTTCCGGCCCCGAACCCCCGGACTTCGTCAAAACATTTCGCCGCACTTCATTTCAAATCCTGAATCCGCCACTGATTATACCCTCTTGGGTTCCACAATAACCTTCAGAACCCCACTAACTAGCAGTTTGTAACCTTCTTTGGGTTTGCAACTTCCTTCATCTAACGGAAGTATGATCTCATATTGCGTGCAGTGTGTGCCAGATTCCTAGTATATAGAGAGGGGCTCTCATGCGGGATCCTTCACCACTATGCGGGATTTTTTAAAAAAATTGATTCATTTTTATTTTTCTTGTTTGGGTTAAATCAGCTCATAAAACTGTCAAATAGTTAATATTTTACAGTTTTATGAACTAATTCTTTTAGGGACCTCCTGAAATGTTTAAAACCCTCACAAAAACAAACATACATATTTTTTCTTAAAAAATACCGCACAGTGGATATCCCACATGAGAGACTAACACCCACACCCACACTCACACACACAGTGGTTATCCCATATGTATGGATGTATGTATTCACATTCCGTTGAATATGTTGATGTATCTGTCCCGCTTAATGGTTTAATATTAGATAAAATTTGGGGGAGATATTCGATTCATTTATCCCCCAAAATGGGAAGCATGTTTTTAGACCTTTTTAGGTGTGCACAGGACATGATCCCTCCTGATGTATACGTATTTGAATATGATTTTGTTTGCTCAAACTTGCATTGAATTGAGGAGATATTTGCATATTTATACAGGAGGCGAGGATTGCCATTGAACAAGTTGTAATTCCAAAAGGGGAACCTGTGGAGCTACTCCCAAGGCCATCCAACATCATTTTGCTTCAAAAGGATCTCATTAGGAAATACAAGCTAGGAGCAGAGAGAGTGCGTGTGGGTCCCGATGTACAACTTCGTATACTTCCATTTCAGAGTAGCGTGGATGAAGACAGAGAAGGGGAAGCGACAATAGACAGAGTTGATACTGATACCAATAATGAGTTCGATGGGTTATTCAGTACCGATCCTGAAACAAATGGTTCACCCTACGTTGTGGATAGGTTGC
The DNA here is from genome assembly GCA_949130495.1 of Sambucus nigra. Classification (NCBI taxonomy): domain Eukaryota; kingdom Viridiplantae; phylum Streptophyta; class Magnoliopsida; order Dipsacales; family Adoxaceae; genus Sambucus; species Sambucus nigra. The sequence continues at coordinate 351,031,825 of OX422214.1, forward strand.
CTCTCTTGCCTGACTAGGCATATCACAATATTGTATAGTGCATTGCTTGCATTACTATATATTGTCTCTTATTTCAAGCTATTCAGTGCTAATTAAAAGATCCATGAATATATTCTTGCAAAACTTTTAATCGATCTGAGTTTTCGTGAATTTTAACTCAATTTATGCAAAAATACATTATGTTACTTGTGATGTGGTGCAATTGGGACCTTTTGATTTCAAAAAGATTTCATAACTCTAGAGGAGCGCAACCGGGATGACGATTTTTCTCATTTATGTATGTATGTTTATGTATTATGTCCCTCATTTTTCTGAAATTAAGGGCCACATTTAATTAGAAAATTTCAAATTAAGAGTTGTCTTTGAAATTTTAGTATTACCAAATTATATGATAGCCAAGATTCATGTAGTAAGAAAAAATTCCAACATTGATTCAAGTCATCCTACCTTATAATTTAAGTTGGGGTCAAACTTGGAAGTAATTTTTTTAGGCAATTTTTTATTGTTCTTGAGATAATGCCTTAATTAGACATAATTTCCCATTTTTCAATTAATTAGACTTACTCTTCATATGCGTGTCATCCCACTTGTAATTTATGCATCAACTCACTTGTATGATGACATTATCTCAAGGGTAAAATCAATTTTTTTTGAATACTTGACATTGAAAAAGGTGACTTTGTTTATAATAGAGTGAGGGCATGCAAATTGTCTAGCGAGTCGTTGTCGAGGTAGTGTGATAGTCAAATGTTGTCCCACATAACAAAAGTGGCCGGTTCAATGGATAAAATGAACTACCAACTCAGCTATCCCAATCCCTACATGTAGAGGAGTTTTATGCGCTAGGCACGATCTCTTATCGTGTCTCGGTAGTGTGTTAAAAGTGCTTGTTTCTCTCAAGGTGAGACTCACCACTCATTATTAACACTTCACTTTATACTTTTTTAGAGTCCAATGCCTTAGCATCTTCTAAGAGCAACTCTTATGGGTAGGTAATAGAACCACCTTTTAAATAAAACGGTCGGTGGGGGTGTTTGGTACGGTCTCGCAAAAGTTTATCAAGTACCCAAATAGGTTGCTGGAATAAGCACTTTAATTTGGGAAAATCAATGTTTAGGTCCTTGCAGAATGGCATATTTGATTTTAATCTTACCTTATTTTACATAACAATGAGTCTAATAGTGACTTTTGCAGTGCCGCATTTGATAATTTATATGGCATGAACACTCTTTACCATGTCAATATTTTGAGGTGATATGTTGGCATTGTTGTGCCACATCTTCACACACACACACACACACACACACACACATATATATATATATATATATATATATATATATATATATATATATATATATATATATATATAATTTAAGGTTCTAATTTGCGGACCAATTACTAGTTATTTAGTTAAGTATCTCATCGACTAAGAGCTTGCTTTGGCTCCAAGGTTCATAACATATACGTTTGGGTAAATGTGTTGGTTTTAAGAAATGTCTTTTTTTTTGGGTACCCCCTTTTTACCAAAAAAATGTGTCTTTTCTTTTTTCTTCTAAAGAAATGTCATCCACGAGAATATTAAGAGCATCTGTATTGGTGGAGTCCCACTAAAGGTAAGTTTGCAAATTCAAAAGCAGATTTGCCTTTCATGGGAAGTACGTTTTCACAGTGGATGAACGTCAAAATTCGTAATCAACGTTCCAACGGACAATTGATGTTCGTAGGAAATAAAGATATTTGGTACGAACTAACGTTGTTCGTAGGAACCCAAATTTATAATAAAAAATGATTATTTATACTTGTTACGAACTTCATTTGTTCGTAAGAATTCTTACGAACAAATGAAGTTCGTAGGAAGCTTTACAAATTCTGTACCCGTTTCGCAAATTTGGAGAACTATTACAAATTCTTCTAGTGAATTTGTCCGTTTCAACCCACCATTGCAGCCTTACAAATTTGTAAAGTTGCAATTTTTGTTGGACTCTTGCATCCCCACTGTGGATGCTATAAGGAAAGACAACGAGATGGTGAAATTTTTTAAACCGACATCCTCTTAGTGCACGATACTATACTGTGCTTGTATATTTTAAAACCATTGAATGGGAATGTGTTCATATGTTTCAATGATGATTGTTTTTATATATTCCTTCTCCATGCAAGCCGAAGTCCTTGAAATATTACCACAAAAGTTATCCATTGTAATCCTTATTGCTAATTTAGAATCAAAACCGGTTACTCTAGATAGAAAAATAAAGTATTATTTTGAAAGCTGATATTAAAAGGAATTTTCATGCTTTAAATATTTTTTGTAACACATACTTGAAGTTAAGTGCCAACTTAAAAATAAAATGGTCTGAATTTCTTTTGGGAAATAGTTATATGACTTAACACGTGCGCGTTTGACTATTAGATTATTGAGGCCGGTTAGACACTATTAGTGGCACCAATTTGTTTCAAAATTTATTCAATCTAGCGCAAACAAGAATCAATATATGTAAGTGTGATGTTCTCATGCATACTATAGAAACACAATGGCTCTCTTTTCCATTGTTTTTAATAAGACGGTGGTCCGAACCTGGAGTTGAGTTATGAGAACAACTCTCTCCAAATTGGTAACTTAGAGCATTCGGGTGCGTGCCTTAAATTTATTGGTTGGTAGACTATATAAATTAGAGCCGTTCAATGATCTACTACTCTTGGTATGAAACGCTTGAAACCAAAAGTCCAATTTTAAAATAATATATAGTCTGAGATCCTTTCAATAAAAAAATAAACGCTTAACGTACTTCTTAAAAAGCGTGCAACATGTGATATAATAATCGGCAGTCCAAAGTGTTAACTGACAAAATCGGTTACCATAATAAAATGATTATTCTCTACACGTGTGTTGAATTTTCAAAAATAAGAAGCGTTTTCAAAAAATGAAAAAGTTCTTCATTGTCGTACATTGAAATTTCTCATCATTACCGTCTTCATACAAATATCGAGCTGTTCCATTTGAAGATTGAAATGTAAGTTTTTTTTATACAATCTTCATTTTGCTATGAATCGTGTTCATCTCAGATAGAATGCCAATTTTTTTAAATCATTATAAATAACATTACAATAATAAGTGAAATCTTTGATTTTGAATCAGATCTAGCAGAGAAACGACCATGTGATAATTCAAAATCTCGTATTCGATGAGCCCAATCATTATATTATTTGTTATTTTATTGTTTCAGTTGAAATTACATCCAAATCTATTGTAAAAATTTATTTATTCTTATTAATACGATGAACTAATTTTCATAATGTAAAACATTATGATCAAATTATCATTGATATTTGTACTTCGATCTACGAAATACAATACATTATATTTAATTTTGTTCATAATTTCTGTTGTTTCTTAAAGCTGTGTAGTGAGACCTCATCGAATTAGCAATTAGGAAAGTCAATGACCGTTATTGCGAAATAACATTGAGAAATAGCAATGCGAAATAATAGTATGAACTAGATGATTGTAAATGAGTGATAGAATAACGCGAAATAAAAATAATTTATTTTATTTTAAATATTTTTTTGCAAAATTGCATTATTAATAGATCTATTTCCTTTGGTGCTAATAGTCCTTGTTATCATTTCTTCAATTTTTAACCTTTTTTTTTGTGAAATTGAAGCATCAATATATCTATTTCATTTGGTGATAATAATCATTGCTAGAGGAATTCGTATTGTAAAAGACGAAACAAATCTCGCTATTTTATAAAATCTCTCATTGTGAGATAAACATTTCTCACTGTAAAATAAGAAATTTTGCAGTTAGAAGCATATATGAACATTTCGCAAAGTGAGATGAATATTTGTTTTACCATATTCTCTGTATGACACCATATTTGGAACTCAAAAATATAATATAGGTTAAGCATGATAAATAGGCATAAAGAACCTTTCTGATACTACAAAATATAGATGATTAACATTGATAATTTTATGATTACATTTGAAAAAAAGGTTCTCCTCCCAAGGATTGCATCAATTTTGTATTCAGTATACTCTAACTGTTTATACTCATCCTTAGAGAAGCGTCTCCTATAATTATCATGTATCATACAAACAGAGTCATACCGAACATAACGGCCCTAGAACCTTGAATTTCTTGTAACTACTTCAAAATATCGAAATGATTCCTTCCAGACATATCAATCCCTTTAAAAAATCCTCTCCCTCAATAAATCTATTACAAATTCCTTGTCATTTGGTAAACCATTTTGGACAGAAAATATTACAAAAGCATGTAAAACATTTATATCTCCCCTAGGGCCCAGATATTTGAGTAAAGATTGTGACTGCCTACCAACTCCTGCTTCCATGAACCTCATCATTGCATAAAAATATTTGATGCCATTTGAAGGCTTGTTATACCTATTATGTAACCATTTTTTCAGTAAGTCACTATTGTTGAAATTTTCAGTGGGATATCTCCTATGTAAATTTCATCTAGTGTATCATCAATGTAACATATTTTCCTAATTTTTTGAATGTAGCAAGTGCCTTCAAAATATTAACAATAGACAAAAGTGAAAATATCTTAACTAACAATTCATCACTGAGATCAAACATGTATGCCGTTTTGTATGTAATTTTTGAAGAGAGAATATTTCTTTAAATGATAGAAGAAGAAGAAATAATGACATATTATGAAAAGTTTAATAAGTATTTGTAGAAGCATATAATATATTACTCCTTAGAAAATGAGTGACTTATGTTGAAAGTCATAAAGAAGAATATACTAATTTACAGTAGTTCAAAATCTTGTCTATAATTAATGATTTCTTATAGCAACATTCTTACAAATTCACAGTGCGAACTCTCACTACAAAATGACAGTGCGAACTCTCATTCTTACAAACTCTCAGTGCGAAATGTCACATCTTTGTAACAAAATTAATAATAATTAATTAAAATTTCATCTTTATTGTGGAATATTAATTGAATTAATAATTAATTGCATTAAATGAATTAAAACTAATATCTAAATATAAAAATGTGACTCTGCCACGTGTCAGCAAAATTAATGTGTTTAATTGGCATAGATTCTGCCAACACTTCCATTTTCTTAACAAGTTTGTTATATTTTTTCTATTCTCTCCTTCAACTATTTAAATATAAAAATGGAGTCTTAAAATGCGACTTTGCCACATTTCAGCATTATTAATTTATTTAATTAGCACACGTTCTGTAAACACTTCCATTTTCTTAACAGGTTTGTTATATTTTTCCCTATTCTCTCATTCAACTATTTGGATTTCGTTTTTACATGTTCACTCCCTAGTTATATTTTCTCTATTCTCTCCTTCAACTATTTGGATTCCATTTTTACATGTTCACTCCTTAAACTCTTGAGAATATAAATAGTAAAAAGACTCATGAGATCCTACATTTATGTTCAGGAATATAAATAATCATTTCAAAATCAGAATATAAGTGCATAACTCAGAAAGTATGTCTATTGTCAACGAAGGGTTCAACCCAAATATCCTTTTGTAATTTTTGCCTGGATGATACTCATTACAGTCTCAATTACTTCTTGAGAGCATTGCTAGATATCTTTCTACAATTTTTACCCAATGAATCCCACTACAATCTCTATTACTTTGGGAGAGCATTGCTTTGAATTCATTTGGCTTAATGCTCTTCCATTTACACGCGTGCGCGTGCGCGCGCGCACACACACACACACACACACACACACACACACACAATGTGTGTGTGTGTGTGTTCTCTCTCTCTCTCTCTCTCTCTCTCTCTCTCACACACACACACACACACACACATAAAAAATCTATTCGTAGTTATAACATCCTATCCACTCTTTTTTCCTAACAAAACAAATTCTCACGACACATTTGTGGGGAAATACCTTTTTTTTATCAAAACACCATTCACCATCGAGCAAATCTATTGTTTCTTTTCTATGACTTATAACCTTTAAGATATCGTCTTTTTATTTATTTATTTGTGCAATGGTAAGTTGGTTCAAATTTGAGTGCTCAAATTTGAGAACCTAATTCCTAATTCATTAGTATTGTTTGTCTTATTTCTAATATCTTTTATTCTACTCAGTCATAGTGATATTAGGAGAATGATGGGTTCCAAAATCGTATGACTTTGATTTGGTGATTTGGATAAGTGAAATCAGGGGTACTTTCTTCGTACACTAGGGCTCAGATATTTTACAAAGACCGTTGGATATCAAATAATTATTAAAAGTACTACTAGGCATGTCCTAAAAAATCTAATATACAAAAGTCATTTCTACACACAATATCTACCTCTAGGTGATTAAACCTACGACAAATGAGGTTTAACTCTGATATTAAATGAGATAGTACATGTAGAGAAAAAATACCAAAATTAAAAATTATTACAAGGATATAGTAATGTTTATCTTTAATCCAAATTTGGGAAAAAGTTAATCTTAACGTCTAAGTGACAAAAACGTGATTCACAAATTGATACAACTTATCGATATATATTCATGAAGCATATAAAGGGAATAGAGATGCGAAATGGTAAATCATGCACTTGAGATGAGGATTTATACGAGGGAAATACCCTTGCGAGAAAAACCTTGGGAAAACCGATGCCCTCCACTCTATAGGTAAAGATTTACATATGGAAGAAATGACTTAAAAAGTTAAACCTCTCCTAGACTCAATAATGCACAACCTCTACAAAGAACTTTTTCGACCTTCTAGTAGGAAGATCGAGCACAAATAGCTCTCTGACCACTCGCCACATCGCAGGTGTCGACTTCCCTTATTAATGTCATGTTGAAACAAACTTCAAATCTTATTTAAAGTTGAAGAAAAATTTATATTACAATGGAACAAGTGAAAATCCACAAATATATTTCTACTTCATAGGATGTGAGATTCTTAAAGGGTTATGGAAGCTTTTAAAACTGTTTAGATAATCAAAATAAACTCAAGTATGTTTGAGATACCATAAATATTTAAAGTCTCTCAAGAATAAATTTTGAAAAAGATTTTTCAAGTCTTGAGAATAACTAATCAAACTTCAAATGAGTATAAATAGAATGACAACAATTGATATCTCAAAAATACGAAGCAAGTTTTTGCGCTTAAGAAAATCTGATTTCTTTAGCTTGATAAAACATTGAAACCCTTAAAATCAACAACCTTATTTTGATTAGAGAAAAAAATAAAAAAATAGATATTTAAAACTTTTAGACAAAAGGTCTCAAATCCTTTATGTCATTCTTATCCACATAAAATATTTTGCTTCCTGCAAAAAAGAATCGACAAGTTTTTCAAGGCAATCTTTTGAAAAAAATTCCTTTTGCATCAGATTTGGTATCTTCGATGGAGCTTCGTTGCAGCGAAAATATTCCTCTTTAGGGAGAAGCTTTGACGAATCCATGTTGCATAAGCAATTAGGGAAAACAACGAGGGACAATACCAGAGAAACCTTTGCTTGTTGTACTGAAGAAAACCTTCACTACAACGATGGAGGTCGTACACTTTTCTAGGGAATTTCGTTAAGTTTTTCCTACCAAAGATTGAAAATAATTTTGGCAAAAACTCTAAGTATGTATGTTCTCAATATAGTGCAATCATACTTAAAATACACACATAAAGATGAAATTTGTAAGAAAATAGTTTTTATATATGAAAAGTATATTGTATAGTGTATTTGACAATATATTTAAAAAATTCACACACAAGTTTAACACATTTTCTAATTTACGAAAATTCAAATTTTAGTTATTTTAAACCAAGGGTGATCTAATTCTTGTAATTCCTTTATCTTTACCCCAAAGTGACATTCCCATTGGTCATGGACTATGGTAGCGCTCGAATTAAGATAAATAAGTCTAGTCTTGTAATCCTGAACATGAAGATTTTCGGATTAACTTAGATTACGAATTAAAAATGTTTTGGAACGAAATAAGTCAATCTAATCCTATAGAGCCTTTGAGTATACTTGTGCTCTTATAATTTTATTTTATGTTTCTAACAAATTCCGTGATAGAGAGATCTCGAGAAGTACTTTTGAGGTAGCAACCTTATTACGTAGAAATGCTTGTTCCATATTCAATTTCTTAAGCTTATCAAGGAAGGTAGACTCATTAGTCTTTATATTTCCCACATAATCCACACTCTCCTTTATCTCAAAATTATTTTTCACGAGTGTTTATCTTGGTGAGTAGCCTTATATTGACTTTCTTCATTTTTATGACATACCGAAAAGATTGTAGAAAGCCTTTTGGAGATCAACCTTCTCTTCTTTATATCCACTCACATCTCATTCATCATAGGAATCTTCTTAATGGGATTCTTCACCGCCATCCATAAATGTATCTTAAGAAGAGGAAGACTTTGCGCTTGACACTCCCTTAATGGACGTAAAATTGGTGAAATTGTATTTTGCAGAGGATTTGCTATTATCGGAGTCTAGGTCACTATCATTTGGTGTACCATTCATAACCTTTTTGGATTCGCCTAATCTTTTTTAGCTTAGTTGGGCAATCAAAATACTTGTGGCCATATCCTTGGCATTCATATAATTCCCCTAAGTCCTCTTTATCTTCATTTATTTTGAACTTGCACTCACGAATACCTGATGGATTTTTATCATGCTTTGCTTTAGATTTTTTGTATTTTCTCTTAATGTTTTTAGGAATTTTTTTTAAACTAAAGGATTTTTTTAAGGTTCTTTTCTAGTAAGACCATCTCATCCTCATTAATTTCAGATTCATCGTCAGACACATGAGGTGTATCTTTATGTGCTTTTAACACAATGCCTTTGTCTTTCTTCGGTCAAGGACATGATTTAAGTTCAAAGGTTTGTATGAGTCCTAAAATATCTTCTATTTTCATAGCCATTTTTTCCTAGGACATTTTGGGCGGGGACTTGAGGGAGAAACATACGTAGGGATCGAAGGACTTTATTAATTGGTTTTGACTCAGGAATTTTCTTTCCCAAATTAAATGATGAGTTCACAATGCTAGAGAGTTTAACATAAAACTAATAAATTTTTTTTATAGTTAAGTGTTGGACTTTTAAATTATGAACCGTGTCTATTTCCTCATGCGTAACTAAAAGAATCTCCAATGCTTCTTTTGAAATCTTTCATATCATGATCTGGAAAAAATCCTCTGGAGTAACACCACTAAAGAGAGTATTTATCCCTCATGAGTTAAAGTTACATATTTTATGGCATTCTTCTTTCCATTTTTAATCGATTTAAGAACGATTTTCTCACTTTTCTTTATAGTGGGTGGGGTCCATCATTTTTAAATGACCACTCACATAATTTCATTAATGGATTTGAGAAAGAATCGTATATGTGCTTTCCAATAAGTGTAATTTCTCCCATCAAACATTAGAGGACAAAAGATATAATTACCAGGATTCATCCAGTAACTTAGGATTTCTAGCTCTAATACCACTTGAAATTTTTTGTTTCTAAGGATTACTAGTTTTTAATTCAATTTAATTAGAATTAAATTCCATCTAATGTTAATCTCGTCCCAGTGTTTGTCATTTATGAATATTAGTCCCAATAATCTTTTATTGATTTATCATTTCATTAGCATGAAAATTTAATATTCATTCATCATATGGAATAAAGAAAACAATCATATGGTATAAGATTTAATGTGGAACCCTCCCAGGAAAGCCACAAAACAACATAACTCTTATTCAACTCTATAATCAATTTTTACAACGAAAACATTTTTTTAGAAAAACTTATAACACAACTTGACACAGTAAAGTTTATCCATGAAGCTTCTGAATATTCTTATGCAAATTATATATCCTTCAAGGCAATACATTTCTCGGTATCCATCGATCTTTAGGCATCAACAATCTTTGGAATCCACCAGAGCCATTTCCTTATTGTTTTTAGGAATAAGTGTTTGACATGATTAATAAAACAATTTATGATTTTTTATGATGCACCGAAGGTTTTCTTAATCAATTTTTGTAGAGGGAAGGTTGGCAATAAAAGAAAAGGAAAAAATATCTTAGAAGAAAATAGTGTTTGCAAAATGATGTTGCCAAAAGGTTATGCTTCATTACCTTCAAACTTTCTTTTATATGACAAAACTCATAGTTGGATTGACTTTAAGCTTGTCCTTTATTGCCACACAACATCTGCGATTGTGCACTTAGGTAGTCGATGACCACGCCCTAAAGTCCCAATGATCACGACCATGTTGGCTCGTATGGGAATCGTGGGAGAGCTGCGGAGTACACTGGTTGATAAAACACTTTGTTTTCTTATAAAACTTCTTTAACTCCAATCATTTACCAAAAAAATTCAGATTTTAAATATTGCTTTAATAAAATAATTTTCACTTTATTAGAACCAAAATTATAAAATCCTTAATAATCATTTCCAAATTATTTTCAAGAAAATATATTTGACACATTAAATATTCAAATAATATTTTCTTGCTTAACTACATGTTTGTGGAAATGACCTTGGGGATTATATTTCCCATTCTCTTTTACTAGGAATCTTAAATGTTTTGTCATCGTATTACTCGGTGTTTATTTTGACTCATATCATCGAGAAGGCAATTTTTGGACGTTTCACCCATCAATTAGTGCAATCAAATACTTTTCAAGCCATCAAACTCCTATGTTTATCAACTCAATATCTGTCTCACACTAGTGTTTATCAAGAGATGATCATTTTCAAAGCATAATCCATCACAGTGCATTATAAACGAAGGGTCTCGTGGCTATAAAAAGGAGAGAACTTTTAATAACCATTTTTTCAGTCTTAATATTATATTGTAAATATATGATTGAGTTAAGGAATTTTTTTTGTAATGTTTTATATATTTTCTTATGAAATTTTATAGAAAAAGACAGTGGGGTATAAGCTTAATTGGTTAATGATAAATTTTATTCACACTTGCATATACATTGTTTATATCATTGATATAAATAAGTCTCATCTCGTCTCAATAGTGTCTTCCATGGAAGAGTCTCCCTTCATATATGCCTTCAGAGTCATCACCTCTCGAAATCTCACATCTACAATCTCACCTTAGATGGTATCGACCTCAAAGGCCAAGTCGATGGCAAAGAAGTCTCCTCATCCAAAATCAGTTAACTCACCGTATCAGCCTCCGATTTACCCATAGTGTCGGCCTCACCTATAGCCTACTTTCAGTATCATCATTGATCAATACAAGGTGGTCGACCTATCAACATCATCTGTCAGTCTAAGGCAACCAGTATCGTCTCGGCTCAACCATAGAGGACTGAAGCTCTAATAGTCTCAGCTGGACGAGACACTATACCTCAGGCTTCTCATGCATGCATGGAAATATATGCAAGGGTATTGTTGGCATATCCAATTAAAACCGTTATTGCAAATTAACCAACACGTGGGGATAATATTTACCATTGTGACTTTTATATCCTTTTCTAGATGTGTCACATTCTCATTAGCTGAATCACATTCACACATGGAGTACATGTCTAGGGGTGACACTGCGTACCCCCATACCTATAAAATACATCTTGCGTCTCCTTACCAAAGGATAACACACCATAAACCATATTGTTATACTGTAAATTTATATAGAGAGAAGCTCGTATTCTCCTTGTTTGGCATTTTGCTCTTTATTATAGTGAAATCACTTATAGACTTTGAATAGTGGATGTAGGCTAAGGCTGAACCACATATATATACGTGTTCATCCATTTTTTCTCATTTTTTTCTACTATTTTATTTCTGTAATAATCTTCTCCATTGTTCAGTAAATTCTAGAAATAGGTTGAACCCTGAAGGACATTACTATCATAATCATTTGGGAGTTGTTTGTGTGAAGAGACATAATTTTCTTCCTCATCTCAGCTTGAACTCTCACTTTCTCACCTCTGGTGGTCATCCAAATCCACCACTATTGGGACCTAATCACCATTGAAAGATCTTGAGTTGGGAGGTTCTTAAGATTCGTTGGTTCAAATTGTTCCTAGTTTTTTTGCTTTCTTTTCCACCAATGTTTTGTTGATTGGTGGCGTTCATCCGTTGATGGCCACTTATCCATCGTTAAACGCTGGGGCCAATCAAAAATTTTCGATGTGACAACGACTCTCAGATCCATAGTGGCTATCCATCAGCAGATGCATCAAAAACTCTTGGACTTCAACCAAGATATAATTAGTAGGATCCCCAAAAATCCCACTGTAAATATCATCACTTTGGCAGCTATAGAGATTGCGCATCCGGTAGCTGGGGGACCACCCCCAGTTCCCACCAAAGAAGATTAACACCACCTCAGGAGCCGAGAAATTGCCGACCCACAACGTCTACACCTTGGTGAAGGGGTCTAAGAATATACTGACGACTTAGCATATGAAGAGGAAAATTGTTGGGAGAGGTACAAAACTTCAGACACCTCCTATCGTTCAGGGCCACCCTAGCTATAACTTATTAAGGATAATGTCCAACACACCCCTTAGAGTATCAAGAAAGGTTCTGTGTTCGATAGGCTAAGCAAGGGATCGAACTTTAATTATCTCGACCCTAGAGGATATGGCAGCCGAGATAATATTATTCAAAGTGTTGGTGGCACATGTGCCACTGGTCGTCTCGGTAATGATCAACCGAGATAATATTAAGAAAGGAGGGATTATGGATAATTCAATAGAGGATAGAGAAATTCAATCAGGGCATTGGCCGTCGAAATTGTTGTTATAGTGGAAGGAGCAGGTGACAATATAGTTCAAGTGGAAAAACCTCGGAATAGATCAATTCAAAGGTTAGAGGAAAAGAACGAACGTTTCATTAGAAGTTGATATCTCATCCACCTAGGATACATGGAGGGATCTCCTTTCTTCCCAAGAATAGTAATCTACCCAACTCCCGACAAATTTAAACCTTCAACCATGACACCTAGGTATGATGGGAGCACTAATACTGTTCACTATATGGAGATGTATCAATCGACCACCAATATTTTTTCAACACCGGACGAGATAAGGTGTCAGGCATTTTCTAGCACCCTCACTAGTGAGGCCCATATATGGTACACCGACCTACTGAAAGGATATACAAAGAATTTCAAATAGATGTCCGAGAAGTTTATTTATAATTTTTATTTTGGCATGAAGACATCTAAATGCGTAACTCATTTGCTGAATGTTAGGTAAGGAAATAATGAGCTTATGAGGGACTATATCTCTTGGTTGAACAAAGAAAAGTTAGTTTGAAGATTATGAAGAGAGCATTGCCATGAAGGATCATCAATGGGCTTCAACCGGGGAAATGTTTATAGAATCTCTCTGAGAATCATCCATACCCCATGATAAAACTCCTAGCTACGGCCGGGATAATCATGAATGTGGAGGAAGCTATAGCGGCCAAGAAAAGTGACCAAAAAGAGGTCGGTAGTAACAAATTTGGTGAGGTACAAGACAAAGAGAAAGAAGGAAAGAAGAGATCTAATGATGATAAGTTTTGCAGGTATACTCCTCTGACACTTAGTCCTAATATGATCCTGAATGAGAAAAAGGATGATAAAGATCTTAGATGGCGAGAAAAGTTGAGAGCTCTCCATCACTAGAGCATGAGATAAAATAGTATGGGTTTCATCAAGACCACGACCAGATGATGGATCAATGCTTCACCCTAAAAGACGAGATTGAAAAGTTATTAAAATAAGGGAGGCTTTAAAAATACATCGATATAAATGGAGGCCGAGATGAGAGAAGAAAGGGACATAACTCATTGAAAGATAAAAATACCAAGAAGAAGGATGTGCATGTGAATAGAAATGACCCAGAATCGGACGATAGTGGTGAAGGCGACCCATATCTTCCTATCAAACCTCCTGAAGTTAAAGGTAACTTTCACATAATCTATTTTGATGTTAAAATAATATGGGGGATTATAAGGTGGAGGAACTGAGTCGACCGATAGGAAGGCTCACGTAATTGAAGAAAAAGTGGGACCAAATAAGATTGGGGTTAAATTCGACCGATGCCAAAATTAAACATAACAAGCTAAACAAAATAGACATGGACATTCTCGTAGTGGGTTTTTCAAGGAAAGACTTCAAGGGAATTTTATCCCTACACGATGATCCCCTTTCCATCAATACAGGAGTGCATACTACAATATGGCTCGTATATTAGTGGATGGGAAGCTCAACCGATGTCATATTCTGGGATTGTTTCAAAGGGGGTAAAGCTGAGAAAAAAGATACTTGTCTCATATCATCACCCGATGACTGGGTTTAGTGGTGGAAAAGTCCGTCCATTGAGTCTTTATGAAACGGATATATACATGTGAACTTGGCCAAGGTTCTTGACCAGAAAGATAGGTTTTTTTGTGATGGATGAAATTTTTTTCTCAACCCACAACACAATCATGAGGAGGGTAGCACTCAAATAATTTGAAGCTTTGTCTTCCACCGTACACCAAATGATGAAATTCTTGACTCCTTATGGAGTAGGGGAAGTGAATGGTGATCAGGTGAAAGCACATGAGTTCTACTTGACCTCGACAAAAGAAAGGAAAGCCCAAAAAATAAAGACGACATCATACAACATTGACACCCTTGACCCAAGAGATGAACATAAACTCAAAAAGGGAGAACTTGTGAAAGAGATAGAATCCATCATCCTCAATGAGGATGAACCGAAAAAACTGTCCAAATAAGCTCGTCCCTCAATACAGAGATAAAGAAAGAGTTGATTGAGCTGTTAAGAAGAAGGTGAAGTGTGTTCGCATGGAGCCATATAGATAGGACTAGGATTGAGCCTGAGGTTATTTGTCATCGATTGAACATAGACGATATAACAAAACCAGTAAAGCAACGAAGATGGACCTTTGTCGGAGATAAATATAAAGTTATAAAAGACGAAGTAAAGAAGCTCTAGACCATAAATTTCATTAAGCAAGCGCAATTCTCAGAGTGGTTGTCCAACGTTGTCATAGTACCCAAGAAGAATGGGCAGTGGAGGATGTGCATATACATCACCGATCTTAACAAAGCTTGCCTTGAAGATAGTTTTACCTTGAAAAGGATTGATCAAATGGTGGATTCCACAACCAACCATAAGCTCATAAGTTTTATGAATGCTTACTCTAGATACAATTAAGTATCAATGCATGAAGATGATGCTAAGAAAACTTCCTTCATCATAGATAAAGGAACATATTACTACAAAGTTATATCGTTCGGCTTAAAAAATACTAGGGCCACCTACTAAAGATTGGCCATCAAAATGTTTAAGGATCAGATTGGAAATACTATGTATGTCTATGTGGACGACATGCTCACGGATATTTTGAAGGTCGAGAATCACATAGTCGATTTGGAATGGACATTTAATAAAATGGATCAGTACAAAAAGAAATTAAATCTTGAAAAGTGTATTCGACATCAGAGCAGGAATTTTTTTTAGATTCATCTTCAATTAGAGGCGAATTGAAGAAAATCCTGCTAGGATCAAAGCATTAATTGACATGAAAAAACCAAAGACAGTGAAAGATATTCAGAGATTTACGGGATGAGTTGCTGCGTTGAACATATTTGTCTCCAAGGCAACTGAAATATGTTTGTCATTTTTCAAGATTTTGAGGAAATAATTTTTTTGGTATGAGGAGTTTGAAAAAGAATTTCAAGAGTTAAAAGTCTTTCCTGACTCACCAATAGTCCTCTTCCTACCGATACAAGGGGAGAAGTTGTACTTATACCTGATCATCTCGGAGCTAGCCATCGATACAACCATCGTTCGCGATAATAATGGAGCTCAAAAACTTGTTTACTTTAATAGCAAAGAACTCTTAGGGGGTAGAATTGAGGTATCCGAAGAAGGAAAATGTAAAATATCATGTGCAATACTGATTCAAATGGATTCGCAAATTTCCAAATCAAACTTATTTAATTGGATGTCTAAATTTACACAAAACACTAATTTTATTCAGCCCCTAAACATGCATCTATGTGTCAAATCAAATCAATAAATTAAATCATGCAATGATTAAGCCGACAAACACAAATTTTGATAAAAAAACCTTTCGGGTAAAAACCTTTTTATTTCCACTATAATTTGTAAAAGTCGATTTACACGGATTATAATGAAAATACAATTGACATATGAAATACCCGTAGGTGTCGGTTAGTATTCGTTAGTCCAGGAACACCGCAACACTCCCTATGACACGCAGTCATCAGCCCAGTATCTCCCGCAAGTGGCACCTATTGTAAGCCCATTACCTTCCAAGGCACCTAGTTCAGGAGGATAAAATCCCAAAAAATATATATTGGGTTCCATAAAATAACTCACACAAAAGTAATTGGGATTGTGAATTGAAAAACAAAAGCTTTGAACCCTTAAAAGGTTGGAGAACACTAGAAATATATATTCTGTCAAAAGTAGTTCTTCTCCACGCCTAAAACCAATAGTCTGACACTCAATATATAGCAGAGTTTAAGGCAGTGACGTGTCAACCTAAAACTCCTGTCCTTCGAACGACATACGATGTCGTTTGAGCGAGACAGCATCTCGCTCGAACGAGCTACGCTATCGTTTGACCGACACTGACATTGAATCCAAAAAAACTGCAGACTTTGAAAATAGTTGAAAACCTCAAAAAGTAAAACTCCATTATATAAAAAATCTTTTATAAGAAAATGTTTTTATAAAAACCATTTATAAAACATTCATAAAATATCCCAACACTTTTAATGTGAAATGTAAATGGAGCTTAAACATAATTTTACCAAAATCATCTTGTTGGGCATGGATTTTGAAGCCTTATTGAAATTCGGATCGTTTTTTGTAGATGTTAGCTTCATCCATCATTTGACGACTTGTAGCGGTATACGACATAATTAATTGTGACGGGAAATATCTTTACAAATCTTCCCTTATGTCTATGCCGGTACAAAATAAAAATATCTGAATTATCAACTTAAAATGACCTATACAAATCTACCCTCTCAAAAATAAAAGTGGAAAGTCAGAATGACAAGTCTTCAAACTTTGCTTCAATAATCAACTTTTCCAAAATTTCAAGCTTTTCTCATCAAGGTGTGTAACATAACTCGATACATCACGATGTAGGTGTGTAACTCGATACACACCTACACACATGAGACAAAGAAAATACCTCGTGATGTATCGAGTTTGAAATGATTTAAGAATAAAGATGAAAGCATAATAAATTCTCCCCCATACTTAAACTCCCCCATAAAGTCATAATTCGTTCTCCCCCTTTTTATTTGTTCAAAGTAGACAAGGAAAAGAATAAACAACATAAATCAAATCGGGGTGTCACGGTAAACCAAGGCAAACAAATTATTTTTTATTTTTCATATTTTTCATACAAAGATGCAAAAAATGATGTTACAAAAAAATACACACCATGAATTTATACTAAGATAACCAAATTATGGAAACGGAATGAATGGTTGTGAACAAATTTGATAGAAAAATCGACTCAATCATGACATGTGTGCACGATGTATAAGTGTACTCCAAACGAATGAACATCAAAATAGTCCTTAGGTGTAAAATTGTTGAATTTAGATGACATCGTCTTAATAATATCAACAAATCAAAGTATAAATGATTTTCACACCAATAACGTCTAAAACTACGTAATGATTTTTCACGACTTTCAAGGACGTGCAAACCATTTTTAAATTCCATCCCAATTCCTTCATTAAAAGATAATGCTTTTTATTTTTCTTATGAGGTGATGAAATTATAATCTATTGGCCAATTTTTGGCATATATTTCTTTTTATTGTCTTTTAATTTTTTTCGGGCTCTTTTAAACCTCATTGGACCCCAGATAATTTTCAAGTCCTCACTTTTTTAGGTCCATTTAAACGGTGGTTTTATCGCAAAAGAAAAAAAATAAAATACCTTTCGCAGCCCTTTTCCATTTTTCAAAATAAATCACACAATCTTACAAACGGTTTATAACATGCACTACTTTTTGTCAAGTTTTATCGCATTTGGTTCGTTGTATAGACAAAATTGAGATGGAAAAACTCAACCAACATGTGATAGACAAGCATTATAGTCAAACAAATCCATGCATGTGTGAAATAAAGGACAAACGAGTGAAACATGTAGGTAGCAACACTATATATATCATCTCAAAGACTCCAAAATTTGTAAAGCACATGAATGACACAACATATTATCTCAAAGCACTATCAAATAGTCACATGAATATGGAATGGAATTGTGACTCAATCATCCTAAGTGTCCATTCATATAAGGTGTAAAAAAAATACAAAACTCTTTTTGGATTTTTCAAAAATTTTATCAAAACAAATGAAAATCATTTTGTATTTTTCGAATACTGTTCAAAATCAACCCAACAATACCACAAAAATAACAATATGAACTGGAGGACTGCAAATGGAAGAGGCAAAATCTACAAGGGTCGCTCGAACGAAGCGCCATGTCGATCGAACGACAAGGGTTTCTCACGAGAAGTATCTTCGTGCGACATCAGAAGTCGCTCTAACGAGAACTCCTCTCGTTTGAATGAAAAAAATATTATTTTCACAGATTTCCCAAAATGTTATGCAGTTTTGTCCAGTGAAAAAATTTCGTGACAACAGTTCCTGGAATGGGCAAACAGATCCAAAACAGTTGCAAAAATAAGAAAATAATGTAAACTACAAAATGATGCATACTTGTCATAGGCAAAAATGTCATAATGTAAATCATCCTATGCTAGCAAAAAGTCTAAACCTCATCCATTAGGTGTGGGGGAGTTTTCTAAAGATGGCAACATCCTATGAAAAACTTCCATTAAATCATGTGAGGCCTTGACCAAAAATTTTACTTGCTCTCTAATATGTTCAAAATCTCCATCATTATGTGCAAACAAATTATCATGGGTGGGTGCATGTGTGCGAACATGTGTAGAAGCAAAGTGTGATACATTACCCAACTTAAAATAAAACTCCCTAAGATGTCCTCTCCTTTTGCAATGGGAGAGAACATAAATAGGCCTAGGTACTCCTCTCTCAAAATGTCTCTTATGCACTCTCCTAATAGGTACAGGACACCTAGGTGGATAGGGTCGAGAGCCATGTGAATTTTTCACTAAAGTAGGAACTAGATCGGATGCAACAAAAGAAGTGGATGCACCGTCACGACTTATTCCTATAATCTCACCAATACCCAAAATGGGATTGGGAACCATCATTTCAACCTTCTTAGATGCATTCTCTAAAGGTACTTTGACCTCCTAGACACGTTCGAGATCACTCTCGAGTTGGGATACACGTGTCATCCGACTAGACACCATGTCGGTATAGTCACATATTTCCCTCCTTAAAACTTCTCTCTCTCTCTCTCCAAATCTAAAACTCGACGACCTAAATCCCTATTATACTTCTTTATTTTCAAGGTCTCGGTGTACAAATACCTAAAATATTTTTGGATCTCACTTTCATCTCCAATCTCAAACTCACTCTCACCTCCACTAGAAACACTCGACTCATCATCATCGCTCTTGTGAACACAATCATCGTGGGACAAAGTCAGTGTGCTCACACGACAATAAAAAGCTACACATTTCCCATGTGATAAACCTTTACCGAACTCATCTCCCTCACTATCACTAAGAGTAGCAGGTATGGATACATTCTTTCCTTTTCTCCTTAGCCTAGTAGGATACTCAAATTCTCTATGTCCTTTTCCTTTACACTGAAAAGAAGTCATATCATCTAAATTTTCCTCACTCTTTTCCTCTTTATCACCCTCTCACTCTTTTTCATAACCCTCTTTGGCCTTTTCTTTCTTTTTATTTTCTAAAAAGGTTTTTTATTGGAAAAATTATTTTTGTTCATTTTGAGAAACTTTTTTAAAAAATTCACAAACAAGGCCACATCGTCAATACTAAACACCCCCTCAGAATCAGACTCATAAACTCTCTTTTTTTTTTCTTCCTAAATTGAGTCTTTAAAGCAATGCCTCTATCCTTAGCCTTAATGGTTTGGGAAAACATGTCAATCTCATAAGTTTGTAAGTCTCCTATGAGCTCTTCTAACTTAAGTGAATTTAACTTTTCCAATAAATTCAAAACACAAACTTTAGCATTACCAAATAAGGTCCTATAGGAATTCGACGATAGTTGGGCAGGGGAAACACCGATAAAAGCAAGGATCTTCCTGATGAATGGGGAATAGGAAGGCCAAAGCTGACCTTAGGCATTTTTTCATAGACAACTACTTCTCCCTCATTTCTAAAGCCAAAGGCACACTCGTATTCAGCAGGAAGTCTTATGTTAATGGAAGACTTAATCTTATAGATATGACTCCAGACCGCTAGATCAGTCTCACGAACGTCACTAAGAATAATCGAGGCTACACTTATATCCAAAGTGCAGGGATAAACCTGCTCTTCATCCTTAATGTTAGGAGCCTTGACACGAGGGTCATGTTGCCTAAACTCGACCTTAGTAATATATGATATTGGCATAGCCATAGGAGGGAGTGGAGGCACATATTATTAGTAACCTCAACTTCAGACTCATCATCAGGGATATCATAAACTTGGGGTTCAGGGTCCCCTGGTTGATGAGGGGAAGTACTAGGATGACCCCGATTACTGGACTCGGCCATCTCACTCTCACCAACATGGGTCGCTGTGACACTCATTGCCATCTCAAAGATGTCAGCCCTAGTATTCGTTCGGTCATCATAAAGCCAAGACATTCATAAGGGCTATAACCCTTTGAAGATAAGGCATACATGTTGTCACTACTAATGAAAATGATAACAAGACTAATTGTGGTCTCGACTTGAGTAGGGTAAGTCAGAAGTTAGGCATGTTGTTCTACAGCTAAGGGAGTTAATTTTAGTGGAACCTGAGGCCTACATTGACGAGACTCGGCATCGACCCTCCTAATCTCTCGTCTTATGCACTTGAGAAAGTGGGGAAACCCTCCACCTAACTCCTACAGCCTACGGTACATGAACAAATGTAAAGGAAACATAATGGGATAACTGTAAAACATCAAAGCAAGCAATTAGATGGTTTTTTGAACAACTTTTGTGAAGAACACCAAGAACACCTCCGGCAAGCTCTCACCGGAGAAGAAGTTGGGAGAAAAAAATAATCGACCTAAACTCCAAAACCTTGGCTAATTTAACCACAAATGTTCTCCTGAATTTCTACCCACCCAAAATCGTCGCGAATTAAGGGGCAACCCACCACAAAATGGTGTCCGAAATAACCAAAAATCTCGTCGAGAAACCAAAAATTAAAGAAATAAAGTTTAAGCTAAAGGAAATGAAGAAAGGAAGCAAGATGAATGCCTGGAAAATGTAAGAAGTGGGTATGGAGATGCGAAAAGGCACCGAAGAAGGAAGAGATGCGAACAAAAAATGAAGAATTTTAAAGAAAGAAAGAATTCAGGGTCTTTGCTCGGGAAATAGTTTGGTAGAAGTGAAGAGTTGGGATACCATTTGCCGCCTAAAACCACATGCACAGTTTCCAAAAAAATCCCTTATCATTAGGGCACACTTTCCAAAAGCCAAAACGTGGTGTTTGGTTATGCACGTGCCCCCAAGTTTCCTAGAAAATTATAACAATACTGAACGAATCTGTCAATGGGTGACCAAGTGTTACTTCTCATAAGTGACATTTATGCAAATGATGAATACGACCGATGTAACCCCTGGGAACGATGGGACAACCTAGGGCACAAGGGCTAGGACGAGACGAGATAGCATAAGTATTTAAACCTCAACCTCCCACTGATATTGAGGACTAAGGTCTAGGGGCAATTGATATAAATAAGTCTGGTCTCATCCTAATAGTGCGTACCATGGAAGAGACTCCCTTTATGTATGCCTTCAAAGTTCTCCCCTATCTAAAGCTCACATATACAATCTTACCTTAGATGGTCTCGGTCCCACATACCAAGTACAATGACAGGGCAGTCTTCTCATCCAAGGTAAACCAACTTACAGTGTCGGCTTACGGTCTACTCATAGTGTCGACCTCACTTGTATCCTACTTACAATATCAGCCTCGGTTAATACAAGGAGGCTGACCCACAACATCATCTGTCAGTATAAGGTAGCCAGTCTCGTCTTGGCTCAGCCTTAAAGGACTGAAGCTCCAACAGTCTCGACTGACCGAGACACTCTACCTCAGGCTTCTCGTGCACACGTAAAAATTGTGTCAAGGGTATTTCTGGCATATCCAATTAAAACTGTTAGAAAAAATCAACCAACACGTGGGGAGGATATTTTCCATCATGACTTCTACACTCTCCTCTATAGGTGTCACACGCTTATTAGTTGGTCTCACATTAACACATGAAGTGCATATCTAGGGGTGACACTTCTCACCCCCAGTCCTATAAAAGACATGTACATCTTGTGCCTCCTTCCCAAAGGATTGCAAACCAGAAATCGTATTATTATACTATAAATTTGTAGAGAGAGGGAGAGAGAAGCTTGTATTCGTCTTGTTTGGCATTTTGCCCTTCATTATAGTGAAATCACTTCGAGACTTTTCACAGTGGATGTAGGCTACGGCCGAATCACTTTTATACTTGTGTTCATCCATTTTCTCTCATCTCTTTTGCTATTTTATTTCTGTAATTGTCTCCTTAGACCCTAAAGGATGATTTCTATCATCATCAATTATGTTAAGAACTTAAATTTAATCACTAGGCTTAGGTAGACATTTGTCAATGTTTATTAGTAAATGATAATGTTTTAATTCAAAAATTCCTTAAATAAGTTGTGCTTGAATGAACAATAACCAAGTATTCATTTAGTTACCTTGTAATTTAATCATCTTAATTTATTGATTTAGTCATATTCTTTGCTTTTATGCACTTACTTTTGATAGATTACGTTTATACTTAAAGAGATTAATTTGGGAACCCGTTTTGTCTTTCGATTAATCTCGAAAAAATTAAGTTTTAATATTTGAATTTTCCTGTCACTTAATTGAAGACAATTTAAAATGATTTTGCTTGGATTTTAAGAATTACGTGGTTGACTCAATTGTTTGCTTATTTTTCTTCTATAAAAAAATCTTTAAAAAACAATTAAAAAAATCATGTGGTGTTTAGAGCGTATGTGTAATTGGCTTCGGGATTCTACCGATCGTTTGACGAATGAAGAGTTTACCCGTTACATTCGTAGGATGAGTTTCAATATTTTTTGATATGGGAGAAGTAGCATCCCGAGTTCTGAAAGACGACCTATACCCTAATAAGTAGTAGTGACAATATGTAGCCCATTTAACTGAAATGCCCATATAAGCCCAAACGCTAAAATATGGGGCCCATATTTTAAAAGTATAAATATGTAGCCCATTTAACTAAAATGCCCATATAAACCCAAACGCTAAAATATGGGACCCATATTTTAAACAAATGGCCCATATTAGTAATAAGTCAAGTCAGCCATTGTGTATTAGGCTACCCCCATAATGCAAAGTTTTATGTCTTCTGTTCTTGCAACCCATCAAAACTTAAGAGATTGGATGTGGCACTTTTTGTGCTACCACAAATTAGGCACATTCTTTCCTCCTCCCCAAAGTAATAGCCATATTTTTCTGTTTGAGTTGTCTCAAATTAATAGGTGCTTTCATTTTTTGGACGTAATTGACGGACACAATTTCATGTTACTAAATAAGGTTTGATTGCTATTAATTTGGGACAAATGTAGGAGTTGATATTATGACCATCAAGATGCCAAAATTATGCATTGAGCAATATGTCAATTCAGTTTAAGAACTTTTTTTACGAATTTCATTATACCAAATGTTGGTCTGAGGTTTTGACGTGCTTAAATTTTCAATTGTTAGTGCACACGTTGGGTCTTTTCTTTAAGTTTAAGAGTGTCAAAGTGCTGCTGTCCACGCTTAAACCACCAAGTTAATAAAGTCAAACCCTTCACATAATTAGGGTTCATAGGTCAACTGTGAGAGTGCATGGTGACCCAACTAAGAGATGACTTGTACCCTTTTGATATTCTTTTTCTCCCCCACACATAAACTCTTTAGATGGATCACTTCATTTCTGCACTCAGGCTGCCCAAAATATTATATACGTAATCTGCATACTATTACGTAAGCTAAGCTAATCCATTTGCTTAGGATTACTTTGATCATGGTGAGAAGGCGGCCCCTAGTTTCTCCAAGAGGGCAAAAGGAGCTTCTCCTTTATTGGACCGTATACAAGAAATGACACATGATTGATTAAGACAAAAGCTCCGGAAAAAATAAAAACTAATTATATATCACGTTCGCATGTCTACTTTTAATTAATATGGATAATTATGAGACAAAAACCTTCCCTAAATATTAACATTCCAAATAACTCTTTAACCGATTCCAATTTGATTTATTGCAATTTTCCCCAATGTGTTTAAGACACTTTTAACGTCAAAAATTGGGAATATTTAAACAGTTTTCTTTTACTAATTTAAGGGGTTATTTGTTGTTAGAAAATGGGTATTGAACAGCAAATTTTACGCAATTTTGCGCTCAAATTTAGATGGAACCCATACCACGATAATTGTAGGACCATATACGAACGTGTTCTCCTTCGCAAGGAGATTAACGTGGTATATTCACATGTCCAATTCTATTAAGTTGTGAATGATAAATATGTATTCAAAGTGACTCATAAAACAATGAAAGTTAATGAATTGAGTGTGTATTAATCTTGTCCCACATAGGAAGAATAGTGGGAAGTTGAAGAGTTAATAAAACCCCAGTTGTGCACTAAGGTTTGGATGCCTTTGGGGTTCCCAACTCTTTGAAGGGGAGATGACCTACGCTATGCAAGTATTGGGCTTGAGCCAAAAGCTCACACATGTATTGTCTCACCGATTGACTCGGTTCGGGGTTGAGATTAAGCTTTTAAAAATCCCTTACTTTTTTGGGCCGAAATTAACTGCTTGGCAGTTTTTCCCAACACTCAATTCATTTGCTATATATATATATATATATATATATATATATATATATATATATCTGTTCTCCCTCCGTTTTAGACCGATGAGAAGTTTTTATGTCCGAAAATGCTACACCATTTTTTCCAGAAATGAAATTTCCTCCATTAATGCATACACTCCATGCATATTATATTTATTGTCTGGTTGAGTAGAAAACACATAAATTGTGTTCGTTAGAATTGATTATTTTTGTAATACTTGATTAATTCAGAAATTCGTTCTATCTTGCGAGACAATTATTCAATAACCTGAAGCACATTGGAGGGAATAAATTTGTCTTAAGGAGACTGTTCTGAACAAGACTTGGATTTGTTATCTTTATTATATTTTTCTGCAATTCAGTCTACCACAAGTAAGTTTCTGGATTTTATTTACTTATGTAATTACTGATTTAATTATTCTGTTATTATTTAGAATTTATAAACTCAGTCAATAACATTTGTAACATAAAATGGTATTCGTAATCGAAGTGTGTTTGAAAATCATCTATTGGAAAAGGAGTGGACAAAGAGATGATTGGTTTGATAATATATTCTCTTACATTTTATGTTTTATATATGGAATTTAATTCTTCAAAATGAAGTATTTTTCATTTTTCAACTTTTTTACAAAAGCTCTCTAAATATCATGTCTGCTCGTATGACTTGATTGAAGCCAAAGATAACACCAATGCTATATTTGGGTGTTTAGGAGATAAGATATGGAACAAAGGTTTTAATAAGAGAGAAGAGAAGATGAATTATATTGATTTTCTTTCCTTTCGTAGGAAGTTTAGGAGATAATAGAATGTGACTATCTTAGCCACTTGTTTTCAAGGTGAGAGGAAAAGAAAGGAATAAGAGAGAAAACTAATATTATAGTCTTGTAATTAATATTTTTTAATTAATGTTTTTATCGCCTAAAACTGGTACACTGATTTTATCTTAGCTAAAGTATATAAGTTTAAACAAAATAGATAAAAATAAGGAAATCGATGGAACACCTATCTAGAACTTGCTATAGAGTGAGATGAGAGAAAAAAGATGAAACTGGATCTATAGGGTGTAGATAGTATTAGTTTTGTATAATGAAAGTCTGCAGTCTCTGTCAACTTATCCTTTGTGGGTTACTCCATACCTCCTTAAAATATGGGTGTATGAGTATTTGTTTGTTGAATAATACAGTAGTTCCATGGGATATATTAGGGGTTTTGTCTTTATAGAATAAAAAAATACGCACTTTATAAGTTAGTGGAGGAGTAATTATAAAGTTAGCGTGGACACGCATGGTTGGAAGAATATTCGTTTGTTTCTAGTGCATGAGTGCTTTGGTAATGCCATCCAACTGTTTGACTTATCGACAATGGATATAATATATAAGCACACGTGTTCTCTGGGATAGTGAAGTTAAGTAAAATGCCTACAACTTATCTAAATCATGCCTGAGTCGATCTCATAGTCTACTCGGGTTGGCCTCATTCTAGCCTATAAAGAGTCCGGATATCTTCTATTGATCAGTTTAAGGACCAAACTATATTTACGTTCCAACAAAAACCTCCAAGACTTTTCTCGCATTTGAGGTATGAAGTTGATTCTCTGAATTATTATTTCATATGGGTGTGTGTTGTGAAGATTTTGAGGTAGTGAAGTGTTTAATAAGTAAAAAGTAATCGGCTTTAATAATTATTATCATCCGTGGACCTCCTCGATGTGCGCCGAGAAGAATGACATGATATATATCTCTAGGAATTTAACTCTCCATGTGTTAGATACTAGGGGTGGCATCTGGTGTAATAATGGCACGTGTGCATGGGGCAGAGTGCGTCCATGCATGGTGTTATGTACTGTATTTTCACCTTTGTATCTTTTTGGGGTTTCATTTTTTTGTACTTTCATCTGATTTGTGATTCATCGTCGTTGTTGTTGGAATTTGTTGGTTAGTTTGAACTTTGACTGGAGTTTTCAATATCTTAGGTGGCCATTGAGCTGGCTGGCCTAGGATTTTCTCTTTTAAATATTTTTTCTCCAGAATTTTGCCCCAACTCCTCTTTTTCCTCTAAGAAATTAGTCTCCAAATTAGTATTTTACTCTTTAATGAGCTATGACACCTTTGGCTTCAAAGGTGGTTGGAGCAGTTGATCGAATTGAAATAGTTCTGTCTTGGTATTATCCCTAAGAGATTCCCTAATCCAATCAGTTAGAGGACGAACCTGGTCGTCCAAGGTACACTCCTCAAGTTGCCTCCTCTGATGTTTCTGCTCTACAGCCTCCAACTGTAGATTGTGTCTGTTCTGAGCCAGTAGATCTTTTGGACATTGTTGCCTTGAATCAACCTTTGGGTGGTCAAAGGTAAACACGATATCAGAAATGTTCATTATCGACCTGGACGCCTCGCTCGAGAAGGCAATACCTGAAAAGCCTAGGATCTCCACATCCCTAGTAATTGTCCCCCCTTTGAGGACAGTACTTCGATTAGTTCTGAATCGTGGGAATCCGCCGATACAAATGCTAAAAATCATGGCTGTGATATAACTGAAGACGAGTTGGAGGAGCTGAGGGATATATATGATATCCCTATCAGCATTTCCATGAGATTGGACGACTGTGATGAGCGAGTTTATGATGGTCTTGATGTCGACAAGATATTCTTTCCGATCTAGGCTCTTCTGAAAGTCGTTCACTATGTTTTAAACACAAAGTTAAAGATTAAGTAAACTTCGAATTAAACTCGTTTAGGAAACCTCTTTTGCAAATCAGAACACAAGATGTGTAAAAATGATTTAAGTAAGAGTGAAGATCTGGTAGCTTGATTACCTAGGTTTTAACTGAAAAAACTAATCTAATTCTTTGTCATGAAAATAACCATGCAAGCATTAAGAACTCAAAGCAGTAAAGTTTGACACAGTTATTTTTAATGTGATAAAGCCTCAAATATGAGGAAACATCCACGGTGACCTCTGCTCCATAACAAAAAATCCACTAGAATTAGTTTACATTAATTACAAGCACATGAACAAAAAAGCACATAAGATCCTGAAGCTAAAAGACATAATATACATACTGAGAAAAACTCCTTCACGGTATCTGATTCTGATGCTTTTGATCCTCCTGCCCGTTCCTTGCTTTAATTCTTTGCTCCTCATTCCACTGACTCTGTCAAATAAAATATCTCAATGAAACAACACACTTCAATGTGTTCATGTGAGAGTGATGGTGACAGTGAAGTGTCTAAGTATGCAGAATGCTACTCACGTCACTCATAAAATTATATAACTAGTAATATGGATTACAAATATTCCATATGAGATGCAAAGTTTTAGTTTCAAGAAAATCAGACTTCTCAACAAAGAATATTTTAGATCTGAAATTAGATCTTAACAAAAACATATCTAATACTCAACTTATTTATATACAAAACAAATTTTACAAGATTTAAAACGTTGCTTCAAGAGAAATTTTCAGATCTAAAATTATAAATTATTTTCGAAGTCTCTTTTTTTTAGATATTGAAAATAGAGAGGCTTGATTTATAAAAATATGCAACAAAACTCAAGATCTACTAAGAGAATGTATAATTTCAGAATAGAAATACACGGAAACAACTAAGATAAATGTGAAAATGCATCTCAGTGGTATTTCTCAAGAATTATATGAAGAAATATTAGAAAAATCTAGATATTGTCTTCGTAGGATAGATAAAGTTTAAAGAGAGTTTCTTCTATGAACCAAACTCAGAAAACTCCCTAGAAAACCTAAGAATCTAACTCTCAGAAGTATGGTTTTCAGAAGTTTTTTAACACGATGAAGATGGAGGTGTTTGGTTTTGAGAAACACTCAAATCCTTTTTCTTTTCTCTCTAGTTCTCTCTCTCATATATATATATTTATATATATGTATGTATGTTCTTTCTTGCTCTACTCTCTCTTCTCTCTTTTTATCTCAATTGGACGATCTAACAAAAGTCTTCAAATCCTTAGACTAGGGTCTCTTGTTATACTGGTGAGAGAAGGTTCTGGACGATCGAAGGAAATCAATGGTTGAGAGTAAAGAGACGGTTGGAATTCAAATCTAAGGGTCACTAATGCATTGGTTAACCGCTCACTCTGATTGGTCCTCACATGTTGCATGGTGATTCACTCAGGATGCATGCAATACGTAGATTATAATTGATATAACGTTTGCAAATGAATCTCAGGTATCTGAAAGGAAAGAAATACAATACCATCCACTGAAATGCTCACACGCATGTAGATAAAACTGGTTAAAAAACACTGGTTTTTTATCTTTTAAAAATCCTATTTGTGACCACAAATGTTTTTATCGATTTTGTTTTCTACCAAGAAAGTTTTTGGGGAATTATTCATTCATCTTTTAACTCTAAAATATTTCAAATCCAATTTTTTAAATGTTTAAAAAAATCCCAAAATATTTTAATATATTTAAAAATATTTTAACACACACAGACACACACAAATGCAATGATTGACTTTGTGTCCTAAGTGTGTTGTTTTAACTTCCCTTTTTACCCTGATAGTTTAATTTTTGATGTAGCACTATGTGGTGTGATGCCTTCAATCTACTGTGGAAAAGTGCTCAAAATCTAATAAAATTTTGACAACATATCCAAACTAGTTTGAACTCCTATATGACAATTATTTATGTAAGTCAGCCATATAGTGTGTTCTCATCTTCCGGTTGGAGTTCGTCTTCCCCTGCATCCGATTATCAGGTCCATCTTAAGTGGTTATAGGGTAGCTCCAACTCAACTACCTTATAATATTTTCTGGTTTATTCTAGGTCGATGGTATTTTGGCAGTCCCACATCAGATTTGACCTTATCGGGGACATTTTTAGATTTTTCTTTGGCAAAAAAGACAATGCGAAGACCAATGGATATCACTAATTTGTCCCTTGGAATTTTGACCCGAAGATGGTGCAAGTCTCCCAGAGGAGCAACCATCAGTGGAAAAACCAATTCATGTATATATATGGTGATTGGGAATTTAGTGCCACAGAGGAGAATGGGTCGTATAGCGTTCCTCGGACTGGTGTAGGCAAGAACATATTGGTATTTTACATTTCCCATTGTTTTATGGTTTTCTTCTGTCTTTTAACCCACTCCTAATACTTTGTCTTTTGTGTGACCTTTTGTAGTAAAGAAATCTCCCAGTTGCCTTATGCTTTGAAGCAGTTGGTGTTAGAGAAGTGTACTAGCATTGTTTTATTCGAGAAGCTCTTCTCGTTAGGGAAAATTATCAGCCTTGGATAATATAACCCCTCAAGGTGTTCAAGTTCGGGAAGAGATAGCTGTTGAGATAGAAACCATGGAGCATCAAATTAAAGAAGGTAAATTCTATTACTATCTTGTCTTCCATCATTTGTTAAATTCACTGTTAATTATTGTGTCTCTGCGCAGCGTCTACCCCTACCTTGTCTTTTTTTTTTGAATAGAGACATAGGTTAACATGGATTCTAAAAATTTTGAAAATGATGCCATTACTCTTCTTAGAAAGAAGAAGCTTGAGGCTGCAGCCAAATAGAAGGACAATGTGAATGCCCGGTCGAAAAATAAAGTTGACGAAGAGAAAAGGTCCATAATCGAGGATAGAAAAAAATACTGATTATGAAGCTTGCAGGAAGTCTGAGGCTGAAGCAGTTGCTAAAACCAAAGAAAAAGGAAAAGACATTACGTAGGATGGCGTTAAGCTTTCACTGATCCACAAAAAGAGTTAATTGTAAAATCCCTCTGCATAGCCTGATCCCAAGCATCCATAGGGTAGTTTGCATATGGAGACGGTGTAGATTAGGGGCCAAAATTCTTGGCATCTATTCAGAATGGGATCCTTTTTCTATACGACAACATGAAGGGTTATGTTTACAATCCGGATAATCCTATTCCTTTTGAGGAACTAAAGAAGGATCCCAATTTAATTTTCTGCCATACAAGTAATGTTGTCGAGGTGTTCGACTACCATAGGTGTGACCTCGATTTTAAGTACCTTGGGTCTTTTGAGCCCAAGGATTTGTAGAACTTTATTCAGAATGGGATGTATATGGTAAGTATTTTTTTACATTTGGCTCCCATTTATCTTCTATTATTAATTTTTTATCGTTTATTGATCTCCTCGTCTTTCAGGGAGTGATGGCGTTCACAATCTTGCGAGAGAAAGCAATGAGTATCCAGGAGGCCTTTCAATCTGAACGGCGGACCAACCAGGAGATCTTGGTCCAAAATGAGAACCTGACCAATAAGCTAAGGACTTATAAGTCCGATTGTGATAAGGTATGTATTGAGCATTAATAGAAGGATGAGTAGCTTGTGGATAATATTTGAAACTTTGAGCAACATTAAGACTGAGAATAGGGAACTGAAGGACCAGGTTTCCACTTATGCAACCATGATTATAAGACTGGAGGAAGCTTTAAAAAAAGCTACTGATGCCATTTTCTGAGCTATAGATACATGTATGGAGAAGTATAATGATTTTGTCGATCATAACAATAACTTATTGGCTGTATTTATATATGGTTATGAGGAAATGAAGAAGAGGGTTACCAAGCATGATCCTGGTATCAAATAAGTCATCTAGTCGTGGTATGGGGATGATGATCAAGGAAAGGCCTTAGTATCTGAGCAAGTAATGGAGGTTGATGAGCCGACTTTTAAATGCAACGAGGTCATTAAAGCCGAGCAGGCTGTAGCTGTAGAGACTGTCCTATATGTTGTTCCAGATATTACTCCAGACTCTATTGTAGGTGATGTTGTTGCTACTTCTCCATTTCCCCAGGTGAACCAAGATATTGGGCCAACTCCTAAAACCATCCCAAAAGCTGGAAATGCCCCTTGGGCTTAGTACTTGGGATTTATGGTATTGTGAAGCTTTTTATATGCCGATCTCAATAATTTTTAATTAATATTTTCCAGTGTAACTACTTTTGGGATCAAATAATTTTTATTTCTTGTCTTCATGCATATGTGATTTTACTTCTTACCGAGAAGATATGGTGATATCACGCTGAAATCCTTGTTAGTTCGTGTTATAGTCACATTAGGATATTTTCCACTTTCCATGTCGACTTACTAGTTACCTGGTGTTAGGGTAGGCCTGCTTGTATTTTATACTTACGTTCGCATTGTTGTATATCATCGACATGATCTACCTTACTAGTTGCCAATTTTGGACAAACCTGAGTTGTCATGACTTAAGATCTGCTAATGCTCGTGCTATCTTACTGGTTGTATGGATGGATCTTATCGTCTTGACCATATGTCAACATTTGTTACCAATGTCGTCCAAATGTACTAAGATAAGTCCTTGCATTATTAAATTATGGTCAGATCTATGTCATCTAGTCAGATCTTATTATCTATAAGACTGTAGTGGATTACCGATTTAGTTAAAACTCCTTGATTATGACCTGTCCACAAATGAGGTTATACATGAAGTGTTCGAGTTATCTTGCTATTAGTTTAGACTTATAATCTTATGGTTAGACCTCGTCAACTTGATATGCCTTATTAGCTACTAGCTTTGGATGAACCTGAGCCAACTTACTGGTCTTATGTATGGATATCATCCTGACTATGTGTTAGCATTAGTTACCAATGTCGACCAAATGTACTAGGATCTATCCTTACATTAGTCATTTATGATCTGATCCTATCGTCTATAAGACTACACTGAATTTCCCAGATTTGGTTAAAACTTCTTTATCGTGACCTGTCCACAAACGAGGTTATACATAATGTGAGGCTTTGATCTTGCTTGATGTGCTCGATTTTGAGTTGTCTTTGGCCTAGGCTACTTATATATTTCTTGTACTGATGAAATAGACATTGAATAATGCATAAAACTTGACCTGAAATCTTAAGTTGAGGATGAAGTTCTGATTCTCGTTGATCACCGAGTTGGATTAAAAAATAAAGAAAATATGCTTACATATTTGATTTTTTCATAGTCCACAATATGTTGTCATCGTTGTAATACCCAACCTTAAAAAATGTATTTAATGATAATCAAAATATTTTATTCAAAGGAAAATTTGAGGAATAAATATAATAGGGGATTATGCTAAATGGCACGAAAAGTGACACATTACGAAGAGTAAGTAATGAGAAAAATCTGCACGTCACACGGTTCGTATAGATGCATATTTAAGTTATAATAGTCCTAGTAAGTATGTTGTTTAAGTTCGATGACAAAACATCAAGGAATGATTGTGACACGGCCATGGTTAATATAAGGTGGTTTTTGTCAGCACACGCAGCGCAGGACGCGAACTTGCGCGATTTTTGTAGAACAATTGAGAGGGATAAAAATAGTATGATTACATATTTGGAGCGCTAAAAATATAAGGAAAACTACCATGTAGAGAAAAAATAAAATAAAATAAAAGTTAATCTAGCACTTTTTGACGCTATGCGATACTACGAAAATGTAACTTTGTGCGAATTGTTTATGACTATTGGAAGGTAAAAAAAAATGACTATATATATGAGATCCTAAAAATAAATATAAAAATACCATGGGGTCAAAAGTCAAGAAATAAATAAAAATTATTTTTCATCAAAAAAATAAAAGTGCTTAGAAAATAATGAAAATCTCTAGATCGACTTAAAATTTAATTTTCAGCAACATTCCCTTCTTCGACATCTCTGGAAAAAATTATTTAAACCCATTTTAGGTGAATTTTCTGTCTAAATGATAGTACAATTATTTTAAGTGCTGTCAAACTTATGTCCCTTGCATTTTTATGAAGTGTCGACCATCTAAAGGGTCCGAACCAAGATAATTTCAAGATTATCTTCATTTGTAGTATGAAAATGTAAGAAGGGGTGTGCTAGGGTTTCAAAAACCCATCCCTTATTTGTAGCCTCCCTGTCTCTCTATCTTAGTTAGAGCTTCCATAGAGGGTGTTCTGTACCAGAATTGTTAGGACTGAAGCCACCAACAAACACCACTATTTTCACCATGAAACAAAAATTAATAGGCCTTAAACTTACTTAAATCATTATAAAAAACCCTAGAAAAATTTATTGGGTTGAAGAAGAGAGTATTCTTGGAGTTAGGTGGAGGTTTGAATAGGGTATTATTGGAGGAAGAAAATGGATTTTGTTGAGCATTATTGGAGTATTTTTGGAACTTCCATTAGAGCTAGTATGGTGGAGCCTTTGTTACTCCCTTTAAGGCCACCTTTAGAGGCGTGGAGTCACCAATCTTTTCCAGTACCACCACTATTTTGGAGTCTTTGAGGTGGAAAAATCTTACCTTATTAGAGGTTTAAAGTTTGATGAATTTTCAGTAAGTTTTATTATATGTATTTGGTTTAATATATGTAGGGTGTGTGTTAGATGGCAATTATGAGTTAATTTGTTTAATTCTCATGATTTTATATAAAAATGGGTATTTAAAGTGATGTTTTAAAATGGATTTTGAAAGATGACAAATTTCAGAATATTCTGTTATATATATTGCGTTTAACAAATGTAAAAAATGGTTATATTACACTAATGGATTTAGTAATTGCATCCATATTGTTTTGAGTAAAAAAAGGAATTTGAAAGAAGCTTTAAATAAATTTTAAAAGTGTTCGAAATTTCATCACAATATTTATGGACATTTTATGAAATAATATGTGTTAAAAGTGGATTTTAATGAAGGAAATGTGATTTCTATAAAAGGTAATATTTTAAGCTTGTTCATGTCATTTTGTAAAAATGATTATGTATTTTCCTACATCAAATAGAGATCTTTATATGTAAAGAAATATTTTCACATTAAATGGGTATTTTTAGGTGTATAAACTCATATTAGAAAGTTGTATGGGTTTAGTGTGTAAATAAGCAGAGAATGAGTATTTTTCATAAATTGTGGGTTAAAAGTTAAAAATGGAAGTTAAGGATTTCAAATGTGCAGTTAGTACCAAAGTAGGGGTTAAGATGTAAAAACCCAAAAATAAAGTGTGTTTATCAAATATGTGGAAAATGAGGCTTTAATTTATAAGATGTGTGGACTTATATATTAAAGGTGTGTAAAGTGTAAAATGTGAAAGTTGAGTAAAGTGTGCAAATGAACACATATTTTTAATGGTTAAATGTGTTTAAGTGTTGAATTGGAAACTTAAACTACTTTTTGGAAACATGACACTTAATAAAGGACTAAATTGCGAGTTTGGCAATAAAAAGGGTAAATTGGCAATTTACTTAAAGTGAAACATTTTTATGAGTTAAAAATGTTGGTAAATATTTTTACATTAGTATGGGTGAAATCAAATTAAGTCCTAAAAACGTGAATGATTTTTGGTATAAAATTTAACGTGGGTGTGAATAAAGGACTTAAAGAAGAAAATGATAATTTTCCACATGTAAATGGAAAAACAAAATGTTAAGTCTGGTCTTTTGACTTCGGCTCATAATGTTGAATGATGTGAATATTGAAATAACGTGGAACACATTAAAAAAAATAATGGAATGTTGGGATGATGCTGGAGAAATAATTAAGCAAACCATGATGTCCCCAGTGGTGAAAACCCCCAAAGTAACTTCATTAGCATATGGCGATGGAGATTGGTGGTGAGAGGCCACGAAGTTCGTGTTTATTGGCTAAATCTCAAAGATAATGATGAAATCGGAAACGAGATAAGAAATGGGTTATAAGACAAAAATAACCTAACTTGTGTGATGAATTAATGTTCTGATTAATATATTGTGGGCAAGTAAATTGAGAATAATGATAAATGTACATAAGAAAAGTGAAATAGTTAAGCAAGGTGACTTAATGGGTAACTGATGATGCTGTGATTCAGCACCACCGGATAAGTGATAATGAGCTCAAACAGTAGTAGTTATGGCAGCCATAGAGATGCAAGTATATACGTATGTAGAAGGGGATGAGTATAAGAGGAAATAAGACAATGATGTATAGTGGTTCAGCCAATTAGGCCTACATCCACTGTGAGTGTGTGATCCACTAAGTATGGGCACTAATGGCCTTGGATACAATGCACATAAGCTCACTCTCTCTCTCTCTCTCTACTGTGTGTACAAGTAGAGTTTGTACTAGGGTTGCAATAATCTGATCGATACCCTGTAGGGTTGTAGGTGACAAGTATATATAGGTTTAGGGGGGTGTAGTGTATCCCCCCCCAAGTAAGCATGGTGCATGTGAATGATGATCTAACCAATCCCCTATTGACACCTGTAGATGCCAAATGATGACATGATATTCCCTCACGTGAGGGTGTGATTCGGTTATAACGGTCTGCCACGTGTCATATGAGCCTGACGCGCACTGTTCCATGCGTGTCCCAAACCACGCGCTGTCATGATGTCACCCTCGGCCTATGAGCCGAGGCCGAGGGCAAAGTTTCGTCCGGTAGGGAGTCTGGCCTGATTCTGGCCTCGTACTGTCGTACCCTCGTAGGGTCGTCCGGAGCCTGGGGAAGGGTCGGCCCCTCGTAGGGTCGTTTAGAGCCTGGTGGAGGGTCGGCCCCTCGTAGGGTCATCTGGGCCTGGTGGTGGCCAGCTGGGGCCTGGTGAAGGGTCGGCCCCTCGTAGGGTCGTCCTTATAGGAGGTAATCCTCATCCAGGCTGAGGGTATAAATAGGTATATCAATCACCCCCCAGCCCTTAGCCATAGGTGCTGCTGAGATGGCTGAGGGATAGTGTTTTAAATGAGATGCATGTATGATCAGTTAGATGAGTGACACCTGGGTAGATACTCATTGCTGTGTCAGTTTCCAAGGCATGGCGGCTGCGCAGTGCACTTGGGGCCTTGTGCCCTAATTATACCTTTCTTGGTAAATGTGCCCATTTATTACCAAGGTATTTAAGATTTTTTAAACTCTCTCTCTCCACAGCTTCTTCTTCTTCGCGCCTAAGTTTACTCTCTCTCTAGAACCAGTCGCCATTTGCAGCCTTCAATCCTTCAGGCCTCGCAGCGCTCTTGTTCTCTCCTCATCAGGTAACCTTTTTCTCCCCGCGCCTTCTTTTGTCTTCATTTCTGTGTATTTTTTAGGGTCGTAGGTCGGCACTTTCTTAGAGTTCCCCCATAGCCTTTTTCGGTGTCTTCTTCGGTTGTTAGTTCTTGAACGTTCTTGATAAAAACTTTTTAGTTCTTTGGTTTAATCCAGAAGTCAAACCTAGTCAATCCCCCAAGTGTTTGTAGTTGAATTAGCCAAGTCTAGTGTAATTTCTCCAAGTGTAGGGTCTTCCCCTTAATGATTAGGAGGCTTTACAGCTTAGTGTTTGAATTCCCATCCTTGAGAGAGAAACTATTTACCGAGATCAGACGAATAGAGGAAGAGGAAGAGAGGAGACGAGGGACCGACCCTAATTGGGTATGACCCACCTTTCCCGTTCCTCTTGCCACCATAAGACCATCTGAACCCTCTGAGTCTTATGGGTCGTCATCTCGTCCGGACGAGACACCCAAATCAAGTGAAATGGATGAGAGAGCTTCCTCGCCAACTGGTGCTGGAACGTCCGGTAGAAGGGACACGTCTGACCTCAGCCCTCCTCGAGAGGCCGAGGGTATGATCCCCTCTGAGGCCGTCCCTGTGACAACCCTATCCCCCAATGCCTTCCAAGTGGCTTTTCCCCAGGGTCCTCCTGCAGGTGATGAGGGGGAAGGAGATGAGGACGAGGACGATGATACAGATGATGAGGTTGACACCTCCCACGCCTCGTCCTTTATCTCCTCCGTTAGGGATAGAGACCTTCTGATATGGAGGCATATTTACGGAGTGCCCTCTGGGGTAACTATGAGGGTTCCCTCTGATACTGAGAGGGTTTTTGACTATCAAGGGGAGAGGTTGCAGTTTATGAGAAAATGTTCAAGGTAGGTGTCAGACTTCCTTTCCACCCTGCCATTATAGATATTCTGTCGGCTCTGGGCGTCTCCCCCTCTCAACTTCCACCCAACTCTTGGAGGACGATTCTGGGTTACATTTCCTTGTGGAAAAACGCTTTCACTGATGAGCCCTCGTCCGACGTATTCCTGGCTTGTTACAACATCACCTCTTCATCTAAACAGCCCGGATACTATCATCTAGGGGCGAGAAGGTTTGAGAAGAAACTTCTCCACGTGGCTCAAACTTCCAATCATGATTGGAAAAAAAGATTCTTCTTCATATCTGGGGCGTGGGAGTGCTCCACCGAGGCGTCCCCTTATGCCGATGGTCCGAGGGTCCCTAACAAATGGTCTAATCCCTCAATGAAAGCTAGGTCAGACCCCGGACTTAGCCTGGAGGAAAGGGATATTGTTGAGTACCTGAGGGGATGAGGGAGAGGGGGTGAGATCCCAAAGTTCAAAGATTTGATGACCCCTCGGTACCTCAAAGAAGCTGGTCTGAGGGTCGGCCCTCTGACGGAACTATGTGAGTTATACAGTACGTTTTTCATTCTTTACTTTTTTGAAGTGTTTCCTGTTTATCTCTGTATTTTTCTGATGCATGGTACCCTTTTCAGGTCGTCCTGTAGGTGTGTTAGATTACCTCTGGGAAATGACTGCTCCAAGCCTACTCGCTGGTTTGTCAAAGAAGAAGGGGAAGGAGCCTCAGCAAGCTCCAAAGAAGACGAGGGCCTCAGGGCCGACGGTTGTTGAGCCGACAGCCGATAGCCACAAAAGGAAGGAGCCTGAGGCTCCAGTTGAGCATCGGCCTGAACCTAAGACAAGGGCTAGGGTCGAGGCCTCTGAGGGGGCAACCTCTTCGTCGAGCATGGGGGCCTTCTGGTCTCAAAATCTGGCCCATCTGAGGGCCGACCCCTCGTCGCTGATCATAAACTTGAGGGCAGCCAAGGCCTCGATGTTCTCTGCACCCTCGGCCTCTGACTTCGAGTTCTTGGCGAAGATGCCCCCTGCCAAAGTGTACGACTATGGTCTGCACTCCCTTGCTCAGGTATTGGTCTTGACCTTTTAATTTTATTCTTACTAACTGTTACCTCGGCTCATCTTGATGTTTGTTCATTTTTTCTTGCAGTCTGTTTGTGCCTTTACCTCTGCGACAAAATGGCTGGCTGAGAATCAAGAGAAATTCCATGAAGCCGAGAGGGCCATCCAGCACGAGGCTGACCTGCAAGCTGACTTGGCGACTGCAAAGGCTAAGTTAGAGAGTGCTAGGGCTGAGCACACAAGGCTTTTGGACCAACTGACAAAGCAGCACGACGAGGACATCAAGGCCAAGGACTTGTTGATCAAGGACAAGGACTTGTTGATCAAGGACAAGGACGAGGCCTTAACCAATATGGAGGCCAAGCACAAGACTGACCTTGAAGCAGCTGTCCAGAAAGCCGAGGCTGATGCTGTTGAGACTTACAAGGTCTCTGATGAATTCCAAGGCTTCCGGCTTGAATATCTTGAGAGGGGAATTAGGACGGCCTGTCGGTGGGTCGTCCTAAAGTTTGCCGACACAGTATCATCCATTCGCCCTTCCCTTGAGGTGGTTCAACTGGATGATCCCTTGATTGCTGAAGCCCTGTCGCAAGTGGAGTCCCAAGTTCATGTTGAGGGGGTCAGCACGTCTGAGGATCGGCCAGCCATGATTGCTGAAGAGACCCCATTGGTTGATGTTGAGGCTCTGCCTTCTGATATCGCCCCTTAGGGTGGCCGTCTGTGGCCCATACCCTCATTTTTGTATTTTTGTTCTATGTATTGTAAAACACTTGGACGCTTTATATTAATACCATCGTCTCCTCCTTCCACTATTGCTGTCTTCCTTATTTCCTTCTTTTATGGTTTGCTCCTTGTTGATGATGATGCTACTAACCCTTCCCTCGTCTTTTTTGAGGACCAATGTGGGGTCGTCCCCTCACCTGGCCTCATTCTAGCCGAGGGTTCAATGAACCAATTTAATGGTTTTAAATAAAACCTACCCTCGTC
Organism: Sambucus nigra; assembly: GCA_949130495.1. NCBI lineage: Eukaryota > Viridiplantae > Streptophyta > Magnoliopsida > Dipsacales > Adoxaceae > Sambucus > Sambucus nigra. The sequence goes on from OX422214.1 coordinate 351,071,691, forward strand.
TTTCTTGAGAACAGCGGTGGGGTCGCCCCCTCCACTGGTCCTCATTTTAGCCGAGGGTTCAATTAACCAGATTAATGATTTTTATGGAGTCTACCCTCGTCTTTCTTGAGAACAGTGGAGGGGTCGTCCCCTCCACTGGTCCTCATTATAGTCGAGGGCTCAACTAACCAGATTAATGATTTTTATAGAGTCTACCCTCGTCTTTCTTGAGAACAGTGGAGGGGTCGTCCCCTCCACTGGTCCTCATTATAGCCGAGGGTTCAACTAACCAAATTAATGATTTTTATGTAGTCTACCCTCGTCTTTTTTGAGAACAGTGGAGGGGTCGTCCCCTCCACTGGTCCTCATTATAGCCGAGGGTTCAACTAACCAAACTAATGATTTTTATAAGTCTACCCTCGTCTTTCTTGAGAACAGTGGAGGGGTCGTCCCCTCCATTGGTCCTCATTATAGCCGAGGGTTCAACTAACCAAATTAATGATTTTTATGGAGTCTACCCTCGTCTTTTTTTAGAACAGTGGAGGGGTCGTCCCCTCCACTGGTCCTCATTATAGCCGAGGGTTCAACTAACCAAATTAATGATTTTTATGTAGTCTACCCTCGTCTTTTTTGAGAACAGTGGAGGGGTCGTCCCCTCCACTGGTCCTCATTATAGCCGAGGGTTCAACTAACCAAACTAATGATTTTTATAAGTCTACCCTCGTCTTTCTTTAGAACAGTGGAGGGGTCGTCCCCTCCATTGGTCCTCATTATAGCCGAGGGTTCAACTAACCAAATTAATGATTTTTATGGAGTCTACCCTCGTCTTTTTTGAGAACAGTGGAGGGGTCGTCCCCTCCACTGGTCCTCATTATAGCCGAGGGTTCCACTTACCAAATTAATGGTTTTTTGTAGATGTTTCCACGCATACTGGAACTGACAACTATAGGGTGAGGGGAATCATATTTCTCATTAATTTTCCAAAGTATCCTGTTGGAGCAACTCCTATTACAACTATGGTCTATCAAGACCTTACAACACTACTGGTAGTATTTCTTCAAATGATCTGCGTTCCAGGGGTTGGAAAAAGGTTCCCCTTCTAGGTTTTCTAGTCTATATGTCCCAGGGACAACTTCATCGATGACCCTGTAGGGGCCGTGCCAATTAGGATGGAGTTTGTTGGGCTTTTGCCAAGTCTTCTTGAGAACCAAGTCTCCTACTGCGATAGGTCTCTGTTTCACCCTCTGATTGTAAAACCTTGCGGTCCTCTGCTGGTAGGAAGCCTGCCTTATCTCAGCATCCTCCCTTCTTTCCTCAATCAAGTCCAGGTCAAGTCTCCTCTCTTCCGTATTTCCCTGGGGGTCGTACATTTGGACCCTATGAGTGGGAAACTCGACTTCGGTGGGGATGACTGCTTCTGATCCATAAGCTAACATGAATGGGGTCTCCCCAGTAGAGGTCCTTACTGTCGTCCTGTACGCCCACAACACTGCATATAACTCCTCTACCCATCTTCCTTTTGCCTCTTCAAGCCTCTTCTTAATCCCATCTAGGATTGTCCTGTTCGTAACTTCGGTTTGCCCATTGGCCTGAGGTCGGCCTCGGGTGGAGAAAAATTGTTTGATACTTACCCTCTCACAGTACTTCTGCAGAGAGGCATTCTTAAACTGGGTCCCGTTATCCGAGATGAGGGTGTTGGGTAGACCATATCTGCATATCACATTCTTCCAGATGAACTGGAAGGTCTTCTGCTCCATGATCGTGACCATTGGTTCGGCCTCTACCCACTTTGAAAAGTAGTCAATTGCTACGATGAGGAACCGATAGTTATTGACTGCCCTCGGTAAGGGTCCTACCAGGTCAATCCCCCACACTGCAAACGGCCATGGGGATGTAATGGAGGTAAGAGGCTGATGAGGTTGGTGAGGGATGGTAGCAAATCTTTGGCATTTATCACACTTTTTAACATATGCGGCATCATCTTTCCCCAAGGTCGGCCACCAGTAGCCTTGGGTGATCACCCTCTTTGCCAAGGATCTACCCCCAATGTGGCTTGAGCACGACCCTTCATGTACATCTTGCAAAATAGAAGGGACTTCTGAGGGATGCACACACCTAAGTAAGGGGAGCAGAAACCCCTTTTTGTACAGCGTGTCTCCGATGACAGTGAATTTTGCAGCCCTGTATCTCAGCTTCTTCCTCTCTTGGCTTGCTTCTGGCATCTCTCCCCCTTTAATGTATCTGATCAGAGGATCCATCCATGAAGGTTCTTGAGAAACATTCATGTAAATGCCAAGTGTTCCCTCGACGTCTTCGATAGTTGGTTGAAGCAGGATTTCTACCGGGACTGTCCTCCTTATGTCTGTCCTAGTAGCTGAGGCCAACCTTGTAAGGGCGTCAGCACGGCCATTGTCGAGCCTAGGTATCCTCTTGAATTTCACTTCTTTAAAGTTTTTCAGCAATGACCTCACCTTCTCAAGATACCTAGCCATCCTCTCGTCTTTGGCCTCATAGGCTCCTAGTATCTGATTCACCACCAGCCTTGAATTACTGTGAACCAAAATTTGGCCGACACTAAGAGATTTGGCCAAGGAAAGGCCAGCTATCAAGGCCTCATACTCAGCCTCATTATTGGAGGCTTTGAAATTGAACCTCAGGGCATACTCGATGTCTGTGCCGTCGGGTGCTGATACTATCAATCCAGCTCCGCTCCCGCTTTCGCAAGAGGACCCATCGACGAAGAGACTCCACACATCATGTTCCTCCGAGAAATTTCCCTCGATGAGTGACCCTTGTCTAAAAAGGTATCTTCCCTCTTCATTTTCAGCCACCTTTCTTCTAGCGGTGCTTGTCTCAGCCTTATCTCCAGGAGGGTCGGTGAGCCTACCTTGCTGGGTATCTATCTGGCTTAGACCCTCACCCTCGGCCTCGTCACTCTCCCAAGTAAATTCAGCCACGAAATCTGCCAATGCCTGCCCCTTAATGGCTGTCTTAGGCTGATACACAATATCGAACTCCCCCAGCTCTATAGCCCAGGTCATTAGCCTTCCTGATTTTTCAGGCTTGTGCAGGACCTGCCTAAGAGGAGAGTCAGTAAGGATGACCATAGTATGGGACTGGAAGTACGGTTTCATCTTCCTTGAGGCATGGATTAAGGCGTAGGCCAACTTTTCCATCCTCGGGTATCTTTGCTCTGCCCCCTGGAGTGCCTTGCTGTTAAAATATAGAGGCTTCTGTATACCGTCCTCGTCTCTCACAATGGCTGCGCTGATGGCAGACTCTGAGACGGAGAGGTACAAGTAAAGTCGTTCACCCTGCACGGGTCGTGACAACAGCAAGGGAGACCCTAAGTATGATTTTAGCTCCTTGAAAGCCTCATCACACTCTTCACTCCATTCAAAGGCCTTCCTGAGGATCTTGAAGAATGGTAGACACCTGTCTGTGGCCCTTGACACAAATCTGTTCAAGGCAGCCACTCTCCCTGTGGGCCTCTGAACGTCTTTAATGGACTTGGGGGTCTTCATCTCAATAAGGGCCTTTATCTTTTCAGGATTGGCCTCGATGCCTCTTTGATTGAAAATGAACCCCAAGAACTTCCCCGCCCCGACCTCGAAGACACACTTGGCCGGATTAAGCTTCATCTGGTATTTGTCCATCGTATTGAAGGTCCTCTCCAGGTCTGCCACATGATCCTCTGCCTTCAGACTCTTAGTCAGCATGTCGTCCACGTAGACCTCCATAGACTTCCTAATTTGATCTTCAAACATTTTGTTTACGAGGCACTGGTACGTTGCCCCTGCATTCTTTAGGCCAAAGGGCATGACCCTGTAGCAGTATGTCCCTTTGTCAGTGATGAAGGCGGTCCTCTCCGAGTCCTCAGGGTTCATGAAAATCTGGTTATACCCTGAGTAGGAATCCATGAAACTCATGAGCTCATGGCCTGCGGTAGCGTCTACCATCTGGTCGATGCGGGGAAGAGGGAAGCTGTCTTTGGGACAATGCTTGTTGAGGTCTGTGAAGTCCACGCACATTCTCCACTTGCCGTTGGCCTTTGGGACAATGACTGCATTGGACATCCATTCAAGGTAGATGACCTCTCTGATAAATTCAGCGTCTTCTAATTTTTTGACCTCGTCCCTGATGACCTCATATTTTTCTCTGGAGTAAATTCTCCTCTTCTGCTTCACCGGCTTCACTCCCTCTACCATATTGAGCTTGTGGCACATGATTTCAGGGTCAATCCCTGGCATATCTACATGACTCCAGGCGAAGACGCTTCGCCTTCTCCTCAGCAGTTTAATGAGGTCTTCCTTGATGTTGGGCTTCAGAGACTTTCCCACTTGGACGGTTTTTCCGTGTCATCCTCATCGAGGATGATGGATTCTACCTCTTCCGCAGCCTCTCCTTTTTTCAGCTTCGTTTCATCTCTGGGGTCTAGGGTATAAATATTGTAAGTGGTTGTAACCCTCTTGTGTGCCTCCCTTTCTTCAGCGGAGTTGTAGTAACACTCTCGCACCGTCATCTGGTCTCCCTGAACTTCCCCTACCCCATAAGGGGTAGGAAATTTGATCATCTGGTGGACCGTAGACGGCACGGCTTCAAACCCCTTGAGGGCCACACGCCCCAGTATGATGTTGTAGGCGGAGAACACCTGCTCGTCCATCACAAAGAAACTGACCTTCTTGGTGAGCCATCTCGGCCACTCGTCCCCCATCCTCACATCGACCTCATATACCCCAAGGGGATGAACCTTTTCCCCACTGAACCCAATCAACGGATGATGGTAGGGGACAAGTCTAGCACGGCTGAGACCCAAGGCTTTGAAGCATGGCCAAAACATCACATCTGCAGAGCTACCCCCATCTACCAAGATCCTCGGCACCTCGCATCCGTGCACCCTGGTAGTGATGACGAGAGGGTCATCATGTGGGGCTAAGAGGCCTTTGAAGTCCATCCTTGAAAACCCTACTATCAGTGTGTCCATATCCACCTTCTTCCTCTTTTTTGACTTGACCTCCAGGGAGGTTGCGTGTACCGTCTTCGTCACTGCCTTTGCTTCAGCCACATGGGCCTTCCTGTCGGCGACCTCAAACCCTCCTCCTGCAAGTCCCCCGGAGATCATTCCCACTCCGAGCGAGATCATATGAAGTCTCTTGACAGGGCCGTGGTCATCTCTCGGCGGGAGGTCAGGGTCGTCCTCATCATCAGAAGGGTCGTCCCCTCTTTTTTGAGGACCTTCTCGGCATGCATCGCCTCGCTTCTTTCTGGGGTCGTCCCCTCGGCCCCTCTTGAAGGCACCTTTGTCCACGTACTTTCTGAGCTTCCCTTCCTTCAGCATCTTCTCAATTTCATCTTTCAGAGCAAAGCATTTATCCGTCACGTGACCGTGGTCTTGATGAAATTCACACCACAGGTTCTTATTTCTCTTGCCAGGTGCTGCCCTTAGCTTCTCAGGCCACTTCAGAGATCGGTCACTCTTTATCTCATTGCGAATCTGTTCATAGCTGACCGTCAGAGGGGTGTAACCAGCGAACTTGTCGTCCGTGGACCTCTTCTTCCCCTCTTTGTTCTTCCTAGGGTACTTACCCCCACTAGTACCTCCCTTTTCATCTTCATATTTTGCGGCCATCACCTCTTCGGCGTTCATCACCTTTCCTGCTGTCGCCAGCAATTCGGCCATCGTCCTCGGGGGGTCTTCAACAAGCTTCCATAACAGCTTCTCCTTATTGAATCTGGCTATATAGTCCCTCAGACTCTCACTCTTCCCCTGCTTGACATAGAGCAGGTGGATGGTCTTCTTCTGTGGCCTCACCCCGAAGAAGAAATTATGGATGAACAGGTCGGCCATCTGCTTAAAGTTTTCGATGGAATTTTTTGGAAGAGACGTGTACCAGACATGCGCAGCCCCTGTCAAGGTACCAGAGAAGGCACGACAACTCATCTCATCTGAGATAGAGTATATGTCTGCCGCCGACTGATACATCTCCACATGGTGGACTGGGTTGGTACTCCCGTCATACCTTGGGGTGACCATAGGTGGCTTGAATTTTGATGGCGTGGGGAAGTTGACTATCTTTTCCAAAAAGGGTGAGCCTATGGTGTATCCCCTCTGAAGAGGGTCTCGGCTCTTCAATATATCACCTATCTTATCCTCTAGCCGCTGGATTGAGTCATTCCAGGGCCTCACAGGGTCGGCGCGGCCGATGTTATCCCCAGCCGCCTCTTGAAGGTGGACGGAGGGTTCTGCTGCAGCAGGCCTGTGTCGGCTGTTCACTTCCCTTTGGCCGTCATCCCGTCCCTGGGGTCGGCCATCTGCTGCCTCCTTCCTGGACCTCGCCGCACTTCTTGACCTTGACAACTTGTCTCGTAGGTCATTTACTAGGCCTAGCCTCTCAAAGGCTGACCCCCTGCTCAAGCGATCAAAAGCAGAGCCTCTCGGGCGATCGTCAGGGTTTGGTCTCACGCACTTTCCTCTACTATCCTGGAGGGATCGCACAGTGTTGTTGGAGACCTCATACGGTTCCCAGCATTCAATTGGGGCCTCCTCTCCCTCCAGATCGTCATACCTGTCCTCAGGGCAAGGGTTTCCTTGCCTCCCCAGGCACAGACGCCGGGGGTCAGCAACATCCCAACGCCGCTGAGGGGGTGGCAGGTCTTTGCGTGGTGCCTGGGGTGGTCCCCTGGCCTCATGCTATCGTGGAGCTGCTGCCGGAGTAATCATCTCAGGTGAGACCCCGGGTGGTCTCAGTATGTTCTGGCTTTGAGCTGTGAAATGCTCCTGCATCATCCGTTGGCTTGCTGCCAGAGACTTTAGGGCTGCCGCCACATCATCCATCTCAGACTGAGGCGGCGGCTAACTGGAACTGGGTCTTCCCCTCTCATCCGGCAGGGGAAGTGGTGGTGGTGGCATCTCAGGTGCCATGTGCCTTGAGCTATAACAGCTGAAGAATGGAGAGCTTGGGAACCTTAGTGGGTCTCTTTCAATAGTGAAACACCTCCTCTCAGGGGGAGGGTTGGTTCACCACCAGAGTGCCCAGTGAGGTCAAGCTGTGCAAAGGAAGAGATGTCTTCTCGTTCCCACAGACGGCGCCAAACTGATGATGCTGTGATTCAGCACCACCGGATAAGTGATAATGAGCTCAAACAGTAGTAGTTATGGCAGCCATAGAGATGCAAGTATATAAGTATGTAGAAGGGGATGAGTATAAGAGGAAATAAGACAATGATGTATAGTGGTTCAGACAATTAGGCCTACATCTACTGTGAGTGTGTGATCCACTAAGTATGGGCACTAATGGCCTTGGATACAATGCACATAAGCTCACTCTCTCTCTCTCTCTACTGTGTGTACAAGCAGAGTTTGTACTAGGGTTTCAATAATCTGATCGATCCCCTGTAAGGTTGTAGGTGACAAGTATATATAGGTCTTGGGGGGTGTAGTGTACCCCCCCCCCCCAAGTAAGCATGGTGCATGTGAATGATGATCTAACCAATCCCCTGTTGACACCTGTAGATGCCAAATGATGACATGATATTCCCTCACGTGAGGGTGTGATTCGGTTATAACGGTCTGCCACGTGTCATATGATCCTGACGCGCACTGTTCCACGCGTGTCCCAAACCACGCGCTGTCATGATGTCACCCTCGGCCTATGAGCCGAGGTCGAGGGCAAAGTTTCGTCCGGTAGGGAGTCTGGCTTGATTCTGGCCTCGTACTGTCGTACCCTCGTAGGGTCATCCGGAGCCTGGGGAAGGGTCGGCCCCTCGTAGGGTCATCTAGAGCCTGGTGGAGGGTCGGCCCCTCGTAGGGTCGTCTGGGCCTGGTGGTGGCCAGCTGGGGCCTGGTGAAGGGTCGGCCCCTCGTAGGGTCGTCCGTATAGGAGGTAATCCTCATCCAGGCTGAGGGTATAAACAGGTATATCAGTAACTAAACTGCCTAATGAGGTGTAAACCCATAATAACACAAATGTGCGTGTTATATAAGGGTTTCAATGTTAATGAATATTTTCTAACACGATGTGCGTGTGTGTTGAAAAAAAGTCTTGAGTAATGCCTAACAACTTGGGTGTGAGTTATTGAACGTTGAGAAATAAGCTTTTTGAAAGTAAATTAAAGGTTTTCCCAACAAATTTCTAATTTTTTAGTTGTGGAAGTTAATGGGAAATAATGCTATTTTCAAGCCTAGTATATAAAATGATTCTTTTGTAAAGATAAGGAGGATAAACGGTATCAAATAACATTTTCAAAATTAAACGGTTTAATACATTGGGACATGTATTTTCAAAGGTATATATGTAGATATACACGTATTTTCACATGCATGTAGTTGTAGGGTGTGAGTGTTCTTTCTGCCATTCGTTTATATAATGCATTTGTGTAAGTTCTCACTGAGCATTTGGATCACATCCCTCCTTTTTGTTACGGCAGGTTGTATGTTGTTTTGGTATTTTGAGAGCGTTGTGCAGGTAAGTAGTTATTTGCATTTATGATTAGTAGCTCTGTTTTCTTGGCTTCGGGGGCACTCCCCTTGGGTCCTATCACATAGTTGATAAAAATTAGAAGTACATGCTAATAAGAGTAACGTTAAATAATAATAAAACTGGATTAGAAATATTATTTAGGTTGTTCTATTGCACTTCACCACTAATGTTAGAATCGGATCGAGTAGATCATTTATTAACCCTTAAATCTGGGTCGGGCATTACAACTTGTTATCACAACCTTAGCTTCAATCTTCCTTTCAGGTGTGACGTTGTGAGGTCGGTAGTGGATATTTCAACATCGATATTGGTTTGGGCCGGTCACGCTGGATTAATGACGAATTTAATTCATAGATTAGATAGTGAAGTCAAGGACCTTAGCACGATTTGAAACTCTTATGAGATGGTTAATGGATAAGTTAGTAGCCCTTCATGTTCAACGACATTTCTGATATATATATATTGGTAAGTCATGGGTGTCAGTGTAGGCCAATAGCGGCAACTTTGCAATATTTTGTGTGAGATATATTGTGTGGTAACTTTGATGATGAGAGTAGCCATAATAGTAGTAGCAATTCCATGTAATGTTCATTGCGACCTAGCTGTAAAGGATGTATATTTCATCTATGGAGGTTATGTGACCGAGTGGCATTCAAAGTATCGATTGTGTGGTGAGAACGTATTGGGTCCCTTGGTTGAGGATTTGGATTTAGTGTATCTTGATTATAATGTGGGTTTAGATAATCATGATGATTTGAGGTAACCTAGGAGTGAACCTATAATATCTTGGTGATTTAGCATTAAGTACTAGAGTTATGATGTTCTAGAATATGACCTTTTGCGGCGTCACTAAGGTGAGCCTCCTTTTAGGCAATACCCGACATTCTGTGTCTTACCAAAACTTCGGTGGTATTAATTTATAGTCTTAGAGATAGTAATGTGGTATTGATGAATAGGATCCCTTGTGGCATAAGTGGTGTGGGACTTGGTGTTTATAGGCAATACCCGACATACCGTATCCTACAGAAATATATAGTTGTGTTATCTTGTAGATTAGCACATTGTATGATGTTTACATAGCGAGGCAATCTAGTTATTTTGGTTGAACACTCATTGAGGATTAAATAATCCGGTCTAGTGAATTTTGTTTGGGGTTAGCCTTTAGGACAGGCATATGAATCCATATTAATTTTTCTTTGGAGATGTGTACTAAGGTTTAGTTAATGGAGTGTTAGTACACGTAATCCTAGTAATGGTGAATTTAAGGTTGTGTACCGCATATTACGGTAATGTGGGCGTCTCTCATTGATATTGTTAGATTCCTTATAACGCTAAGGATATAAACTTACAAATGGTGAGACATATAGTAATTGGGATTAGTGTTTGGCCCATCGAGGAAATAAAATAGTGGCAATGATCAGTTGTGACACTTGATGGGAGCTTGTCATGATAACTGGTAGACTAGGAAGTGTATGTTCCTTGGAGATGACTGAGTTAGAAAATTTATTGTGTTGAGGTATATGTAGTTATGATAAGCTACTGATGATTTAAATACGATTTAGTCATATCATTTGTGGCAATACTTTGGGGTAGTACCATGGCTTTGTGTAAACTTGTGTTATAATATGACTTTGAGGGTAATGTAAAAAATAAGTTTATAAGTGCTAGGTTATGCACCTGGGACACATATAACATGATGATATTCATCATGGGTTTTATATATATCACTCAGATGGAGTGCTAGGCTTGATCATAGCTCATGCATATGTTACCTGTATGTTTTGGTATGACTCTAGTGAGGAAAATCATTAGGTCTTAGTCATGGCTAAAGCTTATATTTTTAAGATGGAATTAGTATAATTATGAGTTGGGATCAAGTAGGATGTTGCTAAGGGTCATAGCAGTGGTTCGTGAGTCGAATGTGAGAACACACTATATGATTGACTTACTTGAATCTATATTATATAGGAGTTTTAGCTAGTTTGGATATTGAGATAAAGTAGGTTAGAGTTTTAATAGTTGCTCTCTCTCAAAGTATCCAAGCATCAAAGAAGACACCAGTTCAAGAACCTCATGATCCACAAAAAAGGGAAGTTATTTCTACCTCATGACCACTTTAGGACACCTGCACAGCATATTGTTGATATTATGTGTCCATAAGGTCATATTAATTTTTAGGATTTTTTAAACATTTTTAAATCACTTAAACTATTTTTTGAAAATTAAAAATAAAATTTCAAAATTAATTAATTTGTGACTTTAAATGTTTGGGGTTAATTTGCAAATACTATTTTTCCTAAAAACTTGCTCAGGATAGAATACGAAAGCGCTAGAGACTTCTAGGGGTCAAAATCAAATTTTTAATAAAACAAAAACACGTGTTTTATGTTCTCTTTATATCGGTTAAATTTGTGTTTCTTTTAAGACTCGATTTTGTAGAAGTAATCGTAGCCTTTAGATCATTTTAATCAATGTTCTGCATGTGTCTTTAGTTAATCCAAGTGAACCTAAATGAACCAATCATCAATCGTTTAATCACCGCCTGTGTTCAACCGTTAGATTAATAGTCAAATAGTCGCCCTTAATCTCAGCCATTGATTTGAGTCTGTGTTATCGATCCGTCCACGACTAGTATAAAAGGATGCCTTTGGTATTCATTTGGTAACTTTTACTCATTCCTCTAAATTGATAGAAAAACCAGAGAAGAGAGAGAAAAGAGAGAATAAATAGAGATAAAGTGATGAAACCCTATTCGTCCACAATTAAATTCTCAAATTTTTTCCTCCTAAACACCATACATCCAAACCTTCTTGTTTCATATACTAGAAAACCCTAACTTGAGTTTTAGGGTTTCTGTGAGAAAGGGTGTTGGGTTATTTTGGCGTTTGAAGACCTCTTCAAAATCAGTTGTCTATCTTAAAACCTATCTCTAAGAAAAACTTGAGTTGCTCTATAGAAATCTTAAGTTTTTCAAAAGAAAATATCACACAGTCATTTATAGCTTTTTGCCTCTCTTGGATCTTTATATCTATTGTTATTTTTCTAAAAGATCCTTCTCTATTTTTCAAACTGTTTTTTTGAAAAATAGACTTCTGATTTTTCAAAGAGATCTTAAGAACGTTTATGTCTCTATGATTATATTTCACATTTTGTGAAATAAAGTTGTATATAAATAAAAGTCGAGACATATAGGATCTTGGTTGTTTTTTATAGCAAGATTGTTTTTCTGATCTGATTTGAAAAAGAAGTCTAAATTTCAGAAATAGTTCTTGCATGTCATATAGAAGTTTATGATTTGTAGGATCTTATCTGTATAACTATTTTGAGAGGTGTGAGTTGCATTTATGCATTTAGTTAACTTCAAAACCACCTACACTCTCACAAGAACACTTAGTATAATGGTTCTTTTTGAGAAACTGGGTGTTGTAAAAGCTGCTACAATCAGTGGACAAGGACAAAGCAAGGAAGCTTTTGTGGGAGATCAAAATTATGTCAGAAGCCTTTGAGAGTGGAGTAACTCGTGTAGGTATATTTTCTTGACTTAGATTTAGGATATTGACTTGCACGCTTAGTGCTATAACTTGTATTGTGATTGTTTCTAGTGGATTTTTTATTTTGCTTCGTAGAGGGGGCCGTGGATGTTTCCCTTACTTTAGGGTTTTACCACGTTAAAAATCCTTTGTTCTTTTTCTTGAATATTTTTTTTTCTTGTGTGAATGCTTTCTCACTTAAGACTTGTTGATAGGTTTTGATTTTAAAAAGCTAAGGTAATCAAACTAATAAATCTAGAAAACATATTCAGAACATTGTTCAACACATCTTGTATTATATTTCAAAAAGAGTTTTGTTCAAGGAGTTTATTTTCGGAGTTTACTTAATCTATAACATTTTGTTATTAACTTAGTGCATAAGTTTTTCAAGTGGTATCAGAGTGGGTTTATCATATGTTTTCTGATCCTGAAACTCTAGAAACTGTTTTCAAGATCTTTTAGTTCTAAATACGGATGAAAGATTTGAGAAGTTGGGTAACCTTTCTCGACCACCTCTCTTTGATGGAAACAACTTTTCTTACTGGAAAGTACGAATGGATGCTTTTATTCAAGGAAATCTTGGTGATGATGTCTAGGATATGATTGAAAAAAGGTATAAACATCCAACTAAGTCTTTATCTGAAACTAGTCCCACAAGTTTTAAAAAACTTCTTAGCGAATTTACTGAAGCAGAGAAAAAGATGTCTTTAGATAATAATAGTAAGGGCAAGAACGCTATCTTTATGTCCATTAACAAACACAAATTCAAAATAATATCTATATGTTCTACTTCTAAGGAGGCCTGGGACACCTTAGTCACCGCCCACGAAGGTGATGAACATGTTAAGGCTAGAAAAACCCAAATGTTAGTCCAACATTATAATACATTGATTATGGATGACAATGAATCTTTTGATTATTTCTACATAAGGTTAACGAATATTTTTACAAAATTACATGCAAACGGTATAACCTATAGTAGAAGAGAAGTCGTTCAAAATATTTTTAGGTCATTACCTGCTAAGTTTGATAATAAGAGATATGACATAGAAGAAATGGATGACCCAAACCTAACTTCTGAGTTGCTAAGTAGCAAACTAAGAACTATTGAGATGGAGTTAGAGTTTAAGAAATAATTGACTGGACAAAATAAGAGACCCACTGGTTCTAATGTTGTGTTTTCATCCCAATTGACTTCACCTAAAGTCAGTCTCTTAGACTATGACCTTGACTTAAGTGATGAATGTGATTTAGATCACCTTGACAATCAAATAGCTCTTATGAGTAAGCATTTCAAAAAGATTATCAAATTCAGAAATGAAATAGCCTCTATACAAGGAAAAAAAAATTATCAAGGTAATCAAAATCGTAGACCTCATGAAAGACACAATGACAAACAACCCTATGACAAAAATAAACCTGTGATGGACTTAATAGATGTGAAATGTTATAGATGTGGTAGAATGGGATACTATGATAATAGATTCAAAACAAATTTGAAGAAGAACAATAGGGCAAATATATGTAAGAAATGGGACGACTCTAGTGATTATGATTCAAATAAAACTAAGTCAACCCATAATGATGAGTCTTGTATGTCATTCTTTGCTAATATCGTCTACCATGATGATGATGAATGTTTGACTACTCATGATCCTATTGTGTCTAATAATGTTCTTACTGTATTTGCAAATAATAACATAGTGTCTGTTGGTGATAAAAATAGCACTGAAAATGATAGTATACAAGTGTGTCTGAATGAGAACATTGTAGATAAATCCAAAGTGTGTGTGAGTTCCATAGAAGAAATGAGTGCCATAGGTGACACTACACACGAGACACATAGTGAGTCTGACGATGATCTTTCAGATCTTCAAGAGCTATACGCAAAAACACTTAAGAAAAGTGCCCATCTTGATAAAATGGTGAAGCTGTTAAATGAACGTGTAGATTTACTTAACCAGACTATTAGGAAGAACGCAGAAGAATTTACAGCACAATGTGTTGCCCATGAGACTAAAACAAAAGAATTTTCTTTACAAATCAAAGACATGTCCGAGACAAATTATGTTTTAGAGCAAATATATAAAGTTGCTCTTCTTGAACTTGAAGAATAAAAACAAAAAACTTCAAATGTTTGTAAAAAATGTTTACATTTTGAAACACAATTGAAATCTTATGAAGAAATTGTTGAAGGAAGTAAGTTTGATTATGAAGACAAATATGGCTTAGGTTTTGGGGAAAAGGTCATCACTGGTAAAGATATTTCTCCTGAAAATGTTATTTTTATTAAGCAAGGCAAGAAAATTCAAGATACTCAGAAAGAACATATTTTCAAAAATGTCTTTAAGGGTAAACAAAGTGTGTGTACTCAACAGCCAAAATCTGATGGTCCATCTAAGCACGTCTGTCCCCCTGTTAGAAATTAATGTCAGAAACCTAAAGCCAATGACACCTAGGCGACCATACCTATTAGGGATAAACCAATCTTCAAAGACTTTAACAGTAAAGTCAAGTGCTCCACCCTTCAGTAATGTTCATACTGTGATGTCTATGGCCACACTGTTGCTGAATGTTTTCAAAAGAGAGTGTATAAACCTACTTATTCAAATTTTAACTATTTTAGGAAGAGAAGGAATATTTATGTTATCTCAAAGCATACCACATAGAACTCTAACTACAAAAAGTAGGGAGGATATAAAACTAAAAAAAAGCCATTTAGAAAGACCAAACAAAACTTTTTTCAATTAAAGGGAAACAAATCTTTAAAAACCAGGCCCATCTGGATTAGAAAAGATGACTTGTTACCCCATTTTAAGTGCAATGTTGTCATAACAGCTTTTAAGGCACTTCACTTCACCTGGTTGGTACCTGGACTACGGATGTACTAAATATATGATCGAGGATGAAACTAAATTAACAAATAAAACTGACTTCTCTGTAGGTAGTGTTGTGTTTGGTGATTGGGTTTCATCTAAGATCATATGTAAGGGAACATTGCGCGAGGAAGGTCTTCCTAAACTAAATGATGTTCTTTAAGTTAAAGGACTCAAGGCTAAATTACTGAGTATATCTCAATTTTGTGATTCCAATCATACTATTACCTTTTCAAAAACTAATTGCAAAATTCTTGTTGAAAAGGGAAACTGTATTTTAATAGGAAACATAAATGAGGATATTTTTACATAGTCATTCCTAAATTTGAATCGTGTAACATTGCCAGATTAGAAGATGTTGATCTATGGCACAATCGATTGGGGCACACAAATTTTGATAATCTTCATAGTAAGTTCCCAAGAAATAGTTACAGGATTACCAAAAAATAAAAACTCTTTTAATCATGTCTGTGGTCCTTCTCAAGAAGGGAAAATAAGTAAACCTCCTCACAAGAAAGTTAAAGATGTTTTAAGTACAAAACCTTTGGAATTAATCCACATAGACCTTATAAGTATTTCTATAATTGTCAGCTTCTTGGGTAACAATTATGTACTTGTTATAGTGGATGATTTCACATGATATACATGGGTGATTTTGAGAAAAACAAATCTGATACCTTCAGTGAGTTCTTAAAAATTATTTTAAAAATTGACAATGAGAAGGACACCCAAGTATGTCACATCAGAAGTGACAAAGGTGGAGAATTTAAAAATTCTAGTGGTTCAGAATACTGTATAGGCAATGGTTATAAACACGAACTTAGTGCGCCTAAGACACCACAACAGAATGGATTCGTTGAACATAAAAATAGAACCCTGCAAGAGATGGCTCGAATGATGTTACATGCAAAAAATCTCCGTGAGTATTTCTGGCTTGAAGCCGTTCAAACCGCTTATCATATCATTAATTATGTCTACCTTAGGAAAAATTCCAAATAAACTTCATATGAACTTTGGTTCCATAAAAAGCCTAACTTAAAATATTTTAAAACCTTCAGTAGTGTCTGTTATATTTGTAAGGACATGGAACATCTTTCAAAATTTGAAACCCGAGGAGAAAAAGGAATATTTCTTGGATCTTCTCAAAACAATAGGGATTTTTGTGTATTTAATTGTAAAAAAAAAGTCATTATGGAATCTTTTAATGTAATTATAAATGATACTAGTGCTGAGAGTAGTGTTAGTCAACTAGTTATCCTGGATGAGGAAGATCCCAATTTTATTCCTGACTCTCTAGAGATAATTGATTCACTGCCACCTGAAACTCCTTTTGTACCAACCTGGGTGTCTAAAGATCATACCATTGATAAAATTTTTGGTAATCCTTCTGAGCCAGTTAGAACTAGATCCCAACTTCAAAAAGTTACACATTTTTCATGTTTCGTTTCTCTTGTTGAATTGAAAAATGTAAATGATGCCCTTTGTGACTCATTTTGGATTAATGCTATGCAAGAAGAGCTTGTGCAGTTTCAGAGTTACGATGTTTGGTATCTCGTTCCTAGGCCAGAAAATAAGAAGGTTATTGACACTCGCTGGATCTACAAAAACAAAACTGATGAAAATGGGAAGGTCATTAGAAATAAGGCAAGGTCATTAGCACAAGGATAATCTCAGATATAAGGAATTGACATTGACGAGAATTTTTCCCATGTCACTAGTCTTAAGTCAGTTTGTCTTCTTTTAGCTATATCATGCCATTTACAATTCAAACTTTTTCAAATGGATGTTAAGTCTGCTTTTTTAAATGGAATTTTATCTGAGGAAGTATACGTGGAACAACCTAAAGGTTTTATTGATCCCTCTTATCCAGATCACGTGTTTAGACTTAAAAAAGCCTTATATGGTTTAAAAGAAGCTCCTAGAGCTTGGTATGAATGCCTATCTATGTTTTTAGTCTCTCACGGATTTATTCGAGATGGAAACGATCCAACCTTATTCGTTAGGAAATCAGACAAATATGTCCCGGTAGCCTAATTTTATGTAGATGATATCATTTTCGGCTTAACCTGTCCTAATCAAGTCAAAAAATTTTCTGTGATAATGCATTCTGAATTTCAGATGTCGTTAATTGGTGAATTACAATGTTTCTTAGGACTACAAGTCAAATAATTCAACGATGGTCTTTTTGTAAATCAATTTAAATATGCCTCTGATCTCATTAAGAAGATTGGGTTAGAATACTTTAAACCTGCACGTACTCCCATGAGAACAACTACCAAATTATCCAAAGAAGAAAATGGGTAACTCCTTATAGAAGTATGGTAGGGAGCCTCTTATACCTTACTTCTTACCGACCTGATATTACCTACGTCATCTGTGTATGTTCAAGATACCAATGTGCACCCAAAGAATCACACATGTTAAGTGTCAAATGTATCATCAAATATGTTAGGGGTATAAAAAAATATGTTATTTGGTACACTAAAGACACCACTAGTGCCATTGTAGGATACACAAATGATGATTGTGCAGGGTGTTAGGACGATAGTAAAAGTACTTCTGGCACATGCTATTATGTAGGAAATAATTTAGTAGGCTGAAGTAGTAAGAAATAGAATTGTATCTATGTCATCGGCTGAATCCGAATATTTTGCAACCGGTAGTTATTGTTCTCAACTATTATGGATCAAGCAGATTCTTAGTGACTACGGTATCATTGAAAAAAAATTGACAATATATTGCAATAACCAGAGTGCCATAAACATTCCTAAAAATCCAGTCCAACACTCTCGAACTAAGCACATAAAAATTAGACATCATTTCATTCGCGATCTTGTAAAATCTAAAGAATTAGACATTGAGTATCTTCATACCATAAAATTATCTAGCTGATCTGTTTACTAAACCTCTTGATAGTATTAGATTTGAGTATCTTCGTAATGCCATTGGAATGATAGTTCTTACTTAATGTAAGAGACCCTTTGAATTTGATTATGTTATTTCTTGTGTTGTTTTCAAAGTATATATTCTCCTGCTTTATATCCTTTTACCCCATTATATATTTGAGAAAAGTTAGGGGAGAGGAACTTAAGTACCTGGCCTATATTTTATGTACATAGGTACATGGTTTAGACCTTATATCTTGTTGTGTACTAACTTAACTAATATGCCAATTGAGTGTTTCTTTATTTCAGGCATTTTTCAGACCCGATTGTATAGCTTATCCTATTTATTAGGGTATTGGTATATATTATAGTTGAGTGATGTATTTTCTTTCTCTTATTTTCGGTTCTAGGATATGAAAGGGTAGTTCAATACGTTCTATACAAAATCTAAGATTTTTTTTCTTTTTACCCACTAATACAGGTTACTCAAGAGAATTTTATCTCTAATATCTAAAGGGGGAGTGTAGACACCGCATTCTAATACCCCCTAACTTATCCTAAGTTCCTAGCACCTCCCTTCATCATTTAAACCTAAGTCACACCCCAAGTACTGACCTAAAGGCCATTGGGTGCTCCCAGGCTTCGTTTGACCAAAAGTCAAACTCTTCAGCTCGAATGAGACTGAATGGATCTTAAAAGGGCACAGAAACCCCTTTCCAACGGTCCATCCTGTGCGCGATTCTGACTTACCATGCAGACGAACGACCCGTTTTCCCCCGAAGGTTGATCAGGAGGTCACCGGACGCTCCCAAACTCTGTTTGACCAAATTCAACTCTTTATCTCAACCGAGACTGAATGAATCTTCGAAGGGAACTTAAAATCCTTTCTAACGGTCCCCCTCGTGCGTGATTTTGACAAATGGTATGGACAAACGATCTGTTTTACTCTGAAAGGTCACCGAACGCTTCCAGGCCCTGATTGACCAAAGTTAACTCCCTGAATTGAGTCTAAATCTTTGGAATTTCTAATTACATCTCCTAACCTTTCCAACGGTTTGCCCCGTGCGTGATTCTGACTTACCATGCGAACGAACGATCCGTTTGCATCCAACGATTCCCCGTCCAAAGGACCGACAAACGCTTCCGAGCCACATTTGACCCAAAGTTAACTCCCGGACTTAGGAGCAGTCCAAAAGAATTTCGAAGGTATCTGAAGTACCTTTCCAATGGTTTGCCTCGTGCATGATTCAGATCAAAGGTTCACGTTCTACGACCAATTTTCTGAAAGAACCTGAAATAGAATGCCAAACGACAGGTTCCAAATCCTGCCTATCGGCAGTATGCCTAAACACACCTGCCGATTGGAAGAACAAGGGATATGCCGATCAATAATTCCATGGTCCTATAAAAAGGAGGGACTAACCTCATTTCAAAGAAGAGGAAGATCTAAAACTTATCACTCTCAGCAAGCTCAGAAAACCCCTCTCGAAGTCAGCGTGATTTTCACATCTAAATCCCTTTCCAACCTTCACCTTTCATCACCTTTTTCATCAAACTTGGTGAATTAAGTACCCTACATCATCACCCAAGTGCAAGGGCTGCTCTTCAACATCCAAGATCAATCTCAAGATCTTCAAGAAGGTCTAACTTTCTCAATTCTCTCTTTAAATTCCCCTAAATTCGCATTAATTTGTTTTATTACTTAGCACTTTTATTCTCTCATTAATTACCCTAAATTTGCATTAATTCCCCTAAATTCCCATTATTTTTTTTCATCTAGAGACCTAAGTGCCGATCGTATATCTGCTTTCCAATATGCGTAATTAGAACCATCGAAAATAGGAAATTTCAAAAATGGGGAAAAAAATCCATTTTTAACCAAAAAATATTTAAAAGGACCTTAACACAATAAATTAGCACTCCGACTCTGATACCACTTGTTGGAAATGATGACCCCTAATTTTAAATTTTACAAAAAGAAATTTCCTTCTAGATGCGGAATAAAGATGGTTCAACAAAACAAGTGCATAAACCAAATTTTAATTTCTTTCAAATTAAAATTAAACTAAACTCAAAGTGATATTAAATTAAACCACAAACTAATTTTCACTTAAACATAATAACTCAACCCAAGTTCTAGAAATTTGCCTAACAATTAATTAATTCAATTTGCAAATTAGGTCAAACCAATTTTAACAAATTAAATTCCCGACTTGAATTAAATTAATTCCAATCTTACCCAAACAACTAATTAGCACCAAATTAAACAAGAAGCGACTTAAACCAAATTTTATCTTTTTACCTAAGCATGCATCTAAGGTGAGTTTTGCAAAAGATAAAATAAATAAACCAATACACTGTGATGTACAAGGAAAAACCCACAACGGGAAAAAACCTCGGACGACCCTAGCCTCAAATCCACTAAGTACGGTTTTACAAGTACAAGATAAAAAGACTTACAACACTCGAGTTGACTCCGTACAAGCCCCGACGCTTCTTCTTGTACACACCTCTGCCTAGCAAATAACTACATAGATCCACCGCGGTCTCGGAATCCACCGATCGAACTTTTAGGAACCCATCAACCACTCACAGTGCCTTTCACCGTATGGGAATGCCGCAGCAACAAACACGTCTTCTTCTTTGTGGGATTGTAGAAGTAAACCCAAATTTCTCTTCTTCAAGGTGTAGAGATAAACCGGTTCCAAACACTCCAAGCAAAATATATATATTAAGGAATTTGGATAAACTAAACAAATGGGTGTAAACAAAAGTGTTTAAGGATTTTTCTTGAAAAACAAACACTCAAAACTTGAACCTTTTCATTTGGAATTGAAAACACTCAAAAACTCTCTCTAGGAGATGGAGGAATATGAAAAAGTTGCTTAGAAAAGGTTGGTTCCCGCACTTAGAAAATCTGTCAAAAATTAGTGGGGAAAAGGTAGTGGGAACATGGAGAAAACTAAAAAAAACTATAAAAAAACTGTTCTCGCCAAAGTCGTTCGAACGAAATTCCCGTTCGAACGACTTTACTAACGATGTTCTAGAGACAAAAAAGAAATCTCGTTAGAATTCTCATTCGAACGACATGGGAATCTCGTTCGAACGAGATGCCAGTTCGTTCGAATGACATGGCAATCTCATTCGAACGAGATGCCAGATGGTTTGAACGACGAGTCAGAAAAATAAAATATTATTTTTAAGCCCAAACTTTTTTATGAAAAGTTGTAAAAAATATTTGCTGAGTAAAACAAAGTCGTTAAATCTATTTTATAAAAAATTTATAAAATACACCCAATAAATTTCCAAAGCTCCTATGTATATATAAAATGCATTCATACCTTAGGAGCATTGGAACAATGTTGTTGACGTAAAAACAAGGCACACTAAACTCGGCATATGATGAAGCTTTATAAACTTGGCCGCTACGTCTTCAACTAACACGTCATAGGCTTGGATGTATACACTTGAACACTATCCTATGACTCATATATTTTTGTCCAGAATTGCGCTAACACTACATTAAGACTCAATCGGAGACTTGTGTCCTTAGAACCTCCGATGGTTTTTGTCTCTCGAGTAGTCCAAAATCCGTAGCTGGGAGGATGTAGCTCGAGAATTCATGTCATAGTACAAATACAACGAAGTGCTTGAGGTCACCCACCGTGGCTTAGAACTACTCAAACAGAACTCTGGGGAATCAGTCAGTAAATTCATAGCCCAATGGAGGGAAAAGGCATCCACTATGACCAATCGGCCATCCGAGGAAGAACAAGTCACCATAGTGAATAAGAACTTCTTACCCCATGTCTGAGAAACCAAGGGAGGACAATACTATCACCACTCCCGAGCCCTCAGACAAGCAGGAGTAGAAATTTAGTAAGGTATTGATAAAACAGAGGTTGAACCAAAGAAGGTGTCCAGACAGTTCACCCCCAAAAAATATGACAAACCTACCAGTGCTACAGTATCAACCATAAAAAATATCTCTCAACCAACCACCTCGTGGGCACTAGAAAGACGCCATGTCCTAGTCCGAAAGGAATACACCGAGCTTCATGCTCCTCTCTCCAAGGTTTATCAAGACCTATTAAGCCGAAACCTCATCAAACCCTTAGACCCCCGTCCATTGCCAAATCTACTTCCATGAAACTTCAAGGCATATGCCCATTGCGCCTTTCACCAAACTGGTGGCCATACCACCGACCAATGCTTTCACCTTCGAAATATAATCCAAGGTCTAATTGACCGGGGTACTATTACTCCACCAGCCAATCCTAAGTGAAACACTACTCACAACCCACTCCCAAATCATACCAATGCTATCTTCCTAGAAATGGACCTAGAATTTGATCCCTAAACTCAAATCACACCCATACACTCTCCCAAACCTCTCCAAACTTGCCAATATTTCCTCTTACACCCTGTTAGCCTCGCTGATTAGGCACTGTCACTCCTCACCAGAGCATGCATCATTGTCCATACCCATTCTGAAGATGGAAGTATGGAATTATCATAAGTGTTAAACCAACTCCTAGAGTTTGGGCTAAAATTTCCCTCACATATGATCATTAATTGCCAGAGGTTCAGCACGCTGTTCTTGGAAGCACGAAAATGGGCCCAAAAGTCAAATAGTTAGGTGGTACCAACTAATAAAGTCAGCCTAGATGACGTTGTCCAGATTATGGTAGAATTATTCAGGCAAACCAACGATATTTGCAATATGACTGAGTTACTTGATACTCTGAAGATACAAGGGCGCCTGGTCCCTTCACCCTTACATATCCCCACAGAATGGGAAGACCTGCATGAAAAAGCCATTTAAGTTGTGGAATGCATTGACTTTACATAGAAAGACAAAATTGTTGCCACTGGATGGGGGGAAGAATTCGAAGATTCAAATAAAGGGAAAGCTTCAGAGAAAACTGTCCCAATAGCTGACATGTGTGGGATGATATCATTTGAGGAGCTCCTCGGAGAAATAAACAAGATGGCAGAATAACCCGAGATTGACGAAGAAACTGGGTTCATGTTCTTCCTTTCTTCAGTAAATCACATGACCAGATCAAGGGGGCATTACCAGATCCCAATCCCACTACCAGCCAATGACAAAGGGAAGGGCGTTGAAAATCTTCGTATGCCAGAAATGACCCTCGAGGAAAATAAGATCCTCGATCAACTGAAGAAAACTCAAGCTAATATCACTCTGTGGGGGATTTTCATGTCTTCCCAGCTGCACATAAATGCTTTGATCAAATTGCTCACTGGACCCACAGTTCCTCCTTCTACCACACCAGAAGAAGCGATAAATTTAGTCGAATCCTTGACCTCTGCCCGAATGCTATCCTTTTTTGAATAAGAAATCACCAAAATTGGGCCAAACCACAATCATGCACTCAACATTTTCATCAAAGTTATGGGGAAGATCGTACCACTCTCTCTTGTCGATAACGGATCCGCCCTGAATGTCTGCCCATTAAGAACCTTCAAATGCTTAGGCCTGAAAGAAAGTGATCTCTCTCCAACTTCTTCTGCTGTACGCGCCTACGATAATACCCGTCGAGAAGTGATGGGATCTATAAAACTTGTAATAGGGGCTGACCCTATAAACCCTATCGTTGAATTCCAAGTTATTGACATCCTAGCTTGTTTCAACTTGTTACTCGGACGACCTTAGCTCCACAATATCAAGGGTTTTTCTTCCTCACTCCATCAGAATTTGAAATTCTTCGCCGACGAACGAGTCATCACCATTTTGGGCGACGACGACAATACCGAGGGTGCAAGTACCAACAATCCAATCCTTGAGATACAACACGGGTAAAATGATATGATCCTATCAAGATTTCGAGTTGAGACACTTCTACTCCTGACAGGGGATGATTTCAAAGAAAGGGTTTGTCCGAAATACGACCCTCATGGAAACGTCAATGTGATTCAGATGTTCAGAACATGCACTTCATGCCTGGGATGGGCCTAGGGCAAAGACAGTAATGGATACTTGAGCCCAATGAACTGAAGAAAGATTTCCCTCCTTGTGGTTTTGGGTATCAACCATCAGAACAAGAGCTCAGAATGATCCGCCAGTCTGACCAAAGAGAAGATTAGACTGCACCCAGACTATCCCAAGTGACTCCTTAAATGGGCGATTCATTAAAGAGGGCGAAGACTTCCCCTTTTATGGATTTTTAAAACCCTGGTATGACCATACAGACAAGAAGATGAAGCCTGTAATGGAGATCTTTTTCCAAGACAACTAACCATAGCTCGGAAGTTCCTGACACCATGTACAACCGCTCATCAGAGATACCGAAGATGTTGAGGGATGTGACTTCGAGGATTCGTTTGACTACAGACACAGGGGCTGACACTTTGCATGGTTCATTGAAGCACTACATTAGTGGATCCCTACCACCCGATAAGCTGATGATACACCTCTCCTCAACTGGCATGTTACGCCAGTTATACCTGTTGAAATCCCACCTAATCCCAATTTTTACCCCATTTTTTCTTCTGTTGTCTATCCTTGCTCAAATGTAATCGAGACCTCCTTTGATGAGGTTCTCAATGCTGTTTTTCCTATCAATGAAATAAACAAAGATTTTGAGCATCTTGTCGTGCCTTACATTAATTGTTTAGATTCTAATCAAACTTTTGATGATGATGATTTTGTAAATAAACAATTCTTAACTGATCTAAATAAGGTTAATAATAAACAACATAAATGCGTTCAAGTTAATGAAGAAGAGACTGTTATTGTTAACCTCGGTTCTATTAGCCAACTGCACGAGATTAGGATAAGGGATGCCCTTGATGAGCATAAGCGCGCACAACTCGAAGAATTATTGAAGGAATTCGTAGATGTCTTCACATGGTCCTATGACGATATATCCGGCATTGATCCTGAAATTTCTCAGCATGAGATCCCCACTCTTCCAGATTACAAGCCAGTTAAACAAAAGCTGAGAAAGCTCTGCATCGAATGGTTGCTCAAAGTCAAAGAAGAGGTTGTCAAACAGCTGAACGTGGGTTTCATTCGTGTGATCGAATATCCCACATGGCTAGCCAACATAGCCAACATAGTGCTTGAAACCAAGCTCAGAACGACGGCTTCGGCATATCCAACATCACCAACCTCTTTCAAATGCATGGACCGCAGCACCGCCGGAGGGAGATCATACCTCCAGCCACCAGTGATCTGGCCATCGAGGACGAAATATAAAGAAACCCGACCAACAAATCCCTGGGAGAACGGGAAAACTCAGGTAGAGCCGCAGCAATAATAGGGTTTATCCCCATCATGGTAGAAAATTCCTCGTAAGCAGGACAAATATCATCCAACCCGAAGCAAAATACATGATCCTCGGGATACCAAAACTCGACAGCCGCCATCAACATATTCCACTCTCTGGGTCGATTACGCCATAAAGAAACTCGACCCATGTTTTAAGCATCGTAGTCGACGTTATAGGAGCACATTGCCTCCAAAGTCTTAAGGTAGTTGGAAAACTCAACACTACCAGGGAGAGCCATCTCACAAAACAAGAAAATAGGAATGTGAAGGTGTGAGGAAAACACTCCACCCTTACCCCCTTTTTATACTCGAAAACCCCCACAAAAGACATAATCTCTGCAAAAATCGAAGGAAATCCCGCCCCACAAGGTACCAAAGGCTGAAGAGGGTACCAATCAAAGCTTTGAATTGATGGAACTAGACTGACCTGCCGATAAGAAGGATAAGGTTCTTGCCGATCGGCAACCCCCTAATTTTGGAAATTTTCCTTTTTCCTCTTTTGTCAAAATTCAGAAAACTCAAAATAAATTGATATTGTCAACCGAATGTCAAAAATCCCCTTTTCATCTTTATATAAATCCTCATTATGGGCAAAATTTTGCTTCAAAATCCCCCCCCCCAAAAAAAAAATTCTTTTTACGGTCTCAGCATCAAAGTAAAAAGCGCATATGCATTCATTCATTCATCATTAACAGAAGATAATAAAAAAACCTCATTGCATTACATAGATATGTTTATGTGTTACATCATTTTGCAGGAAATAAACAAAAGCAAAATTAACGGGACTCACCCCAAACCCACATTCATTCTCTCTTTTTCTCTCTCTCACTTCCCCTTACCCCTCTCTCTCATAAGAGTTCCACCCCTGCGACACACTCTCTTTCCTATGCGACGAGACGATGTACCACCGCTACCCGAACCAAACTCCTCCCCGGAAGAGGCCGATGTCACCAAGCAAGAAGGAACAGGAAACGCTTCCCAAATATGGGTAGTCACCGAAGATATCCAATCCCTAATATCCTTTATCCAGGTGGTGGACACCCGGACGTTCTGCAAGAAAAGGCAGAATTAGTATCAAGTAAAAAAGATCAAAAGAAGCCAAAGGAGAAGAACATAAAAGATATACCTCAGGACGAAGGACCTCCTTTGTCAAGCCCAACTCCTCTGGGTCCATCGCATGAGGACGATGCAATATAGGCACCATCCCTCCATCAGTCTGCCGGATGCTGTATGAAGGGATATGCAGCAGCACAAAGGGAACCTTCGAAGTCACTGTCACCGTTGTGGAAGGACCCCACTAGCCGACTCGAACCTGCAGGAGGGAAGGGTAGTGCATCATATATGCTGGGCGCCATCAGCCATCTCGTCAAAAAGTCCATATAATTATACGACACAGACGTATCGGTGTACAGAAGGTAGGACTCACCAATCATCGTCGCAATCCTCTGACAGTAGACTCTACCGCCTCATAGATATAGGGGGATCACAGGTGTCACCACCACCTCCTCCTCAGCAATCTGTCGAACCACCCTTTTCTTGAGATACCAAGAGTGGTCAAACTCATGTGCCAACAAATGCCTCATTTGCGCATTCACTCTAGTCAACCCCGTGTCTTGAACGGTCATCCCCCAAGGGTAAAAAGTCACCTGAAAAATCCCCAGCAAAATATATAAGGAAATATGGAATCAGAGCACACAAAGACCAGGATTGAAGAAGAAAAAAGTCTTACCCTATCACTAGTCAGGCCATTTAAGACCTGACGCACCGCCTCCATAGAGAGATACCTCCTCGACTGATGACTGGCCTTACGCCACCAATACAACCGACAAAAGTCCCCAACAGTCTCGTCCTTCAAAGCGATCAGCTGGGTATTACACCTAATCACCTCATAGAACCACGTCTTCCAAAGATAAGAAATCCATAATAAAAAGAGGTGCATAAGGAAAATGCGAATGCATGAAAGGAAAATGCACAAATTAAAGAATACCTCAAGAAGATACGTGGCTCCAGTGAAAGTGTGCCGGCAGCACCGGCTGAATGCATCCAGGGAAAAATAAAGGGTCGCCAAAGTCAGGCTCCCCCAATCATATAGAGGGATGTTCGAAAACATCCTCAAATATGGTAAAAACCATAAGTGGATAACTTCACCGCTTGACGCCACCAGAAATCCCCCCAGTACTAGCAAAATAAACAGCCAAGCCATCTGCCTCACCTGCAGCCCGTCCTCCACATCAATCACCCTGCACAATAAAACATCCTTCAGCAGTGACAGACGAATGGAGTCCCCAGACACTATCCTCCCCACATCACCAAGCACCGTTCGCACCGCCTCCGGCCTCTCCCGTAAAGAGAGATTCACCTCTATCTTCTCTCCATCGCAATCCAGTCCCAGCAACTCCTGCACGTCTATGGGACTCGCAGTCATCTCCCCGAAACCTAAATGAAATGTGTGGGTAGTGTCCCACCACCTCTTCCCTATAGCGCATAAGACTAACGTCGAACGAGGCGTCTCGTCCATCATAGACGCCAACCTCCCAAAACCTGCTGAGGATACCACCCAACGCACCATAGGTGTAAGATGCTCCTAGATATCCTTAAGGCCCTTCATCCCGCAAGCACGTATAGTCGATAAAGAAACATCAGGCTGCCAAAAGAGAAAAACCTTATCAAAATCCAAGAAAAAAGGAAAAAACCACAAAAAAGGAATGCCAAAAGTCATTTTATTACGTAACCACCAGGGTTCTCCACCCTCGAAGAGAGATGATGCGATGGCTCCCGCAGCAAAGTCCGCTCATCGCAACCGGCTCGAACGCATCAAAAGAGTTCTCACTCCCCAAAGCAAGAGGCGCCCTGGCCCTCCACTCCATATTTGCCCAGTTGTCAACAGTTAACCACTCCCTATGTACTACAGTGCTCACAAAAGAAGCCATTTTTAGAGATCGGAATGCTAAAACGATTCGCAAAAGAAAATTACAGAAAGAAAGAAGACAATAAGTTGTGAAAAACGAGGGGAACCCGCCCCTTTTTATAGGATGCCAAGGGTCATGCCGATCGGCACTGCACCCCCACCTACGAATCGACACTGACCCTTTGCCTTCTCGAGGCAGCCCAAAAGTCCATGCCACTGCCGTCTGTCACCCTCCAAACCATGCCGATCGGCACCCCCTTATTTTTTCGTACATAAATTCCCAGAAAATACCAGAAAATCCTGAAAAATCCTTGGAAAATGCTTAAAAATCCCGAAAAGGATTTAGAACATTTTCACCAAGAAAATTTCGCACTTCCTCAAGCGAAATCCCTATTTCTCCAGAAAAACTCTCAAAATCCAAGTGAATCTCTCCCCGGCAACGTCCCCAGAGGACCTCCAAAATATCCAAAACTCCAGGATCATCTCCTATTCCCCAAAGGTCTCAAATTTCCCCTAAAAATATGCCCAAACCCGGGACCACCTAATCACTTACCCAACATCAAAGTGGTTATTCCCCCGATAAAGTCTCCAAAAGACACGGGGGTTTCCCCAGCAATCAACCCCCCAGCTCGAATCAAAATCATGAGGTAATTTTCCCAACAGAGTTCCCTGAGAACATCACACTTAAGCCCACAGAATTGGCTTCGACCCGCAGAATTAGTCATCTCAATTTAAGCCCGCAGAATTGGGTTCGACCCGCATAATTAGTCATCTCAAACTTAAGTCCATAGAATTGGCTTCGACCCGCAGAAATTGTTATCTCATCCCTAAGCCCGCAGAATTGGCTTCGACCTGCAGAATTGGTCACTCAAACTTAAGCCCGTAGAATTGGCTTCGACCCGCAAAATTGGTCATCTCAAACATAAGCCCGTAGAACTGGCTTCGACCCACAGAATTGGTCATCTCAAGTTAAGCCCGCAGAATTGGCTTCAACCCGCAGAATTGGTCATCTCAAACTTAAGCGCGCAGAATTGGCTTCGACCCACAGGATTAGTCATTTCAAACTTAAGCCTACAGAATTGGCTTTGACCCGAAGAATTGGTCATCTCAAACTTAAGCCCGAAGAATTGGCTTCGACCCGCAGAATTGGTCATTTCAAACTTAAGCCCGCAGAATTGGCTTCGACCCGCATAATTGGTTGTTTCAAACTTAAGCTCGCAGAATTGGCTTCGACTCGCATAATTGGTCATCTCAAACTTAAGCTCACAGAATTGGATTCGACCCGCAGAATTGGTCATTTCAAACTTAAGCCCGCAGAATTGGCTTGGACCCGCATAATTGGTCATCTCAAACTTAAACCCGCAGAATTGGCTTTGACCTGCAGAATTGGTCATCTCAAACTTAAGCCCACGTAATTGGCTTCGACCCACAGAATTGGTCGTTTAAAACTCAAGCTCGCAGAATTGGCTTCGACCCATAAAATTGGTCATCTCAAACTTAAGCTCACAGAATTGGCTTCGACCCGCAGAATTGGTCATCTCATCCCTAAGCCTGCAGAATTGGCTTCTACCCTTAGAATTGGTCATTTCAAACTTAAGCCCGCAGAATTAGCTTCGACTCATAGAATTGGTCATCTCAATTTAAGCCAGCAGAATTGGCTTCGACCCACAGAATTGGTCATCTCAATTTAAGCCCTCAGAATTGGCTTCGACCCGTAGAATCGATCACCCTCACCCCTAAGCCCTCAAAATTGGCTTCGACCCATAGAATCAATCACCCTCATCTTTAAGCCCACATAATTGGCTTCGACTCACAGAATCGATCATCCTCATCCTTAGGTCCTCAGAATCGACCTCAACCCTCTGGTCATACTCTTTCAAACGCATCTTGTGGTGTTTATTCGACGGTTATCATTTGTTCCAAACTCACCCGTCAAGCGGCTCTATAGACACCCCATTATAATACCCCCTAACTTCTCCTAAGGTCCTTAGCACCTCCCTTCATCATTTCAAACCTAAGTCACACCCCAGGTACTAACCTAAAGGCCATCGCGCGCTCCCAGGCTCCATTTGACCAAAAGTAAAACTCTTCAGCTCGAATGAGACTGAATGAATCTTAAAAGGGTGCTGAAACCCCTTTCTAATGGTCCATCCCGTGCGCGATTCTGACTTACCATGTGGACGAACGACCCGTTTTCCCTCAAAACTTGATTAGGAGGTCACCGCACGCTCCCAGGCTCTGTTTGACCAAAGTCAACTCTTCATCTCAACCGATACTGAATGAATCTTCAAAGGGAACTGAAACCCCTTTCTAACGGTCCACCCCATGCGTGATTCTGACTAACGGTACAGACGAACGATTTGTTTTACTCTGAAAGATCACCAAATACTTCCAGGCCCGAGTTGACCAAAGTCAACTCCATGAAATGAGTCAAACTCTTTGGAATGTAGAATTACATCTCCTAAACTTTCCAATGGTTTGCCCCGTGCATGATTCTGACTTCCCATGCGGACGAACGATCCGTTTGCATCTGACGATTCCCCGTCTAAAGGACCAATGAAAGCTTCCGAGCCACATTTGACCCAAAGTCAACTGCCAGACCCGGGAGCAGTCCAAAGACTTTCGAAGGTCTCTGAAGTAACTTTCCAATGGTTTGCCCCGTGCGTGATTCAGATCAATGGTTCGTGCTCTACGATTAATTTTCCGAAGGAACGTGAAAGAGACTGTCAAACGGCAGGTTCCAAACCCTGCCTATCGGCAGTGTGCCTAAACACACTTGCTGATTGGAAGGACCAGGACTATACCGATTAGCAATGCCCTGGGCTTATAAAAAGGAGGGCCTAACCTCATTTCAAATAATAGGAAGATCTGACACTTATCACTCTCAGCAAGCTCAGAAAACCCCTCTCGAAGTCAGCGTGATTTCCACATCCAAATCCCTTTCCAACCTTCACCTTTAATCACCTTTTTCATAAAACTTGGTGAATTAAGTACCCTCCATCATCACCCAAGTGCAAGGGATTCTCTCCAACATCTAAGATCAAGCTCAAGATCTTCAAGAAGGTCCAACTTTCTCAACTCCCTCTTTAAATTCCCCTAAATTTGCATTAATTTGTTTGATTACTTAGTACTTTTATTCTCTCATCTCACATATCCTAATATACTTTTTATTTAGTATTATCGCACATATCTTATTTTCATATAAATAAAACCCAAAAAATAAGAAAAAGAGGGGTTACTCATAAATTCCAAACGAGAATTTTCACACTTTTCGCACACTTTTCTCATAACTAAAACACTTTTTTACACTCACACACACATATAAGAGAAGTCCCCGATTGGATTTATGGGATAAATCCCACCCCTCATTTTGCATACGAACTACGTGGACTTTGATGCCTCTATAGGCTACGTAGGCGTCTCGGGGTAAAACCCGAGACTCGAGTCCTTTTCTTACTTTTATTTTATTTTATTTTTCCTATATTCTTTAAACTTAACTCTCTTAGACTCTCTATATACATATATTGATTCTTAGTGGCGTAGTATCCCGCATGCGTTATCATTCCCTTATAATGATCAGCACTACGATAATCGCGTAAATCCTATTTTTCTAATATTACTTTTAAGAACATTCCTACGGATGAATCGCTTTATCTTTTTCATAATACAATGCGATGATTCCTATCTCTACTACATATACACATGCACACATATCACGGGGAAATAAAGTAAAATAGCAATAACCCATGAGAGACCGTAAGGGCAGAATGGGTGCTTAACACCTTCCCATTTCATAACTTAGCCTCCGAACCATTTTCGAATCATTTTTGGTTTCGTATGTATCAGTATGTCTTTGGATGCTGTCTTTTGGGACAACTCCCTTTTCTTTTGTCTGTTTTGAGTAAAATAGACTGGCATCTCTATCTCTCTACATTTTCACCTCATCACCGATGCCGTCCGAAGTGCTCTCGAGAGGGATGTGCGGGACCAAGATTCTCTCAAGATGAAGGGGACCTCCCCACCCCCTCTTCTCCGTCTCTCCCACCGTGAGGATCGGAAGGGGTGGCCACATGGAGATTGAGAACACACTATATGATTAACTTACATGAGTCTATATCATATAGGAGTTCGAGCTAGTTTAGATATTGAGACAAAGTTAGTTAGATTTTTAAGAGTTGCTCTCTCTCTCTCAAAGTATTCAAGCATAAAAGAAGTCCAAGAACCTCATGATCCACCTAAAAGGGAAGTTATTTCTACATCATGACCACTTTAGGACACCTACACTGCATATTATTGATATTATGTGTGCACAAGGGTCATATTAATTTTTAGAAATTTTTTAAACATTTTTAAATCACTTAAACTATTTTTTGAAAATAAAAAATGATTTTTCAAAATTAATTAATTTGTGATTTTAAATGTTTGGGGTTAATTTGTAAATACTGTTTTTCCTAAAAACTTGCTCAAGGTAGAATCCGAAAGCGCTAAATACTTCTGAGGGTCAAAATGATATTTTTATTAACACAAAAACACGTGTTTTCTATTGCATTTCAGCCATACACGTGTTGTCTTTATATTGGTTAGATTTGTGTTTCTTTTGATACTCAGTTTGTAGAAGTAATCGTAGCCTTTGGATCATTTTAAGAAACGTTCTTCATGCATCCTTAGTTAATCCAAGTGAACCTAAATGGACCAATTATCAATCGTCTAATCACCGATTGTGTTCAACTGTTAGATTAAGAGTCAAATAGTCAGCCTTAATCTCAGCCATTGATTTGATTCATTATTCTAGATCCTTCCACGACCAGTATAAAAGGATGCCCTCGGTCTTCATTTGGGAACTTTTGCTCATTCTTCTAAATTGAGAGAAAATCAGATAAGAGAGAGAAGAGAGAATAAATAGAGAGAAGTAAGGCAACACTATTCGTCCAAAGTTAAAATCTCCAGTGTTTTCCTCCCAAACACCATACATGCAAACCTTCTTATTTCATATACTAGAAAACCCTAACTTGAGTGTTAGATCTAGGGTTTCTGTGAGAAAGGGTGTTAGGTTATTTTGGCATTTGACGATCTCTTCGAAACCAGTTGTCTCTCTTAGAACCTATCTCTAAGAAAAACTTGAGTTTCTTTGTAGAAATCTTGAGTTTTTCAAAAAATAATATCACATGACCATTTATAGGTTTTGTCTCTCTTGGATCTTTATATCTTTTATTATTTTTCTAAAAGAACCTTATCTATTTTTCAAACTGTTTTTAAAAAAAAATAGAGTTATGATTTTTCAAAGAGATCTTAAGAACATTTTTGTCTCTCTGATTATATTTCACATTTTGTGAATAAATTTGTATATAAGTAAAAGTCGAGACATATAAGATCTTGGTTTTTTTTTTATATCAATATTGTTTTTTTGATCTGATTTGAAAAAGAAGTCTAAATTTCAAAAATAGTTCTTACATGTCATATAGAAGTTTATGATTTGTAGGATCTTGTATGTATAACTATTCTGAGAGGTGTGAGTTTCATTTCTGCATTTAGTTCACTTCCCAACCACCTACACTCTCACATGAACACTTAGTATAGTGGTTCTTTTTGAGAAACTGGGTGTTGTAAGAGCTGCTACAATCATTGGACAAGGATAAAGCAAGGAAGCTGCTGTGGGAGATCAAAATCAGTCAAAAGACTTTGAGATTGGAGTAACTTGTGTAGGTATATTTTCTTAACTTAGATTTAGGATCTTGACTTGCATGCTTAGTGCTATAACTTGTATTGTGATTGTTTCTAGTGGATTTTTTATTTTGCTCCGTAGAGGGGGCCGTGGATGTTTCTCTTACTTTAGGGTTTTACCACGTTAAAAATATTGTGTTCTTTTGCTTGAATTTTCTTAATTTCTTGTGTGAATGGTTTCTCACT
The DNA here is from genome assembly GCA_949130495.1 of Sambucus nigra. Lineage (NCBI taxonomy): Eukaryota > Viridiplantae > Streptophyta > Magnoliopsida > Dipsacales > Adoxaceae > Sambucus > Sambucus nigra. The sequence continues at coordinate 351,105,550 of OX422214.1, forward strand.
TAATACTTGTTGATAGGTTTTAATTTTAAAAACCTATGGTTATCAAACTAACAAATCTAGAAAATATATTCAGAATACTATTCAAGAAATCTTGTTTTATATTTCAAAAAGAGATTTGTTCAAGGAGTTTATTTTTAGAGTTCTCTTAATCTATAACATTTTGTTATTAACTTAGTAAATAAGTTTCTTGAGAATGTTCAAAACTATATGAGCGTTGTGTTTCATTTGATGGGAATGATCTTGAAAACTAAGGTGAGCTATCGCATATGGGAATTATGGAGACCTAGGTATGACCGGTCAATGGCTAATAGTAAGCGTTGTAATAACATAATTTCACTTGGTTCATAAGGTTGTGCTTGTCAATGACGATAATATGGCATTAGTCTTAAGGAGGGGAGCCTAGCATTTTAGCTTCCCAAAGGAATTAGTTTCATACTTCGTTCCTTCTGTAGGGATGGATGATTCACGGTTAGGACCCATCAGGGTTAATCATCCAAGCTAGGGTATGTGGAAAGGCTAAGACCTTAGAAAATATCAGTGAAGCTTATAAATTTCAAGTGTATGTTGTGGGTTTACTTTGTGTGGCACGATCCTCTTTCAAAATTTGATTATTTCCTGATTGGCATGACAATCGCCTGATCTGTTGCATTCCTTGTGCCTTCTTTGATCCTAGTAATGCGAAGTTATTGATCAATTTTAATTCGGTTTTAGAGTTGTATAAGATCAGTAGTGACGCAGGTTAGGCCGGTTGTGGCTTATGCATCAGAGTATATGAATGCACTCTTCCTAGGAGGTACCCCGTTCTACACTAGTTTGTGTGTACGCGTGGTCTCGCATTTGTTGCATGTAGTTTGCATGTGCTATTTGGTTGCATTAGGTTAAAATGTTTCATTAGTTGACTGTTATGGCTAACTATGACTTGGTCATGGATTTCAAGGTTGTGACTCGATGATATTGTATGAATTAGACCCTGATAAAACATTAGACGTTAGTGCTTCACTTTACTTGGAATTGTACGGATGGAGGATGAGATCGCTTGTGTACATTTGTGCTTTGATACATAGGATGACTCTAAGTTAGTATAAGGATCTCATAGGAGATATCGATATGGAAAACTAATGAGATATGGTAATTATCTTATGACCATTTATGTGTATGGTTAGAAGTGTTGAGCTCGTATCAGCCTAAGTTAGCCGTGATCCAAAATTGTTGAGAAAACGTAAGCTTGTAAATCCTAATGTAGGAAGGATTTATAATGACGAGTTCATTGGTGATAGTACGATATTTAGTAAGTACCGACCATATCAAGGTTTTGTTTCGATGGACATGTTAGGCATGCTTGGGAATTCACAATAAGACCTTAGGGTTTGGCATTATTGGGTTATCAATGTAATTGATGGAAAAAATTCTTTGGGTTTTAGACCATAGTGTTTAGGACGACCTATGATTAAAAATTGGATATAGGTAACTACATTTTAAGGTTGATGACCATGAATTTCGAGGACGAAATTTTCTAAGGAGGGGAGAATGTAATACCCATCCTTAAAAAAATTGATTTTTATTGATAATCGAAATATTTTATTCAAAGGAAAATTTGAGGAATAAATATATAAGGGAACTAGGCCAAATGGCGCAAAAAGTGACGCATTACGAAGAGTAAGTAAGGAGATAAATCTCCACGTCACACAGTTCATATGGATGCATATTTAAGTTCTAATAGTCCTAGTAGGTATGCTGGTTAAGTTTGATGCAAAAACGTCATCATGGTTAATATAAGACAACTTTTTGTCAGCACGCACCGCGCTGGATACGAACTTACGTGATTTTTGTAGGACAATTGGAGAGGGATAAAATAGTGTGATTACATATTTGGAGCCCTAAAGATATAAGGAAAACTACCATGTAGAGAAAAAAACAATAAAATAAAAGTTAATATAACACTTTCTGACGGTACGCGACATTGCAAAATACAACTTTGCGCGAATTGTTTAGGACTATTGGAAGGTAAAAAAATGACAATATATATATATATATATATATATATATATATATATATATATACTATGGAGTCAAAATTCAAAAAATAAATAAAAATTATTCTTCGTCAAAAAATAAAAGTGCTGAAAAAATTATGAAAATCTCCAAATCCACTTAAAATTTAGTTTTGAGAAACTTTTCCTTCTTCAAAATCTCCGAAAAAAATCATTTAGACCAGTTTTAGGTGAATTTTCTGGCTAAAAAGTAGTAAAATTATTTTAAGTGTTGTCAAACTTATGTTCGCTGGATTTTATGAGGTGTTGACCATCTAAAAGGTCCAGACCAAGGTAATTTTGGGATTAGATTCAATTGTGGTATAAAAATAAAAGAAGGGGTGTGCTAGGGTTTTGAAAACACTCCCCTTATTTGTAGCCTCACACTCTCTCTCTAAGCCAGAGCTTCCATGGAGGGTGTTTTGTCCCGAAATTATTAGGGCTGAAACCACCAAAAAACACCACTACTTTCACCATGAAACCACCATTAGTAGCCCTCAAACTAACTTACATCATTATAAAAAATCCTAGATAAATTTATTAGATTGAAGAAGAGGGTATTCTTGGAGTTGGGTGGAGGTTTGGAGAGGGTATTCTTAGAGGAAGAGGATGGATTTTGTGGAGCATTCTCAAAGTATTTTTTGGAACTTCCATTGGAGCTAGTATGGTGGAGATTTTATTAATCCCTTTAATGCCACCTTTGGAGGCGGGGGAATCACCCATCTTCTTCACTACCACCTCCGTTTTGGACTCTTTGAGGTGAAAAAATCTTACCTTGTAAGAGGTTTAAAGTTTGATGAATTTTCAGCAAGTTTTATTACACGTATCTGGTTTAATATATGTAGGATGCGTGTTAAATGGCAACTATGGGTTAATGTGTTTAATTCTCATGAGTTTATTTAAAAATGGGTATTTAAAGTGATGTTTTAAAATGAGTTTTGAAAGAAGAAAATTTTCATAATATTCTTTTACATATATTGGGTGTAACATGTGTACTAAATAGTTATATTGCACTAATGGGTTTAATAATTGCATCCATAATGTTTTGAGTAAAAATGGTATTTGAAAGACGGTTTAAATGGGTTTTAAAAGTGTTGAAAATTTCAGCACAATATTCATGGACATTTTATGAAATAAAATGTGTAAAAGTGGGTTTTAATGAAGCAAATGTGATTTATATGAAAGGTAATATTTTAAGCTTGTTCATGTCATTTTGTAAAAATGATTATGTGTTTTCCTACATCAAATAGAGAGATTTATATGTAAAGAAATATTTTCACTTTAAATGGGTATTTTGAGGTGTATAAACCCATAATAGAAAGTTGTATGGGTTTAGTATGTAAATATGTAAAGAATGAGGATTTACCATAAGTTGTGGGTTAAAAGTTAATAAATGGAAGTTAAGAGTTTCAAATGTGCAATTAGTAGCAAACTAGGTGTTAAGATGTAAAATTCAAAAAATAAAATGTGTTTATCAAATATGTGAAAAATTAGGCTTTAATATATAAAATGTGTGGACTTATATATTAAAGGTGTGTAAAGTGTAAAATTTGAAAGTTGGGTAAAGTGTGAAAATGAACAAGTGTTTTTAATGGCTAAATGTGTTTAAGTGTTGAATTGAAAACTTAAACTACTTTTTGGGAAAAACTCACTTGTTAAAGGACTAAATTGCGAGTTTAGCAATAAAAAAGGGTAAATTGGTAATTTATTAAAGTGGAATATTTTTATGAATTAAAAATAGTGGTGAATGTTTTTACACTTGTATGGGTGAAATCGAATTAAGTCCTAAGAACGTGAATGATTTTTGATATAAAATCAATGTGGGTGTGAATAAAGGACTTAAAGGAGAAAGTAATAATTTTCCAAGTGTAAATAACGGACTGTTAAGTCCAGGATTTTGGCTTCAGCCCATATTATTGAATGATTTGAATATTGGAATAATGTTGAACACATTAAAAAGATAGTGGAATATTCGAATGACGTTGGAGAAATAATTAAGTAGGCCATGGCGTCCCTAGTGATAAAAGACCCCAAAGTAACTACAATAGCATATGGCTACGGAGACCGGTGGTAAGAGGCCACGAAGTTCGTGTTTTTTGGCTAAGTCCCAAAGATAATAATGAAATCGGGAACGTGATAAGAAATGGGTTATAAGACAAAAATAACCTAACTTGTGCGAGAAATTAATGTTCCAATTAATATATTGTGCGCAAGTAAATTGAGCATAATGATAAATGTACATAAGGAAAGTGAAATGCTTAAGCAAGGTGACTTAATGGATAATTAAGCTACGTAATGAGGTGTAACCCCATAATAACACAAATGTGCATGTTATATAAGGCTTTCAATGTTAATGGATATTTTCTAACACGATGTGCGCGTGTGTTGATAGAAAGTCTTAAGTAATGCTTAACAACTTGGGTATGAGTTAATGAACGTTGAGTAATATGCATTTTGAAAGTAAGTGAAAGGTTTTCCCAACAAATTTCTAATTACTTAACTGTGGAAGTTAATGGGAATGAATATTATTTCCAAGCCTAGTATATAAAACGATTCTTTTGTAAAGACAAGGAGGATGAACGGTATCAGATAACGTTTTCAAAATAAAACAGGTCTAATACATTGGGACATGTATTTTCAAAGGTATATATGTAGATATACGTGTATTTTCACATGTATGTAGTTGTAGTGTGTAAGTGTTCTTTCTATCGTTCGTTTCTATACTGCATTTGTATAAGTTTTCGCTCTGCATTTGACTCACATCCCTCTTTTTTGTTACAGCTAATTGTATGTTATTTCGTATTTTGAGAGCGTAGTAGAGGTAAATAGTTGTTTGCATTTACGATTAATAACTCTGTTTACTTGGCCTTGGGGGTACTCCCCTTGGGTCCTATCAGGTAGTTGAGAAAAATTGGAATTACATGCTAACAAGAGTAACATTAAATGATAATGAAACTGGATTAGAAACATTATTTAGGTTGTTCCATTGCACTTCACGATCAACGTACGAACTGGATCGGTTTGATCCTTTATTAACCCCTAAATCTGGGTCGAGGTGTTACAGTCGTTATTTATAATTTTTTTTGAGATGTTTGGGATTCCATGGGTTTTTAAACTTCTCACCTTCTAGAGTATCAATCCTATAAGTTCCAGGTTGTACAACAACAAATATGTTGTACCATCCATGCCAAATGGTTTCTAGCTTGTTCCCTTTCTGAATGACCTTCTTGAGCACATACTCTCATTCCTTTAAAGTGCTCAATTTTACCCTTTTATTATAAACTCGATCAGTCCTTTGCTGGTAGGATTCCACCTGTAGTTTTGTGTTCTCCTTGACTTCTTCTATGAGATCTTAATTATGTCTTCTCATCAACTCACTCCTTGGTGAATTAAAGTTGAGTACATGATGGACGGGCAATCCAATCTCATTGGGAACTACTACTTCGATGACAAATGCCAACATGAATGGGGTCTCTCCTATTGTCATTCTTAGTGTTGTCCTATAGGCCCAAAGTATGCTCTACAACTCATTAATCCAATTTCCCTTGGCATCATCCATCATTTTCTTCATTCCATTTAGTAGAGTTTTGTTCATCACCTCTATCTACCCATTTCACCGCGGGTGATTAGTTGATTAGTGTAGTTTTTGGATCTTCGAATGTATACAATAATATTTAAATTCTTTATTGTCAAAATGAGGATCATAATCCATGATGAAGGCGTATGTCATTTCATAACAATAAAAAATGTTCTTCCATATATAGTGGAAAACTTTATCATATTGCATCTTGACCACAAGCTCTGCTTCCACCCACTTAGTAAGTAATCCAATGCTATGACTAGATATTTGAATCTTTCCTTGCTTCGGCAGGGGGCCAACTAGATAAATCCCCCATATGGAAAAGGTCCAAGGGGATGTGATCAATGCTAATTAATCTCCTGGACTTTTGTGAATCACGATATACTTTTGGCACCCGTCACACTTCTTTGCATGGCTTGCGCAGTCTTCTTTCATAGTGGGTCAGTAATACCCTTGAGTGGCGAATTGTTTCACTAAATATTTTCCATCCAAATGGGACCCACGCGATCCTTCGTGTATTATTTATTAGGTTACTCACCTTAGTGGGGTGAATGCATCTGAGTAGTGATATGATGAATCCCTTCCTGAATATGACCCCTATTTGAAGCACATACATCACTTCTTTGTAATGTGACCTCCTTGCTTCCTTTGATTCATTGGAATGGTACTGGTATCCAAGTATTTGCAGATAGAATTCATTCATGATGGTGTTTATTTAATTCTAAGATACTGATGCATTCCTCTTCCATGCTTCGCTGTGACAGGATTTATCCCGGGACTATTCTCCTAAATTCGACTCTTATTGCAGATGACAAATGAGAGAATGCATCTACTCGAGCATTTTTATCCCTTAGTATTATAATTATTTACATAACCGAGAAACTTAATAAAAATATTATTACCTTTGCTAAGTATTTCACCATCGATTATTCCCGAGCCTCATAAATTTTGAGAATTTGATTCACGACCAGTTAAGAGTTACTATGTGATGTCAATTGCTTAGAACCTAATGATCATGTCAATCTCAATCTTGCTATGAATGGTTCATATTCTTCCTCATTATTGGAGGCCTAAAAGACTAGTCTGAGGGCATATTCGATATCTATACCGCCAAATATGTTAATGATCAAACCTACCCCATTGCCATTAGCATAAGACGAGCCATCTACAAATTACTTCCACACGAGGGGGAACCTTTATCAAAATATTACTTGATTGGAACCCATTTTGAAATAATTTTTCATATTATCTGCCTCGCGGGCTCTTATATTAGGTTAGGTCGACGTTTCTGGTATGTATCCGACCCGATCAGATGATTGTGCTGCTGAGCTCTCTTTGAGAAAAATCTTCTTGACTGTTCTCATTACTGGGATCTCTTCCAGAAAAATTTGCTTGACTGTTCTTATTACTAAGATAACTTCCAAATTAGTTATCTCAACTGTGCTTATGGCTAAGCTCTCTTTCGAAGAAGTCTACTCGGTCGTTCTTATAACTAAGCTATCTTCCAAAGAAGTCAACTTAACCATTTTATCTTCATATGAAAATTTTGTTATGAAATTTTCTTCAGCCCAACCCATGATTTATATTCAGGAATCATACGTGATATCGTACTCTCGAAGTTGTACGACCTAGGCCATTAATCTTCCCGATTTCTTCGGTTTATGAACAGTTTGAAATAGAGGAAGTTTTGTGTATACTGCGATTGCATGATCTTAAAAATAAGGTTTCATTCTTCTAGAATATTTGATTAAAGACAATACTAACCTTTTTATATTAGGATATCGAATTTTAGCTCCTCGATATGCCTTACTAGTGTAACATACGTATTTTTGTACTCCTTCATCTTGTCGGACCCATGTCGAGCTCACTGCAGATTCTGATACTGCCAATTATAAATAAAGTTTTTCACCTAGGATTGGCCTTTATAATAGAGGTTCTGATCTTAAGTACTTTTTCACCTCCAAAAAAGCTTTATCGCATTCCTCGGTCCATTCAAATCAGCTTTTGAGTATTTTTGAAGAACGAGAGGAATTTATCGATAGATCTGGATTCGAATCACACTAGTGCACCTACTCGTCCTGTTAATCTTTAGATACATTTCTTACTTATAGATGGTTGCATGTTTATTAAATCTTAGATATTATTTGGGTTGACCTCTCTTTTCATTTGATTGACTATGAAATTGAAGAACTTTCCTTTTTGAGCTCTGAAGACACATTTAACTGGATTTAGCTTTATTTGGTACATCCCTATTTGATCAAATGTCTTACCGAGGTTGCTAACATGATCAGTTGCTCTTTTACTCTTTGTTAGGATGTCATCTATGTATACCTCCATAGTTTTCTCGATCTATTCCTCAAAGACTTTGTTCACCAGTCTCTGATTAGTGGCCCTCGCATTCTTAAATACAGATGACATTACATTATAGCAGTATATTCCTCGATCGGTGATGAATGAAGTTTTCTCCGTGTCTTTCAGTTTCATCTTGATTTGGTTATACCCTGAATAATCATCCATGAAACTGGGAAAATCATGTCTGTAAGTAGTGTCGACTAGATTATTGATCCTGGGTAGAGGATAATAATCCTTGGGATAAGCTTTGTTGAGTTCGATAAAATCGATAAACATGCGCCACTTCTCATTTTTCTTTTTTACCATGACTACATTCAAGAGACACTTTGGGCATCTGACATCTTCAATGAAGTTTGCATTCACTAATTTGTCAACCTTCTCTTGAATGGTTAAATTCGTTTCAAGGCTGAGTACTCGACACATTTTTTGTGAGTTTGTCATCTTTCACAATGCTGAGTTTATGGCAGAGGAATGTTAGGTCTATTCGTGGCATATCTTAGCGACTCCAGGCAAATACACTCTTTCCCTGTCTTAGTAAGTGTGTAAATTCTTTCTCAAAGGTTGGATCTAGCGAAAAACTGATTTGTGTTGTCCTCTCAGGATGTTCGTCATCTATAATCACAGGTTCGATTTTCTCAACGACCTCTCTTGTGACTAATTTATCTTCATCTCATCTCGAATTTGATAAGTTCCGATCAATTTTTTTTTCTCTTCTTGATCAATCGAGGTGTAATATCATTCTTGGTCTTTTACTTGGTTTCCCTTTACCATCCTAACTCTATAATTCATTGGGAATTTTAGGCATTAGTTAACTATGGAAGGTACAACCTTAATTTTATTCAATTGTACTATGTCAAAGATGATGTTGTAAGCTGAGTAGACATTCTCATCAAGCATGAAGAATCGCATTACTGTAATACCCCGTATTTTTATGACTTTTAATTTTGGGGATTTATTAAATTTAATTAGAGATATTAATTTAATATTAATCCAAAAATCATTTAAATATTTACTAGCATGATGAGAGTTAGTAATTATTGAAATTTTGTTGTAAATTAGTTTATGGGTAAATTAAGATGTATAATTAAATTTAGTAAAATTATCACGAGAATCTAATTTGATAATTTTGGAAATTTTATTGGGATGCGCCTGCGTCGTGTTGGGATTAAATTCAAATTATTAAAAGTGAATAAATTATAAGTCACATGTAAGGTCATTTTGAGTGCGTCAATGTGTCCGGAAGGGTCGAGATAGTCAAAATAATGTACCCGGGGGTTTAGTTTGGGTCTCGGGCATTTTTAGGCCTAATTAACATCCCGGGAGGGGGTTTTAGACATTTTGTATTTTTGGGCATGGAAACCTACGAATTTTTTAAGGTTATATCAGACGGTAGGAGTTGTCTTCTAGGGTTAGAATAACCAAAAAACCAAGGACGGCCATTGTAGATGAAGAGGAGAAGCTTTCCAAGGAATTCTAGGCCAAGAACTCCACCGTTTGCATCGCCGTCACTGCCAAATTGTAGATCGCGCGACGAGGATCACAACCACACCAAATTATTCCATAAATCTAAAACAAATATTTCCAGGCAAGTATCTATCTCGATTTATTTTAGTTAATGCTTTAATGATATTAGCCTAGGGTTGATTAGGAATAATTTTTGTGAAAGAAAACAAATATTGGAGACTAGAATTTGCATGTTGTAGAGAGAAAAATCGTATTCTGGAAATCTATTTCACATGTAGAGGTTGAAACACGAATTTGCATTGAGTTAGGAGTAGAAAATCTGGAAAAAGAATGGGAAGAACTAAGTTTAAGAAAAATATTAGGGTTCTTGAGATTTATATGGATTTTTCCCCTTTTAATTCGTTAGAATTGATGAAAACTCACATGTCTTACGTAGAATATTAATTATTTGGGTATATAACACTTGTAGTATCATTTGTTGGGAGTTTGAGAATCAAATATGATGATTTGGATGAGTTTGGAATAGGATTCCCGTAACTGGTAATTCTGCAGTTTCGCCATAGCTGCTTGATCGATTGATCGACCCAAGAGCATCGATCGATCGATGGATCGATCGATCGAGCCCCTACCATCGATCGATCGACCCCTCCTCAAAAACTCATATTCCCTTTTTAAATGGTTTATTTCGATTTAAATGAATAGTAATCCTACGAAATTATTGTTCGAACATTTTGGGACATAAAGAGGACCAATAGGACTGTATATAAATGGAGCATTTAATGTACGATGAAATTAGGGTTAACGGGGAGTGAATTACACTTAAGGAAAAATGAAAACGAGTGTCTAAAGGAGTGAGACTCGTAAGGAAGTTACGTCGTAAAATAAAAGAGTACCTACTGAAATTTCACTTAGGGAGATAGGATACTATGAGTGATACGAATTAAGCTTGGAATAATCCCATAAATGAGAATAAAAGAGACGAGCCGTTATATGGGATAATCTAGTAATGTGTACTAAGAATAAATATCATAAGTATGGGTCGTGGGTGTACCTAATTTAGAAATGGGAATGGTAGTATATATATATATATATATATATATATATGACTGTGTTTGTGCATCTATTATATACGTGTAAAAATCATGCCCGAGCTACTTGCTATCACCGAGGTTACCGCGCCGGGACAGTCTTATCTTGATGGGACCTTTATGGGGGATATTGACTTGTACCCTAGAACATAGGAATCCTTGGCACAGGTTATCGGATCGATAGTCTGACGGTCCTAAGAGACGTGAGGGTATGTGCTGACCTCTTAGTGACTTGGAACTATGCTTCGCCTCAATTTGTATGTGTTTTGTGTTAATACGGTTCGAGAGTGATTCCGAACTAGTATTTCCCTTAGTACGAGTGATACGGGGACTTGATAGCAGAGTATTACAGCACCATAAATTTATGTGGGGTGCCGATAGTATATATATATATATATGTAGAATTGAAACTGGGAAACTTTCTACTGTGATTAAAAGTAGTTGAGTAATGAATAAATATTCTGAATATATAAGTGTTTGAAAAGTTTGAGGCAATACTGAGAGGATTTATAATAAAATGATATTTATATGAAAACTTTGCTTTCAGAAATTAATTATCTTAGCACTAGTAATTGTCAGCATGAAACCTTATGAGGAATTTAAGATAAGCTAAACTGTTGGGATTAATAGTGCGGTAGGTGTGCACATTAGAAGAGAGGTGAGAATTTCTCAAGAGAGTGTTGCATACTAATATGATTGTTGCATTAGCCGGTAAGCATTTTAAATACTTGCTAAACTAAAATTTTAAACTGTTTTACAATCGGGCTCTGACCCGTTTCCTATTATCTCTTCTCTCTTGCATATATATGTATATATTACAGGTGCCCAGCCACAGGGGCGTCATGCTTAGGATTCTTTGGAAGGAACGTGCTACAGCTTAGGTGGGAGTTGAAGGCCTTTTGGTTAGACGACCTCATTATTCATTCCACTCCTAGTTTTGTTTTATCCAGTTGGGCATGTGTCGCCCTTTTTCCTTATTCAGTTGGTTTTGTCAGAGATTGTGATTCATTTACTTTCAGTATTTCTACTTTGGGATTGTTACTGTCAGAATGATTTTCCTTTGAAGTTTTAAAGTTGGAATTAATTATTTGAATGCTTAAATTACTTGGATTATCTTCTCCGGTCTAGTTATTGTGTGAATCTTAAACTATGAATATTGAAAGATTTTGATTATTGGGTTTAAACTAAATATGGAAATAATGTTTATGTAAATGGTTTTGTCACTTAGCTTAATTATTTAGGGTGTTTAATTTGAAAAGTTATTTTGCGAGAGTGATGCTAAAAATGAACCAATCGTTCACCTTGGTTATAATTTAATAAAGGACTGATCACCCGGTATTTAATTAGGCGAGGTGTCATAGGTGGTATCAGAGCATCAGGTTCTAGTGTCCTTTAGGATCTGTACGGTTTATTTAGCTTTCAGCTTAGCGTTCTTGTTATAGAGCCCTATTTTTAGGATTGTTGTATTCTTGCATTTATGCTTACGTCTTTAGGTATTTGGGATTTTCTAGTAACTATAGACTAATAAATTCATTTACGTTTGAGATGCCTCCGAGACGCGCACCCAAGGACAGACGTGCCCAGGCCGAGAAGCCAGCAGCTCCGGCTCAGGGAACGATGAACGCAACAGAGGTAGCCGCTATCGTTGCTCAGGCGGTGAATGCCGCATTAGCAGTAGTGAAGCAAGCTCCACCCCAGGTTCAAGAAGTGGCGCCAGTACCAGCACAACTTTCATCTGCATGGGAGCGGGTTAGGGATGCCTTTCAGAAGGCGCATCCCCCAGAGTTCCCGGGTAGTTCAGATATCATTGTAGCCAGCCAATGGAAGAAAGATATCCAGAAGAATCTGCACTTGTACGAGTGCATGGACGTGCAGAAACAATTGTTGTCTTCCTTCAAGCTAGTGGGGGTTGCTTTGCAGTGGTGGGAATCCACCACCACATTAGAGGAGAGGGATATTATCACTATTCAGTCATTTTGGGCACGATTTGACCGCAAATACTTTCCATCCGCCGTGCAGACTGAGATGAGGCAGAAGTTACTGAATCTGAAATAAGAGAATACGACTGTTTCTGAGTACGAGGAGGATTTCACTAGACTTCTCACTATAGTGCCAGATGAGGCACCCACTAAGGGGAAGAAGATACTGTTGTGTGTGGACGGGTTGGCCTAGAGGATCCGTCAACACCTCATAGGCAATCTGTCACTGAGTACCTACACGGATGTACTCAATGCTGCTTTGTTACACTGCCACTGCTTCCATTTGCAAGGAAGAAAACGAGTAGGAGAGTCCAGCCAGCAGGGCAGGACAGGGGGTAGTAGTACTGGTGGAGCACCGACATCTCAGGGGCAGACTCGTCATCATGAGCAGAGTTCCCATCAGGGGGACCCTGCCAAGCAGTTCCGATCAGGTGACTCCAGGCAGGAATTTGGGGGATTTAGGCAGGGCCAGCAGGGCCAACATCATCAGTCGCAGGGCCATCAGGGCCAACAGCGTTTTCAGCAGGGCTAATGGAGGGGTGGTAACTGCCAACAGGGCCGTAATCAGTAGGGACAGAGGGGAGGGAATTTCAGGGGCCGATGCTTCAGGTGTGGTAAAAATAGCCATAGGTGCCAGGGTTGTCCAGAGGGAGATACGACCCCACAGCAGCAGGGTGCCCAAAATGAGCTACAGAGGACACTTTTTCCAGCTGCCCTCCCAGCATCGGCTCAGGTACCAGCCCTATCAGCCATCCCAGCAACTCCAGTACAGCAGGGGCAGTTACAGTACGGACTTGTTTATAACGTCCACCAGGCAGCAGCTCCTCAGGCACACCTGCAATTGGGGGTACGTTTCCTATCCATAGTACTATGGGTCGGGTTTTATTTGATACTGGAGCGACACACTGTTTTATAGATACTCATTTTGCGAAGGCCTTAGGATTATTAGCCACAACAGAGAGCACTGTGCATAAGTAGACTCACCACTGGGAAATGGTTCGTTAATTTTCTTTATATGTCGATGTGTGGGAGTAGAGATTGGTAGCTTAATCTTACCAGTAGACATGTTAGTCTTAGATATGCATGAGCACGACGTTATTATTGGCATAGATTGGCTCGCAGCATATAGAGCCATGATAGATTATTTTGGTGGAAGTATTATCTTTTCCATTTCGGGACAGGATATGTTTCTAGTGGCGATGCCTCACCCAGAGGGAGGCTCTTCCGCTCATTTGTATTACATAGAGGAGGATACCTATAAGGAGGCCGTGATTCTCTTAGACTCGATACCAGTTGTTCGTGAGTATTCTAATGTATTTCAGGAGATACCAGGCCTGCCCCCCATTCGAGAGATAGATTTCGTCATAGACTTATTACCGGATACTCGACCAATAGCACGCTCTCCGTACCGTATGGCTCCAGCAAAAATGAGGGAGTTACGAGATTAGATAGAGCAGCTGTTAGTTTAGAGCTTCATTCGTAGGAGTACCTCACCTTGGGGTGCTCCAGTTTTGTTTGTGAAGAAGAGAGATGGTTCAATGAGGCTATGCGTGGACTACCGGGAGATGAAAAAGGTCACGATACGGAACAAATATTCGTTGCTTCGAATTGATGATCTGTTCGACCAGCTGAGGGGAGAAACTTTCTTTTCGAAGATAGATTTGAGGTCAGGATACTATCAGCTACGGATTAGGGAGTAAGACGTTTCGAAGACTGCTTTCTTGACAAGATACGGGTCCTATGAGTTCAGAGTGATGCCATTTGGACTCACAAATTCTCCAACTGTATTCATGGACTTGATGAGCCGAGTGTTCAGAGAGTTCTTGGATCAGTTTGTCATCGTCTTCATACATGACATCCTAATATATTCACACACCAAGGAAGAGCTTCAGACTCTATGAGAGCATCAGCTGTATGCTAAGTACGAGAAATGCGAATTCTAGTTACGGGAGGTGCAGTTTTTGGGTCATGTTGTTTCTGAACTGGGGATAGCGGTTGACCCAAGTAAAGTGTCAGCAGTGAGGGAGTGGGGATAGCCCATGACACCGACGGAAGTGAGTAGTTTCTTGGGGTTAGCCGGGTACTACAGAAGATTCATCCTAGGGTCCTCCAAGATAGAGGATCCATTGACGAACTTGACTCGCAAGGGGGTACCATATGTTTGGGATGATGCTTGTCAATTAGCTTTCGATGAGCTGAAAGATAAGCTGATTTCGGCACCAGTTCTTACTTTACCCAAGCAAAAAATGGAGTATCTGGTTTACACCGATGCCTCCTTACGGGGACTCGGGGGAGTACTTCAGTAGGAGGAGAAGGCTATAGCTTTTACCTCCCTTAATCTTAAGCCGCACGAGAGAAATTACCCCACTCACGACCTAGAGTTAGCAGCGGTCATCTTTGCATTGAGGATATGGAGACATTATTTATTGGGGGAGAAGTTCCCCTTGTTCACAGACCATAAGTCACTGCAGTACCTGTTCACTCAGCGAGAGCTGAATATGCGTCAGCGCAGGTGGCTAGAGTTTGTGAAAGACTATCAGTTCGACATACAGTACCATCCGGGGAAGGCCAACGTGGTTGCTGATGCATTGAGTCGTAGACCGATAGATGACATAGCGGACGTCTGGAGAGAAAAGTGGAAAGAGTTAGGTCACTAGGACGCGGTAGGCCGTTCCTTCATATCTGTTATGACAATGACACTCGAGATTGTTACGAGGGTAATACAGGCACAGAGAGCAGACTCATTTTTCTAGGAGCAAATTGTACGGCTTTTAACCGAGAGTGCTGAGTCCTATTCAGTTAGTTCCGATGGAGGTTTGAGGTTTAATGGGAGATTAGTGGTCCCAGAAGGAGCAGACTTACGTCATGCAGTGATGACATAGTCTCACGGGTCCAGATTTGAGGTGCATCCCGGGGGAGATAAGATGTACCAGGATATGAGGCGACAATACTGGTGGAGTGGGGTGAAGAAGGACATTGCTGAGTTTGTGTCTAAGTATTCTACTTGGCAGATGGTAAAGGTAGATCACCAAAAACCGTCGGGGTTTCTTCAGTCGTTGGAAATACCCACGTGGAAGTGGGAGAGTATTTTCATGGATTTTATTACTCGGTTTCCTACATCACACCGGGGTCACGACTCCATCTGGGTGATTGTGGACCGTTTGACCAAGGTGGCTCATTTTCTACCAGTACGGACAGACTATACCACGGGCTAGTATGCTCAGTTGTTCATTGTCGAGATCGTTAGACTACATGGGCTGCCCCTGGATATTGTGTCAGACAGAGACAAGATTTTCGTGTTGCATTTCTGGGAGAGCTTTCAGGAGGCCATGGGTACAGAGTTGAGATTGAGTTCATCTTATCACCCACAAACAGATGGACAAACAGAGCGTACCAAGTAGATATTGGAATATATGCTATGCAAGTGTGTCCTTGATTTTGGAGGAGGATGGGAGACACATCTTCCACTGGTGGAGTTTTCTTATAATAACTCTTATCAGTTCACGATTGGCATGGATCCATTTGAGGCATTGTATGGCAGGCCTTGTCGTTCTCTAACTTCTTGGCTAGAGGTGGGGGACAACAAGTTGCTCGGACCAGAGGTGATTCAGGAAACCTTCGCTAGGATTGAGCTTATCAGGAGTCGCATTCGGGTAGCCCAGGACAGGCAGAAAAGCTATGCCGATGCAAAATGTTTTTTTTTGAGAATTTAATGTAGGGGGACCAAGTATTACTACGTGTATCTCCTATGAAAGGAGTGATGAGGTTTGGGAAGAAAGGGAAACTGGCCCCAAGGTACGTGGGACCATTTCCCATTATTGAGAGGACTGGGCCGGTAGCATACATATTGGGACTTCCAGAGCATTTACACCGCATTCACGATGTATTCCACATCTCGTCGTTGATACGATACCTTCGGGATGACATGGACCACACCCACATCGCGATTGAGGAGATTGACTTACATCCCGATAGCTCTTATGAGGAGAGGCCAGTGGCTATTCTAGACCATAGCGAAAGGAGATTGAGGTCGAAAGTAGTACCAATTGTACGGGTCCAGTGGGAGCATCATAATGTGGAGGAATCCACTTGAGAGCGTGAGGCAGACATGCATGAGAAATACCGAGAGTTATTCTTACCAGGTATACCTTATTCTTTTTGAATTTTTGAACGAAATTCCGTTATTAAGGGGGAAGTATGTAATACCCCGTATTTTTATGAATTTTAATTTTGGGGATTTATTAAATTTAATTAAAGATATTAATTTAATATTAATCCAAAAATCATTTAAATATTTACTAGCGTGATGAGAGTTAGTAATTATTGGAATTTTGTTGTAAATTACTTTATGGGTAAATTAAGATGTGTAATTGAATTTAGTAAAATTATCACGAAAATCTAATTTGATAATTTTTGAAATTTATCGGGACGCGCCTACGTCGTGTCGGGATTAAATTCGAATTATTAAAAGTGAATAAATTATAAGTCAGCCGTATGGTCATTTTGAGTGCGTCAATGTGTCCGGAAGGGTTGAGATAGTCAAAATAATATATCCGGGGGTTTAGTTTGGGTCTCGGGGCATTTTTAGGCCTAATTAACATCCCAGGAGGGCGTTTTAGACATTTTGTATTTTTGGGCATGGAAACCCACGAATTTTCTAAGGTTATATCAGATGATAGGAGTTTTCTTCTAGGGTTAGAATAACCAAAAACCAAACACGGCCATTGTAGAGGAAGAGGAGAAGCTTTCCAAGGAATTCTAGGCCAAGAACTCCACCGTTTGCACTGCCGTCACTGCCAAATTGTAGATCACGCGACGAGGATCACAACCACACCAAATTATTCCACAAATCTGAAACAAATATTTCTAGGCAAGTGTCTATCTTGTTTTATTTTAGTTAATACTTCAATGATATTAGCCTAGGGTTTATTAGGACTAATTTTTGTGAAAAAAAGCATATATTGGAGACTAGAATTTGCATGTTGTAGAGAGAAAAATCGTATTCTGGAAATCTATTTCACATGTAGAGGTTGAACCATGAATTTACATTGAGTTAGGAGTAGAAAATCTGGGAAAATAATGGGAAGAACTAAGTTAAAGAAAAATATTAGGGTTCTTGAGATTTATATGGATTTTGTCCCTTTGAATTCGTTATAATTGATGAAAACTCACATGTCTTACGTAGAATATTAATTATTTGGGTATATAACACTTGTAGTATCATTTGTTGGGAGTTTGAGAATCAAATATGATGATTTGGATGATTTTGGAATAGGATTCCCGTAACTGGTAATTCTGCAGTTTCGCCATAGCTGCTTGATCGATTGATCGACCCAAGAGCATCGATCGATCGATGGATCGATCGATCGAGCCCCTACCATCGATCGATCGACCCCTCCTCAAAAACTCATATTCCCTTTTTAAATGGTTTATTTCGATTTAAATGAATAGTAATCCTACGAAATTATTGTTCGAACATTTTGGGACATAAAGAGGACCAATAGGACTGTATATAAATGGAGCATTTAATGTACGATGAAATTAGGGTTAACGGGGAGTGAATTACACTTAAGGAAAAATGAAAACAAGTGTCTAAAGGAGTGAGACTCAGAAGGAAGTTACGTCGTAAAATAAAATAGTACCTACTAAAATTTCATTTAGGGAGATAGGATACTATGAGTGATACGAATTAAGTTTGGAATAATCCCATAAATGAGAATAAAAGAGACGAGCTGTTATACGGGATAATCTAGTAATGTGTACTAAGAATAAATATCATAAGTATGGGTCGTGGGTGTACCTAATTTAGAAATGCGAATGGTAGTATATATATATATATATATATATATATATATATATATATATATATATGACTGTGTTTGTGCATCTATTATATAAGTGTAAAAATCATGCCCGCGCTACTTGCTATCACTGAGGTTACCGCGCCGGGACAGTCTTATCTCGATGGGACCTTTATGGGGGATATTTACTTGTATCCTAGAACATAGGAATCCTTGGTATAGGCTATCGAATCGATAGTCAGACGGTCCTAAGAGACGTGAGGGTATGTGCTGACCTCTTAGTGACTTGGAACTATGCTTCGCCTTAATTTCTATGTGTTTTATGTTAATACGATTCGAGAGTGATTTCGAACTAGTATTTCCCTTAGTACGAGTGATACGGGGACTTGATAGCAGAGTATGCCAACACCATAAATTTATGTGGGGTTCCGATAGTTAGTATATATATATATATATATATATATATATAAAATTGAAATTGGGAAACTTTCTACTGTGATTAAAAGTAGTTGAGTAGTGAATAAATATTCCGAATTTATAAGTGTTTGAAAAGTTTGAGGCAATACTGAGAGGCTTTATAATAAAATGAGATTTATATGAAAACTTTGCTTTCAGAAATTAATTATCTTAGCACTAGTAATTGTCAGCATGAAATCTTATGAGGAATTTAAGATAAGCTAAACTGTTTGGGTTAATAGTGCGGTAGGTGTGCACAATAGAAGAGAGGTGAGAATTTCTCAAGAGAGTATTGCATACTAATATGATTGTTGCATTAGCCGGTAAGCATTTTAAATACTTGCTAAACTAAAATTTTAAACTGTTTTACAATCGGGCTCTGACCCGTTTCCTATTATCTCTTATCTCTTGTATATATATGTATATATTACAGGTGCCCAGCCACAGGGGCGTCATGCTTAGGATTCTTTGGAAGGAACATCCTGCAGCTTAAATGGGAGTTGCAGTCCTTTTGCTTAGACGACCTCATTATTCATTCCACTCCTAGTTCTGTTTTATCCAGTTGGGCATGTGTCGCCCTTTTTCCTTATTCAGTTGGTTTTGTTAGAGATTGTGATTCATTTACTTTCAGTATTTCTACTTTGGGATTGTTACTGTCAGAATGCTTTTCTTTTGAAGTTTTAAAGTTGGAATTAATTATTTGAATGCTTAAATTGCTTGGATTATCTTCTCCAGTCTAGTTATTGTGTGAATCTTAAACTATGAATATTGAAAGATTTTGATTATTGGGTTTAAACTTAATATGGAAATAATGTTTATAAAAATGGTTTTGTCACTTATCTTAATTATTTAGGGTGTTTAATTTGAAAAGTTATTTTGCGACAGTGATACTAAGAATGAACCAACCGTTCACATTGGTTATAATTTAATAAAGGACTGATCACCCTGTATTTAATTAGGCGGGGTGTCACAATTACCTCTGTTTGACAAGTTGTCCATGTACCAACCATAAATTCGAGCACAAGTGTTTCTATGGGGAACACCTTTTCCCCTAAAAATGATAAGAGGCCTTTGATATGCCTCTAATTTTTTTTATTTCATAACCTCAAATTCTTGAAGCAATTGAAGAACATGACATCAACTGATCTACTAATGTTGGCCAAGATCCTTACTACCCAGCTCTCATGTACCATCATTGTGATGGATAAAGGATCACCACGTGAGTAAAGTACTACGAACAACTCATCTTTAGAGAATCCAACAATGATTCGGTCTTTGTTTACCTTCTTGGGGCGAGTTTCCAAATCATTAACCAGGTTGATTTGTCTAACATAAGCACATGCCTTGGCCTCATTGAGGTAGGCCTTACTTTTTTCCTGTTCATCTTCGTTGCCATCATTATCTCTTACTATGAAATTACACCTAAAGGACACCATATTGACATCACAAAGAGGTTTCTTGATTTTTAGGTATGTTTGGATTGTCCTTTGAATCGCCATCTCTGCCCTTTTTCTTTTCATCCACCTTTTTGCAAGGGGACTCTTTTAGGTGTCTGGGTTTTTTCTTATCAGCATGGCCACCTTTATCAACAATCTTCGCTATCTTTCCATGTGTGATGAGATTTTTAACCTCATTTTTAAAGCAAGGCAATTATTAGTGTTGTGTCTATGATTTCTATGAAATTCATAGTATTTATCCTTGTCTCTTCGGTTCAAAGAGGTCTTCAATTTAACTAGACATTTATGTTTGTTAGTTCCCTGGATCTTATCAATGATGTGGTGTGCGACGACGATGAGTGGGGTATATTAATCATATCTCTTCGACTTTTTAACTTTTCTTTCTTAAGGCTTATTTATCTTATTAGAGTTTTTACTGGTCTCAAATCTGGCATGAATGTTTTCCTTACCTTTCATTGTCTCCACGACATTTATAATTTTTTTTTCATTGACAAGGATCTCAGCCATTGCACTCGGTGGTTCTTTAGATCACGTTCAATATAGCTTTTCAACCAGCAAATCGCTCATGATGGCATTGATGGAAATTTTCTCATCATAATTTATCACCTCAAGCTTCTCGGTATTGAATCACATGAGGAATTCCCTTTTTGTTTCTCTTACCTTTCTATCAAGCATTTAGCAGGTGGGCCACTCTTTTCCCTGGCCTTACCCCTAAACAAAAGTTATTAGTGAAGCGGTCGACTAACTGTTGGAAAGTTAATATTTGCCACCTAGACAGGCTATTATACCATATTTATGTCGATCCAGTGATGGTGTTAGAAAAGGATCTTTAGCACATCTCATCAGATACTGAATAGATATCTGAGGCAGCATGGTATTTTTCCACGTGCATCATCGTATCAAATTCCCCATTATATTTAATAATTATAACTGGTAGCATGAACCTTCCATGGGTTGGGTAACCCACTACTATGATAGTGAACGGAGATCCTTGATTGAAACCCCTCTACAAAGGATTTTTTGTTTTGATTATTTTGCCCAACTGGACTTTTAAGCATTGGATGGACTCTTTATAGGGTTGCTCCTATTTCTTGTTCTTTGTTATGAATGTTTTATTTGGTTGGCCTCGGCTTTTGGCTGAGCTCTCTTCCTAAGAAGTCTGTTCGGCATTTTTCGACCCTTGTACACTATTCTTAACCTTGTTGGACGTTCCACCCTTCTTGTCCCAAATCTTCTTGGCTCCTTTCTGCCTTATCTTGGTTCTTAGTGATGGTGCGTCCTTGCTACTCTTGAGCCCAAATGATCAAAAGTAGAGTTCTCTTTCAGTCTTTCTAGGACACTTGGATGTTTCTATGGAATAGGTCTGTTCGACATCATTCCCCTCTGATCAAATGGTGTAGTTTGCTTTTAGACGATATGATCTATTGTCCCGACTTGAATAAGATTATTTGGATCTTTCACCTTCGCTTTGTAAGTCACTTATCTCTATAGGCATTGAAGTGGGGATTTCCTCGGTGATTCGACTGCTTTCTGGGTTTTCTGCCATCTTCCAAGTATTACTAAGAAAAATATAATATAATACCAAAAAATAGAGTATAACAACTGTTTAGTATAACTTTATTGAAAATAAGGTTTTCAAGATTGAAAAGGGTAAATCCGAGGATGACTTAAATGACAATCGATTGAAAAATAATTCTAAACTCTAAAAATCTAGGTGAATTGAAATGTAATCCACTGATTTTCTGGAAACGGGTATTTTT
Source organism: Sambucus nigra (assembly GCA_949130495.1). Taxonomy (NCBI): domain Eukaryota; kingdom Viridiplantae; phylum Streptophyta; class Magnoliopsida; order Dipsacales; family Adoxaceae; genus Sambucus; species Sambucus nigra. The sequence goes on from OX422214.1 coordinate 351,127,517, forward strand.
GAGTTCAAGAGAGAAACAATGGTAGGAAACAATGAAAGGCTTGTTACGTTCCCATAGACGATGCCAATATATTATCGCCTAAAATTGGTACACTGATTTGATATTAGCTAAAGTTTATAAGTTCAAACGATAATAGATAAAAATATGGAAATCGACGAAATATTTATCTACAACTTGATATAAAGTGAGATGAGAGAAAAAGAGATGAAACTAGATGTATGTGGTTTGACCCAAGGAGGTGCCTATGTCCATAAGTCCAAGTGTAAATAAAATTAGTTTCGTAGAATGATAATATATTTTTTTTCCAAAGAACAGAAAAGCCCTGTTCTGGCGGCTTACAAGAAAGTGAAAACTCTAAAATCCAAAAATAAGGCTTTTTATAGATAAAAGCCCTTACATGAGAAACAAATAAAGACATAAATAATGAAAATTGACCTACTCTATGAACTTTGAAACTCTAACAAAAAAGAAGACCTCATTTATCCATCTTGACAGCTCCTTTAAAATTTGATGGAAATTAATCAATATCAAGAAACCAAAGAGATATTTGAGACTTACTTCCCATATTGGTCAAAAAGTCAATAGGTTGATTGCATTCTCTATAAACATGAACAAAGGAAATGATGAGTCCTCCACTAATCCTCTAAATAATTTCCACTATAGCTATAATTTTTCAAGGACATTGCACCTTCTTGTTAAGGACATCAACAATAATCTTTGAATGAGAATCTGCAGTCTTAATCAACTTGTGCTTTGTGGGTTGCATCCTCCCTCCTTAAACATGTGCGCGGGAATATTTGTTTATTGAATGATACAGCTGATCCACAAGTAAATGTCTGGGATTTTATCTTTATATAATAAACAAATACCCACATTACAAGTTAGTGGAGGAATAATTATAAAGTTAGCATGGGCAAGCATGGGTGGAAGAATGTTCATTTGTTTATAGTGCATGAGTGCTTTGATGATGTCATCTCACTATCTGACTTATCGACAATGGACATATAATTGCACGCATGCTGTCTGGGATAGACAGGACGAGCAAAATGTTTATGACTGATCTCAATGCTACCTGAGCCGATCTCATAGTCTACTTGGGCTGACCTCATTTGGGCCTATAATGAGTCCGAATGTCTTATATAGATAAGTTTAAGAGCCATATTGTATTTACGGTACAACAAATGTTTTAGCGATAATTTAAAATACGTTTATGGGTTGATAGGTCAATGAAATAAGATTTTTCTTCTTTCCATTCCTTTCTGATTTGATTAAAAAGTTTAGGAGAGAATTTTCATAAATAACTGAAAAGCTTTCTCTCCCCATCTCTCTTAATTAACAAGCCAAAAGAGATAGAAATGATAATATTTCTCTCCCCTTTTCTCCATTTTCATACTTCCAAACAAATTGCAAGCGTACGTTTGATTAGAGTTTTATGACTTTTCTAAAATTCTATATTGATAAATAAAGTTTGAGCTTTAGAAAATTTAGACAATGTTATTTTTTACACCGTTGACATGAATTAAAAGACTTTTCACATGAATTTTCCATTTTATATCCTTGAAAAGTAAAAAATCTCCAACCAAACAAACACTAAAATCTTAAATCTATTTCCTAAAGCTGCCTCTTCTTTTTCCAATCCTTGTAATCCATTAGAATGGATTCTCTTCCTTGTAGTTTAAGAACTTAAATTGTTATTCTTGCATTTCTTTTAAGTTCACATGTGCCAATTGATGCCCTAAGTCACCGACAACTATTCCTGAAAGCCTGTTTAGCCAAAATAATAAGAAGATTGATGTTTTATAATGAGTGTTTTTTCGGTAGACAAAAATGAACGTTAAATAATGGAAACTTTATGGCCTCTGTATCATATAGAGGCCAGGCAAGTGATGGTGTGACTAACAATATGGGAAATACCCTTAAAAATATACATTTATGATGAAATCATACTCTCATTAATGCTCTTAATGCATTCCATGTGTTGGGCTGAATACTCCAGCTAAACATATAATATGAAATTATCAAAATACCAAACTTACTGTTTGACGGGATCCACACTACCTACCATTATGAATATTCATGCGATGCATTACAAAATCAACTTTTCACTATGATGAAGTCTTTTGTTACTTTATCCAAATCCAATGTCAATGTAGTACAATAAAAATCATCCCTAGTCTTGATATGTTTCGTAAGAGAACCGTATGAGAAACAAATGGTAGGCAAAGTAAGATAAAATGGTTATTTGGCATTTTTCCCCATTTGTTTCGAGTGTGTGGGATTTAATGTTTTATATCCTATATTACGCCCCAAAGTGTTATAAGTGTTATGTCTACTATTTATTAAAAAACAATTGTACATAATTATAAATAATAATATAATTATAGAAATGAAACGAAATTACAGAAATGAAACACTTACTTGAATATCCAGAAATAATATTAGAATAGAAGAAATAATCCGAGCCCTGTTTAGAACAGTCTCCGTAAGACAAATTTATTCCCTCCACAACGTGCTAAAGGTAATGAATAATTGTCTCCCAAGATATAATGGATTTCCAAATTAATCAAGTAGCATAACAATGATTAATTTCTTCGAACACAATTTTGTATTTATACTCAACAAGACCAAAGAAATAATATGCAGGAAATGTATGCAGTAGCAGTAAAAGAGGAATTATTTTTTGGGAAAAGATGTGGCATAATTTCATAATTATGGGAGGGCAATTTTTCAGTAGTCAAAACTGTAGGGGAAAGGTTTAATTTATAGCAAACATTTTGACTGTTGGGAACAATCAAAACCGAATTTAAATGTCAAAACAGTTAATTTCGTTAACTGTTGACCCTTGGAATTAACTGACAAACAGTTAATTAATTACTAATTAATTTCGTAATTAATTAACAATTAAAGCCCAGAAAGTTAAATTAATTCAGTCAAAAAACGTAGGAGATTTTTATAAGCCCAAGCCCGAGCCGAACCGAGCCGGCCGACCGGACGGACGGACCCACGCGCGCACGCGTGTGGACCTTTGATCGAAAGTCAACCCGTGCATAGCTTAGGTTATCTCCCCTTCAAAGAGTTGGGATACCCCCAATGCATCCAAGCCTTAGTCCATCATTTTGGTTTTATTAACTCATTATTTGCCCACTACTCTTCCAATGTGGGACAAGAGTTAAACATACCCAATAAATTAACTTTCATTGCTTTGTGAGTCACTTTGGGGACATATTTATAATTCATAACTTAATGAAATTAGACAAGTGAATATAATACGTTAATCTCCTTGCGGAGGAGAATTCGTTCGTAGATTGTCCCACAATAATCGTAGTGTGGGTCCCACCTTAATTTGAGCTCAAAGTTCCTCAAAATTCTGTCCAGAAAATTCAGGACAACTTTTTTCTAAGTCCAATTTTTCAAGAATCCCCCACATTAATGATATATCGCTATAAATAAAACAGAACAGATGCAATGCAGATGCAGACACTGGTTGAGTAAAACTGAAGACTTATTGCATCGGGAGAAGTAGCCTAGTGGCCTTGAACTTTCCTTAGTGATATACCATCGGATTTACTTGGTTAATCAGTAGACTTCACGTCCTTAAACCGTCAACCATTTTTGTAAACCTAGACAATAGTATTCACATAATAATTCTTCAACACAGTTGGTTCTCACATTTTTCTTCATTTTGGCCATGAACACCACTTGGTTCCATGAGTATTTTAGAGAATATGCCTTTCATTATTCTCATAGAAGTGGCCCCCTTCTTACTCACGTAGGTGACTTCCATAAAGAGTATCCTGCAATACCCCACTTAGACATACTAAGATATGGATGTCATTAGAAGCATAACTTATCCTAATAACGTGGAAGATACGCACTGTCTCATCTTTAGAATGGATTGGATTAAATCTCCTCCAGTGCTTACTGAATACAATGTAGTTCGGTTTTCCCATTGAACCTAGATCTTGGGATCTCCACTCAGCTAGGTTGGGTTGCCACTATAATGCACTACACCAAATCTGCCGAATTGTCAAGGTCATTGAACTTGACAAATCCAACTTATCAAGGCCAATGACCGTGACATTTCGAGGCGAGATAACTTTTTTTGTCACGGTCGTGTCACTGTCATTGACCTTGTCGTGTCGCGGTCAATGACCGGGACACGTTTGTCATGGTTTATAACCGTGACAAATCCATGATCCTTTTAAAAAAAATTATCACGGCCATTGACTGTGACACATCCGTGACAACTTTTTATCACGGACGTGTCACGGTCAATGACCGTGATAATTCTGGGCAGAATTTAAAAAACATCTGCTGGGCAGTATGGCCACTGCCACTGCCCAGCAGTATATTTGTACCTGTTATAGCAACGTTGTACCTGTTCCAAACATCATATATCCAAACAAACTAAAGATAATGCAAATATATATTCAAAATAGAAACTATTTAAGAAGAAACAACATCACCATCAATTATCTCAAATATACAAACTATTTGCATGGAAAATAGATTTTGTACCGCGACGCTCGGGGACACCTCTTTATCCTTCCCTTCTCGTCCGAATAGCCACATAAGTATAGATCATATGTGGCCTACCCTTAGGGCCACTCCCTGTACCCTGAATTGAAATAAAGTAAAATTAGTATCCGCCCCTCAAATATAGATAAATATAAATCGTAATTGAAATCGAAATCGAAATTGACATATAAATATAAATATATTACCTGTAGTGTCACTCAAATAGCTAACTTGAGCTCATATGGCACCTCCTTCCAACTAATGTACCCCGGGCAATCGTGTCAAATATAATTCTCTTCATATCTAAACACTAAGAAATACCATAATCCTATGGAGTTATGCGTTGCAAATTACTTCCAACCGTTGTGTAGCCAAAAATCAGCAGTTGAAGTTGTCAATTCCACCTTTAAATGGTCTCCCATGTTTTGCTAGAAGTTCCAAGTGGTGGAATATGGAAAGTGTAATTGACAACTTCAACTGGTGATGTTTCGCTACAGAACGGTTGGGAGGAATTTGCAGAGCATCGCTCCATAGGATTATGGAATTTCTTAGTGTTCGGATAGACGAAAAGATTCAGTCTCCTCTCCACAAATAGGACACCCCAAATAACTATGTACTAATCACCTATTAAAGGTAAGAAGCGTATATTCATGGATTAGTATAAACAAAACTTAGATGTAGTTGGAATATTTATGTATTAATCTCCTCTCCACACACACACACTACACAAGAGTGAAAATGATAAAGTACAAATCAATTAAAAGCATTAAAAATGGATGTTTCGGTACAAATTGAAATAATTATTACAAATTGAAAAATTGTTTCAAATTCGGGTTATCATAAAAAATGGATTTATATTCGGTAGGAGCAGCCAAGTCATCCACACTACTATTTAGATGCCTTGGCGCGTGTTGGACAATTGACCATGACTCGTTGTTGATATACTCTGAGTAAAACACTTTCTTAACCTTTTTAAATGCACAAACAAATGGCTCATCGCTCACGTGGTCGTTGCTCTTCAACTTGGACAAGTCAACCATGATCAAATTGGTGACATGATCAACTTTACAAGCATTTTTATCCTCAACTCTTACCCATTCACTGTAAAATACAACCTCTTTGAAGCTTATATAATCCAATTCAAATATATTTTGGATTACACCATAGTAAGTCATTTCAGCTTCAACGAGGTTTTTATCTTTTGCGCTCGCTCGAAAGAAAGTAAGAGCCTTGTATGAAATTCTCGAGTTCTGTACATTTGTACTTTTCTCGTACACTTTAGCGCCGAAAATGTAACCGTTCAATCGATACTTTTTGTATTCTTGTGCCACGAACAAGGGTCCAGTGGCTAGATGAGCAAGCCTTGATGTCGCATCACCCATCTTTAGGAGCTGAGAATATAGATAAATTAATTATATTAGTGGTAAAATTTGAGTGTAATGTAACGTTATATAACGACTGTTTTCATTATAATTACCTCTTGTGTCAACCATAGCCTAAATTTGCTGTCTGATTGTACCATTGTTTTTCGTCTTTTATTGTTCTCACATGCTTCATATTTACTGCATATTACAAAATTAATCATGTATAAAATAATCTAAAATAATGTTAAACATTATAATATTCGAAACTTACTTTTTCCATTCTTCGACATCTTCATGTGTGTCAAATAGATAACGAGCTACTTGTTCATGTTGCAAACTCGTTAATTTCACTCGTTTTCCCATCACATTACCACCATCATCGAGGAATTCATCAGTGTCATCAACGCTGGTCGAGTCAGGCATATATTCCCGAGTATATATTGATGACTCCACGGTGATGTATTCCTCTGCAATTGATCCTGAAATATATCGCGTATTCTTGACGTAATATTTAAAAACTTTCATCAATCTTTCAAACGGATACATTCACCGATATCTAACTGGACCACAAAGAAGTGCCTCTTCGCATAGGTGTACCAACAAGTGAACACTTATGTCAAAGAATGCTGGGGGAAAGTACTTCTCCAATACACAAATCGCTTCGTTCACAGCCAATTTTGCGGCCACTATGTGTTCTCGATTCACTACCTTCTCACACAAGAGGGAGAAGGTAATACTAATTTGCATAATAGCCCTACGCAAATCCTTGTGCTTGGAGAAACAGTGCTTAAACAATAGAGGAACCAATTGCATGATCACATGCCAATCGTGGGACTTACACTTATGTAAATTATGAGTAGCATAATTCACAATCCTTTGCAAGTTGGACGAAAAAGCAGATGGGCCCTTCAAATTATATATTGTGTCTAGAAGCACCTTCCTTTCCCCACTCTTCAAAGTAAACGCACCAGGGGGAATTATTGTCCTTCCCCTACTATCTTCTTTCAACCATAGTTGTGGCTTAAGTTTTAACGTTTTAAGGTCTTTTCGTGCATTTTCTCCATCCTTCGAATGACTCCCCCCAAGGCAAGTACCCACAATATGTTCAATGAAGTTCTTCTCTGCATGCATCACATCCAATACATGGCGCACCGGGTTTTTCTTCCAATAAGGCAAGTCAAATAAAATTGACCTCCGAGACCATGCCTTTCTTATCTCAGTTTCATTCCCAGTTGGGGTCTTCTTATGCTTGACATTCTTAAATTTGGGATTCTTACCTGGCATATTTGGGCCACATTAAGAAGATTTACTTTCAATTTCTGAACCCGAAAGTTGTCTCGGCGGTAGCCTATGTTCAACTTCGCCCAATAAAAAATTAGAACCTTTCTCAAATCTGAAACTATGAGCTGGGGGTAAAAACCTCCTGTGGCAATGGTATACATTTTTTAAGCTAGAGGATAGACGAAGAGATTCAGTCTCCTCTCCACAAATAGGACACCCAAAATAACCATGTAAAACACATCCGGATAATGTCCCATAAGCTGGAAAATCATGAATTTCCCACATCAACATAGCTTTCAGCGTAAACTCTTCTTTTCTAAAAGAGTCAAATGATTGCACACCCTCTTCCCACAACTCATTTAATTCTTGTACCAAGGGAGCCAGGTAGATATCAATGTCATCACTTGGTGCCTTTGGCCCAGGTATCAATAAAGCCATCATCGAAAATTCAGGTCTCATACACTGTGAAGGAGGGAGGTTGAGTGGGGCTAGGATCACTGGCCATACACTCTGATTGGTGCTTAGATTTCCAAATGGATTGAAACCATCTGTTGATATAGCCAAACGAATGTTGCGCTGTTCTCGACCAAAATCGGGATACTCAAAATTCATCCTCCGCCAGGCAGTAGAATCAATAGGACGACGCATGATATTACCCCCTACTTCTGCCCTAGCATGCCAAGTCATTGCCTCTGCAATCCATGGTACTATGAAAAATCGCTTTGATCTAGGCCCAACGGGAAAATATTTCAATACTTTTTGAGGCACTTTTGAGCTTGTGCCTTCCTTACTAGTAGATTGGACATATCTAGGTTCATCGCATACCGGATAACGATCGAGATTTTCATACTCCTTTAGGTATAGTATGTAGTCATACACACAAGCATGAATCGATTTATACTTCATTCCCAAACCTTTCAAACTGTTCTTCATAACATGATAGCTATTTGGAAGTGTATTCAACTTGGGTAATAAGCCCTTCACCCATTTCAGAATTCCCGTCACGCTATTGCCAGACAAACCGTACTGCATCTTCAAACTGTGCAAACCAACCATGGCATGTAAAGTTGTTTGATCTTTCTCACAGCCAAAGTATAACGGTTGGGTCGCCTTAAATTTTAAACTTTGGTAGTCATCGTCAAGTTTTATCGTGTTATCTTCACGAGCACTTGAATCTTCTACATCATCAGTAACCTCATTCTCCTCAGCTTCATAAACTCCGTATGCATCATCAACTAAATCCTCTAACATATTACGATCTACGTCGTCCCCTTCTACATCTATTCTATGTCGTCCCCTTCCACACCTCCCACTCACCACATACACACACACCCCCACCTCCCTCCACACCCCCCACTCACCACATACACACACACCCCCACCCCCACTCACCACATACACACACACACACAATAGCCCCCCACCCACCACACACACACACACACACACACACACAGTAGTGACTGTCTATTTAAAATAATCTCAATGTTAATTTCATGTATTGAATTTCTACTATTATTTTGTGCTTTTTATAAATCATATTCAATGTTAGATATGTGTTTTGTTAAGATATCTAAGCTGTTCTATAGAATTATTTTTTGTATCTTGAAGTTTAAGTTCTAAAATAATCAACCTAAAGTTGTGGTTCATAAAGTATTATCACAAATATAAACTAATAGTGATAAAATAACTTTGAGGCATATAAATTAATTGTGACAATGTAAGATTATGCACCAAAACCTAAAATTTAAAAAAAGTGTTTTATTTAAACCCCACTTTTCTTTCTATAACTCCTATTTTATTAAACTTTAAATATAATTAAGGGTGTATAGAAAGAAAAGTTAAATAGGAATAAAAACAACATTTTTAAAATATGAAGGGCTCACCAATTTGATCAAAGTTTTCAACAACATAGACTAAATGATCTTTATTATAAGACAATTAGTACAAATTTATGCGCATCGCCCGAATTCAAAAAGTAATTTAATGACTAAAGTAATACTTTTTTTAACTTTAGTTATTCACCACAAATCCTAAAAAATATTTTATTTTTCATGCTTTTAGCAACTTCGGATGCCATTTTAACCCTTATTGTAGTTTTTTAGTTTTCATGCTTTTATTTGATGGATATAAAGTCATGTGATTATTTCACCATATAAAGTCAACAAAAAACGCCATATATGGTTTTTTTTCTCCATTAGTATAAGTATATAGCGATTATTTCACACTTAAATCACATATTAAGCCAGCCTTCATTTTTTTATGAAATTTGTAGAAAATTACTTATTTATTTTGAATGAAAATAAATTGTTATCCAATATTTTTGGATATTATTTACATTTACATTTTTGGATATTATTTTTGGAAATTTATAGAAAATTACTTATTTATTTATATTTTTATCCCCCTACCCCCACCCTGCCTCACCCCCTACCCCCCACCCTGCCCCACCCTACCCCCACCCTGCCCCACCCCCCCCACACGCACATATATACACACATACACACATATATATACACACAAACATATATATAAATGGAAAAGAGAGAGAGAGAATTAAACCTGAAAGTAGAGAGAGAGAGAGAGGGAGGGAACGGCGGGAGGGAAAAAAGAAGGGGGAAAGGGTTTTTGCTGGAACCCTTGTCACGGTCGTGTCAAGGTCATTGACCGTGACAAGTCCGTGACAAGTAAATTTGTCACGGCCTTGTCACGGTCATTGACCGTGACAATTCTTTGTCACGGTCGTGTCAAGGTCAATGACCGTGACATAAAACGCGTGTTTTTTGTCACGATCAATGACCTTGACAAAGGTGACCGGCTGAAAGGTGACAATTTGGCCATTTTGGTGTAGTGTTTATTCTTATTTATTTATAGGCTTTAGACCTATTCCTCTCGATGATCTTTCAACTTGCTCTCGGTTTAAACCTTTCGTTAGTGGATCTGATATATTATCTTTTGACTTTACATAGTCAATTGAGATAATTCTATTTGAGAGAAGTTGTTTAACGGTATTGTGTCGACGACGAATATGTCGTGACTTTCCGTTATACATGTGATTTTGTGCCCTTCCAATCGTTGATTGGCTATCGCAATGTATACATATTGCGGGCATAGGTTTAGACCAATTTGGAACATCCTCTAAGAAATTTCGAAGCCATTCATCTTCTTCTCCAGCCTTGTCTAGTGCAATGAATTCGGATTCCATTATCGATCTAACAATGCACGTTTGTTTTGAGAATTTCCATGATATGGCTGCACCTCCAAGGGTAAACACATACCCACTCGTAGACTTAGAGTCGTTTGTATCGGATATCCAATTTGCATCGCAATGTCCTTCAAGAACAACTGGATATTTTGAGTAGTGCAGTCCATAGTTTTGAGTATATTTTAAATAACCCAAAACTCTCAATATTTATTTCCAGTGATCTCTTCCTGGATTCCTCATAAATCGACTTAGCTTACTTATTGAGTATTCTATGTCCGGTCGCGTACAGTTCATGATATACATTAAACTGTCGATAATACGAGAATATTCTAGTTGAGATATTCTTTCACCATTATTTCTTGCTAGATGCAAATTTACATCTACAGGTGTCTTAGTAGGACTAATATCATACTTCTTGAATTTTTCAAGTACTTTCTCTATGTAATTAGATTGAGATAATATAAGTCCATCCAATGTTCGAGAAATTTTAATTCCTAATATAACATCGACGATTCCCAAATCTTTCATGTCAAATCTACTACTCAACATTTGTTTTGTAGTTTTGACAATTTCCATGTTACTACCCATGATAAGCATATCATCAACATAAAGGCATACAAGGACATATCCATTTTCAATGTATTTAAAGTAAACACATTTATCGCATTCATTAATTTTGAAACCATTTTATAACATTGCATTATCAATTTTTTCATGCCATTGCTTAGGTGCTTGTTTTAATCCATATAGTGATTTAACAAGCTTACATACTTTTCCTTCTTGTTCGGGAGCCTTAAACCCTTCAGGTTGCTTCATATAAATTTCCTCGTATAGTTCACCGTTTAAGAATGCGATTTTTACATCCATTTGATGTATTTCAAGACCATTAATAGCAGCTATTGCTATTAACATCCGAATGGATGTTATTCTTGTTACCGGTGAATATGTGTCGAAGTAATCCAACCCTTCCTTTTGCCTATAGCCTTTAGCTACAAGTCTAGCTTTATATTTATCAATTGATCCATCGTCCTTCAACTTCTTTTTGAAGATCCATTTATAACCTAATGGTTTTGAACCTGGTGGAAGATCCAAAAGTTCCCATGTATGATTTTATAATATGGATTCAATTTCACTATTAATTACTTCTTTCCAATTAGAAGCATCGGGTAAGGATATGGCTTTTATGTACGATTGAGGTTCATTTTCTAGCATATATGTTAGAAAATCCGGATCGAAAGAAGTCGAGGTTTTTTCTCTTTTACTACATCTTGGTTCATCCTCTATTGGTTCAATAGGTTGATGAGTACCACTTGTAGTAGCTTAATTTGTCCTTTTAGAAGGACCAGATTCCCAGGTCATGTTATACGGGAATTTATTTTCAAAAAATGAAGCGTCCCTCGATTCAATAACCATATTTACATGAATATCCGAAATCTCAGATTTACAAACTAGAAATCGATATACACTGCTATTAGTAACATAACCGATGAATACACAATCCACGGTTTTGGCCCTATTCTTACCTTTTTAGGTTTAGGAACCATCACTTTGGCTAAGCACCCCCACACTCGTAAATATTTATAGGAAGGTCTTCGACCTTTCCATAATTCATAAGGTGTCTTGTGAGTCTTCTTCTGAGGTACTTTATTGAGAATGTAATTAGCAGAAAGTAAGGCTTCCCCCCACAAGTTTTGTGGAGCTCCTGAACTTAATAATATTGAGTTCATCATCTTTGTCAACGTACGGTTTTTGCGTTCAGCAACACCATTCGATTGAGGAAAACAAGGAGCGATAGTTTGATGAATAATTCCATTTTCAGAACAAAATTCCTAAAATGGATATTCATATTCACCTCCTCTATCACTCCTAATAGCCTTTATTGTTTTGCTTACTTGATTCTTAACTTCATTCTTATATTGTTTAAATGCATTAATAGCCTCATCTTTACTATGTAATAAATATACATAGCATCGTCAATAAAAGTAATAAAATACTTTTTCCCACCTCTAGTTTGAACAAATTTTAAATCACAAATATCAGTGTGAATTAAATCTAAAGGTTCAGTTATCCTTTCAACATAATGGAAAGGTAATCTAGCTAATTTAGATTCCACACAAATTTCACATTTATGATTTTCATCAATATTAAATTTTGGCAAAAATTCCAAGTTAATTAATCTACGTAATGTATCAAAATTAACATGTCCTAATATAGCATGCCAAATATTAGATGACTCAATCAAGTAAGAAGAACTAGCAATTTCATTAATTGAAACAAATATTTTTGGGGTTATAGTAAGAACATTGATTTTAAAGAGCCCCTCATTTAGGTAGCCCTTTCCTACATACATGTCATTCCTAGACAACACAACGCCATCAGACATAAACACAAGCTTGAAACCGTTTTTAGTCAGGAGAGATCCAGAAATCAGATTCTTTCGGATATCAGGCACGTAAAGAACATTGTTGAGAGTAAGTTACTTTTCAGAAGTCATTTTTAGAGCAATCTTTCCTTGTCCCACCACCTTAGAAGTGGAAGAATTTCCCATAAAGAGGTTTTCCTCATTTTCCAAAGGCTTATAGGTGGTGAACATCCATTTGTTTGCACAAATGTGTCATGTGGCTCCAGTGTCCACCCACCATTCCTTGGTATTTCCAGCCAAGTTACATTCAGATACCACGGTAGAAAGATTCATATCAGCCAAATCATTGACGATATTCTCACCCTCAGTTACATTTGCTTGAGGGTTATTTCGATTTTTCTTCTTAGGCTTACGACACTCGCTTGAGCAGTGTCCAGGTTTACCACAATTGTAGCATTTGCCTTTGAACTTCTTCTTGTTCTGTTTGGAAGTGCCTTCCCCATCATACTTTCGTTTGTTCTTCTTAGGACCTTCAACAACATGGACCTTCGTTTCCATTGGATTCTTCCCACTTTTCTTTTGAGACTCACGGTTATCTTCTTCGATTCTCACCCTGACCACCAACTCCTCCACATTCATCTTCTTTCTCTTGTGCTTGAGATAATTTTTGAATAAAGTCCAAGATGGTGGCAACTTTTCAACAGTTGCAGCAACTTGGAAAGTTTCACTATGTGACATTCCTTCAGCATGAATGTCATGGAGGATGACTTGGAGTTCTTGCACTTACGAGATCACGGATTTAGAATCAACCATTTTTAAGTCCAGAAAACGCCCGAAGATAGATTTCTTCATCCCAGCATCTTCAGTTTTATACTTCTTTTCCAAAGAATTCCATAATTCCTTGGATGTTTTAATCGTGCTTTAGACATGGTACAATGTCTTGTCCAAGTAAGCCAAAATATAATTCCGGCATAGGTAGTCCGAGTGCTTCCAAGCATCAACAACAACAACCTTTTCAGAGTCATCTCCCTCTTGAATAGAGGGGAAATCTTCATATACAAACCTACCCAGTTGGCAGGTAGTGAGATAGAAGTACATTTGTCCTTGCCAACGTTTGAAGTCAGCCCCAATGAGCTTTTTTCGTTTCTCCCCGTGTGGCATAGATACGGGTGCAGTCACATTTGTGTTGGTGACAGTCACTTTAGTAGGAGTAGTATTCATACTTTGTGATTCCATTTCTGTTACAAAAACATAATTTTTATCAATGATAAAATTCGTATATAATGAATTAATCAAAACAGAATGCAAAATTCTGTGCACCAATTTCCTCCAAATATAATTCACAACAAATGAATTCCAAAAGAATTTCAAATAATATTCAGAATTAAACTATAATATTCAAAATTTTACAAATAAAATTTATTTCCTAAAACAAAATATTCAAACAGTATAGAAATTAATTACTGTACCAAAACTGTTTTATTAATTTCTGTAATAAAATAATAATTTAATTCACTTTTTTTCCTGTCAAAACAAATTTATTTTCAACAAATAAATTGCTATAATAAAAAAAATTCTGTACACTACAAAACAGTAAAACAAAATAAATTTGTCTTAAGATTGTTATGTCTACTATTTGTTAAAAAACAATTGTACAGAATTATAAATAATAATATAATTACAGAAATGAAACGAAATTACAGAAATCAAACACTTACTTGAATTTGCAGAAATAATATTAGAATAGAAGAAATAATCCGAGCCATGTTTAGAACAGTCTCCTTGAGACAAATTTATTCCCTCCACAATGTGCTAAAGGTAATGAATATTTGTCTCCCAAGATAGAACGGATTTCCAAATTAATCAAGTAGCACAACAATGATTAATTTCTTCGAACACAATTCTGTATTTATACTCAACCAGACCAAAGAAATAATATGCAGGAAATGTATGCAGTAGCAGTAAAAGAGGAATTATTTTTTGAGAAAAGATGTGGCATAATTTCGAAATTATGGGTGGGCAATTTTTCAGTAGTAAAAACTGTAGGGGAAAGTTTTAATTTATAGCAAACATTTTGACTGTTGGAAACAGTCAAAACCAAAAATGTAGCCAAGCCCGAGCCCGAGCCCGAGCCAGTCGGCCGGACGCGGGCGTGCACGCGTGTGGACCTTTGATCGAAAGTCAACCCGTGCATAACTTAGGTCATCTCCACTTCAAAGAGTTGGGATACCCCCAAGGCATCCAAGCCTTTGTCCATCATTTGGATTTTATTAACTCATCATTTTCCCACTACTCTTCCAATGTGGGACAAGAGTTAAACATACCCAATACATTAACTTTCATTGCATTGCGAGTCACTTTGGGGACATATTTATCATTCATAACTTCATGAAATTGGACAAGTGAATATACTACGTTAATCTCCTTGCGAAGGAGAACGCATTCGTATATTATCCCACAATAATCGTAGTCTGGGTCCCACCTTAATTTGAGCTCAAAGTTGCTCAAAATTCTGTCCCGAAAATTCTAGACAGTTTTCTTCTAAGTCCAATTTTTCAACAATAAGTACTCATGAAATGTCATAATAAACTCATAAATAATGAGGATTTATGACATTCTTGGTGTCAAACTTGATTTATGCAAAACAATGAGTGTCATGTCACAATATGCAAAATAAATATGGGCCAAAAACTATAAAATGCAAAATCAAAATTGAGATGCATGGTGGAACTGATTGTTTTCAGTTTGGTCGGGCACTTTTTACTAGTTTTATATGCAAAGAAACATTTATGCTTATCTTGCATTATCACTAACAAGTTAAAGGAAAATATAATTCACTGAAAACATTATTTTCAGTGAATTACAACTTGTCAAAGAAGGTTAATTTGGATTTGAGCATTACTTTATCCTGTTCGAACACATTAGCTGGTACCCAATACTAAAGCCGTTGGAATAATTGTCATCTTTATTCAGACTGAAATTTGAAATTATTTTCTATTTCATCATGTAGAAATATAATTATAACGTAAACTTATTGTCATTGTAAATTTGTAAATGATTCAAGGGATATTTTCATATATATATATATATATATATATACTGCTCTTGAGAGTACGGACCAAACATGTGTCACCTCACGGTGAGCCAAAAAAAGAGATAGAGTGTGTTTATCATTTAGCCGATAATTTCTAGGCTCACCGCCTAGAAATTATTCCTTGAAGCAATTACAAATTTAAATGCTTCAAGGGATATTTTCTCTAGACATATGCGTGTACACACACACACACACACACATACACATACACACACACACACACACACACACACACACATATATATAGCGAGTTCTCGAACACGCCTCATTTTACGTACCTAAAGAATATATATGGTTAATTACACTTTATCCCTCCAACTACTTTTTCATTTTCACTTCATCACACCTACTTTAACTTTTTAGACATAAGCCCCTCATCTTCTTAAAATACATTAAGTTACTCCCTCAATAGCAATTTATAATATTAGAGGTGATAATTATTAACTAAATAGCCAATTAATATTTGATTGGGTAAAAATAGCCTCATGTGTCATGCACAAGACCAAATTTCTATCTAAAAAAGTTAACACTATTAGTTGTTTGGGGAAAACTTAGACCGTTTTAATAAGTCGTGGGAGTTAAGCCTAGAAAATAAATAAGGGTCATGAAATATAATTGAGGGCTACGTTTGAGGGAGTAAAGTGTAATTATGTCATGCGTGCGCGTGCGCGCACAGACACACAGTGTGTGTGTGTGTGTGTGTGTGTGTGTGTATGTATGTATGTATGGTATCACTACTGAGAATTATTGTTGAAAACTTGAAATCGGTTGTATGTAAAGGGGACACATAGATGATTTAGAGGTAGAGATCTTTTTATTTCAATAGTAAGTAAATACTTAAGGAGTATCACCCCTATTTATAGTACAAAGTAAGGAAACCAAAGAACCCTTATTCAATATAGAATACAATTGGGCATCTACTACTTTGTACATTTTATAACAGTCCCCCTTGGATGTACACCTTTTCCACCATTAATTATCCCCCTATTAAAACATTACTAAGGAAAAACTCAGTGGGAAAAAACCAAAGTGAATGAAAAGGATTAGAACTTTTATGATTACTAAATCAGTGTTGGACTCGCTTAGTGCAACCTCGTTAAAACCTTTAATAGAAAAATCCAATGGGAAAAAATCTAGCTATATAAAAAAGAGTACAACGCACATATGTCCAAAATATCACGTTCTTCGATTCTCCCACCGATAAATTCTCTCCTTAATTGGATAATCCCCATGATTATAGCATTTCTTTGGTGATTGAGTCGATGCATTCTTTTCTTACACAAAATATTCTAAACTATTGTTTTGACTTGATGAATAGGTTTGATAAATTATTACTTCAATCTCGTTTTTCTTCTGAAGGTGGGCCTTTTCAAAGAGGGGTAAACATTTCACTTTATCTGATATATTTGACTTCAATTAATTTTATGGCTCTTTTAGACTTCATCTTTGTGAAAAAATCAAAATGTTCCACTTATATTTTCCCTGATGTAAACTTTTTGAATTTGATTTATACATGCATCTCTGCCTTCATAGGTGGTGGTAATGACATGTGTTGATAATGGTAAGTCATAAATGATTTGATTGTTCCTAATGATTTCATAGATAACCTGCCTCTATATAACTAACTACACACAGATGGTTGGATATAAAAATATCACCCTATATGATTGATATTAGTCTTATGCTTTGCAGGTCACTTGTAATTTATTTCTTGCAAAGAGATTGACTACAATTATTATGTCCGGAATTATGTTATGTACAACAATATACTAACAATATAAAAATAATGCAATAACAACATGCTAATATGGTACTTCTGGACTAAATATATATTTGTCATCTTATTTAGGATGATATGGATATTATAATATCCAAAGATCGGAGACCATCAATATACAAAATGATGTTCTTAATATATGCTAAAATATTGCAAGACTTTTCAATCCATTTATTTCTTTGTCGACATTCATTTATAATCCGTGGACTTTTAGTATCATTACCCTTTGATTTTTGTATATCTACAACATATAAAATTATGTCATCGATTGTCATCTTTAGTGATCCCATATATATATATATATATATATATATATATTGAGATCTCATCAATATTGAGTACTTTTGCCTACTTTATTAGGGGCTTAATAGTCACTTCAGAGACTTATGTATTTTCAAAGACAATAGCATCTTCTGAGATTTTAGATAAAGTGAATCTCTTATCCATAACCTCTTCTTGGATGTTATGTATAACCTCTTCTAGAGTGTTGACCTCCACTATTAGGGAGTCAAGTACTTGGAACCTATTGTAATACTCCGTAATTTTAGTGACTTTTAAAATGAGTTAAATTAAAAGTTAATGGGATTAATTAGAATTAATTATAAATTAATTAATTAGGATTAATATAGATTTTATATTACTTGAGAATATTGAAATATATGATTCTGAATATTAATTAGTGATATTTAAGTAATATATGAATATGATGTTATTTATATTTTCGTTGAGTTACTTATACGGTAATAATGTAACTTAAGTCGGGACACGGTCTGGAACGTGTCGGGACTAATTTAAATGAATAAAAAAAACATTATTTTGCATCAACCAAATGCCATTTTGAGTACACCTTTGCGTCTGAAAGGATCGAAATAATCAGAAAATTCTATTCGGGTGTTGGATTTGGGTCTCGGATCAATTTGGAGATGAAATGACACCCCGTACGGGCATTTTAGTCATTTTATTTAGGAGATGACTAGTAATTTTGGGATTTGTCTTATTATAAAGGTGATGGGTTAGAGGAACTTAGGTTCATTTCATTTTATCACAAAACACTTGAGAGGTATTAGTGTGAGAGAAAGTAAAGAGTTCCTTGGGAGGAGATATATTGCTTAGGAAGGAGGAGAGACTTTTGGGGCAAGCCAAAGGGGGATTAACCACCTTTTACCACAAGCACCACCACCAAAAAGTCGTCAAAAAACCGAGAAGGAAGTCTACACCATCCTCACCAAAGGTTCAGACCTACATAATTAAGGCAAGTGTAATTCTTACTTTATTTTATTGCTTACAATATCCATGCTAGATAGGTTTGATTAAATCCCAAATTATTGATATCTTTAGTGATAATTTATTGAACATAATGGGACTTAGGAAAGGCCAGTAGGCTATATTTAAGACCTGAAAAGTGGAATTATATGTGGGATTAAATCGGGGAGAAATTAAGGAGCTTTAATTAAATAAATTTTGGTGGAAATCATTAAATGATTTTAGTACATTAACGAGGGTGAGGGACTTAGGTTAATGATGGGAAATTAAATTTATGTGAGAAGGACATTATGTGAGTGATAACTACATAATAATTATGCGAGAAAGAAACTAATTGTAATTAACAAGTGCGGGTAGTATTGATGAATACGACGAGTACTTGGAGATAGGATAAATTCCTAGTATTATATAGCTAAATATTAATGCCTATTTGAATGATTGATAATTTATGTGTATGACATGCCTAGCTTACTTGCTATCGACGGGAGGTTTACACGTGAGGGCAGTCATATCATGATGAATCTATGGGATATTTGACTTGTCGCTCGAGAACATAGGACTTAGGTTGATTACCATTTGTGAGAACAATTGTATAGAACGGTCATTTGGATGGTTAGGTATGTGCATAGCCCAAAGGCTTAGGACTATGTTCGCCTCCACTGTTTGTGTTTGATGATTGTGGTTCGAGGAGTCGTTACCGAACCTATAGTCCCCTATACAGTGACGAGATGTATTGGAACATGATAGCAGAGTAATGAAGCATCACAGGTGTGTCTCGGGGTGCAGTATAGTATATATATAATAGAGTGAATGTATACATACATATTATGATATCAACTATACGAGTAAAGTAGAATTGAAATATAATGATATCTAGAATTAATTAAGTATGAACACTTAATTGAATTGAATTAATAAGGGGATTATCTATATTGAATCTAAATCGATATATATGTTTGTAACATTATTACATGTATTATGAGATTGATACGCAGGAATGAATTGGGATATAAATAGTGGATACATTGGGTTAATCTAGTTAGCGTGGGAACCGTAACTAGGATGGCTTATAGGTACGTTAAGTGTGCACTCTGGATGAGAGGTGAGAATCTCAAGAGAGAGTCCGACAATCTAACATGTATATTTTAGGTGATAAATATTGCAATTATTCACTTGCTGTTTTCAAAACTATTTTATATCGGGCTCTGACCCGTTTCCTTGCATATTCTCTTTTCTCCATTGTATCTTCTATATCAGGTGTCCAGCCGCAGGGATGCCAGCCATAGAGTATTATGATAGTTGACGAGCTATGAAGTTATGAAGTATTATTTAGACGCCTTCATTTATTTGATTCTTACTCTGTTGTGATCCTTCATTTAGGGCATGTCGCCTCAAGGATTTTAGTTGTTTCCTTTCTATCTGAGTCAGAGTTTCAGGGAGGATCTGATGTCGTGATTGCTAGCCAATGGAAGAGGGATATCTAGAGGCACTTGAGAATTCTCGAATGTACCGAGGTTCATCATCAAATTCTAGCTACATTCAAGCTAGTAGGGGAAACCTTGCAGTGGTGGGAGACTACTACCATTATTGAAGAGAGAGATACAATGACTATCCAAGACTTTTGGGTATGGTTCGATCGAATGTACTTCCCTTTCGCCATCCAGACTGAGATGAGGCAAAAATTACTGGATTTGAAACTGGAAGGGAGGGTGGTGGCAGAATATGAGGAAACATTACTCGACTGACCAATTTGGTACCAGTAGAGGTACCCACAGAGGATTGGAGAATTCTAATGTTCACCGGTGGTCTGAACTATAAGATTTTCAAGCATTTATTGGGAAAGCTCTCACTACTCACTTATGCAGACGTTCTTAATGTTGTAATGATTTACTGCCAGGATAATCGCTTACATGCTCAGGGTGTTAAGCGGGGGTTTGGGTCAAGCCTGCAGGGCAAAACTAATGGGAGCAGTTCTAGCGGGACACTGTTAGGTCAGAATCAGCAACATCAGGGTGAGCAGGGTTCCCAGTCAGGGGACTATGCTAAACGTTTACGATAAGGAGGTTTTCGGTTTGGGTGTGGAAGTAATGGGCAGGGACATCAGGGCCATTAGGGCCAGAAGTAGGCCCAGTAGGGCCAAAGGAAATGTGGTAATAACTAGTAGGGTCGGGGTCAACATGGATAAAATGGGGGAAAGTTTTCTGGTAAATGTTTCATACGCGAAAAGTATGGCCACAAACAACAAGATTGTCATGATAAAGACAAATTTCCTCAGCAATAAAATGCTCGTCAGGCGCCACGGATACCAGTGTTTCCACCAGCCGCTCTTCCATCTCCAACTCAGGTGCTAGCATTACCTCCTATTCCAGAAGCTCCAGTAAGCAGGGTCAGTATGGACATTTCTATAACGTCCATCAGGCAATAATTTAACAACCACCACCTATGAATGAGGTTAGGTTTTCTATCTATGGGGTTATGGGGTGCATACTGATTGACACGAGGACCTCACATTCATTTGTAGCTATTAGAATTGCGTTGGCCATAAGGTTACTAGACTTGTCCAATAGCACTGTTATTTATGTAGACTCACTAATGGATAATGGGACACCTATTTTCTTTATATGTCGTAACGTGAGTTTGATTTTATCAGGGATTTACATGTGTTAGACATGTCCGAGTATGATGTGATTATCGGCATGGATTGATTTGTTGTATAAGAGGCCAAGATTGACTGTTATAGCCAGCATAGACTTTTATATAAATAGATAACAACCTGTTGGGAAGTTATACACTATAGACTAAGGACTTGAGGAGTTTCGATGACTGACTATTGTAGGTAGTAGTGTATCGAGGGGGTTTCTTGTTTGAATTTCGCTGTGCGAGACACCCTACGCATGAAACTAATGAACGTTGGGAGTCGAAGTAAGTTGGATCTTTAGGATATGAGTTTATAACCTTTACTATTATATCTGTATATATATTAATCAGAGAGTTATGAGTTGTGGCATGATTTGAGGCTAATAGAGTCGCCAAATGTGAATGTGGAAATCATGGTGTTACGAATTATATTATAAGTATCTAGTTAATTAAGGATAGCCTTATAGAGGAATCAC
The DNA here is from genome assembly GCA_949130495.1 of Sambucus nigra. Lineage (NCBI taxonomy): Eukaryota > Viridiplantae > Streptophyta > Magnoliopsida > Dipsacales > Adoxaceae > Sambucus > Sambucus nigra. Next base: position 351,149,494 of record OX422214.1, read on the forward strand.
ATTCATTTATATCTTATGATGGAACGTACATACATAGGGTGTATGGGCGCCCTGGATAGTTGGATTGTAGTATTTTCCATAATTGTGACATAGTAAGTATTCTTGAGGTTAATAAAAGTAGAAGTTGTGACTTCAAGATTTAGTTGTTCGATGATTTACGACCACTACTTCCCAAATTTTGCCAAGAGGCTAGTATAGGAAGGATTGGGTAAAGTTTAACTCGAGATAGTTGAAACTAAATGGTAAGGCGTGGAGTATAACATCAGTGAGGGTATTCGGTAAAGTACAGTATGGTCGATAAAGTACTGTATGGGCGGTATGAAGGAGATTACATGAGATGTGAGATTATTAACTGGAGTTTTCCTTACTAGTTATGCTTATTTTCTGAATTTCGAGACGAAATTATGTTATAAGGGGGGAAGTATGTAATACCTCGTAATTTTAATGACTTTTAAAATGAGTTAAATTAAAAGTTAATGGGATTAATTAGAATTAATTATAAATTAATTAATTGGGATTAATCTAGATTTTATATTACTTGAGAATATTGAAATATATGATTCTGAATATTACTTATTGATATTTAAGTAATATATGAATATGACGTTATTTATATTGCCGTTGAGTTACTTATATGGTAATAATGAAACTTAAGTCGGGACACGGTATGGGATGTGTCAGGACTAATTTAAATGAATAAAAAGGAAATATTATTTTGCATAAACCAAAAGGTCATTTTGAGAGCGCCGTTGCATTCAGAATGGTCGAAATAATAAGAAAAGTCTATTCGGGTGTTGGATTTGGGTCTCGGGTCAATTTGAAGATGAAAGGACACCCCGTAGGGGCATTTTAATCATTTTATTTTGGAGATAAATAGTAATTTCGGGATTTGTCTTATTATAAAGGTGATGGGTTAGAGGAACGTAGGTTCCTTTCATTTTATCACAAAACACTTGAGAGGTATTAGTGTGAGAGAAAGTGAAGAGTTCCTTGGGAGGAGAAGAGGTTGCTATTGAAGGAGGAGAGACTTTTAGGGCAAGCCAAAGGGGGATTAACCACCTTCTACCGTCAGCACCACCACCGAAAAGTCACTGAAAAACCAAGAAGGAAGTCTACCCCATCATCACCAAAGGTTCGGACCTATATAATTACGGAAAGTGTAATTCTTGCTTTATTTTATTGCTTACAATATCCATGCTAGATAAGTTAAGTAAAGAGTATGAACTTACATGATTTAAGGATGAACTATAGAGTTTTTGGAATTTGTTCTGGATATGGAAATTAGATAGAATAAATCTCTTTTTATTTAAATGATTTAATCCAAAAATTTCGGGTTTCAAATGATAGAAGAAGTCTGAGTTAATATGATTTTTAGAGAAATAATAACCTAGGAGAATTCTGGAAATAATATGATTTAATTCAAACTATTTGATGATTTTAGGTCGTTTGATTATTAGAAGTTGATCACATACATTTCTATATCAATTGAGATTATTTAGTAGAAGTTTTGGATTGATTTGTGATGGTTTTGGTGAAAAAGAAATATTAAACTCGTAGGATTAACATGCAGAAAACTGGGCTATGATCTGATCAATCGATCGATCGACCCAAGAATGCCATCGATCGATTGATCGATCGATCGACCCCCCTGGAAATGTGAATTATTTTTTTTAAAGTTTGATTAAATCCCAAATTATTGACATTATGGGACTTAGGAAAGGGCAGTAGGATATATTTAAGACACGAAAAGTGAAATTATATGTGCGATTAAATCGGGGAGAAATTAAGGAGCTTTAATTAAATAAATTTTGGTGGAAATAATAATTAAATGATTTTAGTACATCAACTAGGGTGAGGGACTTAGGTTAATGTTGGAAAATTATATTTATGTGATAAGGACATTATGTGAGTGATAACTACATAATAATTATGCGAGAAAGAAACTAATTGTAATTAACAAGTACGGGAAGTATTGATGAATACAACGGGTACTTGGAGATATGATCAATTCTTAGTATTATATAGGTAGATATTAATGCCTATTTGGATGATTGATAATTTATGTGTATGACATACCTAGCTTACTTGCTATCGACGGGAGGTTTACGCGTGAAGGCATTCGTATCCTAATGAGTCTATGGGATCTTTGACTTGTCGCTCGAGAACATAGGACTTAGGTCGATTACCATTTATTGGAACAGTGGTATGGAACGGTCATTTGGGTGCATAGGTATGTGCGTTGCCCAAAGGCTTAGGGCTATGTTCGCCTCCACTGTTTGTGTTTGATGATTGTGGTTCGAGGAATATTACCGAACCTATAGTCCCCTATACAGTGACGAGATGTATTGTGACATAATAACAGAGTAATGCAACACCGCAGCTTTGTCTCAGGGTGCAGTATAATATATATATATATATAATAGAGTGAATGTATATATACATATGATGATATCTACTATGTGACTAAAGTAGAATTGAAAGGTAATAATATATAGAATTAATTAAGTATGAAAACTTAATTTAATTGAATTAATAAGGGGCTTATCCATATTGAATCTAAATGGATATATATGTTTGTAACATTATTACATGTATTATGAGATTAATACACGAGAATGAATTGGGCTATAAATAGTGGATACATTGGGTTAGTCTAGTTAGCGTGGGAACCATAGCTAGGATGGCTTAGAGGTACGTTAGGTGTACACTCTAGATGAGAGGTAAGAATATCAAGAGAGAGTCCGATAATCTAACATGTATATTTTAAGTGATAAATATTGCAATTATTCACTTGCTGTTTTCAAAACTATTTTACATCGGGCTCTAACCTGTTTCCTTGCATATTCTATTTTCTCCCTTGTGTCTTCTATATCAGGTGTCCAGCCCCAGGGACGCCATCCATTGAGTTATGATGGTTGACGAGCTATGGAGCTATGGAGTATTATTTAGACGCCTTCATTTATTTGATTCTTACTCTGTAGTGATCTTTCATTTAGGGCATGTCGCCTCGAGAATTTTAGATGTTTCCTTTCTATCTCAGTCAAGGATTATATACTCATGTCATTGTAATACATTTACTATTGTTGAGATTTACGTATTGAGATATTATCTGGAAATGTTTATTCCAGTTGCATTTATAATTCTATTGTGAAATCTATTTAGTTTATTATTTTTGTGGAATGGAATATATGAAATTGTTCGAAATGGTAAAAATAAAATTTTATTAAATTAAAAATTGGAGTTTTTAACACCAGCTTAATTGAGTATCAGGTGAAAGGAAAATTCTTTCGACAGTGATGCTAAGAATGAACCAACTATATATTCTGATTTAATTGGGTATATGACTAATCACCCGGTATTTAATTAGGCGGGGTGTTTTTGCCTATAAGTTCGCTATGCTTCTGGGGTTGAAATTATTTTTCACTTTATTTTCACATTGAGTGACATGGGGGATTAGATGATACAAAGTAAAAGTATTTCACGATAATTTATAGGGAGGGAATTATAACCACCATATATATATATATACCATTGTGATAACAATAGTAAATATAATCATTAATTAAAATCATAAATATTTTTTAAAAAAGATCACATGATATCATTTGCAATTCCAAATGTTTATGAAAAATAAATGAAGTGATCAAAATGACCATTATATAATATCACCTCATTGAACCATGGAGCTTCAGGTTCGTACCAAATTACTTTTCATTATTTATTAATATGGCACCCACGTATTCTTATGCTCATAAAACGTTGTAAATTTCTTTAAAAATTCCTTTCATATAACTCATCACATATATGAATGGGTGGGTATCATATAACAACATCACATAGGCTCTTTTGGAAACTAGGGTTCAACTATGGTTGAAGCCTTTACTATATTACATACCAAGTCAAAAAACTTCTGATTTTTTAGAATAGTGTGACTTGTTTGCCTTCTAGTAAAATTTCATTATATAATAACGGTTCACAATTATCAATTATAACAATCAATATAGATTATGAAGTGTGTGTGAGTCCAAATGTATAGATGAGAAACAATAATTTATGTTATGATCAAGTGTTTGGTGACCAAATTTAAACAAATAGAAGTATTTTTTTAAAAAATCGTATCAAATATTATCAGATATTCCAAAAATGGGATGGATAACGAAACTTCAAGTTTTGTAACAATGAATCTCAAAATACTTAATAATCTCAAAAGAATTTTATGTATGAGGATATAAATCATTTATGAAAAATAATCTGAAGAAAATCATGCATTTTGATGACTTTGGATCATCATAAATCATATTTTAATCATTATGCTTTAAACACACAAAAATATCTATATGATTATCAAATTAATATGTATATTTAAAGAAGGAAAAATTGACCGATTAAAGTTTAAAATTTTGGGTTCATAAGTGATGAATCAAAATTTCATATTCTTAACATATGCATGAGACTTCAGGCTCGAAAATAAGAAACTTTAGGTTTCTAACAGTGAACTATGGAATAAACCTTTAGGATCTGCTAAAACTTCGAGTTTGGCCTAATATTGGTATATGTTTTTATCAAAACCATGTAATAAATAAAATAAATAGTTGAGGATATGTTAGGATTACTAAAATAATTATAAGTAATATTCCATACGAAAAGTAATGATAACTTCAGGTTCTCCATTTAAGCATAAACTTTATTAATATAATAAATAGAACTTCACGTTTTGAATATATGATGATTTAGAACCTCAGGTTCATAGGGCAACAATTTAGATCTGCGAGTTCTATTTAATGTCATATGAATATGAATCTTCGATTTCATATAAATTAAAAAATTCAAACGTAGGACTTCAAGTCCTAAATTACAATAATTCACAAAGCGCCTGGTGCGAATTATGTATAAACTTTAAGTTTTATTATTTGTTTGTGAGAACTTCTGGTTCTACAAATAATTGAACATCGGGTTCAATATTACTAATGTTAAAGGACATTAAATTCTCTACCTTTTTGTATAAAAACTTTAGGTTTGATTGTGGGCAAAAATGTTAAAGGATCTTCTAAATAAGTGTCAAATATATATCAACTAAGACAGATAATAGTCCAATTTTTTTTTTTAAAGAATGAATGTTTTTTTCTTCACATTCCCAAGACTCTAATTTATAGAAAATGGTTGAGATTTGAAAGGAATTAAAATTGAATACCATTAAATTTGTAATTTAATACTTAAATGAGCCGAAAGGTCAAAAGACAAAGCTTTAATGATGAAATCATTAATATGATAGTTAAAGGGACATTAAACTATAAAAAGAGTATTTACAAATGTATTTCATTTAATAAAGAAAATGAAAAGTCAAGAAGTTGAAAAGACATGTTTTGATATTCAATATCTTTTGGAACTAATTTCAACAAGAAATATATTTGGAACTTCAGGTTTAAATTATAAAAGATTATTTTGGAGATTTTTAACATCCATGCTCTATTACATTAATAAACAAAACTTCAAATTTTAGGTAGAATTTTGTAGGAATTTCATGTTCAAATATCGTAAAATAACTTGAGAATTTCAAGTCTCAAATTTTCAATAGAAATTTTTGAAAACTATATCCCAAATTTAAGTAATAAGTTGTGAAAGTTTGGTCGCAATATTGATTATGGATCTTCATATTGCGAATTATGATAGTTAGGGTACTCTTGGTCTATATCTTTTCGATTAAACAATCAACACTTCAGGTTTGATTGTGATATAATTTCTTTGACACTTTAGGTCCAAATTAATTAGGAACTTCAGGTCCTATTTGAATATTTATTGAGCAACTGTGAATTCCAATGATGAATAATTGCTAGAACATCAGGGAACGTTAAACCTATAGAGGCTATAAAGGCCTTACCCAATTATATCACAACTTTATATTTGATAAGGGGTAAAATTGTTTGGAACTTGAGGTCCAAACTATAAATAATAATTATGGAACATTTAATGTCCTTACCCTTATTATAGATTTAATCAAAACTTTAAGGTTTGATTAAAGCTCCAAATTACAAGTAATTGTTACAGGACTTTTAGTTTCTCATACCCTATTGTACAAATAATCAAAACTTCATGTTTTGGTTTAAAATATATATTATTGAAACTTCAGGTCCAAAATTAAAATAGCAATTGGGAACTTCAGGTCCAGTGTTGAATGGTAATTAAGAACTTCGGGTCCTAATAATAAATAGGGAACTTGAACATTCCTAATTTTATTATTAATTCGGAAACATTAGGGTATGTTGAGTCGCAGTCTTTAATTTTTCATTATTTAAACACAAACATTAATGCCACATAACAACCCCCAATAAATACACAAAGTTTTAAGATTAAATTAAAATGGATGGTCAAAATGAAAAAAAATCTAAAGTGTATGAACCAAATTATAAATGTCCAAAAGTATAAATTCATATTTTTTCTTAAGGAACATCAAGTTCCACATTTTAAAAAATGAATACGAAAATTCATTTTTTTGAATAATCAAAACATAATATCACCAATAATAAAAGCGCAACTTAATGTAATTATGAAATAACTCTTGAAAAAAAAAGTCATTCGTTTTATATTTTAATTAATCTTGAAGATTGAATTAAAACGAAGCCATGTCCATATCCTGTAAATCAACGGGGCTAAGAAAAGTAAGCAGATATCATGAAGACATGTGAGAGTATGGTATCTAACTATTTTCTAAAACTTATTTCTACTTGAAAAGACATTTATGTACTACGTTATCATGAGATGCAATAATCGTCGTATACGTTTTATGTATAATCGAATTGACAAACCGACTTAAAAAACTAAGCAGTTAAGAGGAGAAGAAGATAGTTCGAGATTGCATACCCCAATCCTTTCATACATAACGTGTTGTAAAATAAAGGATACATAGAGATGATTTAGAGGGAGAGGGTTTTTTTATTGGGATTTTTATCAATTAGTCTCGTTTATTAAGTATGTAGTTCAATAGGTCTTATCATATTTTTTTTTTGGTTTAATAGGTCTCATGAAAAAATATTTTTGGTTCAATTGGTCATATTTATAAACATATAATGAATATTCATTGTATGTATAAATATGACCTATTGAGGAAAAAATATTTTGAGAGAACCTATAGGAAATGTATTATGTAAATAAGCCTTATTTGTCAAACTCCTTTTGTTATTTCATTGACACTCCTATTTATAATACAAAGTAATGCTTCTAAATGACCCTTATTTAATATGAAATATAAATAGATATCTACTCACAAAATCTATTTTTGGGGCAATACGTGAGCTTCACAACATTAGCTATTGCATAAGGCCAAAGTTTGTGACCTGTCAAAATGTCACACGACACGATGCAACACGAAATTATAAATTAATGGGTTTAGACTTATCGTGTTTTGGTCAATATCGGGGCAATACGATAGACCCGTTACGATAATAGTTCGGGTTTGAAAATTTTGATATATCCGATTAGATCCATTTGTACCCATTAAAACTCATTAACACTATCTTAACTCTTTATTTAGAACTATCTTAACTCTTTATTTAGAACTTATCGATGAAAGATATTACAATATTTGTAAATTTGGGTAATGATTATTTTATTTTTGAGATCCTATTAGTGTTAACATGTGGAATTATTAATGTATGCATTAATTGTATTATTTTTTTTAAAGGAATTTTAATTAATTAATTAGTATTAATGGTTTGGGTTGTGTGTCTGTAAATTGTAACTGTTCAAATTTGAATTTAGTTTTTAGAAAAGATTTGTTTATAATTGCATATAAATTAAAAGGATTTTGACACGGACCTAATTTCACGCAACACGAATACGATTGAATGACTCGTTAATAAGTCTATTTGTGAATACGATACTAAGAGAAAGTGAGAACAGCAAAGTGAGTCATTCTTAAAATTTGAGGTGACTTGTGAAGTGACATTTACTTTCCACATATCTTCAGATACATTGGTGAAAAAATAATATTTTGTTTGGATAGCTTATCAAAAGACTGCAAAAAAGAAGGCCACGTGAAAAACGCCTTTATTGATGCATGCCAAACGTTTTTGCATAGCTACTGCTGATGGTCAAATAGCATGTAAAAGGAAAGAGATTTGATTGAAAATGTGTCCCTAAACTTGACATTGAGTGTATAGATACGTAAATATTCACTCACTTTATCATCATAAGTGGAACCTTTCATTTTTAAGAAGTTGTGTTATTTGACCTCGTCCCACTAAATGCACGGCTATAGAGCCGATATTTGAAGTTAGTTTCCTCATCCCCCAAACAACAATGACTAGCTTGAAGTTGTGGTTCTGCCTAGTTCTTATTTTGCTTTCTGCCACGAGGTCCGAAACTCGTGATCTTGGTGCAACTTCGAATGTGAGAAAACGGGGCTTGATCGAGAGTGCACAGCAAATATCAGAAGTAAATATTCCCAGACAAGATATGAATGTCGGAGGTAAGTACAGGTAGAACCGGCTAGTTCCTGGAGTACCCGATCCAATACATCACTAGTTTGTTCTTCTGGAAGATATGTGCGAGAAAGGATAGTCAAACTAATTTTGTAGAATCTGTTATAGTTGCAAATTTAATTAGGAATGCGATTGAGATGTAACTTATCATTTCGTAAAAAGACGTGTAACAGAACTTTTCTTTGTGGTGTTGAATTTCAAGGAATATATTGGAACTTGGAAGGACATAAAAGGTTCTACCTATGTGATAAAAATAAATGTATATATAGATCATCCTAAGATTGTTTTTTCGGCAATCTTATTTGGTGATGCTCTATGAACTACACGGTACACAATAAGATATAGTTTCATTTTTATTTTCCTCCACTAACCATATATATATATATAATAATGTTCATGTGTGGATTATTTCACATTTTAAAAATGCGGACCGGACATGTGTCACCTAACGGTGAACCTAAAAATTATTCCCTAAATTATAGGCACACTCTCTCTCTTTTTTGGGTCACCGTCAGGTGACACATATCCGATCCGCATTTTTAAAATGCGGACTAATGCGCACAAGAGCGTTATTATATATATATATATATAATAATAATAATAAAGGAGGAGGGTGTTTTTTGTCCAACTATAGGTGAGATCGAAAGTTGATGATTTTGGTCTTTATTAGGGGTGTGTACGAACCCGAATAGACCGAATGGACCGAAAAAACTGAACCGAACCAAACATACTTTTATGGATTTTTTTTAATTCGGTCCAAAAAATATAGGACCGCATAATTTGGGTCGGTCTCGGTCCTGAATTATAAAAAACGGTTTTGGACCGGACCCAACCGTTTTCATTATATATATATAAAAATAAAATAATGCTCCTGTGCGGACTAGTCCGCATTTTAAGAATGCGGACCGGAAATGTGTCACCTAACGGTGCGCCGGGAAATTATCGCCTAAATTATAGGTACACTCTCTCTCTTTTCTGGGCTCACCGCCAGATGACACATGTCTGGTCTGCATTCTTAAAATGCGGACTAGTCTGCACAAGAGCAGGATTGTATATATATATATATTTTATTTCCTCACACGCACGCTGCCTTTCAAGTTTCAATTCAACTACGACATAACACTACACACACATGCACATAATATAACAAACATACATACCCTGCTTCTCTCTCTCTCTCTCTCTCTCTCTCTCTCTCTCTAATTTCTATCTAAGAAAGAAACCCTACCCACCCTCTCAAATCTGTGCCGGCGGCGGCAAACCCCCATCCCCTCTACGCCGACCCACCTCTAAGCCCTTACGCAACCCTCTCTCCTCCTACGCAGCAGCCGATGGTCGCCTCCTACGCAGCCAGTACGCCGCCCGCTCGCTTTACATATACCAATCCATGTATTTCGTCAAATAATTTTCAAGTGATGCATTGATATTTCTCCTTGTCCTTACATTTCCAGAGACAAAAACACTTGATTGAAGTATTTCGTCAAATTGTTTTCAAGTGAAACATCTTAACTAATATATGAAAATATTAACAATAGATTCATGCAGTAAACAAGAGAACCTTTAACTAATCCTTATTTCCAACAATGGGTGCAAAAACAATCATAGAAAATACAATAATCCCTCATTCGTTTTCTGTAATATTCATTATAGAGTTTTGATTTAAAGGGGAATATATTTGAGTGATGATTTGTGTGAATTTCTTGTTGAGTTTTGATTATAAACTTTTGATTTGGATGCTTTGGATGTTTGGATGCTTTGGATGATTAAAGACTTTTGATTTGAGTGATGTTTCTGTTTGGATGCACGAAGAAATATATTTGGATGTTTTGTGATGATTTGTGTGATTTGAGTGATAAAAAATGCAGTTTTACAAAAAAAAGTGTTGTTTTTAATAATAAAAAATGTGCTATTTTTTATTGGTAAGGACCGAATAGGACCGAGACCGAACACGGACCGTTTAAAAACCGAATAGGACCGAGACCGATAATTTCGGTTCGATCTCGGTCCGTAATTTTTTAGGACCGATTAATGCGATCTGATCCCAAAAATACCTCAAAACCGAACCGGACCGGACCGCGAACACCCCTAGTCTTTATAACTTACAGTTTAGATTGAATCTCTGAAATTTGTGGCTAATGGTCTTACATAGTGCCACATATCATTAAATAAGGTACTCTCTCTCGAGCCACCCACCCGTCCTATTTTTACCCATACCTCTTACGCACCTATTATACCCATACCTCTTACACACCTATTAGGTCAGCTACTCTCTCTCCTGTTAACTAATACTGTTTTGTTAATCATAAATTCAAATATGAATCATAAGGTTGTATCATGAATAAAACAGTTTTGACATGAATCCAGGATGTTTATCTTCATGCAATCACAAATCCGAAAATTCCTTATAACTACAATTTAAAAACTGACTTTTGTCCATCGTCGTTGAAAGGATTAAAATGACTTGAATGCTCATTTCTTGAATAGCCCGGAATATGAGAAAAATGAATTTCTGATTTTCTTTCCCTCTTTAGAAACAGTGTGTATTGAGATGACTCTAGATGGTGTAGAGGTCTCTATTTATAAGGGGAAGAGGGCCAGAATCCTAGTGGTGGTGGGACTCTTTTCAAGTCTCCCACTAATGCCACTAACCATCATGTGACTAACGGATAAGGTTTACCCAAATCTTTTAATATCTTTATTGATCACATTCCTAATTAATTTTCTGACATTTATTAAAACCACATAAATGGGAAATTCGGAATTTAATACGATTGAAATTAAATAATTAATTTCGTCACTAACATTAATTTCCAACAGTCTCCCACTTGGTCTTAATAATCCGCATAATTAAATTAGGTATCATAAGGTGCACAATCATTAATAAATTTTCCTAAATCAAACGATTCACGAATGCGAGTCATGGCGGTTCCATGCTATTCAAGAGCATGGTTACTTCCATGTACCACAACACCAATGTTTCAATCAACTAGCCTTTAATATTGGATATCATAATGGCCTCATAATGTCCTTTTGAATAAGAACTATTTCTGTCAATAATAATTCATAATTATATGCATGCATTCACAAAAGACAGAAATAATAGAAATCAGAAACACTTTTATTGAATTCAAGTAATAGTGTCAAACAACTAAGCCAAAATAGCAATCATAATCTAACTAATCGAGACCTATCTCTTTGACATGTTCCATAAAGGTCTTCGGAGATAGTCATTTCGCAAGAGGATCTGCTATGTTATCACGCGTACTAATGTGATCAATTGACACTCTTTGTTTCTGAACTTCTTCTTTAACTGATAGGTATTTCATCTCAATATGCTTAGCAGCCTTAGTATACCTATCGTTCTTCGAGAAGAAGACTGCTGCGACATTATCACAATAAATTTTCAGCGGCTTAGATACTGACCTTATAATTCTAAGTCCTGAAATAAAGTTTCACAGCCATAATCCATGATTTGTAGCTTCGAAGCAAGCTACGTACTCAGCCTCCATAGTAGATGATGCAATGACACTTTGCTTAGCACTTTTCCATGAAACAGCTCCTCCAGACATAAAGAAGACATAACCGAAGTGCTCTTCCTACTATCAAGGCATCCCCCAAAATCTGAGTCTGAATAACCAATCACCTCAAGGTGATCAGTCTTTCGATATGTGAGTATGTAATCCTTGGTCCCTTGCAGGTACCTCAGAACTTTCTTTGCAGCTTTCCAATGGTGAATCCCCGGATTGCTTTGATAACTGCCTAGCATCCCAATGGCAAAACTGATATCCGGTCTAGTGCAGACTTGTGCATACAACAAGCTCCCTACGAGTGAAGCATAAGGCATGCCTTTCATGTGCTCCCTTTCTAAATCACTTCTGGGGCATTGACTTAAGCTGAACTTATCCCCTTTCTGAAGTGGAACATTAATGGGATTGCAAATTTGCATACTAAATCTTTCTAAAACTTTGTTAATGTAAGCTTTCTGAGACAATCCTAACATTCCTCGTGATCTATCCCGAGATATTTCTATCCCGATCACGAAGGATGCCTCACCTAAATCTTTCATTTCAAAGTTTTTAGAAAGGTACTTCTTGGTTTCACTTAATAAACCAAGATCACTGCTGGCGATAAGTAAGTCATCAACATATAATACTAAAAACACAAACTTACTCCCACTGATCTTCAGGTATATGCACCGATCAATAGTGTTTTCCTTAAACCCAAAGTATATAATGGTATCGTGAAACTTAATACACCATTGACGAGAAGCTTGTTTTAGACCATATATTGACTTCTTCAACATACAAACCATGTTTTCCTTTCCTTCCTTTATGAAGCCTTGTGGTTGTGCCATGTAGACTTCTTCTTCTAAACTCCCATTTATAAAAGCTATTTTTACGTCCATTTGGTGCCACTCTAAATCATAATGAGCCACCAATGCTAATATGATTCTCAATGAGTCCTTCTTTAAAACTGGAGATAAGTTCTCATTATAACCAATGCCTTCTCGTTGATTAAAACCCTTGGCAACAAGTCTAGCTTTATGTCGTTCGATATTTCCTTTTGAGTCAAGTTTGGTCTTAAAGATCCACTTGCACCCAACTCATTTTTGTCCTTCTAGCAATCCGACCAACTCCCAAACTTTATTGTCATTCATAGATTTTATTTCTTCATTCATGGCCTCAATCCCTTTATCAAAATCATCACTATTTACAGCTTTTTCATAAGAAACTGGATCATTAATATTCCCTATGTTAAATTCGATCTCTTGAAGGTATACCACATAATCATCTGGAATTGCCGATATCCTTTCTCTTTGAGATCTTCTTAATGCCACTTCGTGTGGGGCTTCAAAAGTTTCATCGGTTATAGTCTCATTACGTGGTTCTTCAGTTGGTTTATCATTCACTTGTTGTTCATTGTTATTGATTGGGTCAATGACCGGTTCAACAACTACATTAGGAACAACAGGTATGTTATGAACTCTGGGTATAGGAATTTGTACCCTGACTTCTTGAATGATTACCTCCCTTTCTTTTATACTCCCACTTACTTCACCTTCTTCAATTAATTTAGCATTTCCAGTTTCTATGATTCTAGTTGTATGATTTGGACAGTAGAATCTATATCCCTTCGATTTTTCTGGATGCCCTATGAAATGACAAGATAATGTCCTAGGATCCAATTTCTTTTCATGAGGGTTATAGATTCTAGCTTCCGCTGGGCAGCCCCACACACGTAAATAACTTAAATCGGGTTTCCATCCTTTCCAAAGTTCAAAAGAGGTTTTTGAAAATGACTTACTAGGAACCCTATTTAAGATGTGTACAGTGGTTATTAATGCATGTTTCCACAAAATGTAGGCAATTGGGTCCTACTTATCATACTTCTTATCATTTTTATAAGGATACGGCTACTTCTTTCAGCTACACCATTCTGCCAAGGTGATCCTGGCATTGTGTATTGGGCGCAAATACCTAATTTTTCAAGGAGGTTAGAAAATGGGCCAGGGCGTTGCCCTGACTAGTCATATCTACCATAATATTCACCATCTCTATCTGACCTCATAATTTTCACCTTTTTGCCTTGTTGCCTCTCAACCTCATTAATGTATATTCCAACCATGTTCACAGACTGAGATTTATCATGCAACATGTACAAAATACAATAACGTGAAAAATCATCTATAAAGGTGATGAAGTATTTTTCTTCACCAATGGATGGAATATCAAAAGGTCCACATATGTCTGTATGTATTATTTCAAGTAGTTGGGTGCTTCTTGTGGCTCCTTTCTTTGTATGTTTGGTCTGTTTTCCTTTAATACAGTCCACACATACATCATAATTGGCCCAATCCAGGTTATGGAGTATTCCATTTTTAATGAGCCTTTAAATTCTCGGCCTGGATATGTGCCCTAATCTTTTATGACACAAATAAGTAGATTTTTCATCATTAAGTGTACATTTCGTACCAACATTAGGATGCAGGGTCACAAGGGTTTCAAAAAAATTCTTTTCAAGATTCAATCGATATAAACCATCGAATAAAAATCCAGAACCAACATTATTAGAATTTTTAATCAAACCAAAACCATTGTTCTTAAATTCAATTGCAAAACCATATAAAGAGAGTTTAGAAACAAGAATTAAACACCTTGAAACTGTGGGAACATAAAAAGTTTCTTGCAAATCTAAAAAAAATCCAGTGTTTAAAATCAGGCGAAAGACTCCAACAGGTTCTATTTCAGCCTTTGCCTTATTGCCCTTGTAGAGAAAATGCTCATTTGGATTTGTTTTGTGGATCAAAATGAAACCCTGCATCAAATTAGAAACATAACACATAGAACCAAAATCAATCCACCAAGTGTTAGAAGGAGCTTTAATAAAGTTTGATTTGAAACAAACATAAATAAAGGGCTTACCCTTTTTCTCGAACCAGGCCTTTCGTTTATGACAATCCCTCTGGAAATGGACCTTCTTTTAACAGAAGTGACACTTGTCGTTCTTTTCCTTCTTCAAAGTAGCAGTTGATGGTTCAGCTTGATGAGACGGCCCATGACCTTTCTTAATGCCCTTGCCGAACTTCTTCTTAAAACTAGCTCCTTCGACTTTAAGGTTTGCCACTTGTCCCTTAGTCACATGGCCATTCTGTTGCTTGCGCCTTCCTTCCTCCTGTACCAACATGCTTTGCAAATTATTTACATTCCACTTGTCTTTTATAGTGTTGTAATTGATTTGGAAAGGCCCATACTCAGGAGGTAGGGAGTTTAGGACGAGAAAATACTCATCCACTATCATGCCCAAAACTCTAAGTCTAGCAGCCAGATTGGTCATTTCTATAATGTGCTCATTCATGGTTCGAGTACCATCGAACCTTATAGTGGTCAGGTCAGCCATCAGTTTCCCAGCAAGGAATTTATCAGCAGTGCGAAAGCGTTCCTTAATGTTGTTCAAATACTCTTTCACTTTCATAGTTTCACGTAGGGAGGTCTTAATGTTAGCAGCAACACACATTCGCATAAACATTAGGGCCAACCTATTGGATCGAGACCATGCTTCATGGACAATATTTTATCCTCGCTACTGGTATCAGTAATAGCAGCGGGTTCATCACACATAATTGCCAAGTCCAAGTCAAGAACCCCTTGGCTGAACTCAATTTGCTCATTCCATTCAGAAAAATTAGTTCCATCAAATTTGGAATAGGACTGAGCTTGCGAATATAGGTTAAGGGGAACTGTAACTAATAATAATGTTCACAAATTAAATTTTCACACACAACAAAAATTGCAAGGGTCGAATATTGAATTGTTAACTAAAGATTTTGGCATATTTCATTTACAATTTGAATATCACGGAATCTGTGTTAATCATCACATAATGTTCAGATTTGTAAAGATATATTACCCTATAATTCATTTATCATGGTCCCATAATTTTGGCATCTGTGTTTGTTGCCTAAACATTTAATACCATGATTAATGTACTTAATGTCAACTATTATGTTTTTACAAAAACTAGTCCTAATGTTGTTCAATTCAGATATTAGCATGTGTTACGCTTCAATCCAATTTCATAACTGACATTAGAATAAGTCTTTAATGAATGTAAGTATATTATTCGTACATGCAGTCTCAGCCTGTGTTTGACCTTTGACTTAACTCAAATGAATAATTGTTTACATGTCTCAACTTAAATTTGGTTAATCATGCCTTAATATTAACTATAATACTTAATCTATCAATAATTACAAATATACACATAGCAGCTTAAATGCCTCAAAAACAGAATTATCGAGGTATAGTAAAAACACAAAATCATGAATTTTGCCAAAAATGGCAAAATAAGTTTTCACCATAGAATCAAAGGAAAACATGCCAGAAAACCAAAACTTTTTGCAGAGCATTAATATCAATTTTCTGCAAAGATTTATAAGCCCCGAGATTATTTCCTAAAATGGCAAAACGGGATTTTGAGGGCCTTAACGGACTTGGATTGTCGAAAAACACATTACATCACGGCCAAAGGCCGTGAAATTCAATTGTTGGCTCGTTTCCAGTCAACCTACCCAGTTTCAAGTCAATCGAACACCAAAAATTTCGAAAAACACTATTAACTGCGCCAAAAAAAAAAATCCCGGAATTTGTTTTGAGCCAAATCGCAGTTTTCTCTTAATTAATCTTAAAAACAGATTCATTTTCTTATCATGATTAATAAATGTGTTTTCCAGAATGTTTATACAACTTGAAACAATAAAATCATGTTAACGGCATATTAGGGTTCTTATAACACGAAAAGGGGTTGAACAATAATGTGACAGTTTTCACAAGATAAGGACTGTAGCAGCAATTTCGTTCTGAATATCATAACACAAATTCGAATTATCATATGTACGATTATCATATTGCTTAATTTTTTTTTTCCAGATTTCCAAAAAAACAAAATTTTCACATTTCAAGAAAAAAATAAAATTTCTAGATTTAACAAAAATTCCAGATTTCCAGATTTTCCAAAATTCTAGATTTCCATATTTTTAAAAGATCATAAATCAGAATTGTTATAAAGGAGTTTTCATTAACGGAAAACATGAGATTATAAATCGCAAGCTCTAACACCACATGTTAACTAATATTGTTTCGTCAATTATAAATTTGATTATGAATCAGAAGGTTGTATCATGAATAAAACAGTTTTGACATGAATCCAAGATGTTTATCTTCATGCAATCACAGATCCAAAAATTCCTTATAACTACAATTTAAAAACTGACCTTTGTCCATCGTTGTTGAACGGATTAAAATGACTTGAATGCTCCTTTCTTGAATAGCCCGCAATATGAGAAAAATAAATTTTGGATTTTCTCTCCCTCCTTAGAAATAGTGTGTATTGAGATGACTCTAGATGGTGTAGAGGTCTCTATTTATAAGGGGAAGAGGGTCATAATCCTAGTGGTGGTGGGACTCTTTCCAAGTCTCCCACTAATGCCACTAACCATCATGTGACTAACGGATAAGGTTTACCCAAATCTTTTAATATCTTTATTTATCACATTCCTAATTAAGTATGTGACATTTATTAAAACCACATAAATGGAAAATTCGGAATTTAATACAATTAAAATTAAATAATTAATTTCGTCATTAACATTAATTTCCAACAATCTCCCACTTGGTCTTAATAATTCGTATAATTAAATTCGGTATCATAAGGTGCACAATCATTGATAAATATTGCTAAATCAAACGATTCACAAATGCGAGTCATGGCGGTTCCATGCTATTCAAGAGCATGGTTCCTTCCATGTACCACAACATCAATGTTTCACTCAACTAGCCTTTAATATTGGGTATCATGATGACCTCATAATGTCCTTTTGAATAAGAACTATTTCTGTCAACAATAATTCATAATTATATGCATGCATTCACAAAATACATAAATGATAGAAATCAGAAACACTTTTATTGAATTCAAGTACTAGTGTCAAACAACTAAGCCAAAATAGCAATCATAATCTAATTAATCAAGACCCATCTCTTTGACATGTTCCATAAAGGTCTTCGGAGATAGTCCTTTCGTAAGAGGATCTGCTATGTTATCACGAGTACTAATGTGATCAATTGACACTCTTTGTGTCTTAACTTCTTCTTTAACTGATAGGTATTTCATCTCAATATGCTTAGCCACCTTAGTATACATATCGTTCTTAGAGAAGAAGAGTGCTGCGACATTATCACAATAAATTTTCAGCGGCTTAGATATTGACCCCATAATTCTAAGTCCTGAAATAAAGTTTTGCAACCATAATCCATGATTTGTAGCTTCGAAGCAAGCTACGTACTCAGCCTCCATAGTAGATGATGCAATTACGCTTTGCTTAGCACTTTTCCATGAAATGGCTCCTTCAGCCATAAGGAAGACATAACTCGAAGTGCTCTTCCTACTGTCAAGGCTTCCCCCAAAATCTGAGTCTGAATAACCAATCACCTCAAGTTGATCAGTCTTTCGATATGTGAGCATGTAATCCTTGTGTAAGGACAATTTGTCCAACATACTTGTATATGCCATTAGTCGTAACACCGTTGAATAAATTCATGTCCATATGATCATCAACGGATCCGAATATCAAAAGGAGAAAAGAAATCAAGGGAACAGACCGGACTGATCCGGTCCAGATAAAAGAACCGATCCGGTTCATCCGGACCGATCCGCCTAAAGGTACCGGACCGATCCGCTTGCTGAGGTGAAGCCAGTGTGCCCCGGATCCATAGCGAACCGATGAAGCCCAAATGCCGAACCGATCCGATGCCAACCGGATGGATCCGTCTTCAAAAAGGAACCGATCCGATGTCACCGGACCGATCCGCCTAAAGAGGCCGGATTGATCCGACGAGGATAAATCCAAACAGATCGTGTTCAGATCATGTTCCGAATTTTAGGGCTCAAGTTCTCCTATTTAATCCCACTACGGGAATTGGTTTTTCTAAGACTTTTCAACGATTTTCAGATCATATCAACCCTAAAGTCTTCACCTATTGAGTCCTATGATTCTAGGTTTTTAGATTCACACATCTTCCATATCTATGTGAATCAAGTTTGGTAACCCAAGAACACCATTGTTGTTGTTCAACCCTTTGTGAAGTGGACCGCTTCTTCCTCTCCATTGCAACCCTACTGGACAGGGATAGTTCCAGCCGCACCCTACTGGAAAGGGATATTCCAGCCGCGACTACAGAATCCGATACCTGAGGGTAATTCTTAGTCAAAAACTTGTATTTCAGTGTAATCTGATTGTAAACCGTCTTTTACAAATTATAGTGATATACAAATGGTTTTGCCCCTGTGGGGGATTTTTCCTTAAACTTTGTGTGTTGAATATTTATTGCATGATTTCATATTGTTTCAATCACACCTAGTTGCATGCTTAGGGTTAATTTGGGTTAAAATTGGTATTTATTATATTATTTCTTAATTGAACGCAAGCGCCAACTCTTTCAAATTGGTATCAGAGCAGGTTACGCTATTCTATCGCGTATTCCTTACTTCCGCAAAATTTTTCTAAAGATATCAATTTTTGAAATAAATTGATTTTTGAAAAGAGCGTGTTCATATGGAGAAGTCATATTATAAAATGCCTATTTTTGACGGGTCAAATTATGCTTATTGGAAAGCCCGTATGAGGTCGGCTTTAAAAGCCATTGATGAACGTGTCTGGATTCTGGTTGAACGAGGGTGGACTCCTCCCACCGTGACTGTTGATAATGTGACCAACTTGAAACCTGACATTTCTTGGACTGATGAAGAATTTAAATGGTCTTCTTTTAATTCTAAGGGTCTAAGTGCTATTTCTGGGTCTGTCACACCTGATGAGTTCAAACGCATAATGACGTGCACCACGTCAAAGGAGGCATGGGATATTTTGCAACTTACCCATGAAGGAACAAATGCTGTTAAAGAGTCAAAATTGCAAAATTTAACAACTCAATTTGAAACCATCACCATGCATGAAAATGAATGTTTTGATGAAATTTATGCTAGGCTTTCTGACATTGTTAATACTAGCTATAATCTTGGTGAACATATTCCAAATGCTAGAGTTGTTAAAAAGATTCTTCGTTCCCTTCCTAAGCGCTTTATACCTAAAGTCACTGTGCTAAATTCCTTGGGTAATTTAAATACACTAAAATTGGAAGAACTGGTAGGAGATTTACAAACTTATGAAATAGACATGTTTCCTAAATCTGCCAAGCCAAAAGATAAGGGAATTTCCCTTAAAGCCCAAGAGAGAAAAAGTGAGGGGTCGGCAAGAAAGAGAGTCGAGTCATTTAGAAAGATAGAAACTTCTGATTCTGAATGTGAGTTTGACATAGATGATTTGGCATTATTTGCTAAAAACTTCAAGAAAATTCTGAAATTTAAGAAAAATGGGAACTTCAAAGATAAAAAGAATTTTCAGAAAAATAAGGTTGAAAAGAAAGATTTCAAAGAACCCCCCAAAGACAGTGAGAGGTGTTTTGAGTGCGACGGTAAGGGACACAGAGCGTTTGAGTGTGCCACTCGTCTGAATAGGGAAAAGGGTAAAGCTGTCCTAAATGCTACCCTTAGTGACGATAGTGAGGTCGAGTCGGTGGACTCGGGAGATGAGTCACCGCATGAGCGTAACTTCACCGCGTTCATGGATAGTCATGTGAATACTCCTAGTTCTCCTCACGACGATGAGGATGATGCTTCACAGGGACACCTCGACAATGAGAGCGAAGAAAGTGAGGGAGAGGAGGAAGGTAGTGAGGACGAGAGTAACCTTCAACGCGCCTACGCCGAGTTATATAATGAGTCTTTCAAAACTAAAAAACGTAACAAGGCGTTAGTTCTTAGGATCACCGCGTTAGAAGAAGAGTTAGAAGAGACAAGAGAGAGAGAGTCCTCCACCTGCACCGCCATGAGAGAGAGAGAGAGTCTGCCTGGGTTAGTAAAGAGAATTTGCTTAGAGAGAGAGAGAGCAGTTTTGAGAAAGAGAAAGCGGACTTGACTAAACAAGTGGCTAGTCTTACTAGTGAGCTCCATTCCTCCATGGAGACTAGGAAGAAACTTGAAGCCCTTGTTGCTCAGCTCACTCATGACCTTGAGAGAGCTAGGAAAGTCAAGGTACAAATCGAGGACAGATCTGGAAAGATGGGAAAGATGCTCCTCGGTCCCGCTTTAGGTTTTGGTGATAGGCAAGGAATAGGTTTTGATGGTGCCTCCACGTCCCAAATTGCACCCGGACCAATTCCTGAGTTTACTACGACTCCTTATGGCCGTCATAAAAAACCAAGAAGGAGAGTTCGACCAAGAAAAGCAAACCAAGGTCCTCCTAATACTGGGCCCTTTTGCTCCCATTGCAAAAGAAATGGACACCTTAGGGATGATTGCTATAAGTTGGGTCAGACACGACGTACGTTTGCTCCACCACATCAAACTGATGAGTTTTCCAGTCTGAGAGAGCGTGTTGAGTTTCTAGCCGCCACATCACAGAGTTTGATGGAGGAATTCTGACGGATAACCTTACCATCAATGAATGCGCCCCGCATTTCGGCTAAAACCAATAACAACAAGGGAATACAAAAAGGTACCTACACTTGGGTTCCTAAGAAAGAGAAAAAGGCCCTTGTTGTCCATGTCGCTCTCAAAGCACATAATACCTCACAGTGGTATTTTGATAGTGGATGCTCCAGACACATGACAGGTGATGTCTCATATTTTACCCATCTTGAGGATTATAATGATGGGAGAGTCACCTTTGGAGATGGTAGCAAATCTAGCATAGTTGGACGAGGTACAGTAGAGTTACCAGGATTTCCAAAGCTAGAGAACGTGCTGTACGTCAAAGGTTTGAAAGTAAACCTTCTTAGCATCAGCCAGCTGTGTGACGATGACTTTGCAGTAAAGTTTGACCGGGAAGCTTGTAAGGTCTATAATCAAGCCGGTAAACTTTTAGTGCAAGGGGTGAGGACAAAGGATAATTGCTATGGGACTGAGCCCACATCCTCACTAGTTTGCAACAGCGCCACGATCACTCCCATGGATCTGTGGCACCAACGTCTAGGTCATATGAACGTTAGAGACTTATCTCGTTTAGTCAAAAAGGACCTAGTACGTGGCTTACCATCTCTTGGAAAGCCAACTTCCATGATTTTTGGACCCTGTCAGTTGGGAAAACAAATCCGTAGCCCTCATAGGAAGTTGAATTCCATTACCACCTCCCGTGCTCTTGAGTTGATTCACATGGATCTTATGGGTCCTACGCGTACTGAGAGTCTAGGTGGTAAGAGGTACATCATCGTGATGGTAAATGATTTCTCCAGGTACTCCATTATAGGTTTTCTGAGAGATAAATCTGATGCTATAGAATTTTTAATGACCAAGTACCGTGTCCTGCAAAATCAACACGGGGTCACTATTAACAGAATACGTAGTGACAACGGCACTGAATTTAAGGAAGCAAAGGTAGATTTGTACTGTGATAGCCTTGGGATCAAACATGACTTTTCTGCTGTGAGAACTCCTCAGCAAAATGGGATTGTTGAGAGGAAGAATAAAACGATCCAAGAGATGGCTAGATCTATGCTTCTAGGTCGTAAAGTTTCTAGGAGATTTTGGGCAGAGGCAGTGTCTACTGCATGCCACACGGTGAATAGGGTTTATCTTCGTCCACACACACTTAAGACGCCTTATGAATTGTGGACTGGCAAGAAACCCAACTTGGCATATTTCCGTGTTTTGGGGAGTAAATGCTACATTCTACGGGATAGAGAGCAATTAGGAAAGTTTGACTCCCGGAGCGATGAGGGAATATTGCTAGGATATTCATCGAACAGTAGAGCATACCGGGTTTTTAACCTGAAGAGCTCTAAGGTTATGGAATCAATAAACGTCACTGTGCAAGATGACGAACCTCCGACGGTTATTGATCCCAACCTTCTGTGTGAGGATGAGGACTGTTCTGACAGTGATTTTCCTATTCCTCTCCCACACTCTGTGGACCCTATTCCTGTGTTAGGGGACACACGTGCTTGGGTTCGCAAGAGTCATGATCCTACAACCATTATTGGCGATCCCACTCTAGGGGTCAAGACTCGTGCTCAACTAGAGAACGTTGTTAGTCATCATTGCTACACGTCCAAAGTTGAGCCCAAGAATTACAAGGAAGCACTCAAGGATGAACACTGGACATCCGCTATGCAGGATGAGTTGCTTCAGTTTAAGAAGAACAATGTCTGGGAACTTGTCCCCCGACCTAGTGATACTAATGTTATTGGTACCCGGTGGATTTTTAAGAATAAAATGGATGAAAATGGTACCATAACCAGAAATAAGGCTAGGTTGGTCGCTCAAGGCTACACACAGATAGAGGGTGTAGACTTTGGGGAGACATTTGCTCCTGTTGCGAGGCTTGAGTCCGTCTGTTTACTACTCGCCATCGCATGTCATCTGCACTTCAAGTTATATCAGATGGATGTCAAGAGTGCCTTTCTGAATGGCATTCTACAGGAGGAGGTTTATGTGGAACAACCAAAAGGGTTTGAAGACCCTAAGCACCCTGATCACGTCTACTATCTGAGAAAATCCTTGTATGGTTTGAAGCAAGCACCCGGTGCTTGGTACGAGAGGCTTACTTCCTATCTCTTAGCCCGTGGCTTCAAGAGAGGGGGAGTTGATATGCCGTTGTTCGTCAGGAGAGATGACGGTGCTATCTTGGTTGCCCAAGTCTATATGGACGACATAGTCTTTGGATCCACATGCTCCCATCATGCTCACCACTTTGAGGAGGAGATGAAAAGTGAGTTTGAGATGAGCATGGTTGGTGAACTTACATTCTTCCTTGGTCTCCAGGTTCGGCAGCTAGAGGATGGGATGTTCATCTCCTAATCCAAGTATGCTAGAGACCTAGTGAAGAAATTTAGTTTAGACTCCGCTAAGCATGCACGTACACCTATGAGTACTTCTACCAAGCTTAGTAAGGACACTTCAGGCAAGGACGTAGAGCAAACCTTGTATCGGAGTATGATAGGCAGTCTTCTCTACTTGACTGCTAGTCGTCCCGACATTGCCTTTAGTGTTGGAGTCTGTGCACGTTATCAGGCGTCTCCTAAAGAGTCACACTTACTCGCTCTAAAACGTATTATCAAATACGTGAGTGGGACTCTCTCATACGGTATTTGGTATTCCTTTGATACCGATGACTTTTTGTCCGCCTATTCGGATGCCGATTGGGCCGGAGACGTAGATGGATGTAAGAGCACTTCGAGTGGGTGTTTCTACTTTGGTTCTGCTCTTGTCTCTTGGTTGAGCAAGAAGAAAAACTCCATCTCTTTGTCCACTGCGGAGGATGAGTACATCGTCACCGGGAGTTGTTGCACGCAACTCATGTGGATGAAGCAAATGTTGGAGGATTATGGGATTTCACAGGACACCATGTTCATTTCCTGTGATAACACGAGCGCGATACACATATCCCGCAATCCTGTCCAACATTCGCGCACAAAGCACATCAGGTTACGCGGGCACTTTATACGTCAGTTAGTTGAGGAGAAGGTCGTAACCCTGAGTTTTGTTCCTGCCGACCGTCAGTTAGCCGATATTTTCACGAAACCTTTAGATGCCCTTAGATTTGAGAGTCTTAGGAAGTCTTTGGGGATTTGCACAGTTGACTGAGGGTTTGGTCTATGTCTAGAATATGATGCTTCTTCATGTTCATATCATATGCTTCCTATTGCTAGTCTGTTTTATATGTACCATAGATTTGTTGTACAACTTTTATGTATTTTTTATTATTCCTTGAAAAATACAAAAAGATTCTCTTTTTAGAAAATTTTTAGAAAAACACAAAAATATTTTATTTTGACAAAATTTTTGAAAAATTCAAAAAGAGATTTGCCTTTTATGGATGAGCATTTAAGATAGCCAAGTCACAACTTCATTCCATTTATCCATGTGACTGTTTTATAGAGATTTGAGAGGCTACATCATTTCATCCATGTGCTTAACATTGATTGGAGTCCTTGAGATGTAATTAGTGATATTTCCTACATGCTTGACTCCTATATCCTTAATTGCACACATGCACGGCTATATTTGATTATTGCACTTGTCGATCTCATGTTGGCTTGAGTGTTTCCATCTCAATCATGTCTATATAATGTATAAAATGCGATAAAACTTGACAAGATTGAATTGCATGTAAAAACCGTTTTGGTGAGACTGTGTGTATATTTTCTTAACGGGGAGGGGCTGCGAAAGTTGATTCTTATCCTTTGAGCAAAAGCCACCGTTAAAAGGACCTAAAAAATGGAGGAATTTTAATATCCGAGGTCCTAAGAGGTTAAAAGAGCCCGAAAAAATTAATAAGGCAATAAAAAGCAATTCATGCCAAATATGGGCCATTGTAGGTTCCACCATCAATTCTCCAAAGTTTGAGAATTTAGTATACCTCTATTCAAAATATAAATCTGAGGAAGTTTGGTTGGAGATTGACAAAACGGGTTTGCACTTCCTTGAAAGTCCTGAAAACGCATGAAAAACATTTTGGACGTTATTGGTGTAGAAATCACTTTGAGCTTCGATTTGTAGATTTGATATAGTCGATGTCTTATATTTCCAATCTTTTTCACCAAAGGAAGCATTTGAGTTCATTCGTTAGGAATATCCAATATTCATCGTGCACATATGTCATGTTTGTATGCTTTGATTTTCCTATCGAATTTTGATCACACCCATTCATTTACGCCATCACCGACTTGGTTGTTTTATGTTTATTCATGGTGTGATTTTATGCCTTGTGTCACCCCGGTACTTGATTGCTTGATTTATTTCTCTCATTTGTCTATTTGGGGACATCATAAAAAGGGGGAGAATGAATTATCTGATTATGGGGGATTTTTGAAATTTGAGGTTCATCATAAATCTGGTATATATTGCTTATGTTTATCTCATTTCAAACTCGATACGTCACTTGGTATTTGATTTGTCTCATGTGTGTAGGTACATTCTTGATAATCCCATGATACACACCCTGATGAGAAAAGCGTTGAGATTTCTGATCTGAAGATTTGCTGAACAAACGATGCAGCCTTAATCATTTGTATCTCTTTCAGTTTTGGGTTCATGGAAGGGTAGATTTGTATAGGCATTGTGATTATAGATAATTTGGATTTTTTATATTTGTTCCGGCATAGACATAGGGGGAGATTTGTAAGGACATTTTGTCCAACATACTTGTATATGTCATTAGCCGTAACACCGTTGAAGAAATTCATGTCCATATGCTCATCAACGGATCCAAATATCAACGAGAAAAGAAATCAAGGGAACAGACCGGACCGATCCGGTCTAGATAAAAGAACTGATCCGGTTCATCCGGACCGATCCGCCTAAAGGTACCGGACCGATCCGCTTGCTGAGGTGAAGCCAGTGTGCCCCGGATCCATAGAGAACCGATGAAGCCCAAATGCCGAACCGATTCGATGCCAACCGTATGGATCCGTCTTCAAAAAGGAACCGATCCGATGTCACCGGATCGATCCGCCTAAAGAGGCCAGACCGATCCGACGAGGATAAATCCAAACAGATCGTGTTCAGATCATGTTCCGAGTTTTAGGGCTCAAGTTCTCCTATTTAATCCCACTACGGGAATTGGTTTTTCTAAGACTTTCAACGATTTTCAGAGCATATCAACCCTAAAGTCTTCACCTATTGAGTCCTATGATTCTAGGTTTTTAGATTCACACATCTTCCATATCTATGTGAATCAAGTTTGGTAACCCAAGAACACCATTGCTGTTGTTCAACCCTTTGTGAAGTGGACCGATTCTTCCTCTTCATTGCAGCCCTACTGGACAGGGATAGTTCCAGTCGCACCCTACTGGAAAGGGATATTCCAGCCGTGACTACAGAATCCGATACCTGAGGGTAATTCTTAGTCAAAAACTTGTATTTCAGTGTAATCCGATTGTAAACCATCTTTTACAAATTATAGTGATATACAAATGGTTTTGCCCCTGTGGGGGATTTTTCCTTAAACTTTGTGTGTTGAATATTTATTGCATGATTTCATATTGTTTCAAACACACCTAGTTGCATGCTTAGGGTTAATTTGGGTTAAAATTGGTATTTATTATATTATTTCTTAATTGAACGCAAGCGCCAACTCTTTCACCTTGGTCCCTTGCAGGTACCTCAGAACTTTCTTTGTAGCTTTCCAATGGTGAATCCCCGGATTGCTTTGATATCTGCATAGTATCCCAACGGCAAAACTGATATTCGGTCTAGTGCAGACTTGTGCATACAACAAGCTCCCTACGAGTGAAGCATAATGCATGCCTTTCATGTGCTCCCTTTCTAAAGCACTTCTGGGGCATTGACTTAAGCTGAACTTATCCCATTTCTGAAGTGGAACATTAATGGGATTGCAACTTTGCAAGCTAAATCTTTCTAAAACTTTGTTAATGTAAGCTTTCTGAGACAATCCTAACATTCCTCGTGATCTATCTCGAGATATTTCTATCCCGATCACGAAGGATGCCTCACCTAAATCTTTCATTTCAAAGTTTTTAGAAAGGTACTTCTTGGTTTCACTTAATAAACCAAGATCACTGCTGGCGATAAGTAAGTCATCAACATATAATACTAAAAACACAAACTTACACCCACTGATCTTCAGGTATATGCACCGATCAACAGTGTTTTCCTTAAACCCAAAGGATGTAATGGTATCGTGAAACTTAATGTACCATTGACGAGTAGCTTGTTTTAGACCATATATTGACTTCTTCAATATACAGACAATATTTTCCTTTCCTTCCTTCATGAATTCTGGTGGCTGTGCAATGTAACCAATGCCTTTTCGTTGATTAAAACCCTTGGGAATAAGTCTAGCTTTATGTCGTTTGATATTTCCTTTTGAGTCGAGTTTGGTCTTAAAGATCCACTTGTACCCAACTCATTTTTGTCCGTCTGGAAATTCGACCAACTCCCAAACTTTATTGTCATTCATAGATTTTATTTCTTCATTCATGGCATTAATCCATTTAACAGAATCATCACTATTTACTGTTTTTCATAAGAAACTGGATCATTAATATTCCCTATATTAAATTCGGT
Organism: Sambucus nigra; assembly: GCA_949130495.1. NCBI lineage: Eukaryota > Viridiplantae > Streptophyta > Magnoliopsida > Dipsacales > Adoxaceae > Sambucus > Sambucus nigra. Next base: position 351,177,609 of record OX422214.1, read on the forward strand.
CTCTTGAAGGTATACCACATAATCATCCGAAATTGCCGATCTCCTTTCTCTTTGAGATCTTCTTAATGGCACTTCCTGTGGTGCTTCAAAAGTTTCATCGGTTATAGTCTCATTATGTGGTTGTTCTATTGGTTGATCATTCACTTGTTGTTCATTGTTATTGATTGGGTCAATGACCAGTTCAACAACTACATTAGGAACAACAGGTATGTTATGAACTCTGGGTATAGGAATTTTTACCCTGACTTCTTAAATGATTACCTCCCTTTCTTTTATACTCCCACTTACTTCACATTCTTCAATGAATTTAGCATTTCCAGTTTATATGATTATAGTTGTATGATTTGGACATTAGAATCTATATCCCTTCGATTTTTCTGGATACCCTATGAAATTACAAGATAATGTCCTAGGATCCAATTTCTTTTCCCGAGGGTTATAGATTCTAGCTTTCGCTAGGCAGCCCCACACACGTAAATACCTTAAATCAGATTTCCATCATTTCCAAAGTTCAAAAGCGGTTTTTGAAACTGACTTACTAGGAAACCTATTTATGATGTGTACAACGGTTTTTAATGCATGTGTCCACAAAAATGTAGGCAATTGGGTCCTACTTATCATACTTCTTACCATTTCTATAAGGGTACGATTACGTCTCTTAGCTACGCCATTCTGCCAAAGTGATCCTGGCATTGTGTATTGGACGCAAATACCTAATTTTTCAAGAAGTTTAGCAAATGGGCCAGGGCGTTGCACTGACTCGTCATATCTTCCATTATATTCGCCACCTCTACAAACCTAATAATTTTTACCTTTTTGCCTCGTTGCCTCTCAACCTCATTAATGTATATTTCAACGACGTTCACAGACTGAGATTTATCATGCAACATGTACAAAATGCAATAACGTGAAAAATCATCTATAAAGGTGATGAAGTATTTTTCTCCACCAATGGATGGAATATCAAAAGGTCCACACATATCTCTATGTATTATTTCAAGTAGCTGGGTGCTTCTTGTGGCTCCTTTCTTTGTATGTTTGGTATGTTTTCCTTTAATACAGTCCGCACATACATCATAATTGGCCCACTCCAGGTTATGGAGTATTCCATCTTTAATGAGACTTTCAATTCTCGGCCTAGATATGTGCCCTAGTATTTTATGCCACAAATAAGCAGATTTTTCATCATTAAGTGTCCGTTTCGTACCAACATTAGGATGCAGGGTCACAAGGGTTTCAAAAAAATTCCTTTCAAGATTCAATCGATATAAACCATCTAATAAAAATCCAGAACCAACATTATTAGAATTTTTAATCAAACCAAAACCATTTTTCTTAAATTCAATTGCAAAACCATCTAAAGCGAGTTTAGAAACAGAAATTAAATTCCTAGAAACCATGGGAACATAAAGAGTTTCTTGCAAATCTAGAATAAATCGAGTGCTTAAAATCAGGCGAAAGACTCCAACGACTTCTATTTCAGCCTTTGCCTTATTGCCCATGTAGGGAAAATGCTCATTTGGATTTGTTTTGTGTATCGAATTAGAAAAATGACACATATAACCAAAATCAATCCACCAAGTGTTAGAAGGAACGTTAATAAAGTTTGATTTGAAACAAACATAAATAAAGGGTTCCCTTTTTCTCGAACCAGGCCTTTCGTTTATGACAATCCCTCTGGAAATGGCCCTTCTTTTTACAGAAGTGACACTTGTCGTTCTTTTCCTTCTTCACAGTAAAAGTTGATGGTTCAGCTTGATGAGACGGCCTAGGACCTTTCTTAATGCCCTTGTCGAACTTCTTCTTAAAACCAGCTCCTTTGACTGTAAGGTTTGCCACCTGTCCCTTAGTCACATGGCCATTCTGTTGCTTGAGCCTTCCTTCCTCCTATACCAACATGCTTTGCACATCATTTACATTCCACTTGTCTTTTATAGTGTTGTAATTGATTTGGAAAGGCCCATACTCAGGAGGTAGGAAGTTTAGGACAAATTGGACGAGAAAAGACTCATCCACTGTTATGCCCCAAACTCTAAGTCTAGCAGCCAGATTGGTCATTTCTATAATGTGCTCATTCATGGTTCGAGTACCATCAAACCTTATAATGGTCAGGTCAGCCATCAGTTTCCTAACAAGGGATTTATCAGCAGTGCGAAAGCGTTCCTTAATGTTGTTCAAATACTCTTTCGCTTTCATAGTTTCAGGTAGGGAGGTCTTAATGTTAGCAACAACACACATTCGCATAAACATTAGGGCCAACCTTTTGGATCGAGACCATGCTTCATGGACAACAATTTCATCCTCGCTACTGGAATTATTAATAGCAGCAAGTTCATCACACATAATTGCCATGCCCAGGTCAAGAACCCCTAGGCTGAACTCAATTTGCTCATTCCATTTAGAAAAATTAGTTCCATTAAATTTGGAACAGGAGTGAGCTTTCGAATACAGGTTAAGGGGAGCTGCAATTAATAATAATGTTCACAAATTAAATTTTCACACACAACAAAAATTGCAAGGGTCGATTATTGAATTGTTGACTAAAGATTTTGGCATATTTCATTTACAATTTGAATATCACGGAATCTGTGTTAATCATCACATAATGTTAAGATTTGTAAAGATATATTACCCTATAATTCATTTATCATGGTCCCATAATTTTGGCATCTGTGTTTGTTGCCTAAACATTTAATACCATGATTAATGGACTTAATGTCAACTATTTTGTTTTTATAAAAACTAGTTCTAATGTTTTTCAATTCAGATATTAGCATGTGTTGCGTTTCAATCCAATTTCATAACTGACATTAGAATAAGTCTTTAATGAATGTAAGTATATTATTTGTACATGCAGTCTCAGCCAGTGTTTGGCCTTTGACTTAGCTCAAATGAATAATTGTTTACATGTCTCAACTTAAATATAGTTAATCATGCCTTAATATTAACTATAATACGTAATCTATCAATAATTACAAAGATACCAATAGTATCTTAAATGCCTCAAAAACAGAATTGCTCAGGTATAGTAAAAACACAAAATACATGAATTTTGCCAAAAATGGCAAAAATGAGTTTTCACCATAGAATCGAAGTAAAACATGCCAGAAAACCAAAACTTTTTGCAAAACGTTAATATCAATTTTCTGCAAAGATTTATAATCCCCGAGATTATTTTCTAAAATGGAAAAAACGAGATTTTGAGGGCCTTAACAGACTTGGATTGCCGAAAAACACATTACATCATGGCCTGCGGCCGTGAAATTCGATCGTTGGCTCATTTCCAGTCAACCTACCCAGTTTCAAGTCAATCGGACACCAACATTTTCAAAAAGCACTATTCACCGCGCAAAAAAAAAAATCCCGGAATCTGTTTTACGCCAAATCGCTGTTTTCTCTTAATTAATATTAAAAACAGATTCGTTTTCTTATCATGATTAATAAACGTATTTTCCAGAATGTTTACACAACTTGAAACAATAAAATCTTGTTAACAACATATTAGGGTTCTTATAACACGAAAAGGGGTTGAACAATAATGGAACAGTTTTCACAAGATAAGGACTGTAGCAGCAATTTCGTTCTTAATATAATAACAAAAATTCGACTTATTATATGTACGATTATCATATTGCTTAAATATTTTTTTCCAGATTTCCAGAAAAACAAAATTTTCAGATTTCCAGAAAAAAAAAAAAAAATTTCCAAATTTCCAAATTTACAAAAATTCCAGATTATTAAAAGATCATAAATCAGAATTGTTATAAAGGAGTTTTCATTAACGGAAAACATGAGATTATAAATCGCAAGCTCTGATACCACATGTTAACTAATATTATTTCGTTAATCATAAATTCGAATATGAATCATAAGGTTGTATCATGAATAAAACAGTTTTCACATGAATCCAGGATGTTTATCTTCATGCAATCACAGATCGAAAAATTCCTTATAACTACGATTTAAAAAATGACATTTGTCCATCGTTGTTGAACGGATTAAAATGACTTGAATGCTCCTTTCTTGAATAGCCCAGAATATGAGAAAAATGAATTTCGGATTTTCTCTCCCTCCTTAGAAATAGTGTGTATTGAGATGACTCTAGATGGTATAGCGGTCTCTATTTATAAGGGGAAGAGGGCCGGAATCCTAGTGGTGGTGGGACTCTTTCTAAGTCTCCCACTAATGCCACTAACCATCATGTGACTAACGGATAAGGTTTACCCAAATCTTTTAATATCTTTATTTATCACATTCCTAATTAATTATCTGACATTTATTAAAACCACATAAATTAGAAATTCATAATTTAATACAATTGAAATTAAATAATTAATTTCGTCACTAACATTAATTTTCAACTGTCTCCCACTTGGTCTTATTAATTCGTATAATTAAATAAGGTATCATAAGGTGCACAATCATTGATAAATTTTGCTAAATCAAATGATTCACGAATGCGAGTCATGGCGGTTCCATGCTATTCAAGAGCATGGTTCCCTCCATGTACCACGACACCAATGTTTCATTCAACTAGCCTTTAATATTGGGTATCATAACGGCCTCATAATGTCCTTTTGAATAAGAACTATTTCTGTCAACAACAATTCATAATTATATGCATGCATTCACAAAAGACAGAAATAATAGAAATCAGAAACACTTTTATTGAATTCAAATAATAGTGTCAAATAACTAAGCCAAAATAGCAATCATAATCTAACTAATCGAAACACATCTTTTTGACATGTTCCATAAAGGTTTTCAGAGATAATCCTTTCGTAAGAGGATCTGCTATGTTATCACGCGTACTAATGTGATTAATTGACACTCTTTATTTATGAACTTCTTCTTTAACTAATAGGTATTTCATCTCAATATGCTTAGCAGCCTTAGTATACCTATCGCTTTTCGAGAAGAAGACTGCTGCGACATTATCACAATAAATTTTCAGTGGCTTAGATATTGACCCCATAATTCTAAGTCCTAAAATAAAGTTTCGCAGCCATAATCCATGATTTGTAGCTTCGAAGAAAGCTACGTACTCAACCTCCATAGTAGATGATGCAATGACGCTTTGCTTAGCACTTTTCCATGAAATGGCTCTTCCAGCCATAAGGAAGACATAACCCGAAGTGCTCTTCCTACTGTCAAGGCATCCCCCAAAATCTGAGTCTGAATAACCAATCACCTCAAGGTAATCAGTCTTCCGATATGTGAGCATGTAATCCTTGGTCCCTTGCAGGTACCTCAGAACTTTCTTTGGATCTTTCCAATGGTGAATCCCCGGATTGCTTTGATATCTGCCTAGCATCCCAATGATAAAACTGATATCCGGTTTAGTGCAGACTTGTGCATACAACAAGCTCCCTACGAGTGAAGCATAAGGCATGCCTTTCATGTGCTCCCCTTCTAAATCACTTCTGGGGCATTGACTTAAGATGAACTTATCCCCTTTCTGAAGTGGAACATTAATGGGATTGCAACTTTACATGCTAAATCTATCTAAAACTTTGTTAATGTAAGCTTTCTGTGATAATCCTAACATTCCTCGTGATTTATCCCCAGATATTTCTATCCCGATCACAAAGGATGCCTCACCTAAATCTTTCATTTCAAAGTTTTTAGAATGGTACTTCTTGGTTTCACTTAATAAACCAAGATCACCGCTGGCGATAAGTAAGTCATCAACATATAATACTAAAAACACAAACTTACTCCCACTGATCTTTAGGTATATGCACCGATCAACAGTGTTTTCCTTAAATTCAAAGGATGTAATGGTATCGTGAAACTTAATGTACCATTGACGAGAAGCTTGTTTTAGACCATATATTGACTTCTTTAACATACATACAATGTTTTCCTTTCCTTCCTTTATGAAGCCTTGTGGCTGTGCCATGTAGACTTCTTCTTCTAAACTCCCATTTAGAAAAGCTATTTTTACATCCATTTGGTGCAACTCTAAATCATAATGAGCCACCAACGCTAATATGATTCTCAATGAGTCCTTCTTTGAATCTGGAGAGAAGGTCTCATTATAATCAATGCCTTCTCGTTGATTAAAACCTTTGACAATAAGTCTAGCTTTATGTCGTTCGATATTGCCTTTTGAGTCAAGTTTGGTCTTAAAGATCCACTTGCACCCAACTCGTTTTTATCTTTCTGGCAATTCGACCAACTCCCAAACTTTATTATCATTCATAGATTTTATTTCTTCATTCATAGCATCAATCCATTTATCGAAATCATCACTATTTATAGCTTTTTTATAAGAAACTGGATCATTAATATTCCCTATGTTAAATTCGGTCTCTTGAAGGTATACCACATAATCATCCAGAATTTCTGATCTTCTATCTCTTTGAGATCTTCTTAATGGCATTTCCTGTGGTGCTTCAAAAGTTTCATCGGTTATAGTCTCATTATGTGGTTGTTCAGTTGGTTGATCATTCACTTGTTGTTCGTTGTTATTGATTGGGTCAATGATCGGTTCAATAACTGCATTAGGAACAACAGGTATGTTATGAACTCTGGGTATAGGAATTTGTACCCTGACTTCTTGAATGATTACCTCCCTTTCTTTTATACTCCCACTTACTTCACCTTCTTCAATGAATTTAGCATTTCCAGTTTCTATGATTCTACTTTTATGATTTGGACAGTAAAATCTATATCCCTTCGATTTTTCTGGATCCCCTATGAAATGACAAGATAATGTCATAGGATCCAATTTCTTTTCATGAGGGTTATAGATTCTAGCTTCCATTGGGAAGCCCCACACACGTAAATACCCTAAATCGGGTTTCCATCCTTTCCAAAGTTCAAAAGGGGTTATTAAAATTGACTTACTAGGAACCCTATTTAAGATGTGTACAGCGGTTTTAATGCATGTGTCCACAAAAATATAGGCAATTGGGTCCTACTTATCATACTTCTTACCATTTCTATAAGGGTACGATTACATCTTTCATCTAGGTGCAACTACCTAATTTTTCAAGGAGTTTAACAAAAGGGCCACGGCGTTGCCCTAACACGTCATATCTATCATAATATTTGCCACCTCTATCAGACCTAATAATATTCACCTTTTTGCCTAGTTGCCTCTCAACCTCATTAATTTATATTTCAACGACGTTCACAGACTGAGATTTATCATGCAACATGTACAAAATGCAACAACGTGAAAAATCATCTAGAAAGGTGATGAAGTATTTTTCTCCACCAATGGATGGAATATCAAAAGGTCCACATATGTCTGTATGTATTATTTCAAGTAGCTGTGTGCTTCTTGTGGATCCTTTCTTTGTATGTTTGGTTTGTTTTCCTTTAATACAGTCCACACATACATCATAATTGGCCCAATCCAGGTTATGGAGTATTCCATCTTTAATGAGCCTTTCAATTCTCGGCCTGGATATGTGCCATAATCTTTTATGCCACAAATAATCAGATTTTTCATCATTAAGTGTACGTTTCATACCAACAGTAGGATACAGGGTCACAAGGGTCTCAAAAAAATTCTTTTCAAGATTCAATCGATAAAAATCATCTAATAAAAATCTAGAACCAACATTATTACAATTTTTAATCAAACCAAAACCATTGTTCTTAAATTCATTTGTAAAACCATCTAAAGCGAGTTTAGAAATAGAAATTAAATTCCTAGAAACTGTGGTAACATAAAAAGTTTCTTACAAATCTAAAATAAATCCAGTGCTTAAAGTCAGGCGAAAGACTCCAACAGCTTCTTTTCAGCCTTTGCCTTATTGCCCATGTAGAGAAAATGCTCATTTGGATTTGTTTTGCGGATCGAAATGAAGCCCGACATCGAATTAGAAACATAACACATAGAACCAGAATCAATCCACCAAGTGTTAGAAGGAGCGTTAATAAAGTTTGATTCGAAACAAACATAAATAATGGGCTTACCCTTTTTCTCGAACCAGGCCTTTCGTTTATGAAAATCCCTCCGGAAATGGCCCTTCTTTTTATAGAAGTGACACTTGTCATTATTTTCCTTCTTCACAGTAGCAGTTGATGGGTCAGCTTGATGTGATGTCCCAGGACCTTTCCTAATGCCCTTGTCGAACTTCTTCTTAAAACCAGCTCCTTTGACTATAAGGTTTGCCACCTGTCCCTTAGTCACATGGCCATTCTGTTACTTGAGCCTTCCTTCCTCCTCTACCAACATGCTTTGCAAATCATTTACATTCCACTTGTCTTTTATAGTGTTGTAATTGATTTGAAAAGGCCCATACTCAGTAGGTAGGGAGTTTAGGACGAATTGAACGAGAAAAGACTCATCCACTGTCATGCCCAAAACTCTAAGTCTAGTAGCCAGATTGGTCATTTTTATAATGTTCTCATTCATGGTTAGAGTACCATCGAACCTTATAGTTGTCAGGTCAGCCATCAGTTTCCCAGCAAGGGATTTATCAGCAGTGCGAAAGCGTTCCTTAATGTTGTTCAAATACTCTTTCACTTTCGTAGTTTCAGGTAGGGAGGTTTTAATGTTAGCAGCAACACACATTCGCATAAACATTAGGGCCAACCTATTGGATTGTGACCATGCTTCATGGACAATAATTTCATCCTCGCTATTGGTATCAGTAATAGCAGCGCGTTCATGACACATAGTTGCCATGTTCACGTCAAGAACCCCTAGGCTGAACTCAATTTGCTCATTCCATTCAGAAAAATTAGTTCCATCAAATTTGCAATAGGGCCGAGCTTGCGAATACAGGTTAAGGGGAAGGGAATTAATAATAATGTTCACAAATTAAATTTTCACACACAACAAAAATTGCAAGGGTCGAATAATGAATTGTTGACTAAAGATTTTGGCATACTTCATTTACAATCTGAATATCACGGAATCTGTGTTAATCATCACATAATGTTCAGATTTGTAAAGATATATTACCCTATAATTCATTTATCAAGGTCCCATAATTTTGGCATCTGTGTTTGTTGCCTAAACATTTAATACCATGATTAATGGACTTAATGTCAACAATTATGTTTTAACAAAAACTAGTTCTAATGTTGTTCAATTCAGATATTAACATGTGTTGCGCTTCAATCCAATTTCATAACTGACATTAGAATAAGTCTTTAATGAATGTAAGCATATTATTCGTACATGCAGTCTCAGCTTGTGTTTGGCCTTTGACTTAACACAAATGAATAATTGTTTACATGCCTCAACTTAAATATAGTTATTCATGCCTTAATATTAACTATAATACGTAATCCATCAATAATTACAAAGATACCAATAGTAGCTTAAATGCCTCAAAAACAGAATTGCCGAGGTATAGTAAAAACACAAAATACATGAATTTTGCCAAAAATGGGAAAAATGAGTTTTCACCATAGAATCGAAGTAAAACATGCTAGAAAACCAAAACTTTTTGCGGAACGTTAATAGTAATTTTTTGCAAAGATTTATAATCCCCGAGATTATTTCCTAAAATAGAAAAAACAGGATTTTGAGGGCCTTAACGGACTCGGATTGTCGAAAAGCACATTACGTCACGGCCGTGAAATTCGATCGTTAGCTCGTTTCTAGTCAACCTACCCAGTTTCAAGTCAATCGGACACCAAAAATTTCGAAAAACATTATTCACTGTGCTAATTTTTTTTCCCGGAATCTGTTTTGCACCAAATCGCAATTTTCTCTCAATTAATCTTAAAAACAGATTCGTTTTCTTATCATGATTAATAAACGTGTTTTCCAGAATATTTACACAACTTGAAACAATAAAATCATGTTAAGGGCATATTAGGGTTCTTATAACACGAAAAGGGGTTGAACAATAATGGGAGAGTTTTCACAAGATAAGGACTGTAGCAGCAGTTTCGTTCTTAATATCATAACACAAATTTGAATTATCATATGTACGATTATCATATTGCTTAAATTTTTTTTCTTCAGATTTCCAGAAAAAAAACAAAATATCCAGATTTCCAGATTTAACAAAAATTCCAGATTTCCAGATTTACCAAAATTCCAGATATCCAGATTTTTAAATGATCATAAATCAGAATTGTTATAAAGGAGTTTTCGTTAACGAAAAACATGAGATTATAAACCGCAAGCTCTGATACCACATGTTAACTAATACTGTTTTGTTAATCATAAATTCGAATATGAATCATAAGGTTGTATCATGAATAAAACAGTTTTGACATGAATCCAGGATGTTTATCTTCATGGAATCACAGATCCTAAAATTCCTTATAACTACGATTTAAAAACTGACCTTTGTCCATCGTTGTTGAACGGATTAAAATGACTTGAATGCTCCTTTCTTGAATAGCCCGGAATATGAGAAAAGTGAATTTCGGATTTTCTCTCCCTCCTTAGAAACAGTGTATATTGAGATGACTCTAGATGGTGTAGAGGTCTCTATTTATAAGGGGAAGAGGAACGGAATCCTAGTGGTGGTGGGACTCTTTCCAAGTCTCCCACTAATGCCACTAACCATCATGTGACTAACGGATAAGGTTTACCCAAATCTTTTAATATCTTTATTTATCACATTCCTAATTAATTATCTGACATTTATTAAAACCACATAAATGGGAAATTCGAAATTTAATACAATTGAAATTAAATAATTAATTTCGTCACTAACATTAGTTTCCAACATCTCCCTCTCACTCTCCCTAAGCACGCCACCACCATCTTATTTCATCTTTCTATCACCTCCATCTTTGTATAGAATAACGCAGTAGCAGATAATAGACAAGCTGAGTTTTACACACACATCATAAGGCTAAAACTCCATCTATTTATTTATTTTTCTTTTATCACTTTTGTTGGAACTTATGGTGCTAATTGGATTTGAGTCTTTGTTTTCTAATCTAACCTCCAGCCGCCATTGCTGGTGTTTCTTCTCCGGCGATGACCGATGACCTCCCACCGCCGTCGTAGCTGGTGTTTCTTCTCCAGCGATGACCTTCAGCTGCTGCTGTAGGTGGTGTTTCTTCTCCGACGATGACCTTCAGTCGTCGCCGTATGTATGTTTCTTTTTTAGTTTTGGTTTTGTGTTACAGATCCATTGAAAAGAATGTTACAGATCCACAGTTGTTTATTTTTTTTTTTTTTTGCAGCTGTTAGTATTTTGTTTCAAATAGAAGATATGTAAATAGTTAGTTTATGCCCCATTGTTTTTTATTTCTTAATTTTGTAGTTTTGGGTTGTTCTGATTTCTTCTCAGATCTGATGTTATACAGGAGGATTTTTAACTTTTGATCCGAGATTTGAAAAAAATATCATAGGTCGTACCGTTGGACCGAGTTCTATCAATTTGAGGTTTGTAAACTCTCCAGCTAGTCTCGAGTTTCTACCCAACTGTTAAATGATGGTGGGTTATATTGTAAACATTGGTTGTCATCTATTGGATCTATTTTTTATGGTTGAATTTTGTTGATCAAGTTGTTGGCGGTTGAAACTTTAACTTTGGTTGTCTTTCCACATTGTTGGTATGGGTTTGAAAGTGTCTTCTGTATCCTGAACATTATTAACCCATGTTCCCAAGAAGTTGAATTGATGTGGACAGTAATAATACATCATCATGTAAGACAAGTAATGAAAGAAATCTCTTGCATAGAATAAATGTATGAATATATGATCTCTCATGTATATTAAAAAGTGGTGAATATATCATCTCTCATGTATATAAAAAGTGACGTAACTTACATCATTTTCAATTCAATGATTCGACAATTATATAAAAAAATTATTCTTTAGATACAAGTATAAAATTTATATTTTTCGGATTAAAGAAAATAAGCTACATAAAAACAAATTTTATCTGATAAAAAAATATATAAAAAAATTCGGACAAAAAATATATTATATATAATATGATTTAAACGTTGCATTCAATATACATATATAAGAAAAATAGGCTCGAGATAAAATGACGAAGCCATCTGTTTCAACTTTTCTTATTGTGCATTTGTTTCTTAGAAATAAAATCATTGAGATTTAGTTAGTCGAGCTCTTTAAAATTAAAAATCGTCTCTTATAAAAAAAAATCAAATTACTTTAGTGTAACATGGGTGTGTTGGTACATTGTCCGGTTTGAAGTTTTTTTCCAGTTGTAGTGTATAATCTCTATATACGGGTTCCGCTCCTTTAGTGGCATTTTAATGCATCCAATTAAAATGTGATAACTATTGTCAAATAGGGTGAATAATTTTAGAATTTTTCTAAATAAATATAATTTTAAAGTTTTTCTAATTACATATAAAAGTCTTGGGCTAAAAATTGATATTAATTATAGTTCACTAAAAAAATATTAATGTAACGACAAGGGTCGCACATTAACTTTTCTCTTTGTGTAATTCGTATCATGTTATCGCATGTCTTATTTTTCCGCACATAATTACTATTGTGAAATATTAGGAACATTTTACAACCGTACCAATGGCACGGGTACGAAATTTCAAGAACGTTTTTTCAACTATGATTGGATGTAATCACTATGAGTAAATATTTGGATCGTTTTTACAATCTTGTCATCGGCACGAGTACACCCTAGTATATATATATATATATATATATATATATATATATATATATATATATATATATATATATATATATATGCACGCACACTTGTATTGTAGAGAACTTTTGGAGTTCATGAGACATGTAGGTCTATTAGGAGAAAAGTAAAACGTTAATATGAAATGAGGGCAGGCGCTCTCAATGTACCTAACTTTTCATATAACTAGTTGGAAACCCGTGCGATGCGCGAATTATACATTGAGTGTACGATAAACATTTATGGAATTGTCAATACATGAAGGGATGCTAAGTAGAAATATAAAATTGATTAAAAACTTCAGAGTATTTGTGATCACAAGTAATGTAAAAAAAGTATAACTACAAAATATCCTGCAAAAATAGAGCAAAGTTTTCATTTTTATTTAAAAAATAACTTTTTTTTTTTATAAAATAGTTATAACATTTTTTATATAAAAAGAACAGTTTTTAAAAAACAAAAAAAAACTATTTTTATATAAGATATATGGTACTTATTTTATTAAAAAGGAACAGTAAAATAATTTTTATATTAATTTATTTTTCTTACATTAAACAGTTAAATATTTTTCTTTAACTTTGAAACAGTTGTAATACCCCGTATTTTTATGCTATATTAATTTGGGGATTTATTAAATTTAATGTGACTGTTTATTTAATAAAAATCTGGAAATTAATTATGTTATAATTATTAACGTGACGAGAGTTAGTAATTATGAGAAACTTGTTGAATATTACTAATGAGCATAGTAATATATTATATTGGTTATATTGAACGTCATAAGTGAATTAAATGACTATTTCGGAAATTTAAGTCGGGACGTGCCCGTGTCACGTCGGGACTAATTTTGTTAAATAAAAAGTAAATATTTTATAAGTTGTTCGTATGGTCATTTTGAGTGCGCCAACGTGTCCAGAAGGATCGAGATAGTCAGAAAAGTATACCCGGGGGTTTAGTTTGGGTCTCGGGGTGTTTTTAGGCCTAATTGGTGCCCCGGGAGGGCATTTTAGTCATTTTACATAAGTGGGTAATTAAACCCACGAATTTCAGCCAACATATATCAGCCATTAGGTCAGCCTCTTAGGGTTAGAACATTCACAAATCAAGTGACGGCCATTGGAGAAGAGAGGAGAGAGCTCCAAGGCAAACCAAGGCCAAAAAGCCACCGGATTTCACTACCACCACCATCACCGCGTAGATCACGAGACAAGGAACGTAGCCATACCAAAATCATCCGGGAACCTGCATACCAAAATCCCAGGCAAGTGTTTAAACTTGCTATTTTCGTTGATGCAATCTTCATGTTAGCTTAGGAATAAATTGTGATAAAAAAACTATGGAAGAAAACCCCATTTTTTGATAGGAGAACCCATGTAGTATTGAAGTATATGTAAATTCTGGAAACCCTTGCCACGTAGAGGTAATAATCCACGAAATTGGTGATTATAATAAAGAAATATTGGAGAAAGATTCATTAGAAATCTATTTAAGAAAATTCTAGGGTTCTTGATAATTGGACATGATTTTAGGTTGAAAATCCATGTTTAATGATAGTTACACACATGCTTTACGTTATAAACACCTGGTATAATGTTATAATGATGATAGTAGGATTTTTGGGGCGATTAGAATGGAAACACATCGTTTTAGATGAAGAAGTTGGATGAGACCCGTAACTGCATTCTGCAGAATTTTGCCCAGACCTGCTTGATCGATCGATCGAGCCTAGAGCTTCGATCGATCGAAGGTTCGATCGATCGAGCCCCAAGCTTCGATCGATCGACCCCTCCTGGCAGACTCCTAATTCCCTCTTTAAATGCGTTAAATTCAAATTGTCGTGATATAATTCTTGGGCACTCTTGATAAATTGATTTGGGAGACATTGAGGACCATTAGGGTATATGAATAAACGTTGGAACCTTTAATCTTTAACGAAAATGGTATTTATGGGATATTTACTTTAGGTTAATGGATTTATGAATTTAAAGGGGTGAGGTGCGTAAGAGAGTTACGTTGGAACCTAATAAAGACACTTACTGAAATTCAGATTTGTGAGGATGTAGCCATAAGTGTTAGGTAATAAGTGAGGAAACCCTTCGAGTTAAGGTTAGGAATGAAACCTTATGCGTAATTCTATAAATGTGAAATTAAGGATAAATGGTATAATTACGGGTGACGAGAAGAACCTATATTAATATGAAAGTGGTATATTTATATGATTGTGTGTACATATATTATATGCATGTGAAAATCATACCCACGCTACTTGCCATCCCTGAGGTTACCGCGCTGGGACAAGTCTTATCTCGATGGGACCTTTATGGGCGATATTGACTTGTACCCTAGAAGATAGATGTCCTTGGTACATGCTATCGACGTGATAGTTCAGACGGTCCTAAGAGACGCCGGTATGTGCCATCCTCTTAGAGACTTTGAATCTAGTCTTCGCCTCAATATTGTTTGTGTATGTATTGTTAATACATTTCGAGAGTGATTCCGAATGTATTCCCCTTAATATGAGTGATATGGGGCTTTGGATAGTAGAGTATGCCCGCACCATAATTTAGTTGGGGTGCTGTTATAATATATTATACGAGTAGTTAATATATATATGAAATTCTAAAATTTGGAACTGCCTACCGTGATTCGATAGGTAGGACATGGATGATGACTAAAAATTGTAAATACTTGTTTTGAGAATGCAGAGAACGCCTACACCATAGTTTATATGTTGGTGCAGTTAGAATATATATATATATATAAATTATACGAATACCTTATATATATATATGGATTGAGGAATTTAAACTATTGCTGTAACGTAGTAAGTGAGGAATAATTCTGGACTAAATTATGGATACTTATTTTGAGAAAATATAATATATCACTGGGAAACTTTTTGATTTTATAAAGTTAAAATGGAGAACTTTGCTTACTAATTGGAACATTCTTTTTAGAATTAAATCGTTGAATTGTAATATCTTACGAGTAACCTAAGTTAAGTTAAATCATTTAGGAAGACTAGTGCGGGAATTGATAAAACAAAACCGATGGGAAGGTTAGTGCGATAGGTGTGCACATTAGAAGAGAGGTGAGTATTTCTCAAGAGAGCGACGCACTAATATGTTATTGCATTGGCCTGTATCAATTTAAATAATTGCTAAACATATTTTAAAATCAAACACACTTTCGGGCTCTGACCCATTTCTTTTTCTCTCTCTCTCTCTTGTATATATATATGTATATTTTCAGGTGCCCAGCCACAGGGGCGTCTTGCTTAGGATCCCTTGAGAGGAACGTGCTGCAGCTTAGGTGGGAGTTGCAGGTCACTTCAGTAGACGACTTCTTTTATTGACTCCACTCCTATTACTCTCATTTATTGGTCACGTCTCGCCCTTTTCATCATTTCATTTATTGTTGGGATTTTTATACTTCAGTTATTCCAGTGATGTTCTATGGGATTTATTTAGGATGGCTTATGATTTTTAGTTTTATTATGTTGACATTCGATTGACGAATGTATGGTATTATTTTAGCTCTTCGTGGTGTGACTCTTAATTGTAGAAATGTTGTTTCGTATAAATAAATCTTTTCTTTAATTAAAATTTGGAAGTTTGTATGAAAAATGTTTTTGACACTTAGCTTAATTATTTAGGGTGTTAAATTGGAAAATTATTTTTATCGACAGTGATGCTGAGAATGAACCAACTGTTTACCTTGATTTAATTTAATAAAGGAGTGATTGCCCGGTATTTTATTAGGCGGGGTGTCACAGGTGGTATCAGAGCATCAGGTTCTAGTGTCCTTTAGGATCTGTACGGCTTATCTTGCTTTCAGCGCTACTTTCTTGATATAGAGCCCTAATACTAGGAATGTTGTGTTCATCTCTATACATTGGGAATTCGTGCTTCTGTGATTTGTTTATTTGAATGATGAACTCATTCAAATTCATTTGAACTTTCAGATGGACCGTCGAGAAGAACTAGTTGAAACGGTTGAGGGAGTCAACGAGCAAGGTCGACTCACACCTCAGGTAACTCCAGAGAGAATATCAACAGCCGAGTTAGCAGGTATCGTGGCACGAGCAGTTACCACTGCAATTTTACAATACCAAGAACGCAACATGCAACTTAAAGAAGGCAAAAGACTTAGAGAGATTAGCCAAATGCATGTGACTAAAGCTGACAAATGTGTGAAGACTCCGAAATTGCGACAGCAAACTACCCAAGACCGGATTAGTTCTAGTCAACAACGTGGTAAAATGAAGCAGTTTCGAAAATGGAATAAAGTCCCAAGACAGCAAAGCCGACACCGACAGCAGCAGGGTCGGAGGGGGAGTAACTCCGGAGGCCGATGTTTTGGGTGTGGTAAGCACGGCCATAGGCGCCAGGATTTTCCGGAGAGAGATAGGGCCCCACAACAGCGGGGTGCCCGAAATAATCCACAGGGGCCACTTTTTCCAGTCGCTCTCCCAGCACCAGCTCAGGTACCAGACGTACCAATCTTTCCAGTAGCACCAGTGCAGCAGGGGCGGTTACAGTACAGACATATCTTTAATGTCCACCAGGCAGTAGCCCCACAGGCACCACCCGCGATTTGGGGTATGTTTTCTATCCATGGAACTTTGGGTCGAATTATATTTGTTACTGGGGCAAACCATTGTTTAATAGCTATATATTATGCGAAGACCTTAGGGTTATTAACTACAGTAGAGAGCACTGTAACGTACACAGACCCCTCACGGGGGAGTGGGTCACTTATTTTATATGCCGGAGAGTAGGGGTAGAAATTGGTAGCTTGGTATTACCTACAGACAGGTTAGTCTTAGACATGCACGAGCATGATGTGATTATTGGTATGGACTGGTTCGCAGCTTATGGAGACTTGATTGATTGCTTCGGTGGGAGCATTGTTTTTGCCATTACGGGGCAAAAGATGTTCGTAGTGGCGTTGCCTCGCCCAGAGGGAGGTTCGACCGCTCATTTGTATTACATAGAGGAGGATACCTCTAAGGAGGTTGTGATTCCCTTAGATTCGATCCCTGTTGTCAGGGAGTATTCCAATGTGTTTCAGGAGATACCAAGTCTACCGCCCAGTCGTGAGATAGACTTTGTTATAGATCTATTGCCTGATACGAGACCTATAGCACGCGCACCGTACCGTATGGCTCCAGCAGAGATACGAGAGCTACGAGACCAGATAGTGCAGCTATTAGGTCAGGGCTTCATTCGTAGGAGTACCTCACCTTGGGGCGCTCCAGTCTTGTTTGTGAAGAAGAGAGATGGTTCACTGAGATTGTGTGTGGACTACCGAGAATTGAACAAGATAACGATACGGAATAAGTATCCGTTGCCTCAAATCGATGATCTGTTCGACCAGTTGAGGGGAGAAACTTTCTTTCGAAGATAGATCTGAGGTCGGGGTACCATCAGTTACGTATTAGAGAGCAGGATGTTTCAAAGACTGCCTTCTTATCGAGATATGGGTCCTATGAGTTCAGGGTGATGTCGTTCGGACTCACAAATGCCCCAGCCGTCTTCATGGACTTGATGAACCGAGTATACATAGAATTCTTGGATCAGTTCGTCATCGTCTTCATAAATGATATCTTGATATATTCACACTCCGAGGAGGAGCATGCCGAGAACTTGAGACAGGTTCTTCAGACTCTACGAGAGCATCAGTTGTATGCTAAGTATGAGAAGTGTGGATTCTGGTTGCGAGAAGTACAGTTCTTGGGCCATGTTGTTTCTGAGCAGGGGATTGCAGTTGACCCGAGCAAAATGTCAGCGGTGAGGGAGTGGGGACAGCCCACGACACCGACGGAAGTGCGTAGTTTCTTGGGATTAGCCGGATACTACAGGAGATTCATTCGGGGATTCTCCAAAATAGCGGGTCCATTGACGAATTTGACTCGCAAGGGGGTACCATATGTTTGGGATGACGCTTGTCAATTGGCTTTCGACGAGCTGAAAGACAAGCTTACTTCAGCGTCATTCCTTGCATTACCTAAGCCGGGTGTAGAGTACCTGGTTTACACCGATGCGTCCTTACGGGGACTTGGGGGAGTACTTCAGCAGGAAGAGAAGGCTATAGCTTTTTCTTCCTGCAAACTTAAGCCGCATGAGAAGAATTACCCCACCCACGACCTGGAGTTAGCAGCGGTCGTCTTTGCATTGAGGATTTGGAGGCACTACTTATTGGGTGAGAAATTCCATTTGTTCACAAACCATAAGTCACTGCAGTACCTATTCACTCAGCGAGAGCTGAATATGCGTCAGCACAGATGGCTAGAGTTTGTGAAGTACTACCAGTTCGATATACAGTATCATCCGGGGAAGGCCAACGTAGTTGCTGATGCGTTGAGCCGTAGACCGGTAGACGATGTAGCGGACATCTGGAAAGCAAAGTGGAAGGAGTTCGGCCACCAGGACGCAGTAGCACGTTCTTTCATATCCGTGATGACAGTCACACCCGAGATTGTTACGAGGGTGTACAGGCACAGACCACAGACCCGTTTTGTCAGGAGCAGATTGTGAGACTTCTAGCCGAGGGTGCTGAGTCCTATTCTATTAGTTCTGATGGAGGGTTGCGGTTTAATGGGAGATTAGTGGTTCCAGAAGGAGCGGACCTATGTCATGAAGTGATGACTCATTCTCATGGGTCCCGATTTGCAGTACATCCGGGAGGCGATAAGATGTACCAGCACATGAGACGACAGTACTGGTGGAGTGGGATGAAGAAGGACATCGCTGAGTTTGTGTCCAAGTGTTCTACTTTCCAGCTGGTGAAGGTGGACCACCAGAAACCGTCAGGATTACTTCAGCCGTTGGAAGTACCGCGTAGAAGTGGGAAAGTATTTCCATGGATTTCAATACAGGGTTGCCTACATCACAGCGGGGCCACGATTCTATCTGGGTGATTGTAGACCGTTTGACCAAGGTGGCTCATTTTCTACCAGTAAGGGCAGATTATACCACGGGTCAGTATGCTCAGTTGTTCATCGCTGAGATTGTCAGATTACATGGGGTGCCCCTGGATATTGTGTCAGATAGAGACAAGATTTTGTGTCACGTTTCTGGGAAAGCTTTCAGGAGGCTATGGGTACTGAGTTAAGGTTGAGTTCAGCTTATCACCCACAAACAGACGGACAGACAGAGCGTACTAATCAGATGTTAGAAGATATGCTACGCATGTGTGTTCTCGATTTTGGAGGAGGATGGGAGCCACATCTTCTACTGGTAGAGTTCGCTTATAACAACTCTTATCAGTTTGCGATTGGAATGGCTCCATTTGAGGCTTTATATGGCAGGCCTTGTCGTTCTCCAACTTGTTGGCTTGAGGTGGGGGATAACAAGTTTCTAGGGCCAGAAGTGATTCAGGAGACCTCCGCGAAGATTGAAATAATCAGGTGTCATATTCGGATGGCCCAGGATAGGCATAAGAGCTATGCCGATGTGAAACGGTTCTTCTGGAAGTTTAATGTGGGAGATCAAGTGTTTAGCGTGTATCTCCTATGAAGGGTGTGATGAGGTTCGGGAAGAAGGGGAAGTTGTCCCCGAGGTACGTGGGACCATTTCCAATCATTGAGAGGATTGGGCCGGTAGCATATAGGTTGAGATTGCCAGAACATTTACATCGCATCCACGATGTATTCCACATCTCGTCGTTGAGACGATTTCTTCGGGATGATATGGCCCATACTCACATTGCGATAGATGAGATAGACTTACAGTCTGACAGCTCTTTCGAGGAGAGACCAGTGGCTATTCTAGACTATAGTGAAAGGAGATTGAGGTTGAAAGTAGTTCCACTTGTGCGAGTCCAGTGGGAGCATTATAATGTGGAGGAATCCACTTGGGAGCGTGAGGCAGATATGTGCGAGAGATACCCAGAGTTATTTTTACCAGGTATGCCTTATTTTCCGAATTTTGGGACGAAATTCCGTTATTAGGGGGGAAGTATGTAATACCCCGTATTTTTATGCTATATTAATTTGGGGATTTATTAAATTTAATGTGACTGTTTATTTAATAAAAATCCGGAAATTAATTATGTTATAATTATTAACGTGACGAGAGTTAGTAATTATGGGAAACTTGTTGAATATTACTAATGAGCATAGTAATATATTATATTGGTTATATTGAACGTCATAAGTGAATTAAATGACTATTTCGGAAATTTAAGTCGGGACGTGCCCGTGTCACGTCGGGACTAATTTTGTTAAATAAAAAGTAAATATTTTATAAGTTGTTCGTATGGTCATTTTGAGTGCGCCAACGTGTCCGGAAGGGTCGAGATAGTCAGAAAAGTATACCCGGGGGTTTAGTTTGGGTCTCGGGGTGTTTTTAGGCCTAGTTGGTGCCCCGGGAGGGCATTTTAGTCATTTTACATAAGTGGGTAATTAAACCCACGAATTTCAGCCAACCTATATCAGCCATTAGGTCAGCCTCTTAGGGTTAGAACATTCACAAATCAAGTGACGGCCATTGGAGAAGAGAGGAGAGAGCTCCAAGGCAAACCAAGGCCAAAAAGCCACCGGATTTCACTACCACCACCATCACCGCGTAGATCACGAGACAAGGAACGCAGCCATACCAAAATCATCCGGGAACCTGCATACCAAAATCCCAGGCAAGTGTTTAAACTTGCTATTTTCGTTGATGCAATCTTCATGTTAGCTTAGGAATAAATTGTGATAAAAAAACTATGGAAGAAAACCCCATTTTTTGATAGGAGAACCCATGTAGTATTGATGTATATGTAAATTCTGGAAACCCTTGCCATGTAGAGGTAATAATCCACGAAATTGGTGATTATAATAAAGAAATATTGGAGAAAGATTCATTAGAAATCTGTTTAAGAAAATTCTAGGGTTCTTGATAATTGGACATGATTTTAGGTTGAAAATCCATGTTTAATGATAGTTACACACATGCTTTACGTTATAAACACCTGGTATAATGTTATAATGATGATAGTAGGATGTTTGGGGCGATTAGAATGGAAACACATCGTTTTAGATGAAGAAGTTGGATGAGACTCGTAACTGCATTCTGCAGAATTTTGCCCAGACCTGCTTGATCGATCGATCGAGCCTAGAGCTTCGATCGATCGAGCCCCAAGCTTCGATCGATCGACCCCTCCTGGCAGACTCCTAATTCCCTCTTTAAATGCGTTAAATTCAAATTGTCGTGATATAATTCTTGGGCACTCTTGATAAATTGATTTGGGAGACATTGAGGACCATTAGGGTATATGAATAAACGTTGGAACCTTTAATCTTTAACGAAAATGGTATTTATGGGATATTTACTTTAGGTTAATGGATTTATGAATTTAAAGGGGTGAGGTGCGTAAGAGAGTTATGTTGGAACCTAATAAAGACACTTACTGAAATTCAGATTTGTGAGGATGTAGCCATAAGTGTTAGGTAATAAGTGAGGAAACCCTTCGAGTTAAGGTTAGGAATGAAACCTTATGCGTAATTCTATAAATGTGAAATTAAGGATAAATGGTATAATTACGGGTGGCGAGAAGAACCTATATTAATATGAAAGTGGTATATTTATATGATTGTGTGTACATATATTATATGCATGTGAAAATCATACCCACGCTACTTGCCATCCCTGAGGTTACCGCGCTGGGACAAGTCTTATCTCGATGGGACCTTTATGGGCGATATTGACTTGTACCCTAGAAGATAGATGTCCTTGGTACATGCTATCGACGTGATAGTTCAGACGGTCCTAAGAGACGCCGGTATGTGCCATCCTCTTAGAGACTTTGAATCTAGTCTTCGCCTCAATATTGTTTGTGTATGTATTGTTAATACATTTCGAGAGTGATTCCGAATGTATTCCTCTTAATATGAGTGATATGGGGCTTTGGATAGTAGAGTATGCCCGCACCATAATTTAGTTGGGGTGCTGTTATAATATATTATACGAGTAGTTAATATATATATGAAATTCTAAAATTTGGAACTGCCTACCGTGATTCGATAGGTAGGACATGGATGATGACTAAAAATTGTAAATACTTGTTTTGAGAAGGCAGAGAACGCCTACACCATAGTTTATATGTTGGTGCAGTTAGAATATATATATATATATATATACATTATACGAATACCTTATATATATATATGGATTGAGGAATTTAAACTATTGCTGTAACGTAGTAAGTGAGGAATAATTCTGGACTAAATTATGGATACTTATTTTGAGAAAATATAATATATCACTGGGAAACTTTTTGATTTTATAAAGTTAAAATGGAGAACTTTGCTTACTAATTGGAACATTCTTTTTAGAATTAAATCGTTGAATTGTAATATCTTACGAGTAACCTAAGTTAAGTTAAATCATTTAGGAAGACTAGTGCGGGAATTGATAAAACAAAACCGATGGGAAGGTTAGTGCGATAGGTGTGCACATTAGAAGAGAGGTAAGTATTTCTCAAGAGAGCGACGCACTAATATGTTATTGCATTGGCCTGTATCAATTTAAATACTTGCTAAACGTATTTTAAAATCAAACACACTTTCGGGCTCTGACCCATTTCTTTTTCTCTCTCTCTCTCTTGTATATATATATGTATATTTTCAGGTGCCCAGTCACAGGGGCGTCTTGCTTAGGATCCCTTGAGAGGAACGTGCTGCAGCTTAGGTGGGAGTTGCAGGTCACTTGAGTAGACGGCTTCTTTTATTGACTCCACTCCTATTACTCTCATTTATTGGGCACGTCTCGCCCTTTTCATCATTTCATTTATTGTTGGGATTTTTATACTTCAGTTATTCCAGTGATGTTCTATGGGATTTATTCAGGATGGCTTATGATTTTTAGTTTTATTATGTTGACATTCGATTGACGAATGTATGGTATTATTTTAGCTCTTCGTGGTGTGACTCTTAATTGTAGAAATGTTGTTTTGTATAAATAAATCTTTTCTTTAATTAAAATTTGGAAGTTTGTATGAAAAATGTTTTTGACACTTAGCTTAATTATTTAGGGTGTTAAATTGGAAAATTATTTTTATCGACAGTGATGCTGAGAATGAACCAACTGTTTACCTTGATTTAATTTAATAAAGGAGTGATCGCCCCGGTATTTAATTAGGCGGGGTGTCACAACAGTTTCTTAATTTCATAAAACAATTAAAAAAAGGTAAAAATAGTTATTTTAAAACATTTTTTTAGTTCAAAAGTTAAAAAATCATTAAAACCATTTCTTTTATGTATTAAAAAAATCTTTAAAAAATAATTTCTTTATAGAACAAAATAGTTTTTAAACAGTTAAAAATATTTTTTAACAGTGTAAAACAATTTATTTTCATTAGGGGTCATAATTTTAGAAACGACACGAAAACACGACACGTAACGAAACGAAATTCACACAATATGTCGTGTTCGTGTTGTTTTGACACAAAGTCGTGTCGTGTCAAAATTATGAGTCGTGTTATCGTGTCTTGTCATGTTAATCATGTTTTTATTCGGATTATCGTGTCTATTTCTGTTTAATTTAGCGCGAAATTTTAAAAAATCGGGTTATCGTGCCATGTCGTGTTATGTCGTTTTCATTTGGGTCGTGTTCGTGTCCATAAAATCCTTGTCGTGTCATGTCGTGTCGGCTCGAAACATGATCCAAATACACGAATTTTCACATCTAATTTTCATGGTTAACAGTTTTTATTTTTGTTAAAAAACAACTTTTTTTATAAAACACTTAAAATGATTTTTTTTAAAAAAAATTAAAAGGTTGTTTTTTATTTTAAAAAATATTTTACGTAATTTATAAAAACAATAAAACGATTATGTATTCGTTGTTAAAAATACTGCGCGTAATTTAAAAAATAGTGTACGTGAGTTTTTAAAAAAAATATTGAACGTAATTTATTAAAAACAATAGTTTTGAAGAGGAAATAAATAGGTGGAGAAACCGAAGGAGCAAGAAAGAATGAGAAAAACCTCCTAAGAAGGCTTATAAGTGATAGATATGATGAAAGTGAATTAAAATGCCACGTGACATAATATGGTGGTGACAATTTTAGAAATGACACGAAAACACGACACGTAACGAAACAAAATTGACACAATATGTCGTGTTCGTGTCGTGTTTTTTTTACACGAAGTCGTGTCTTGTGTGTTCATGTCAAAATCACGAGTCGTGTTATCGTGTCTTGTCATGTTAATCGTGTTTTTATTAGGTTATCGTGTCTATTTATGTTTAATTTAGCGTGAAATTTTAAAGAATCGGGTATTCATACCGCGTCGTGTTATGTCGTTTTTATTTGGGTCGTGTTCGTGTACAAAAAATTCTTGTCATGTCATGTCATGTCGGCCCGAAACATGACCCAAATACACGAATTTTCACCCCTAATTTTCATGGTTAACAGTTTTTATTTTTGTTAAAAAAATAACTTTTTTTTTTTTTTATAAAACACTTAAAATGGTTTTTTTTAATTAAGAGATTTTTTTTTAAATTAAAAAGTTATTTTTTATTTAAAAAAACATTTTACATAATTTATAAAAACAATAAAAGAATTATGTATATGTTGTTAAAAATACTGTGCGTAATTTAAAAAATACTGTACATGAGTATTTAAAAAAATATTGAACATAATTTATAAAAAACAACAGTTTTGAAGAGGAAATAAACGGGTGGAGAAATCGAAGGAGCAGGAAAGAATGACAAAAACCTCTCAAGAAGGCTTATAAGTGATAGATATGATGAAAGTGAATTAAGATACCACATGGCATAATATGGTGAAAGTGCATTAAACGGGTGGAGAAATCGAAGGAGCAGGAAAGAATGAGAAAAGCCTCACAAGAAGGCTTATAAGTGATAGATATGATGAAAGTGAATTAAGATGCCACATGACATAATATGGTGAAAGTGCATTAAAACTCCTTGTAGAGCATTTTATAGTATATAAAGATAAAGATAAAGATGTTAGTGGGGTATTGACCAAATTAGAGTTTTATGACTAGAAATAAAATGAAACAATTGTTATAAAATATGTATTGTAAAGTGGATGTTCACTTATCCCACATCCCACATCTGAAGAGTGAGGCTTTTGATGAGCTTGCCTTGTATTATAAATAAGGAGTTACCCTCTTCATTATGAACACACCAAAAATCAATGAGAAACTCTTCCTCTCTCTATATTCTCTCTATGTTCATTTAATTTATAACACGGTATCAGGACGAACAAGCTCGTAGTCATCATTATCAGTCTCCAGTGGTTTTTCCGGAGGTAATCTTTTTCGATGGTAATCTTTTTCTCGGGTTCCGTTTTTTTAACCAAAAAAAAAGGGGCTAAAGTTTTGTTTGGCCACCGTTTCTTGCTTTAAGGTTTTGAGAATTATTTTTTTTTTTGAAAAATCTAAACAGATTTAGTGTTAACTCAGTGTGTGTTTTAGTGTTTAATCAGTGGGTGTATATTTTTTTTGTGTGAGTTATTCACTTGGCCTTAACTCACTAATTTATCGTGGCCTTAACTCAGTGATTTATCTTGGACTTAACTCACTAACTTAACTCGGAGTCAACTCAGTGTGTTAACTCGGACCAACTCCATTTAAATATTGGACTAATCTTGGATTTAACTTTTGGACATTTTTTTTGGACATGATAATAACATGTACCATAAAATCAGCCTGAAGATCTCAATAATTTGGGCGTGAAGTTCCCAATTCTTATTTAAATTTTTGCGGCCTGAAGTTCGCAATCGATGTTCAATTTTTGAACATGATAAAATGTCTCGTAAAATCAAAATAGAAGTTTTGATTTTGATGACCTAAAGATCTCAATAATTTGGGCCTGAATTTCCCAATTCTTATTTAAATTTTTGTGGCCTGAAGTTTGCAATTGATGTTCAATTTTTTAACATTATAAAATGTCTCGTAAAATCAAACTAGAAGTTTTGATTTTGAGGACCTGAAGATCTCAGTAATTAGGACCTGAAGTTCCTACATGATATTCAATTTTGAACGAGAAGTTTCAATAATTTTAGGGCTGAAACTTTTGTCAGCATGTATCGCGCAAGTTGCGAACTTGCGTGATTTTTGTAAGACGTTTTATTGGGGTTAAAAATAATTTGATCATATTTATTGAATGCTAAAAATAGGCCTAAGAGTGCCTTGTGATCAAAATTCGAAAAATGAATAAATAAATAAAATATTATTATTTTATTAAAAAAATGCTCAGAAAATTCTAAAAATCATCATACTGACTCAAAATTTATTTTGAGCAACTTTCCCCTCTTCGACATTTCCGAAAAATATCGTTTAGACCCGATTTAGATCATTTTTCAGTTCGCCCAGATTTTTTTCTAAACTTTAATCATTTTGTTGCTTTATTTAAAGGGATGGTGGGAAACCCTTTTTGACCATTTTTTAAGTATCTTTCGGCACAATGTTTGGCAGCCAACATATTTTAATTCCTCGCATTTTATATATACCTTAGCCCCTTATAATTATGTGTTCTATCATAGTTTTTAGAGGATTTATTTGGGGTTGTTTTGGTGTTGCATCTTGGAAGAGTTTTGATGATTCTTGAGCCTGAAGTTCGAAATCATAAATTAAAGTTTTTATTATTTTTGGGACATTTAGACGTACTCAAATAATTTAATTTGGACCTGAAGCTCCAAATATATATTTGTGATCAAACTTGAAGCTTTGACACAATGGGGTGGGAATTTTCAAATCCCAAGATATTAATAAAATTGAACTCGAAGTTTAATAAATTTTTGGACTTGAAGTTCTAGATACAATATGCTTCCCAGTAATTAATTAAAAATTAGGGTCCGAAGTTCCTAATTTACATTTAAATTTCGAACCTGAAGCTCCAAATTGCTGTTTAATTTGGGACCTAAAGTTCCCATGTCAATTTTTTTATTTGGAACTTGAAGTTTCCAAATTATTTTATATTGAGACTAAAAGTCCATAATTATTGTTCAAATTATTGAACATGACAATGAAATATTCCTTAAAATCAAATTTGAAGTTTTGATTATTTTTCTAAAGGGCAAGGAATACTAAAAGTCCAATCACAATTATTTATAATTTGGATCCGAAAATCCAATAATTTTGTAATCAAACATAAAGTTTTGATTACTTATATAATAAGGGTAAGGATCTTACATGTTCCGTAAGGATTATTTATATTTTTGGACCTGAAGTTACAAACAATTTTACCCCTTATCAAACTTGAAGTTTGAATATAATTAGGCGGTTGTTAAACGTCTTTAAATATTTAATGTTATGATATGACGTGGTCATTATTTATAATTCGGGCCTCAAGTTCTCGAATAATTATTCAAATATGGAAATTGAATTTCTCCGTTCAAATTTTAGGACGTTGAGTACATAAATTATTTGGGCCTAAAGTGACAAAAGAAAATATATTACAATCAAACTTGAAGTTTTGATTGTCAAATTGAAAGGTTATAGACCAAGATTCCCCCAATTATCATTGATTTGTGATATGAAGATTCATATTCAATATTGTGACCAGAAGTTCACAAAATATTTTTTGAATTGGGATATAAATCCCATGCTATTTATGGTTGTTTGGACTTGCAGATCCAACTAAAATGCGCGATAAATTAAAACTCGAAGTTTTGATTAGTCATCAAGTATGCGCGAAATACATTATTTTTATTGGGATTAGTTTCAAAATCAATTAAGTGTCCCTTTAACTATCATATTAATGGTTTCACCATTAAAATTTATGTCTCTTGACCTTTTTGGCTTTATTTAAGTGTTAACTTACTTTTAATGGTATTTAATTTTAACTCATATTTCACATTCTAATTATTTAATATACATTTGGGCCTTGGAAATGTATAAAGAATGTGAAAAATGAAGTCTCTATTTTTTTTTTTAAAAGAGGTTGGATTATTATTAGTCGGAGTTAATTCAAAAATTTTGTCACTTGTTTAGTCGGAGTTAACTGAAATTTTTGTCACTTGTTTGGAAGATTCTGTAATATTTTTAAATCTGATCAAACCTGAAGTTTTGACAGTATATGGTAGAGAAAGTCCTTATACTTATCAAAGATTATTCTAAAAATCAAAAGAGAAATTTTTGATTTTCTAAGGAAAGGTAAACATCCCATGAATGTCAATGTTGAGCCTTTGTAAATCAAATTGAAGGCAAGCGATGATACTTGCCTGGTAGACAGTGGGACAACTCACACCAGTTTGAAAAATCATAAGTTTTTCTCAGACTTGGTATACAATAAAGCGAATGTCTCCACTATAACTGGTCCTATTAAGATTATTGATGGCTCCGGAATAGTCCACGTGGTGTTACCTAATGGTACCCACTTATTTATAAATAAAGCTATATACTCAAGAAATTCTAGAAGAAATTTATTGTGTTTTAAGGATATAAGAGTGAACGGGTATCATATTGAAACATGTAATGAAGGTAATAAAGAGTTCCTTTGCATTACTTCTAGTGTTGGAAGCTAGAAGCTCACACTAGAGAAATTTCCAGCTTTATCCATGGGGTTATACTATATAACTATTAATGTTATAGAATCACATACTGTCATGAACCAGAAGCTCAATGATCCTTATAATTTAATGTTGTGGCATGACCGATTGGGTCACTCTTGATCAAACATGTTGCGTTGAATCATAAATAACTCATATGGGTCCCCAACGTCATTTGGGGATATATGTTGGATATGATTCGTCATTAATTATTCGTTATATTGAGCCACTGACAGGTGATAGATTTATCGCTAAATTTGCGAATTGTCATTTTGATGAGACACTCTTCCCGTCGTTAGTGGGAGGAAAGAACGTACTAGAAGTACGGTCCGTTCCTGAAGAACGACGAGAATTAACATGGAACACTTCCAATTTGTCTCATCTAGACTCCCGTGTTGCTCAATGTGAGCATGAAGTGAAAAATGATATTGCAACATCAAATGTCACATGGACTAGTTGCAAATGTGCTTGCCAAAATCATTATTCCAGAAGGATAAAATAAATTCTCGCAGAAAATAAATTCATTGCATGCCAGAAGCGTGGCAAACCTATAGGTCCCAACTATTTGACTCCATGGAAGTGGAGATTAAATAAAAACATGCCCAAATAACGCTCTAGAAGTGGTTATACGTAACGCTCCAGAAGAGGCTATGAACAAAGCATCCACTTTCTCAAAAACTCCAGATGAGGTTATTATCTATGAAAAGACACAAGTCCCTGAAGTGACTATAAAGCCCTTGAAGTTGGCAAAGGTACCTAATATTAAATGAGATCTCTATCTTTTATAGATATACAAGAGAAATGTGGGATAAACAAAGATGATCATCGATGATATAATATGTTGTAACTACACAAAAATCAAAGGGCAATGATACTAAAAATCCACGGACTATGAATGAATGTCGACAAATAATTTATTGGCCAAATTGTGAAAATACCATGATAGCATAATTCGAGTCTCTTGATATACGTGGTATATCCCTATAGTAGAAACCCCAAAATATGTTAACCCTAAAGGCTACGAATGGGTGTTTATAAGAATGTGAAGTGTTAAAACTCACCAAAAGTGCATAATTTATGGCACAAGGTTTCCCGAAGGAACAAATTTGATTATATAAGAACATACAATCCCGTTTCGACCGTAAGTATTTTCAGATATCTGACTAGCTTAGCAGTTTTTATTTTTATATTATGCGAGACTCGTGAATATTATAACTGCTTATATATATATGACTTAGACAAAGAATACATATAAAAATCTTAGAAGTATTTTCTTTGCCTAAAGCAAAGATAAGGAGTACGTACTCAAATGCAGTAAGACGTTCATTGTACAACAGACAATCCAAATGGATATAGGTACAACCGTCTTAATAAATATTTGTCTAAGGAAGAGAGTGAAAATAATCATATATAAAAATGTGCCATTATAAAATATCTTTAATAGATGTGCTCCTGAAGAGCTCAATTGAAATGAAATCCTTAACTGAATATGCTCCTGAAGAGCTCAATTGAAATGAAATCCTTAAATGGAATTGAAATGAAATTCTTAATTGGATATGCTCCTGAAGAGATCAATTGAAATGAAATCCTTAAATGGATAAGCTCTTGAAGAGATCAATTGAAATGAAATCCTTAAATGGATATGCTCCTGAAGAGCTCAATTGAAATGAAATCCTTAAATGGATATGCTCTTGAAGAGATCAATTGAAATGAAATCCTTAAATGGATATGCTCTTGAAGAGATAAATTGAAATGAAATACTTAAATAGATATGCGGGGTAACAAGTCTTTGTCTCGGCCTGCAGATCGAGCACATTTTATGTTAAACTCATATCCATTAGTCAAATGGATTGAAAAGTCCTGCAAATGCTTTAAGCATACAATTTTAGTATACCCATGGTCTCCGATATTTGGATATTATATTATTCATATCATCCTAAAGAGGATGACAAAAATAAATTTGGTCCCGAAGTACCATATGTGCATTTTATTATACTATTTGGTTCAGAAGTACCATACTTGTACGTTATTAGTATATTGATATATATAATACCATGCATGATATTGGATATTGTAATTACAGTCAATATCTTGGCAAGAAATAATTATCATTGACTTGCATAGAATGGGACTAATATCAATCATATCATATGATATTTTTATCTAACAATCTACGTCCAGTTAGTTATATAGATGCAGGTTATATCTAGTATCCTCACAAGAAATAGTCAAAGAAATTATGACTTGCCTTGAACAACATATGTTCCTATTACTTCTTATGAAGAAGAGTTATGCAACACAAAACTCCAAAAGAGTTGTGCTATTAGTGACATGTTCATACCTCTTCACCCATGTCTTATGGAAGTCGATCTTATGAAGAAACATGAATAAACAACGGATCAAATCTATTCACCATGTTATAACAACATTTCAGAAGATTGTATATGAGACTGATATGCATCGACTCAACCATCAGACAAATATCATAATCAAGGGGAGAATCTAAGAACATGATGTTTTGGACATATACGCGTTGTACTCTTTTTCCTTTAACTAGGTTTTTTCCCATTGGGTTTTCCCGTTAAAGGTTTTAACGAGGCAACACTAAGCGCGTCCAACACTGATTCGATGATCACAAAAGTTGTACTCTTTTTCCTTCACTTTGATTTTTTTCCACTGGGTTTTTCCTTAGTAAGGTTTTAATGAGGCAACAATCATTGAATGGTGGATATAGTGTACATCCAAAGGGGAGTGTTATAAAATATGTATTGTAAAGTGGATGTTCACTTATCCCACATCCCACATCGGAAGAGTGAGGCTTTTGATGAGCTTACCTTGTATTATAAATAGGAAGTTACCCTCCTCATTATGAACACACCAAAAATCAATGAGAAACTCTTCCTCTCTCTATATTTTTCTCTATATTCTCTCTATGTTCATTTAATTTATAACGACAATTTTATTCTAAGATTCATATTCAATGCTGTGAAACGGGGAGGTGAGAGAAACGATCGCCTCAGACTAGATAAAAATTAGGGGGCTAAAAGACTTGATTAAAGCCAGCTTCATTTTTTTAACATGAAAACCTCATTTTACAAATTCACCTCGTGCCTTCAAAGTTAAGCGTTCATCCCTGACTTAAAGAAACTAATCTATTTCTCCCATCTTCAGAGTAATTTTAATCTACCACAGTTTATAAACACAACTTGATTGACACATTGTTTGGTGCATGAGGTACTCACAACTAATAAGGTTTGACTAATTAATAAATTAAAAGGTTTTTTTTATCAATTAGTTCCGTTTACTAAGTATGTAGTTCAATAGGTCCTAACATTTTTTTTTGCTCCATCAGGTCACATAAAAAAGATTTTTGTTCCAATAAGTCCTATTTGTAAACATATAGTGAATATTCACTATATGTACAAATATGCCTATTAAGGAAAAAATATTGCGATAGAACTTATTAGGAAATATTCAATATAAATAGGACTTAATAGAAAGATCCCTTAAATTAAATACACATCACTGTGCCAGTTAAACTTGGTCAATATACATATAATAATTCTCTTGTGCGGACTAGCCCGCATTTTAAGAATGCGGATCGGACATGTGTCACCTAACGGTGTCCCTAGAAATTATCGCATAAATTATAGGCACACTCTTTCTCTCTTCCGGGTTCACCGTCAGGTAACATATGTCCGACTCCCATTCTTAAAATGCGGACTAGTCCGCACAAGAGTAGGACTATATATATATATATATATATATATATATATATAGGAAGAGGATCACAAGTGGACCAAAAGAATGGACTTTTTAATGGACTTAACAAAAAAGACTAATAACCCACTAATTTTAATTCCTTGGTGTAATGGGTCCGCGCCAGCGGCACCCAATATTAGTGGGTTATTAGTCTTTTTTGTTAAGTCCATTAAAAAGTCCATTCTTTTGGTCCACTTGTGAACCTCTATATATATATATATATATATATATATATATGGTGCAATTTTATGTGTGATATATGATTTGTGCAACTATCGAGAATAATTAATTATTTCAAATCACTGAACTATTGTGTTGTTTAGTCAGTCATTGGCATAAACCCATAGATTGTTCATGTATGTTTTTTCAATATAATTTGTTCTATTACTTTTCTTTGGTCTAATTTTTTTATGATACTTAGTTTGATTAGTTGTGATGTGGTTCATAAATCTGTATAACAAAATATAATTTAAATGGAAAAATTACAAAGATTATTTTCGGAGATAGATGACAACATTGATACCAATTGAAATACCAATTTGAAGGAAACTTTCATAAAGGTAACCATTTTGAAGTTCTAAATAACCTTTCTTTTATTTCCACATGTAGGCTTCCAAATGTTCGTTTTTTTTCTCTTTTTGCAATTTGAATTGAATTTATAGATATATCCAAAAAATATTATGAAGAAAAAAAATTAGGTTAGATTGAATTTATTAAGTTATTTGTTTTTCTCCATATTGAATTCAATTTAATATGAACTCTATTGAAGTGTTCAACATGTATATTTTGCATTAGATTTTTTTACATTGATTAAAATACAACTTTTTAAATATAGTTTTACAACTTTTAATTATACTGTAATAGTTATAATCCCCACGTGCATCGCACGGGTTAACAATTAGTATCACCAATAATAAAAGCGCAACTTAATGTAATTATGAAATAACTCTTGGAAAAAAAAGTCATTCGTTTTATATTTTTTAATTATCCTTGAAGATTGGATTAAAACGAAGCCATGTTCATATCCTGTAAATCAACGGTGCTAAGAAAAGTAAACAGATATCATGAAGACATGTGAGAGTATGGTATTTAACTATCTTCTACAACTTAATTCTAGTTGAAACGATATCTATGTACTACGTTATCATGAGATGCAATAATCATAGTATATGTTATATATATAATTGAATTGACTTGTTAAATAAACCGACTAAAAAAACTAGGCAGTAAAGAGGAGAAGAAGATGGTTGAAGATTGCAGAACCCGACATAGATGATTTAGAGGGCGAGGACTTTTTATTTCAATGCCATCCCTATTTATAGTACAAAGTAATTCTTCTAAAAGACCCTTATTCAATATGAAATACAAATAGACATTTACTATTTTGGACATTTTATAACAAAATTTATTTTTGGGGCAATACGTGAGCTTCACAACATTAGCTACTACATAAGGCCAAAGTTTGTGACCTGTCAAAATGTCACACGACATGATATACCACGA
Source organism: Sambucus nigra (assembly GCA_949130495.1). Classification (NCBI taxonomy): domain Eukaryota; kingdom Viridiplantae; phylum Streptophyta; class Magnoliopsida; order Dipsacales; family Adoxaceae; genus Sambucus; species Sambucus nigra. Next base: position 351,211,943 of record OX422214.1, read on the forward strand.
AACTATAAATTAATGGTTTTAGACTTATCGTGTTTGGGTCATTATCGGATCAACACAATAGACCTGTTACGATAATAGTCCAGGTTTGAAAATTTCAATACATCCAATTAGATCCATTTGTACACAATAAAACTCGTTAACACTATCTTAACTCTTTGTTTAGAACTAATCTTTGATAGATTTTATAATATTTGTAAATTTGGGTAATTATTATATTATTTTTGGGATCCTGTTAGTGTTAACATGTGGAATTTTTAATGTACGAATAAATTATATTGCTTTGTTTTTAAGAATTTTAATTAATTAACTAGTGTTAACGATTTGGGTCGTGTGCTTGTTAATTGTAACTGTTCCCATTTGAATTTGTTATTTAGAACCAATTTGTTTATGATTGCGTATGAATTAAAAGGATTTTGATACGAACCCAATTTTACGCAACACGAACACGATTCAATACGACTCGTTAATAAGACTATTTGTGAATACTATACAAAGAGGAAGTAAGAACAAAAAAGTGAGTCATTCTTAAAATTTGAGGTGACTTATGAAGTGACATTTACTTTCCACATATCTTGAGATACATTGGTGAAAAAATAATATTTTGTTTGGATAGCTTATAAAAAGAGGGCAAAAAAAAGGCCGCGTGAACAACGCCTTTATTGATGCATGCCAAACGTTTTTGCATAGCTACTTCTGCTGGTCAAATAGCATATAAAAGGAAAGAGATTGATTGAAAATGTGTCACGAAACTTGACATTGAGTGTATAGATACATAAATATTCACTCACTTTATCATCATAAGTGGAACCTTTCATTTTTAAGAAGTTGTGTTATTTGACCTCGTCCCACTAAATGCACGGCTATAAAGCCGATATTTGAAGTTAGTTTCCTCATCCCCCAAACAACAATGACTAGCTTGAAGTTGTGGTTCTGCCTAGTTCTTATTTTGCTTTCTGCCACGAGGTCCGAAACTCGTGATCTTGGTGCAACTTCGAATGTGAGAAAACGGGCATTGATCGAGAGTGCGCAGCAAATATTAGAAGTAAATATTCGGAGACGAGATATGAATGTTGGAGGTAAGTACAAGTTGAACCGGCTAAGTCCTGGAGGACCCGATCCAAAACATCATTAGTTTGTCTTCTGGAAGATATGTGCCAGAAACGATAGGCAAACTAATTTTGTAGAATCTGTTATAATTGCAAATTTAATTAGGAATGCGATTAAGATGTAACTTATCATTACGCAAAAAGACGTGTAAAAGAACTTTTCTTTGTGGTGTTGAATTTCAAGGAATATATTGGAATTTGGAAGGACATAAATGGTTCTACTTATACGATAAAAATAAATGTTTATATAGATCATCCTAAGATTGTTTTTTCGGCAATCTTATTTGGTGATGCTCTATGAACTACACGGTACACAATAAGATATAGTATCATTTTTATTTTCCTCCACTAACCATTTATATATATATAAATGGTGGAGGTTCTTTGAGTGGGCTCATCAATGAGCAAATTTTTTTCCAAAACAATCGCCGCATCACATGTATGGTTTGAGGCAAAAGACATCACTACCCAGGTAAGAAAATATAAGGTTTCTCTAAGGCCCTGTTTGATAGAGGATAATTCCCCTCAATTTTCATTTTTTGTCACGTTTGATATGTGGATTTTGACCCGAAAATGAATTCTTCAAAACCCCTCACATGACCTCAAATTCCGGATTTTCTCGGAATCCATTTCTCTCTCTCTCCCCCCTCCTCCCCCCCCCCCCCCCCCCCCCACAAAAAAAAAAACAAAAACAAATGGCCGGCAATATTTTCTTGGTTCTACCTTCGATCGAAGTGATTTGACGGGAGTGGTTGAAGACATTGAAACCTCTATTGAAGAACGTGAGTTCATTCTACCTTCATTTATGCCAAGCTCAAAGATACATACAACTCACACATCTACGTTGGAGGTAAAAATCTCACCAATTTTCTCCGACCATTTTTGTTGGCTGTTGCGATTTTTCTTCTTGTTTGATTTGTTTTCTTTGGAGGTAAGCATATTTTGCAAAATGTTGTTTGCTTTGCACATGTTTTTTTGCTCTGTAGTGTCCATTTTATTAGCAAACGATTTTTGCTGTTGTTTCCATTTCCATTTCCATTTCATTTTTTATTTATTTTTTATTTCGTTTCATTATTATCTATAATAATGTATGTGTTTTTAATAAAAAAATCGTTGATAATTTTTTATTTATTTTATGGATCTGTTTTATTTTATGGATCTATTTAAAATAAAAAATTTATAATTTTAAAGTTTCGGTTATAAATAAATTGTTTGAAAATATTTTATGCTTCGGCCATATGGTGATGGTGAAATGTGCACATTATAATGGAATGAATATTTATTTTATAATGGAATGGTGAAATGAGTAAAAAACATTTTATGTAAAAATTGTGTTATAAATAATGTATATTAACTTTCTAGATAAAAGGAGAAATGTATGTGTACTTATTTTCGGTGAAATGGTTACATTATAATGGCGCAATATGTATATAAAAAGAGGAATATTGTTATAATGGTGCAATAATATTATATTTTCATTTTATTCCATTTATGGCCACTAATATAATGTAGTTTGTTTTATCATGTTGTGAGAAAAACAAGTTTGTTCGGATTCGGATTCCTTGGAAAGCTACTCATTAGGTATAAATTTATTTCCTTCTTTGTTTTAAATCATGTTCTTTATTGTTGGATTAATAAGAGCATTTACCAATTTTTATATTATTAAAGTATGGTTTTGTAAGAAATAAAACGATGTTTACAAACTAGGGCTTAAAAGTTTAATTTATTTTCGTTGACATAGGAATTTACTAACGAAATGTCGAGCACTGGCGCAAAGAACATGCAACAACAACTAGGGTTGGTCTGGACCCTAGTCGTGAGAGCAATTGCGCTTTTCCAATATATGGGGAGTCGCGACCATCTCTTAGGTAGGGGTCCCCATCGAAACTGGGACGCTGATCGGGAAATAACATTATATCGAATATTTAAAATGAGTGACCGGGTATGCCACACACAACTTCAGATGAACATAAGGTCATTTGAAAGACTTTGTATTAGGTTAGGCACGTATGGACTAGCTGACAATCGTTCAGTTAAGGTTAAGGATCCTTAACACCGTTGGACATGACGAGCGATATGTTTCCGAGACATTGACTTTCTTTAGATTTGGTCAAACCATTAGTTACTACTTCCATAGAGTTTTATGAGCATACCTTAACTTGTTCAATGATTTAGTTACTAATGCAAGTCCAACGAATTCCCCCTACGACAATTGCAAGGACCTACCTTGGTATCATTACTTCGAGGTTAGGATAGTTTCATTAATTACTTTTATTCCTTTTTGTATGACTTTCCCATTATTGAATTGATTTCAACCCATTTAGGATGTCGTTGGTGCAATTGACGGGGCCCACACATCTGCTTTGGTTCCTACCGCCGACCAAGCGAGGTATCACAATAGGAAAGGGGCAATTTCTCAAAATGTTTTGGTCGAATGTACGTTTGATATGCGCTTCTTGTTTGTCCTCGCTGGTTAGGAGGGATCAGCGCATGATGGTCGCTTACTTCGTAGTGCGATTCAATGACATGGGCATAAATTGACTGTTCCATTGCGTATCTTTAAACATAAGTAACTTTTATAATATTTTTAAATTTGGGTAATGAGTATATTATTTTTGGGATCCTATTAGTGTTAACATGTGGAATTTTTAATGTACGAATTAATTATATTGCTTTTTTTTTAAGAATTTTAATTTATTAACTAGTGTAACGGTTTGGGTCGTGTGCTTGTTAATTGTAACTGTTCGGATTTGAATTTGTTATTTGGAACCGATTTGTTTATGATTGCATATGAATTAAAAGGATTTTGATACGAACCCAATTTTACACAACACGAACACAATTCAATACGACTCGTTAATAAGACTATTTGTGAATACGGTACAAAGAGGAAGTGAGAACAAAAAGTTGAGTCATTCTTAAAATTTGAGGTGACTTATGAAGTGACGTTTACTTTCCACATATCTTGAGTGGGGGTGTTCGCGGTCCGGTCCGGTCCGATTTTGAGGTATTTTTGGGACCGGGCCGCATCAATCGACCCTAAAAAATTATGGACCGAGAATTGACCGGAATAATCGGTCTCGGTCCTATTCAATTTTCAAACGGTCCGTGTTCGGTCTCGGTTCGTGTTCGGTCCATACCCAAATAAAATAACACATTTTTTTAGGGTGTTTTTATTTACACTCTTGAAACTTATTTTCACCCACCAATTTGAGAAAGAGAGACGCTTAAATAAAAAAATATTAAAAAGACATAATCATGCTTTTTAGTACCCAGTAAATACTTCCAGTTGTTAATGCATTGAAGCAAGACTAACAATAAATGGTCGTTAATGATCAACTTTCATATTTAGGGTTACCTCCAACAGAAGATTCGGTAAAGTAGGACTCTAGTAATGTTAACCCATAAATTAAAAAAAACAACAACATACGAATCTCAACACACAAATCATAACAGATCACCATCTGTTGTGATTTAACTCTTTCAAACGTACAAAAATCAAAACAGTAAAAATGATGAAGATGATTTTTTATAACAGACCACCTTCTGCATAGTTTTCACACCAAGTTGAAATTTCATCTCCAACGGTCCCAATTTCTATGTGGATTTACAACCATTTTATCTTAGTTGGCATAAGTTTCTCAACTAAAACTACAAAATGGGGTAATAAACAAAGCCCATTTTCTAAATCACATGGCGTTCAAAACAGTTCGAAGCAGTAATTTCTTGTACCAATAACTCACAGACAAAATAACCAAACCAAAAATTCATAGAATTTATACATCTAGTTATTGTGAAATTATATTATACTTTATCTCATCTCTTGGAAAGAAAACGACAAGAACTCCTTGAAGAATACTTTGTTTTTCCCCATTACCAACAAGAATCTGATCAGGTCATCGGGTGGGGTTTTTAGGCAGCGGGTTAGGGGTTTTAGGAAGAGATTGGGGTTTAGATCGTGAATCGTGACATAGGAGAGGAGATGTCCACCAGTGAGAGAGAGGAGACGAGATGAAGAATAGGTTTTAGGGTTGGTGGTGGTGAGAGATGTCGGTTGTATAGAGAGAAAAGAGATGTTGTGTTTTATGTTAAGGTTGTTGGGTAGAGAGAGCTGAGTGAGTGTGCGTGTTTGTGTGGGTATATTGTGGTTACAAAACAATATTTGTATATATATATATTTAATAAAAGCGGTCCGGTCCGGTCCAAACCCACATTTTAAGATCCAAGATCGAGACCGGATCGATTTATTCCGTCCTTTGTTATTTTGGACCGCATTGAGACCGCATTTAAAAAAATTCGCAAATGTAGGTTCGGTTCGGTTCGATTATTTCGGTCCAATCGGGTTTATGCACACCCCTAATCTTGAGATACATTGGTGAAAAAATAATATTTTGTTTGGATAGCTTATCAAAAGAGGGTAAAAAAGAAGGCTGCGTGAACGACTCCTTTATTGATGCATGCCAAACGTTTTTGCATAGTTACTGCTGATGGTCAATTAGCATGTAAAAGGAAAGAGATTTGATTGAAAATGTGTCCCTAAACTTGACATTGAGTGTATAGATACGTAAATATTCACTCACTTTATCATCATAAGTGGAACCTTTCATTTTAAGAAGTTGTTGTGTTATTTGACCTCGTCCAACTAAATGCACGGCTATAGAGCCGATATTTGAAGTTAGTTTCCTCATCCCCCAAACAACAATGACTAGCTTGAAGTTGTGGTTCTGCCTAGTTCTTATTTTTCTTTCTGCCACGAGGTCCGAAACTCGTGATCTTGGAGAAACTTCGAATGTGAGAAAACGGGCCTTAATCGAGAGTGCACATCAAATATCAGAAGTAAATATTCCCAGACAAGATATGAATGTCGGAGGTAAGTACAAGTTAAATCGGTTAGTTCCTGGAGTACCCGATCCAATACATCACTAGTTTGTTCTTCTGGAAGATATGTTCGAGAAAGGATAGTCAAACTAATTTTGTAGAATCTGTTATAGTTGCAAATTTAATTAGGAATGCGATTCAGATGTAACTTATCATTTCGTAAAATGACGTGTAACAGAACTTTTCTTTGTGGTGTTGAATTTCAAGGAATATATTGGAACTTGGAAGGACATAAAAGGTTCTACTTATGTGATAAAAATAAATGTTTATATAGATCATCCTAAGATTGTTTTTTCAGCAATCTTATTTGGTGATGCTCTATGAACTACACGGTACACAATAAGATATAGTATCATTTTGAAATTTGTGGCTAATGGTCTTACATAGTGCCACATATCATTAAATAAGGTACTCTCTCTCGAGCCTCCCACCCGTCCCATTTTCACCCATACCTCTTGCACACCTATTATACACATACCTCTTGCACACCTATTATACCCACACATCTGCTTTGGTTCCTACCGCCGACTAAGCGAGGTATCACAATAGGAAAGGGTCAATTTTTCAAAATATTTTGGTCGCATGTACGTTTGTTATGCGCTTCTCATTTGTCCTCGCTGGTTGGGATTGATCAACGCATGATGGTCACTTACTTCGTAGTGAGATTCAACGACAGTGGCATAAATTGACTGTTCCATTAGGTATGTTTAAACATAAGTAACTTTCAATTAGGTCACTTACTTCGGATTAGTAAAATATGAATAGGTATAATAACACACTTTAATTAAATTATGCTTAGGTAAACACTACCTCGCAGATGCTGGATTCCCGTTGGTACCTGGGTTTCTCTCCCCATTTTGAAAAACACGACATCATCGAAGGGATGTGGAAGGACAACGACTTGAGAATAGTAAGGAGTTGTTTAATTTTAGGCATTCATATCTCCGTAATGTAATTGAGAGGTCGATTGGGTTATTAAAAAAAAGGTTTGCGTATCTAAGGCTTCAAAATTTCCATGGGATTGAAATTCAAGCGAAGATTGTTGTAGCTTGTTGTGCCCTTCACAATTTTTTGAGGATTGTTAATGTTGAGGATGAATTCTTCTGGGACGAGGAAAGTGATGATGATGACATTACCCCTCCTCGCCTAAATATGCTAAAAATACCTATGAATGAGCATATAACATTCACAACTAATGTTGCATGGACCTAGAGGAGAAATGCAATGGCTAATTTGATGTGGAAAGAATATGATGCGAACCCCAATGACACTGTTTTCTACGAGTAATGATAACATTTTGTTATGATGGATTCTTTATTTTCTAAATTTTAGGTTTAATCTGGTGGATTTTTCAAATATGCCTTCATCAAACCAATCGGGTCTTCTACTTTTACAGTATCAAATAAAGAAATGCTCATGTGGCGTTGTATCTCATGTCAAGGTTACATTGTCCGACAAACACCATAACCTGGGAAGATTGTATTACACGTGCCCCCAATGTCAAAATTTTTTGGATTGGACAAAGCCTTCTCTTGAAGGCATGGATGCTAACTACACGACCTTCAATCCTCATTGTGAGCAAGCAATGTCGAGTATATCTAATCAATCATCACTTCTTATATGAGAACCCCCAATTGTCGACGATCATGGCATTATGCATAGCTTGGTGGTCGTTAAGAAACTACAAGTTTTAAATGCTCTTCTTCTAGTGGCCTTTACTGTTTTCATTTATTTTCTTATGATGTAATGGTGTTGAATCACCTCGAATATTAAACTTATGATGATTTTTTTTTAATTTACTATTTTCTGGTGATGTAATGGATGATATGAACTTGAGTCATACGGACTTTGAGTAAAATGGGAAGACTTGAACTGGTATTTTTTTATAATTTATTATTTCTAGTGATTACATGCATTGGTATGCTACTTGCACTGGTTTGCTTCTTTAACTGGTCTATTGCTACTAATTATTTAAAAAACTGGTCTATTGCTACTTGAACTGGTATGCTACTTAAACTGGTGGCTAGCTACTAAACTGATATACTGATATAATGATGGCTATAACAACCATGTAGTTCAACTGATGGCTATACTGATATATTATGGCTATAGCCGTTGTGTAGTTCAATTTTAGTGATATATGCTGATATACTGATAGCATTTCAACTATACAGATGGCATTTCAATTTAGTTTTAGTAACCTGATAGCAGTTCAATTTTTAGCATTTCAAGTATGTAGTTGGTTAGTTCATGACTATACTGATGGCTATAGCAAAACTGATGGTTATAACTGATGGCTATAAATGATGGCTATAACTGATGTCATTTTAATTTTGATGGCCATAGCAACTGTGTACACTACTATAGCAGGTATATACACTGCTCTATAAGCTATAACAAGTATATGTGTTGCTATAGCAGGTATATACACTGCTATAACAGTTGTGTACAAAAATTGATGGCTATACACTACTCTATCAGGTATATATGTGATATTTGAACTATAAAAAATTGACGGCTATACAAAATTGTGTACAAAAGTGTATATAGCAGCTGCTGTTTGGGATTATAGCATTTAAATTTTCAATAGAGCTATAACTGATGGCTATACAAAATTGATGTTTATAACAGGTATATACACTTTTATAGCATCTATATATATTGCTCTATCAGGTATATATACTGCTATAACAAGTATATACACTACTATAGTAGCTGTGTAAAAAATTGATGGCTATACACTGCTCTATCAGGTATATATGTGATATTTGAACTATACAAAATTGATGGCTATACAAAATTGTGTACAAAAGTGTATATAGCAGTTGCTATTTGGGATTACAGCATTTAAATTTTCAATAGAGCTATAACTGACGGATATACAAAATTGATATTTATAGCAAGTATATACACTCCTATAGCAGCAATGTACAAAATTGATGGCTATACACTGCTCTATTAGGTATATATTTTAATACCCCGCACTTTTGAGGATAATTAAAATTCACAAGTAAGTGTAATTTGGGAATTTAAAAGATTATCGTGAATAGTAAATTTTGGAGGTTTCAAGGATTAGATGATTTTCGATGGGTATTATTTTTACTTTTGGGATTAAGTAAATAAATCGAAGTATTTTAATTATATGTCGCAGCTGGGTAAAGCGACAGAGGATAATATTTTAATGGAAATATCGCATTAAGTTGTGTGGAGTTAAATTAGTGATTTGCGGTCAAGTTTCTCGGATGGATATTTTGAGTGCATGGTTAGTCTCGGAATGGCTGAGGTAGTTAGAATAGAGTATCCTGGGGATCTTAATTGAGTTTCAGGAATTTTTAGGATTTAAAAGGAACTCGTAATTGAGTAAATGAGTCATTTTCGAATTTAATAGGGATAAACCCTCTTTTCTTGCCCTATAAGACACGAGAGAGTGGGAGAAAGAAAGAAAAAGAGAGAAAAGAAGAAGAGAAGAAAGGAAGAGGAGAAAAGAGGAGAGAAAAAGGATTTTCGGGCCAAACTCCGCGGGATTCGACTCGGGGTCATCGGATTTTATCCTTCAGGCAAGTGTTTAATTGCTTTATTTAATTTTGAGCATAAATCTCATATCATAATTGGTAATAACAAACCCTAAAGATTTTGGGTTGGATTTTCGTGGATTAAACGGGTTTTTTGAAAGTTTAACGGGTAAATCCCGAATATTTATAAAATTGGAGAAACATAGAAAATTATAAAAATTAATGGTTGATTCTTGGTTTTAGGATGTTTAGAACCTATTTACTTTGTGTATTTTTAGTTGGGTTTAGTCAGATGTTTGTGGAAGAAGAGTCATAAAGCTTTGAGGGTTGTTAATGGTTGAAATGGGTCCGTGGAGAAGAAGCAGTTTCGGCTGCCCTGTTTGACCGATCTATCGAGGCCCTGGGATCGATTGATTGATCCTACAGGAATTTTGGCAATTTGTGTTGGTTCAATTTATATGGGATAAATTCCCAAATTAAGGATTTCTAGCTTATTTAATTGAGGAAATAAATAGACTTAACTAAGGGAGATATATTTATCCAATTGGGGAAAATTTCTGGGGGCTAAGAAAGTGTTTTAAGTGTGCGACACTAGAAATTATATTTTTGAGGAAAGAGAGAAATTGAGGAATTAGAGAGTTGGGTTTCCCAAGAATAGATTGGGGACCTCTAAATTATTAATTGAACAAAATGTAATCGTTGGGTTCGGGGAAATGGAATCCACAACCTATTTAAATTAAGGGTGTTTGGTGACGAATATTTCTTGATATAATTTCATTGGGCATTTAGGCTTATATAATTGTGCGCTTAGAAAACATAATTATATCGACTGTGGTTGAGGATATCCTGCGATACCACTAGGATGAATTTGGGAAGATACTTATTTACTTAGTATGAATTGGTATAGTTGGAGAAATCATATAAATCCTTAAATGTGAATAAGGTAAACATTATCTGTCAAGTGAGGGAATACTTTTGGGTTTAGTATCGTGAGTGTGAGAATGCTTGAATATTATTAATTGTGAGAATTTTTGGTATTATTGGTCATCATTATGTGTGATTGGAAATTATGGCCATTTATATGTATCTTTGAGGAACAATGTCGAATATATATACTATGTGATTAAAGTATATATATTATATGATACGGATATGTATATATATCTATGTGTGGATGGTATATATATATATATGTGAAGCATACCCCCTCTAATGCTATCATGGGAAGTTGCGCGATATGGGTGAGGCCCCTGGCTTGAGGAGCAGGGAGCGTATAGTCCCCAGTTCATTGCGTCCATTTTTATATTGTGTGATTTTTATTAGGGGTGAGACGTGGTGGATATGTTTCATCTCACTTTCGAGGAGGAACTATGATCGCTTCCCATACGTTGTGATTTGGTTTTAACCACGATGTCGGTGATATTTAGTCCGACCGCTGGTCCCCATGATGGTATGTGAGTGATGCCCTGGAAGATGATAGCATTGAGAGACCATACCTCGAGTTATAGCTCGTTGGGATGGTTATTGCACTGGTGTGCATAGTATATTACTTATGCATGAGAACAAGATATTATATCTTAACTAGAGTAAAGAGATAAATTGAAATATGAAAGAAATTCTCATTCCGGGAGATTTTATCCGGACTTAAATTGTGATATGGAAGATAAAATGAGTATATTATGTATATTTATTTATATGAGTATATTTATATATGTTGTGTACTGAGGGTCTAATGGATCTCGACGATCGACCTTGCCAAGTAGTAGTGTATCGGGGGGGTTCCTTGTTTGGATTTTGCTGCGCAAGACACCCCACGTACAAACATGGCATAGTGTTGAGACTGGGGAGAAGTTTAGCCCTTAGTACTTGGTTTGCTTAGGATTTTTAGAGTTTGGGGTTGACGGATTAGTTAGGCAGCGTAGCTTGACTATGATGTTTAGAGGGATGCGCTATGTGTGCACTATTAGAAGAGAGGTGAGGAGTATCTCATGGGAGTGTGATACCAATTTAATTATGAGATAAAACATGTTATAAAAATAACGCATTTATGCACTTGCAAAATATTTTCACAACTCGGGCTCTGACCCGTTTATCTACTTTTCCTCTCTTTTGCTATATATTATATTTATATAGGTGTCCAGACACGGGGATGCCTGGATGATGATCCTTTCGAATCAGACGTTTGCTGCACCAGCTGTGGATATATGCAGGTTTATTTTTAGACGCTTTTATTCTTTTTATCTAGATAGGAAGCATTATAGTAACTTTCGGGTCGAAAGCCCAATTGTATTTATTTATTCTTTCATCGCCTTTTAGTGCGACATTCGATTTGGTTATATTATATTTGAACCGAGTGTTCGATTATTTTATCTCTTTCCGATTTCATTTATTTCAAGTGTGTGAATGTTTTAATTGATTTAATTTGTTTAAAAGCATAGTTAAATAAAGTTTTGACGTCAGCCTAATAGGTTATTAGTAATTAATTTTCTTTTTGACAGTGATGCTAAGAATGATCCATATACGAATCCTATTTTTATTTGGTACAGAAGTGATCGCCCGGTATTTTATTAGGCGGGGTGTCACAGATGGTATCAGAGCATCAGGTTCTAGTTTCCTTAGGAATTTGTGCGGACGTACTATGCTTTCAGTGTTGCTCTCGATTTGTTATAGAGCCTTATGATTAGGATTGTTGATTCCTCTTGTGAGATTTCGTTCTCCTACCATAGTATAAGATTATAGTATTGTTTTGCGCGCTCATTCGAGATTCGTGTGCTGATCAAGGAAGGCGGCGTGAGGTGGGGCTTAGTTGGAGCTATGAGTTGAAGTTGGGGATGAGGACCACAACAGAGGTAACTCCTTTTGTGGAAATTGTTCACAGTTATTGCAACGACTTCTAAAACTTTAGTAGTTATAGGTATCCAAGTACCACTATAGTAGAGAGTGGTACTAAAGTTGAATTACCTGATGAAGCTAAGGGCTCGAAAGGAGTCTTTGATGAGGACCATACGTTGAAGTGGGGATTATCGGAGTAAGCGTAACATTACTCAGTGGAAATAGAAGGCTTAGAAGCTTTGATTTAGAGAAGGGTATGGAAATACCCAGATGTGAAAATTTGAGGAAAATTTTTCACTCGTAGGAGCAATATTGAAATGGTGGGTACGGTGATCACCATATTCGGGGGAGCAGAATGTTTTGCCTCTAAAGGGATCTTACGGATAGTTTTTAACCGTGAGTCCTCATGGTTTAGTAGGAATAAAAAGAATGAAGTTTTAAATTATTCACGTAAGGATCGGTCAGAGGACGATAGTGAATAAAGAAAGTTATGGATAAGTGAACTTTGTACTGTATCAAGGTAAGTAAAATGAAGAGAGATCCCTTCCGAGGAATGATAGGCTCACTAGAAAAGTGTTGCTAACACTTATGAAGAATGTTATTATGAGTTTCACCTCAGTTGAAGGAGGTATGTTCTGTGTGATAAGATTGAGTCACAGAATTTTATTAGCTCCAGATTCGTGTGTGATACAAGTTTACAAATATCATCAATAAAATCATGTAGTATATGTTTCTGTGTTTTTTCGCAATAGTGGGAATTTATTTTCTTTCATTCGCGGAGAAGTGCGGGTGTTAGTATTTTGAGTTTATATCAGATTAGTATTACTCATTTTATGTGTGTTATACGAGTATGGTGTTAATTTGAGTAATATATGATATCTGTTGTTCGGAGCGATAGCATGCTAATGATGGAAAGACTATCGTGTTCGCGGTTCCAGGCTGGAACGGGTTGTTATTGCAATATCTCACCTAGATACAGGTTGAGTTCGCCTTTATTATATGTATGGATGGAACTTTGGTGAGCAGATGTTTCATTATCGTGATTCGAGTGCGTGGCGACCTTATAGATGTGGTTTATGGTATGCAGGGTTAATTGTTGAGCTGCGAGTTTAAGATCATTATTGGTTGCACAGGGACTGAGTGTTAGTACGAGCGCTTAGTGGTATGGCTCCTGGACAGAGATGGGAGTTCATACCACATTTTGCTGAAAGAGGGAATAGGGTTATCCCGGTTGCATATTTGAAGTTAACAGACCTTCACGACCGACAAAGTTAAGTAGTAGTGTATTGGAGGGGTTCCTTGTTTGAATTTCTCTTTACGAGACGCTCCACGCATGAGCCTTAACGACGTCGGGAGTGTAGAGATATTATAAGATGTAAGGATGTTGATTTTGTCGATAAGTCTTATAGTGTGGAGGAAACCCTATAGACTGAGGGCTGTATGATGATGGCATGATTATGGAAATATAAGTGATATGGAGAAGCACTAAAGTGGTCCTCGCACCACAAGTGGGTGGGTGAAGCAGGAGTTGGAGAAATTGATTTGAGGCTTATAGACAGGCCTTAATGAAAAGATAAATTTTGGAGGAAGTATGTTTTGGGTATGATGTTCGTAACGCTTTTGCAGAGATTTGGCGCCCCAATTAGTTAGACTTTACTTTTTGCCTAGGTGAAAAGATAGAATAGTAGAAGTATATTAGTAGGATAACAAGATAGGAATTAGGACGCATCGCTGGTGTGCCTCAGGCCGTTATATCTACATGACCGACAACGCCAGGAAGTAGTGTAATGGGAGGGTTCCTTGTTTGGATTTCGCTTTGCGAGACGTCCCACGCATGAAACCAAGAAAATGTTGGAAGTTCAGAGAGGCCTTGGGCACTAGAGTTATACTTAGGATTATACTCGTTTCGTGTGGGTAGGATAACGCATAGATCATAGGATTATTAAGGAATAAGTTCAATAGAGTTAGTGGCGACGATATAGGAAAATTTTGGGAAGTAAACCACAAGAATATTGGTTGATTAACCTTGAGAAGAATTTAATTTCGCGAGTTGGGAAGACCCATGTGTGAGTATTACACAGAGGAAAGAAGGCCCATTGTTTAGAGAGAGTGTACATGTCAGACGTTCACAATGGTGGTGCTGATAGGCACGGGTTAAAAGGTATAGGGGCACATTGGTAAACTGGTTTTATATATACCGCTTGATATAAAAAGGGCGTAGTATATAAGTTTAAAATTATGCCGAGATGGCAGTAGAGTATCGTATAAACCTTTATAGAGGTGAGTGTTGAATGAGGGTACGGTTAAGAGCTATCAGTTTGCTACCATTCCACTGTGAGGCATTAGGATGTGGAGTGATTCACGATCCTAGGTTAGAGTTGGTAGTATCGGTTATATATGAATTTCAAGGATGAAATTTCGTTGTAAGGGGGGGGGGGGAAGTATGTAATACCCCACATTTTTGAGGATAATTAAAATTCCTAAGTAAGTGTAATTTGAGAATTTAAGAGATTATCATGAATAGTGAATTTTGGAGTTTTCAAGGATTAGATGATTTTCGATGGGTGTTATATTTACTTTTGGGATTAAGTAAATAAGTCGGAGTATTTTAATTATATGTCGCAGCAGGGTAAAGTGACAGAGGATAATATTTTAATGGGAATACTGCATTAAGTTATGTGGGGTTAAATTAGTGATTTGCGGTCAATTACCTCGGATGGAAATTTTGAGTGCGCGATTAGTCTCGGAATGGCCGAGATAGTCAGAATAGAGTATTCGAGGGTCGTAATTGAGTTTCGAGAATTTTTGGGATTTAAAAGGAACTCGTAATTGAGTAAACGAGTCATTTTTGGATTTAATAGGGATAAACACTCTTTTGTTGCCCTATAAGACACGAGAGAGTGGGATAAACAAAGAAAAAGAGAGAAAAGAAGAAGAAAATAAAGGAAGAGGAGAAAAGAGGAGAGAAAAAGGATTTTCGGGCCAAACTCCGCGGGATTCGACTCGGGGTCGTCGAATTTTATTCTCCAGGAAAGTGTTTACTTTATTTATTTAATTTTGAGCATAAATCTCATATCATAATTGGTAATAACAAACCCTAAAGCTTTTGGGTTGGCTTTCGTGGATTAAACGGAGTTTTCGAAAGTTCAACGGGTAAATCCCGAATATTTATGAAATTGGAGAAACTTAGAAAATTATAGAAATTAATGGTTGATTCTTGGTTTTAGGATGTTTAGAACCTATTTCCTTTGTGTATATTTAGTTGGGTGTAGTTAGAAGCTGGTGGAAGAAAAGGTATAAAGCTTTGAGGGTTGGTAATGGCTGAAATGGGTCCATGGAGAAGAAGCAGTTTCGGCTACCCTGTTTGATCGATCGTTCGAGGCCCTGAGATCGATCGATCGATCCTACATGAATTTTGGCGATTTTTGTTGGTTCAATTTATATGGGATAAATTCCCGAATTAAGGATTTCTAGCCTATTTAATTGAAGAAATAAATAGACTTAACTAAGGGAGATATATTTATCCAACTGGGGAAAATTTATGGGGGCTAAGAAAGTGTTTTAAGTGTGTGACACTAGAAATTATATTTTCGAGGAATTAGAGAGTTGGGGTTTCCCAAGAATAGAGCGGGGACCTCTAAATTATTAATTGAATAAAATGTAGTCCTTCGGTTCGGGGAAATGGAATCCACGACCTATTTAAATTGAGGGTGTTTGGTGACGAATATTTCTTGGGATAATTTCATTGGGCATTTAGGCTTATGTAATTGTGCGCGTAGAAAACATAATTATACCGATTGTGGTTGAGGATATCTTGCAAGAACACTAGGATGAATTTGGGAAGATACTTATTTACTTAGTATGAATTGGTATAGTTGGAGAAATCATATAAATCCTTAAACGTGAATAAGGTAAACATTATCTGTCAAGTGAGGGAATACTTTTGGGTTTAGTATCGTGAGTGTGAGAATGGTTGAATATTATTAATTGTGAGAATCTTTGGGATTATTGGTCATCATTATGTGTGATTGGAAATTATGGCCATTTAAATGTATCTTTGAGGAACAATGTGGAATATATATACTATGTGATTAAAGTATATATATTATATGATACGGATATGTATATATATCTATGTGTGGATGGTATATATATATATATTTATATATGTGAAGCATACCCCCTCTAATGCTATCATGGGAAGTTGCGCGATATGGGTGAGGCCCCTGGCTTGAGAATCAGGGAGCGTATAGTCCACAGTTCATTGAGTCCATTTTTATATTGTATGATTTTTGTTAGGGGTGAGACGTGGTGGATATGTTTCGTCTCACTTTCGAGGAGGAACTATCACCGCTTCCCATACGTTGTGATTTTGTTTTGACCATGATGTCGGTGATATTTAGTCCGACCGCTGGTCCCCATGATGGTATGTGAGTGATGCCCTGGAAGATGATAGCATTGAGAGACCATACCTTGAGTTATAGCTCGTTGGGATGGTTATTATACTGGTGTGTATAGTGTATGTCATGAGAACAAGACATTATATCTCAACTAGAGTAAAGAGATAAATTGAAAAATGAAATAAATTCTCATTCCGGGAGATTTTATCCGGACTTAAATTTTGATATGGAAAATAAAATGAGTATGTTATGTATATATATATATATATATATATATATATATATATATATCTGTGTGTGTGTGTGTGTGTGTGTGTGTGTTGTGTACTGAGGGTCTAATAGATCTCGACGATCGACCTTGCTAAGTAGTAGTGTATCGGGGAGGGTTCCTTGTTTGTATTTCGCTTCGCGAGACACCCTACGCACGAACATGGCATAGTGTTGAGACTGGGGAGAAGTTTAGCCCTCAGTACTTGGTTTGCTTAGGATTTTTAGAGTTTGGGGGTGACAGATTAGTTAGGTAGTGTAGCTTGACTAGGATGTTTAGAGGGATGCGCTAGGTGTGCACTATTAGAAGAGAGGTGAGGAGTATGTCACGGGAGTGCGATACCAATTTAACTATAAGATAAAAAATATTTTAAAAATAACGCATTTATGCACTTGCAAAATATTTTCACAACTCGGGCTCTGACCCGTTTATCTACTTTTCCTCTCTTTTGCAATATATTATATTTATATAGGTGTCCAGACACAGAGACGCCTGGATAATGATCATTTCGAGGCTGACGTCTGCTCCAGCAGCTTTGGATGTATGCAGGTTTATTTTTAGACGCTTCTATTCTTGTGATCTAGATAGGAAGCATTGTAGTAACTTTCGGTCCGAAAGCCCAATCGTATTTATTTATTCTTTCACCGCCTTTTAGTGCGGCATTCGATTTGGTTATATTATATTTGAACCGAGTGTTCGGTTATTTTATCTCTTTCTAGTTTCATTTATTTCAACTGTGTGAATGTTTTAATTGATGTAATTTGTTTAAAAGAATATTTAAATAGAATTTTGACGCCAACCTACTAGGTATTAGTAATTAATTTGGTTTTCGACAGTGATGCTAAGAATGATCCATATGGGACTCCTGTTTTAATTTGGTACAGGAGTGATCTGCCAGTATTTTATTAGGCGACGTGTCACATATATGTGATATTTGAACTATACAAAATTGATGGCTATGCAAAATTGTGTAACAAAGTGTATATAGCAGATGCTATTTGGGATTACAAAATTTAAATTTTCAATAGAGCTATAACTAATGGCTATACAAAATTGATGTTTATAGTAGGTATATACACCGCTATATCAGCTACATACACTGCTATAGCAGGTATTTACACCGCTATAGCATTTGTGTACAAAATTGATGGCTATACATTGCTCTATCAGGTATATATGTGATATTTGAACTATACAAAATTATGTACAAAAGTGTATAAAGCAGATGTTGTTTGGGATTACAACATTTAAATTTTTAATAGAGCTATAACTGATGGCTATACAAAATTGATGTTTATAGCAGGTATATACACTGCTATAGCAGCATCCTACACTGCTCTATCAAGTATGTATGTAATGTTTATAGATGTGAATTTAAACTGATGTTTATAGATATTTATAGCAGGTATATACACTGCTATACATGTGAATTTGAACTGATGACTCATATTTATATGTTGAACAGCGATGGAGAAAATTCGTAATCGCGTCCCATTTCGCCCGCTAAAACCAAATACAAATACTGTAGAGCGACCAGCAGATGTGCAATCTTTGCAAGTTGAGGTGAACCTAAAGAAATCACATTCGCGATGGAGTGAGCTAATGGATGGGTTCCTCATCCATTCTTTTTGTGACCAGGTCCTCACGGAGTGACAAAGGGTAAACAATGGATTTACTGCCCCACAAATTAAGATTATTATAGATACTGTCGAAGAAGGATGCCATATTCGCGTGTCGAAAAAGAATGTGAGATCGAGGTTGAAAACCCTGAAACAGGAATATGTCGAGTTCCATGAGTTGTTGCAAGTGAGTGGATTCGGATATAACACAAGTAGTGGTGGCGTAATTGCAGATGCTAGTGTATGGGCTGACTATATCACTGTTAGTACAAATTGAAGAATTGACTTGACTTACAAATAAAAAAAATCTTATTTATCTACCCACCACATAAGGAATATGTTTAATTGACTTACTACGATTTTTACAAGGTAAACTAGATGGATGGAGGATGAGAGGAAGGAAATGTATGTACTATGATGAGCTAAAAATAATCTTTGGGAAGGACATGGCTACAGGTGATAATGCAATATCCGGGGAAGATCAGTTCTCACCTATGGATGGCATATGGATAGAGGATGTGGAGTTTACTCCTAAAGGTGCATAGACACTGACTTTGAAACAACCACTGTGCATGAGACGGACACCCAACCACCGGATGGCCAGGGATGACACCCAACAATCAAGTGGACACAGTGCAGAGCGTAAGGGTCAGGGCCCTAATACAAATCCTCTTTGTCACCGTGTGAACCCTCAGGAAGAATGTGCCTAAGTGCTGTCAGTCATTGCTCAGTCGTCAAAGCAGATTGCCACCACAATGGAGCTTCAAGTTTCCATTGACTCTCAAACTCACGTTAATTAGTAGGGTATACTTGAAAGGCTAATGGGAATGGATATGGATGATGAGAATCTCATGTGAATGATGTTCTTTATTTGAGGCCAACAATGGACTAGGTCGAGTGTTTATGGGATTCTCTGACTTTTCATTCTCAAGTACATGGGCTTATAATAAGCTCCGTAATCTGCCTCGATCAGATGGTCTATTAACTATTTCTCACTATTATGCATTTCTACTATTATGCTTTTATATTATCTCCACGTATTCCGTTTGATGCTTCTGAACGTGGGATTATCGGATAGTTAATACCACATGTAATGTTTTGTTCAAACTTTGTTCTTTTAAGGAGTGGTATTAGGTTTGTGTAAACTTTTCTCTAGAAAAGTTTTAGGATGGAATGTTTGTAGGATTATAAAATATTGTAACCATCCTTTTATATTATGAAATTGAATATTTAGCATTTCAAAAGCGCAAGCTTGATAAATGAACCCATGTGATTTAATAGTCAAAGGCATTATTAATTCAGTCCCATTACTTTCAACCACATATTGCAAAGACATGTGATTCAAAAGAGCAAGCCTGATAAATGAACCCATGTGCTGTAACGGTCAAAGTCATTACTAATTCAGTCCCATTACTTTTAACCACATATTGCAGAGACATGTGATGTAAAAGCGCAAGCCTGATAAATGAACCCATGTGCTTTAACAGTCAAAGTCATTACTAATTCAGTCCCATTACTTTCAACAACATATTATAATGACGCATGTGATTCAACATCTCAAGCCTAATAAATGAACCCATGTGATTTAACAGTCAAAGTCATTACTAATTCAGTCCTATTAGTTTCAACCACATACTGCAGAGACATATGTGATTCAATAGTTCAAGTCTAATACTAGTATAAAGCATACGGTAATTCATTTCATATCACACACTATCAAATGGAAAACTATAGACAGAATGGTGATTTTAACCCCAGTAAAGGATGTCTGTATTACTTCAGCCTAAACATGGTAGCCAGAAACAAAGAGCCCATAAAGGTCAAGCGTAAATCTAAAGCATCAACATCATTTGATGTTGGTCATGTTGAGGATGTTTCACCCATTTTGACTAACCCAGGAATCTACGAAGATCCCCACGGAGGGAGTTGCTTTGGGGAGAAAAGGGTTTTTGAAAACATGCTTATATGCACATTACATTATTTAAGTGATGTTGGCCATGTGATGAAATGATTACCTCAAACTAAAGAAAATATACCTTGCGATGATCATTTTAAATGGCCTAGGTTGTTTGATAGACTGTGATTTAAAGTGTTATTGTAATTGACATGGTTTACTAGTGCCATAAGCAAAATCTGCAAATTATTACAAAGATCCAACTAAAGACAGTGAGAGATGTATCTATCTACTACAATGAGAAATTGAACATATGGAAAAAATATTAATTCATTGGCACTATAAAAATTTGATAAATACTAAACTCGACGATCCAATTTATGCATCGGATCCGGAACTTCCGGACTACAAAATGGAAGATTCCTCCATGGATTTTGTACAACATCTACCAAGCATGTTGATGGGTGTTGGGAATGCATTATGTTGCAATCTAATTAAATATGAAACTTTCTTTTATATGCATTCATTATTTTTATTATGTCAGTTGTAATGTTTAATTTTGAGGTCTAAATTTACCGTTTATTATTATTATTATTATTATTATTATTATTATTATTATTATTATTATTATTATTATTATTATTATTATTATTATTTTAAATCTTGTTACAAAACAACTGTCAACAACCTTATGCACAAATCAATGTGCTCTCATCAATAATAAAGTACATTATTCCAACTTCAATACTTTAATCCAAACCATTTGCCACCTGTTAATCCTGAAAATGAAGATAAAAATAATGATAAGTATTAAAATATACATGATAACAAAAAAATGGACAATTAACAATATAAGCCAATTTATGTATTAACAAAACTCTATATTTTCATGACAAATTTTGGCTATCAAACACCAAAAGTAGGAATATTGTTATTTTCTAGTAGGCAAATTCTGTTTATCAAACACAAAAACTTGGAAATTACAGAAATTGCCAGCGTTCAAGTTTAAGCTATCAAACAGTCCAAAATTTTATTTTCCAGGTCAAAATTTGAATGGACAAAATTTTCCAGGGCAAAACTTTCCATTCCACCTCTATTCCAAGTTTTCTATCAAACTGAGCCTAATGTCAATGTTGAGTAGTTACAAAATGATCAAGGATGAGAGGTATTAATGGATATTCGTATTTATAATTTAGTAGTTGGTATCAACCTTGGGTTGTTCCGATGGTAAGGAGCGGCTTGTTTAGGGCAAAGGTTTCATGTTCAAATATAAAAATGATAGTTTTCCTCTTTTCATTATAAAATGCAAATCTCTTCGGATCATACTCTTTTTTCTTCTCAACACTCATAAGGTATGTTTGTTTTTATCTTTTTCCTCAACTCTATTATGGTTTAAAAACATACATTCCACTTAATTGATTATTGTTAGTGTTATTTCAAGAATCAAATAAATTTTATTTTCATCCTTAATCGCATAAGTTTGAACTTTTAAGAGTGTATACATTGGGTAGAACACCGCAGTGTTATAAAATGGGTAAAACACCTTAGAAAGGAGAACATATGTTACTAAATATTTAATGTCCCCTTTTTATATGTTCTTTGTTTCTAATAGGATCACATTTTACACCTATTATGAATTTTCATGCATCGAGCTCATTTTAGCACATGAAAAAAAAAGTAAAGATTCATGTTTTTTAAGAATTAGAGGAAGGGAACAAATCGCTGGAGAATTTCCCAACTTGTTTTTTTATAGCCTTTTCAATTAATTTGACGTTTACCTTAACCTAATTGCTTAGACACGATTTGTTTTTAAAGATGGAGAGCAAGGCGAGTTTCTTTTGGAAGAGTAATATAATGGGAATGGGAATTAGTTGAGACAATTATGAAATGGGCAAATAATGGGATTGGAAAGGAATAGATTCGATAAATTATCATTAATAATTATTTGGATGCACAGAGGGTAATGCGCCTATGCCATCGTTTTCTTCAAATTTGATATTTTTTTATTGGATACCTGGAGTCTACATTCATGCTTGACATCCGGTCTTACACTTGAGGCACAAAGATTGACTCTAAAGTATAGAGAATGAATAATGAATAACAATTTTTATATGGAATTCTATGCGATTTCCAAAAATTACATTACAAGATATGAGGAGATAGGAAAGTGCCAAGACTACAGATCATAAGGGAGGATTTCATACCTAGATTGTTAAAATTATAAGTTATAAGTTGATATTTTCTTTACTATCAAATTTAGTAATGATTTTTATTTACTTATATTGTTATCTTATAATTTGCATTTTATAATGCACAAATGGTGTTTGTGTCATTGTTTACAAGATTCTGTCTTATGTATTTTTTCAATACTTTTATTTGATAATGACCTATAAAATTAAGTTTTCACTAAAGCACCATTTTTATGATGCGTTCTAATTTATTTTTTTTACTTATGCTCTCTTTATAGTTTTATTAGCCAATTTTAACTAATTTCAAGTTTACTTGCTTATTAGTAATCCCCTCATGTATTCAAAAATTAAATTTGTGGTTATGTGTGTACTAAATTTAAAAATATAACTTGTTAAATATAAAATTTTACAAGAGATCCACATATTGTTTGAAGTTAAAAACTAATACTTTATAGATCCTCGTAGTGCTATTAGCACGCATATAGTGACTTTAAATATATATAGTTCATTTAACTATGTGTGTGCTAAGAACTTACTATAAAGGACTAACAATCATTTTAAAATATGTCGGACTAAATATTAAATGACATATTTTTAGGGGCTGGGCATTAATTAATCATTTTAAAGTCTTATAGTGACTTTAGTTATGCATGCTTGTACACCTAATCTAACATTGTTACGTGGTTGTAACATTGCCACTAGTGATGTGACGTGAGAACACTAAGGCAATATTGTTTAGTGATCTCGTTGGAAAGATACTCAAAAATACTAATTTTTCACTGCAATGTAATAACCTATACCAAAGTAACAACTGATGTTAATAAGAAATTGATGCGTTTGCATTATCCCTCACTTAATTATCCATTCTACCATTTTATTCTTAATTAGGTTTAATTTATAATATTTGTTGGGACAGTGTGTGTGACAAAGGTTAAACTTCATAAGTGGGGGGGGGGGGGGGGGTGCATAAACTCAAGCATATGTGTTCTTTGCAATCAAGACATTGAAACAAGAGATCGTCTCTTCTTCATGTGTACTTTCACTACACCAAAATGGGAGATTTGTGAGTGCTGTTAGCACTCACAAATGACCTTTATAACTGCTATTTACCGTAATAATTTAGGGGGTGACAATAGAAAATTTATAACTCCTAACAGCAGTCACAATTTTTTATAACCCCTATGGAGTTATGACTGGTGACCCCAATTTGTAACTGCTATTCGTAACTGCTGTCAGCAGTTACGGATCATATATTTGTGACTGCTGTTAGCAGTTACAAAATTGATAGTAGTGACAAATTTGTGACTCCTATTAGCAGTTACAAAATTTAATTTGTTAAATGTTGTAAAAGCTATTACAAATATCTTTATATTTTCACAAAATGATGAAATAATGAAAGTAAAATAAATATCATGATAACAAGTCTAAAACTTTTGACAACATTTCATTTATATTTCTCATATTCCAAATATCCAGTACACATAAAACTTGTTTAAACTTAATTTAACATCAAACAACTCCTAAGTGGGCGCCAAGTACAAAATGAACATAGAATAAAAAATAAACTAAAAAAATAACGACACAACACTTCGATGACATGGAATGTCATGAACATGTAACAAATCATTCTAAATCTAGACCAGGAGTCACCACGCAGTGGATACGATTCGTGAAGTCTAGGTATATCAGCCGTGGGGGGTATTGATGCGGTGACATCCTCCCTCGTGTACTCGGAGTATGCCTGTTGAGCAAGTTCAATGGACTCAAATTTTTTTAATACGACGCCTCGGTATCCATTAACTTGTGCTTGTGTTGCTTGCCACGAAGTGTAAACACCTGGATTTAGGCCTTTGAATACTACGTATGCCGGGTATGCCATGTGTATGCCTGCAAATAATAAAATGTGATTAATATATATATATATATATATATATATATATATATATTTATTTATTTAAATTGGTTTGAGATGTAAAAAAATAACATCTTATTCATAGTTTCTTATATGTTGATTGGTTATAACTGTGTATATATTCAATTGAGTTGTCACGCCGATAATCACAATCGTTCTCATTTAGTCTTGGAAGTGTGTATATTCAATACCTTGGTTCAATTTTATGTTTAGGTGAATTTTTGTTGGGCTGTTTGTGGGGGCGTTGTGTTTCAAGTACAAGTACGAATATTGGGGGTAAATTTATCATCGTGGCAAAAATTCACCTAAACATAAAATTGAACCAAGGTATTGAATATACACACTTCCAAGACTAAATGAGAACGATTGTGATTATCGGCGTGACAACTCAATTGAATATATACACAGTTATAACCAATCAACATATAAGAAACTATGAATAAGATGTTACTTTTCTACATCTCGAACCAATTTAAATAAATCCAATTTCAACAGAAGCATAAAAAATAAAAGGCAGACTTCTTAATGGTGAACTTTCAAGGCTATTACCACACTTTCTTAGTACCATTCAAATTATGTGGATGACAAAAATGACTACAAAGGAAGCAATGAAACTTCACAAAGGTCCAGATTTTTTATCACTTTAAATGCCAACCCCAAAATATAAATAACATCATATAAGGCCGATCCCTTAGAATGAAATACCGAGCAAGCGAACTCGGTTAAAAAAAGACAACAGGTAACAGCCTATAAACAATCAAAGAAGCTGATCAAATTTGAACTCAATCAAATAATTAGCCAATTTGGAGAACTTCTAAGAGTTCAAATTTATCTTGCATAAATCAGTGGACTGCAATGAATATGCTCAAGTTTAGAAGTTTTTCGAAGTTCCTTATACAGGTGACTTTAATAAATGGTTTGGGAAATGCATTAAGGTGTTTGTGATTTTATGCCCTCTTTTTTCTTCTAAGATTCCATTGCTAAACTGTTGTTAATATATCTTCTGTTGAGATCCTTAATCCAAAATTTATATCGCACTCATCCCTATCACAAACAGATGTTGATATTAAAATGGTTCAATCACTGATACTAATTTGGGAGTTTTTTTTCCACCCCTTGTACACTGTTATACTGGCGATTATTCTTTTTCCAATTCTATACTGAGATTTGCCTTTCTTCTTTTAGGAGTCTGAACGAACTGGTATGCATGGATCTGCGATACTCTCTGATCTTGGCAAACTACTTCCAAAAGATGTTTTGAGGACTGTCATAAGACTCTAAAATTGAGAGAAAACTCATGAAACTGGGCACTCCATTTGAGAGCGACATTTCACAGTCAGTGAGATCTTCAACTAATGAAGCAAATATCACCAATTTTCGACATGCCATCCCTGAGAGTAATTTTCGACAAGCTGGTGGTGTAGTCTACCTCTTTGAGTACGTCGTAACTCCTGCACTCTTTCTCGCGAAAGCAAGAGGCGGGACCTATACTTTTGATGTATCGGATCCCAATGATATTGTTGTCCATCGAGCAAACTTCCTTCTCCATAATGGTTTCGTGTGCTATAATGTTTTCAAGAACAATTGTGAAGACTTTGCCATTTACAGCAAAACAAGGCTGCTTGTTCTTGATCAAAGGACATTGGGGCAGAGCGGGCAAGTAGTATCCATAATTGATGGTCCCTTTGAAGCCATTTTATCTACACTGTTAGGTCTAGTTACCACCAATATATACGGTATGGCAACAACTGCTGGGGGTGTGTACTGTGCTCGCCGATATGCTGCTGACATTGGGATGAGAAGTGATGTAGTGAAGGTGCCCATAGAAGATCTGATCCTTAGGATAGTTGCGAGTGCTCTTCAGGTTGTTGAACCGTATCTCCCAGTATTGGTCCCTTCGGTCCATTAGTGTAGTTGATTTTCGTATCGAAATGATACGTTCTTTTACTTCATGTTTCTCTTGATATCTAATGAATAAATTGATGGACACTGGCTCTCTCAAACTGTGACTGTGACTATAATGGGTGGTTGTGTGATGTTTACTGTTAAAAAAACTTGCTTCATGGCTGTGTTGACAAATATATTATTTTCTATGGGTTTAATCATGTACATGGGTTTAATCATGTACATGGTTTTACTCAATGAAGAGATTTCATATGATCAGAACCCTTCAGAGGAAAATAGAGAGGAACTTCATAGAGTTACATCTATGTATAATCAAAGCCCACGCACTGCAATATGCATATAGAAGAATATTGCTAATTGATTACTAATTGATTCAAAACAGATAGACACTGGATAGACACTGGATACATTCAAAACAGATTACTAATTGATTCAAAACAGATTACTAATATTCAAAATAGAGTTCAAACACTACTAATTGTTCACTTTGACAATTTGTTCAAATTTCTCAAGACAAATTACTCTGGATCACTTAAGGATAAGACAAAGTAATGGCCAAACCACCCAAGATTTCTCGACATCCTTAATAGTCTCCGCCCCATGACTTCGACGATACAACGGATGATTCTCTTCTCCTGGATCAACACTATTAACGTAAACCTTACGTTCAAATATCAACAATTGATGGCCATGCACCACCGTTCCAGTAGCAGCTGAAGCAACAACTTGTCCACTTGCAATCTTTCTCTGATTTGAAAAATCTAATAAATCGACATATGGATCATGTGGAGGATCAGTTAAATCTCCAATGTTTGGCTCAGTTGAATCTCCAAAGTTTGGCTCAGTTGACGGGGGGTAGGAATGTAATCATTGGGACTTGAATGCGGAACTGGAGTGTAATCATGGGGACTTGAATGCGGAACTGGAGTGTAATTATGAGGACTTGGATGTGGCACAGGACTATAATTGCGAGGACTTGGATTTGGTATTTTCAATCCATTCGATTCAAAAGCACTTAAAAGCATGGTAACGGATGATTTGAGAAATGCCATATCCTCATCATGTTTTTCTTCTCGTGTCTTTTCTCTAGTCAACTGTGATACTATAGGAGCAATTGCCTTAAGTTTACTTTTGGACACGGGTCCAACACCACGAGTCGCCCCCTAGTATCTTTTCCTCTAAAGGCAGTCAATGCATCTGTATTAATACTGTTTTGGCTTGAAGAACCTTGGCTACTTCTCAGCTCACTGAATTTTTGCTGCAAAATTATTTATGAATCGATTAAAACCATTGAACGACGAAACTTAAAGGAATTTAATTATTACAACTGAGATTACGAAACTCACCATATCATCAGCTACCTTTGGGTGAAACTCCCCAGTTTTCCGCCTACGACTTTCGAGATACACTTCCGAACGATCAACAGGTCGTTTATTGTTAAGCACCTATAAATTAATTTTCCATTAACTATTTGAGCAAGACATATAATATATATACACATTAAAATAACAAAGGGTTTATACCATCTCCTCGGTTTTCTCAGCATACGACATCCGACCAAGACAATGGACGTCGGTCTTTTTAGCCCTGTTCACCCGGCCTTGGTGTCGTTGTTTCAATTTTGCCTCAGATGCTTCACGCGAGACGAATTCATTCCACTCACGAACAGGGATATGCTCTTTCTTCGGTACCTGATCCTTCAGGGCCTTTATCCCATCACTTTCCAATCCCTTAAATAAGTCGAGCGGAGGTTACTTCTAAAACTCTTCAATTGAATACCAATGGCTTTCATGGACCCCTCCTTCTGGTCGGCCGAAAGATTGAACTCTTTCATGAGCGTATTCCACAAGTCGTCCTTTTTTACTTGCTCAACCGTATCCCAACTCTCATATTTTAGGCCAATACAAGATTTTAACAAAGACAAGGTTCGAGCTTTAAAAGGATTCTTGCCACCTATTGGCAAACCAAATAGGTTAAGGGAAACGTGAGCACGAGAATCAATGGCAGAATGTTCATCATGACTTGAACTTTCTGGCCTGGATGATGTAATTGTATTCTCGGACGCCATTTTCTGCATTTTTATATTTATGCATTAGCTCATATGTTAATACAAGAGTAAGGAAATAATATAAAAAAATATAATATAAGTTATACCTTTTCAACATATTCTAAAAGTTTTGATAATTCAACCATGTCATAAGTTTCATACTTCATCATTTCACGTAAAGTTTTTATTGGCCATGTCTGCGAAAGTGTGTTGATAATTGCATTTCTGACACTAAACATATTAGGACGTATGCCTTCTCTCCTAAGCCGATAATAGATGTTAACTTTGTTATGCATATGTTTTCTCACAATAGAGTCTGAACGCATCCTTGTCCTCTTCAGTTCTATCCACAAAGGATGAATTTGTCTTTCTTCGAGTTCTAAAAACTCTACTAACTGCATCGCATTACTTGGATTGTGTTTTATGAAAACCCTTTCAACTGCTTCATCCCAACTTTGAGGTAGTGTGCGTATAATTGATTGAAATAAATATGCTTCAGGTATGTTCCACCCATGATCTCGCAAGTAATTGCATTGTTTGATTTTTCGATAGCCTTGTCGATAAATTGACGTGTTCTCTATAAAAGACCTGTTTTGAAAATCGTTGCATGTATATACAATATATGACATCCTGGAAAAAGTAATAATAAACTTGTGAAAAAAAGTCACTATGAATACATGCTACGGAATAATTGAAACATGCTATTATACATAATTTTCAAGTCAACATTTAAAACAACATAACATGCCACAATTAAACACCTACTCCTCTAATGCGTTTAATAATTTCTTTAATTCTGGGTTGTCATCCAGAATAGACTGAATCTCGATTGGTGCCTCTATATCGTCTACCGATGTAGTCAAGCGCTGAGGAGAATGTAAAACAACAGACCATGGATCATTGTTGGGGCTCTTTGCATAAAACACTTGCTTTAAGTTTTGGAATGCACAAACGAATGGCTCATCATTAACATTGTCTTTACTCTTCAACTTGGCCAAATCAACCTTCACCATGTGGGTGTCAGGGTCGACCATACATGCATTCTTGTCCTCCACTCTCACCCAATCACAGTAAAATACAGGTATGCTGAAAGATATATAATCTAATAGGATAATTTGTTTTATAATCCCATAATACGTCATCTCATCTTCTATCAAGTTTTTATATTTCGCGCTTGCCCTAAAATGAGTTAATGCTTTATATGAAATGCTGCTGTTTTGTTTCCCAATGAGTTTTAACTCGTGTGTGCTTGAAGAGAACACAAAACCATTGACACGATATTGTTCAAACTCCTTGGCTACAAAACTAGGCCCATTTGCTAGACGTCCAAGCCTCGTCGATACTTCACCAGCTTTCAATAACTGAAACCAAGAAAGTATTTGCATTGTGAATATGTTGCAAAGACAGTAAATAAAAGTGAGGTATTACTGTAGTCACCTCGGAAGCTACCCAATGCCTAAAGTCATTGTCTGCGCTCGCGCCTCCCTTCCTCCTCTTGGCATGACCGCACTCATTATATTGCCTAGGTTAAAACACTAAAAATATTAATTTCTAATGAATATAACATCGAACATATTACATTATTTTACAAAACACTTTAAATAAACTCACATTTTCCATTTATCTATGTCTTCATGCGTCTCGAATACATATCGAGCCACCTGGTTATATTGTGTACTTGTTAGCTTCACTACCTTACCTTTCCCCAGGGCCTCCTCATCAGCAAACTCTTATAATTCATCAATAAAGCGTTCACGACCTCCAACGTTTGGGTTAGGCATATATTCCTTTGCATATAAGGAAGCCTCTTCCATAATGTACTCCTCAGCAATGGACCCCTCAACGTACCGTGTATTCTTAACGTAATCTTTAAAAGTTTTCATTAATCGTTCGAACGGATACATCCATCGGTACCTTACTGGTCCACATAAAAGTGCTTCATCGCACAAATGCACTAAAAGGTGGATGCTTATGTCAAAGAATGAGGGAGTAAAGTGCTTCTCCAAAACACATATAGCCTCGACCAAAGTTTCTTTCGCTGCCATTATGTGAGTCCTGTTGACAACTTTTTCACACAATAGGGAGAAACATAAGCTAATTTGTAGAATGGCCCTTCGAAGATCCTTGTGTTCTGAAAAACAGTGTCCGAACAACAGAAGGATAAGTTGCATTATCACATGCCAATCGTGGGACTTGCACTTTTTCAAATCTTTTGTTGCATCGCAGACAATCCTGCATAAGTTGGATGAGAAATTAGAAGGGACCTTCAAGCCCTTTAATGTTTCTAAGAACATATTTCTTCCTTCAATGCTCAAAGTATAAGATGCAACTGTCATATGCTTTTTTCCAGTGTTTGTATCTTCTTTCAACCATAATGATCTTTTAATCTTCAAATCACGAAGATCTTCACGGTCTTTTTCTCCATCCTTGGAATGAGAACCACCAATGCATGTGCTTACGAGATGCTCAATGATATTTTTCTCAGCGTGCATTATGTCTATCACATGTCGCACATGATGTTCCTTCCAGTATGGAAAATCAAACATTATTGATCTCCTCGACCACGCCGTTTTCACATCAATATCCTTTCTTTTACGCTTTTGGGACAAAATTATGGGGTGTTTCCCCCTCAACTTTTGATCAGCCTTTAATGACCTTTCTTCAATTTCCAAAACAGAAAGTCTTGGTGGAGGTGGTCGCGTCTCGGTGCCT
Organism: Sambucus nigra; assembly: GCA_949130495.1. Classification (NCBI taxonomy): domain Eukaryota; kingdom Viridiplantae; phylum Streptophyta; class Magnoliopsida; order Dipsacales; family Adoxaceae; genus Sambucus; species Sambucus nigra. Next base: position 351,243,217 of record OX422214.1, read on the forward strand.
TCTGGGAGAAAATTGCTTCGTATTGACCTGAATTTGTGACTTTGGGGCAGAAATCTTCGATGACTATGGTAAAAAAGTTTACCACTTTTCTTAAGCCAGCTGGCTTCAGTCTCCTCTCCACATATAGGACAACCTAGGTAACCATGTACATTGCACCCAGATAAGGTCCCATAAGCAGGAAAATCATGAATTGCCCATATCAACATAGCTCTCAAAATGAATTCCTCCTTTTTGTATGAGTCGAATGCTCTCACACCTTCAACCCATAACTCATTCAATTCATCTATTAGTGGCGCTAAGAAAACATCAATGTCACTACCCGGTGCTTTTGGACCTGGTATCAACAACGAAAAAATTGAAAATTCCTTTCTCATGCACAACGACGGCGGCAAATTTAAAGGCGCCGTAAACACAGGCCATATACTCTTATCTGTACTCAATTTGCCAAATGGGTTAAACCCATCGGTTGATATTCCGAGGAGAATATTGCGTATTTCTATAGTAAAGTCCGGGTATCGCTGATTTGCAGATTTCCACACAGATGAATCAATCGGATGTGGCATGAGATTCTCACCCACCTCCGCTCGACCATGCCAAGTCATTGCCTCTGCTATCCAAGGTATAGTGTACAGTCTCTTCAATCGAGGACCTAAAGGGAAATACTTTAACACCTTCTTAGGTATTTGCGTATCTACTTTCAACAAACGTTTATTATGTACTATCATCTTTTGTTCATATCTAGGTTCCTTACATACAGGACAAGCCCGTTTGTCCTTATGCTCCTTATAGTATAAAATGCAGTCATACTTGCAGCACTGAATTGATTTGTATTTCATACCCAAACCTTTCAAATTATCCTTCATGATTGGATAATTGACTGGCAGTGCATTTTCTTTGGGGAGCAAATCTTTTGCCCAGAGGAGTATTGCCGTCACACTTTTTCCCGACAAGCCAAATTTTCTCTTTAAGTTGTGCAACCCAACCATGGCATATAACTTTGTATGGTCGGGGTTGGAGTTATGGTATAATGGTGTTGCGGCTGCTGCTTTTAACCGTATATAATCCTTAACTTGGTCCGTATCGTTGCCAACATGATCCTCACATCCTAAAGCATTCCCTCTACTATCTTGCTTTTCTTGTGCTGCGTGCACTTCATACGTATCATTTATGAGATCGTTTAACCTAGCATGTACTAACGGGTCACCATTTGTGTGAATGGTTTCATTGACAAGTATTTCTTCTGGAATATACTTAAATTCCCTCTCCCCATGGAAATGCCAAAACGTGTAGTCAGCTTGCATACCCCAATGAAACAAATGTACTTTTACATCTACCCCTTTCAAGCGTTTCCCATTTTTACAACGATTGCACGGGCATGGGATAATATCAGTTTCGAGATTCTTTGTTGCATAATTCACAAAGTCTTTAACCCCATTAACGTATACTTTCCCCACTCTACAACTTTCACCCATCCACTCTTTATATTGTGGAAACCCCATTAATTCTACAATACAAACAAATAGAAACTCAGTAAATTATAAAACGAAATGAAGTTTGAGCTAATATTTAGAACATAATCTCTGGCTTATCATTTCATTAATACTATCATTGCATTAAAACTCACAGGAAAACCCGACCAAGCACAAAACGTCAAAACTTCAACGAGCACAAAACAATGGTTATTTAATTAATTTTTAGATAAAATAAATATGAATAGTATAAAATGATTATTTAAAAAAATCTAACATATTCCCAAACAAGATAATATTCAAAAAACGAAAGAGGTTAAACGATGTGTAGATATACTCACAACAAAACAATCTGATTTGATTATATTTTGTTTAGAGAACGTTGATCACAAAGCTCGGGCAAAATTCATAATATTAAAAATCCATTTGATTATATTTTGTCAAAAAAATATAATGTCTAGAGTTTTTGAATAATATTTTGTCAAAAAAATAACCTCAATATAATTTCTAGGGCTTATTAACATAAAATACAATTTGTATATAGATACACTCATAAACACACATATAAACAGAAATCTATACATACACATACATACACAAACATGTAAACATAAATCTATACATACACATACATACACACATATAAACAGATATTTCTACATACACACCAATATACACACATACCCACACATAATACGAATTGAAATGCGCACACACACAATGAGAATTGAAATTAGGGCTTTAGACAGAAATTAGGGCTTTAGACAACAAAAATACCCAAAAATATACCTTCACAATTAAGAAAAAGTCTTTAATTCTGGAACACCCAACAGCAAATGACGTTATTGATGAAGAACAACTCTTACCCAATAGCAAATATACCTGAAACCCAAATGATTTAAGCATTTTATTGTTTTGGGGTAATATTCATTTTTTTTGTTATCAAAGTAAGAAAAGCAAGCCCTATAATAGAACTTGCGAAGCACAACCTCAGGTAATAAGTTCCGAAACTGTAATCTAGGGTTTGCTTTCAAGACTAAAAGCATATGAAAATTAAAAGCATATGAAGATTAAAAGAAAACAAACGAAAAATGGAACTTGCGAAGAGGTATGCGTAGAGATTAAAAGCATATGAAACTGTAATCTAGGGTTTGCTTTCAAGATTCGTAGAGAGAGGGAAATACCTTCACCGATCGAAATGATTCATATAGAGAGATGCGTACAAAGGGAAATGAAAGAGAGAGAAGAGGGCGGGAGCTCGATCTTCACGTATAGAGGGAAAGGTGAAAAATTCTGTGACCGCCAATACCAGTCACAAATTTCTGACCGCTAATAGTAGTCACAAATTGAGTATAAGAGCAAAATTTGTGACTGCTGGGAGCGGTTATAAATTTATGACTGCCAATAGCAGTCATAAATTAAGTTTTAGACCAAAATTTGTGACCGCTGATAGCAGTTACAAATTTGTGACCGCTAATAGCGGTCATAAATTAAGTCTAAGACTAAAATTTGTGACTCCTCATAGCAGTTATAATTTCGTGACTGCTCATAAGAGTCATAACTTGTGTCTACTAATAAACTTGTGACGGCTTGTGACAGTTATAAATTTGTGACTGCTTATATGAGTCACAAATTAATTATATGGTAACATTTGTGACTCCTATTAGCGGTAACAAACTATTTGACTCAAATTTTTTTTAACCAATTAATTTTATCACCCCTAATGGCAGTCACAAATAATTTTGTGACTGCTCCCGGGAGTGACTAGTTTGTCACCCCTATTGGGAGTCACAAAAAGGCAGTCACAAAATTCACATTTTGGTGTAGTATTTCTCTACTCAGATGTGGGATAACTGTTATAAAATTTTAGAGGGAAGAAAACATACTACTACAATCCAGGTGGAATCTAGTCATATCAGTAACAATTATAAAAACTTTCAGAGTGATATTAGAAAGATATGCCTATCTACTACGAACGATTTCTTGTGGAGGGAGAGGAATAACAGAACTTTCGATGTTAATAACAAAAGTGCTAGACAAGTTGGTGAGAAAATAAAAGAGCTAATGTTCAACTCGAAATGGAGATGGGGAAAATCAAAACAAACCAAAATAACTGGGAAGTTGTAAAAAATTTGGGTTTATAAAAAAAATTCTGGATTTAAGCTAGAAGTTATTGAGAGTCTTTTCTGGAATTTATTTGATGGTGTTTTCCCTTATTGCTGAGCTATATCCTCCTCTTGATGGGTATTTATTTTTTTATGAGAAGGGGGTTCGTTGGATCTCCTTGCATGATAATGTTTGCTTCAAGATCTGAGTATGGTCATCTTTATTCTTTCTTATTTATTGGGTCTCTCTTCGTGTTGCTGATTTTCCTTGTAGTGTGTCCTCTTCAATTTTCCTCAGTTCCAGGTCCATTTTGGGGTTTACGCCTTTGTTTTTTAGTAGTCTGGATAACGCTTGCTCTGCTTTAGGTTAGAATCTTAGATTTTGGGTTGAAAGGTTGGATTTTGGTCGACCGAGTTTGGAGATTTTTTGGTTTTGTTTCGTTTCGATATTATTTAGTTGAAGTTTGTGAATTTTCTTGGTGTTTGGTGTTTGGTGTTTGGAGCTTGGATTTTGTTTTTGGTGCGGCTTTGATGGTTGTTTTGCTGCTGTTCTTATTTTTTGGATATGGTTTTCTTCTGAAAGGTGGGTGGTTTCTTAGGTGGGAGATGTTTGTTGTGTTTGTGGTTTGTGGGTTTGATTGTGTGATCGTTTTGGTTTTGTCTTGAAATATTTGTTTGTCATGGTTTTGGTTGATGGTTTTTCTTTCTCGGTTAACGTGTGTCTAGGTTATGGAGTTGTGTGACGCGTGTCCTATTATAGATCCTTCTTGTTGTTTCTAGCTTTGGAAGGGTTTTTGTTGTTGGTTTTTTTACTGAGTTTGGTATGATTTTTGGGCTTGGGTTGCGTTATGTGGACCTGTGTTTTTCTTGTGTCCTAGTCGATTTGTTCCAATTTTAATTGACATAGTCTGTCTTCTTTGGGCCTGGGCTGTTTTGCTAATATAAATTACCTTATCAAAAAATTATAATATTTAAATTAAAACTAAAAATAATAATTATTCAATAATATTAATATTAATAATAGTAATAATAACAATATTAATAATAAAACAATTTAAGTAGGGGTGGTAATTTGTGTTTTGGGGTCATCCTTTGGTACCTGACACAACAATCAGTGGCAGATCCAGGATTTTGTGTCAACTGGGGTGAAACTTTCTAGTGTTGCCGGGGGTTCGAGGGCGGGAGCCCCTAGGCGATTTTTTGGGGGGTTATTTCGAGTTTTATCGGGCATTTTTGGGGTTATTTTACTTTTTTGGGCATAATATTCATTTTCAACACTAAAAACCATTATCAAAATATCATATGATAATTAATACAACATAAATCAATAATTTCAGTATAAATTTAATTTCACATTTAATTTTACATTATAAATTTAATTTCACAGAATAAACAAATGATGAAATATAAATAAAATTTGGGTATCGGATCATCGAAGATCAAAATATACCTGGTAGAGGAGAGAGCAGCAGGGTAAGTGGTGGACGATAACAAAATTTTACATTTTTTAATACACGTTTAGTCCAAGTGTTTTATTTTGTACCAAAAAGTCTCTCGAACACCCATTTAACTAATATTCTCTTATTCTTAAAGGTCCGCGTCAGCGGCATGGTGAAGGACTTTTTGTAGCAAAATAAAAAGGCTTTGGAGTAAACGTGTATTAAAAAATGTTTAAGGGACTATTTGGTATATGCCCCTATTTTATTTGTTTTAAAGTGAACTGGGGCGGCCGCCCCGTTTCGGCCCTACATGGGTCCCCCCTTGACAACAATGATCACTTAGACACCAATATGGTCCAATATGACATCAAGTGAATTTTGGGTTAGAAAATCCCAACATAAAAACGACATTACATGACGTGTCAATTTTGGGTCATTTTATGTCGTGTTTTAAATGTTATACCTAATTTTGATTCAAATGTTTTTTTAGAGACAATCTTAATTAAGTATTTATGTGACATAAATTTCACATCGTTTAAATAAATAACAATTATATTTAAATATCAATAAAAAATAAATATGAATAATTAGAGGATTAGTGTTTAAGACAACAACCTAATAATCGTCAATTGAGCTTCTTATCCCGAGATTATGAGAATGAAAGTATTTGTACAGTATTTCCTGTCAGCAAGTATATTATTTCTCAAAGCATAAATGAGTTTAAGATAACATTGGATAATTACAAATGGTTCATTTGAAACTGGTTTAGCCTTCAGGGGTATAAAAGTCTAAAGATGCACATTCTGTTTAAGACACATTTTAAGTTATTATAAATGTTGCATTCTATGTATAAAAAGAACTTATATCAAGTAAAAGTTTTTGCATCTTTTTAATTTGGAATAAATTCCATATTATATTTAATACTTCTCAAAACACAAAGAGAATATCAAAATTACCTCTAAAGGTTATTTATTTTAAAAAAGCATCAATGCCTAAAATATTTTGACTCATCTTCAATGTAATGTTTAAACAGAAAGGCTATGTAAATCAAGTTTGCAGTTGTCACACCCCACTAAATTTTGGCGTCGGCCGCCACCAAAACCAAGTTGGACGTGAGTAAATAAAATACCATTCTTAGCATGAGACATATATGAGGCATACAAAATCAAACCAAAAGATAAATAATAATCAATCCTAAAAGATAAACAATCCAACTATGAGATAAAAGATACATCATAACGCTAAACTACAAATAAATCCAATCTCTAATAATATTAAAACTGAATAAATCTCCAACTGAGTTCATAAATAAATAACTGAATAAAACCCATAACAACTTTGGAATCGAATGGTCCAATCAAAACCATGAACTGTGTCTCAATGTAAATACGAAGGAATAAAAAACTACACTAAACCAATATGCATAAAGTAGAGAAACTCCAACTGCACTGTAACGCCCCGTGTTTTTATTTATTATTTAATTAATTAATTGGAATTTTCGAGAAAAATAAATTTTTGAAGTTTATAATTTTTATTGGCTAAATATGTTGGTTATGATTTTAGAAGAATAAAACTTCAAGCGGAATTAAAATCGGAGTTAAAACGGATTTTATATTGATTTTACAATATTTTGCCTTATGGCATTTTTTGGGAGAACTGTCAGTTTTTCGGGGTGATCGATCGATCGACGGGGGGCGGGGGGCGGGGGGGGGGGGGGGAGATCGATCGACCCTCCCAGAAAACGTGCGCTGTAAGCTATTTTTTTAAGAGTTTATGTAGGATTAGGACTCCTAATCACTATATAACCTTGTTAATCCGTAGGGGGACTTCTCATAATCACTTTTTCTCCAGTTTTTCACCAGAGAACACTTCCAAATACTTTTCCTCACTCATAATCATCAACCTTCAACAAAATTAAGTTTTTGTCACAAGCTTTGGCACATGTTTTTGAAGGCTTAATTGGGGTTTAATCAAGTTTGTTCAAGAGCACTCTTTTGCTAATTTTTCGCAAGGAATCCAGATTTCTAATCAGATTTTCAACACGATCTTCACAGGCATGGATACTCTATTCTTTTCCTTTAGTATTATGCGTTTTAAGTGTTGCCTAAACACTTAATTACATGTTTTCTTAAAAATAATTAGTAACTTAATTAGAAAAAGTGAATACTAATTATGGGGATGTTTTTATAAAATCTTTTAATCTGAATAATATTCATAACCCTTTGGGTACGTAGGATTCATGAGTGGTTTTGGGTTTTATTGGTGTAGATTGCATGTAGAAAAACCCTAGCTTTAAAATAAATGATTTTTGGGTGCGTCCAACTAATGTAATACATGTAGAGATAATAAAATTTGATTTTGATGAATATATGATGGAAACTTGGTATATTTAATTTAAATAATTAAATGAGATTATTTGGGTATTTTTGATGTTGTGATAATTTAATTAAAGATTTAATTAAATTGGACTATCACGCGTAGTTTGGAGCATTGGTTTATTGTGCATATTTGTGTGACTTTTTGATATTATTATATTGCCTTTGTGACGACAGGTTGTTGGGTAATTTTGCTCTCCCTCTACTTTAGGATGCCTTCTAGGTATGGGACTAACGGGTAGACTTTTTATGATTTACTCCTTCTAGGTATGGGACTAGTGAGGGTAGATTATTGCGTTTTTATCATCTTGAGGGTGGGCTGATTTTTATTACTTTATCGTCGTTATGGTAGTCTAAGTACGAGACTAAGTTAAGATTTAAGTTAGAAAATCCTCTTATACATAGGATAGGACGTATTGATAACTTGGGGACCCTTAGGTATAGGACTAAGGGTTATTTTGAGGATCTCACATCGATTAAAAGGGTGGGGTGGTTATAAATTGAGAACTTGAGAATTAATGCCTAAGATAAAAACGGGTATTAAAATTTATGACGACATAATGTGTCGGGGCCGACAGTTTAAACGGGTCAGAGGATGATTTATGTCGTGTCGTGTGTGGAACCTTGTCATGTGTCGGGGCCGACAGTTAAATGGGTCAGAGGACGATTGACAAGGGGAACCTTGTCATGTGTCGGGGCCGATAGTAAACGGGTCAGAGGACGATTGACAAGGGGAAGTGTGACACTTTTATAAAAAGTGAGAACGATAATAAAAGTTGGTTAATTTAATTAAATTAACATCGTGGGACTTGGGAATTTAAAATCATATTGGTGTGCCTTTATAAATGGAGATTTTTGTTGGTAGTTAGTAGATTATAATTATCGCGTTTAATTATCCCGTTTAATTTAAATATTCTATTGTGATATTTATTGCGTATAATGCTACTGTCTGGATTCAAGGATCCTATTTGAGGAGAGTAGTGTGTATTCTTGCTCGGGGCTTTGGCTCTGACCCATGCGTTGACTAATATTTTTCAGGATTAGAATTGGAGAAGCTGCATAAGTTTATCGGAGTTATCATTTGAAGGTGCAGCTGGAGCTGATTTAGTTTATCGTTTTGTTTTAGTTTAGACTTTCTTTTTCAGTCGTATTTTATTATGAGACTTCATTGGTGTTTTATTGGGCCATTCGGTTCCAAAGTTGTTTAAAGGATTTATATTGGATTATTCAGATCTTTATTATTCAGGTTTTATTTAATCATTATTGGAGATTGGATTTTTTGGAGTTAGCATGTGATGGATCTTTTATCGCTTAGTTATTTGTGATTATTTGAGTTTGATTCAATTATTATTGGACTGATTATTTATGTCTCATATCTGTCTCATGCTAAGAATGGTATTTTATTTAGTTCACGCCCGGCATAGTTCGGCGGCGGTGGCTGGCCACCCCGTCTGTCGAATTTTGCGGGGTGTGACAGATGTTATCCGAGCATGGTCTTAGGTCTCGTAGGTTGTGAGTCCGTTTAGCTTCCGCTTTGCTTATCTTTGATTCAGTTTTGATGATTTGTACTCTTAGTCATTCCGAGTCTGATGTTGTTTTGTTCCTATCTTTTCATATGGCGAACACAAGGAGAAATGGGAGTAGGAGAGAGGAGTCTGTTTCTGGCCCCGCGGGTCAGGAGAGGCGGCGTCAGATTACTTTGGAGGCCAAAGAGTTAACATCTATCATTCGTGAGGCCACAACGGCTGGTTTGGAGATGGGGAGACAGAGAGGGGCGACTTTAGAGGCATAGCAGCGGGGTACACCCATCTCAACTTGGGATAGAGTGAGAACCAGTTTCTTTAAGGGTAATCCTCCCACCTTTGGAGGGGGATCTGACCCAATGGTTGCTCACCAGTGGAGGAGAGATATGGAGAGGCATTTGAGGATGGTTGACTGCACGGATGTGCAGAAGCAGATGCTAGCAACTTTTAAGCTGACAGGGGATACGTTACAATGGTGGGAGAGTGCCACCACATCAGTAGAGAGAGATCAGTTGGGATATGCAGAGTTTCTGATCAAGTTCAATAATAAGTACTTTCCGTATGCAATTAGGAACGCAAAGAAGAGAGAATTTATGGATTTGGAGCAAGGTTCAAAATCAATTATCGAGTATGAACAGGAATTCACCAACCTATCTATGTTTGTACCAGAGGAGGTTAGCACTGAGTTTAAGAAGATGGAGTGTTTCATTAAGGGATTGTCTTGGTCGATTAGGCAAATGGTGTTGGGGAATCCGGCATACACTACTTTTGCTCAGGTGGTGGATGTCACAATGTTGTTATGGCAAGAGAAGGCCATTTATCAAACGAAGTTAGGAAAGAGACAAGAGTCTAATGGACATGCAGGTGAGAATAAAGGTCGCAATGATCAAACATGGAAAAGACAGAGGACCAATCTGGAACAACAAAGTCAAGGAGAGGATCAAGCCAATACTAGGCGTTTCGGACCTTTTAGGGGTGAATGCTTTGTATGTGGAAAAGTAGGACAACCAGCGGCAAGGTGTTACAAGAGAGTGGGCCAACAAAACCAAGGAGAACCCGCCCAACAAGGTCAAGGTACGCAAGGTCAACAAGGTCAAGGAGTTCAGGGGAAGCTAGGACTGAGGCCTCCAGTCTTAGCAACAGCTAGCGTTCAGGGGGCGCCAGCAGCAACAACAGCACTGGCAGCGTCAGGTGTGCAAGGGGTGGTCACTACACCAACCAATCTCAGTTATGGGAGGTGCCACAGGTTCAGTCAGAGCAGGATAGGTTGCGTGGCTAGTGGAATATCGCGGTACGTAATACTTTGTTAGATACTTATATATGTAGGATTTACATATCGTCTTTTTGTTAAGGATAACGTTTGGGTGGTTTAGGTGTATGGGCGTTTAATTGTGGTATTCTACGGGTAGGCATATGTGAGCCTTATTTTTTTGCAAGATTTATGTATTTATGTGCATGTTTCGTCTAATTTCGAGGACGAAATTCTTTGCTAGTGGGGAAGTATGTAACACCCCGTGTTTTTATTTATTATTTAATTAATTAATTGGAATTTTTCAGAAAAATAAATTTTTGAATTTTATAATTTTTATTGGCTAAATATGTTGGTTGTGATTTTAGAAGAATAAAACTTCAAGCGGAATTAAAATCGGAGTTAAAACGGATTTTATATTGATTTTAAAATATTTTGCCTTATGGCATTTTTTGGGAGAACTGTCAGTTTTTCGGGGTGATCGATCGATCAACGGGGGGGTAGATCGATCGACCCTCCCAGAAAACGTCCTCTGTAAGCTGTTTTTTTTAAGAGTTTGTGTAGGATTAGGACTCCTAATCACTATATAACCTTGTTAATCCGTAGGGGGACTTCTCATAATCACTTTTTCTCCAGTTTTTCACCAGAGAACACTTCCAAATATTTTTCCTCTCACTCATAATCATCAGCCTTCAACAAAATTAAGTTTATGTCACAAGCTTTGGCACAAATTTTTGAAGGCTTAATTGGGGTTTAATCAAGTTTGTTAAAGAGCACTCTTTTGCTAATTTTTCGCAAGGAATCCAGATTTCTAATCCGATTTTCAACATGATCTTCACAGGCATGAATACTCTATTCTTTTCCTTTAGTATTATGCGTTTTAAGTGTTGCCTAAACACTTAACTACATGTTTCTTAAAAATAATTAGTAACTTCATTAGAAAAAGTGAATACTAATTATGGGGCTATTTTTATAAAATCTTTTAATCTGAATAATATTCATAACCCTTTGGGTACGTAGGATTCATGAGTGGTTTTGGGTTTTATTGGTGTAGATTGCATGTAGAAAAACCCTAGCTTTAAAATAAATGATTTTTGGGTGCGTACAACTCATGTAATACATGTAGAGATAATAAAATTTGATTTTGATGAATATATGATAGAAACTTGGTATATTTAATTAAAATAATTAAATGAGATTATTTGGGTATTTTTGATGTTGTGATAATTCAATTAAAGACTTAATTAAATTGGACTATCACGCGTAGTTTGGAGCATTGGTTTATTGTGCATATTTGTGTGACTTTTTGATATTATTATATTGCCTTTGTGATGACAGGTTGTTGGGTAATTTTGCTCTCCCTCTACTTTAGGATGCCTTCTACGTATGGGATTAGCGGGTAGACTTTTTATGATTTACGCCTTCTAGGTATGGAACTAGTGAAGGTAGATTATTTCGTTTTTATCATCTGGAGGGCGGGCTGATTTTTATTACTTTATCGTCGTTATGGTAGTCTAAGTACGAGACTAAGTTAAGATTTAAGTTAGAAAATCCTCTTATACATAGGATAGGATGTATTGATAACTTGGGGACCCTTAGGTATAGGACTAAGGGGTATTTTGAGGATATCACATCGATTAAAAGGGTGGGGTGATTATAAATTGAGAACTTGAGAATTAATGCCTAAGATAAAAACGGGTATTAAAATTTGTGGCGACATAATGTGTCGGGGCCGACAGTTTAAACGGGTCAGAGGACGATTTATGTCGTGTCGTGTGTGGAACCTTGTCATGTGTCGGGGCCGACAGTTAAACGGGTCAGAGGACGATTGACAAGGGGAACCTTGTCATGTGTCGGGGCCGACAGTAAACGGGTCAGAGTACGATTGACAAGGGGAAGTGTGACACTTTTATAAAAAGTGAGAACGATAATAAAAGTTGGTTAATTTAATTAAATTAACATCGTGGGACTTGGGAATTTAAAATCATATTGGTGTGCCTTTATAAATGGGAATTTTTGCTGGTAGTTAGTAGATTATAATTATCGCGTTTAATTATCCCGTTTAATTTAAATATTCTATTGTGATATTTATTGTGTATAATGCTACTGTCTGGATTCAAGGATCCTATTTGAGGAGAGTAGTGTGTATTCTTGCTCGGGGCTTTGGCTCTGACCCATGCGTTGACTAATATTTTTCAGGATTATAATTGGAGAAGCTGCATAAGTTTATCGGAGTTATCATTTGAAGGTGCAGCTGGAGCTGATTTACTTTATCGTTTTGTTTTAGTTTAGTCTTTTTTTTCCAGTTGTATTTTATTATGAGACTTCATTGGTGTTTTATTGGGCCTTTCGGTTCCAAAGTTGTTTAAAGGATTTATATTGGATTATTCAGATCTTTATTATTCAGGTTTTATTTAATCATTATTGGAGATTGGATTTTTTGGAGTTAGCATGTGATGGATCTTTTATCGCTTAGTTATTTGTGATTATTTGAGTTTGATTCAATTATTTATGGACTGATTATTTATGTCTCATATCTGTCTCCTGCTAAGAATGGTATTTTATTTAGTTCACGCCCAACATAGTTCGGCGGCGGTGGCTAGCCACCCCGTCTGTCGAATTTTGTGGGGTGTGACATGCACCTCCAAGAAAATCTTCAAACATTTTTATGCAGCTTCTCGAAATACTATTTCCTGAAAAGTTAGTCAACGCACGAGGTCAGAGCCCCGAGTATGAATATACACTACTCCCCTCAAATAGGGTTTGTGAACCTAGATATTATCATTATACGCAATAAATATCACTATAGAATATTTTAATTTAAGACGAGATAATTAATCGCAATAATAAAGAATCACTACCTACTCGATAATTCTTGTTCCAAAAATCCACACAATATTATTTTAAATTATTCAGCAATCCCAGATTGTTAGAACGACCGTTGATCCATTTAAACTCTCGATCTCGTAATTTGACAAGGTTCCACACACGACACGACATAAAATGTCGGTTGACCCGTTTAAACTGTTGGTCCTCGCTATTTATGCAGCAAATATATTTTAATTCCCGTTTTTATCTTAGGCATTATTTCTTAATTCTCAATTTCACAATTTTAAAATTCCTCCACCCTTTTTATCGATGCAAGATCCTCAAATTACCACTTAGTCCCATACCTAAGGGTCCCCAAGTACACATACATTCTGCCCTATATATAGGATGAATCACCAATGTAAAACACGTCCTAGTCTCATGCATAGGCTAACGAAATGACGATATAACGCACAAATCTTCCCCACCCCAAAATATAAAATCTCCACGAATTTACACCAACTAGTCACATACCTAGTAAGCATAAATTATAACCAAGGTCTACCCACTAGTTCCTTACCTAGTAAGCATCCTATAATAGAGGTTGAGAAACAATACTACCCAGAAGCCCCTCATCCCCGCAATAGAAAAAGTGAACAAAACCATTCACACAATATCACAAATCATAATCACAACATGACACTTTAATCACAAATGACACATCTCAATTAAATTCAATTAATAATATAGTCGTCGTTTTCAACATAATTAATTATGTTCAAAGATGTTAAATTAATTAACATGCGACAATATTCAATACGTCACAGCCGTTCTCTTTTATAATTTATCTAATTTTTATAACTGTGAGCACATCCCAATAATCACATAAATAATTCCATAATTTTTGCATGCGAACCTACACCTTAAAAACCATAAAAACCAAATAATCTATCCTACACACCAGAGGGTTTCAAGGATTAAATCAAATTAAATTTTTTTATCAAAACAACCCCAAAATTTAATGTCCACTTTCTCTAATTAATTTACCGAGTGATTTTAATCAAAAACACATGATTAAAGGCTTATGTGACACTTAAAACGCATAATACTAAAGGAAAGCAATAGAGTATTCATGCCTGTGATTTAGGTGAGGAAAATCTTATAGCATGGTTGGATTCCTCTCGAAAAATTAGTAAAGAATTTTTCTTGAACAAACTTGATTAAAACCCATTTAAACCTTCCAAAACTTGTGACAAAAACTTGATTATGTTGGAGGTTGATGATTATGGTTGAGAGAAAAAATATTTAGAAGTATTCTCTAGAGAAAAACTTGTGAAAAGTGATTATGAGAAGTCCCCCTACGGATTATTAGTCTTATATACTAATTAGGAATCCTAATCCAATTTCAACTCTACAAAATAGCTCACCGACTCAAGATCTGGGCATAGTCGATCGATCGACTCCCAAGGTCGATCGATCGACCCTACTGGTTTGGCGACAGTTCCCCCACAAAATACCTATATGGAAAAAATAATAAAAACCTTATAAAAACTCCATTTTAATTCCGAATTCAATTCCGGTTGAAGCTTTATTCTTCTAAAATCACGACCAACATATTTATTTTAAAAAATCATTAAATTAAAAAATATATTTTTCTCGAATATTCCAATAATAATTAACTTAATTAATAAAAACAGGTGGTGTTACATACTTTGCCACTAGCAAAGGAATTCCGTCCTCGAAATTAGACTAAGCATACACATCAAACGTAAATTGTGAAATGTAAAAATAAAGCTCACATATGCCTACCCGTAGAATGCCATAATTGGGCGCCTATACACCCAATCCTACGTGCACCTACCCATCGTACACCAAAATAATATATATATCCTACCGTATATATAAATAACTATGAAAATAACGGCGTACCACGCGCTTTCGCAAATCACCACTCGATTCTATCTCCGATAATCTTCGTAACCCTAAATCCTCAAATCTAATCACCATATTGCATTAATATAACGCATACCCAAAATTCATACTAACGATATCCCATATAAAATTTCGTCTCTAAAAATCAACTCTAAAGATCCTCACATCAAGTTTACTAATTCTAAACTCAATGCCTATAATGTCCTTAATACCAAACTCCATATTTCTAAGAAATACATCTAACACGTATGCTAGACCCTCTACCTTAAGGAGTACAAATCAATAAAGGGAATGAAAGATCGGTAATGCAAAAGCTAAACGGACTCACAACCTACCAGGCCTAAGACCATGCTCTGATACCATTTGCCACACCCTGCTAAATTTTGGCATCGACCGCCACCAAAATCAAGTCGGGCCTGAGTAAATAAAATACCATTCTTAGCATGAGACAGATATGAGACATATAAAATCAAACCAAAAGATAAATAATAATCAATCCCAAAATATAAACCATCCAACTATGCGATAAAAGATCCATCATCATGCTATACTCCAAATAGATCCAATCTCCAATAATATTAAAACTGAATAAATCTCCAACTGAATTCATAAAGAAATAACTGAATAAAACTCATAACAACTTTGGAACCGAATGGTCCAATCAAAACCATGATATGTGTCTCAATGTAAATACGAAGGAATGGAAAACTACACTAAACCAATATGAATAAAGTAGAGCAACTACAACCAAATCTTCAAACATTTCTATGAAGCTTCTCCAAATACTATTTCCTGAAAAGTTAGTCAACGCACGAGGTCAGAGCCTCGAGCATGAATACACACTACTCCCCTCAAGTAGGGTCCGTGAACCCAGACAATAGAATTATATGCAATAAATATCGCAATAGAATATTTTAATTTAAGACGAGATAGTTAATCGCAATAATAAAGAATCACTACCTACTCGATAATTCTTGCTCCAAAAATCCACACCAATATTATTTTAAAATATTCAGCAGTCCCAGATTGTTAATTTAATTAAATTAACCATATATATTATTCTTCTCACATTATTATTAGGTATGGCGGTCCTCCCGCCTCGGGTGGTTCACCCACAAAAATATATTATTATAGAGGTACTCCCGCCACGAGTGATTTCTCTACAAAATACACATCCCCTTGTCAAAACGACCGCTGATCCGTTTAAACCGTCGATCCCACAATTTGACAAGGTTTCACACACAACACAACATAAAATGACAGCTAGCCCATTTAAACTGTTAACCCTTGCTATTTAAGTCGCCAATATATTTTAATACCCATTTTTATCTTAGGCATTAATTCTCAATTCTCAATTTCACAATTTTAAAATTCCCCCACCCTTTTTATCGATGTGAGATCCTCAAAATATCCCTTAGTCCCATACCTAAGGGTCCCCAGGTACACATACGTCCTATCATATATATAGGATGAATCACTAATGTAAAACAAGTCCTAGTCTCATGCCTAGGTTAACGAAACGATGATATAAGGTAAAAATCTTCCCCACCCCTAAATATAAAATCCCCACAAATATACCTTAACTATTCCCATACCTAGTAAGCATAAATTATAACCAATGCCTACCCACTAGTCCCATACCTAGTAAGCATCCTATAATAGAGTTTGAACAACAATACTACCCAGAAGCCCCTCATTCCCGCGATGGAAAAAGTGAATAAAACCATTCACGCAATAACACAAATCAAAATCACAATATGTCACTTTAATCACAAATGTCATAATTCAATTAAATCCCATTAAAAATATAGTCATCGTTTTCAACATAATTAATTCCATTCAAAGATGTTAAATTAATTAACATGGGTCAATATTCAATACGTCATAGTCGTTCTCTTTTATAAGTCATCTAATTTTTATAAGTGTGAGCGCGTCCCAATAACCACATAAATGATTCCATAATTTCTGCATGCGAACCTATACCCCAAAAACCATAAAAAAAACCCAATAATCTAACCTACGGGCCCAAGGGTTTCAATGATTAAATTATATTAAAACGTTTTATCAAAACATCCCCAAAATTTAGTTTTCACTTTCTCTAATTAAGTTACTAATTTATTTTAATCAAAAACACATGATTAAAGGTTTAGGCGACACTTAAAACGCATAATACTAAAGAAAAGAAATAGAGTATTCATGCCTGTGATTTAGATGAAGAAAATCAAGTAGCACGATTGGATTCCTCTCGAAAAATTTGTAAGGAAGTGTTCTTGAACCAACTTGATTAAACCCCATTTAAGCCTTCCAAAATTTGGGACAAAAACTTGATAATGTTGGAGGTTGATGATTATGGTTGACAGGAAAAATATTTAGAAGTGTTCTCTAGAGAAAAACTTGTGAAAAAGTGATTATGAGAAGTTTCCCTACTGATTATTAGTCTTATATACTAATTAGGAATCCTAATCTAATTCTAACTCTATAAAATAGCTCAACGAATCAAGATCTGGGCATAGTCGATCGATCGACCATACAGGTCTGGCGACAGTTCCCCCACAAAATGCGTATAAGCCAGAAATAATAAAAGCCTTATAAAAACTCATTTTAATTCCGAATTCAATTCTGCTTCAAGTTTTATTCTTATAAAATCACAGCCAACATATTTATTTAAAAAAATCATTAAATTCAAAATTTTATTTTTCTCGAATATTCCAATATTAATTAAATTAATTAATAAAATCATGGGGTGTTACGGTAGTGTGATGCTTAAAGTCTTTGTTTAGGCATAAATATCATCGCGGGGATAAAAAATACCAAAAGTTGTTGGTGCAAAATGGTTAGAAATATTTTGAGGAATTATCTAAGATGACAAATCATTTTCCATGTCTAGAATTAAGGTTGAAAATTTTATGTTCTCCAGACATTTTGTAATTTTTTAAAAATTTAAACAGCAATTTAGTTATGGTTTCATGTATAAATTTCATTTTATATTCTTCCAGAGTTGGAATTATTTTTATCATTTTTAGATACATTCTCACTATGAAAACTGTAATTTTGATTATTAAAATCAATTTACAAATTGCTAAATGTATCAATACATAACACATGCCCTTACATTCAACGTGTTTTACAAAATTACCATCATAAAGGCACTTCTAATGCATAAGAGTTACAAACTACATATAACACATCTAAATATAATAATGACACCTCATGCAATAGTTAATGAAGTATTTTTTTATATTATTAGTTAGTTTTGGGACTTTTTATATTTGGTGTAACCAGATAAGGATAATCTATTGCTACAGTTACTCAAGGCTCATTATTTGAAGAGTTGGCTAAAGACTTCACTAACCTTTATATTTAACTAATTTAGTGGCCAACAAAGGATTCTTCTCTACAATGAAGGGCTACTTCGCTAAGGCGAATAAGTTGTAGATCAAATAAGAGTTTTTGGGATTTATGGATTAAAAATCCATGGATAATGCAACTTTATCTTCGTTGCAGTTTATGGTCCTTGGTGTGAAGAAATGAGTTTAAATTATCGTTATTTTGGGAATATCATCACTTGGATCTCTATTCTATAAATATCATGTTTAGGTTATTTAACCTAAAGGTTGTTTAGCATATTTTCATTATTGAATTACTCAAACAAATGGAACCATCATCATCCGTAGATGTAACCAAATTGATGAAGCACATATATCTTGTCTTGTCTTGTATTTTATTTTATTTGAATTTATTTTCTCTTTAATCTCTCATCACTTTGCTATTTGATTGCCTATTTATCGTTATATCATGGGTGCATGTGTCACTCCCTTAAGTGAATATTTTCAGTACAAATTGGTATCAAATATTTTCCTTATAGGGTCTTTCCTTTGTGTGAATCCAATGTGTTTAATAAAATTCTAAAGTATGATTTTGGCATTGCACGATTGACTTTTATTCATAAATCATTTTGGATATTAGAGAATGAATACATATAAGATTGAAAATGTATCAGTGGTAAAGTTTGACATGGAGAAGTTTGATTGGAAAATAATTATTTATGGAATATGGAAATGTCAAATGAGGGATGTTTTCATCCATCAGGTTTTTCACAAGGCATTAAAGGGTATTACATCTAAGACCACAGATATGTTAGGAGATGATTGGATAGAATATGATTTGTAAGCACGTAGCACTGTTCGGATAAATCTTGCATAAAATCTGGTATACAATAATATGAAGAATGAATCAATGCAGTCTATATGAAAGATATACGAAGACAAATACATGAAGAAGGGAATAAATAATTATATCAATCTCAAGTATATATTATTCATATATGATTATATTTAATGTATGCCACTGTCCAATCATATAAATGGGTTTAAAAAAATTGTCTTTAATTTATTAACCTTTGATATTAATATTGATGATGAAGATCACGTTTTATTAATTCTCAATTCATTTATGGATTCATATAAGAATTTTATCAAAGAATTTCTATATGGTAAGGTTGAAAGAGATTTAATAATGTCTCTTTAACATTTCTAGGAAGTGAAAGGCGATTCTCAGTCTGAAGTGTTTGTTGTGTGAGATAGGATCGACGAGAAAAAGAAAGGTGGAAGAGGAAGTTTATCTCCAAATATCGGTCTAAGAGTTTGAAAACTATTTTATGTTAGAAGTGCAAGAAGAGGGGAAATTTTAAGAAGGATTATTTTAAGCTAAAGACAAGAGATGATAAGAAATCGGTGGTGGTGTCCACCATTTAATAGGAGGGATACTGTAGGATCGTGTTGATAATTTCTTTAAGGAAATCTCTTCAAGCGAGTAGATACTAGATTCGGGGTGATTTAATCACATGTTCTCAGATAGAGATTTGTTTTATATATATATATAAGGAGGTATATGGAGGAAAACTCTTTACAGTTAATGACCACATTTTTCGATTAAAACACATCAACACAATAAAATTCGAGATTCATGACGGAGTGCCTCGTACTCTAGTGAATGTCCATTATGTTCAAAATATCAACAAGAATCTAATTTTTTTCGATCTCTAGATTCCCACTAGTGCATCATTGTACTCTAAGGATAAATGTCAAAGGTTTTCTTGGGTGACTTTGGGGTCATGAGTGCAAAGAAGAAAGATAATCCTCTATTTTAACTGCAGGACCATAGTATCATGTCATAATCCAATCATTGATGAGAAATAAGAAGAAATAACAAATTCCAATAGGATTTGCAATAAGTGTTGTTAAATGATGTGATGAGTTCTAAGTTAGGCTTTGGGGAGTATTGTGTTTTTGGGAAGCAAACAAATGTAATGTTTAGCATGACCATTCATTGCACGTAGGGCGTACTTTATTAAATTCACAAAAATATTTATAGTCTTTATAAAACATCTTAGGAGGTAGTCACTACATTGTTTTGTTTATTGATGAGTAATCTCAAAGGAATTAGGTATATCCCATGAAACGTAAGTATGAGTTTTTGGGGTGTTTTTTAAATGGAAGAAGATGGTGGAGAATCAAGCTGGCTGGAAAATCAAAGTGCTTCATTTGGATAGTGGTGGTGAGTACCAATATCATACATACTTGAACTATTGTGAGGATGTGGGTATTATTTATAGTTTTATGGTCCAAAAAACACCATAGTGAAATCGAGTACCATAGAGAATGAATCGAACCTTACATGACAATGTTAGGTGTATATTGTCAAATATGAGCTTCGCAAAATGGTTTTTAAACGACACTACACCAAAATAGCTGACTTGTCACGGTCTTTGACCATGACAAGTCCAACTTGTTAAGGTCTTTGAATGTGACAATCTGGGGATAACAACTTCTTTATCACGGACTTGTCACGGTCTTTGACCTTGACAAGTTTTGTCACGGTCAAAGATAGTGACAAGCCCGTGACAAAACCAAAAAATTGTCCCGATAAAAAACCGTGACAAGTTTATTTGTCAAGGACTTCTCACGCTTTTTGACCGTGAAAATTTGGGCAGAATTGAAAATAAAATACTACTGACAGTATGGCCACTGCCACTGTCCAACAGTATATTTATACCTGTTATAGTAAAACTGTACCTGTCCAAATAACATATATCTAAATAAAATAGAAACAATATACTAAATCATGGCATATATAACCCATATCCAAATAAAATAGAAATGAAAATATTCATATTTAAACCAACATGTACCAAAATAAAAAAAATACAAATATAATCCAATATCCAAATATCCAAATAAAAAGATAAAAATAGTGTCATGAAGAAGGAGCGGGTCGGAGGAGGAAGGAAGGCCACACGATATATAAATTGAGACACCCCTCAAAATTCTGAATGCCGCACTGTTCGCGCAACTACAAAGGTGAGTTCTCCTTTCTATCCACCACATGTGTGATGAGCACCCTTGCCTCAATGTCTTAGAGGGGACATCCATGAACCACCATACTTGGGAGGAAGCCTGGGTCCCTTAACACCCTCGCTATCGGCTCCCCGTTAGATATGTTGAGTAGAAACACACTCGGCCAACCGATTGTTGACATAGGATGCTCGACGGGGTCACGATGGAAAATAAATCATCATATGGCACCGAGTCCGTGCGTATCGGCGATGAAGCAATTACGTCCTCATCCTTGTCCTCTTCCTAGTCATCGTCCTCGTCTACCTCTACCTCCTTCTCCTTACCCTTGACCTTGCCTAATTGATTCTTCATGAAGGCATACATATCTAGGACCATCACCTACAACCTTGATAGCTTATCGTCATGGGTGCCCATCTTATGTGTCAACCCGCTATTGCTCGTCCCAATTTCAATGATCCTAAACTTCCCCATCTACGAGCTCACCCCTAGTCCTCCCCTTGCGATCTACCCGAGCACTTGGCTGAGTGCGTCCGTAGCCAAAGATGCTTTGTCGGCATCAGACTGCGATTTATGCACTTTCTTAAGCTAGTTTTTATGCGTATGCATAAGAACTAAAAGGCTAGTTTCTATGCGTAAATTTATTCATGCTTTCAAATTCAATTTTAATTTGAAATTGAAATTAAAATTCAATTTATAATATTAATTCCTATTTTCTCCATCTCCTCTAAAGGGTGAGTGGTCCTATCCCATTCAAGACCGCATATTTCCATAATATACTTAACAGCTCATTCACATTGTTCCAACTTGAGGAAAATTCGACATCATATCCCCATAGTTCTCCAAGTACACGACATATATTCCCAAATGTGAGTGTTATTTCAATTTATCAATTGAAATAACACTTAACATCTCATCATCTAGTATGTACCCAGAGAACATTAAGATATGACTACAGAACTTTTCTTAAAAGTAACAAGTTTAAGTCACTAAAAATATTATTATATAGAAACTATGCAGTGCCAAACTATCCAAATGGGACATTCCAGAGATCTCATTACAGGGGTATTGTATCTCGAACGGGTCCAAGGGGTATTGAATGCGTACGCATAAAAACTAGAAGGCTAGCATATATAAGCACTATATCTAATTTAAAGTATGTTTCATTTAATTATGTCTCATCATAATTTGAGAGATTTCATTTAGTTATGTAATTTGAAGTATTTTCATTTAATTTAAAGTACGCATAAGAACTAAAATTTATACCATTTTATACCAATATCAATACCAATTCAAACTCAATTTTAATTTATACCAATTTATAGCAATATCAATACCAATTAGAATTCAATTTCAATTTAGAGAAATGAGTCCTATAGAATTACACTATATACAAACTAAAAAGGTTATTGATGTTTAAAGCATTTCATATGTTTTAGTCCATTTCATAAGGAGCTAAGGGGATAGTAACACTATGTGACTTCTCGTGATATACGATACTACATTAAAATCATGTTAATTATATTAAAGGTTCGAGTTGTCACTCATGCCCATCACTAAACTTCATGCATGAAATGTTAAACCGAAGTGAAATCCAAACAATGCCCTCCTTCGCCTCGCGCAATACCCTTTCATTTGGATAAGGTAGTTGTTAAGACAATTTAATTAAGATTTAATATGAGGGAGTAAGGCAAGAATTTAAATATCTACATGTGTAATTAATCCAACTTGTCCAACTCAATTCAATTCAATTAAATATAAAAATTTCAATACCAATGCAACTCAATTAAATTCAATATCAATAAAGATGCTGAATTTGTATGCCCTTTAAATATTTTTGAAAAATATATTCCCTTATTTGTATTTTAACTCTCATATCTTAACGTCGTTTCTTATTACGTTAAATCCGGTCATTGGTATAAAACAAATACTATTTGGGAAAAGTATAAAGTCCACAAACAACATTGACACTATTTTTCGAATCATATACGCACATGTGACAATCCATTTATTGATCCCCAAATTGAAAACAACACACAAAAATCTCTTACACCAAAACCAAACACACTCAATTCTCTATATCTCTCCATTTTCTCCCACCTCTAAACTCCCCAAAAATGGATTCAAAACAACAACTCATTGATTCTCCCCCCCCCCCCCAACTCACCCCCTTCCCCATCACTTCCACCCCCAAACACCTATACACGCATGCCCCCTACCCCCACCCCACTGCCCCCATCACTCCCAACCGCCCCCTGCCACGCCCACACACATACACATACACACCACCCACTTGCGTGCGCACGAACATATACACACACACATACACAAAAAAGATAGATAGATAGATAGATAGATAGATAGATAGATAGATAGATAGATAGATAGATAGATAGATAGATAGATAGATAGATAGATAGATAGATAGATAGATAGATAGATAGATAGATAGATAAGAGAGAGAGAGAGAGAGAGAGAGTGGAGGGAAAAGAAACAGTGGGAAAAAAAGGCGCCTAGGGTTTTAATTATAACAGTTGTCACGAACCTGTCAAGGTGTTTGACCATGATAACTCTTTAATGTTGTTACGGTCATTGATCGTGACAAGCTGTTGTCACAGACTTGTCATGGTCAATGATCGTGATAAAAAACGTGTGTATTTTTATCACGATCAATGACCATGACAAGGCTGGCCAGCTCAAAGGTGATAATTTAGCCTTTTTGTTGTAGTGTAAGGATTTATCATATGCTTGCTTCATTATTAATTGATTATAATCTATCACATTTAATTGTAAGACTCCTATGTATGC
Organism: Sambucus nigra; assembly: GCA_949130495.1. Lineage (NCBI taxonomy): Eukaryota > Viridiplantae > Streptophyta > Magnoliopsida > Dipsacales > Adoxaceae > Sambucus > Sambucus nigra. Next base: position 351,267,278 of record OX422214.1, read on the forward strand.
TTGGTGAGGTTCATATCTTATATTTGGTATGGTGGATTTATTTGGATGCATGACTTATTTTAGTGTTATTAGGGTAAAATTGATCCTAGAGATTGAAAATAAATTTTCATGGTTTTAAGTAGTCAGGTCAAGGGATCACAATTATGGTTTTGGAAGAAGTGAAAATGGTGGTGAGTAGGGATATGAATTTTGCTGAGGGATCTATGATCAAGATGCTAAAGGTAGAGAAAGTATATTCTCCTTAGTATAACTAAAGTGAAAAAGTTCAAGTGGAGGTGAAAATTTTGGTTGACTCCTGACCTAGTCTACAACGTCAAGAACAAACATCTTTGGTGAGTGTAAGAGAACTGAGGGTTATGAAACTTAAATGGAGATATTTCTTTAATCATTACACAGTCACATATGCATTGTTGGTCTATGGTGATGGTATGTCTACATATTGCTAAATGACGAGTGATACTTATTGAAACGAGTGGAAAGTGGCCATGGATGAGGATATTGATTCTCTTCACAAGAACCAATAATGGGTGATTGTAAATTTTACTAATGGGAATAAGTCTATCAGGTGAAAGAGGGTTTACTCTAAGAAAGATGGTGCTAAATATTCCAACATTTATTACAATCAAAGGTTCGTAAATTAGAGTTTTACACAAAGGGAAGTTGTAAATTACAATAAAGTGTTCTCTCCGGTGGAGAAACACACTTCCATTCGGGTCTCATTTGCTATGATTGATCATTTTGACTTAGAGGTTAATAAATTAACATTATAATGATCTCCTTGCATGGATATATATATATATCAACCAGAGAAATTAAATTTTTCTGGCAAGGAAGACTGAGTATAAAAATTGCAGAAGTATTTGTATAGATTGAAGCAATCGCCTTGATAATGGTATGAGAGATTTGAAATGTTTATGGTGGGTCATAAATTACTTTAAAGTCCTTTTATAAATTAATCCATTTCAAATTGCCGAAGGAAGGAATTTCCAATTACTCACTCTGGTACGTTAACTTCATTTTCATAGCTTGCTCGATCGTAGTAGAGATTGACATGGTCAATGATCATTTGAACCAACATTTCAATATGAAAGATTTAGGTAAATATAAGAAGATTCTTGATATGGATATTAGTATAGAGTGAACTAAGGTAAGGTTGAGGTAAAGTACATGGCTCGAGTAATATATGCGAATACAATGAGTACCTTAGTGTAAGTCAAGATTTTTACTTGGGTGGATATAACTAAAAGATTGAGACTTGTGATTAAGTATATAGAAAATATGTTCAAAGAGCATTAGAACATATTGAAGTTTTGCATTATATACAAAGATAATTTGGTGTGGGTATTGTATACCAAAGGGTTGAGATGCATAGGGTATGTTATTTCGGACTATGTAGCTGAATTGGACATGTGTTTTTTATCCATGAGGTGTGTTTCAGCATTAACATGTGGTTCGGGGAAATGGAGGCCCATGTTACATGCCATAGTTTATTTATCTACTACAAATGATGAGTATATGGAGGCAAAAAAAATAGTCAAGGAATTCTTATGGTATTAGGGTTTGACTGATGATATCATAAGATTATGTGAAGGTGCATTATGATAGCCAAAGTTTTATCCAGTTAGCCAAGAAACAAGTCATCAAGCGTGGATAAAGATTATTGTTATTTGATTTTATTTCACACGAGAGATTATTGATGGGGTGCTATTTTATTTACATAAAATTGGCACCTAATATTGGTGGGTGCTTAAAATATCATTGGAGACCTCATCTCTAACAGGTGTTTCTCACATGTTCTTGGATAAGGCAATGCGTAGATGTGTCAAAGTGAAAGACAATGATATCGAGTAGTTCAGAACCTAAGCTAAAAATACTACATTCACTATGAAAGGTACTACCATTTATATTGAATTATGAACAAGATTATTACAAGTTAGAGTCCTCTTGGTCTTTAACCAAGCAAATTTATGGTTTCTGAGATCTTTGTCACTAATCGAAAGGACACTTGGGAGTAACTAATAGACTCCTCAAGGGATTACTTGGATTAGTTTTGGACTCAATAGAAGATACAATTATGGGAGATTTGGAAGTGGTCCAATCCTTCTTACGTGTACAACCAAGAATGAGTTAACCAACAATAAATTAAAAATAATTAATATACAAGGATCCTTTAGGTACATTAATTATTTCCCACTAATTTTTTGATTGACTATCTTATTTTAACCATTCATAAGACTTCCATATATACGAATTCCATTAGAGAGAGGGGGTGGGGGACACTACAACAACATAAGTAGGGTTTCCATGAGGTCTAATGGCTATAGTAACATGGTGGAGTGTTAGTTAAAGGGTTGTATATGGGGTAAGATAGTTTATATGAGCATTAAATGAAAATTATTTCATTCAACACTAGTGGGAGCAAGTGGTGGTGGTAGGTAGAATAGTGCATGTACCGTCTACCTACCCTCCAAATAAGTTGAAGAAGCTTTGCCAGATGTCTGAGGGATCATGAGGTGACTATCAACATCTCATAATGGCCTGGGTTTGTTCTTTTGACACAAAAATGGAAATCATCCTCATAGGAGGGGTTATGAACCCGACAGAAGTCATCTCTTGCTAGAGGAAGGTTTGCTGGAATTATAAGCCTGGAGTTGTTCATTTCGAGGTCTCTCAGCTTAGTTTTCAAGATCTGGAAGTGCGACTGAGTACCTATAATCGTAAGAATGTTGATATATTCTTCAACTCCATTTTGAACCTTTCTCTAGAATAGACATAGTACTAAAGGACTTAAAATCATCTCACATAGCTCTTTAGAAGACCTTAAGACCTACTTCTCTATCTAGGGGAGAACAAGAATCTATGAATCCTTGGAACTCTCAAGGAACTAGGTATGGTGTCATATGAAGCCCCTATTGCTTCTTGCAAAAATTTCAAAGGTAAATACTTATCTGTTTAAATGAATAAGGTTTGTATCATAACTATCCAATGAGATTTTTGTCATTATAAGATTGCATAAAGAGAGCATGCATGGAGTGTAAAATACAAAGAACCATGATGTGTCAGTCCTTGGGTGACTATAAATGAACCAATTGGGTTAATTGATACTCTTATACTTTACTTTTGCAATGAAATATTCCTTACTTGAGTTTCCTGCTGTAATTAGTTGATTTCTTTCTTTCCTTTCTCTTTGAAACCATGCCTTTTGCACATATCTCGCCTTCAAAGGTTCTGAACCCTACCCCTCTCTTGGCAGTATGTGGTCATGTATCTTTGCATTCCACCACTAAGGATAGAGATGTAACTTTAAATAAGCCTCCATACTTGGTAAATACCTATTGGGACCCAAGTCATCAAATTCTTGGGGACTAATGACCCTAACTTTTCAGGTGGGGCTCCTGTGACTTTAACAATTACTGAAAAAGATTTTAAGGCCATTTTTTGAGATATTATATTCTAAACAACGTTACCTTGAGGGTGCTAAGCCGGATGAGAGAGCTTGCTCTATGGTCCCCAAACATATATGCGTTAATAAATGATTATTAGCTTATGGGTCCAGGTTTATGCGACCTCTCCCAGTGGACATTTTAAAGTTCATTGGGGTAGCCCCTACCCAAATTGTGGACAGTGACAAGACTTTATCACAGGCTTGTCACGGTCAATGACCGTAACAAGTTCGCGACAAGAACAATTATCACGGGCTTGTCATGGTCAAGGATCGTGACAGGTGCATGACAAGTTTATAAGTAGAAAAACTCTTCCCTCTTCTTTTTTCCCGCCGTTTTATATTCCCCCCATTCTCTCTCTCTCTCTCTCTCTCTCTCTCTCTCTCTCTCTCTCTCTCTTTAAGTGATGACTCTTTCTCACTCTCTCTCTCTCTTCGATTTAAGGTATTTTTTCTTCTCTCTTTCTCTTTCATTTGTATATATGTGTGTATGTGTGTGTATATGTGTTCATGTGTGCGTGTGTGAGTGCTTGTGTGTGTGGTGGGTGGGAGGGGCAGGGGTGGTGGGATGGGTGGTGTGTTCAAGTGTGTGTGTGGAGGGGAGAGGGTGGTGGGGCAGGGGTGTGGGGTATGTATGCATGTGTGTATATGTGTGTGTTGAAATTAATTGGTGTTTAGTTTAGGACTTACAATTAATTGTTAATGTTGATTTAGGATTTGAAATTAATGTTTAGTTTAGGACTTGAAATTAATTGTTAATGTTGATTGGACATTATAAATATTATTTTTTTATTTTTATTTTGGTTTGAAATTGTTATTGTTGAATTAATTGAGTAGATGAATTATATGGAGTATGGGATACACATTTGTTGGTTTGTTGTTGCTCTTGGATTATATTGGACGGATGTGGTTGGGATATGGAAGTTGGTTGTTAATTTTTTTTATATACTTAATTTTATTCACACTAATAGATCTATAAATACTTATATTGTCTTAATTTGTTGAGTTGGTTAATTTTGGAAGTGGCACGACCACTAGATTATTGTCAAAATGGGGGGGGGGGGGGGGGGGGGAGTTTTCGATTTTTTTCTAAAATTACTTTGTGTCACGACCCGTTCTAGAGTGGCATGACCACAGACCTATCATAAGTAAATGAAACATACCTACAATGATACTACCTTCTAGTTCTTATGCGTACGCATTTAATAGCCCTTAGACCCATTCGAAAGTCATTACCCCTATAATGAGATCTTTCGAATTGTCTCGTTTGAACAGTTTGGGACTGAATAATTTCTATATAATAATATTCTTAGTGTCTTAAAGTTGTTACTTTTAGAGGAAATTATGCAATCGTATCCTAATGTTCTCTGAGTACATACTAGATTGGCAAGTGACAGTGTTATTTCAATTGATCAGTTGAAATAACACTCACACTTGCCAATCTACGTCGTGTACTTAGAGATCTATGGGGATATGCTGTCGAATTTTTCTCAAATCGTAAGAATGTGCATGAGTTGTTAAGTATATTACAGAAATATTCAGTCTTGAATGGGATAGGACCATTCACCCTTTAGAGGAGATGGAAGAAATAGGAATTACTATTATAAATTGAAATTTAAAAATCAAATATAAATAAGACATAATTAATTGAAACATACTATGAATCTAAGTTTTGTTTATACAAATCCATGAATATATGCTTCTTACCTTTAATAGATGATTGTTTGTAGTAGCTGTGATGGGATATCCTAAATACAAAGAGCGGATGGGGGAGACAAATTGATTGGGGGATGTGTTTCGTAGAGGTGCTAATGAATTTATGAAATACGCAGAGAGATGTTATAATGATGAAGAGTTTCCGTGTTCGTGTGCTAGGTGTAAGAATGATAAGGTGATTGAGTGGAAAACACTTGAACTAAATTTGTTAAGATCGGGTATGCAAGATAATTATTGATTTTGGAGATTTCACTGTGAATTAAAAGTTCCTTTTGTCCCCACAACAACGTTCAACAAGTAGGATAAATGTGAAAGGGGAAGATGTAGATCATAATATGTTAGAGAATTTAGTTGATGATGCGTACGGAGTTCATGAAATGGAGGAGAATGAGGTCACTGACAATGTATAGGGTACAAGTGCTCATGAAGATATCACGATGAACCTTTATGATTACTACCAAAGTTTAAAATTTAAGGCGACCCAACCGTTATACTCTGACTGTGAGAAAGATCAAATAACTTTACATGGCATGGTTGGTTTGCACAATTTGAAGATGCAATATAGTTTGTCTGGTAATAGCGTAATAGGAATTCTTAATTGGGTGAAGGTATTACTACCCAAGGAGAATACACTTCTAAATAACTATCCTGTTATGAAGAACAGTTTGAAAGGTTTGGGAATGAAGTATGAATCGATTCATGATTGTGTGTATGACTGCATACTATACCGAAAGGAGTATGAACATCTCGATCGTTGTTCGATATGCAATGAACCTAGATATGTCCAATCTACTGGCAAGGAAGGCACAGGCTCAAAAGTGTCTCAAAAAGTGTTGAAATATTTTCTCGTTGAGTCTAGATTAAAGTAATTTTCACAGTACCATGGATAGCGGAGGGAATGACTTGGCATGCTAGGTCAGAAGTAGGGGACAATCTCATGCATCATCCTATTGATTTTATATTTTAGAGGAGGATGAGTTATGAGTATCCCGATTTTTCTCGAGAATAGTGTGACATTCGTTTGGCTATATCAACAGATGGTTTCAATCCATTTGAAAATATAAGAACCAGTTAGAGTGTATGGCCAGTGATCCTAACCCCACTCAACCTCCCTTCTTCACAGTGTATGAGACCTGAATTTTCGATGCTGTCTTTGTTGATACTTGGGCTAAAGGCACTAAGTGATGGCATCGGCGTCTACCCAGCTCCTTTGGTAGAAGAATTAAATGAGTTGTGGGAAAAGGGTGTGCAAGAATTTTGACTCTTTTAGAATACGCAGAAAGCTATGTTAATGTGGGCAATTCATGATTTTCTAGCTTATGGGACATTATTCGATTGTGTAGTACATAATTATTTGGGGTGCCCTATTTATGGAGAGGAGATTGAATCTCTTCGTCTCCCCGCTAGCTCAAAAAATGTATACCATTGCCATAGGAATTTTTTACCCCCGACCCATAGTTTCAGATTTGAGAAAGGTTCCAATTTTTTATCGGGCAGGGTTGCATATAGGCTACTTCCGAGAAAACTTTCAGGTTGAAAAATTAAAAGTAAATATTCTGAATGTGGCCCTAATATGCCAGGTAAGAATCTTAAATTTAAGAATGTCAAGCATAAGAAGACACCAGTTGGGAATGAAACTGAGAAAAGAAAGGCATTGTCTAGGAGGTCAATTTTATTTGACTTGCCTTATTAGAAGAATAACCCGGTGCACCATATATTGGATGTGATGCATGCAGAGAAGAACCTCGTTGAACATATTGTGGGCATATGCCTTGGGGGAGTCATTCGAAGTTTGGAGAAAATGCACGAAAATACCTTAATTCGTTGAAACTTAAGCCACAACTATGGTTGAAAGAAGATAGTAGGGGAAGGACAATAACTCCCCCTGTTGCGTTTACTTTGACGAGTGGGGAAAGGAAGGTTCTTTTAGACACAAAATGTAATTTGAGGGTTCCATCTAATTTTTCGTCGAACTTGCAAAGGATTATGAATTATGCTACCCATGATTTACATATGTGTAAGTCCCACGATTGGCATGTGATCATGCAATTGGTTCCTCTACTGTTTAAGCACTATTTCTCCACGCACAAGGATTTGCGGATGGCTATTATGAAAATTAGTATATCCTTCTCACTTTTGTGTGAGATGGTAGTCAATTGAGAATAAATAGTGGTCACAAAATTGGCGGTGATCTAAGCGATTTATATGTTGGAGAAGTACTTTCCCCCATAATTCTTTTACATAAGTGTTCACTTGTTGGTACACATATGCGACGAGGCACTTCTTTGCGGTCCAGTTAGATATCGGGGGTTGTATCCATTTGAAAAATTGATGAAAGTTTTTAAAGATTACGTCAAGAATACGCGATACATTGCAGGATCAATTGCAGAGGAATACATCACCGTGGAATCATCAATATATACTTGGGATTATATGTCCGACACGACCAATGTTGATGACATTGATGATTTCGTCGATGATGGTGGTCATGTGATGAGAAAAAAAGTGAAATTATCGAGTTTGTAACATGAACAAGTAGCTCGTTATCTATTTGACACACATGATGATGCCGAAGAATGGAAAAAGTAAGTTTAAATTATTTTAAGTTTTACATTATTTTAGATTATTTTATACATGGTTAATATTGTAATACGTTCATCACATTAATTTTATACAGAAAATATGAAGCATGTGAGAACAATAAAAGACAAAAAATAATGACACAATCAGACAACGATTTTAGGCTGTAGTTGTCACACGAAGTAATTATAATGAAAACGGTTGTTATATAATGTTACATTACAATAAAACTTTACAACTAACCTAATTAATTTATCTATATTCTCAACTCTTAAAGACGGGTGATGCGACATCAAGGCTTGCTCATCTAGCCACTGAACCTTTGTTCATGGCACAAGAGTACAAAAAGTATTGATTGAAGGGTTACGTATTCGGCGCAAAGGTGTACGAGGAAAATATAAATGTACAAAACTCGGGCATTTCATACAAGTCTCTTACTTTCTTTCGAGTCAGCGCAAAAGATAAAAACTTTGTTGAAGCTGAAATGACTTACTATGGTGTAATTCTAAATATATTTGAATTGGACTATGTAAGCTTCAAAGAGGTTGTATTTTAGTGTGATTAGGTAAGAGTTGAGGATAAAAATGCTTGTAAAGTTGACCCTAACACTGATAAACACCCAAAAGTGTACATTTTATACCCCGAATCGACGTATCTAAGTTGCTAATTCTTGACAAATTAGGTTTTATGCGGTTAAATGTTCAATGTGCAGGCTTGATTGCAGTTGCGGTGTCAAAAGCATTCTTTCGAGGCAATTTACAGTCAAATGGAGCTAATTCCCCATTCCCATAACCTTACCCGAGCCTAAACAAAGCCTAAACCTATCCTGAACCCCGTTTGTGTTTAGTTTGTGCCTTTTTATTTTTTTTTTAGATTCATTTTTATTTTTAGGGTTTATTTTAGATTTATTTAGAATTTCTAGGTTTTATTTTCTATTTTTATATTTTATTTTAATTAGTTTAATTTAATTTAATTTTGATTTTTATTAGTTTTGATTTTTATTTTATTAAAATAAGTTTTTTTAGGATTTCATTTATTTTTATATTTATTAGATTTTATATTTTTTTTAGGATTTTAATTTTAAGTTTAATAGATTTCTATTTATTTATTTATTTTAATTTCTTTTTAGTTTCATTTTTTTATTTGAGTCTTTATTTTATTTTTAGAGTAGGTATTTAATTTTTATATTTTTAGTTTTAATAGTTTTATTTTGATTAGTTAGTTTTATTTTATCATGGATCATAAGTTAAACACACACACAACCCCTCACACCCTACACTATCATACACACTAGGGGTGCACAACGAAACCGAAAATCCGATAAATCGAACCAAACCGACTGCATTGGTTCGGTTTGGATCAATTTTTTTGCTCAATGGTTCGGTTCCGGTTTGGAAAAAAAAATTGATACATCGGTTCGGTTCTCGGTTCCAGGGTAAAAAAACCCAATCCGATCCGAAAATCGATCCGATCCGAACCAATCCGGACCGAACCGATTTATAATTACATATAAATATATTTATTTAATGTATTTAACACGTGTAACTTATATTTTTGTGATTATTTGAGTTTCTAACTTAAGTTATTGAGGTCAAAATTAATTTTGACCTTAAAAAAATTAGTTATGAAACACATTAATCTTAAAAAAAATTAGTTATGAAATATGATTTTGGAACCGAAAACCGATCCGATCCGATTCGAGAACCGTGTATTAAAGTCGGTTCGGTTCCGGTTCCAAAAATTTGGAACTGACCAGGTCGGTTCGGTTCTCGAATTAGTACCAAAACCGATCCAAACCGAAACCGTGTGCACACACTCATCCAACTAACTAACCCCTCACCCTCACCAAAACTTCCTACACCTTCACACACCCAACTACTCCATCCATCATCTTCAACCTCAACCTCTTTCTCTCTCCTCTCACCAAAACTCCATAACTTAACCCCATTAAACCCATCTCTCTCTCTCTCTCTCTCTCCTAACCTCAACCCCCATAACCGAACAACATCATCACCATGGCCTAAACCACAACCCTCAACATCAAACCCATGGCAGGACCTGCTAGCCTCGCTGCCGACCTCCGATCACCCAACCCGTCACCGACGTTCAACCCCAAGCGGCGCCCCACACACCTCAGGCCAAAACCCGGCCCCCATCTCTGGACATTCAGTCCACGAAAGCAAACAAATCGGGTTTAACCCGATCGTACACCTTCAGCGACCTGCTCTTCCAGAAATGCCTCAACCGGAGTGCCGATCGCGACCAGCCGGAACCACCCCGGTGCCCAACCCTCACACCTAAACCCGATCTGGGTACCTCCAAAACTCGAACCCCCCATTAACCCTGAACCCGGATCCACTATTGGAAACCACTCCAAACCCCAGCTTGGCCAGCCCCAAACCGAACATGTCTTACACACGATCCTAACTTGCTACACCTCAACTACCGCTCTCGACCATCTCCGACCAAGCTTAATCCAGGTGCCCACCTTTGAAACCAACCCGAAACCTTCAAACCCATTTCATTCCCAAAGTCTCCAACGTGTAGATGTCAATTTCCAAACACATAGCTAACCAAAAATAAACCAAGACTAAAGTAAAAAACCCCACATGCTTAAAACACATTTAAACCATTTACCCCCCTTTCCCAATATACCCCCAACTACCACTTCTACCTCAATGCCCAAAATACCCTCAACTGCAAATCTGTTTTTTATTCCCCTTGAGTCTCATTACCTCACACAATCCATGACACACTTCTCCCACATGCACACCCCTAACCTATTTCCAAAATTACCATTGCTACTCAAGACCATATTTGAAGGGTAATCAAGGCTTTTGTAGAGATAATTGCAGAGAGAGTTTAGTGTAGAAAATAAATTAGGGAGATAAATATTTTTGTAAATATTTTTGTTTTTATTTTTATTAGATATTTGTGAGGATAAATTTTGTAAGAGATTTAATTGAGTGGTTATTTAATTGAAAATTACTTGGATGCTCAATTAGAGGGATTGTATGCTTCAAATTCAAGTATTGAACTCAATTTAATTCAAGAGATTGGTTTGATTGTTCTTCCCTCTACTCTTTTATATTAAATGCCTATTGAATGTTTATTTATCATGTTTAATATGATGTTAGGCTAAATCCCCATTCAAGGGGTGGGGTGAACCCTTAGTTGATGTTATTTTAATTTAATTACTTTGATTACTTGAAAATTCCCTTTGAATATTAATTTTGATCCCTCACCCTTAAATTTACACCTCGAGAGAGGAAAAATAATTTTTGAGAGAAAATTGAAATTCTAAGTTATAATATCCATTTTAGATTCGAGCTAGAGATAGGGGTTTTTAAGTGAGGTATTATTCGTTGAAATACAACTCCAAAATTCATTTTCTGGATTTACATAAATTTTAATCGACCGATCCTAGTTGGTGATTAATTAAAAGAAGTGTAGGTCTATTTTCTAGAGTTGTGGGGGTTGAACTTAATTTTCTAAAAGATTACTATTAAAACTACACTTGCAACGAGAGTTGATTTGTAATTTTGGTATTAGTTTGGGAAAATTCAAATAACTAAATTAATCAATTAGAATAGTTAAAATTTGTGGTATAGTCCCACTCCTTGATTGCTGTCACTATTATTTACCTCACTTTATCTCTTATTTTAGTGTTAGACTTAGTTCATATTTTTAGTCACTTTTTACTTTGTTCTTTACATCTTTGATTTAATTAGTGTTATTTCACTTCATATCACCTAAAATTGTTTTAATATTTGAAAAGGTAAAAAAAAAATAGAAAAAGTAAAAAGGCTAAAAAAGAAAATAAAAGTGACTTACAATTGAGTTTGTCTCTAGCTTACCCCCTTGATGTCGATTGACATCCTTACTTACCGCTCTACACTTGGGTTTGTTATATATTTGTAGGTATTTTGAGGATTTTGACTAGAGGAGCTTTTCAAGCAACGACGAAAAAAAAAATACACCGAAAAGTTTTCTTTATCAAATGGTGCCATTGCCATTATTGGGAGCGTGAAGCACTTGGAGCGGATTTCAACTTGTAGTTCATTTATTTTTCCCATTTTTCTTATTTTTTATTTTTTAGTACCATTTTTGTATTTTATTAACAGGCTTGTATTAGGTTTATTTTATCATTGCTTGTATTGCGGTGCATAGAGACTCCATTTGTTTTTTCTTTTGAATTTGTGATAAAAAGAAGATACGCATGATTGGGAAACCGGACAAGGTAGGGAGAGGGCGTCCAAAGGCGAGAAAAAGAAGCATCTCTAACTTGGGTCGGTAGGACTCCCGGGGCTGACTGAGATAGGCGTAATCTCCCCTTGGTCGACTCAAATTTTTCGGCTCCCCACGGCGTAAAAATCGTGGGAGGTACATCTCTTGAACCCCCGGCCTCTCATGTTAGTGAGCCAATTATTTTGTGTGATCTTGTTTGATTTTATTCTCTCATTTATTTTCGAATGGTGTGATGAATTAATTGACTAAGACCTACACCCGGTCACTCACGAGAAGGGATTTCATCACCCGACTCACTCTCTTACCATTGTGTGCTACCCTAATCATCACTAAATTTAAAATCAATAAACTAGGTAGCCCAATAGGAGAAAATTTTGCAAAGGCGATCACTCAGATAATTTCCGTGATTTTTATCGCCCGCGAACTTAATTAAAATTTGACTACCCTTTCACTAAATTTAAAGATACAGATTGACTATGTGTTAGTTAGGTATTATCCTTGACTTGCGTGTGTCCAATTCATTTTCGGTAGTCGGTTTTAGTTGGTTCATCCAAAATCAAGAGTCCATATTTTTCCCATCTTTTCTTCCAAAAAAAAAACCTCCAATAATATTTACTTCAATTATTTTTATAAAAAATCCAAAAATATTTTCTTTCTTCATTTTTATAAAAAAATCCAAAAATATTTTCTTTCTTTCATTTTAGAAAAATCAAAAAATATTTTCTTTTCTTTTGAAAATATAAAAAACTCCATAAAAATATTTCTCTCCACATGGACGAAGAACGTCCCTTACGTTGGATTTGAGAATAAAATATATGCTTACTTATGGATTTTGTAATACACCATATATACGTTGGTACTTTAATAATTATGTATATTAGTATGAGGGAGTTTTGAATATTTTATGAATGATAGGTTATATGGTAACACTAGAAGAAGACCGAATGATATTATTTGAACTTTATATGAAATGATAACATGAGATTATTGATGAAATTTGTGAATGGATGAATATATTAGCACATGATGATAAATGTGTAAGGGGATATTTACCTATGTGGAGTTATTGATAAATTCATTATGTGTTAGAAATATAAGCATGGATTTGTCAGACGTTGAGTTAATGGGTATTAGAATAAGTAATGGATGGATGAAGTTCTAAATTGTTAATAAAGATGGGTTTGTCATATTTATGCAAGGGTGGTAACAATTATTAAACCATGATATTATAGGTATACCAATTGCAATATAAAACAGGTAGTTGTATGAATTATAAAAAAAAATGACAGTAAGTTAAAATTTTGGATTTCTATATTTCATATTAATAAATTACATTAAAGCGATAAAGATTATGAAACACATGAAAAGTTTGACAATGAACAATTATGATTTACACATGTGTAAATGGTGATTTCAAGCAAGTAACTATACAAGTGTCGTAGAACACAATATTAGTTTAATGGACCATGTTGAGTAGATTAAAGTCTCGATATATATATATATATATATATATATATATATATATATATATATATATATATATATATATATATATATATATATATATATATATATATATATATATATATATATATATATATATATATATATATATTAAGATTTGTGTTAACCCAAGTAATGATTGTGATTATGGGAACATATGAGCTCTAAACTATATTTCATATTAATAAAATGGATATATTAGTCGGATTTGGTTATGGTATTTAGGCATACATGAGCTTGGGGTGATAAATAAAACCTGTATAATGATGAGTATAGCTATAGTGCTACTAAAATTGGAATTTTTTTTGTGAATTGCTATGATGGAATTCTTATTGTTATAGGGGAAGATTGTAATACCTCATAATTTTTATGAATAATTAGATAATTAAAAATAATTTTATTTGCATAAATTATTATATTTATTTTTGGATTGGATTAATTATGTAGAATTATATAATGTTAGTGAAATTATTTAAATAAAATATGGATTCAATAAATCAATAATGAAATTTACTTATACACATGTATTTTAATTAATAAAATTTGTGCTAAAATTATTGAATTTTATTTGACTAGTTTTTAAAGTAAATAGTAAGTGACATGTTAGAAAGGTTACATATTTTATTTTATTTTCTATTATTAGGAATGGTAATGATATACTAAATATGTTGAAAATAATAAGAGTTATTTTTATTTATTAGAAGAAAAAAATAATATAAATGAATAGTAGTTGTTTGGGTATTTATAGGGGCTAGTGTGCTTAATTTGACCTTAGTTGTGGTTTGAGGGTGATTAAACGAGGTATATGAAGAGGTTAATATGTGGATGCATTTTTTTTATGTGTTTTTATTGATTAGTCATAATAATAATGAAATTTTAAAGAATATTAGTTGTTATATAATCAACATGGGAGTTGAAGCTCATTTAACAAGTCATTTATAAGGGGATTTGAAGGGTTAAATGATCAAATAAATGGAGAAAGAGGAAGAGAAAAGACATAGAGTATTTTTAATGTATTTATGGTTACTTTAAGCCTACATAATGATTTATAAAAGTGTGTTAAGGTTTAGGGCATTTCTGCACATTTTGGTGAGAGAATTCTAAAAATTTGAGAGAGGAGATTAGAGAGAAAATGTGAGAAACATTAGATCAACTTGAGAACTCTATAAATAAAAGGAGGAGGGAGGCTATATGATATTAAATAATAATATGAATTACAAGGTAAAATAAATATAATGAAACCGCCATGGTTTCATGGGCTTGAAGAGAAGACGATTAAAGAAAGGATGATAAAGGAAGAAGAAATTAGATTTCCAACATAGTTTCAAGATAGACATCATCATCATCATCATTTATACACTTTAATGTAAGTATACTTTTACTCTTACCATTAACTATTACATGTGTTATGTATTTCCTAAATTCTAAATGAATTGAGATTTAAAAAGTATTAGAAACCTAATTAGGGGAAGAAGAACCTAATTATTCATATTTATGTTGTTGAATGAAATTGATGAGGTTGAAATCAAGACTGGTAATTAAAATTTCTAATTTTGAATCATATGAAAATTGATAAAGTTGGACTTATGATTAGGAATTGTAATGGTAATCTGGAATAATGATGAAAAAGTTAGGAGTTTCTTTGGATTCATACCGTTGAATGAAATTTGATGAAGTTAGAATTGGAATTAGGAATTGAAATAATTAATTTTGAATTTCTATGGTAATGATTAGAATTTGGTGAAAATTATTGAACACAAATTCGATATAAAACTATCTTTAATTTGACGTAAATTCCACATGAACGTTTGTATTGATTATGATTAGATTAAGTTTGGAATAAGTATATATTTTCCAGAATTTGTAAGAAACGGGAGCATTTATGCTACTTAGTTGGTAAAATAATCATAAGAAGGATTGTTAAATATGGACTTAGTGTTATTAAAATGATTGAAATGAAAGTACACATATTAAACAAGTTGATACATTATGTTGAAATAAAGAAATGGTGGCTGAGAGGGGATGAACTTTTAGGTATAATTGAGATGCGTTTAATTTTATTCGAGACAAAGGATTTCCATAGATTTAAGGAGGTGGATATCATTGGTCTTATGAAGATATGTTCTTATGATATAAGCAGAATTGAATAACCAAGCGTAATATGTGGATGATAAGTAAATGTTAACATAAAGTTAGGAAATTAAAATATTATCGGTAATTGGACAGGAAGGTCTAATAAAAAATGAAAGTAAAATTATTCTTAAAATCTTAATAGAATATATAATTCATGAATATTGCGATCTCTCACATAAAATGAGATAAGTATATTTGCTTATTTTGGACTTGAAGACGATCATAAATAGTTGGAATAACTTATAGGATTTTGATATAAAAATCCCACACATACTAAATCAAGTGTTTCTATAAACAAAAAAGTTTATAAATAATGATGTATGGAGAGTTGTACTTCACAAGTATGTAACAAATACTAATATTTAAGTCAATAGGATGAATTAAAGCTATAAGTGAGTATTGTATCATAGGAAACTGTATGATATGGAATGTATCTAAAAAAGGTTTACTTAATGTTTGGAAAAAAATAGAGGTACGATGATATGCTAAACTTAGCAGCATAGTTGTAGAAATTAATATGTAATTATTCATTAAAGTAAATTGACAAGATGATAGTAGTAAAAGAATGAAATATTTAGTAGTCACACATATAATAGTTTTTTTGAGTTAGTATTTATGGGGGCACCAGAATTTTGACACTCATTAGATCCATATGACTAACTATATTAGACATAAGTGTATCGGGGGGGGGGGGGGTCCTTGTTTGGATTTCATTTATGATACGTCCCAG
Organism: Sambucus nigra; assembly: GCA_949130495.1. NCBI lineage: Eukaryota > Viridiplantae > Streptophyta > Magnoliopsida > Dipsacales > Adoxaceae > Sambucus > Sambucus nigra. Next base: position 351,283,630 of record OX422214.1, read on the forward strand.
CATGAATTCTAGTTTGGTTCGGAGTTGGAAATAATGGGGGGGATTCAAAAAACTTTTATATGATGGGAAAGTATGTTTTATAATGATTAAATTATTAATTGAAGAAGAAGATAAAGTTGGGAATGAAATATAGTTAATTCATGATGATGATATTAAGCTGTGAATACGATAATGGAAACTCATTTGGGTAGTTGTACTGATTATGGGACTTGGGGTTATTTATTTATGTGATATAGTTTTAATAAGATCATCTAAAAAAGGATACGGAGATAATAAATATAAAGATAGTTGGAATTTGCTAATGATGCCTAAGAGCAATGAAGTCTAAAATGGACTAACATGAACGTACACTTTAAATTACCTACTCTTATTAATATTGGTGAACTTGCTAACGATTATAAATCCTAAAAGAATTAATTGGGAATGGATACTAGTTAGTAGTAGTATAATATTTCATGTTTGTGTGATGAGAGGTAACATTCTATTACACTATTAGTTACACTTGTAGTTTTTGTTTACATATACTAGATGATTTTGCATGTCGTGGGGCTAGTTACCTCGACGGGGATTGGGGAATTAGACTCGATCACGGTATTGTGGTGTCTATGGTGGAGGTTGGATTTTTTTTTTATGATGAGTTTCATGTTGTGGGGATAGTTACCTCAAGGTGGAGTGGGGGACTAGACACGATCACAGTTTTGGGGTGTTTATGGTGGAGGTTGGATTTCGTATCGTGGACATAGTAACCCAACTAAGGATTGGGGGAGAAACATGATTAAGAATATTATGATGATGTTTGGAGTGTCTATTGTGGAGGTTGAACTTTATTATGGGTGGGCATGAGTGTAGCTACCTCAAGAGGGAGTGGCAGACTAGACACGTTCACTTCATTTAATAATGATATAGAAAATAATTCATATAAATTATAAGTGTTATGTAACACTCCGTAATTTTATGCATTTAATATTAAATTAATTAGAAAAAATTCTAAATTACTTGTGTGTCGTAATTTTGATTGAATTAATTACGGTAATATTTATTTAAATATTAATCGGAGAGTAAATGGTTAATATTTAGGAAATTTAAATTACTAAGTGAATAGTAATAAATTATTTGCATCATTACGGGTATTAGTGACGGGGCATTTAGTTATCTCAGCCAGGAGTCGGTATAGACTAATTTGGATGTGAGATAAGGATTTTATAAATTAATTCGGATGCCAATTTTGAGTATACGGTCGAGTCCTGATGGGCCGAGATAGTCGGAAAAGTGTACCCGGGGGTAGTAAATGGGTCACGGGACGTTTTTAGACATAGTCGGGCCCACACAGGGGTATTTGGGTCACTTGGGCTTGGCCCATTAGGCAAAAAACGGGATTAAGCCTAATTACTTAATTATAAGGAAAAGGGGAACGGCTGGTTAAATTTTAGAAAACACTTAGTGGGAGAGGAAACCCTAAGAAGCAGTTAAAGACAATTTGGGGGACAAAGGAAAGAGCCAAAAGAAGGGATTTCATCTTCAACCTTGAGAATCACAACTTCGGAATCATAAGGCAAGTGGTTAACTTGCTGTAGCATTTTATTATGTTTTCAATTCATATTTATGTGATGTGAATACCTAAAATTCATTTTGGGGATAAATGGGTACAAAAATGGGATTTTTGTAACTGGACCACAAGATGAGAATTGGTGTAAGAAATTATGGTGTAACATGATTCTGAATAGATAACTGCCTTAGTTGTAATAAACCCAGACAAAATTGGAAAGGAAATCGAGTTGGTAATTTGGTGTTGCGACTATTATACGAATAACTCGGCTTTTCCCCAATTTAGAACAAAACAGTAGGGAACAAAAATTAAACGAGGTTTGGGGACTTCATAGGGGTTCCTTATGGTGTTATTGACGGGCTATATTGATGAGAAGGCTTGGGTTGGACTATAGAAGGAGTTAGGAATTTAAGGTTTTCATCCATGGCTGAAACAGAGCCTAGGAGAAGATGAAGACCTGTTCGATCGATCGATCGATGGTTGGGGATCGATCGATCGATGGTCTGGGATTTTTGGTAGTTCGATCAGTTTATATATATAAGGTGAATTTAATTAAAAATTTCTTTTCATACCTTATTTAATGACAAATAAATATAGGACATACAATCTAATTAATTATGAGGGAAAAATAATTGGGATTAGAGGGAATTTATGTGTATCACACTATGGATAAATTTTGGAAAGAATGTTTCGAAATAATTAAATACGGATAAAGTGGACGAGTCCGGATATATTGGTTGAGCGATACCAAGGCGTTGAATTAATTTAACGTTAAAGCTAAATAATTTGGAGTCGGGGATTTAGATTCGGATATTATTTTGTTTCGGGCCACGAGAGCGAGTCTGAATATATTGGTTGGAGCCACCCCAAAAGTAATTTAATTAATTAATGTACAATTAATTAATAATCAGAGTGGGGCCATAAACTCATGATAAATTATATGGGCTTGTGTTACGGACTTAGTACACGGTATAGCCGGGGTGTTTCATTTATATATATATATATATATATATATACAGTGTTCGATAGTATATATATATGGTGTGTGCATTAATATCAGTGGCTAGATATTATTATTATTATTATTATTATTATTATTATTATTATTATTATTATTATTATTATTATTATTATTATTATATATACTCTAGTGCTATAGGGCGAGGTTGCACGTAGAGGATGAATCCCCTAGCTTGAGGAGTAGGGCGAGTATATTCCGAGGTCATAGCATCCGTTATATGGGTGAGGGGTATCTCACTTTCAGGGAAGGAATATGATAACCTCTAATATTTATGTATTAACCAAGTTAGCAAGCGATTCTGACTTGGGGTAACTAGGTTATGTGAATATACCGAGTGGGATAGAACTTTAGAGAACATACATCCGATGAGTTATTCCTCGGGAGGATGTTCGTTATTAATTATTATTTCAGCATATTTGTGAATATTGCAATATGACTATATATATATAATGAGGTAAATAATTATATACGGGATAATTAGTACAGGCTGTGAGTTGTATCATATATCGTGGATGTGAAAGTTATATGAATATAAAAAGAGAAATGATTAATTAAGTTAATGATGACAATAACTTAGAAATCATAATTTTAGCATACTCGGTTAGAGTAGGGTGTTTGCAAGGAGTATTTTGATTATCTAGTTATGGGATAAATAACTAAGGAAATTAATTAAGGCGTTAGTAGTGCACTTTAGAGGAGGGGTGAGGATATTATCAAAGGAGTGAAACACTAACTAAAATATGAAGAGCATGCATACATATTTATTACTGCAAGTTAATCAATTGCTAAATGTTTTCCAAATATTTTGGGTACTAACCCTTGCTATAAAAACTTTTAAAAATCTTTTAGGTGTCCAGCCACAGGGACGCCGGACTTGACTCATTCCAGGGATCTATTGCTGCAGCACATGTGAATGTTGCGGGAGTTTGATAGGCGCTTCGTTCTTTCATTTCTAGTGTAGAGATTTTCTATCAGTTACTCGAGCATGTCGCCCACTATTTTATTCAGTACTTATGTTAGACTTGTTGAGAATTATTACTTGTCTTTACTTTAATTGGATTTGAGCCGCTGGTTTATGCAGTCAGTTATTTAGATGTGAATGGTGGATTTTAGTTCATTGTGATTGTTTAAATTATTTTGTTTCCGCATGAGTATTTCATTAAATTAATGAAAGATAAAACTTAGCACCAGTTTAATTTTCTCACTTAGGTGGTTAGTAATTAAAAAGGCGATAGTGATGCTAAGAATGAACCAACTGAGAAACTTGTTCAAATTTAATTTAGGACTGATCACCCGGGGTTAATTAGGCGGGGTGTCACAGATGGTATCAGAGCGTCAGGTTCTAGTGTCCTTAGGATCTGTGCATCTTACTACGTTTTAGCGTAGCATTCAGTTGTTATATAGCCCTATTATTAGGACTGTTAATTCATTTTCCACTTTTAAGATATCGTATTTTCTGCTATTAGATTTTTGTGTAATTGAGTACTTATACGATTCGATCTATTTTCAGATGCCATTGAAGAGGCAGAGAACGGAGAGGGTTGAGGCTTGGGATAAGTTAAGGGAGGCTCATCAAGAGCCACAAGTACTGCCACCACCACCCGAGTTGATCTCCACTACTCAGGTGGTCGTGATAGTGGCCCAAGCAGTTGAGACAGCAATGAGGGCTATGGCAGCCCATTTTCTTCAGCCCCAGGAACCACCTCCTTTGGCACCAGTAGTTCAGGCTCCAGTGGGGCCACCATCTTGGCAGTGAGTTAGGGAGACCTTTCAGAAGGGTTACCCACCCAAGTTTTGGGGTAGTACCGATGTAGTAGAGGCTTGTGATTGGAAGAAGAATATTCAGCGCCATCTGCGCATGCTGGAGTGTACTGATGCTAGAACCAGATGCTTGCTACCTTCCGTCTATCGGGGGTAGCCTTATAGTGGTGGGAGTCAGTTACCACTACTGAGGAGAGGGATTTTATGACGATATCCGAGTTATGGGTGAAGTTCGACCGTAAATACTTCCCACCAGCGGTAGAGGCTGAAATGAGGAAGAAGTTCAGCGAGCTAGTACAGGGTGACCGTTCAGTGGCAGACTATGAGGAAGAGTTCACCCATTTGGAAAACTTTGTGCCAAATGAGGTGAGAGAAGAGGAACGAAAGAAGTCGAAGTTCATGGATGGCTTGGCTTGGAGGATCAGGCAGCACTTAATTGGTAATCCAGCGTTGGTGACTTACAAAAATGTAGTTAAAATCTCTCTTTTACACTGCCAGGATCATCGCTTCCATGCGAAGGGGAGCAAGAAGGTAGGGGAGCCGAGCCAGTAGGGTAAGGCAGTTTTTGGTAGTGACACATGTGGTACTCAACAGCAGACTAGCAGTCATCAAGGGAACCAGGCTAAGAAATTTAGGCCTGGTGGGTTCCGATCGGGAGGACAGTGATTCAGGCAGGGCCAGCTGGGCCTAAATTATCAGCAACAGGTTCCTTAGGATTGTCAAGTCCAAGGGAACAATGGGGGATGCCAGCAGGGTCAACCACGTCAGGGTCAATAAGGCCAACGACAGGGGGAAGGTCAGAGACGCTGCTTTGTTTGTGGCCAGATAGGACACTTCAAGTGGGAGTGCTTGCAAAGGGGTAGAGGCAAACAGTAAGGTGCCCAACATGGGTAGCAGGGTCAGATGCCGCCAGCAGCACTGGCTCCACCAGCCCCACAGTAGCAGGGTCAGATGCACTAAGGGCGTGTGTATAACGTCCGGAATGTTCCCAATCCTCCAGCACAGCAGGCGCCGCCAACGGTTGAGGGTATGTTTCTTATCCATGGTCATGAGGGCAGCATACTTTTTGATACGGGAGCATCTCATTCATTCATTAAATCTACATTTGCTAAATGGTCCAGGTTACTAGAGACCGCGGGTAGTCTTTGTATGTGTGTAAAGTCGCCAGTAGGTAGTGGGACATTAATTCACTCAATTTATTGGGGGGTAGTCATTTTGATTGGGAGGCTTAGTTTAGCGGCAGACCTCTTAGTGTTAGATATGGAGGGGTATGATGTCATCCTTGGTATGGACTGGTTGGCAGGTTATCGGGTGACTGTGGATTGTTACGAAAGGATAATCGTGTTCTCCATTCTGGGACAGGAGATGTTCCTAATAGCGATGCCTCTACCTGAGGGAGGGTCGCGCACACACTTGTATTAGATCGAGGAGGAGATCTCAAAGGAGGTGGTAGTTTCATTGAATTCGATCCTGGTAGTGAAGGACTTCAAGGATGTATTCTAGTAAATACCAGGGTTGACACCCAATAGGGAAATCAAGTTTGTAATCGATTTAGCACTGAGGACGAGGCTGATTGCTCGAGCACCTTACCGTATGCCCCTTCAGAGATGCGTGAGTTGAGAGAGCAGATTCAGCAACTCCTGGGTTAGGGTTTTATTCGGCAGAGTACATCACCGTGGGGTGTACCGGTGTTGTTTGTAAAGAAGCAGGATGGTTCACTTCGGTTGTTCATGGACTATAGGGAGTTGAACAAGGTGACAATACGAAATAAGTATCTGTTGCCTAGGATTGATGATTTATTTGACCAATTAAGAGGGGCGTCTTACTTCTCCAAAATCGATTTGAGGTCAGGGTATCATCAGCTACGTATCTGAGAGGAGGATGTTCCTAAGATTGCTTTCATGTCGCGGTACGAATCTTACGAGTTCAGGGTGATGCTATTCGGTCTCACCAATGCTCCCGCAGTGTTCATGGATCTCATGAACAAGGTTTTCAGCGAGTACCTCGACCATTTTGTCAACATGTTCATTGATGACATCTTGATCTACTCGTGTACCGAGGAGGATCACGCATAGCATCTGCGTATGGTTCTACAGATGCTACGGGATCACCAACTTTATGCCAAATTCGGGAAGTGTTGATTTTGGCTGTGGGAGGTACAGTTTCTTGGTCACGTGGTGTCAGACCGGGGTATTGCGGTGGATCTGAGTAAGGTGTCGACAGTGAGAGAGTGGGGATAGCCCACGACACCGATCGAGGTGCGCAGCTTTTTGGGATTGGCCGGTTATTACAGGCGGTTCATTAAAGGATTCTCAAAGATTACGGGCCCTTTGACAAATCTAAATCGGAAAGGGGTGACTTTAACTTGGAGTGATCATTGTCAATTAGCTTTCGACGAGATGAAGGACAAGTTGACATCTACACCTGTACTGGATTTGCCGAAGGGAGGACTAGATTATCGAGTTTACACCGATGCATCCTTACAGGGGTGTGCTTCAGCAGGAGGAAAGGGCTATAGTTTATGTGTTCAGAAAGATAAAGCCCCACGAGAGGAATTACCCCACTCACGACCTAGAGCTAGCAACGATCATTTTTTCTTTTCAGATATGGAGATATTATCTTTTAGGAGAGCAGTTCACTTTATTCACGGATCACAAGTCACTTCATTATCTCTTCACACAGAAGGATCTAAACATGAGGCAGAGGCAGTGGCTAGAATTTGATATGAGACCAACTGGGTAATATGGTGGCAGACGCATTGAACCGAAGACCAACTGGGGATATATCAGAAGTTTGGAAATCGAAGTGGAGAGAGCTTCGATATGAGGATGATGTAGCCAGGGCCTGTATGTCAGCTTTATCCATCACACCAGAGATCATTGTGCGAGTAGTGAGGGCTCAGGCGGAGGACCAGATCTACCAGGATAGGTACGCCAGCTGTTAGCTGAGGGAGCATAGGGTTACTCGATCAGCTCGAAAGGAGGACTATGCCTAAATGGGAGGTTAACTATGCCAGAGGATGAGGAGTTGAGGTACGCTGTTATGACAGAGTCCCATGGTTCAAAATTTATGGTACATCCCGAAGGAGATAAAATGTACCAGGATATGAGGAGGCAGTATTGGTGGGTAGGAATGAAACGGGACATAGCAGAGTTTGTCTCGAAATGTGCCACATGTCAGCTCGTGAAAGTTAACCATCAGAGACCATCAGGGATGCTATAGCCACTAGAGATTCCCGTGTGTAAGTGGGAGAGAATTTCCATGGACTTCATTACAGGGTTACCTGCATCGTCGAGAGGTCACGATTCCATATGGGTCATCGTGGATCGATTGACCAAGGTGGCCCACTTCCTATCGGTTCGCACGGACTTTGAGACGATGCGTTATGCGCAGCTATTCATAGCGGATATTGTTAAGCTGCACGGAGTGCCGATAAATATTGTGTCTGAGAGAGACAAAAATTTTTAGGCCCATTTTTAGCAAAGCTTTCAGGAAGCCATGGGCACAGAGTTACAATTGAGTATAACCTATCACCCACAGACCGACGAGCAGACTGAGAGAGTCAATAAGATGCTGGAAGACATGCTCAGGATGTGCATTTTAGACTTTGGGGGAGGATGGGAGAACTATCTTCCTTTGGTAGAGTTCGCGTATAACAACTCTTACCAATTCACGATTGGCATGGCACTGTTCGAGGTACTGTACAGGAGACCTTGTCGTTCACCCGCTTGTTGATTAGAGTGGGGGACAACAAAATTTTGGAATCAGAGATTGTCCAGGAGACATCTGCCAAGATAGAGTTGATCCGAGGGCTGATTTAGATAGCCCAGGATAGGCAAAAGAGTTATGCTGATGCTTGACGGAGGCATGTGGATTTAGAGGTTGGGGATCAGGTATTAGTCCGGGTATCCCCTATGAAAGGGGTGACGAGGTTCGGTAAGAAGGGTAAATTAGCATCGAGTTACGTGGGATCTTTCCCTATTATTGAGAGGGTGGGACCGGTAGCATATAAACTGGGATTGCTAGAGCATCTTCAGTGGATACACGACGTGTTCCATGTAGCATCGCTGAAGAAATATCAAAGGAGCGAGAGGGACTTCTGGCACATTCCACTTGAGAAAATTGATTTACATCCAGACATCTCATATGATGAGAGACCGATGGATATTTTGGACCGTAGTGAGTGCAAATTACGATCTAAGGTTGTTCCACTAGTTAGAGTACAGTGGGGTCATCACAATGTTGACGAGTCTACCTGGGAGCGAGAAGAGGATATGCAGGAACAATATCCAGAGCTATTCACCACAAGTACGACCTAATTTCGGGGACGAAATTCCTTTGTAGGGGGGGAGTATGTAACACTCCGTAATTTTATGCATTTAATATTTAATTAATTCGGAAAAATTCTAAATTACTTGTGTGTCATAATTTTGATTGAATTAATTAAGGTAATATTTATTGAAATATTAATCGGAGAGTAAATGGTTAATATTTAGGGAAATTTAAATTACTAAGTGAATAGTAATAAATTATTTGCGTCATTACGGGTATTAGTGACATTTAGTTATCTCAGCCGGGAGTCGGTATGGACTAATTTGGGTGTGAGATAAGAATTTTATAAATTAATTCGGATGCTAATTTTGAGTGTACGATTGAGTCCGGATGGGCTGAGATAGTCAAAAAAGTGTATCCGGGGGTAGTAAACGGGCCACGGGACGTTTTTAGACATAGTCGGGCACATACGGGGGTATTTGGGTCACTTGGGCTTGGCCCATTAGGAAAAAATGGGATTAAGCCTAATTACTTAATTATAAGGAAAAGGGGAACGACTGATTAAGTTTAGAAAACACTTGGTGGGAGAGGAAACCCTAAGAAGCAGTTAAAGACAATTTGGGGGACAAAGGAAAGAGCCAAAAGAAGGGATTTCATCTTCAACCTTGAGAATCACAACTTCAGATCAGACCCTACGAAATTATAAGGCAAGTGTTTAACTTGTTGTAGCATTTAATTATGTTTCCAATTCATATTTATGTGATGTGAATACCTAAAATTCATTTTGGGGATAAATGAGTACAAAAATGCGGCTTTTGTAATTGGACCACAAGATGAGAATTGGTGTAAGAAATTATGGTATAACATGATTCTAAATAGATAACTGCCTTAGTTGTAATAAACACAGACGAAATTGGAAAGGAAATCGAGTTGGTAATTTGATGTTGTGACTGTTATACGAATAATCCGGCTTTTCCCCAATTTAGAACAAAACAGTAGGGAACGAAAATTAAACGAGGTTTGGGGACTTCATGGGGGTTCCTTATGGTGTTCTTGACGTGCTATATTGATGAGAAGGCTTGGGTTGGAATGTAGAAGGAGTTAGGAATTTAAGGTTTCCGTCCATGGCTGAAACAGAGCCTCGTAGAAGACGAAGACTTGTTCGATCGATCGATCGATGGTTGGGGATCGATCGATCGATGGTCTGGGATTTTTGGTAGTTCGGCCAGTTTATATATATAAGGTGAATTTAATTAAAAAAAAAAATTCATACCTTATTTAATGAGAAATAAATATAGGACATACAATGTAATTAATTGCGAGGAAAAAATAATTGGGATTGGAGGGAATTTATGTGTGACACACTATGGTTAAATTTTGAAAAGAATATTTTGAAATAATTAAATGCGGATAAAGTGGGCGAGGCCGGGTATATTGGTTAAGCGATACCAAGGCGTTGAATTAATTTAGAGTGAAAGCTAAATAATTTAGAGTCGGAGATTTAGACTCCGATATTGTTTTATTTCGGGCCACGAGAGTGAGTCCGAATATATTGGTTGGAGAGACACCAAAAGTATTTTAATTAATTAATGTGCAGTTAATTAATAATCAGAGTGGGGTCATAAACTCATGATAAATTGTATGGGCTTGTGTTACGGACTTAGTACACGGTATAGCCGGGGTGTTTCATTTATATATATATATATGATGTGCGATAGTATATATATATGGTGTGTGCATTAATATCAGTGGCTAGATATTATTATTATATATACTCTAGTGCTATAGGGCGAGGTTGCGCGTAGAGAATGAATCCCCTAGCTTAAGGAGTAGGGCGAGTATATTCCCAGGTCATAGCGTCCATTATATGGGTAAGGGGCATCTTACTTTCTGGGAAGGAATATGACCGCCTCCAATATTTATCTATTAACCAACTTAGCGAGTGATTCTGACTTGGGGTAACTAGTTTATGTTAATATACTTAGTGGGATAGCACTTTCGAGAATATACATCCGATGAGTTATTACTCAGGAGGATGTTCGTTATTAATTATTATTTCAGCATATTTGTGAATGTTGTAATATGACTATACGTATATAATGAGGTAAATAATTATATAAAGGATAATTAGTGAAGGCTGTGAGTTGTATCATATATCGTGGATGTGAAAGTTATATGTATATAAAAAGGGAAATAATTAATTAAGTTAATGATGATAATAACTTAGAACCTATAATTTTAGCATACTCGGTTAGAGTAGGGTGGTTGCAAGGAGTATTTTAATTATCTAATTATGGGATAAATAACTAAGAAAATTAATTATGGCGTTAGTAGTGCACTTTAGAAGATGAGTGAGGATATTCTCAAGGGAGTACGACACTAACTAAAATATAAAGAGCATGCATACATATTTATTACTTCAAGTTAATCAATTGATAAATGTTTTCCAAATGTTTTGGGTACTAACCCTTGCTATAAAAACTTTTAAAAACCTTTTAGGTGTCTAGCCACAGGGACGCCAGACTTGAGTCATTCTAGGGATCCATTACTGCAGCACATGTGGATGTTGCGGGAGTTTGATAGGGGTTTCGTTCTTTGATTTCTAGTGTAGAAATTTCATATATGTTACTCGAGCATGTCACTCACTGTTTTATTCATTATGTATATGAGACTTGTTAAGAATTATTACTTGTCTTTACTTTTATTGGATTTGAGCCGATGGTTTATTCGGCGAGTTATTTAGATGTGAATGGTGGATTTCAGTTAATTGTGATTGTTTAAATTATTTTGTTTTCGCGGGAGTATTTCATTAAATTAATGAAAGATAAAACTTGACACCAGTATAATTTTCTCACTTAGGTGGTTAGTAATTAAAAAGGTGACAGTGATGCTAAGAATGAACCAACTAAGAAACCTGTTCTAATTTAATTTAGGACTGATCACCCGGGGTTAATTAGGCGGGGTGTCACATGTTAATTAATGAAAAGTGAGGGACGTTTTTACTAGTATGTTAGATTATTGCTTGTCTCTTATTCGGAGAAATTCCTTCTTCCTTTTAGATATATATTCTCTATTTAATTAAAAAAATAGAATGTGATATGTAGTACATCTAGAAGTTATGATTGGGTTCTTGTACCCTTTTTGGGATCACGCGGTTGGTATACTTGCATAGTTTTGAGTCGATCTTTGGTTCCTAATATTTTTGGTTTTAAATTAGAGTTGGATTGCAACTATGGAGAAATGTTGGATTTTAGATGTAGGAGATGCATTTAGGAGTGTTGATTCACTTGTGACATTTAGGATTTCTTACTTGTATTATTAAATTTTCATTTCCATTCATTGTATATGAGATGTAGTTTTTTGGTTTAGTTACATTGTATTATTTGGAGATCAAACTAAATGCAATTGGAGTATTTCAATAAATGGAAAAAATTTATTTATGGATTATAAGTGTTGTTTATCGTTTATTAATCATATTAAAAAAGTTTTTAATTGTCCTATATGTCTGTCATATACTGAGAATGATATTGTAATTTGTTTCACTTACAAGTATTTACTAATTAAGCTTGGTCATCTTAATTAATATTAATCAAGGTATTGCATTGAGGCCTATATAAAGTGGTATTAATCCTCAATCCATTCCACTTGTAAATCAATTTGAAATATGTTTTATTTCTCTAGAAATCCATTATTTTTCTTTAGCGAGATTCTATCTTGAACAAATGTCCAGAATATTCTTGAGCATTCATATGACTAGGATGGACTCAAGTGGTTATTTGTCACTGGAAAAAAATGGTTATTGAGAATTCTTACAAGGGGCGTGTGAATAGTCACTGGCCCGAGGGTGTGTCTAAGTGAGCCTAAGGAGAAGTAACTCGCCTATTTCAACATGGATGCAGGTTATGTAAGTACATGTTTTGGTCTTTAGTCCAAAAAAAATCATTGTAATCCTGTGTTGTGAGCCGTGAAAACATTGACTTATTTTTTCTTCTTTTCTGTCAATTTTCAACTTCATTTCAGTTTTATAAATTTTCAGGCATGCATGTCTATATATGTCAAGGCGTGTTGGTTTGAGTTACTTGTGTAGGTGAAGGATATGATGAGGGTGGGTATTGTATCTTTAGCTGATTCTAAGTAGGAGAATTAAATTTTTACTTTGTTATTAGTGGTAGTGGGTGAGAGGTGGTGGGGCATGATGATTACATTATTTTGTATTATTTATACCCAAATCTAGGACTTGTTAGCTCTGTTGTATCATAAATAAAGAGATTTTAAAGCCTTTTTTGTTATTTAGAAGAAAAATACAAAATTAAATAGAAATCGAGTTAATAATGAAATTTTCAAAAAGACATGCTCGTTTCTTACTCAAAACCTTAAATATTCATTGATAATTGCTCGTTCAAGGTTTATTTTGAATAATGAAAGGGTTTATGATGCAAGCGATAAAGCGTGGATGCAAAATGGGTAAGAGGCTATCCGTTACGCACCTTTAAGGGTACTATGATAAATTCATATGACCGAATTCGAACTTAGAAAAATCACGAAAATTGTAAGCCTTGAATCAAGGGGTGCTTGGGTTCAAACGACATGTCAATTAGAATTCAAACGAAGAAACTATGACCTTGCAACATTTGAGGCCGAGAACTACTGAAATATTGTTGGACCCGAAATGTGGGTCACATCGATTTTTACGGTGCATCGATCGGAGTTCGTATGATATATAGTTTAGGGTGTGATGTGTAATTTTGATATTCTATTTTTTTTATAAGGGGTTATAATTTCTTAGCATTGTATATTAAATGATGAGGCTAGTGGCTCGGTGGTAAGAAGGATTTGTTGAGTGAGAGGTGAAAGGTTGAATCCCTTGACCCCTTAACTTTTTAGCGTCACATCCCTCTCCTCCAGCCATGCGTCTGCGCTCCCCTCTCCTCCACGCACGCGTGCACAACCCATGGTTAGACCGCCCCTTTTTTTCTCCTTTTTCCACGCGTGTGCCCACTGCACCTTTTTCCTTCCTTGGTTTACGGAGAATCTGCTTCCCTTATTTCTTTTGTTGTTTTTTCTAGTCCTTTCCTCTTTTACTATTGTGTTATTAAAGGTTATTTATATTTGTCTTTTTCGTTTTTTTTCCTTTTCCTCCTCTTTCTTAGCCAACCTTTCACCTTAGCCCCCATTTAAATTGTTTTGTCGTGAATGCCCTTTACCCATGTTTCTTGTGGACTTTTCTCACTTGCTATTTCATTTTTTATTACATTGTTCCTTTTCATTCTTTTGTCCTCTTCCTTTTTATTTTATTCTTTTCCTTTTTTCTTCTCCCATGTGTGTTTGTCCTAGAATGTGTGTCCTTTTTATTTATTTTTTTATTATTTTCTTATTTCATTTCTTGTTCTTTCTTTTGTTTTGTGTGTACCTATATTCCTTTCCCCATGGCGTATATGTGTATCCAAAAATGTCTGTTTGACCCTCACTCCTTTTGTCATCTCCAAACAAAGTGTGTAGGATATAAATATAGAGTCCATTTTCCAATTTAGACACAGTCTGTGTGACAGATACACGTGGGAAGATAGACTTGTATAGAGAAAAAATTATAGAGTGAATTCTTAAGGGCACCAAAAATAGTAAATCTTTGTAGTTTTATTTTTGGTTCTCCTAAACTAATTTATCTGCAAGTTTGGAATAGACATTACTTTTTTGGAATTCAAATATTGGGACTCCAATTTTGTAAGTTGATTATTATTAATGAAAATTAGTATTTCATCCTATAATTTTTTTATTTTATTATGATGCTGGGTTAATTTAATTGATAGGATGGGGTGAGATTTAACATGATTATTTAGTATATTTTTTGATTAGTTTAATTCGTTAAATTTCCTACTTATTTCAAAAATCTTTTAAATATTCAGCATTCATTTAAAATAGTCACTAGAGTGATATTTTAAACCTTCAAAATATATTACTTCATTCACATTTTTTGATTTTATGTTCTTACATTTGATGGATTATGCTTAGTCCATACTTATGTTTGACATTTAATGCTTAGGAGTGACATTTTTAAGGGAATATGGATTTTTAGCATCTAAAAAGAGATATAAAAATATTTATTTGAACTTTCTCGTTTTCGTCATTCGAAATTTATGTTATGAGAGTCGGTACAACTTTGAGTTATAAATAAGAATTGTGAATTAGACTAATTAATCATAAGCTAATAAAAATAGTAAACGGATCCGAAATCTTAGTAATATCTCCATACTTGTTACATAATTTGTGTTCACTTATTTATTATTATTTTATTTTATCACTAAATCATACTTATGCACTCAATTTGTCTACTTGGACATTCAATAATTTATATGAATTGATCAAATCTCTTTGGGTTAGACCCATACTTACACTTGTTATATTTCAATAGCTCGTGTACTTGGGGTAATTTTAACATTTAAAATATGGCAACAAATTTTTGGCGCCGTTGTCGGGGATTTGTGTCAATTTTCAAAGTTATTGACTTTCAGACTATTTTTTTTATTTGTGTTAACATAAAAATCTATATTATTACAAAAAGATAGAAAATCGAAATTAAAGTAATATTTTTTTTTGAAAATTTTTAGATTCCTTAATTTTTTTGTAGTTAGTTCGTTTAATATAAAAAGGCGAAATTAAAAGAACAAAAAACGAAATTAAGAAAAAATATAAAAATAAAAAAAATATAGTAGCATATTCGTTTATATATATATATACACACACACACACACACAAAATGTTTCATAAGTTTGCTTTTTGTATTATTATTTGTTCATTTTTCTCCTTTTTGTGTCAAAATACACTACTAGTGCATGTGTTGTGAATTTGTATTTAATATATTTGTGTTGCACTTTACATTTGGTGTAATATTTTTTGTGCTATTTTTTTGTAGCATATTCAAAAAAATTGAAGTAGAAAACTATAACGGATGATCCGTATATTGCAATCCCGTCATCTATTTCAGATTCCTATATTAATCCTTTTGATGCGTGGCTTGAAAATACTGAAAATTCGGATGACTACAAATTTCTATTTGAGTCAGATGGTTGAGTAATAATTTTTAAATAAATTAAAGTAGGGGAATAATAGTCCAATTCTTTTAATTACAATTTGGCCCCCCATATATATCGATTGGAAAGAAGTGAACACACGTTATAATGACGATATTTTCGAAAACAATCATGAAATAATTGAGGATAATCAATTTTGTGAGAAGAAAATTGACAAAATTTCCACTTGTGATGATTTGGAGTTGATTTTGGTCAAGTTTCTTCTTATAATTTAGTTGAGAAAATTCTACTTTATCTTATATGTGAAAAAATTTAATAGAGGATTCGTCTCCCGATTTTATCGATAATTCTAGTGATTATGACGACGGTCCCATTTTTTTTATGAAGAATCATCTCGTGTTTTTGGTAAAATTTCATATTTAGGAGTGGAGCATGCATCCCCAATTTTACGTTACTATTTTAAAAAATTGAATAATAATTTTATGGAACTTTATTGTGATTTATTACTCTAGTGTAAAACATCGACATATGAGTCGTATGATTTAAAATTCCTTATTATTGATGATGTCGGTGACCACTATTATGACCGTGCTTTTAATTTTTTTTATCACTATTATGAGTCGAATACATGTGCAGATTTTAACTCGACGATATTTTTGTACCATTCGTCACTTTTGAGAAATTTAAATCAATCCGAGTTAGAATAACTCAAATTTTCCTTCGGTAATTAATTAGTCGATGACCTCAAAATCTTTATTTTGATCAATTACTGAAAATAGAAAATCAAAATGTGAATTACACGCGCTAAATGTCTTAGTAAGTTAACTTGAGACACAAAGTAACTGGACGGAACTTCAAAAATGAGATTAGGCCATCATTTTGAAAGCCTAAAAAAATAAGCCTAAACTCTGATCTTTTTGCATTATTATGTTGCAAGCCCATTTGTGCCATAAAAAGGAACCTTTTATAGAAAACTCAAAATTCATACCCATTTTCTGAGAATATCAGGGTAAAATTACGGTACAAGGCCAAAAGAAGAATGTTTGCAAGAAATAATGCATGAAAAGAAAGAAGAAAAGGGAAGAAAGAAAAAAAATGCGAAAATGAAATTAAAAAAGAAAAATAAACAAAGGAGTATGACAGTCAAAAAATAAATGTAACGGTTAAATATTTTGAAATGGACGATCATATTGGTTATGCTCCCACACACAATAAGTTGAGGTTTAAGGTGAACTTTTACTATATTTATGAAGCTTTCATTTAAGACATGGTTATTTTACTTTTGTGTCTTTTGTAAATTAAATCAAGTTTTTTAATTTTGAAGGTATATTCACTGCAAATTTTCATGAGACAAAACTCGTCTACTAGGGTAACCTAGTGATTTAATTGCTTGTTGCACATTCTAGGTGCAATCGTAATTCCTATGAAAGTGAGTTAGATTTAAAAAAATTTAGTACTGCTCGAAGACTAGCGATGTTTAGTTAATAATGAGCCCATTGTCCTGGTGGTTGGGAATGGATATATTGAGTTAGAGGTCAAGGGTCGAATCCCTCAACCACTTAAATATTTTGGCATCACATCCCTCCCACGCACCCACCCAGTCGCACCGCACCCACCCAGTCGCACTTGTACGTGGCCCCACTGGCGCGTGGTTAGCCGCCATTTTCTTCTCCTTTTTCCACGCGTGTACTCGCTGCCCCTTTTTCCTTCAGTTTGCTGAGAATCTGCTTCCCCTGTTTCTTTTTTTGGTTTTTTCACTCTTTGCCCTTTTTCTATTGTGTTATTAAAGGTTATTTATATTTGTCTTTTTCTTATCTTGTCATTTTCCTCCTCTTTCCTAAGCCACCCTTTCACCTTATCCCCGTTTTAAATTGTTTTGCCGTAAATTCCCTTTAACCATCTTTGGTGTGTATTTTGTTCCTTGCCTTTTCATTTTTTTACTACAATTGTTCCTTTTCATTTTTTGTCCTCTTTTTTTTTTTTTAATTCTTTCCCTTTTTTCTTCTCCCATGTCTGTTTGTCCGAGAATTTGTGTGTCCTTTTTATTTTTATTTTTTTATTATTTTCTTGTTTTATTCATTACTATTTCTTTTCTTTTGTATGTACCCATATTCTTCCTCTATACATATTTATGTATCCAAAAATGTCTGTTTTTCCTCATTCCCTTTTATCTTGTCCAAGGAAAGTGTGTACGGTATAAATGAAGAGGCCATTTTCGAATTTAGACCCACAATATGTGTGACAAATACACTTGGGAAGATACACTTATGTAGAAAGAAAATTTTAGAGTGAATTTTTAAGGGAACAAAAAATACTAAATCTTTGTATTTTTATTTTTGGTGCTCCTAAAACAATTTGTGTACAAGATTGGGATCGGCTTTATTTTTCGGCCTTCAAATATTGGGGCTCCTATTTTGTAAGTTGATTATTATTAATGAAAATTGGTATTTCATCTTGCAATTTTTGTGTTTTCATTATTATGCGGGGTGAATTTAATTATGAGGATGAGGTGGAATTTACCATGATTATTTAGTGTATGTTTTAATTAGTTTAATTCATTAAATTCCCTACTTGTTGAAAGAGTGCGCGTCCATTCAAATAGAGATATTAGTTAATTAAACGTAGTTTTTGTCAATTAACTCCTAAACATGCATCTATGTGTGATTGATGACGATAAAATCAAATATGAATATTCAAACACACACAAATGAGGAAAAATCCCCAAAAGGGGCAAAACCATTTATTTTCATTATAATATTGTAACTGTACAATTTCGGATTACAATGAAAATACAAGTGACTAAGAATTACCCTCAGGTGTCGGATTCTGTAGTCGGCGGCTGGAGATATCCCTTTCCAGTAGGGCAGCAATGAAGAAGAAGAGCTGTCTTCTCCACAAGGGTTGAACAGATACACGGATGTGTTCTTGGGTTGCAAACTGATTCACAAAGGATTGACAAGGTTGTGTGAATCAAAACTTGAGTCTTGGGACTCAAAAAGGTTGAAGACTTAAGGTATTTGGACTCTAAAAAACATCTATCAAAGTCTCACAAAACAACTCCCCCGAAGTTGGTATTTATAGGAAAACAGATGAAGAGATCCACGTTCTTAAAACTCTAAAATTTTATCCAACGTACAGGTACCCCGAACCGGTTTGGGGTACCTCATGCGGTTTGGGGTACATCTCTGGTTTGGGGTGCCTTTCTGGTTTGGGGTTAAAAAAAAATCAACATTCTTCAAGGAATTTTCTCCAACTTCAAAAGGTCATAACTCCTTCATCGTAGCTCGGATTGAGGTGCCGTTTCATCCAGTATCTTCGTTGCGGCGAGCTCTTCAACTTTCCAATTGACCAGACCTCCGGAATATGGCTGTAAAATTACGAAAATTCCCTTGAAGTCTCCTATCGTGCCTTTTTTCACTGTTTTGACTTCTCTTGCGTATCACTTGTATTAAGTCCCTAAAATCATGGAACGTGAAGTCGTTGAGGCAGATGAGGGACACATTAATGGAGATCATAAATGCTTGATTCCCGAAAATCGGATTGAGGTCGTCGTGAGCGATCGTGTAGAGACGTGCCAAATGTAACGGTGTACGACATACAAAACTGTAAGATAACGGACATGAGAATTATGTCCTAACAAATCTCTCCCTATGTCTATGCCGGTACATACATAAAAAATCCGAATTATCCAATAATAAAATTCCCTATACAAATTTACCCTTCCATGAACCCAAAACTGGAAAGATAAAAATGAATAAGTCTTCATTGTTTGATCTTCAAATCTTCCATACATTCAAATCTTTTCTCATCAGGGTGTGCAATTCAGATATCATCAATGTAGTACCTACACACATGAGAACAAGCAAATACCACGTGACATATCGAGTTTGAAATGAGCTAAACATGTATACCAATTTAACATAGATCATTAAACTCTAAAACTCCCCCATAATATGATAATTTGTAAATCTCCCCCTTTTTATGATGTCCCCAAATAGACAGATATGGGAAGGAGAAATAGATGTACATGGAGAATCTCACAAGGTAGAAAACCACTATTTTTGATTTTTTTTTTTAAAAAAATTTTCATACAAAGAATATATACAAGGAAACACACCATGAACGATCACAAAAACAACCAAGTCAATGATAGCGAAAATGAAGGGGTGTGATCAAATTCGATAGAAAAATCAATGCATACAAACATGACATATGTGCAAGATGAATATTGGATACTCCTAACGAATGAACTCAAAGTCTTCCTTTGGTGTAAAAAAAAATGGAAATATAAGACATTGACTCAATCAAATCAACAAATCAAAGCTCAAAGTGATTTCCACACCAATAACGTCCAAAACTATTTCATGCTTTTTCAGGACTTTTAAGGAAGTGCAACCCCGTTTATATTCTCCAACCAAACTCCCTCAGATTTTTATTTTTAATAGAGGCTTTTTAAATTCTCAAACTTTAGAGAATTGATGGTGAAACCTAAGTGGCCCATATTTGGTATGAATTGCCTTTTATCGCCTTTAAATTTTTTCGGGCTCTTTTAACCTCTTTGGACCCCGGATAATAAAATTCCTCCATTTTTTAGGTCCTTTTGAACGGTGGCTTTTGCGCAAAGAAGTGATAATTATCTTTCGCAGCCCCTCCCCATTCTTAAGCAAACACTCAGTCTCACAAAAATAGTTTTTAAATGCATTCCAATCTTGTCAAGTTTTATCGCATATTGTAAGTTGTATAGACAGAATTGAGATGGAAACACTCAAGCCAACATGTGATAGACAAGTGCAATAATCAAATGCAGCGGTGCATGTGTGCAATAAATGAGATATGAGTCAAACATGTAGGAAAATATCACTCATTACATCTCAAGGACTCCATACAATGTAAAGCACATGGATGAAATGATGTAGCGTCTCAAATCTCTATCAAACAGTCACATGGATAAATGGAATGAATTTGTGACCTGACTATCTTAAATGTTCATCCATAAAAAGGTGCAAAAAAAATAATTTTTTTTTTTGGAATTTTCAAAAATTTTAGAAAAAAAATCTTTTTGTGCTTTTCTCAAATTTTTATATACAAAAATGAAAATCTTTTTGGATTTTTTTAAAAAATAAATAAATAAATAGCTGTACAACTGAATAATGATACATATAACACAAACTAGCAATAAGAAGCATATGATATGAACATGAAAAAGCATCCTATTCTAGACATGGACCAACCCCTCAGTCAACTGTGCATATCCCCAAAGACTTCCTAAGACTCTCAAATCTAAGGGCATCTAAAGGTTTCGTGAAAATATCGGCTAACTGATGGTTGGTAGGAACAAAACTCAAGGATACGACTTTTTCCTCAACAAGCTGTCGTATAAAGTGCTCACATATCCTGATGTGCTTTGTGCGCGAATGCTAGACTGGATTACGGGATATGTGTATCGCACTCGTGTTATCACAGGAAATGGTCATGGTGTCCTGTGAAATCCCATAATCCTCTAACATTTGCTTCATCCATAAGAGTTGCATGCAACAACTCCCGGCGGCTATGTACTCAGCCTCCGTAGTGGACAAAGAGATGGCATTTTGCTTCTTGCTCAGCCAGGAGACAAGAGCAGAACCAAAATAGAAACACCCACCAGAAATGCTCCTACAACCATCTACATCCCCGGCCCAATCGACATCTAAATAGGCAGACAAACGGTCATCAGTATCAAAGGAATACCAAATACCGTATGAGAGAGTCCCACTCACGTATTTAATGATACGTTTTAGAGAAAGTAAATGTGACTCTTTCGGGGATGCCTGATATCGCGCACAGACTCCAACACTAAAGGATATGTCGGGACGACTGGCAGTCAAGTAGAGAAGACTACCTATCATACTCCGATACAAGGTTTGCTCTACGTCCTTGACTATAGTGTCCTTACTAAGCTTAGTAGTGGTACTCATAGGTGTACGTGCATGCTTAGCGGAGTCTAAACCAAATTTCTTCACTAGGTCTCTAGCATACTTGGATTGGGAGATGAACATCCCATCCTCTAGCTGACGAACCTGGAGACCAAGGAAGAAATTAAGCTCACCAACCATGCTCATCTCAAACTCACTTTTCATCTCCTCTTCAAAGTGATGAGCTTGTTGGGAGCACCTGGATCCAAAGACTATGTCGTCCACATAAACTTGGGCAACCAAAATTGCACCGTCATCTATCCTGACGAACAACGTCATATCAACTCCCCCTCTCTTGAAGCAACGGGCTAAGAGATAAGAAGTAAGCCTCTCGTACCAAGCACGGGGTGCTTGCTTCAAAGCATACAAGGCTTTCCTTAGATAGTAAACGTGCTCCGAGTGCAGTGGGTCTTCAAACCCTTTTGGTTGTTCCACGTAAACCTCCTCCTGTAGAATGCCATTCAGAAAGGCACTCTTGACATCCATCTGATATAACTTGAAACGCAGATGACATGCGATGGCGAGTAGAAGACGAACGGACTCAAGCCTCGCAACAGGAGAAAATGTCTCCCCAAAGTCTACACCCTCTATCTGTGTGTAGCCTTGAGTGACCAACCTAGCCTTATTTCTGATTATGGTACCGTTTTCATCCATTTTATTCTTAAAAATCCACCGGGGTACCTATCACATTAGTCTCACTAGGTCGGGGGACAAGTTCCCAGACATTATTCTTTTTAAACTGAAGCAACTCATCCTGCATAGCAGATATCCAGTGTTCATCCTTGAGTGCTTCTTTATGATTCTTGGGATCGACTTTGGACGTGTAGCAAAGATGGCTTACAACGTTCTCTAGCTGAGCAAGAGTCTTGACCCCTAGAGTAGGATCACCAACGATAGCAGAAGGGTCATGACTCTTGCGAACCCAAGCGGGTGTGTTCCCTAACACAGGAGTAGGGTCCACAGAGTGTGGGAGAGGAACAAGAAAATCACTGTCAGAACAATCCTCATCCTCACACTGAAGGTTAGGATCAATAGACGTCGGAGGTTCGTCATCTTGCACGGTGACGCTTATTGACTCCATAACCTTAGAGCTTTTCAGATTAAAAACCCGGTATGCTCTACTCGTCGATGAATATCCTAGCAATATTCCCTCGTCGCTTTGGGAGTCAAACTTTCCTAATTGCTCTCTATCCCGTAGGATGTAGCATTTACTCCCCAAAACACGGAAATATGCCAGGTTGGGTTTCTTGCCAGTCCACAATTCATAAGGCGTTTTAAGAGTGTGTGGACGCAGGTAAACCCTATTCACCGTGTGGCATGCAGTAGACACTGCCTCTGCCCAAAATCTCCTAGAAACTTTACGACCTAGAAGCATAGATCTAGCCATCTCTTGGATCATTCTATTCTTTCTCTCAACAATCCCATTTTGCTGAGGAGTCTTCACAGCAGAAAACTCATGTTTGATCCCAAGGTTATCACAATAAAGATCTACCTTTGCTTCCTTAAACTCAGTGCCGTTGTCACTACGTATCCTGTTAATGGTGACTCCATGTTGATTTTGCAGGACACGACACTTGATGGTTAAAAAGTCTACAACATTGGATTTTTCTCTCAGAAAACCTACAATGGAGTATCTGGAGAAATCATCGACCATCACAAGGATATACCTCTTAGCACCCAAACTCTCAGTACGAGTTGGACCCATAAGATCCATGTGAATCAACTCAAGAACACGGGAGGTGGTAATGGAATGCAACTTCCTATGGGGACTACGAATTTGTTTTCCCAACTGACAAGGTCCACAAACCGTCGAAGTTGACTTTCCAAGAGAAGGTAAGCCACGTACTAGGTCCTTTTTAGCTAAACGAGTCAATTCTCTAACTTTCACGTGACCTAGGCGTTGATGCCACAAATCCATAGGAGTGATCGTGGCGCTGTTGCAGACAAGTGAGAATGTGGGATCAGTCCCATAGCAATTATCCTCGGTCCTCACCCCTTGCATCAAAAGTTTACCGAATTGATTGTAAACATTACACGCGTCCCGATCAAACTTTACTGCAAAGTCAGTGTCGCACAGTTGGCTAATGCTGAGAAGGTTCACTTTTAAACCTTTGACGTACAACACATTTTCTAGCTTAGGAAATCCTGGTAACTCTACAGTATCTCGTCCTACAATTCTAGACTTGCTCCCATCTCCAAAGGTGACTCTGCCATCCTGATAATCCTTAAGAGATGTAAAAAAAGAAGCATCACCTGTCATATGTCTGGAGCACCCACTGTCAAAATACCACTGTGAGGTATTATGTGCTTTGAGAGCAACATGAACAACAAAAGCCTTTTTATCTTTCTTTGGTACCCAAGAAGTGGAGGCCTTTGGTTTGCCTTTGTTATTATCGGTTTTAGCTGGAATGTGAGAAGTATTCACTAACGACAAAGATATCCGTCGGAATTCTTCCATCAAACTCTGAGACGTGGCAACTAAAAACTCAACTCGCTCTCTCAGACTAGAAAACTCATCAGTATGACGTGGTGGAGCAGTAGTACGTCGTGTCCGACCTATGCTATAGCAAAACTCCCTGAGGTGGCCTTTTCTTTTGCAATAAGTACAAAAGAACACAGTCAAAGGCGGACCTGGGCTTGCTTTTCTTGGTCGAACTCTCCTTCGAGGTTTTTGACGATGGCCATACGAATTCGTAGTAAACTCAGGAACTGGTCCAGGTGAAATTTGGGAGGTGGAGGCACCATCATAACCAATTCCCTGCCTATCACCAAAACCTAAAGCGGGGCCGAGGAGCATCTTTCCCATTTTTCCTGATCTGTCCTCGATTTGTACCTTGACTTCCCGTGCTTTGTCAAGATCATGAGTCAGCTGGGCAACAAGGGCTTCAAGTTTCTTCCGAGTCTCCATGGAGGAATGGAGCTCACTCGTAAGACTAGCCACTTGTTTAGTCAAGTCCTCTCTCTCTTTCTCAAAAATACTCTCTCTCTCTCTCTCTAAACAAACTCTCTTTCTCAACACATGCAGATTCTCTCTCTCTCAGGGCGGTGCAAGTGGAGGACTCTCTTTCTCTCGCTTTTCTTAAATCTTCCTCTAAGCTGGTGATCTTAAGAAATAATGCTTTGTTTCTCTTTTTAGTTTTAAAAGACTCAGAATACAACTCAACGTAGGCGCGTTGAATATCACTCTTGCTCTCACTTGTGTCATCCTCCCCCTCACTCACATCGATCTCACTGTCGAGGTGTCCCTGTGTAGCATCATCCTCATCGTTGTGAGGAGAACTAGGAGTGCTCACATGACTGGCCATGAATGCGGTGAAGTTACACTCATATGGTGACTCATCTCCTGAATCCACCGTCTCGACCTCACTGTCGTCGCTAAGAGTAGCATTAAGGACAGCTTTCCCTTTCTCTCTATTCAGACGAGTGGCACACTCAAAGGCTCTATGACCCCTACCGTCGCACTCAAATCATCTTTCACTTTCCTTCTTAGGAGGATCTTTAAAAACTTTTTCATTTTTATTTTCAAACTTATTTTTCTCAAATTTCTTTTTATCTTTAAAATAGCTGTTTTTCTTAAATTTGAGAATCCTTTTGAAATTTTTTGCAAAAAGGGCCAAATCATCTAAGTCAAAATCACAATCAGAATCTGACGTGTCAGTCTCTCTCTTCCTAGATGACTCTACTCTCTTTCTAGCCGACCCCTCACTCTTTCTCTCTTGGGCATTAAATGCAATTCCCTTATCTTTAGACTTAGCATTTTTAGGGAACATATCAATTTCATATGTTTGCAAATCTCCTATAAGTTCTTCCAATTTTAGCGTATTTAAATTACCCATAGAATTTAGCACAGTGACTTTAGGGATAAAACGCTTAGGCAAAGAACGAAGAATTTTTTTAAAAACTCTAGCATTAGGGATATGATCACCAAGATTAAAGCTAGTATTAACAATGTCAGAAAGCCTAGCATAGAAATCATCAAAGCATTCGGTCTCATGCATGGTGATTGTTTCAAATTGAGTTGTCAAATTTTGCAATTTAGACTCCTTCATAGCATTAGTTCCTTCATGGGTGAGTTGTAAAACATCCCATGCTTCTTTTGACGTGGTGCACGTCATTATGCGTTTGAACTCATCAGGTGTGACAGACCCCGAAATAGCACTCAGACCCTTAGAATTAAATGATGACCATTTAAACTCGTCTTCAGTCCAAGAAGTGACAGGTTTTAAACTGGTCACATTATCAACAGTAACAGAGGGAGGTGTCCACCCTCTTTCAACCAAAATCCAGACGCGTTCATCAATGGCTTTTAAAGCAGATCTCACACGGGCTTTCCAATATGCATAGTTTGTCGCGTAAAAAACTGGCATTTTATTATATAACTTGTCCATAATGAACACACTCGTTTTCAAAAATCAATTTTCAGAGAATTGATATCTTAGAAAAAAAAAATTACGGAAAATTACACAGTAAAATTGTGTAACTGGCTCTGATACCAATTTGAAAGAGTGCGCGTGCGTTCAAATAGAGATATTAGTTAATTAAACGCAGTTTTTGTCAATTAACTCCTAAACATGCATCTAGGTGTGATTGATGACGATAAAATCAAACATGAATATTCAAACACACACAAATGAGGAAAAATCCCCCAAAGGGGCAAAACCATTTATTTTCATTATAATATTGTAACTGTACAATTTCGGATTACAATGAAAATACAAGTGACTAAGAATTAACCTCAGGTGTCGGATTCTGTAGTCGGCGGCTGGAGATATCCCTTTCTAGTAGGGCAGCAATGAAGAAGAAGAGTTGTCTTCTCCACAAGGGTTGAACAGATACACGGATGTGTTCTTGGGTTGAAAACTGATTCACAAAGAATTGGAAAGGTTGTGTGAATAAAAAATTGAGTCTTGGGACTCAAAAAGGTTGAAGACTTAAGGTATTTGGACTCTCAAAAACCTCTATCAAAGTCTCACAAAACAACTCTCCCGAAGTTTGTATTTATAGGAAAACAGATGAAGAGATCCACGTTCTTAAAACTCTAAAATTTTATCCAGCGTACAGGTACCCCGAACCGGTTTGGGGTACCTCATGCGGTTTGGGGTACATCTCTAGTTTGGGGTACCTTTCTGGTTTGGGGTTAAAAAAAAAATCAGCATTCTTTAAGGAATTTTCTCCAACTTCAAAAGGTCTTAACTCCTTCACCGTAGCTCGGATTGAGGTGTCGTTTCGTCTAGTATCTTCGTTGAGGCGAGATATTAAACTTTCCAATTGACCAGACCTCCGGACTATGGCTGTAAAATTACGAAAATGCCCTTGAAGTCTCCTATCGTGCCTTTTTTCACCGTTTTGACTTCTCTTGCGTACCACTTGCATTAAGTCCCTAAAATCATGGAACGTGAAGTCGTTGAGGCAGATGAGGGACACATTAATGGAGATTATAAATGCTTGATTCCCAGAATTCGGATTGAGGCCGTCGTGAGCGATCGTGTAGAGACGTGCCAAATGTAATGGTGTACGACATACAAAACTGTAAGATAATGGACATGAGAATTATGTCCTAACACTTGTTCCAAAAATCTTTTAAAAATTATGTATTCATTTAAAATAGTCACGAGAGTGATATTTTATACCTTCAAATTTAATTGTTTCATTCACATCCTTTTATTTTATGTACTTATGTTTGGTGGGTTGTGTATATGTGAAATTGTTTGATAGTGTACGCTTATATTTGACATTTAATGCTTATGAGTGATATTTTTAAGGGAGTAGGGATTTTTAGCATCTAAAAAGAGATATAAAAATATTTATTGGAACATTCACCTTTTCATCATCTGAAATTTACATGAAGAGAGTTGGTAGATTTTTGAGTTACAAGAGGGAATTGCGAGTTAGACTAATTAATCATAAGCTAGTAAAAATGCTAAACAAATTCAAAATCCTAGTAATATCCCGTACTTATTACATAATCTGTGTTCCCTCATTTATTATTGTTTTATTTTATTTTATCACTAATTATACACTCAATTTGTCTAGTTAGACAATCAATAATTATTACGAATTGACCAAATCTCTATGGGTTCGACCCATACTCACACCTGATTTATTTAAATAGCCCATGCACTTACAGTAATTTTAACATTTAAAATTTGACAACAAGACTCTATCCACACATTTCACTATGGCGTTAGGGAGATAATAGTAAACCCCATGGATGTGTATGATTAGGGATCCCATATATGGTATTCATATAGTGATTGGTTGGCCTAGTTTCTAAATAAATAGGCCATTGGGCCAATTCAACAAAATTCAACGTGGCGGTCTATGAGAGTGCCTTTTTGGTCAAATACTACTCAAAATGGAAGACTACACCAAATTAAAATATAGATTAAATTTTAATCGATGTTCAAAATAACGAGTACATGCTAAAAGTATAGGTGACAAAATTTACAAATGATTTAATCTACACAAGAAATATTAATCTCCATTAAGAATTGAAGAATAAATCGTGCAGAAAAGTAAATCATGCCACAGCACCGGATGCACGAGGATCAAACCCACTAACGGAAAAAAAAACTCGAGCAAAAGAAATAATCTAACTAAAACTTGGTAAAGACTTATAAAGGGGATAAACGTCTTACTACCATATAACACACCAACTCACAACTCATTCTTTTTTCACCCATCTTAACAAGTCGGAGACCTATATAACCTCAACGAGAATCTCAACACACCAATGTCATGAACCAATTATCAACACGTTTTTCTTGAACTAACTTCAAAATTTTGTCATAAAGAACTACACGATCAGTCAAATCTCAAAATGATTATAAGTCCTAAGTTTAATAATATTTTGATGAACAAAAGTGTTTTAAGGTTAACAAAATCTACTTCTTGTTCTTTGACATTGATCACTCTTAAGACAAGTATGATCAAGTGAAAATAAGAGAAATATTGAGAAGAAACAAGTCATTTTTCCTAAAACATTTTAGGTTTTTAAAATGAAGAAGAAAAATGAAAGAAAAATTTTGTTAAGAAAATTTTCTCTACAAAAATATTGTAAGCCTTATAAAGGAGAAATGCCAATGAGGTATATATCTTAGGCGCATGCTCCCAATTCACTTGGTATAGAAGGAAGGTGCAAAAAAGATCCAACTAGTCCTAAAAAGTGCCTTTTGAAAATATCTGGGAAATATATTTGATTTTGAGAAAAAGTAAAAATATGTTGACGATCCACGCTGGTGGTTCGGTACTGCGAATTTTTTTATCAGTAGTGTGAATCAGCCACAAAGGAGGTCACGATATCAACAAGGAAAATTTCTATGAGATAAAGTAGTTTAGGCATGACCAGTGACAAATGATGTTACTACATTAAAAAATGTCGCAACAGTGACCCACCCACGAGGGAGGCCACGCATATGCCAACACATTTTTTCCAAAAACCAAAGGCACTCACTACCAACGAAGGGAAGCCTTCATTACAATGAAAAATATTAGGAATCAAAAAATGTCTTTAAGAATAGATTTTCATCGAAAAAATAGTACTATGACATTCTGGAGACGGGATGCACAAAAGCACGCACCAAGGTTTTGAAAAAGATATGAACAATTTGAATCTCAAAAGCCATGAATACTAAGTCCTCTAGGTCATACGTACTTTCATCCTAAAATGATCAATGTGATATCGGGGTGAAACAGGTCGCCCAAAATATTGTAAGGACATATTTTTATAAATGTCTCTCACAATTAATTATGTCGTATATTTCTACACCGTCAACGAGCATTCAAGGATCAAAGAAGGATCCGAATATCAGGATCTTCTTAAAAAATCCTCCGAAAAGTTTACTTTGGTAAGGTTATGTTTTAAATACCTTAACTTTGCACTTAGAGCTTTGGGATATTTTTTCAAAATATTTTATAAGTGTTGGAGCGGACTTTTTTCGTCAAAATTTGAGAATGAGTAATTTTTCTAAGTCCTGTAGCATTCCTCGATTTTGACCCTCAGGTCGTTCAAGAGAGATCCCATCTCGTTCGAGCGACATTGAGATGTTGCGCGACGTCGTTCAAACGACACGTGTACTTCGTTCGAGCGAGATCCCCTTTTCGTTCGAACGATTGAGGCAGCGTGATTTTTTATAAATACTCATTAAATGGTTTCGTTTTCATCAAAAAGTTCCAGTGTTTTGAAAGACAGAAAATTACGAATCTGTAGAATTCTTTTTGACTTCTTCTTTTCGGGTTTTCATCCCTTTTGTTTTCAATTCACAAAAATCCCATATGCTTTGGTGAATTATTTTTGGTGTTCAAGAACACACTTTGTTTTTGTTCATACTTTGTGGGGAGAGCTCTACAACCGACAGCAGCGTACTATTGTGGAGGGAGTCCTTATGAATATTGTAGACTATGTGTCTGGATTGCGCGTCCTGGTGGTATAGCTGTGTGCAAACCGTTGCTGATTTATTTCTAGTCGTTGCTTTGAAGGTTTGATGAAAACACCGTGCGTTACTCTTGTGGGCGAAAGCAAGGTGGTATGTAAGTCAATGGTCTTGTAAACTTGTTAGAGTTCTAGAAATAAAAGGTTTTTCCCTTCGGGGATTTTTCCTGAAATTTATGTCGCATGCTTTATTTATGGTTTGACACACGCACACACGTAGTTGCATGTTTAGGGGCTGAATTAATTTGGTTTAAAAATAGACTCAAATTAAATAAGTGTGCTAAATTAGAAATTTACGTATTTAATGAATTATCACACCGTCATATTTTTCAAATTAGTATCAGAGATTATTTAAGCGATCACCATATTTTATAAATGTCTTGAATATTGATGAATCTTTTGGAGACCTATTGGACACAAAGTGTTCTGGAACCTGTAACAAGATAATATTCGAAGTGAGGGCACAATTAGTAAGTTATAATCTTACATTCTCCCTCTTTGTCTATTCCGTAACAAAACACAAAAGATAGTAAACACGTAAATAACCTAACACCTATAAAAGGCATGACCAAAGGAACATAAGGTAGATCTCATCACATGAAGTTTAGAAATAACAAGGCACTCTTCAAATCTTCAATGAATCTCTTGAATTATTTTTCCTACACACATTAACAAAAGTTCATTAATGCACCAATATATAAAGATAAACAATACACTAAAATTTAGTATCAATAAAAGATATAAGAAATAATAGAGGGTCATATCTCTCATCGTAACTAGAATATTCTCATAAATTACTCCCCCTAAATAAGGTAACCTCCACTTGATAATATGCCACTTCTCCACATATATTTTTCTCCCCCCAGTTATGAAATTGATAAAGGAGAGAAATTATGGAAATAAGAAAATAAATCATAACATGAGTCATACGAATTATCAGGAATGATCGAGAAATTATGAGTAAATTAGAGGAAAAGGCTGAATCAAAGTAAGATGATGAAAGACTTAAACAACCTATTCTCTAAGATAAAAGGTTTACAAGAAGATATGAATAAATATAATCAACTAGAGACACAGTACTAAGGTATTTTGGATAAGGAAAGATATAAATATGTTTTATCCCACTTGCTAAAAGTTTGTTATAAATGACATTGTTCATAATCAAGGAAGGACTATTTTAAAGGCTAATAACATAATGAATTAATATTAACCAAGAACATAAAACCACATCTCATTTAGGCAAAACAAAAATAAATCAACACCATTGAGAGAAATACCCAAGCTCAAGTTCAGTAAAGAATAATGAATCATAAGATAAATAATGCAAAGCTTCAACTTTTGTGAAATCTCGAATATCCTTTTAAGAACATTTCCAACTACCACTTTTCCCCATCAATGTATAACAATGTGGTTAAAACTTGCAAGTCTCATATCGTCAGTGTTATCCAATTTGGATAGAATAAAATCTTCGAGATATTTTTTGTTCAAATTTTCTTTTGCAAGTAGAGAATTTCATTAAACCACAAAGATAGGATACTATTTATAATTTTTTAAAGTAGAATCATCAAATTTATAGCCTTAATAACTTCTTCACTCATGATTTTGATATATAATTAGCCTTTTCAAATTCTCCAAACCACAAAATGAAATACTTCACATACACATGTAAAGCTTTGAACAATTTGTAGAAGACCATACATCTTTTGTTATTAGTTACAAAGTGGCATCAACGCAATATGTAGTGCATTGCAAAGAAACCATGTCTCAAATTTTATGATATAAAATAATAGAGAAACTATGTCATGAAGCACAAGTCACATTTTTAACCTAAAGAAAAAGAGATAAAAAATATCCATTCAATGTACAAGATCTGAAAATGATTATAGAATCTAAATAGCATATAAGTAATTGTATCAAAAATATTTTTATGGAAATATAATACAATCAACTCAAATTAAACATGTCATGGTATATATACCAGATAGGGATTTAGGGCTCAAAATCTTAGACATAGTAATAAGGAATCAATCAATAATGAAAACAATTAGTGATCTAAGATATTCAAATCTAGTCCGATCAGGAGGTCCAGTTAAAATATTGGCTAATTGATGCTCAATAGAAAATAATTCAAAGACGCCACCTTGTCTTTCGTAAGATCTCGAATAAAATGATGGAGAACGTCAATGTGTTTCGTGCGTGAATGTCGAATAAGATTTTTAGATATATCTATGGAATTAGTTTTATCAAAGTAAATAATCATGCAATATTAATCGATACTTTAATCCATTAACATTTGCTCTATCTAAAGTAATTGAGTTCCATTACTACCCATCACAATATATTCTGCTTCAGCGATGTAAATTGGCATGACGAGAAACTAAACAACTTCCTAAATGGAAGCAACCATTGGAGGTACCCTTCCTACCTTCCACATCTCCCGCACAATCAGCATTAGAATATGCTGACAAAGAGGTATTAGAACTACGAAGGAACCAAATACTAAAGCGTGTTTTACCACCCACGTACTTGATGATACGTTTAACGACTTTCAATATTTTAATTGGAAAAACCCGTATTGAGAGGTGTCGAGTTTAATTAGCAAATTGTAGTTAAGTGACTCGAACGGAGATTTCGAGTGCACGCTTAGTTTCCGAATGGCCGAGATAGTCTGAATAGAGTATCAGGGAGTAGTGTTTAGGTTCCGGGGACTTTTGGACTAACAGGGACTTGTAATTGAGTAAACGAGTCATTTTTGGCTTTATAAGGGATAAACCCTTATTCTCTTCACTATAAGGCATGAGAGAGGGAAAGAGAAGAAAGAAAAGAGAGAGAAAAAGAAGAGAAGAAAGGAAGGAAGAGAGGAAGAAGAGAAAGGAGATTCCGGCCAAACTCCGCAGGATTCGACTCAAGGTCGTCGAATTTTATCCACGAGGCAAGTGTTAACTTGCTTTATTCTTTTGAGCATAAAATCTCATATTATAGTTGGTAGTGTAAAAACTATAAAGATTTTTGGGATGGGTTTTCGTGAATCAAAACAGATTTTCGGAAGTTTAACGGATAAACCCCGAATAATATCCAATTTGAGAAACTTATGAATTAATTAAAATTTGATGTTGGTGATGGGTTATAGGATGATTATAACCCTTTTTATCTATGTATATGTCGTGCGGTACTAAATGAGTAATTTTGAGGAAAAATAAATTGAGGAATTAGATATTTGGGGTTCCTAAATGTAGTGTAAGGACCTTTAAATTATTATTGGAGTGATGGGTATAGCTTGGGTTAGTGAAGGTGAAATTCAAGGGCTTACTAGTTTAAGGGTGTTCGAGACGAGTAACACGCAGGGTAATATTTCGGCGATCGATTATATATATATATATATATATATATATATATATATTATGCGTGTCAAAAAATATTTATATAACGCCTGTATGTGTGGAGTCAATCCTAGGATGTAAATATGATGTAAGCCGAGGATAGGGGCTAGAGATGCATAAGCGGCTATTCGGGGTCGGTTGACAACTACGATTATAGGTAACGCGATACCTATAGGATTAAAATAAGTTGAGAGCATTCTTATTTAATTAGTATGAATTGGTATATTCGGAGAGTATATAAATCCTTAAAAGTGATTAAGGTGCGAGTTATAATTAAGTAAGAGAAAATCTATGGGCTTAGTATTTTAAGGGTGTAAATACTTAGATACTATTACAAATGGGAACAGTTGGAGTATTGGCTATCACTATAGGAGATTGGCAATTATAGCCATATATATATATATATATATATATATATATATATATATATATATATATATATATATATATATATATATATATATATATATATTTGAGAAATGATATAGATTATATATACGACGTTGTTATAGTATATATAATATGAAACGAATACATATATATCTGTGTGTGATTGGTATATTTGTATCTTAGAGGCTGGTTCTACAGACATTCCTTTAGCGTAGGGTTGGAACATCCAGACTATATATTTTCTCTAGTACGATCCAGGGAGGTTACACGATGTGGGTGAATCCCCTGGCTTGAGGAGTAGGGAGAGTATATCCCCAGATCATTATCGTCCCGTGTATGAGTGCGACGTGTGTACTCCACTTGCAGAGGGAACATGACCGCCTCCACCGTTGTGTATTATTTTACCATGACCATGAGTGAGTCTGGCTTAGTACCGTGGTTGAGTGAGTAAACCCGGATTCGGATAGACACCATGAGACTTCATTCTCGAGTTATGGCTCGGTGGGATGGTTATTATACTTATGATTATGATAGGTATAATTATATACTTGTTGCGTATAGTATATTGCTTGTATGTGAAGATGAGATATCATATAAAGTAAACGTATATAAGTATGGAAAGATTGAATAAGAGTGATGCCCCTTCCGATAGATTTATATCCGGATTTAAGTGAAAATGAATCATAAGTTCTAGTGAGAATTATATATATGTATATCTATATATACGAGTTATATATATGTATGCGTTAAGTGGTGAGAGGGCTAATGAATCTCGACGATCAACATTCCCAGATAGTAGTGTATCGAGGAGGTTCATTGTTTAGATTTTGCTTCGCGAGACACCCCACGCGTGAATGTAGTGTAATGTTGGGAATGGAGAGAAGTTTAGTCCTCAATACTCGGGTTTTGAGGATTTTAGAGATTGGGTGATAACGGATTAGTTAGGTATGGTAGCTTAACTAGGTTGTTTAAAAGGTATGTGATAGTTGTGCACTATTAGAAGAGAGGTGAGGGATATCTCAAGGGAGTGCGATACCAATTTAAATATGAGATAATCTATATTTTATAAATATAGTACTTATGCACTTGCAAAATATTTTCGAAACTCGGGCTCTGACCCATTTCTCTATTTTCTCCTCTCTTGCTATATATATATACTAGGGTGTACCCGTGCCGATGACACAGTGATAAATTTGTTCCCATACTATTTTGTATTTTAAAATTCTCACCAATAGTGCAAATATAAATACTGTTGGTCATTGCATGGTACATTTACTCATCATGACAAGGTGTAACCCATGTTGATTGAACGGTTATCATATTGATCCAATGGTTGCAGCATGGTAACGATTTTAATACGAGTGTACCCGTGCCAATGGCATGGTGAAAAATTCTCTCAAGTATTTGTGATTATATGTAAAAATTTCTCTCGAGTATTTGTGATTATGGCACAAGAATACCCTGATCGATGGCACGGTTGTAAAAATATTCTAGATGTTTCATAATAGTTATTAGGTGTGTCAAATAAGACACGCAATAAGATGATACAAAATGATACGACACGTTAACATGACATGAATGATGCCAAACTGATCCAAATTGGCATAGAAATTGATTTTTTATAAAACTTTTTCTTTATAAAGTGCTTTTTTATAAATAAGTTTAATTTATTATAAAGTATCTTTTTATAATAAAAACCTATTTTATGTTTATTTTTTTGAAAAATAGTTTTTATAACTTTATTTTGCATTTAATTTTATAAACATATTTTTAAATAAGAAACCAGACTTTTTTGCAAAGAATATTTTAATCAATTTTTTTAAAAACAATTTTTAATAACTTCTTATTAATTTTATTTTATAAATAAAAACATTTTTTTATGGAACATTTTTTATTTAATTTTATAAAATGTTTCTTAAAAAATAGTTTATAATTGTTGGTAACTTTTTATAAACTGTTTTGAAACATTATTACACTTTATTATTTATAAAACATTCAATAAAAATTATTTGATGTGCAAAAAAAAAATCACATACATCAAGAGTCCTTGTTTCATCTAAAATCAAACGACGACTTCTTAATACTTACATAGACATGAAGAAATAAAAAAATACGATTAAATACTCAAATACATTTGAACTCAAAACCCATGTAGAGATCATAACAGTTCTTGCAAATAGTTGCTAATACGAATCATCGCAATAATTGAGTTGGAACTCAAAACTCACGTAAAGATCACAACAGTAGGTGTGTTTATTTTTAAGGGAAATGCTTTGTGTCCCAAACAACTCCCCCAAATTCTCCCCCAAATAGCATTAAGTGTTATACCTTGTGATATGGGTCCCGCCAGGACACAACTCACTAATGCTATTTGGGGGAGATTTGAGATTTATTTAGTACCCATAGCATTACTCTATTTTTAAATTGTTTTGACAGTAATGTTAACTGACTCGCTCAGAAAATTGTATAGCGCAAGTGTACGCTAATCGCGAGAGTAATAAAAGCCCGGTAAGACCGGGGTCGATTCCCGCAGGGAATTATATGAAGTACCGAGGATATTCTTTCAGTTAAAAATCAATAAACAAGAATACAAGATAAAAGAAAAGATGATTTGGGTTATACGTGTTGTAATGAACCAAAGCGAACCAAGATAAATGGAACGCTACACAAAAATAGAAACAAGACAAGCGAGATTTATAAACAGGATTATGAAACGATTCTTTAACAAAAGGTTAAGGAGCATTCCCCCACCTCGAATGCGCACAACTCAACGGGTTCTTCCGATTAAATCACAATCAAATGGGAATAAGATATCAATATCAACAATCCTACATGAAGGATGTCAACCCAACAATGTAAGATGAAGGTAACGATATATTATCAGACAAATGCGTTGATGTTGGAGTTAAGTCTTAAAATACAAACCTTACATGATAAGAGAAGATAAAATCCTATGAAACTCCAATCTCAACCCACACACACCCATTTATTTGATTTAATCATTGAACCTAGCCAAGAATTGAACTCTCCAATGTGGGTTTATACTCCCAACCTAGGGGGATTAGCTACTCATGACACCAACCATATTAAAACACATCATTAAACTAATAGTAAGTGTAATAACCATAATGAGAATAAGCATTCAATGCACAATCACAACATTAATTGCACCACATTGTAACAAGGATCAACAAGAAACAATAGAGGAGGAAATTTACTTGCAATAGATGAAGTTGATGATGAAAATGACAAGCAAATTATCGAGCCCTAGGAGAGAGAGAGAAACCAACAAAAATCCCTTTTTATCTATTTCTCTGCACACGAATGTAATCAGATCCTTTTACAAAATAAACCACTTCAAATTTATACTAAGTGGAAGAAAACCACAAAACAAGGGTGGTAAGACCAAACCAAAACCGCGAGGGTTTGGCAGAAAATGAAGTACCGGTCGACCGCTGGTAAGGTACCGGTCGACCTCTGATCCACGAGAGGGCACACTGTCTCAATTCGAAGGCAAAATGTAAAACCCCGGTCGACCGCTTATTTTGGACCGGTCGACCTCTCATGCAAAATCAGCACTCTCCCCTCTTTTGTTACACAACAAAGGGGCTCGGGAAAACGCCCATAACTTGGTCATCGTGAACCGGATTGACAAACCGTCAGGGGCTACGCGAAGTTGGCAAGAAGAACTACAACATCCGTGAAGGGTTCGGGCACAGAGATCGAATGTAGGAATGACAGAATTACCCCTGAAGTTGCTTAAAGCACTGAACGTTCCCGGATGACGCGCACTTGCACCGTTTAGCATTCCAATCCCTACAAAAGCTCAAATAAACCTCGCAAAGCATATATATATGGAAACCAAGGGTTATACAGTACAAGAGCTTAAATACGTGAAATAACGGTCGCAAGCGTGCGTGCATGCATAATTAACGGGCGCAAGATATACAATATTTGTGACTAATCACACCCCCTAACTTACACATTGCTAGTCCCTGGCTATGAAACAAAAAAAAACCCGCCACAAAAGTGCGGTGGTATAGCAACAATATATACACAGAAAAAGTACCACTTTCGCGGGCGCACGGTTGCATTTAGCGAATGCAGCAAGCCGTTAAACCGCTAGGTTACCCTAGCGGACGAGTGTTGTCTCGTGAGGGTTTTCAGGGATGATACCCACAAACATCGAATTTCCTCAAAACATGCATGGCCAAACCACCCAATATGCCAAACTCAACAATAATTAGACATTTCAACATATTATTAACAAAGCAAAGGAGAGGTTCTGCCCAATAATCCAAAACTATGAACATTAGAAGAATAACTACATGGAATTGAAACCTCAAATGTGAGTGGTGCGCATGCATATGTAAAGAGATTTGATTCGGTAAAAATTCCTACAAGCCGGATAACCATTAAAGCATGCTTCCACTCAATCCTCTCCGGATATCACAGTCAACAAATAGAAACACTCGGAATAGGGTGTAACACACGGGACATGCGGGCATAAAGAGTAATTGTAAAAGGAAACTAAGCCGCGCACATGTCAAAGAAGGAGAACGCAATATAAAAGTGAAAAAAATACAATCTCATGAAAGGATATCGCATATTAATCAATGTGAAATGCACATAAACAGATTATCGCTAATGTTCGACCTTTGAATCACGTCACCCTAGGATCAAATAGGACTTTATTGGGCTGTAATGTGGGTTTGGGAAATGAAATGAAAGGATGTATTTACGGATACGAGAAATGCTCAGAGATGAAAATACTTGGGATAATGGAAAAAGGCGGGCAATTTCAAAATTGGAACATGATATCCAAACACGCATTAAATATATCAATCGAGAGAGTAACAAGGATTATTGAATCATAATGAACATCATATACAAATTTCTCTTTCTTTTCTTTTCTTCTTTTGTTTTCAACTTTCTATTTTTCTTCTCTTTTTCAACTTTCTCTTTTCTTCTCTTTTTCAACTTTCTCTTTTCTTCTCTTTTTCAACTTAAATTGCACCCACACTACACAACATCATTCAATCCCAAATATCATTCCAAAACATAGGTAAGAAAGGTAATGTGTATGGTGTAAAACTCCAATGTGGAGTTGGTTAGGGAATTGGGACGAAAAGAAAGGTCATAATTAGGTTCAACGGGGTTGACTAGGGACATGTATAAGGGTAAGGTTAAGGTCATATGGGTTAACAACAAAGAGAGCCTAAGATCCTTTCCTAAAGTTTCATGTGATTCTCGAGACACAACACCATTGAAAATCATGCTCATGTGATACATCAATTAATATGCAATCAATGAAAAGAAAATGAGATCGCCAACAAAATACGTTATTCAAGAAAGAGAGTAATGTATAAACACTCTGAAATGAAGAAAAGCACGAAACTCGCTAGGTTTTTAGTGTACACAAAGCAACAACAAGATACCAAGCTATAATTGTCCTACCGAATGATTTAGAAAATATGCTCAAGTGCTCATGGGTTTCAAGGTTTAATTCATGCATTTATCCCCAATGTTGAATAATATAAGGACTAGAGTTTAATAACATGAAAGAAATAGAAAATGCATTATTGAATTAGCAATCGGATATGGAAATTATTAAGTTTATCATAGGAAAATAGGGCAAAATACCCAAAAGAGGGAAAAGAAAAAAAAAAAATATATATATATATATATGGCACACGAGGGATGAAAAAGAAATTGAGATGCCTAAACACACCCCCTAACTTGAATCGCACATTGTCCTCAATGTAATTAAAAGACATTATGAGAAAAAGAGGAAGTAGAATAAATCACCCCAATTTAGAGTGAAGTCCGAGGTTATCAACGTGCGCCCTATACCAACATAAGAAAAACAAAAATATGTACCACAATGATTAAGTTAGAAAGAAACATGCCATGAGTCTCAATAGTTTAGAGGGGTTGAAATGCAGATACTAGATAATTGATGGTGGACATAGGATTTGGAAAAATGTATACACATCAAAATCTAATAATTCAGCAACAACTAAATTATCATTACTAATATCATAGAATTCAGTACAGGCATTGGTCATTGTGAAAAAAGTAAAACAGAGAATACATAGTTCGCCGAGTCGCCCCCAAAAATGAAACAAATCATTAGCCATCAGAAAAAACCACCCAATATCCCCCATACACTGGACTAGAAACCCGCACCACTGGATGAACCCGGATTAGCTGGGTCGTACGGACTCTGAAAATGCGGCGGAAGCGGTGCCTCAAGGCCATGCTGCTGGATATAGAGATCACGCATCATGGACTGGACCATATGAAACTCGTGTCGCCACTCGGTCCGGTCCTGGAGCTGGTCAACCCCATACTGGTCAAACCGTGACTCCAAAGTCGCCAGCCGCAACTGGGTCTCCTCCTATATGCGCTCGTGTCGTGCCTCGAACGCCGCAAAGCGGGCGTCGGTAAGTGCAGTAGGCACCTCAGTGTGCTGGCCTGACCTCTGCTCTGCCCTCCTCAACTCTGTCTCCTCGTCAACATCCTCAACAACCACTCTCGGTCTCTTCTGAACCGCCGTCTCACCCCAGTAGTGCTACAAGCATCTCCTGATGTTATCTCTAGTTAGGATGGGTTTGGGGTCCACTTTCCTATCCGAAGGGTACTCGAGGCACTTGGCTTGAATGCAAATTTGGGTCACTATACCGGGCAATGGAAGGGAGACGTTCCATGCCTTTTCCTTAAATGCCAAATACATCTGATCCAAAAAGTATTGCGGGAGATTGATGTCTCCCGATTGTTTCAGCAGTGTGTAGAGGAAGACATCATGCTTATGGCGTACCTCGGATCTATTGTTGGTAACCATCAAACAATGCACGTTGACATAGTGCAAGAGCCTCGGTAAATCTGCCATCGCGGCCGATCGGAACATCTTCTTTGTCAAAACCTCTCCCGGGGCAAGAGACCGCTGGTCTGAGACTGGTCGACCGCGTTTTAAATTTAAGCCTGGCATTTGAGACAGTATGCTCGAGGAACAACCAGCGGTCGACCGCGTTTTATGGACCGGTCGACCTCACATTGGAATTTACCCTGGGAGTGGAGACAGTATGCTTGGAATGCATTCAGCGGTCGACCGCTGGTAATTGACCGGTCGATCGCGACTCTGTTTTTCCCAATCCTCCTCACCTTCTGCTAACATCTCAACTGAACCAACAATTCTCTCAACATCGAATACAGGACGCTCTCGGGGCGATAGATATATAACCGAATGTGCATAAGAACGATTGCCTCGGAATCAATATGAAACGAGGCAATCCAAAAAAGTAGGGACAATCCGAAACCTAAGTTGCGACACCCTCCGAGGGGTCCGCAAGAGGTGGATCCTCTAGAGGGATTTCAGCAAGCTCGGGATTGAACCCCTCCAAGAAAGGCTTGAGCCTCTGCCCATTCACCTTAGAAATGGTTCCGGTTCTTGGGTTTAATATGTCGACGGCACCGTGATCGTGTACCTTTTGCACCACGAACGGTCCGTTCCACCGGGATTGCAATTTCTCGGGAAAAAGGTGGAGGCGAGAGTCATAGAGTAGGACTTTGTGGCCCACCTCCAAGTGCTTGCGCACTATCCTTCTATCATGAAAGGCCTTGGTTTTAGCCTTGAAGATATTAGAATTCTCGTATTGGTCATTCCGCAACTCCTCAAGTTCGTTGAGTTGGAACTTACGAAGGTCACCGCCTTTGTTAATGTCAAAATTGAGCTTTTTTACAGCCCAATATGCCCGGTGCTCAAGCTCAACCGGCAAGTGACAAGCTTTCCCATAAACCAAATGGTACGGGGACATTCCGAGGTGTGTCTTATTGGCCGTCCGATACGCCCAAAGCGCATCGGTTAACCTATATGACCAATCCTTAGTCAAAGGATCCACAGTCTTCTCAATAATGACCTTTATCTCCCTGTTTGCCAATTCTGCTTGGCCATTGGTTTGTGGGTGATAGGCGGTGGCGACCTTATGGGTTACCCCATATTGCGACATCAAGCAGCGGAATATATCATTACAAAAGTGGACGCCTTGGTCTCTTATGA
This sequence comes from Sambucus nigra, assembly GCA_949130495.1. Taxonomy (NCBI): domain Eukaryota; kingdom Viridiplantae; phylum Streptophyta; class Magnoliopsida; order Dipsacales; family Adoxaceae; genus Sambucus; species Sambucus nigra. The sequence continues at coordinate 351,325,469 of OX422214.1, forward strand.
GTGCTTTGGGTGTGCCGAAGCGAGCCAAAATGTTCTCTTTGAGGAATTTCAACACCACCTTGGCGGTATTGTTCCTTGTAGGGACGGCTTCAACCCATTTTGATACATAGTCGACTGCGACAAAAATGTACTCAAAATGATTGGACTTTGGGAAAGGACCCATGAAGTCTATTCCCCAACAATCGAAAATTTCGATTACGAGAATAGGGGAAAGGGGCATCATGTTCCTTTTTGTTATCTTCCCAATAGATTGGCAACGAGCGCAAATTTTACATAGGGCATGCGCATCTTTAAAGATCGTTGGCCAATAGAAACCGCATTGCAAGACTTTGAGGGCGGTCTTTTGGGATGAAAAGTGTCCCCCACATGCACCGTCGTGACAAAACAACAAGACACTTGCAATCTCATCATTTGGGACACACTTGCGTATGATTTGGTCCGGACATAGCTTGTACATGTATGGGTCATCTATGAAAAATGACCGGGCCACCATAGAAAGTCTCTCCTTGTCTTTAGCCGAAAAGTGCGGTGGGTAGGCCTCGGTGACAAGGAGATTGGCGATATCAGCAAACCATGGCAACGTAGCAACGGCCATGAGTTGCTCATTCGGGAAGAACTCTCGGATTGGGATGGGGTCGATATGATCATGATCAAATGTAAGTCGGGATAAGTGATCCGCAACTACATTCTCCACCCATTTTTTATCTTTGATAGAGAGGTCAAATTCTTGGAGGAGGAGAACCCAACAAATGAGCCTACTTTTCGCATCCTTCTTAGAAAGAAGGTACTTAAGTGCGGCATGGTCGGTGAAACACACAATGGGAGATCCAACCAAGTACGCCCGTAATTTGTCCAACGTGAAAACTATTGCTAGTAGCTCTTTCTCTGTGGTGGAGTAGTTCATCTGTGCACTGTCTAGCGTGCGACTAGCATAAGAAATCACGTGCAGTTTTTTATCCCTCCTCTGACCCAGCACCGCCCCCACGGCATAAGCACTCGCGTCGCACATAAGCTCGAATGGAAGGGTCCAATCGGGCGCTTGCATGATAGGGGCGGTGGTCAACATCGATTTCAATTTATCAAAAGATTCTTGGCATGAATTACTCCACAGAAACGGAGCATCTTTAGCAAGAAGAGCACACATGGGGCGTGCGATCGAGCTAAAATCCTGAATAAAACGTTGGTAGAAACCGGCGTGACCAAGAAAGGACCTTACATCCTTGAGGTTTTTCGGAGCAGGAAGGTTGGCTATAACTTCGGTTTTAGCTTTGTCAACTTGAATACCGTCGTTGGAGACGATATGGCCCAAAACTATCCCTCGTGTCACCATGAAGTGACACTTCTCCCAATTGAGAATAAGGTTATTCTCAATACACCTCGCTAGAACTCTTTTAAGATTGGCTAGGCAATCATCATACGTATTACCGAAGACACTGAAGTCATCCATGAAGACTTCTACAATGTCTTCCACCATGTCATTGAATATGCTAATCATGCACCGTTGAAACGTTGCCGGTGCATTGCAAAGACCAAACGACATTCTCGGAAAGGCAAAAGTGTCGTACGGGCAAGTGAACGTGGTCTTCTCCTGATCTTCGGGGGCTATTTCGATTTGATTGTACCCCGAGTATCCATCAAGAAAACATTAATACCTATGTTCGGCTAACCGTTCTAGAATTTGGTCATGAAAGGGTAATGGAAAGTGGTCTTTCCTTGTGACCGCGTTAAGCTTTCTATAATCAATGCACACGCGGTAGCCGGTCGAAATGCGTGAGGGTAAAAGGTCACCCTCCGCGCTCTCAACAACAGTGACACCCGACTTCTTTGGCACGACTTGTGTCGGGCTCATCCACTCGCTATCGGAAATGGGGTAGATTATCCCCACATCCAACAATTTGATCACCTCCGCCATCACCACCTTACTCATAATCGGGTTCAACCGTCTTTGCATTTGATGGGTGGGTTTGGCATCTTCCTCTAAATAGATGCTATGAGTGCAAATGGAGGGATTGATCCCTTTTAAGTCGGAAATGCACCATCCTATAGCACTCTTGTGTTCTCTCAACACCCCAAGTAAATCCTCCTCTTGACAATTGTCAAGGTTCGCCGCTATAATTACCGAAAACGTGTTCTCACCACCTAGGAAATCATACTTGAGCTCCTTTGGCAAGGTTTTGAGCTCGAGGCTAGGCATTGAAACACTCGACGAGAAAGGAAAAGAGTCGCGTGGGGGTAGTTTCTCAAAGTGGGATAACCACATCGAGTCTTCGCTAACCCCGTCGCTTTCATTATGCGTGAGGTCACTTCCACCGTCACCATCTATGCTGTTACCAACAAACCCTTCATTCACCTCCTCAAAGTGCTCGAGGGAATCACACATGTCCATTAACTCCCCATTCAGTGAAAAACAATTTGCATAAAGGGCATTTTCATAGCCCTTATCATTGAGGAGCAAATCGCTTTCCAGGGAGTTAGCAAGAATTGCCTCTAATGGATTTTGAAAATGGGAGAGGTCAAAATACTCTTGCACAAGAGTGTCGATGCAAGCCACAGATTCAACCGCTTCCTCACTCTCATTGCAAAATTGGGGTTGCTTGAGGAGGTTGAACACATTGACCTCGACCATCATGTTCCCAAACGAGAGTTTCATCACCCCATTTCTGCAATTGATGTTCGCATTCACGGTGGCGAGAAATGGGCGCCCAAGAATGATAGGGATTTGTGCACTCCCATTAGGCACGGGTTGAGTGTCCAATATGATAAAATCTACCGGGTAGTAGAAAGAATCGACTTGGACAATCAGGTCCTCTACAAGTCCTCTAGGTATCCTAGTCGAACGGTCGGCTAGTTGTAACGTGACAGGAGTTGATTTAATATCACCGAGCTTTAACTCGAGATATACCGAATAAGGAAGCAGGTTTACACTTGCTCCTAAATCGAGGAGGGCGCGATCAATTCTAGTCTCCCCAATCACACATGAAATGGTGGGGCAACCCGGGTCTTTGAATTTCGGGGCTAGTTCATTGGTTATGATAGCACTAGCTTTGGCGGCCATGTATGCCTTTGAGCGCACACTTTGTCTCCTTTTGACCGTACACAAGTCTTTTATAAACTTGGCGTACTTGGGCACATGTTCGATTGCCTTTAGGAGGGGGATGTTCATGTTCACTTGCTTGAACAACTCGAGAAACCCCTCTTCGGAGGCTTTTGTGGGCTTTACCCTAAGCCGTTGAGGAAAAGGTGCCGGGATGGGACAAATTGGGTCTTTCGCAACAATAGGCTCATCTCCCTCTTTGGGGATGTCATCGTCTATGTTAGCGGGACTGTGCAATGGCAGGTCCTCAGTAGCAACGACTTTGCCTTGGGATTTAGTGTGAATGGGAGGCTCCGGTGATGCTCTCACAACTTTGTTGTCAACCGTTTTGCCGCTCCTAAGGGTGGCAATACCCTTAGCGTGATCGGTGTGCGATGTATTCGAGGTGGAGCCCTCATTACCCATTTGGATTTTTTTGGATTGGGTTGAGGTTGTGCCGGGAGAAGGGGTCTCGCGACTCCTTGGGAATTCTGAACCAATTGAGCAAGAGAAATTTGCATCTCTTGCATAGTGCGCGCCATTTGCGAGATAGACTGTTCAAGTTGTGACACTTTTTGAACAGTCGCGAATTGTTCCTCATTATGGAGCCTCTGAGGAGGCAAATACGAAGCGGGTGGTCCCGCGGGCGGATGTTGCTGCGATTGATATGGGGGCGGTTGTTGGAATTGCGGGGGCTGACACGGGCCTTGAAAGTTCGAAGTTGGGGCTATTTGGGAGTTGGAATTATGGTCCTTCCAACTCATCAGAGGATGGGTTGTCCTCCAACTAGGATTGTAGGGAGGGTTATTGGGATCGAACGGGGCATTAGAGTATTGCTTCCGATATGCCCCTATAACATTGGCTTGCTCTTGCAACTGGCCTTTAATGCTAGGGAGTGACGGACACTCCCTCGTTTGGTGGCCAATGTTGTCACAAATAATGCACACAACTTCCTCCACGACAGAAACCTTTTTGACGGTTTCCATGGGTGGGGGTTGTTGTGTGAGTTGCATTGCGTCAATGCTACGACATAACTGGTCGTACTTGGTCTGAGTATCTTGATTTTCCTGTAGGATAATCAGACCACTGGTTTGCCCACGAGGGACCGGGTTATCACGAACAGTTCGGTCGTAAGGGTTCGATGTGTCCCATCCCCGAGATGTCTTTGAGACAAACTCAAAATGGGCCTCTACCTCCTCACTACTCAAGTCAACAAGACTACCTTAACACATTGTTTAGACCAATTGTTTGGTCAAAGGATTAAGCCCTCCGTGAAAGATTGAAATTAATCGCATCTGATCAAAATTGTGATGCGGGCAAAACCGCTTTAAAGATTTGAAGCGTTCCCAACATTTGTCAAACGTCTCATGATCATATTGTTGAAAGTTTTGAATTTGTTTCATGAGCGCATTTGTCTTATGTATGGGAAAGAATTCCTTTAAAAAGAGGTCCTGCAACTGCTGCCAATTCCCCACAGAGTTGGGGGGGGGGGGGGGGGGAGGGTAATCAACCAATCTTTTGCTTTGTCTTTAATGGAAAATGAAAATAACTTAAGCCGCACAAGATCGGGTGTGCAATTTTGGTCAAAAAAAGTGTTGCACACCTCTTCAAAGTCTCTTATGTGGCGATAAGGGTTTTCATTTTCCATCCCGTGAAAGGAAGGCAAAAGATTAATCATACCATTCTGAAAGTGGAAGGCTCCGCGGTTAAACATGAATGTGATGCATCCGGGCACGGAGACTGTCTCCGGTCGGAGGTAATCGCCAAATGAATGGCGCACAGGGGCAGCAGCCCGCGGGGGTGCATAATTATACTCCATATGGGGCTCAAAAGATCGTACCGAGAGGGTTGCACTCGGGTATTGTGATATGGACGGCAAGTCTGTCTGGGATGGCGCCGTATTAAGCGAGTACTGATGTTGAGACGATTCCCCAGAGTTATTGAAGAGATTATTTGAGCCTTCAGAAGAAAATAGTGGTCTGTAGTCCCCGGCGATCCCTTGGTTCGAAGCGTTGTTAATTATGACAGAAGACCTATCCTTCACAAACAACACTAGCTCAAACAATTAAATGCAAAAGGTTTATCGACAAAGAACTAAATCAATATAGTCGTTACTAATAACTCCCCGGCAACGGCGCCAAAAACTTTGACTCGCTCAGAAAATTGTATAACGCAAGTGTACGCTAATCGCGAGAGTAATAAAAGCCCGGTAAGACTGGGGTCGATTTCCACAGGGAATTATATGAAGTACCGAGGATATTCTTTCAGTTAAAAATCAATAAACAAGAATACAAGATAAAAGAAAAGATGATTTGGGTTATACGTGTTGTAATGAACCAAAGGGAACCAAGATAAATGGAACGCTACACAAAAATAGAAACAAGACAAGCGAGATTTATAAACAGGATTATGAAACGATTCTTTAACAAAAGGTTAAGGAGCATTCCCCCACCTCGAATGCGCACAACTCGACGGGTTCTTCCGATTAAATCACAATCAAATGGGAATAAGATATCAATATCAACAATCCTACATGAAGGATGTCAACCCAACAATGTAAGATGAAGGTAACGATATATTATCAGACAAATGCGTTGATGTTGGAGTTAAGTCTTAAAATACAAACCTTACATGATAAGAGAAGATAAAATCCTATGAAACTCCAATCTCAACCCACACACACCCATTTATTTGATTTAATCATTGAACCTAGCCAAGAACTGAACTCTCCAATGTGGGTTTATGCTCCCAACCTAGGGGGATTAGCTACTCATGACACCAACCATATTAAAACACATCATTAAACTAATAGTAAGTGTAATAACCATAATGAGAATAAGCATTCAATGCACAATCACAACATTAATTGCACCACATTGTAACAAGGATCAACAAGAAACAATAGAGGAGGAAATTTACTTGCAATAGATGAAGTTGATGATGAAAATGACAAGCAAATTATCGAGCCCTAGGAGAGAGAGAGAAACCAAAAAAAATCCCTTTTTATCTATTTCTCTGCACACGAATGTAATCAGATCCTTTTACAAAATAAACCACTTCAAATTTATACTAAGTGGAAGAAAACCACAAAACAAGGGTGGTAAGACCAAACCAAAACCGCGAGGGTTTGGCAGAAAATGAAGTACCGGTCGACCGCTGGTAAGGTACCGGTCGACCTCTGATCCACGAGAGGGCACACTGTCTCAATTCGAAGGCAAAATGTAAAACCCCGGTCGACCGCTTATTTTGGACCGATCGACCTCTCATGCAAAATCAGCACTCTCCCCTCTTTTGTTACACAACAAAGGGGCTCGGGAAAACGCCCATAACTTGGTCATCGTGAACCGGATTGACAAACCGTCAGGGGCTACGCGAAGTTGGCAAGAAGAACTACAACATCCGTGAAGGGTTCGGGCACAGAGATCGAATGTAGGAATGACAGAATTACCCCTGAAGTTGCTTAAAGCACTGAACGTTCTCGGATGACGCGCACTTGCACCGTTTAGCATTCCAATCCCTACAAAAGCTCAAATAAACCTCGCAAAGCATATATATATGGAAACCAAGGGTTATACAGTACAAGAGCTTAAATACGTTAAATAACGGTCGCAAGCGTGTGTGCATGCATAATTAACGGGCACAAGATATACAATATTTGCGACTAATCATTAACCCCAACTCTTAAACATAACTCTTAATATCCACAAAAAAACCCTCCACAACACTTGGAGCCAAGAACATTAACCGAAAATATAAACCTGAACAAAATACATAACAGGAACATAGGTTCCAAAAAATTTAAAAAAGCAAACAACAAAATGCTAACCCGGAATATAAACCTGAACCAACAAAATACACACCACGAAGACAGGTACCAAAAAAATAAAATAGTAAAAAAAGTATTAACGCTCAGTATACAACTGAAGGTAGAGAGACTGTATCTTAACAATGAGAAATTATACCATGAGTAAGAAAACATTGATCTAAAAATTATAATTGATCTTCTAAAAGAGTTAATTGTTCATGTAAAGAAACAAAATGTCAAAAATTATTTAGATATCTTTACAAACACCTGTAAAAAATTAATCAGATATCCTCACAAAAAAATAATGAATTATACCTAGATCTTCACAAATGTCAAAAAATCTTTTTACAACAAACTAAAACCGAAAACACAAAATTAACTTTGTATGAAAAACTGGAAATCAGAGACAACTTGAAAATTATAGAGAAAACCCAGAATTTCAAAAACTAACTCTGTATCTAGAATCAGTTCACAACAAATTAAAAAAAGGGAAGAGGTCCGCTGCGTTTTTCCTTCACGTCGACTAAGAAGTTTCTTGATGGTGCAGTTTTTCTCGTTCGTGATGGTTGCCTTGGTTGCACTGGACTTGGTATCCCATTTAGAAACCACCCGATCTGAAACCCATTTAAACCATAATGAGTTCGAAAATATAAATGCTACTACTGAGTTCAAAACCCATTTCCTCAATTCTTAACCTGAAAAAATAAAGAAAAACTAATCCATTTAATTAAGTGATAATTAAAGATGCAAAATTTTAGAAATGAGAACAACATAGTCAAAGAAACCACAATACTGTTAAGAGAAAATAAAAGGTTTTCCCATCTCTCCCTATTTTGCACATGTCAACAAAATGTTATGCTTGTCCAAGGTGGAGGAGTCCTCTATTTGAACCTGTAAGCACAAAAAATTAAATTAAAACTTAAAATAAACAAATAAAAATAAAAAGCAAGAAAAAAAGATCCAACTCTTCCATTTTACAACAATGGGATACCCAGATCTTCGTTCGATTTTTGTAGATCTCACTTATTTTACGGATTCGATATTTTTTTACCTTTTCTTCGTGGGTTTAAGAACGAAGAGATCTTCAAATCCATGTACCTGTGAGAACCCATGTATCTCTAAGAAGCGGGAGGAGATGCCTGGATTTGAGCTTTCATGTACCGAAAATGGTAAATACAAACCTCAAACTTTTTAGCATTAGGAAGAAAGCAAAAAACTCAGAAAAATAAAGGCAGCAGATCATGAGTTTTGGGTTGGGATGAAAATGGTGGGGGTTGAGTAGTAGTGCTTTTTCGAGATTAACATGTAGATCGGAGCCGTGATCTACCATGAGGAATGGTTGAGTAGAAGAAATGGGTTGAATTGTTGGCTCAAGTTTGCAGAAGAAATGGTCTAAATAAAAGTAAGAAAGAGGAGAAGAACAAATGCAACGTAGGGGGAAAGTTTGCAGAAGAAATGTTCTCGAGCCTTGTGCTCTGCCCTTCAGGCTTATTCTCGAGCCATGTGATTTTTGTACCATCAATTTGAGCCATTGGATTCATACTCCAAAGAGTCAATCTTAACCACCCGTTGATAAAGACCAAACCTTTAGATACAAAATTTTTTTATATAGGTTTTGTGTATAAAGACTTGTGACATGGCAAAAAGGCCCTCCTGCTTTATTATATAGATATATATATATAGGTGTCCAGACACAGGGACGCATGGATGATGATCCTTTTGAGTCAGACGTTGCTGCAACAGCTATGGATGCATGTAGGTTTATTTTTAGACGCTTCTATCCTTGTGATCTAGATAGGAAGCATTGTAGTAACACTTGGGCCGAAAGCCCAATTATGTTACTGAGTGTTCGGTTATTTTATTTCATTTCAATTTCATGTACATAAATTGTGTGGATGTTTTATTTGATTGGTTTGTTTAAAAAGATTAGTTAAATAAAATTTTGACGCCGACCTAGTAGGTGCTTAGTAACTAAATTGGTTTTCGATAGTGATGCTGAGAATGAACCATATGAGACTTCTATTTTGATTTGATATAGGATTGATGATCTGGCATTTTATTAGGCATGGTCTCACAGATGGTATCAGAGCATCAGGTTCTAGTGTCCTTAGGATTCTGTGCGGACGTACTGTGATTTCAGCGTTGTTTTCGATTTGATATAGGGACTTATGATTAGGATTGTTGATACGTCTTATGAGATTTCGTTCTTCTGCTATTATGTAAGATTATAGTAAATCTTTTGCGCACTCATTTGAGACTCATGTGCTGATTGAGGAAGGGCAACCAGGGAAGGACGTTATGAGGATAGCATGAGGCAGGTCTTAGTTAGAACTGTAAGTTGAAGTCGGGGATGAGGACCACATAAAAGGTCACTCCCTTTGGGCAATTGTCAAGGATTGCTGCATTGACTACTAAAGTATAGTAGTTATAATTATCTAAGTACCGCTATAGTAGAGAGTGATGCTAAAGTTGAATTTCCCAGTGAAGTTAAATTGGGAAAAGGTTCGAAAGATCTTCGATAAGGACCTTGCATTGAAGTTAATTTGTATGAAGTAAGTGTAGCATTACTCAGTGGAAGTAGAAGGCTCAGAAGCAATATTGAAATGATGGGGACGGTATGGAAATACGCAGATGTGAAAATTTGAGGAAATTTTTTTCACTCGTTGGAGCAATATTGAAATGGTGGGGACGGTAGTCACCATGTTTAAGGGAGTAGGATGTTTTGCTCATAGGGCGATCTTACGGATGGTTTTAATCGCGAGTTACTTTGGTTTATTAGGAATGAAGAGAATGCAGTTTCTCAAGTATTCACATGAGGATCGGTCAAAGGCTGACTGTGAATGAAGAGTGGCACGGAGAAGTGAACCTTGTACCGAAGTAAGGTAGGGACAATGAAGAAAGAGCACTTCAGTGGAATGATAGGCCTACTAGAAGGTGTTGTTAACATTTATGGAGAAATTGTGTTCGTGGAACCTCATTGATGGACATCCACCCGAGAATTTATTAAACAGGGCTGTTGAGGCTGGTAGTAGAGTTTCCTTTTGACAAAGAAGTTAAGGGGACTATGAAGGCGATTGTCAGGATTGAGGCTATAGAGTCTGAGATACTGATAACCTTAACATGGTCAGGGTGGCCATAGATGGGGAATGCTACAATGTGGAGTGTAGAACCACACGGTTAGTCCTTGCCCAGTAGGAGTTAAAGGACAAGAGTAGGGTGCTTACATGGGGTATTGATTAAAGTAGTTTTTGGTCCACTTAGGACATGTGTACCATGTCGGGGAACTAATTAGAGCAGGTAGGGAGATTGGAAAAAGTGTTGTTATGACTTTTTCCTTGGATGAAGGAGGTATATTTTGTGTGGCTAGATAGAGTCGCGATATTTTATTATCCTTGGATTCGTGTGTGTAATTCGATCTTTGTGGCGGTATCGATAACCTTATATAGTGTATGTCTATATGTTTTTTCTGCTGTAGCGGGGTTCTATTTTTCTTCATTCGCTGTGAAAAGCGGGTGTTGATATTTTGGGTTTATATCTGGTTTGTATTGCTCATTTTGTGTGTGATATACGAGTATATAACTATTATAAGAGTTATGTATTTGTGAATTATCGGAGCGATAGCAGGCTAATGATTTCAAGACTATCGTATCCGCAGTTCCAAGGTGGAACAGGTTGTTGGTGCGATAACTCATTTGGACACATATTGAGCTCACTTTTATTATACGTTTAGATGGAACTTCAGTGAGAATATGTTTCATTATCATGATTCGAGTGCGTGGCGACCTTATAGATATGATTTAAGGTATACAGGATTTCCTGTTGATTTGTGAGTTTAATTTTGTTATTGTTTGTACTATGGACTTAGTGTTAGTACAAGCGCTTGTGGTGTAGCTCCTGGAAACAAGTAGGAGTTCTGACCACATTTTGTTGGTAGATGGGAGGGGATTATCCCAGTGGAATATTTGAAGCTAATGGACTTCCACGACCGACAAAGTTAAGTAGTAGTTCATAGGAGGGGTTCCTTATTTGGATTTCGCTTGCGAGACACTCCACGCATGAACCTTAATGACATCGGGAGTGGAGAGATGTTATGGGATACAAGGATGTTGGTTTGACGATAAGTCACCTAGTGTGGAGAAAACACTATGGACTAAGAGTCATGTGATGATCGCATGCTTATGGAGATAGAAGTGCTGTGGAAAAGCACTGGAAATGGTTCTCCCACTTCAAGTATGTGGGTGAGGCAAGGTAAAGGAAGTCGGATTGAGGCTTATAGCCAGGCCTTGATTAGAGAGAAAATTAAGAGGAGATATGTTTTTGGTTTGATGTTCGTAACGCTTTTGAAGAGAGTAGGCACCCCGATGAATTAGACTTTCCATTTCTCCTAGTTGGAAGGACATAATAGTAGATGTACGTTAGTAGGTTAGCGAGGTAGGATGTAGGACATTTTCTAGTGTGCCTTAGGTCGTTATATCTTGATAATTGACGATGTGAGGAAGTAGTGTAACGGGAGGGTTCCTTGTCTATATTTCACTTTACGAGATGTCCCACGAATGAAACCGAGCGAATGTCTAAAATTAAGATAGGTCTTGGGCACTAGGGATATAGTTAGGATAGTACTTATTTTACCTGTGTTGGAAACGCATCGATCGTTGGGTTATTAAGAAGTAAGGCCAGTAGGACTAGTGGAGCTGTTATACGAAGATTATTGTGAGTTAACCACAAGAAAAGTGGTGGGCTAACCTCGAGAAGGATTGGATTTCCAGGTATAGGAAGAATTGAATTTTGAATTTTTGGGTTAGGGAAAACCTAGGTGTTAGTACCATGCGAAGGAAATGAGACCTATTTTTAGAGAGAGTGTTACGTATCAGACGTTTATAATGGTTGTGAAGATAGACATGGGTTAAAAGGTGTATGAGCACGTTGGTAAGTTTATTTTATATACCACCCGAAATATAAGGGACGTAGTATATAAAGTTAAAGATTATGCTGCGAGGCAGTTATAAATGAATTTAGATTTGAGTTCGTTTAAGGGAATGTCGCAGGAGGCATGCGGTGTGGTTTCCTTTTGAGGTAGCACACCCAAGCTAAGAGAGAAGACTAAACGAGAATAGTCAAACACTGGTGTGGTTTCCTTTTGAGGGAAATCAGACATCCCATGGTAAATGAATGAACGCTTAAAGTATCAGTGAGAGTATCGGCTTTTCGAGACGTTAGAGCGGCGGTTATAGGCTCATTTTCTTCATATATGATTATAGAAGCACTAGGTACGATGTGTCATTATTAAAGTCAACCTTACGACCGAGGTAGTGTCGTAGCATATAGAGATTTAGATAAGCTGTGACACCCCGCCTAATTAAATACCGGGCGATCACTCCTTTATTAAATTAAAATCAAGGTGAACAGTTGGTTCATTCTTAGTATCACTGTCATAAAAATAACTTTTTCCAAATTAACACCCTAATTAATTAAGCTAAGTGTCAAAACCATTTTTCAACATTTCTGACCAATTTTATTTTTAAAGGAAAATTATTTATTTAATTAGTAACCACAATTTCAATAAGTAAGAATCATACAACAACTATCCTGGAACATAATCCAATTACTTTAAACATTCAACATCCAAAATTCCAACATTTAAAACTTAATGTAAAACATACATGCTGAATAAATTCCAAAGTAACGGTGCTAGAAATAACTGAAATACACATGTCCCAACAAAACAGATAAATAGTGGAAAGGGCGACACATGCCCCAATAACTGAGAATCATAGGAGTGTAATCAAGTATATGAAATTGTCTAAGCAAGTGGCCTGCAACTCCCACCTAAGCTGCAGCACGTTCCTTCCAAGGGATCCTAAGCAAGACGCCCCTGTGGCTGGGCACCTGTAGTACATACATATATATACAAGAGAGAGAGAGAGAGAGAAAAACGGGTCAGAGCCCGATAGTGTATATGATTTAAAAATTATTTAGCAAGTATTTAAATTGATACAGGCCAATGCAACAACATATTAGTGCGACACTCTCTTGAGAAATTCTCACCTCTCTTCTAATGTGCACACCTATCGCACTAACCTTCCCAGTGGTCTAACTCATCATATATCACGCTATCCTTTCCCAATGGTTTAACTTATCTTAGATTATTCGCAGGATTCAAAATTTAACGATTCAATTGTTTGAAAAGAATATTTCGATTAGTAACCAAAGTTCTCATTTTAACTTTATTAATCAATAAAGTTTTCCAGTGTCATATTATACTTTCTCAAAACAAGTATTTACAATTTGAGTCATCAACCATGTCCTACATATCAAATCACAGTACGCAGTTCCAGATTTCAGAATTTCATATATATATTAACTACTCGTAAAATATATATATATCATAACCGCACCTCACATAAAAACAAAAGTGTGGGCATACTCTACTATCCAATCCCCGTATCACTCGTACTAAGGGAAATACAAATCCGGAATCACTCTCGAACTGTATTAACACATACTCAAACAATATTGAGGCAAAGCATAGATTCCAAGTCTCTAAGAGGATGGCATATGTCTGCGTCTCTTAGGACCGTCTGAACTATCACTGCGATAGCCTGTACTAAGGATATCTATTCACAAACAATATGAGGCGAAGCATAGATTCCAAGTCTCTAAGAGGAAAGCACACACCCGCGTCTCTTAGGACCGTCTGAACTATCATTACGATAGCTTGTACCAAGGATATCTATCTTCTAGGGTACAAGTCAATATCCCCCATAAAGGTCCCATCGAGATAAGACTGTCCCAGCGCGGTAACCTCAGGGATAACAAGTAGCATGGGCATGATTTTCACACATAGATAGCATATGCATACACAATCATATAACTATTATAATATCACCATAACAATATTGGGTATATTCTCAAATCCCATAATTTCGACATTTGTATTTATTTCTCATTATTTAGTTATCACGTATAACCGTTCACATCTTACTTTAATTTGAGGAACTTTTCCACTTACTACATGACGCTCATGGATTCTATCCTCCCAAGTATAAAATTCAGTAAGTATTCATCTATTTTCCATCGTAATCATTTTTATGCAATCTCTCCCTTTAATACAAGATTTCATCGTCCCTTATGTAATTATCCCAAAAATACAATTCTCGTCTCACATTAAAGGCCCCAACATTATTCATATGTCCTACTGGTCTTCCAACCTCCCAAAACATTTTATTAAGGATGTACAAGAATTATCTCATGATAAATTGAATTTAACTCATTAAAAAAGGGAAATAGGAGTCTGCCAGGAGGGGTCGATCGATCGAGGTCTGGGGCTCGATTGATCGAACCTTCGATCGATTGAAGCTCTGGGCTCGATCGATCGATCAAGCAGGTATATCGATTTCTGCAGTTTTGCAGTTACGGGTTCTAACACATTTCTTCATCCAAATCCATATTTTTCAATCCCAAACGTCTCAAAAATTGTACTACCAACATTATATCATCCTACTAGGTATTTCCAATTTGAAGCATGAGGAATTCTATCATTATACATGGATTAACCACCCAAAAATTATTATAGTTATCAAGAACCCTAGAATTCTCTTAAACATGGTTCTAACAAGTATTTCCAGAAATTTCCTTCTTGTAAGCATCATAATTTCGTGGGTAATTCCTCTACATGGCAAGGGTTTCCAGAATTATCATATATTCATCACTACATGCAATTTCCTAACTCATATCTTAGGTTTCTTCCATAAAAATTCATTCTAATTATCCCTACACTAATATGAAAGATGCACCAACGAAATAAGCAAGATAAACACTTGCCTGATATTTTTTGTGTTATGATTTGCAGATGATTTTGGTGTGGTTGCGTAGCCCGTCGCGCGATCTACGCGTTGGTGGTGGTGGCGGTGCAAACGGATGGCTTTTGGGCCTTGGATTGCCTTGGAAGCTCTCTTCTTCCCTCTCCTATGGCCATCACTTGCCTTTGGTTGTTCTAACCCTAGAATACAACCTTAGACATCTGATATAACCCTTGGAATTTCGTGGGTTTAATTACCCATAATTGTGAAATGTCCAAAACGCCCTCCCGGGGTACTAATTAGGCCTAAAAACGCCCCGAGACCCAAACTAAATTCCCGGGTATAATTTTCTGACTATCTCGACCCTTCCGAACGCATTGGCACACTCAAAATGACCATACATATGACTTATAAAATATTCACTTTTATTTATCAATATTTAGTCCCGACACGACACGAGCGCGTCCCGACTCAAATTTCTAAAATTGTCATTTTATTCACTCGTGACATTCAATATAACAAATAATATATATTACTTTGCTCATTAGTAATATTCAACAAATTTTTCATAATTACTAACTCTCGTCACGTTAATAATTATTACATAATTAATTTCCGGATTTTTATTAAATAATTAACTCACATTAAATTTAATAAATCCCCAAATTAATTTAGCATAAAAATACGGGGTATTACATAAGCTTGTTGTTAACCTAGTGCGTTAGAGTATAAGCTGTAATAACCCAAATTTTTGAGTAATTATTTTTATATAAATTTTCCATGGGGGATAATTATATTAAATAATGGAAGTTGAAGTGAATATTATTTTAAGTGATTTAAGAGATAATATTTACTAAATTTTGAATATTTACTATTAAGTGAATGTAAATAGCATCATATTATGTTTTGCTGCGTCGTTGTGCCTAAAGCGACAATTATGATTTAAAATGAGATTGGAACATGAAATAATTTATGTTATTGCGGATGCCAATTTAGAGGGCGTGATTAGTCCTGAAATAGTCGAGATAGTCAAAATAAGTGCCATGTTGTATTTTTGGGTTCCGAGCACTTTGATAGGTTATGACTTAATTATGTAGTTACGAGTCATTTTAATGGTGTAGCAACATTTAAAGCTGAAGTTAGTGTTAAATGGGCATTTAAGTCTTCCAAACCCTTTTATTCTCAATTATATGTTTTCTAAACCTAGAGAGAAAGAGAATTTGGGAGAAAAGGATAGAATTAAGGAGAATTGAAAAAATTGAGCTTGAATTTGTTTCTACCGGAAGAAGATTCGACACTACAACCTTAAGGAACGTTTATAACTTTCTAGTATATGATTTAATGTGGATAAATTGTTGTGATAGTTGTGTATTTGTAAGAATTGAACAAATAGTAGGTTTTGATGAATTTTAGTGTTAAACCCTTAGATTTTGATGTTTGTATGAATTGAGTTAGATATATGGGTTTATTTTTGGGTAGAATTGTTGTGGTTATGTTGTTGGTTGATGAGAATGAAGGAAGAGGAAGAATATGGTGTTAGGGTTTTGGAATTGGTATTTTAAAAAAAGGTATAGCCGTGGGTCTGGTGAGTACGATCGACCGCGGTCCAAAGACCGGTCGATCGTGCCTAAAGAGAAAAGCCTACTGTTTCTCTCGATAGGCATAAATAATAAGCACGGTCGATCGCGGTCCAATGACTGGTCGAACAGGCCTTCAAAATTTAGCTTACTTCATTTTCCTCCTAGATAAAACCTCATAGGCGTGGTCGATCGGGGGTCAGGGGCCGGTTGACCGGTCCCCTATTTTTCACTCCGAAATCCTTAGTTTTCTCTAGCTCCTTTCTTTTCAGGTAGGAACCTAGGAACCTTCTTGAATGAAGTAAAACTAGAGTATTAGAGTCTATTATTAAGGTAATTAAGAACCTAGGTTAGAAATGAGAGTTGGGGCTTAGATCGAGAATTAATTTAGTTAGTTATTGGAAGAAGGTAAGGGTTCTTTTTACCTGAGCTAGTCTAGGTCTAGGGGGAAATAGAGTGATATAATTGTGAACAATTAGAATTGGGTTGAAGTAATATTGTGGTGACAATTATTATTCAACACAAAGAGATAAGAGATGCGCAATCACCAAAAAAAATAAAGAATACAAAATGTCAATCACACAACAAGAGATGTACGTGGTTCAGCAAAGATGCTTACGTCCACGGTGGTGCAGTTAATATTATTTCTATATCCTCTGGAGAGTGATTACAGAGAATACAGTGTGTCCATATGCCCCGGACCTAGGATTTATTATATACATGTCCATTTTCAGGGAGTGGGGGTATTGGATTCCCCTATGTTTTCCATCTTCTCCTAGAACCCCTCTTAATGGGAGTATGGGAGAAGACTAAATCATAACCGATTAAGATATGAGGGGTCTGGACTTTGGGCCTCTACAGTTGGGATACTCGTCTAGGCCCATCATTCTAATTTTGGGTACCCACAATTGCCCCTAAGTTTGTTGGGTCCTACTTTGGGCTCAATAAATTTAAATGATTTGTTATAATGGCTCCTTTGTACATCGTGCAACTCTTCCCAAAGTTTGAGGACTGATTTAGGCAGCACTTACTTCGTGGTCTGTGCACTATGATTAGTAACACTCGAAAGTTATTCAGAGCAATCGTTTCTCAATCGTCGTTTCAAGCTTCTCAGTACTCTTCCATTTCGAGCAATTCATGTTCTCTTCTCCCGATCTTCATTCTTATTGCTTTAGATCTTCCTCGTCTTCTGGGCTTGTAATTATTCGTTGTTCAAGTCAAGCTTTCATCTTGTAAGTCCCATGTGCCTTTTATTTGTATTTTATCTTTGAATTTGTAGTTTTTTAGGGTTTCATAATGGCAAAGATTGGTAATAAATCAGTGCCTGAGTTTAGGAAGTTTTATAATATCCCAGAGTGGGTAGAGATTGAGTGCGCCTCTCGACCTAGAAATGTTAGAGAGATAGAGGGTGGCCATTGGATCCATGTCTTGTTGATTTCCCAAAGGGGGCTTAATTTTCCTCCCAACAATCTATTCTTGCACTTCTTTTGTTATTTTAACATTGTTCCTGCAAAGTGTTCGCCTAATGTGTGGAAGATAATCAATGGCGTCCATAGAATAAATCATCTCTATAGCACCAAATTAGGGCTCGCTGAAGTCTGCTTTTGCAATTCTTTTTCTCGAACTAGTTCTGGTGTTCTCTATCTTAAATCCAGGAGTCCTGATAGGGTATTGGTAGTAAACCTACCCGATTCCCATAAGGATTATTGGCAAGATGAATTCCTTGCTAGAAATTGGCAGTTTTCCCCCCAGACTGAGGGGTCGAGGTCTGATAGGTTCTCTGTTCCCTTTTATGGGGAATAATATATAGGTAGTTTTTGCTCTGTTCTTTCAATTTCTTTACTGATTTGTGGTCTTGATGATTTTTCCTATTTTTTCTTCAGCGAGGTCGAAGAATTTGGAGCCTGCTCTCAACGAGGTTCATCTTTATGTATTGGTCAAGGCTTGGAATATCAGGGAGCCCTTAGCTGACAGCGAGCATCCCAGGTCCGCTTCTTTCTTGCTCGAGTACAAAAACATTGGTTTTAGCTTTATAGCGAGGTCGGTAGATAGTATTCCTAAATTTGATACCTCTGAAGAGACTGCTGGCCTTGTTCAGTTGGACAAGGAGGAGAGCAGTTCTGAGAGTGATATTGTAGGTTGTGCTGAAGGCAATCTTGGTGAGGGGAGCTCCACTGGTGATAGTTCTTCTGACTCGAAATAGGCTTCTGAGGCCCGAGAATCTTCGAGCACGTCCAGCAATTCAAGCGAGGAGATGGTTCCTCCAAGGAAAAATTTAATTCAGGACGATGATGATGATGATCATGTTATCCTCGCTCAGAGGTCGAAGAAGCAGAAGTCCAGCACTGGGGCTGTAGCTACTGGCTCTCAGTCTTTTGCTCAGGAGCAGGAGAGGAAGAGAAAAGAGGAAGAACAGATGAGAGAGAGAGAAAAAATGAAGAGGAAAGAAAGAAGATAGTGGAGAATAAGAGGATGGAGGAGAAGAGGATAGTGGAGAAAGAGAAATAGGAGGAGAGGAGAAAGATGTAATCGAGGACGAACGCTGGGCAGGCCTTAGTCCCGGTGTTCGCATTGCCCGAGGGGGCCTCAGTTGCCATTTCTCCTTAATTGGCCCCTGCGCTGCTCGAGAGGGAAGTTCTTCTTGTAGATCACCAAAGGGTGCTGGGGTATGATCAATTGGCCCTATAAGCTAGACAGAGGCTAGCCTTAGTAAGACCTTTTCCTCTCTCTAATGCTTTAATAAGTTTTAGCTATTTCTGTTAACTGATGTCTTCTTTATTTTTACAATTTGTGACTGACTTCTCTGTGCTCTATCGCTCCCACGACGAGCTGGTGAGCAGGAACAACGAGCTGGAGCAGCAGAATGCTGCCTTGGAAGTGAGGGGAACTCAACTGGAGGCTGATCTGAAGACTGCTGATGCTGCCCGAGCTTCTTCTGACCTGGCCCTCATTAATTCCAATCGAGAGAGGGATGCGGCGGTTAAAGATCTGAATGATCTGAGGCAAGCCTATGACCTGGTCTACTCGAGAAAGTTGGCCATAGTAAAGGAGAACAGGGTGCTGACCGAGCAGCTGAAAGAAAGGGATTCTCAGGAAGCTACCATCAAGGAGGACTCTTATAACTCCGGGTGGGCTACTGCATATGAAGATGTCGAGGTTCAGATAGCCTACATCAACCGTCTGAACTTCAAAAAAGGTTAGAACAAGGCCCTCATAGCCGCTGGTGTCGATGTCGCCTCTCCTCTGTTCGACGAGCATGACCCAGGTCCGAAGCCAATTATGGAAGCAGCCCCTGCCCTAGACATCGAAGGCGTTGACCCTACCTCTCAGATGATTCCTAATGATGTTTTCCCTGCCCAAGAAACAGAGGTTATCCTTGCGGAGGGGGATGCTTCTACTGCTGCTGACAAGGGGAAGCAGCCATCTACTTCTGGGCAGTCTGAGGTCGCTAGTTAATTTACTTCTAGGATTACTTTTGTATCTTTGCTTATAATTTTCTTTTTTGCTGCTCGATGTACTTTGACCCTTATTAATGAAATGAAAAAGGTTAATTTTCCCTAGTGCACTTATTTATTTGTCTTTCCATTGCCCTTTTATTGCTTGTAGCCGATTGATGTTGATGATTATATACCAGCCACTTCGCAATTGGGGAGAATTCTTGGACCTGATGTAAGCTTTGAAGTTCATCATACTTTTGTGAGGATTTTCAAGTCACTGCAATTAAGAAACAAGCGCTTTATGGAGTAGACTGAGCTTGTCGTTAAATTGAAGGATATGTTTTAAGAGTTGGAGGAAGTTGGTGCCTCAGTCCAAGAGGAGGTGAATACATTAAGAGCGAAGCTTCTGAGATCAACCAGGTTGGGGAAATTCTTCAGCAGGAGAATGAGGCTTTGAGGAGAGAGGTCTCGTGACTTAAGGAGCATGCGCCGAGCATCGCTCCTGCGGTATTGCGAGGTTCTTCGTCGCGAGCTAAAATGGGCTCAAGCGACGTTCCTCCTGTGCTGCGAGGCTCTACCCATCCAACCATTCTGCGAGCTGGCAGGAGAACTAAGAGTTTAGATAGGGAAATGGAAGATCTTCGTGGTGATGTCCAGTGAGAGTATGTGATTGCCGCTGGGCTTCAGAGAGACGTCACTCAGTTGAGGAATTTATTTAAGAAAGGACCTCGACGAGTATGGGCCGATGGTTACAACTAGGGTTGGCTAGATGCTCCAACGAGGCTGATAGAGTTTGAAGAGTTCGCTTTCATCAAGGGGTTGTTGAATGCCTTGAGGGAGCTTCAAGTCCCGAGGAACTCGATGCTCTGGTATCGTCATGAGATTTATCATTCCACCATGATGCCTAACCCCTTTCGGAGAGATGATCAATGGATCCCCATTGACGTCATCCCTCGGCAGTTATTGGAGTCAGATGGGAATGAAGTCGAGGAGGAGCTAGTTCCTTATCCTGACAACAGTCGAAGAGCCCAAGTGGCTGATTATCTCATCCAGAGGCCTCATCCTCACTAAGATTCTGTCCGTAGTGAGTCCGTGTATTTTTTATTGAAGTGTGGTAATGTCGATGTTTTGGGCTAGCTCGCCGACTAAAAATGTATTGTATTTGCTGTAAATGTGATGAATTAATATAAAATTTATGTTTTGGGCGAATTTTACCGACTAAACAATTGCCTTATATCTTCCTTATCTTTGTTCAATAATCTTGATCCTAACTTGGCTGACTAGATTTATAAATTTGCATTATCAAGTAAGTGTCCCTCCAATCCAGTATGCTAACGAGATACCATTCCGCCCCACTTTACCTTTTAGGTTGTGTCGTCACACTCCCTTAGGCCTAAGGGTGGCAATTGGTGAGGACACACCTGGTGTTGGATGCTCTATCCGATCAGGATTTTATTCAACCAAACATAGTTTGGTGATCAATTTTAACTTGGCCATATTGCCTAAGGATCCCCACTAGGGCTTCATATATTGCTAAGGTCAATGCTATGAGGTTTTTCGTGTTTCATAACGAAAACCTGAGGAGGGTGATTTCCCTGCTTTAGCTGTGCCTGTCACTTGGAAAGGGTGAACGAGTTATGAAGTTCAATACACTAGTTAACTAACACTTCATAGAGTGTGAATGCCAAACAACTTTTATCAATGATAAGGAAATGAGTTTCTATTCTCATAAGTATAATATAAAAGAAGAAACTAGAAATATAATTTCTTGAGATTAGTAGCATTCCATGCTCGAGGTATCTCTCTGCCCTCTAGCGTTTCTAAGTGATAGGCTCCTTGCAGATTATCTCTTGTTATCTTAAATGGTCCTTCCCAGTTTGGCCCTAGTTTTCTGTCTGATGGTTTTACTGCGCTGCCCAAGACTTTCCTTAGGACATAGTCCCCAACTCGAAATGCCCTTGGGTTTACCTTCTTGTTATAGTTCCTTGCGAGTTGTTGCTGATACCTCGCTAGTTTCACTAGGGCTAGCTCTCAGCGTTCATCGGCTAGGTCGATATCAGTGAGTAATGCTGCATCATTATTGCCCTGATCGACAAGGCTGGACCTTATTGTTGGCAAGCCTACTTCCAAGGGGATGACTTCTTCCATTCCATATGTCAATGAGAATGGGGTTTCCCCCGTCGCTCGTCGTGGAGTAGTACGTTAAGCCCATAGAATATGTGGTAGCTCATTTACCCATGTGACTTTGGCTCGCTCTAATCAATTCTTTAATCCGTCGATCACTGTTTTGTTGGAAGCCTCGGCTTGGCCATTGCTCTGAGGATGGGCCACCGAGCTGAAATGATGTCTGATTCCATTCTCGTCACAGAAACTCTTAAAGGAGCCACTCTCAAACTACGTTCCATTGTTAGTGATGATGGTTCTGGGGATGCCAAAATGGGTGATCATATTTCTCCACATGAACCTTATCATATCTACGTCTCAGATGTTCGCTAGGGGTTCCGCCTTGATCCATTTAGTGAAGTAGTCAGTTGTGACCAACAGATACTTGCGATTGCCGGTGGTGGTAGGAAGTGGTCCTACGATGTCCATTCCCCATTGGGCGAATGGCCATGGGATGGACAGTGATTTTAGGTCGCTAGCAAGTTGGTGGACCATAGGAGCGTGAAGTTGGAATTTCAGGTACTTGTGAACGTACACCGCAGAGTACCTTTGCATGTATGGCCACCAATAGCCTTCCTTCATTGCTCGGAAAGCCAGAGACCTTCCTCCAATATGGCTTCCACAGATTCCCCCGTGAAGCTCATGTAAAACTTGCTCGACATCCCTTGGGTGAACGCATTGAAGGTAGGGACCAGAAAAGGATCTCTTATATATCTTACCCTCTGGAGATAAGTGAAAGCGAGCAGTTTTGACTCTTATCTGGTGAGCGGTCTTCTTATCATGTGGGAGTGTGCCATCCTTCAAATAGTTCCTTAGAGGGTCCATCCAGCTGAGCGCTGACTCAATTTGGAGCATATGTTCGACGGTTGGTAGTTCGTTGTCATGGTTAATGCTTAGGCGAGCGAGGAAGTCGATGGGGATTGTTCTTTTTAAATCGGAATCAATTGCCGAACTCAGGGATGTTAGGGCATCAGCATGGCTATTCTTCCCTCTGGGAAATTACTGGACACTAACTTCCTCGAAATTAGCCATTAGCCTCTTTGCTAAGGCGAGGTAGGCTGTCATTCTTTCATCTTTTGCATTGTATTCTCCACTTATCTGATTAGAGACTAATTGAGAATCGCCGAACACTTTTAAATGCTTTGATCCCAAAGTGTGTGCCTTTCGGAGGCCGGCTATTAATGCCTCATATTCGGCTTCATTGTTGGAGGCTGCAAATCCAAGCCCGATTCCTTGTTCAAGGATTATATCCTCTGGAGTAATGAGGACAATGCCTATTGCTGCCCTCTTTGAGTTGGAGGCTCCATCAATGAATAATTTCCAGACCCCCTATATCGCGTGGTTCCCTCTTTGCTCTGTTTTTTGGGGTTGATTGTAAGGTTGCTTGCCTATGAATTCGGTTATGAAATCAGCAAGGACCTGCCCCTTGATTGCATTCCTTAGTTAAAATTAGATATCAAATCGTTCGAAATCGACTGACCATTTAGACAGCCTGCCCGACAAATCCGCCTTCCTCAGGATTACTTTAAGGGGATGCGATGTAAGGACAATGATAGTGTGAGCTTCGAAGTAGTGCTTCAGCTTTCTTGAAGCCACTACTAGTGCAAAGGAAAGCTTCTCCATTGGTAGGTATCATTGCTCGGTGTCTAGTAAGGTCTTGCTCGCATAATAAACGGGGTGCTGGATTCCTGCAATTTCACACATCAATGCAGAACTGACAGTGTGGTTGGAAATGGAGAGGTATAAATACAAGGAATTTGTTTCCTGTGGTATAACGAGCAGTGGTGGAGAGCTGAGGTAAGCCTTGATCTCATCCAATGCCCGCGAGCAATCTTGGTTCCATTCCACTGTTTTGTTTCCCTTTAGAAGCTGGAAGAAAGGCTTGCACTTCTCGGAGGACTTAGAGATAAAGCGATTTATGGCAGCGAGCATACCAGTGAGCTTTTATATGTCCTGACTTGTTCGAGGAGGTTGTAACCTCTTTATTGCATCGATCTGGTCTAGGTTAGCCTTGATGCCTCTCTTACTGACTAAGTACCCAAGAAATTTTCCTGACTGGACACCAAAAGAACACTTGCCCGCGTTAAGTTTCATTCGGTACTTCCTGAGGATTTTGAAGGTGCTTGATAGGTCTGAGAGGTGGTCTTATTTCTTATTACTTTTAATGAGCATATCATCAATGTAGACCTCCATGGTGTCCCCCCATCTGGTCTTTGAACATCTTGGTAACCAATCACTGGTAGGTTGCCCCTGCGTTCTTAAGCCCGAAGGGCATGACCTTGTAACAGTATAACCCAACTGTGGTGATGAATGTTGTCTTGTCCTGGTCTGGAGTATACAGGGGGATCTGATGATACCCTGAGTATGCGTCCAGAAAATACATTCTCTCGTGAGTTGCAGTGGCGTCGACTAGTTGATCAATTTTGGGAGGGGTAAACTGTCTTTAGGGCATTCTCTATTGAGGTCAGTGAAGTCGATGCAAACTCTCCACTTCCCGTTACTTTTTAGAACTACTACTGGGTTGGATAACCATTTGGGGAATTGAACCTCCCGTATGGATTCTACATTTAGCAATTTTTCCACTTCTTTTTCCGCGGCTTTTGCCTTCTCGGGTGCAGTTCGCCGTGCCTTCTGAATGATTGGTTTGAAGGTGGGATCGACGTGTAGCTGATGGAAAACCATACTTGTATCAATTTCAGGCATCTCGTATGGTTCCCATGCAAAGACGTCTATATTGTTCCTTAGCAGGGTCGTCAATTCCTTATTCTCTTGATCTGTGAGAGAAGCTCCAATCAAGAAGATCCTGCTATCGTTGCAATCTCCATCTGTGACTTCCTCCAAGTCTTCGACGACCCGTTTAGAGGGGAGGAGCCTGGTCTCCTCTACTCCGGGCCTTCTGTATTTTAATTTCTATTTCGAAGGTATCAGACCTTCTTGTTCTTCAACTTTCTCATTGGGCTTCTCGGCCTTGTTCTCTGGTCTTGGGAGGATGGCTACTATAAAGTACCTACTTGACATCGCTTGATCACCATGGATCTCCATTACTCCTCGCTCGGTCACATACTTGAGCATCTGATGGTAGTTCGAGGATACTGCCTTCATTGCGTGCAGCCACCCTCTGCCGAGGATAGCCTGGTATGGCGAGTCAAAGTCGACCACCAAAAACTCAATCATTTTGGAAACATTTCTTTCTCTGACTGGCAGCACGATTTTTCCCAAGGGCATAGTCAGCTTTCCAGCGAAGCCAACCAAAGGGACAGTAGCTTCCTTTAGGTCAGCGATGCTTAATTTCAATTTTATGAACAGGTCGAGATACATTACTTCAGACGAGCTTCCTTGGACAACGAGCAACTTGTCGACATCATAGTTTGCTACCCTGAGATTAATGATTAAAGCATCATGATGTGGGGTTCTCACTCCCACCAGATCTTCATCTATAAATACGATATGCTTACTATAGTTGACGTCATCTGCTCGCCGACGCTTTCTTGCCTGTGTCTTCGAGGGATTGATCTGAAAAGCTTGCATCACCGCTGTAAGCTTTTTCACCTCCATTCGAGGTGAATTTCCTTGAATCTGTTTTACGTCAGATGCCCTGTGAATTACTGCGAATTCGTAATCGGCATCATCTTCGAGTACATTGTCAGGCCTTGCTTCTCTATGGGCAGCGACTTTCTCTGCCTTTTTTTCCACGAATTCGTTCAGGTGCCCCGACTGTGCTAACTCTTTGAGGTGGGACTTAAGAGCTTTGTAATGCTCTGTCTTATATTGTAACGCCCCGATCCGGATTAGAGTTACCGTTGGAATAACCCGTATCCGAACCAAGGTATTAAGGGGGAGGGAGATAAAACATTTTATTAAATTGGAAAACAGTTGCCACATTATACTTCAAGAAAACCTTTGATTTCTTTTATTGTGAAAAGGTGAGGCCCATATTTTGCAAGTTAATATTCAATTAACAATTTAACAAGTAAACCTTTGGTAAAATTTAATCCATTAATAAAGCATAAATCCCTGTATTATTACAATTTCCAAATAGTTCAAGTTCAAAATAAATTGTCTTAACAAAACATAAAGGATTACGGTTCGACATAAGTCCATGGATTAAAAATCGCTTGCAGAGCCTCTAACGACGACTAGCGCTTTCTGCGGCCTTTCCAACGTCCTTACCGGACGTACCACCTGTTGTACCTGGGGTTTTGGGAAAATAGGGTATGAGCGAGATGCCCAGTAGGGTGGGAATACTAAGAAATAATTTTCAAA
Organism: Sambucus nigra; assembly: GCA_949130495.1. Classification (NCBI taxonomy): domain Eukaryota; kingdom Viridiplantae; phylum Streptophyta; class Magnoliopsida; order Dipsacales; family Adoxaceae; genus Sambucus; species Sambucus nigra. The sequence goes on from OX422214.1 coordinate 351,351,586, forward strand.
CCAAAATAATATACATATATAATGCATTTTAGTAATTCCGAAAAACCATCATTGTCCCATGTTCATTAATTATCATTAATGATTATCTTAGTTAACATTTAACTACGCCAACAATATTCAAGAAGTCTTCATTATATTCAACTAAGTTATCATGTATCTATACTAACAATATTCTTTAAATTAGTCATACATGCACCTATATGCAATGCCCTGGGCTACGTGCCCACTCACACTTAGCATTTTCGATGTCCCATGCCGGGAACGTAATTAATTCCAATTGCGTCATTCCCATAATTATTAATGAATTCTTGTTCATTCACTAGTCTAGGTTTCAGGAATTTTTCTCATACATTACTTTACATTATCTTTTTGGGATTTTGCCAACAAACACTCACGGACTTCGTGGCCTCACACCACCGGTCTCCGCCGCCATATACTACTGCAGTTTATTTAGGGTCTTTCACCACTAGGGACGTCATGCCCTCCTTAATTATTTTCTCTCGGCGTCATCCGAATATCATATCTTTCATGTGTTTAACATTATTCTCAAAGTTCACAATTCAACTTATCCGGTTTTGTTATTAAAGCCCATTATTAGTCTTTGCATCCTACGAGCCGAGGAGGCATTCTAGTGTCAACGCCGAACACTAAAATATACTAAGTCACCTTTACAACACTTTGATTTACCCAAATTCCATCTTATATCTTTATTATCTAAAAAGCATTTCCTTAGCATTTTTCAAGTATTTTTCATGTAAAAACACCATTTAAGTGACTTTTCTTCATATTTACCAAATCTGCCACTAAGGATTTTTTTAACCAAAAATTACCTTTTTAAGTGGGTTTTAAGTACAAAAATCATTCTTTAATGTAGTACATGTTTCCACCAACATTTAAACCTTTATTAGTGATGTACAACCCATTTTAGCACACTTTTACATATAAAGCCATTTACATAATTATAAGTCTTATTTAACATATTCAAGAGGCTTAAACTAATATTTAAACATATTAGATTTTGAGGCTGTTTTTATGAGATTACTAAACACATATTTAGACCACTATATTTCAACATTAATCATGTTAATGTCAAGACTAACACATACTACACACACTATTTCATGAAAATGGGTCTTCTTCCTTAGAAAACCCAACAAATGCATTAATTAGTCATTTTCTTGTAGCATTCCATTTTCTATGTTTATTTCATGAGATTATTACATTTATAGCATTATTTCGACATATATAATAATCTGAAAATTTATTCTAAACATCATCTTCTCCATTTATCATTTTTCACAAAATGGGTTTTTCATAGCATATAAAAATAAGGGAGGAGCTAAAAAGTCACATTTTTCTCATCATCTTATTCATATTAGCATTTGAAATAAAAGAGTTTAAGAGTGAGGAAAATCCTACTTGAATGAAGGAGAGTGAGTGTAGATGTGAAGAAGATGAAGTGGAGCACTCAAAAGTTCCACCAAAAACTCCAACCAAGACTCCCTTTGAGCTCCAAAAGTTCTCTGAAACTTCCCCACAAGCTGTCCCAACCTTGAGGTTAGCTTTAATGGTGTTTGGAGACCTTTAGAGTGGTGTTTGGATGGTGGTAAAAGGGGTGGGAGATGAAGCTACGAAAATATGGGTTTTTACTCTTGCTAGAACTTGAGGGATTTTGGGAGAAAATGTCTACATCAATATGCCTAATTACACCCATGGTTTCCTCTCCCTCTCTCTCTTTTAAAAGCCATTTTAAGGGACCTTCAACTCTTGACCCATAGCCTCAGAATTTGCATTTCCTAAACCGTGTATAACACCTCCCAAATTCTGATTTCTGGAGTTGAAAAAGACTACACTCAACCACCCAAAACCATGGTTAATGTGCTGCCAAAGTGTGCCAGCGTCACTTTCTCTCTCTACAATTTTTTTTGAAACTTTTAACCTAAGGGCCTTATTCCTTGTATTTTTTTGAGTGAAAAATCATATTCAAACTATTTTTTTGGCCTCCCGAAATGTCCTATACATGGCGCGCAAAAACGGGACCTCTGCGCAAAAGTATTTTTTTTCGATTTTTCTTTCCATAATAATATTCCTTATATTTTTGTGAGTCAAAAAACATATTCACAATATTTTTTTGACCTTCTGAGGCGTCCTAAACAATACGCGCAAGAAACGGGACCTCCACGCAAAATATATTTTTTTTCGATTTTTCTTTGCGTGGTAATATTCCTTATATTTTTATGAGCCTAAATATAAGGTCGGAATATTTTTTTTGACCTTCCGAGGCATCCTAAACAATACGCGCAAGAAACTGGACCTCCGCGCAAAACATATTTTTTTTCGATTTTTCTTCGCGTGGTAATATTCTTTATATTTTTATGAGCCTAAATATATGGTCGGAATATTTTTTTTGACCTTCCGAGGCATCCCAAACAATACGCGCAAAACTAGACTTTCGCTGTGTCGCGCGTCGTAAGATAATTAGTACATAAGTTCGCGTAGCGTTCGTTGCCTATCCGAATCGCGTGAAACTTAACCAAAGTACTTAAAATAATTATACGAACATAAATCTTAACTCATGCGGGAACATGTAACGTAAAAATTTCATTAACGGGGCATCTCTAAATAAAGGATAATCATGCAAGTACAATTTAAAGGTGCGGGTATTACATTCTCCCCTCCTTAGGAGATTTCGTCCCCGAAATTCATCATAAGTCACTCAAAAAGATGTGGATGTTTCTCTCGCATCTCGGCTTCTCGCTCCCAAGTGGCACCTTCGGCTCCTTGCGATTCCCATAGGATCTTCACCAACGGAATGACTTTGTTGCGCAGAACCCGGTTCTCTCGGTCCAAGATGGATATGGGTCAAGTCAAGAATGTTGTATCCTCTTCTAACTCGATGTTATGCCAGTTGATCACATGGCGAGGATCATGCAGATACTTCTTCAGCATAGAGACGTGAAAGACATTGTGAACATGAACTAACTGTGGAGGTAGGGCTAATCGGTATGAGACATCCCCGACCCTTTACAAAATTTTGAAGGGTCCAATGTACTGAGGAGAAAGCTTGCCCTTCTGACCAAATCTCTGATTACCAATCCTAGCCCTGACCTTCAACAACACTTTATCACCCACTCCGAATTCTAACGGTGTACGTCGACTGTCAGCATAATTCTTCTGTCTAACCTGAGCCGTCACTAACCTTTCTCTTATAAACTGAACCTTGTCGGTCATCTCCCTGATCATATCCGAGTTTGTAAGATGCTTCTCACCCACCTCTGCCCAACATACTGGAGAACGACACGGTCTTCCATAAAGGGCCTCGAAGGGGGCCATCTCGATAGTGGCTTCGTAACTGTTGTTGTACGAAAACTCCGCTAGAGGCAAGTTTTCATCCCAACTACCCTGAAAGTCAAGCGCACATGCCCGCAACAAGTCCTCCAGAATCTGTATCGTACGCTCTGATTGTCCGTCTTTTTCTGGATGGTATGTCTTACTCAAATTCAAATCGGTACCCAGCTCCTGCTGAACCTTCCTCCAGAACCGTGAAACAAAATGAGGATCTCTATCATAAACAATGGTTAGGGGTACACCGTCGAGTCTGATAATCTCCCGTATGTACATCCTAGCCAACTTTGCTATGTTGTCCGTGATCCTGATCGGTAGGAAGTGTGCAGACTTTGTGAGGCGATCCACCACGACCCAAACTGTATCGTGACACCGTTCAGATCGGGGTAACGCTGTGACAAAGTCCATGGTGATGTGCTCCCACTTCCACTCGGCTATCGGGAGTGGCTGCAGTAACCCGACTGGCTTCTTGTGTTTGGCCTTCACCTGCTGGCACGTATAACACTTAGCCACAAGCATCGCTACGTCTCGCTTCATCCCATACCACCAAAAATCTCTACATAGGTCCTTATACATCTTTCTCGCACCCGGATGTATGCTGAACCGAGACTGATGGAATTCTGTAAGGATCTCTGCTTGAAGCTCTTTGATAACTGGCACAATTAATCTGGCCTTGTGCCGAACACCTCCCTCCTGATCAACCGTAAGATTATCAAATTCCTCACCGTTCTGAATGCGGTTTTGAAAATGCATAATCTCCTCATCACAGAGTTGCGCATCAAGAACCTTCTGGTGAACTACTGGCTTAGCCATCACACCCCATAAATAAGCTCTGTCGTTGTTCCGCTGAATAAGGAGCTCACATCTCTGAAGCTCCCCATACATCTTCCTACAGTAGCACCTTATTGCCGCTAAGGCGGGACCTGACTTCCTACTAAGAGCATAGGCCACCACATTGGCCTTCCCCGGATGATAATCTAACGTGAAGTCATAGTCCTCTAAAAGCTCGATCCACCTCCATTGTTGAAGGTTAAGGTCTCGCTGAGTGAAGATGTACCTTAGGCTCTTGTGATCGGTGAATACTTCAAACCTTTCACCATACAAGTAATAGTGCCAGATCTTCAAGGCAAATACAACTAAGGCCAACTCTAAATCATGGGTGGGGTAGTTCCTCTCATGAATCTTAAGCTGACGGGACGCATAAGCAACCACCTGACCCTCCTGCATGAGTACTGCTCCAAGGCCTGATCCGGAAGCATCACAGTATACAGTATAACCCTTTCCCCATTCAGAAAGAATGAGGATGGGTGCCGAGGTAAGCCTAACCTTTAACTCCCGAAATGCGGACTCACACTCATTTGACCACTCAAAAAGGACACCCTTCTGCGTTAACCGCGTGAGAGGCGATGCCACTCTAGAAAAATCCTGAATAAATCTTCGGTAGTAGCCGGCCAAACCAAGGAAACTTCGAATCTCTGTGACTGTCTTCGATTTATCCCATTTAAGAATGGCTGCAACCTTGGACGAATCAACAGAAATGTCAGCGCCAGATACCACATGGCCAAGAAACTTGACCTCATCCATCCAGAATTCACACTTGCTAAATTTTTTATACAACATGTTCTCCCTAAGCACCTGAAGTGTCGAACGCAAGTGCTCCTCGTGGTCAATATCAGAAGATGAATACACTAGGATATCATCAACAAAGACGACCACAAACCGATCCAAATACGGGCGATAGATACGATTCATGAGATCCATGAATGCGTCTAGGGCATTAGTCAAACCGAAAGGCATGACCAAGAACTCATAATGTCCGTAACGTGTGCGGAATGCGGTCTTAGGAATATCTTCCTCCTTCACCCTCAACTGGTGATAACCTGACCAAAGATCAATCTTGGAGAACCTCCCTGCTCCCCGAAGCTGGTCAAACAAGTTGTCAATCCGCCGACATCGGATACTTATTCTTCACCGTCACCTAATTCAGTTGTCGGTAATCGATACAAAGCCGAAGAGAGTTATCCTTCTTCTTGGCAAAAAGGACTGGTTCTCCCCATGGGGACACACTAGGGCGTATGAATCCTTTACTCATCAAATCATCCAACTGAGTCCTCAACTCTAGTAACTCTGCTGGTGCCATCCTATGAGGAGGGATGGAGATAGGTGTCACACTATGATGGACATCAATGGAAAAATTGATCTCTCAACTCGGAGGCAATCCTGGTAGATCCTCAGGAAATACATCGGGAAACTCCTGAACAACGGGGTAGTCTGTAACCATACGATCTGGTTCTTCTTGGGCCATGATGCTACTCAACCACCCGAAGAAATGTTTCTGCTCTCAGGTAGTGGAAAACTAGCAAGGATAATCTATACGCTGCTCACTATTGAAGCGATAACAAGAGCCATTGGAAAGAGACGCCGAAACACTATGCCGATGGCACTCAATAGTGGCATGAAAGGTAGACATCCAATCCATACCAAAGATCACCTCAAATCCATCCATATCCATCATAATCAAATCGTACTCCATAATGTAATCCCCTGCCACGACTATGCAATTTCGACATACTCTACTAAGGAAGACACCACCACCCACCGGGAGTCCCACGAATATCCACGGATGAAGCTCGTCGACCTCAAGACCCAAATAGAAAGCTAAAGAACTAGATATAAAGGAATGTGATGCACCAGAATCGAACAATGCTCTAACCCAAGTACTGAACAATAAGATCATACCTTCCATCACTGATGGATTCTGGACAGGCACTGACTGCTGCGTGAGGGCGTAAGCTCTCCCCTGGTTGAATCTGTTACCCTGACCACTGGGCACAGTTTGTCTCTGGTTCCCCTGTCCCTGACTAGGTTGCGGGATGCCAGCACCGTTCCTCGCCTGTTGCTGATGACCCGAAAAGGACTGCTGATGATGCTGCTGCTGGTACTGAGTGGGGGCCGTATAGTTCAAATTTTGCCCAGATGTGAAACTACTGCCCTGCTGACCAATCCGCTGCTCTCTAGCTGTAAACTCTGGACAATTCTGCCTAAAATGATTGGGCAACCCACAAATGAAGCAAGTCTTGGGAGTAGGTGATACCGGGCTCTGATCACTGCTACACTGACCTGGTGCAGTGATACTCATAGCAGCCTTGAGCTTAGCAAGAAAACCTCTTGCCCCGCTCTTGAACCTCTTGCTATTACCGCCGCTATACCCACCGACATCCCTCTTCTGTGTCTCACTAGATTCCTTCTTCTTGTCTCGGATAGTTCGGGAATCCTCTACCTCGAGCTCAAGTCGGAAGGCCTTATTAATAGCCTCCCCAAAGCTCAAATGTTCAAAACCAACCACCAGCCTACGGATATGGGGATTCAACCCCTTCACAAGCAATCGCGTCTTTTCTGCCTCATCAGTCTTATCCGCTTTCACATGCTTCAACAACCTCTCAAAGCGAACCAGGTACTCATTCACAGACATCTTCCCCTGGATCAATGCAGAAAACTTATCCTTCTTGGCATCTTTATATGCCTGAGGTAAGTACCGGTCTAGGAACACTTTCTGAAAACCATCCAAATCAAGAGGCTCCGTCAAACTGGCCATATATGTGGACCACCAACTCCGAGCCTGCTCGGTTAGCTGGAAAGTAGCAAGCTTAACCCTATGCCCTGCTGGCACGTCAAGGATGTCAATAATATGAGAAACCTCATCGAGCCACTCTTCGGCCACATCAGGTCCTGTCATACCATTGAACTTTGGCGGGTTCAACCGCCTGAACTCCTTGAGAATTGAGGCCACTGCGGTGCTTTCGACTATACCGCTTCGGTCACCCCTCTGTTGTTAGGAGACAGTCTCAGCTAACTGGCACACTGCCTGCTCCATTCTCTGCAGCTCACTGTTACCACTAGCGGCGATCTTGCGAGTAGGGGCCATCCTATGAGATAGGATAGTTTAGTACGACAATTAGGTACACGAAAATGAAAGGGACTAAAATGATAATCACTCCTACGCTCACGAGCATCCTAAGGCTCTGATACCAAGTTGTAACGCCGCGATCCGGATTAGAGTTACCATTGGAATAACCCGTATCCGAACCAAGGTATTAAGGGGGAGGGGGATAAAACATTTTATTAAATTGGAAAATAGTTGCCACATTATACTTCAAGAAAACCTTTGATTTCTTTTATTGTGAAAAGGTGAGGCCCATATTTTGCAAGTTAATATTCAATTACTAATTTAACAAGTAAACCTTTGGTAAGATTTAATCCATAAATAAAGCATAAATCCCTGTATTATTACAATTTCCAAATATTTCAAGTTCAAACCAAATTGTCTTAACAAAACATAAAGGATTACGGTTCGACATAAGTCCATGGATTAAAAATCGCTTGCAGAGCCTCTAACGACGACTAGCGCTTTCTGCGGCCTTTCCAACGTCCTTACCGGACGTACCACCTATTGTACCTGGGGTTTTGGGAAAATAGGGTATGAGCGAGATGCCCAGTAGGGTGGGAATACTAAGCAATAATTTTCATACCAAAATAATATACATATACAATGCATTTTAGTAATTCCGAAAAACCATCATTGTCCCATGTTCATTAATTATCATTACTGATTATCTTAGTTAACATTTAACTACGCCAACAATATTCAAGAAGTCTTCATTATATTCAACTAAGTTATCATGTATCTATACTAACAATATTCTTTAAATTAGTCATAGATGCACCTATATGCAATGCACTGGGCTACATGCCCACTCACACTTAGCATTTTCGATGTCCCATGCCGAGAACGTAATTAATTCCAATTGCGTCATTCCCATAATTATTAATGAATTCTTGTTCATTCACTAGTCTATGTTTCATGAATTTTTCTCATACATTACTTTACATTATCTTTTTGAGATTTTTCCAACAAACACTCACGGACTTCGTGGCCTCACACCACCGGTCTCCGCCGCCATATACTACTGCAGTTTGTTTGGGGTCTTTCACCACTAGGGACGTCATGCCCTCCTTAATTATTTTCTCTCGGAGTCATCCGAATATCATATCTTTCATGTGTTTAACATTATTCTCAATGTTCACAATTCAACTTATCCGGTTTTGTTATTAAAGCTCGTTATTAGTCTTTGCATCCTACGAGCCGAGGAGGCATTCTAGTGTCAACGCCGAACACTAAAATATACTAAGTCACCTTTACAACACTTTGATTTACCAAAATTCCATCTTATACTTTTATTATCTAAAAAGCATTTCCTTAGCATTTTTCAAGTATTTTTCATGTAAAAACACCATTTAAGTGAATTTTCTTCATATTTACCAAATCTGCCACTAAGGCTTTTTTTAACCAAAAATAACCTTTTTATGTGGGTTTTAAGTACAAAAATCATTCTTTAATGTACTACATGTTTCCACCAACATTTAAACCTTTATTAGTGATGTACAACCCATTTTAGCACACTTTTACATATAAAGCCATTTACATAATTATAAGTCTTATTTAACATATTAAAGAGGCTTAAACTAATATTTAAACATATTAGATTTTGGGGCTGTTTTTATGAGATTACTAAACACATATTTAGACCACTATATTTCAACATTAATCATGTTAATGTCAAGACTAACACATACTACATACACTATTTCATGAAAATGGGTCTTCTTCCTTAGAAAACCCAACAAATGCATTAATTAGTCATTTTCTTATAGCATTCCATTTTCTATGTTTATTTCATGAGATTATTACATTTATAGCATTATTTCAACATATATAATAATCTGAAAATTTATTCTAAACATCATCTTCTCCATTTATCATTTTTCACAAAATGGGTTTTTCATAGCATATAAAAATAAGGGAGGAGCTAAAAAGTCACATTTTTCTCATCATCTTGTTCATATTAGAATTTGAAATAAAAAAGTTTAAGAGTGAGGAAAATCCTACTTGAATGAAGGAGAGTGAGTGTAGATGTGAAGAAGATGAAGTAGAGCACTCAAAAGTTCCACCAAAAACTCCAACCAAGACTCCCTTTGAGCTCCAAAAGCTCTCTGAAACTTCCCCACAAGCTGTCCCAACCTTGAGGTTAGCTTTAATGGTGTTTGGAGACCTTTAGGGTGGTGTTTGGATGGTGGTAAAAGGGGTGGGAGATGAAGCTATGAAAATATGGGTTCTTACTCTTGCTAGAACTTGAGGGATTTTGGGAGAAAATGTCTACATCTATGTGCCTAATTACACCCATGGTTTCCTCTCCCTCTCTCTCTTTTAAAAGCCATTTTAAGGAACCTTCAACTCTTGACCCATAGCCTCAGAATTTGCATTTCCTAAACCGTGTATAACACCTCCCAAAGTCTGATTTCTGGAGTTGAAAAAGACTACACTCAACCACCCAAAACCATGGTTAATGTGCTGCCAAAGTGTGCCAGCGTCACTTTCTCTCTCTACAATTTTTTTTTAAACTTTTAACCTAAGGGCCTTATTCCTTGTATTTTTTTTGAGTGAAAAATCATATTCAAACTATTTTTTTGGCCTCCCGAAATGTCCTATACATGGCACGCAAAAATGGGACCTCCGGGCAAAAGTATTTTTTTTTCGATTTTTCTTTCCATAATAATATTCCTTATATTTTTGTGAGTCAAAAAATATATTCACAATATTTTTTTGACCTTCCGAGGCGTCCTAAACAATACGCGCAAGAAACGGGACCTCCACGCAAAATATATTTTTTTTTCGATTTTCTTTGCGTGGTAATATTCCTTATATTTTTATGAGCCTAAATATATGGTCGGAATATTTTTTTGACCTTCCGAGGCATCCTAAACAATACGCGTAAGAAACGGGACCTCCACGCAAAACATATTTTTTTTCGATTTTTCTTCACGTGATAATATTCCTTATATTTTTATGATCCTAAATATATGGTCGAAATATTTTTTTTGACCTTCCGAGGCATCCCAAACAATACGCACAAAACTAGACTTTTGCTGCGTTGCGCGTCGTAAGAAAATTAGTACATAAGTTCGCGTAGCGTTCGTTGCCTGTCCGAATCGCGTTCAACTTAACCAAAGTACTTAAAATAATTATAGGAACATAAATCATAACTCATGCGGGAACATGCAACGTAAAAATTTCATTAACGGAGCGTCGCTAAATAAAGGATAATCATGCAAGTACAATTTAAAGGTGCGGGTATTACATATATCCTCCCTCTTTGTGAAAAGCGCATCTCAGCGCATTGTTTCTCTTCGAGGGATCTCCTACCATCTTCCTGGGCCACTTGATGAATGGTTCGTCTTTGATTTTTGCGACAATTTTGTAAATTAGTTCTCTGAAGACTGTGTTGACCGCCTGAAATGCTTTCGACACGTCACTATTTCCTCCGTTCTTGGAGCCATTTTTGCCCCCGTTGTTTCCTCCTTTCTTCTGGTTCTCAATTTTGTCACTGCCCTTGACAGCGAGCTTAGCTTGACCGTTTTCCCCCGTGCTGAGGTGGGTGACATCATCCACCTTGGCATATTTCTCGATGGGGGTCATTAGGTCGTCGATGGTCATGGATTCCTTCTTCGTCAGGGACTGGTACAGAAGGGAAGAGCTGGTTAGCCTAATTTTGAAAGAGGCTACCCACTTGCTCCGAGCAGTCGTCGAACTCATTGAATAACTCCCAGTACCTCTTGGCGTAGTCTCGGAGGGTCTCTTGAGGCGTCTTTTTCATTGTCAGCAAAGCATCCATCCTTTTGGGATGGGAGCTACTAGTAATGAATCAGGCTGTAAAAAGCTCGGCCAGGGACTTGAAACCCCCGATGGACCGATGGGGGAGACTTTTGAACAATTTTGGCGCCACGTCATGCAGGCTCGAGGGAAAAATTAACACATTAGTGCGTCTCGAGTATTCCAGAGAGCCATAGCCTGATGGTACTGCCTGACGTGATCAATGGGATTAGTCTTACCATCACAAATCTTGAATCTTGGAATAGCAAACTTCTTGGGGGCTTCCTCTTCTTCTATTTCCCTCGAGAAAGGTGATTTCATATGAGTTTTGAGAGCTCGTCTAGCGAGTTCCCTGGTCGATCTGGTACCGTGATGTGTAAGGTGTTGGTCCATCTCCCTTCGGACCAGACTTCGTATGTTCTCGTTGCTGCGATCTGAGATCCTGTGACTGTGAGCTAGTCGTAGTTGCTCGAGCAGGTCATCCTCTGACTCATTTCCCTCAGCTTTTTGGGATCCGCGCCTGGGGCTCCTTCCTCGGCTGCGAGACTTGGTTGCCTGAGGGGTTGGAGTGTGGTATGGACATCTCTTGGTACCACGATAGATTTCCCTCTCCATTCTTTCTAATCTTCTTTTGAGGCGAGCATTCTCAGCTTCGTGCTTGCGAGAAGACTCCATCTGCTCATGGAGCCTCGCCTCATATGCATCAATCAGTCTGGATGTCTGTGTGGACCTCGCTGGTCCTTAGCTTTCTTCTGAGGCTGGCCTTTCTAAGCGAGCCCTATGATCTGAACACCGAACTTCAGATCTAATCCTGCGAGGAGCAGGTGGTTCTTGGATATATTCTGCCTGGGGAGCATTACTACTGTGACCAGACATTTCAAACTCTTTTCTGGGTGTGGGCTTTCTCAGGGAAGATAAACGTTCCCACAGACGGTGCCAATTGTGGTGATAAATATTATTCAACACAAAGAGAAAAGAGAAGCGCAATCACCAAACAGAATAAGGAATACAAAATGTCAATCACACAACAAGAGATGTACGTGGTTCAGCAAAGATGTGTATGTCCACGGTGGTGCATTCAGTATTATTTCTATATCCTCCAGAGAGTGATTACAGAGAATACAGTGTGTCCATATGCCCCAGACCTAGGGTTTATTATATACATGTCCATTTTAAGGGAGTGGGGGTGTTGGATTCCCCCACGTTTTCCATCTTCTCCTAGAACCCCTCTTAATGGGAATATGGGAGAAGACTAAATCATAATCGATTAAGATATGGGGGGTCTGGACTTTGGGCCGCTACAATTGGGCTACTCGTCTAGGCCCATCATTCTAATTTCGGGTACCCAAAAATATCATACATGATGGTTCGAAGGATTATCGTTAATTCATGGCGACTATTATGGAGATAATTAAACATTGAGGTTTATAATTATGATCATTGAGCGCGTATGACTCCGAATAAAATGTAATGCATTTTAAATTGGCATATCATGTGAATGATGATTTGCATATACATACCTCTCTAAATGATATCATAAGGGATGTTAAGCGCATGAGATGAAGTCCCCTGGCTAGTAAATGCAAGGTGAATATATTCCTCGGCCATAGGACCAGTTGTTATATAGTGTGATGTTATTTTTTGAAGTGAGGTAATTCCGGGTATGGTTATGACTCACTGTCGAAGGTATATGGCCGCTTCCCAACGTCACAGGATTTAGGATGCCCAGGTTATCTTGGTGATAGGCCTTGAAAGATGATAGCTGTTTAGGGGCGCATCCAATGGGGTGACTCCCGGAAGGATGGTCTTAGAATCGTTATATGTTGTGATTATAACTATTCTTATAAAGGTGGTATTTTATAAATGGTGAAACATTTTATGAAATAAATTGTTTTGGGAATGAATTTCCTAATGAGAAACGGACTTGTGAAGTTATATTGTGAAAAACTGAAAAGAGATCTTATTAAGTTGAAATTGAATTATATTCTCTATCATTAATGAATATTCATCATTGTAAATGACATTGCGCTAGGCTGTGCATTGAGATGAGAGGTGAGGATTATTCTTATTTGTGAAGAGCGAGATAAAATTTATTCATGATGTTTGATATTCATAGCTGTCATGCATTTTATTCACATGGTAATTGTAGAGGGGGCTTGAAGGTAATCTTGAGATTAAGGACAAATCCCTAATTGGCAACAGTGTTTGAGATTAAGCAACCGAGGCAGCTCAAGCGTGGCAACTCAGCGCGGCAGCTTGGCGCGGCAACTCATATTTTAGCTTGTTGTATTAGTCATATTATATTTTTATTTTTATTTACTGTAAGCTATAACGGTTATAATGATGTAATGATAATAATAAATGAGTTTGTGTGAGGTCAAATGGTACTTGCGAGAGACCAGGCTTGGCAGGGCCTGGGAGAGTGTAAGGACATTTTTCTCATGTCCAATATGTTTCATTTATGTATGTCGTACGCCGCTACATTTGGCACGTCACCTCAAGATCGCACATGACGGCCTCTATTCGAATTCCGGGAATCAAGCATTCAACATCTCCATTAATGTGTCCTACATATGCCTCAACGACTTCACGTTCCACGATTTTAGGGACTTAATGCAAGTGGTACGCAAGGGAAGTCAAAACAGTGAAAAAAGGCTTGATAGGGAAGTTCAAGGGCATTTTTGTAATTTCACATCCATAGTTAGGAGGTCTGGTCAACTGGAAAGTTGAAGAGCTCGCCGCAACGAAGATACTGGAAGAAACGGCACCTCAATCCGAGCTACGGTGAAGAAGTTATGACCTTTTGAAGTTGGAGAAAATTCCTTGAAGAATGTTGTTTTTTTTTTGACCTCATACCAGAATGGGAACACCAAACCGGTTCGGTGTACCCCAGATGGGGTTCGGTGTACCTATACGCTGATAAGTTTTTAAGAGTTTTAACAAAGCGGGATTCTTCATATTTTACCTATAAATACCAACTTCGGGGGAGTTGTTTTACAAGACTTTAGAAGACGTTTTTGAGAGTCCAAATTACTCTAGTCTTCATATTTTTGAGTCCCAAGACTCATGTTTTGATTCACACAATTGCCAAACCTTTGTGAATCTTTTGGTAACCCAAGAACACAACTTTTTAGTTTGTTCAAACCTTTGTGGAGAGATCTTTGCAACCGAGGGCTGCGTGTCATTGCTGAGGGAGTCTCTACAAAGTTTTATGGCTGCGTGTCATTGAGGAGTGCTGCGGTTCTTCCTTTGCTGATTGGACTGAGGTTCATGTGGGTTCGCTGCGTGTGGATTCATTGCTGTATTTCATTGTAAATCTTGTAAGTTGCGATTTACGCTTTATAGTGAAATAAAAGGTTTTTCCCTGCGGGGATTTTTCCTTAAACTTGGTGTCACATGATTTATTTGGTTATGGGTTGACACACACACGCACCTTAGATGCATGTTTAGGGGCTGAAATTTAATAAGTGTGCTAAATTAGAAATCTGCGAAGTTTTTCAATATCACGCATTCTCAAATTGGTATCAGAGCAGGTTACGCTAATTTATTGCGTATTCCTATTTTCCGCAAAATCGTGTGATATTGATTTTTTTAAATCAGTTTTGTGAAAAATTCGCATTTTTTCCTATGGAGCACTTATATAATCAGATGCCTATTTTTGATGGGTCTAATTATGCCTATTGGAAAGCTAGTATGAAATCGATTTTAAAATCTATTGACGAGCGGGTTTGGTTGCTTTGCGAAAATGGTTGGACTCCTCCCACGGTCACTGTTAATAACATCACCTCTCTAAAACCCGTGTCAGCCTGGACTGAGGATGATTATAAGTTGTCCAATTTTAACTCCCGTGGTCTGAGTGCTATTTCTGGTGCTATCACTCCTGATGAGTATCGCCGAATCATGACGTGCTCCACGTCTAAGGAGGCTTGGGATGTTTTGAAACTGACACATGAGGGTACGAACGCTGTTAAAGAGTCTAAGTTACAAAATCTGGCCACCCAATTTGAGACTATCACCATGTCTGAGTCCGAATGCTTTGATGAATTTTATGCACGTTTGTCAGACATTGTTAACACTAGTTTTAATTTGGGTGAGGTGATTGATAACACGCGTGTCGTTAAAAAGATTTTGAGATCTCTTCCAAAACGCTTTATTCCGAAAGTCACTGTTTTGAACTCTTTGGGAAATCTGAAATCACTTAAGTTGGAAGAACTTGTAGGAGATCTTCAAACCTATGAGATAGACATGTTTCCTAAAACAATTAAGGCTAAGGATAATGGTATTGCTTTAAAGACTCATTTTAAGAAAAAGAAAGAAAAAGTTTGTGAGTCCGATTCTGAGGGAGATTTTGATTTTAATGATATGGCCCTGTTTGCGAAAAATTTTAAAAAAATTCTCAACATGAACAAAAATAATTCTTCCAATAAAAGGAATTTTTTTGAGAAAAATAAAAAGAAAGGAAAGGCCAAAGAAAGTAATGAGAGGAATGAATCTGATGAGGAGTGTGAGGAAGATTTAGAGAACATCACATGTTTTGAATGTGGGGGTAAGGGACATAAGTCGTTTGAGTGTCCTACTTGGCTTAGAAAGAAAGGGAAGAAAGTAGCCATGCCTGCCACACTTAGTGATGATGAGGGAGATGAGTCGGATAAAGGTTTAGGACATGGGATGGTTGTCGCCTTTTCTAGTCGTGTAAGAACACCCAGTTTGTCTCACAAAAGTGCACACGAGAGCGATAATAGTGATTCATGTTCTTCGAGTGAGGGAGAAAGTGAAAGTGAGAGTGGAGATGAAAGTGAGCTCCAAAAAGCCTTTAGAGAGTTGTACACCGAGACCTTGAAAACAAAAAGGTATAATAGGGATTTAGGTCGTCGGGTTTTAGATTTGGAGAAAGAGAAGGAGGTTTTGAGAAAGGAGAAGTGTGATTTGGCCGACACGTTGTCTAGTCTGACGACACGTGTATCCCAACTCGAGAGTGATCTCGAACGTGCCCGGGAGGTCAAAGTCAAGTTTGAGAACACACCTAAGAAGGTTGAAAAGGTGGTTCTTAAGGGTAAAGGTGAGAAGTTAGGAATAAGTCATGACGGTGCTTCTGCTTCCCAATTAGCACCCGAGCCGGTTCCCACTTTAGTGACAGTTTCACATGTGTCTCACCCTAACCCACCTAGGCGTCCCATTCCTATTAGGAAAGTGGGTCCTAGAGTTTTTGAGAGAGGTGTTCCTAGGCCTATTTATGTTTGCTCACATTGCAAGAGGAGAGGTCACCTTAGGGAATTTTGCTTTAAGTTGGGGTATGTGTCACGTTTTGCTTCTACACGTGTTTCTGCCACACATGCACCCACACATGATACTTTACATGCTCCCGGAGACTACATGAGAAAGTTTGCACATTTAGGTGAGCAAGTTAAGTTTTTAGTCAAATCTTCACAAGAATTGATGGAGGTTTTTCATAAGTTGTCACCACCTTTGGAAAACCCCTCCGCACCTAATGATTGAGGTTTGACTTGTTTACTAGCATAGGGTGATTTTCATGATGACATTGTTTGCCTATTGCTAGTATGTATCATTTTTGTATATATTTTTTTGAAAATTTTTTGAAAAATACAAAAAGATTTTATTTTGATGAAATTTTTGAAAAATTCAAAAAGAAATTTTCCTTTTATGGATGAGCATTCAAGATAGCCAAGTCACAACTTCATTCCATATATCCATGTGACTGTTTGATAGAGATTTGAGAGGCTACATCATTTCATCCATGTGCTTAACATTGATTGGAGTCCTTGAGATGTAATTAGTGATATTTCCTACATGCTTGACTCCTATATCCTTTAATGCACACATGCACTGCTATATTTGATTATTGCACTTGTCTATCACATATTGGCTTGAGTGTTTCTATCTCAATTCTGTCTATACAATGTATAAAATGCGATAAAACTTGACAAGAATGGATTGCATGTAAAAACCGTTTTAGTGAGACTGTGTGATTATTTGCATAACGGGGAGGGGCTGCGAAAGTTGATTCTTATCCTTTGCGCAAAAGCCACCGTTAAAAAGGACCTAAAAAATTGAGGAATTTTATTATCCGAGGTCCAAAGAGGTTAAAAGAGCCCGAAAAAAAAATGATATGGCAATAAAAAGCAATTCATGCCAAATATGGGCCATTTAGGTTTCACCCAATTCTCCAAAGTTTGAGAATTTAGTATACCTCTATTCAAAATATAAATCTGAGGGAGTTTGGTTGGAGATTGATAACGGGTTTTCACTTCCTTGAAAGTCCTGAAAAAGCATGAAAATCATTTTGGACGTTATTGGTGTAGAAATCACTTTGAGCTTTGATTTGTAGATTTGATATAGTCAATGTCTTATATTTCCTATCTCTTACACCAAAGGAAGCATTTGAGTTCATTCGTTAGGAGTATCCAATATTCATCGTGCACATATGTCATGTTTGTATGCTTTGATTTTCCTATCGAATTTTGATCACACACATTCTTTTACGCTATCACCGACTTGGTTGTTTTATGTTCATTCATGGTGTGATTTTATACCGTGACACCCCGATTTTTCTTGTTTGATTCATTCTTCTTATTTGTCTATTTGGGGACATCATAAAAAGGGGGAGAAAGAATTTTCATTTTATGGGGGAGTTTGAATTTTGGGGGAGTTTTGAGATTTGACTTATGCTTATCATATATTGGTATCTATGTTTATCTCATTTCAAACTCGATACGTCACTTGGTATTTTTTTCTTTTTCTCATGTGTGTAGGTACTACAATGATGATCTCTGAATTGCACACCCTGATGAGAAAAGATTTGAGATTCCTGAACATTTGAAGAACAAACGATGAAGACTATTCATTTGTACCTTTTCCAGTTTTGGGTTCATGGGAGGGTAGATTTGTATAGGCAATTTCATATTTGATAATTCGGATTTTTTATGTATGTACCGGCATAGACATAGGGGGAGATTTGTAAGGACATTTTTCTCATGTCCAATATGTTTCATTTATGTATGTCGTACGCCGCTACATTTGGGACGTCACCTCAAGATCGCCCATGACGGCCTCTATCCGAATTCTGGGAATCAAGCATTCAACATCTCCATTAATGTGTCCTACATATGCCTCAACGACTTCACGTTCCACGATTTTAGGGACTTAATGCAAGTGGTACGCAAGGGAAGTCAAAACGGTAAAAAAAGGCTTGATAGGGAAATTCAAGGGCATTTTCGTAATTTCACATCCATAGTTAGGAGGTCTGGTCAACTGGAAAGTTGAAGAGCTCGCCGCAACGAAGATACTGGAAGAAACGGCACCTCAATCCGAGCTACGGTGAAGAATTTATGACCTTTTGAAGTTGGAGAAAATTCCTTGAAGAATGCTGTTTTTTTTTTTAACCTCATACTAGAATGGGAACACCAAACCGGTTCGGTGTACCCCAGATGGGGTTCGGTGTACCTGTATGCTGATAAGTTTTTAAGAGTTTTAACAAAGCGGGATTCTTCATATTTTTTCCTATAAATACCAACTTCGGGGGAGTTGTTTTGCAAGACTTTAGAAGACGTTTTTTCAAGTCCAAATTACTCTAGTCTTCATATTTTTGAGTCCCAAGACTCATGTTTTGATTCACACAATTGCCAAACCTTTGTGAATCTTTTGGTAACCCAAGAACACAACTTTTTAGTTTGTTCAAACCTTTGTGGAGAGATCTTTGCGACTGAGGGCTGCGTGTCATTGCTGAGGGAGTCTCTACAAAGTTTTATGGCTGCGTGTCATTGAGGAGTGCTGCGGTTCTTCCTTTGCTGATTGGACTGAGGTTCATGTGGGTTCGCTGCGTGTGGATTCATTGCTGTATTTCATTGTAAATCTTGTAAGTTGCGATTTACGCTTTATAGTGAAATAAAAGGTTTTGCCCTGCGGGGATTTTTCCTTAAACTTGGTGTCACATGATTTATTTGGTTATGGGTTGACACACACACGCACCTTAGATGCATGTTTAGGGGCTGAAATTTAATAAGTGTGCTAAATTAGAAATCTGTGAAGTTTTTCAATATCACGCATTCTCAGAGAGCTTTCATGCTCTATCAAATGACCACACTGTGGGAACTTTAGAGGGACTTGGTTTGGAGGATTGAGAAGTGAGGCACCGTTGGGGCTTGTCCTGACCATCTTAGATACACCTCGTAAAACACCGAAGGACCTTGACCGTGGAACCTCGGGCAGAGCAACTTGGAGTTCCATCGGGCGTTAGGCTCTGAACCAAACAATCCTCTACTTAATGTCACATCTACTGTAGGTGATGTCACTAGCCAACTAAACAATGTCAGACATGCACTTGAGTAAGCCACCATGGTATTTGGGGGCTGTCAGGCAGTTGGTGAGCCAACTCTGCGACAACAGCCCCCTCCCCTGACACATAGTGGTGAGGCAAAAGGCATGTCTTGGAATTTAATGTTTATGACGTGGAGCCAACTAGTGCATCAGGCATTTAATGTTGTGACATAAAGTATGAGGGATGTCTTTCATAGTTTTAATGACTGAGTTGCCTCGAGGATGGTGTGGGGGGCTATTTAAGGACCCCAAACCACCCCTGAGGAGAGATATATGATCTTTTTGAGAACTCTGGAGTTATTGCTAGAGATGCACATCAGAGAGAGAGAGAGTTATTGCAAACCAGAGGGTTTATCCACTCACCATTGTTATTTATTACGAAGCTTGTAATACTTGACAGAGCTTCTTGAGGGTGTATGGTGTGTTTCTACCTGCCTACCAAGGTGTATCTAGGGTGCTTACTTCTCTCTCCCTCTACCTAGGTTACTCCTAAAGTTCATTACTATCTCCTGAGCTATATACGAGAGACTTATGAGTTTAAACTGAGTTCATCTTCATTGGGTTTGTATTGTATGTCCTATCATTAATCCAAGGTCTTAGGCTAATTAACTTATCATTACCATACTCAAAAGGGGTTACGCCTCCATCTATAATCTAAAGTACCCTCTTACATTTGGCGACTCTACTGGGGAGGCATTCTTCTAAGTAAGGAGTATGGCGCAAGATAACATTAATCGAAGGCTCAACTTTGATGACATTCAACATAGTGAAGAGCAAGCAACAAGAGAACTGGAGGTCCTAAGGGACGGGGCTCCTTGAATAGATTGCCTCCAGTTCAGACAGCAACAGGCGCTCCAGGGGTAACTCAAGCTTCCACGAGTGCTGGGATGGGACCTGCTCAGGTGGCCCTCCTCGTGAGTAAGTTTTATGAGTTTTTACAGACCCCCGTAGCTTTAACGGTGCTGGGAGGATTCGAAGCCAATTCCTTCGTCACACCAGGAGCAGCCCAGCGGCCCCACCAGGTGCAGGTACAACGGGAACAACCCCGAAAAGCATACCTTTCGTCGTGAATCCTGCGGTGGGAACCTCTGGAGTTTCAATGGCGCCGGCAGTAACGATGGCTCCAGCTGTAACGGGCATTCTTCCTGTGACCCCATTGGTCATTGCCCCATCGCCCATGGAAGAAATGAGAAGGGAGATGCAAATGGAGATGCTGAAGTTCATGCAGGCTTCCTCGTAATTTTTGGGCGAGGTAGCTTTGGTCTACGACGACTTCCGAACACCTTACCCTCAGGAATACAGCGATGAGCCTTATCCAAAGGATTATGTTCCTCCTATCTTTGAAAAATACACAGGAAAGGGGGGAAATCCGAAGGGGCATTTTAAACCTTTTATCGAACACTTGGGGGTGCATTGCAACAATAAGAAGCTCAGGTTGAGGGAGTTCTCCAAATCCCTAACCGATAAAGCAGATACTTGGTACTCCTACTTGGACCCTAAGAATGTTTCTACGTGGGAAGAGATGCATGTGTTGTTCATCCAGAAGTTCTTTTTGGCAGAGGATGAGTTTACTCTGACCCAATTAGGGAGAGAGAGACAATGGCCGAGAGAAGACGTGGTGGTGTACGTTCGAAGGTTCAGGGAAAGGTCCCTCGATCTAATAGAGGAGGTCAAGGAGTCTAAACTATTACAGATCTGTGCGGAAGGGCTGCTCCCTGAGTACATATGCCACCTGATCAACGAGACACGCTAGGGAACTTTTTCAGCATTCCTAAAATCCGCAAGGAACATCTCACTGGTTGTACGACCAAACCCGGTGGTGGTACCTATGATGTTCAGGAAACCGATGCAACCTGGGGGAGGAAGGCCTCAGCCTCCACGGGTGGGGTACACCGAAGGAACGGATGGGGGAAAGGCGTCGAAGAAGGACAACAAGAGAAAGTTTGGAAGGGACAGAGAAGACCCGCCACCGTTGCCTTGTACGATAGAAGAGGCTGTGAGTTGTTATAAGGCTATGGTCCAAGTTGGAACAGTTTATGAACCAAAGGGCGTTCCAGTGAAAGAACCCGATGCTGCGACGAGGGAGGATCCCAAATACTTCCAGGTTCATCGAAAGATCCAGCATCCAACAGAGAGCTGCTTCACACTGCGAAGAATTATTGACAAGTACATAAAAGTAGGGACATTGAAAATCCCCCCGCAGAACATTAACAACAACCCACTTCCAGCACACGGGGCCAATATGGTGATGGCCTATGATGAGGAGGCAGAAAGAGAAGGAGGAGGGTTAACGATGAAGCAGAATGAGCTCGAAAAATCTCGGGAACATTACACCACGGGAATGGCTAACGTGGTTTTAGCCTACGATGAAGAAAACGCTAAAAACGTGGAAGACGTATACAGCGTTGAAGGTGAGGAAACAGACCCGGTCATAAAGTATAGTGCAGTTTCAAAATCTCCAATGTTCACTTAGTTCTTTGATCAAGTAGAGATCCCGAAGGAGAGCAGAATGGAGATAACTCAGGCGATTTTGGACATTGCAAGGAGGAATGCAATCCCCTCGCTAAGGTGGAGGGGACCCATGTCTAGGCTGGTGAAGAAGTTTCTGCCAGAAGTAACCTTCAGCGATGTACATAGAGCTATAAGGTTCCCTCATAATAGGCCCCTGTATGTAACCTCTAGCGTCAACGGGGTTAACTTTGCAAGGACTCTTACGGATGGGGGTGCTTCCATCAATATTATGTCGATCAACTCCTTCCACGTGGCTAATATTCCAGAAGAAAGGTTGGTTTCGATGCCTTTGGTAATTTTGGGGTATGAAAACCAATCTTCCAAGTCCATAGGGTATGTGAATGTTGGGATTGTGATGGGAAATCTGAGTTCCCACATCAAGTTCCATGTAATAGAAAGTGCAACATCCTATCATTTACTAATAGGGAGAGTGTGGATGCACAACCAAGGGTTAATCCCTTTAACCTATCATCAATGCGCCAAGGAAAATATCAAGGGAACAAAAGTGACCATTAGGGCTACGAAGAGGCCTTTCGCTATCGAAGAAGAACACTTGGTGGATACGGAATTTTATACAGAGCTGGAGAAGGATGTGTGGGTCCTGACAAGGAGAATAGAGGGAGCATGGGTTCCCTCGATTAGAGAGAGAATGGGGCCCTTGAACGAGCAAAGTAAAGAGGGTGCAAGTAGCTAAGGGGTGAGGGCCGAAGAAACCCATCAGGTGATCCCTCGAGCCCAAAATATCTCAAAGCAACTCAAAGACAAGATGAGGCCTAGAACAGACCCGGTGGAGCATGAGGTCCAACGACAAAGCGTGTTGAGTCACTTTTCAGGGGAAAGAATTACTGAGGCTTCAAGAGAGAAGAAGAGGAAGGTCGTGGCAACAGCTACCAACAGGCAATGCAAGAAAATTTTCACTGAAGAGGGAAAAGTGGTGTACCGCTTATAATGGTGTGAATGGGCGGCCGAAGAGACTAAGGATGAGGTTGACCCGATATATGAGTGTTTCTTGGTGGATCAACAAGGGCAGTGTATGGTGATAGACAACTCCAACATACTGGAGTTCGTAGAAGATGTCGCCGAAGAACTAGACTACATTGAAGATCAATCGAAGCCCCAAGCACAAGAGTTGGAGCAGCTGAACCTAGAAAGATAATGGGAAGATCCAAGGCCTATCTTTATCTCAAAAGATCTCGGTAAGGAGAAACGAGAAGCCTTGGTTGAGCTGATTCGAGAATTCATAGACGTCTTCGCATGGAAATACATTGAAATGGAAGGGCTGGATGAGGAAGCGAGCTGCCACAAACTGAACGTGAAGCCTTCAGCTATTTCGGTGAAGCAGGCAATGAGGACTTACAAACCTGAACTAGACTTGAAGATTAAGGAAGAGGTCCAACGTTTATTGGCAGCAGGATTCATCAAGCCAATACAACATCCCCTTTGGCTATCTAGCATCGTGCCAGTGGGGAAGAAAGACAAAAACCAAATAAGGATCTGTGTGGACTTCAGAGATTTGAATAGGGCTTGCCCTAAGGATGAGTTTCCCTTACCCTCCATCGACAGTTTGATAGATTCAACGGCTGGTCATGAGATGTATAGCTTCATGGATGGGTACGTAGGGTACAAACAGATCAAGATGGACCCCACAGACGCAGAGAAAATGACATTCAGAACTCCGTTGGGCAACTTCATGTACAAAGTGATGCCATTTGGACTCAAGAATGCTGGGTCTACTTACCAGAGGACAATGATGGCCATTTTTCATGAATTCTTCCATAAATTTGTAGAGTTCTACATAGACGACTTGGTCATCAAATCGAAGAAGGAGGAGTCCCATCTGAATGATTTAAGGAAGGTGTTTGTTCAGTGCAGGAGGTATAAATTGAGGATGAAACCATTAAAGTCTGTCTTCGAAGTAACGAGAGGGAAGTTTCTAGGCTTCATGGTTGATCGACAAGGGGTGCAGATGGACCAGGATAAATAGCGGGCGATCTTGGAGATGCCATGTCCAAGAACGGTGAAGGAGCTGAAGAGTTTTCTCGGTAAAGTCTCCTACCTTAGGAGATTTGTGCCTGGATTGGACGAAATAACACACCCACTGATCCAGCTATTGCGAAAGAACACGAAATTTAGGTGGGAGGAGGTTCACCAGGAGTCTCTTATTGGGCTAAAGAAACTGCTCGTTTCACCACAAATCATGGTTCCTCCCCAGGCAGGAGTACCGTTGCAGCTATACCTTACGTCTACCACGAGGTCCATTGGAGCTCTGCTGCCACAAGAAGTGGACGGGCAAGAACGACCGGTTTACTTCCTCAATAGAATCATGCATGGGACAGAGATTAGATATAGTAGCTTAGCAAGGCATTGTTTAGACTTAGTCTTTGTAGCACAAAAACTTAGATATTATATGCTATCTTTTACAATTCATATTATAACTAGATGTGATCCTATTAAGTATTTGTTGGCAAGGACTATATTGATTGGCAAGGCATCCAGATGGTTCCTCATCCTCTCAGAATATGACTTGAAGTGTGTGGTTCCTCGTACGATCAAGAGCCAGGCGTGTGCCGATCTATTGGCAATCTTTCCATCAGGAACGCTTGAACCTCCTAAAGAAGACATTCCAGGAGATGACTTACAGGATAATTATCTGGATACAACTGATGAGGAATGGACGATGCAGTTCAATGGATCTTCGATAAAAAAGAAGGGAGGAGCCGGGGTTATTATTTCAAAAGGGATAGAGGAGATTTTCCTTTCCTACAAGCTAGATTTTCCTTGTTCCAGTAACGAAGCAGAGTACGAGGCGTTGGTACTGGGGCTGCTGGAGGCTCTTCGAAGGGGAATTCGTTCACTCTGCATTAAGGGTGACTCGAACTTAGTGATTCATCAAGTAAACGGAGAATATGCGTTGAAGCACATGAGCCTAGCACCATACAGAACAATCATTCAGAGGCTTCTCAACCAGTTCTATCGGACCAAGATTAGAAGACATCCCAGAACGATGAACCTCTATCCAGACACCTATGCCACTATCGCCCAGAAAATGGTTATGAGGAACGATAAGACTATCATTTTGATTAAACGAAGGACATCTCCTTCGGTGGTACAGTCAATATTACCGATGGAGGAGGATGCGGACTAGAGGGGAGAGATTAGGAAGCAACTGGAGTTCGACGAAGGAGCTATGGGACTAAGAGAGTTATCCCAATACTTTACGAATTAGGGAAATATTTACTACAGAAATGCTGGGGGATGGTTGTCAAGATGTATCAGCCCAGAGGAAGCAGAGCGAAGGTTGAAGAAAATGCATGAGGAGCACTGAGAAACGACTGAGATACCTTTATATAGAATAATTCAAAAAGAGGGGTATTTCTGGCCTAGAATGAAGCAAGATGCGACAGAGATGCAACGGAAGTGCGATAAGTGTCAGCTATTCTTCGAAGTAGCTGAGTGCCATTTCATTGAAACTCAAACGGACTGGAGGTAGCCCTATATCGACTTCATTCAAGATGGAGTTATCCCAATGGAGAAAATGGATGCGATGGGCCTGAGGCAAAGGGTCCCATGGTTCTATGTTCAGGAGGGGCAACTTTATTGAAGGGGGTACTTCAACAGGCCACTGAGTTGCATCACGAAGGAAGAAGCAACTGAGGTCCTCAAATAAGTGAACGATCCAGCCCACATAGGAGGGGCCAAGTTGTATGATCAGCTGATGACGTTGGGGTATTATTGTCTATTAATGGAGAAAGACTCTGCTGAGTTCGTTCGAAAATGCAAAGCTTGCCAACTTCATGCGAATATGATCCATGCCCCATCGATAGACTTACAATCTCTGGTAACACCCTATTCGTTTCACACTTGGGCATTCAACCTGGTAGGGGCAGTACATCCTTCTTCGAGGGGAAAGATATGGATACTGGTAGCAACAGAGTGTTTTACAAAATGGGCCGAAGCGTTACCACTCAGAAGAGCAATGGCTGGGGTGGTGAGCAACTTCATCAGAGAATACATCATTTGCTATTTTGGGATCCCAAGGGTTATTCTTTTTGATAACGGGACTCCCTTCATCAATTCAGAAGTAACAATGCTCACAGAAAAGTACTCCATTGTTCATCACACTTCAACGGTGGCGTACCCAAAGGGAAATGGTCAAGACGAAGCGACTAACAAAACATTAGTTAATATTTTGGCCAAGATGATGGAGGACTTTCCAATGTCATGGGATGATAAGATACCATCTGTATTATGGGCCTATCGAACAACCAAGTGGAAACCCACAGGATAAACTCCGTTCTCTCTTATTTATGGGGCTGAGGCAATCCTTCCAGTGGAGTTGGAAGTTCCCTCTACTTGATATTTCTTGCAAAGTAGCATGCTCCCTCAGAATAGACATGTGCAGTTGGAAGCGTTTGATGAACACAGAGATAATGTGATGCAACACTTTCAAATGTATACGAAATAACTCTCGAGGGCATACGATAACTTGGTGAGACCAAGGAAGTTCGTAGAGGGAGACCTCGTTTTGAAAGTATAAGTGAAGCACATCAGGGGGCTTCCTCTACCAAAGTTTGCAGCCAACTGTGAGGGACCTTTCGTTGTAAAGGAAGCTCATGATTCAGGTTATTGCTTAATTTCGAAGTTGGAGGAAGATAAGCCATTTAAGATTAACAATAAATGGCTGAAGGTTTATCATGTGTAAATAATCAAGTTTGAACCATTGTTATAACTAGCTATTGTTATGAATATACACGTTTTAGTTATTACTTGAACACAATGAAAGAATTGTAGAAATGTAGAAATTTATAACATACAAAAGCAGTCACAACACATGGAAGAATTGGAAAATATACATTCTTTATTCATAAATAGTTGAACATTACAAAATTGGGAGCTATCGCCCAAGAATTACATAGATAGAAGCAGATGGAGGATATATACAAAAAGCCATTAGCCTAAGAGAAACCATAGATTCGAAGAAGAGAAAAAATCTCCAGGAAGGCCCGAAGAAGCTGTTGTGAAAGACCGTTGGGCGTTGATAGAAACTTCTAGCCTCGTTTGCACTTGTGTACGTTCGACGAGGAGTCTCTCTCGTTTCATCTTGACCAGACGCAAAGCTTCTTCGGCATTCTTTACCTCTTTATCCACTACTTCTAAAAGGGGTGATAATGCGGCCAACTTAGCTTCCTCAGCCCGCTGGTCCTCCTGATGCTTTCGCAATACTTCCCTCTGGATAATCAGTTGCTGGTTCTACAAAGTCTTTAAACGTGTTATAAGCCAGTCAAAATGAAAACCATCATGACCCAAATCCCTCAGAAAACCCAAAAATTGGTTAAGGAGGGATCTGGTAACGCTTGCAGTAGGAGTACTGGCAATTTCAACAACAACAATATCCATTCCCTGAAGTCTGTGAGTCATCACGTGAATATTGGAACGTAGGCAATCCACTGTGAAGGTCTTAAGGTGATGATTCACTAGTTGTTCAATCACCAAGCGATGGTTGACGGGCATTTGAGGAGAACATCAAAGCACCATCAGGCAGAAAGCGTGAGGAGCCAAGTCAGGAAGAGGAAGCTCGCACCCAGATTCACTCTCTACTGCAACACCGGTAGTGGAACCTTGATCATCATGGCTAGAGTTTTCTGAAATAGCAGGTTCCCGATAGGGTGAGCCCATATGCAAAAGAACTGGGGGATAATTTTCCTGATCAACCTGAGAAGAGATAGAGGGCATAATAAGTTTAGGAAAAATCTTAACAAGTGTTTTCGTTGTTAAGTCACCGTTACAAGGTGGAGTTTATGAAAAATCTTAACAAGCATTTCGTTGTTAACTCACCGTTATAGGTGGAGTTTATGGAAAATCTTAACAAGCGTTTTCGTTGTTAAGTCACCGTTACAAGGTGGAGTTTATAAAAAATCTTAACAAGCGTTTTCGTTGTTAAGTCACCGTTATAAGTGGAGTTTATGGAAAATCTTAACAAGCGTTTTCGTTGTTAAGTCACCATTATAAGGTGGAGTTTATGAGAAGTAACAAAAATACCTCAGTCATAGCAGGGGCAAGAACGGGAGTCATCGTGGCAGCCGCAGGGACAGGAACCATTGGGGGCGGGCTCATTACCTCAGAATCCACAACGGGGTCCCTGGTCGCAGAGGCCTCAACGATCGGCAAAAATCCCTCACCAACATAAGGCACCAAGGCCAGCATAGGGGATTCATAGGGAGAAGATAATGGACGCCCAAATGAAGCCCCAACACGAAGGGTGAAGAAGATCCACTATGCTGGGCAGAAGAACCAACCTTGGCCTTGTGTGCATGAAGACCACCAAGAGAAATAGGTGGTACAAGATCGGGAGAAAGCTGCAACATGAAGGCAAGTGTTAGAAAAGAGGAATAAGTACAAAAAAAGGGAGAAGTATCTCTAGGTGTTACTTACCTCGTTATGGCACTGAAAAAGGGAATTGCGGCCAAAGGTCTCGTCAGCATCGTTCGAAAAAGAATGTTAGCTAACAACGAGGACACTTCAACCTGGGGCACCCAAAACCTTAAGGTTCAGCATGATAAATAAATAAAGGGGTGAGATTGAAAGGACATTATACCAGATAAATTATAGTGGAAATCATACCTCGAGCTCATTTTCTTCATCCAGAACAATGGGTAGAAGAAGCTTGGATGTAGAGGATAAACTAGAAGGGATGGGGAGAGTTATCTCTGATTACGAAGAGACGCCCATTGATTCAACAACACCACCTATAGAAACTTCCCTCGCACGTTGGGAGGCCGAACGACGAGAATAAGTAAGCCCCGTCATGAGGGAACGGTGAGGAGTCATATCGGTTCGAGAAATATCAAAATGTACCCCCACAAAAGGGCTCACGGGAGGACTAGGGGGAATGGGTCTTTCCTCTTCAACCCCTTGCACCACATTTGTCAAGAAAAAAAATAAGAAAATGCAGGTTGCCTTAAGCAAAGAGGAAATAAGTAAAACAAGTATACATACCTCAGATTCGGAAGGGGAATGAGAAGGTATAACC
Organism: Sambucus nigra; assembly: GCA_949130495.1. Taxonomy (NCBI): domain Eukaryota; kingdom Viridiplantae; phylum Streptophyta; class Magnoliopsida; order Dipsacales; family Adoxaceae; genus Sambucus; species Sambucus nigra. The sequence goes on from OX422214.1 coordinate 351,380,514, forward strand.
ATGGGCGAAGAAGGAGGGGAGGCAGCAACAGAAGGGGCAGGAGAGAGATGCACCTCAGGAGTTTTCTTCCTCTGATACTTGGTACCCAGAGTCTTTTTCCTTATTCTCGTTGCATCAATGCCAACAGATCGAAGAACCCTTAAACTCTTTCTCCTCCTTGCCGTTGGCTCTGTGGGATCAACCACGACCGTGGGAAAAGCAATCATAGGAGGAACAACGATAGCGTGCCATTGATGCTCAACATTTATTCGAGCTATCTCTGCCTGGGCTTCCTTCCTTAACTGCTCACCCACTTCGACAGATATGGGAGGACGAACGGAGGCTATGGGGAAGGCTGCCACGGGAGTCTGGGACTTCTGGGACTTAGATTTTGACTTTGACACCCCACTTCTGGCCATTTTTGCCTTCTTGGAAGGCGGTAGCAGCTTCAGTTGAAGGGGCAGGTTTCTTCAGGGCTGCAGCGGTTTTGGGTTTGGGCGTGGCAACGGGGATTATGGAACGGAGTGGTGGAAGCTCAGTAGGAGGTGCCTTGGGGGTCATACTTAGAGGGAATTCAATCCCAAGAACGGAGTTGCCTTTTAACCCCAACTCTAAGGCAGAAAATAAAAAAACGGTAGGATACATTGGATCTCCCTCAACGAACTCAGTAATTTAAGCTAGTTGTTTCGGCCAGTATTTTGTTGAAAACAGAGGGGTCACGTCCCCTCGCCTAGTGATGCTGGGAATGGTGACTCGCCCAGCCATTGTAGAACTTATTCCCGATGTAGCGGTTGAAGAAAATAGAGAACACACCTCACTAAAGGAAACCTTGGGGCTTGACGATTGAAACACTAGACAAGGAGCCCCCTGGTCAAACCCAAACTGGCGACTGCATCAGTTGGGATTATAGTGCTCACTGGTATATCCCCATTCAGTGTAAGAAGGCAGATATCCAGGGGAGAACAGAAGGACCACAGCCAACGAGGAATCTTCAATATCCACGGTAGGGTCCTGTACCACCCCCGCTTCATGTTAAAAAAATCCACAAGTGTGGAAGAAGATATCCTCCTGGTAAGGCCTCATCACGAAGTTCTCAAAGCGATTAATCACAGATATTAACTCCCCTAGACTTTGTCTCTTATGATAAACAAAGGACCGTGGAGGCAGAATTGTTTCCCCCAAAGGAGGGCGATTGGTTTTGGCTGCTACAACAGGGAAATGAAAGTAAAGGAAGATGGTTAGAAGGACGCAGTTGGAAAAATTGGCCAAGTTATAACGGCCAAGCGATCATTCCATATCGAGCAAATTCCTATGCAACCAGGTGTAGAGGGATCCCAAGGCAATTACTGCCAGGGGAAGTTTGATGCCCCAGGACAAATGAAGGTATATATTGATAAGGTCCCTTCGGGGCTGGTCATTGGGTTTTCCCGTTAAAAGGAAACGAGAGAGAATCAAAAGAATATAGGCAGGAAGTTCCAACGGTGTACCTTGACCAGGAGCATCTGTTGAAGAAATGTCTTCACCAGAACCCTTGAAGAAATAATTAATCAAAGGAGAGAAAGTAGCCTTGTTGGACGAACCGATACAGCTTCGGCATATACGATCCAACTGCAAACGGTCGACAGCCTCTTGGGCATCTAGAGCCTCATCAGTATATGGCTCATGACATGTTGTATCGAGGCCCAGGAGCTCGCAAACGTCTTCCAAAGTTATGGTGAACTCGCCCCACGCAGCGATGAACGTATGAGTAGTAACGTTCCATCGAGAGACCATGATAGGAAGGGAAACATTATTCTTTGAGAGAGTGAACTCACCAAACCATTTATCCCGTTGCAACCTAAGCTTGGTGAGAATATCAGTATGGTAACTTTGCATATGGGAGTTCCAGTCAGCGAAGTGGGAAGGAGATCCCCCGGGTGCTTCGAAATCAATATGGGACCATGGGAAGTCCCCTCGCTTCAGGTAAAATCGAAGAGTCCCCTCTGGAGGAAGAAAGCCCCACTCAGAAGAATCTTCTTCTTCGTCACCCAATAATAAGGCGTCAAACTTAGAAGAAAAATGGACAGTCTTGCAGGCAGCAGCAAAATCATCACCTTCTCAAAAAATAGGTGATCGATGATAAGACCTTAGTTGTTCCTGGCGGGCAGCATCCAGGGTGGTGGCAATAGTAGAGGCAGTGGGCGGAGCACTAGCAGCAGACGCGGTGGGGTTGCTTGAGGATGCCATGGAAAATAACGATAAAGTAATAGGAAAGCTTCGAGCAAGAAGGGTTTGAAGGACGAGAATGGAAGATCACAACCACAGGCGGTGGTTTAGAAGATGAGAGGGGAAGAAGGTAAGCAAGAGCTTAACAACAATGGATTTCTCACAGGCATTCTCTCTCTAAAGCAAATGGAAGTTTGAAGAAGACTGTGACAAAGTAAGAGAAAAAAAGGGTTCAAGTGTTTGGGTATAGCCGTTTGAAATTTTGGAGTTCGTCGTTTAAGTTTCCCACCATCGCACGTGCAAAGGATTCCTGCAATCATTTCAAATGAACACGTGGCACTTCGAAAATTGTTTTGACAGTTGAAAAGACAGTGCCACGTCATTAATGAAGTGACACCTGGGGAACACAAACCGTTGCCTTCCTAAGCAAGATTGAGTTTTGGGGCCAAATTTTTTTTGTCAGACATATCCAATAAACTCCTAACGAAGAAGATGTGCCAATGGTTCCAAAAAGCTACGATGTTCCCTCGTCATAGTTTAAAACGTTGTTTAGTTATGACTCGGCTACATCGAGGAGAATTTTTGCTTTTTCAAACATGATGAAACATTCCAAGGGAAAATTTCACAAGTCACAACAGTATTTGCAGTCCCAACGAAATTTGAGAATATTACCAGGTCTTTCGGGAGAATTTTAGATATTGAAGTTAGAACGATCGAAGCTCAGCATAAGGAAAAAGTAGCGATGTCCCTCAACCGAAGAATCAACAAATGGCAGTGCCTCGGCTCAGGTACATTAGGGAGAATTTTACTTTTTTCAAGAGACTCTAATGCTCTGGTTCTGAATAAAGGAGAAGAGGCCTGAATCTTTTCACACAGAGAAAGGTCCATCGGTTTGAGACGTTTCGTGCAGACATTTCTTGTTCCAACAAATCTCTCCACGAGGGGGAAAATGTAGAGGGTCTTGAAGGTAATCTTGAAATTAGGGACAAATCCCTAATTGGCAACAGTGTTTGCGATTAAGCAACCGAGGCAGCTCAAGCGTGACAGCTCAAATGTGGCAACTCAGCGAGGCAGTTTGGCGTGGTAGCTCATATTTTAGCTTGTTGTATTAGTCATATTGTATTTTTATTTTTGTTGTATGTAAGCTATAACGGTTGTAATGACGTAACGATAATAATAAATGAGTTTGTGTGAGGTCGAACGGTACTTTCGAGAGACCAGGATTGGCAGGGCTTGGGAGAGCAATCATGCTCTATCGAATGACCTCACCGTGGGAACTTTAGAGGGACTTAGTTGGAGGATTGAGAAGTGAGACACCGTTGGGGCTTGTCCTGACCATCTTAGATACACCTGGTAAAACACCGAAGGACCCTGACTGTGGAAACTCAGGCGTAGCAGCTTGGATTTCCATCGGGCGTTGAGTTGTGAACCAAACAACCCTCTACTTAATATCACATCAACTATAGGTGATGTCACTAGCCAACTAAACAATGTCAGACCTATACTTGAGTAAACCACCGTGGTATTTGGGGCTGTCAGGCAGTTGGTGATCCACCGTGGTTAGGCAAAAGGCATGTCTTGGCATTTAATGTTTATGACGTGGAGACAACTAGTGCATCAGGTATATAGTAAAATAGAAATATCAACGGACGAGATCCCTAGGTTTAAAAAGGTTGGTAGCAAATGTGTTAACCGTGCATAATAAATATAAATGCACTATTTCATAATTAAAGTGGATTCGCACTCTCGTGAAACCCCCAACTCACCTCTCATCTACAACGCGCACCTAATCCTGTCCTGGAACCTTAATTAAGTTACCCAAAACCTACCTTACCATACACACGGCCTATATCTGCATGATCTGCCATCCTAACATAACCGAAGAATCCTTTCCATTCTAATCTCACCTAAATGTATATACACTTATATGCCTTACTAGGCTCTCATGATTCCATTTATTAACTTAAACTAGTTATAAGTCTTAATACGTCCCATAGTAACATTAAGCTTCAATATAAGAGTTTATTCCCTAAACAACATACATTCAAGTAATAAGTACGAAACTTCTCTCCACTCTCAACATTGTACGGTGTTTCGTGCATGGGGGGTCTCGCAAGACAGTGTTGATCGTAGGGATCCATTATGTCTTCTACACAAATCCTACTACAACAACTACTTAATTAATAAATACTATAACTAAGAAAATAATTAAAATCTTTATCAAAATCCTTGGGGTCGATATAACCACAATTTTCTCTAAGTACGATCCTTCGATCCTGATAAACTAGTACACCAAAAAAACCTAATATATATATATATATATATATATATATATATATATAAGCAAACATTCATTCCTATAACCATGTATACATAACACACATAATGTAAACTACCGCACACATAACATAAACTGTTATAGGATACAAAATAATGCACCATTCTATCATGTTCCAGGAATTACTCACTTTCTCCCGGGATACCATCCATCGGACTATTATCACACCGCCATGGTAATAAAATCAATCAAAACGAATGGGAAACGGTCATAGCTCTAAACCGAAAAGTGAGAACGACTTATACCCAATACTTCTCACCCCCAAAAATAAAATCGCACAAATAATAAGGGACGACTATGACCAGGGGACTATACGCACCCTTCTCCTCAAGCGGGGGGCCTCACCCACGTCGCGAAACCTCCCATGATAGCATGTGCCGAGTATGCTCACACAATAAGTATATATATCAGTCACACATTATATATATACAAGCAATCACATCATATGCATAAATCATCACACAAGTAATATATATTCGTGCCATATTTATATAACCGTTTGAATATATATAAATATCCATATATATGCATACCCTATCTCCAATCATTATTCATTCATCAAGTAACATAAGTTGGCGATATAGATACAACTCTCGTAATACTCACCCTTTTTACGACGCATACATACTCAAAGCATTCTCCCTTATTCAGCATCTCCCTTGAAACATACTCATCCATTGTCCTTATGATATGAATAATATTCCAATATATATATACCATTAAGGTTACTAACTCAAAGTTTAACTTACATAACTATCACTATACATTCCATCTATATCCGAATGCACTTTGATATATATAATATTAATCCTAACTATAGGTGCACACATAACTAATAGTCTGCAAACCTCAAGCTTAATCCTAAATTCATTTCCTTACAATCCTTCACTTACAAGTCACCCATCCATCATACTTATTTTATGAGTAATCTCCCAATATATCCAACATTAAGGATACTATCTCAAATTTTGACACACATATCAATCATCCTACAAATACCATAATCATTGTGGCTATAAGTATAAACATAACCTAATAGTCGGTAACCTACTAGCTCCATCCTAATTCAATTAGAACCCCATAATGCCTCGTAACATCTGTCCTTAATTGCGCATAAATGCATAATAATTATCTCGGATATAAGTACATACGCCCAATTATTCTAATCGGTGACCGACCCCATACCCCCAATCGATCGCGGTTTTAAATTTTGCCTTACGAAGAAAGCAGTAGGCTTTTCCCTTAGGGCGCGATCGACCAACCCCTGGCCGCGATCGACCGACCATACTAGATATCTTGGCCCTTTTTCCACTTTGAATGAACCCTAACTCCCCAAACACCCAAATATCATCATCTAACCCACAATCTTTAACTCAATCATATTCTTAACGTTAAAACTCATCCTACATTGCATCCCATCAATTTATATGTCATCAATCCCATGTAAAAACATCAATTTCAAGTTTTAGTCCCAAAATCTAGGTTTTAACATATAACCCAAAAGTCCAATCATTTTATCCACAAATTATGAAATGAAATACACAAATGAAATATTTATCAAGATTGAACACTTGCCTCGAAATTGTAGAGGTTGAATCGCCCTCGAGATCGCGTTTTGGCCGGAATTCTCCCAAGCTTTCTCCTCTCTCTTCTTTCTTTCTTCTTTTTTTATTTCTTTCTTTCTCTTTCTCTCTTTCTCTCAAATGAGATTGATTGATTTCATAAGCCTCTTAAACCTTTAAAACATAAGTCCCAGTTTTAAATGATAATACACACTTTAAATGACTCGTTTACTCTAATTCGAGTCATACTTACTTAAAAATGTTTCGGAACTGAAATAAAACCCAAGGATAGTCATTTCGACTATCTTGACTCATCCGAAATACTTTATAACATCCTCTCATTTAGACCTCATTTGCCAAAATTTAAAATTCTTCAATTTAAATATATTTTTATTCCTCCCAAAAATTTAATTTCTCAGTCCCAAAAATCATGGGGTGTTACAGGATTCCCCCCTTACAAAAATTTCGTCCTCAAAATTTAAGTTACGTCTTGGACGCCAAACCTCAATAGTTCTGACATCTACTCTCAAGATCACTATACCCATCTCTTCCACTTCTCACATCGAATTATTTAAACTATAAAATCAAACTAGCTACCCAGGGTGCCCATACACCCCGTACCCGTACTCAACTCGTAAAAACATAATCCGGCTCTACTAGGCTCAAATAGTAATATAACTCTCAACAATTAAGACATAATATCGAACTGAGTATATAAAAGTACGAAATTTCCAATGGTTGAACTCTTCTAAATTCCTGACATTCGCCACATTCATGTGGGGGAGGTCTCGTAAGCGAAATGCAAACAAGGAACCATCCAAATACACTACTATGTAGCTATGTCGGGGATTGAGATCAGTTGAATCGGGATTAAGGTTTTACAAAAGATTTTCGAATCATAATGTAATACCCCGTATTTTTGTAACTTTTAATTTTGGGGGATTTATTAAATTTAATTAGAGATATTAAATTAATATTAATCCGAAAAATCATTTAAATACTTACTAGCGTGATGAGAGTTAGTAATTATTTGGTTATAAGTTACTTTATGGGTAAAGTAAGTGGTGCAATTATGATTAGTAAAATTATCACGAGAATCTAATTTAATAAATTCAGAAATTTATCGGGACGCGTTTGTGTCGTGTCGGGATTAAATTTGGACTATTAAAAGTAAATAAATTATAAGTCACCCGTATGGTCATTTTGAGTGCGTCAATGCATCCGGAATAGTCGAGATAGTCAAAATAATGTACCCGGGGGTTTAGTTTGGGTCTCGGGGCGTTCTTAGGCCTAATTAACACCCCAGGAGGGCATTTTAGACATTTTACATTTTTGGGCATGAAAACCCACAAAAATTTTAAGTGTATATCAGATGGAAAGTGTCATCTTCTAGGGTTAGAATCGCCATAAACCAAAGACAACTATAGGAGAGGAAGAGGAGAGGCTTTCCAAGGAGTTCTAGGCCAAGAACTCCACCGTTTCTACCATCGTCACCGCCAAACGATAGATCGTGCAATGAGGATCACAACCACACCTATCTCTCCACAAATTTGAACCAAGAATTCTCAGGTAAGTATCTATCTTGCTCTATTTCATCTAATGCTCCAATAATATTAATCTAGGATTGATTAGGACTAGTTTTTGTGAAGTAAAAACCTATTTTGGAGATTTGAATTCGCATGTTGTATGAGTAATAGATATATTATGGAAACCCAATTCATATGTAGAGATTGAACCACGAAATTACAGTAAATAAAGAGTATGAAATCTGGTAAAAGAATGGGAAGAAACTAAACAAAAGAAATATTAGGGTTTCTGATGTTTTTAAGGATTATGCCCTTTTAATTCGTTATTCATGATGAAAATCTGCATGCTTGACGTAGGAAATCACTTATTTGAGGTTATAATGCTTGTAGTATAATTTATTTGGAGTTTGGTAGTCAAATATATCATTTTGGATGATTTTGGAAGAGGAAACCCGTAACTGGAAATTCTGCAGATTTGTCATACCTTCTTGATCGATCGATCGACCCTAGAGCATCGATAGATCGATGATTCGATCGATCGAACACCTGCCATCGATCGATCGACCCCTCCTGTATAACTCATATTCCTCTTTTTATAGCTCGTTCTGACTTAAATGATTAGACATTCTTGGTTATTAATGTGAGAACATTTTGGGACATAAAGAAGACCAGTAGGACTTTAGGAATATATGGACCCATTAATATGAGACGAGATTAACATTTCACTGGGGGGTGTTTTACATATAAGGGACAATGGGAATATGTGTTAAAGGGTGAGACTCGTAAGGAAGTTACATTGTAAAATAAATGAGTACCTACTGAAATTACACTTGGTAAGATAGGAATCCACGAGTGTTACGTAGTAAGTTGGAATAATCCCACAAATTAGAATGAGAGACAAACCGTTATACGTAATAACTAAATAATGAGTAGTAACGATAAATATCATAATTATGGGTCGTGAGAGTGTACCTAAATTTGATATGGGAATAGTAGAACAGATATATGACTGTGTTTATGCATATACTATATACGTGTAAAAATCATGTCCGCGCTACTTGCTATCCCAGAGGTTACCGTGATGGATTAGTCTTATCTCGATGGGACCTTTATGGGGGATATTGACTCCTACCCTAGAACATAGGAATCCTTGGTACAGGCTATCGGATCGATAGTCAGGCCGTCCTAAGAGACGTGAGGGTATGTACTGACCTCTTAGGGACTTGGAACTTTGCTTCGCCTCATTTTGTATGTTTTTTGTGTTAATACAGTTCGAGAGTGATTCCGAACTAGTATTTCCCTTAGTACGAGTGATATAGGGACTGGATAGCAGAGTATGCCCGCACTGTAAATTTTATGTGGGGTGCTGTTAGAATATATATATTATATGAGTATTTAATATATATATTTAAATCTATAATTTGGGAACTACCTACTATTACTATGGTATAATTATTTCAACTTGGGAATAAGTGTTTGAAAAGTATGAAATATTACTGAGAAACTTTATTATCAAATAAGGCTTATGTGAGAATTGTGCGGTTAAATAAAATTAACCTCCTTAACATTTGAAATTTTCGGCATGAAACCTTACGAGTAACTTAAGATAAGATAAGTTAAACTGTTGGGAATATTAGTGTGATAGGTGTGCACATTGGAAGAGAGGTGATAATTTCTCTAGGGAGTGCCGCACTAATATGTTGGTTGCATTAGCCGGTAAGCATTTTAAATACTTGCTAAACTAATTTTAAACTGTTTTACAATCGGGCTCTGATCCATTTCCTATTTTCTCTTCTCTCTTGTATATATGTATATATTACAGGTCCCATCCATAGGGGCGTCTTGCATAGGATCCTTTGGAAGGAACGCGTTGCAGCTTAGGTGGGAGTTGTAGGCCTCTTGCTTAGACGACCTCATTATTGATTCCACTTCTAGCACTATTTTATCCAGTTGGGCACGTGTCGCCCTTTTCCATTATTCAGTTGTTTCCTCAGAGATTTTGATTCGTTTACTTCCAGTATTTACACTTTAGGATTTATTACTGTCAGGATGTTTTCCTTTAAGTTTTAAAGTTGGAATTAATTAGTTGGATGTTTAACTATTTGGATTATATGTTCCTGTATAGTTTTTGGGTGATTCTTAATGTATGAGTTATGTAAAGTTTTAAATATTGGTTTTTAAATTAAATTTTGAAATTGATGTAAAAAAAAATGGTTTTGTCACTTAGCTTAATTAATTAGGGTGTTTAATTGGAAAAGTTATCTTTGCGACAGTGATGTTAAAAATGAACCAACTGTTCACATTGAATATAATTTAATAAAGGAATGATCACCCAGTATTCAATTAGGCGGGTAGTCACAGGTGGTATCATAGCATCAGGTTCTAGTGTCCTTTAGGATCTGTACGGCTTATTTCGCTTTCAGCTTAGCGTTCTTGCTATAGAGCCGTATTTTAGGATTGTTGAATTCTTGCTTTTATGATTACATCTTCAGATATTTGAGATGTGATAATAACTATAGACTAATAAATTTCTTCACGTTTCAGATGCCTCCAAGACGTGCACCTAAGTATAGGCGTGCCCAAGCCGAGCAGCCAGTAGCTCCGGCTCAGGGAATGAATAATGCAAATGAGGTATCCGCTATCGTTGCTTAGGCGGTGAATTCTGCTCTAGCGGTGGTACAGCAGGCTCCACCCCAAGTTCAGGCAGTGGCGCCAGTGCCGGCAGAACTTCCATCTGTATGGGAGCGAGTTAGGTATGCCTTTCAGAAGGCACATCCCCCAGAGTTTGCAGGTGGTCCAGATATTATTGTAGCCAGCCAATGGAAGAAAGATATCTAGAGGCATCTGCGCATGTATGAGTGCACGGACGTGCAGAAACAGCTATTGGATTCCTTTAAACTAGTAGGGGCTGATCTGCATTGGTGGAAATCCACTACCACCTTGGAGGAGAGGGATACTATTACTATTCAGTCATTTTGGGCGCGGTTTGATAACAATTCATTCCCATCCGCCGTGCAGACTGAGATGAGGAGGAAGTTACTGAATCTGAAGCAGGAGAATTCGATTGTTGCTGAGTATGAAGAAGAGTTTACAAGACTTCTCACTATAGTGCCAGATGAGGCACCCAATGAGGGAAATAAGATTCTATTATTTATGGACGGGTTGTCTTGGAGGATCCGTCAGCACCTCATAGGCAACCTGTCACTGAGTACCTACACGGACGTACTCAATGCTACTTTGTTACACTTCTAGGATCACCGCTTCCATCTGCAGGGAAGCAAGCGAGCAGGAGAGTCCGGCCAGCAAGGCAGGACAGGGGGTAGTGGTGCTAGTGGAGCACCGACATCTCAGGGGCAGAATCGTCAGTATGAGCAGAGTTCCCATCAGGGTGACCCTGCCAAGCAGTTTTGATCAGGTGATTCTAGGCAGGGATTTGGGGAACTTAGGTAGGGTCAGCAGGGTCAGCCTAATCAGCAGGGCCAACATCGTCAGCCGCAGGGTCAGCAGCAGGGCCATCAAGGCCAACAGTATTTTCAGCAGGGCCAATGGCAGGGTGGTAACTGCCAGTAGGGCCGTAATCAGCAGGGATAGAGGAGAGGAAATTTCAAGGGCTGATGCTTCGGGTGTGGCAAAAATGTCCATAGGCGCCAGGATTGTCCAGAGGGTGATAGGGCCCCACAGTAGCAGGGTTCCCGTAATAAGCCACAGAGGCCACTTTTTCCATCCGCCCTCCCAGTACCAGCTCAGGTACCAGCCCTACTAGCCGCTCTAGTGCAGCAGGTGAAGTTACAGTACGGACATGTCTATAACATCCACCAGGCGGCAACTCCACAGGCACCACTCGCGATTGAGGGTATGTTTCCTATCCATGGCACTATGGGTCGGATTTTATTTGATACTGGGGTAACACACTATTTTATAGCTACCCATTTTTCAAAGGCCTTAGTGTTATTAGCCACAACATAGAGCACTGTAACGTGTGTAGACTCACCACTGGGAAATGGATCGTTAATTTTCTTTATATGCTGGGGTGTGGGGGTAGAGATTGGTACCTTGGTATTACCAGCATACATGTTAGTCTTAGATATGCATGAGCACGACATCATTATTGGTATGGATTGGCTCGCAGCATACAGAGCCATGATAGATTATTTCGGTGGGAGTATTTTCTTTGCCATTCCGGGGCAAGAGATGTTTGTAGTGGCAATCTATTCTGGAATTAGGGGAACACTAGTATGTTCAGTTAGTTGGCATCCGATAGACCTCTTTCTATTTTCCTTGGCTGATCCTGCGTCAAATTGGATGGGAGAAGATCATGTCTTCCCGTATTCTGTACTTTTTCCCTATGAAGGATTTGACGAAAGGCATGCGCATTAGGTTGTGCTATTTATGGGAGAGTCGTAGACCTTCGACCCCTCCTTCTCAATTTGTTGGCAAAGTTTGGCATGTTCCTAGAGACTACATGAAACAGATATAAAGGACAATAGTGGTTAAGATATTGGCCGAAGAGATCAGGCAGAGATGACTTGCTATGTTTGACACCATGGAGGCGTAATGGTTTTTCCTAGGATGGTCCGGGCTTACCATTCTATGTAGAGCCTTTGTCACACTATCCAGAGTGGAGAAGTTTAGGGGCCTTAAGATGTAGATAATGATGGGTTGGATCTTCGGGTAGCTACGGGTAGAATCTTTTGCGAAGCTGGTTATGTTTTTGGTTATCTTTGATTGTGGGAATAATTTTGGAAAAGTTTTTAAGGAGTAGTTTGGCTTGTTTTGTTTTTAGGACAATTAGTTTTGCGGGGGGTAGTTGTTTGACTCCCTAAGCTGATATTTTCTGTAATTGTGCCAAAATTTCCCAAAATGGAATAAAAAAGGAATTTAATTATATTGTTGTGCCTCTTGATGAGTCTCGCATTTGAATTATCTATACCAATTGCTAAGGCAAACATAATCCTTTTGTACATGTAGATCATGAAATGAACTGTTGTTCTCGAAGGTAAGAAAATAATATAATTTTTTGAAAAAGAAGGGAACCATGCCTATGTAAAGCGTATGAGTTGCCTACATACCTCTAGGGTTTTGAAAATTTTATGTATTTCATTTTTGAAAGCAAACAGGATTTTTAGAGGATCATTCCCATGTAGTTCTGAGTAGAGTGAAATGAAGATTTTTATTTTTTTAGAATACAAGGGAGATAAGAGGAGTCATAGCGCACCGAGGTTTTGGACTAGGGTGTAGAATTTCTTGAGACGATTGCGGTTGATTGGACACGCCATCTCTTGTCTTTGGTGGTCAGTGAGCATAACGATGGTACCAAACGTGATCTTTTTATAATGTAAGGGCCACTCTACTTGGGCTTGAATTTCCCTCTGGGGTCCCAGACGGGTTCTGCGATTTCTTTAAAGGATAAATCCCTTTCTTGGAAACCACGGTCCTTGACTCTATTGTTGAATGATCGCGCTATCCGGTGATAGTACCCCTGTATATTATATAGAACTTTTATCCTCCTTTCATCCAAGAGCGATAACTCGTCAAGAAGGCTCTGACGCCACTCTTCTTTACTGACCTTTAGTGAAGGAATTTCTAGTTCATGGGTAGGACTTCTTCCATGTCGTATACTAGAGAGTAAGGGGTAGCCCTTGTAGATACCCGAACTGAAGTGTGATAGCCCGAGAGGGTGTAAGGTATCCGATTGTCCCAATTTTGGCAACTCTCGGTCATCTTACTGATGATTTATTTAAGGTTCTTATTGTCCTCTATAACTGCATTATTGGTTTGTGTTCAGTAGGGGAGGATTAGTGTCTCTAAATCCCATACTCGTCAACCAATTCTGTGACTTCTGCCTCGAAATGTAAGTCGTTGCTTAAAACTAGATCATGCATGACCCCATATTGGCAGATGATGTTCTTTCAGATGAACTTGTACACCTTTTTGGCATTCAAAACTGTGTATGACTCGACTTTGACCCATTTAGTGAAGTAATCAATGGCAACCGGGTTGAACTTGTTCCCATTGGAGGCTTTGGGTGTAACTTTCCCTATGATATCGATGCCTCATGTGGAGAATGGCTAAGGAGAAGTCATATTATATAATTACCATAGAGGCAAGTGCTGGAGATTGGAAAACTATTGGCATTTAAGGCATATTTGAACATAGGCGGTGCAATCATGATGCATGGTAGTCTAATAGTAACCCTATCGAATAATCTTTTTGGTAAGAATATGGCCGTTAATGTTGGGTCTACATTCCCCGATGTGGATGTTTTTATCATCTCTTCAATGTCAGCCCCTGTAATGCAGTGTAAGTGGGTTCCATCGAAGTTTCAATTGAACAGTGCTTTATCACAGACAATGTCAACTAGCTTGTGGAGGGTTGTCCAGTCTTTCTTATTGGCATCCTAGGGGTACCTATCGTAATTGAGGAGGTGCCAAATGTTATAATACCAGCACTTGACCATATTAGGATACTCTTCTGTGGCGAGCTCAATATGGTAGCAGTTGGTTGGCTTAGCTTTCTTTTAGACTAGGAATGGGGCCATTGTTATTCCCTCGGGCATGTCAATCATAGAGTCGAAAGAGGCAAGGGCATCGGACAAGCTATTCCTTGCTCGAGGCAAGTAGTGGAAGGCGATTTCTCAAAATTTTAAGGCCAGCTCTTTTAGGTGGTCATGCAAGGGTAAGATGTCCGACCGGAGTAGTGCACGTCCGTATTTTTTTCTCGATTTTCCCTCCCCGATTGGAGAGATGTCAATTATCGCTCCTTGATCTCATTATCAATGAACTTTTGCCAATATGCCAATGCGATCGGATCCTACGACGGGACAGACTCATGCATTCTGATAATGGAGTCACGATCTTCCCAAAGTACAGGGTCCACAAATGCTTCTTCTATGTCTTATGTTGCTCCCTCAACTGCTCCAACACAGAATCGCAGAGTTTTAGGGGTAGGCTGAATTATTCCTGTCAAACAAATACAAAACAACAACAATGTAAGTGTTAGTTATGAATAAATATAAATTGAAATTGAAATATAAATACACTACCTGTAGTGCCGCCCAAATAGATAACTTGAGCTCATTTGGAACCTCCCGCCAACTGGTGTACCCTAAGCTGATAATCTTCTTCACTAGCTCGAGGGATCTAGTCAATAAGCGCAACTTGTTCTCAATGGCCATTCCCAATTTGTCCCATTCGGGGAGCCTAGGGGCCGAGGAGCCCTCGTCGCCTCCGCTAACGCCGAGCCTTGAAGAAGACATCATCATTATCATCATCATCATCATCATCATCATCATCATCATCATCATCCTTTCCTTAATCCCCGAAGGAGAAATTTTCTGTAAAAATTGTTGTTATTAGTACAAATCCAAATGAATTAGAGGAATACAAACACACATGCACACACACACACACACATACAAAGGAAAGTGAGAAAGAGAGAAAATGATCAAGTACAAATGAATTAAAAGTAGTGAACCAATGTTCGATAAAAGCATTAAACTATTGTCCGATAATTGGAATACTTATTACAAATCTAAAAATTATTTCAAATTCAGGTTATCGTAAAAAATGGATTGATATTCGGTAGGAGTAATCAAGTCATCCACACTACTGTTTAGACGCTTTGGTGCATGTAGGATGATTGACCATGGCTAGTTGTTGATATACTCTGGGTAAAACACTTGTTTGACCTTTTGAAATACACAAACAAATGGCTCATCGCTCACGTGTTCGTCGCTCTTCAACTTGGATAAGTCAATCATGATCAAATTGGTTCCAAGATCAACTTTAAAAGCGTTTTTATCCTCAAATCTTACCCAATCACAGTAAAATACAACCTCTTTGAAGCTTACATAGTCTAATTCAAATATCTTTCGAATTACACCATAGTAAGTCATTTCAACTTCAACGAGGTTTTTGTCTTTTGCACTCGCGCGAAAGAAAGTAAGAGCCTTGCATTAAATGCCCAAGTTTTATACATTCTTACTTTCCTCGTACACCTTTCCGCTGAATACGTACCCGTTCAATCAATACTTTTTGTACTCTTGTGCCATTAATAAGGGTCTAGTGGATAGACGAGCAAGCCTTTATGTCGCATCACGCTTCTTAAAGAGATGAGAATATAGATAAATTAATTAGGTTAGTTGTGAAGTTTTTTTGTAATGCAACGTTATATAAAAACCATTTTCATTATAATTACCTCGTGTGACAACCACATCCTAAATTTGTTGTCTGATTATGCCATTATTTTTTGTCTTTTTTCTGTTCTCACAGGCTTCATATTTTTTGCATAAAATTAATGTGACGAAAGTATTAAAAATTCAATCATGTATAAAATAATGTAAAACTTAAAATAATTTAAACTTACTTTTTCCATTCTTCGATATCTTCATGCGTCTCGAATAGATAACGAGCTACTTGTTCATGTTGCAAACTCGTAAATTTCACTCATTTGCCCATCACATGACCACCCTCATCAACGAACTCATAAATGCCATCAACATTGGTCAAGTCAGACATATATTACTGAATATAGATTGATGACTCCACAATGATGTATTCCTCTGTAATTGATCCTGCAATGTATCATGTATTCTTGACGTAATCTTTAAAAACTTTCATCAATCTTTCAAACGGATACATCCATCGATATCTAATTGGACCGCAAATAAGTGGCTCATCGCATAGGTGTACCAAGAAGTGAACACTTATGTCAAATAATGATGGGGGAAAGTACTTCTCTAATACACAAATCACTTTGGTCACCGCCAATTTTGCGACCACTATGTGTTCTCGATTGGCTACGTTCTTACACAAAAGTGAGAAGAAGATACTAATTTGCATAATAGCCTTCCGCAAATCCTTGTGCTTGGAGAAACAGTGCTTAAACAGTAGAGGAACCAATTGCATGATCACATTCCAATCGTGGGACTTACACTTATGTAAATCATGGGTAGCATAATCCACAATCCTTTGCAAGTTTGACGAAAAATTAGATGTAACCTTCAAATTATATATTGTGTCTAAAAGAACCTTCCTTTCCCCACTCGTCAAAGTAAATGCACTAGGGGAATTATTGTCCTTCCCCTACTATCTTATTTCAACCATAGTTGTGGTTTAGGTTTCAACGATTTAGGGTCTTTTCGTGCATTTTGGAAGTGTATTCTCCTTGGGTAGAAATCCCTTCACCCAATCAGAATTCATGTCACACTATTACCAGACAAACCGTATTGGGTCTTCAAACTATGCAAACCAACCATGACATGTAAATGTTTTTGATCTTTCTCATAGCCAAAGTATAACGGTTGGGTCACCTTAAATTTTAAACTTTGGTAGTCATCGTCAAGGCTTATCCTGATATCTTCATGAGAACTTGAACCTTCTACATTGTCTGTGACCTCATTCTCTTCCACTTCATGAATGTCGTATGTGTCATCAACTAAATCCTCTATCATATTATTATCTATGTCATCCCCTTCTACATCTGTCTTACTAGTTGAAGGTTATTATGAAGGTTGCTCGGGGACAAAAGGAACTTTCAATTCCCCATGAAAACTCCAAAATTGATAATTATATTGCATACCCCATCTTAACAAATGTAGTTCAACTATTTTCCACTCAAACATATTACCATTCTCACACATAGCACATGGACAGGGAACCTCTTCAGGGCGGTTCGATGGAGAACCAAAGCTAATAAGGATCCAGGCCAAGGGTCGGGTAGGTGATCGACCTGAGAAGGAAAATGATTTGAATTTATTTTTGAAAGAGAGAGGGAAGAATATTTTAGAACAAAGGGGAAAATGTTTTTGATATTTGTTGGTATCTTTTTTTATTTTCAAAATAAGGGGGAAAATGTTTTTGACCCTTTTGGCAAGGAAGGATGGAAAAATGAGAAAAGCGTCTCCACATGATTATTATTATGTTTATGTTCTCACTTGTATTATGTTTACCTATATGCAAAAGAAATGCTGAACGAGACCCGATCCTCTGGAAAATTAGGTTTGAAAAATATGTAAAACATGATTTGACTTGTTGCCAGGCTCATGGACCGGGTCCCGTTTTGAAAAGGATGAAATTACACAAATATTTGGGCAGCATGCCTACCCGGCATTACGGCAGAGTTTTGGGTAATAACCAGTAAACTATATATAAGTACCCTAGGTTTGATGCCTATATGAGGGTATGAATTTATTGGGTTAGTGGAAAGGTTCCCCCCTTTGGCATGACTTCCATGATATAGGTCTTGATTTTTAGGTCCATTGGTAAGTGTGGACAAGCCATTTGATATACCTAAGTGTATGTGAATTCCCCCCTTTATACCTCACGAGGATAATACATGTGAGAGAGAATTCAATATAGTTTACGTATATAAATGAGTTCCTTATTATATACCTCTCATCATGACTTTGGCCAAGCAGTACGATGAAGGGGGAACCGTTCGATATACGTCAATGGTACTTGGCTAATGGAAGGTTAGAGTTATATTTCTTAGTCTAACTGCAACTTGTGAACCATCATGCATCACAATGTGACCCCAAGTACGGGACAAAATTTTGGTTAATAGACTTGATCTTTGGTGATGCAGTGTGCACAATACATGGTTCTTGATTAGTATATTATAGAGAGAGTATTTTATTTGGGATGATGAGCACTATACTAATAGGGAAGAATGTAAAAGTATCATGAAAAGTAATATGGCATGGAGCATGAGAGTTATTGTAGGCATGGATATGTGAGAGTGAGTGTTGTGTGAATATTTATTAGTGAGTGTGTGGCAGTGACCTTAAGCATGGATCAACTACTAGTGGTGTGTGATAGGTGTGAGTGAGCATGGATATATATACAAGTGTAATAAGAGGAGGTGTGTGCTAGTGACACCTAAGCATGTATATTCTAAGTTGTGTGTGAAACATGTGGATATAAGTGATCCTACGTGTAAGTAGTGTTAAGTGTACATGGAGAGTATCTACAAGTGTGTCAAGTCAAAAGTGAGTGAGAGTTCATATAAACAAGAGGAAGATATATGCAAGAAATAATAGAGGAGAAAAGGGAACATACATGTAAGTGCATATGCACACAAGTAGAAAATGATAACATCCATGCAAGGAGAGTCTAAACCTATTAAGGAGAGTTGCTTGGAGTAAGAGGTATTTTAATTAGAGATGCTTTCTAGAGAGAAGCTCTTCATTCTCTTTACAAATTTCTCTATTCTCTTGAAATTTCATTCGGTATCTATGGATTCTAGTGCTCATCTCTTTTTGGATTATGATCCTAAGCCCTACTAGAATTCATTTCTCCCCACTAAATGTGATCTATCTAATGATATGTTTCAAAAACCTACTCCATCTTTTGCAGAAGTTCTTTAAAAAAAAGTGATGTACCATTACATGGAAGTTTGGGTGTTCGTCCTCTCTCTCCACCCTATGTGTGTGGAGACACTCCAGGTGTTAGATTACATGATGATTATTTTAAAGAAGTTCTCTAAGAATGCAGTTCTTTAGCTTCCATTGGTCGTTTTGTCCTTGGAAAAGGAAGTAAGCCTTGGAAGTTGGCTGATCTTAAAATAAAGCTCACTTCCCCTTTGATGTCTTGGGTTCTCAAACCCATAGGAAAGGGCTACTTTAATGTTCGTTTCTCTAGTACCTCTGATTTTAACTTGGCCATATCCTTAAGAAGTTTTAAACTCTCTACTAGGTTTTTAAAGATATTTCCTTGCGTTCCTGACTTCAACCCAGAAATGCATAAAATCTCCACAGCTAATATTTAGGTTTGATTTGTGGGGTTGTATCAAGATTATTGGGACCCATGTTTACTTTTGCAAATTGCAAGTGGTGTGGGTATCCTCCTACGTATTGATAAATCCACCATGGATAGGTCTTTTGGAAGCTATGCAAGAGTTTTAGTTGAAGTTGATCTCACAATCAAACCTGATGATCATATCCTTGTGGAAAGACTTGATGGTTCTTTTTTTGTTAACCTTGTTTATGATTCCTTGCCATCATTTTGTAACTATTGCAAAGTAATTGGACACACTGTTAACGAGTGTGGATACATCCAAAAAGAAGCCAGTAATTCAATGGCTAAAGAGAAAGCCCATAAATATGCAAGATCATGTCTAGTTGATTCAAAAAACCCAGCGCTCATATCTCAACATGAAAAACTTGACGAGCCAGGTTACACTGTTGCTGCAGTTGACACTGCCACTGCTAAACATCATGTTTCCTTGCTAAATACTCTTAGTGATGTGTCATTGTCTTCAAGAATTCTTAACTAAAAATGGAATTTCGATTCAGAAAGTTACTAGAGATTCATTTTCAGGTGAAAGATCCGGTGAAGGGATCATAGAGAGATATCAGGATCTTCCATAAAAAAATATTGCAATCTCCAAAAATCATGGAGAAAAGCATGCTAAGTCAACCATTTTGTTTGGATGGCCAATACGTTATAAATGAGATATCTCGAGCTTCTAGCCTGAAAAATGGGAAAAGTCGAGATATTAAACAGTGCCAACATAGTGAGGGTAGTGTTGATGTAAAAAATTAGATTATATATAATTATTTAATCACAGATAAAATAAATGAGACAAAGAAGTTTTAAAGTGGTTCAACCTTATAAGAATGGCCTACGTCCACTTTTTCTGTTATAGATGACTGTTTGGGAATTCTCGATTACAAATTTAATCAAGAAATTCTGCTCCCCTTCAATGAGTGTAATACAATGTATTTATAGCCCTAAGGCTGTAATGTGAAAGGGTAATACATTCAATACTGTACATGTGAAAGGTTAATACATTCAATGCCCCTTAAGTGTATGCATATGAATGATAAGCATTTAATGAACAGTCAAACTGTTGGTTATCCTGCTATTAATGCTTTGTTCGAGGTGCAGCTCGGACCGCCTAAGCTACTCTGTACTCAAGAGTTGCTCGGTACTCAAGAGTTCCTGGTAGAGTTCTTATTCCTCGAAGCGTCTGAGTTCCTCAGGTAAGCAGTGTTCCTCGTTGTTGCCACGTAGATTGCCACGTGTCTTCATTCGATTGAGCCATGTCAGCAGACTAAATTTGGTATCAACAGAAGCCCCCAATGTTTCATAGTTAGAAATTTGAGGAGTGTGGAACATTCTTTCTCGATATATGGCGGTTTTAATTGGTTATCCTGAAATTTAGGACTATTTTCTCTTGTATTTATTTCTTCTTCCAAATTCGTAGAATCGCACTTTTTTGAATTTTTCTGACCGCTTCGATTCCCGCGCCCCTTTTGTCTGTTTAGCCGCCAGTAACGTAATCGGCTCTTTTTGTAATCATTACTTTTACCCTTTCCCAAGGTAAAGTATTTAAACATTGCAGAAAATCCCATCGTCTTCTACTTTTTCAAATTTGTCTCTTTGAGTTTTTCATCGTCTCTCTCTCTCCTGTGCGTTCATCTCTTCCATCATTTGTTGTCAACAGACTCATCTCTTTTTCTGTAAGATCTTCTTCCTTCTTCTTCATTTCTTTTATTCATCATGGTTTACCTTGTCGAATCTCTTGATAAATTTCATTTTGATTTTTCTATTCCTTCATGGGTTGTTCTGGAGGAACTTTCTGAACCTTCTGATTATTTTCGTTTGGCTGAGGGACATTGGTTCCCCAGTCTCTTTATTGCTGAATGTGGCTTTTCTTTTCTGCCAAATCCTTTATGTCTCGAATTCTATCAATATTTTGACGTTGTTCCTGCAATAATAGCCCCCAATACATGGAGAATAGTTAACGGGGTTCATAGACTATATCAAATTCATGGAACTCACATAGGAATTCCAGAAATCATGTTTTGTTATAGATGGGCTGTTGGTGATAATACTTTTTATTTAAAAAATAGATTTTTAAATAGGGATTTAGTGGTCAATCTCCGGGATGCCAATAGGGACTATTTTGAGCACGGGGTTGTTATAAAAAATTGGCAACATGCTCCTTTATCTGGAGATGAAATGTATCAGGGTCCCAGATGCCCTCCCTATGGCAATGGGATAGGTTATTTTTATTTCATTTTATTTATTTTGAGATTATGCTTCCTTTATGTTTGATAAAATGTGTCACTGATATTTTAATGTTTATTTATTTGCAATTGACAGTAAAAGAAAATCCCCAAAAGAGGCCGACGTTAATATTAGGCATTTAAAACTTATATGGAGTTTGCATCAAACTGTTGCCGACGAGCACATTAGGTCATCTTCATATTTGCTGCAGTACAAGAGTTACACCTCCTCTTTCACTGCTCGTCCGGTGATAAGAGATGCATAACCAATACCAGCCTCTAAAAGTTCTTCGCCTGAATCACATATTCCTTCGAGTGAAAGGGTGAAGAAAATAAGACCTCCCACCCTTTTTGAGAAACCTGCCTCTGGTGCTGGAGAGGCAAAAATAAGTAAACATGATGTCCCAGAAGGGATAAAGAAAATTGATGCAGCCCCTCCGGTTGCTCCTGTGAAGGTTTCCGAGAAGCCTCTAGTGGCCTCGAGAAAGACTGATGCTCCAAAAGAAGTGATTGTCATATCATCGACCAAGAGTTCCTCCTTGGTCGAAACTATTCATGTTCCCCCGAGGAAGCTGAAGAAGAGCTCCTCGGTCAATTTGGCTGAAACCATCTCTCATCCCCCAACTACTGGAACTGGTATTCCTACTTTCGTTCCCCCGAGCTCTGCCATGAGCTCGATGAAGACTTGGATCATTCCCGAGATCCAAGGTATTGAAGAGAACCTTTCTCGGGACACGGTTACCACATTGGCAGCTCGCCACATTGCTTCTGTAAGTCTTATAGTCTTAAATTTTCATTCTTTCCTTTTCGTATCTGTGCACTGATTTGCTTTCGTTTTCTTTTCACAGTTGGTGAGATGTTTTAACACAATTTTGAAGAAAGATGAAGCTATTAAAGCTTCAAGCTCCTCGTCTGGTGTAGAGGAAGCTTTGATGGGCTTGGTACAGTCTCTGAAAGATTCTCATCAGAAATATACTGATGATAAGGAAACTTAGGAGAAGAAGCTTTCTTCGACCGAGTAGGAAAAAGCTCAGGTTATTGAGGTCTCCAAGGGGTTGGAGAAAAAATTAAATAGTCTGGAGGAGAAGAATAAAGAGCTCAAAGAGAAGCTAAGAAATGCTGGGGAGCTTGAAAATAAGCTCAAGGTTGCTGAACAGGAGTTGGGTCAGCTTCGGGAAGTAAGCCGTCAGAAGGAGGAAATTGAGAATAAACTCAAGGCTGCTGACAATCTTCTTTCCGAAAATCTTTACTCGGAGAAGACAAAGAGGAAATTGGCTGTGGAGAAATCTTTCAGCGCTGGCTGGGACAAAGGGTGGAACAAAGGTTTGGCTGCCATGATGTCACAAGTCGAATATGGCAGCCTCAAATACTTTAGAGATGGATGGGTCGCTGCTCTATAAGAAATGAAAGTTGATGAAACTTATGAATTATTTTAGCGACACATTCCTGGCCCCCCTCCAACTCCTGAAGACGAAGAAGAGGACGAAGCTGCCTCTGAGGAGTCTTCCATGGTGATGGGAGATCAAGTTTCTCATCCCCTAGCCATCTAATCTACTAACGAGGAACTTCAGCAACTCGTTACTTCATCCGAGCAACTGCCAGCGCTCCTCGAGCAACTCTCTGTTCCCTCCGAGCAACCTACCTCCTCGTCCCAGCCTCCCGAGAAAGTTTTGGGAGACAAGGAAAAGGTGTAGAGTTGTTCGGATTTCTCTCTATTTTATTTTTCTTGGTCAAATATAACCCTGAACATGTAACTCTGAACTTTGTGATATAATAAAATTTGAACTTTTGTTTATGCATACTGTTGTTTCTCCTCTTCATGCTCTGTTGGTACTCTTATTAATTATTGCTTTTTCTTCCTCTACTAGTTTCTGGCCAGGATGGAATTATTGTCTGCTCATGATACACAGCTGTTACGACAATGCAATGAATATTTTAAGGCTGGTCACACAGATCTGAGTACAGCACAAATCGTCGACATTGATACGACGCAAATATTGTGTATTTCACCCGTTAACCTACGCGTTATTAGCCCCCTCGGGTATCTTAATCCCTATATTTATGCTCGTTAACCAGACAACCTCGGATTTCTATGTTAACATGTTTTGCAGGGGTTAATTGAGCTTTTGTAGGTATTTGGATGCTTAGTATGAAGTTCGGACGCTTTCCGGAAATGTTTCGTCGACTTTTGCATCTTCGGGGGCATTTTAGTAATTTCAGCATTCGGGTTTGAATCCCGAGCTCTTCACGGAAGTTGAAGCCCTCTTATTTCTCTTCGCGTGGCCGCCGACGGTGCATGATTCTGAGTTGTATCGAAAGAGTTATGGCATTTTTAGGATGGTTTTTACTTCAAATTCACACTCAAGGTCACATTCAAGGGAATTTTAGTCATTTCATATTTTGGATTTTTGGCCCAATATCTTCTTGGATGTTGTAGTCCTCTGAGTTATCTTCGCGTAGCCTCCAACCGTGCCTCATTCCGAGCTATAACGAAGAAATGGCGGCATTTTCCGTAAAACAGGACAAAGCTGCAGAATTCAGACCTGTAGGTTGCGAATCGATTCGGCCCAAAACCGAATCGATTCGGAATTCTGCAGAATTGCAGATTCGAACTTCCCCTGTTTCCGAATCGATTCGGACCATTTCCGAATCGATTCGGCCCTCCAGATTTTTGGTTTTCTTCCCTTTTATTACAAGTTTGCCATGGGATATTTTGTATTAAACCAATTCTCTCTCATTTGAGAGCAAATATATCAGTTTAGGAACGATTTTAGGTTAGGGTTTTGGTTTGGAGAGCTCATTTTCTCTTCTTCTTGGGTTGACAACCAATTGGTTTTGTAAGATTGAACTTTTCATTTCCATTTCCTTTAATATAGTTGTATTTCTTTATTTCTTGCTTAATTAGTTTATTGCTTTGTTAATTAGTTTAATTCATGTATAGCCCTTAGATAAATAGGGTCGGGATTTCATTTCCGCCATTTTCGGGCCCCGAGCTCCGAAAACTAGGTTTCGTGCAAAATCGCATTTAATTGAAACCGCGTGTATTAAAGTTGGATTGTTATGCGTTTAACTTTATTTGTCACGCAACTTTAGTGTTTATAGCGACAATCCGAATTTAATCCGCGTGTGACCATTTTTGATTAAATGTTTAATCTCGCAACTTTGGGTTAAATTCCTTATTGTGTGATGTTTATGATTAATTGAAAATGATCGATTAAATGTTTTGGAACCGAAATTCTAATTAGTAATTGTTTAGACCGTGAATGTGTGTATGCGATCCCGATCCTCGCTTTACTTTAATTTAGTTTTAACTTCTCTTTTATTTTGTCAACATAACCACCCCATCACCTTTTCATTTATTTATTTTACACTTTTATTCCAGAAGTATTTAAAGCAATTAAAATCTAAAATTTAATCACTCCCTGTGGATTTCTTACGATACCCGACTTACCGCTGTGCTTGCTTGTCAAGTGTGGTTGTAGCTTAGGTTTTTTTTGTATCGCGGTGGTGAAACACACGACGATTGTGTCCTCACACGATCACACTTTTTTCGCCCGATCAGACATCCTCGGCCAAGATGCTTCGGAACAGGGAATTGAAGCCTACCAATATTTGAAGTGTCTTCCTGATCGTGCAGTGGCCAATAATATAGCTTATTATGATATGATTGAGGATCTTCAAGGCACTCTTGAAGAACTTGAACAACAATATAAGGAATCCACTGCCCTTTTGCACGAGGGGTACGAGAAGAAGTATCAGCAAATCAGTGTTGATAAGGGATATGATAAGCATTTTGCTGCTTACGACGTGCAGGAGAGAACGTTGAATGCTGAGGTCGAAGAGCACAGACAAATAGCTGAGTTATTAGAGTAAGAAAATAATAACCTGCAAAGCGAGGTGTCTCAGTTGAAGTCTGCATCTTCCACCTCAAATGCTTTCATCCCAGTGACTGACGAGGGATTCTCGTTATTGGAGGTCGAGAACGCCAACTTGAGGGATGAGTTGGAAACCTTGAAAAGAGCTGGCCCTTCTACATCTTCTCATGGACGAGCAATAGCTTCTCGGGGGTGATCAAGAGCTACTCGGATTCCCGTCGAGGAACAGAGGACTCAATCTGCGTTAGAGAACCAAGCCTTCCAACTGATGGCGAAGAACCAGGCATTGGCTGAGATGTCTAAGAAGATCAGGGGTTTGGAAGAGAAGCTTTCCGCGCAGAAGTCTGTCTTGGAGAATAAAGAACTCTTTATAAAAAATCTCCACGAGCAACTGGAAAGATTGACATATCAATTCCACAAGCAGCCCAGGGAGTTATGGATGGCTGGCTACAACGAGGCTCTCTACCACTTGGATGACCGTATCCAAAATGCAAATAATGAGGGCTACAAATAGGGATGGTTGAATGCCTTAGGTGTGCTGCAACTGGAACAGGGTCATTACCTGTGGGATTACCATAATCCTGGGCTGCTCGACTTACCAGTGCCACCATCCAAGCTTGATATGAGTTGGATCCCTGCTCGGGCCATCCCTCGATGTCTGATTTCCAAATACCTTGGCGATTACAATCTCCATTCCAATGTCGAGATATCTCATCCCGAGCATCTACTAGATCGACCATCTGTGATGAATGTTAGGATGCTAAAAGATCTTAACTTCATAAATTCCCCTCTTGCTTTAAATGATCCACCTGCTGGCGAGGAACCTGTTTCAAAAGCAGAGGGGAAGAAACCAATAGAATAGGAACATTGGTGTAATGAATTTGTATTTTATTCCTGATGTATTTTGTTCTACATTTAATGTAATAATTTTATTTACAAATCTTGACTGCCATTGTCTTGTAACACTTTACATATGTTCATGTTTATCTGTTAAAAATATAACAATATTATGTTATTTGTCGATCAACTTATTGTCGAGTAATTTGAATTTGTGGTAGTCACTTGGCCAAAATGATGTTTTGTTTCTCGACCAACTTACTAGTAATTTAAAAAGTTATGAGTATCAAAAATTTTGCTCGATCACTTTCTCGTATTCATAAAATGTTTCCGACCAACCAAGGTCGGTAAATTTTCCTTTTCGACCAACTACAGTTAGTGGATTTTTCCTCTACAAGCAGCTTTGGCACTTTCTGGAATAATTTTACCTCCCGACCAACTTTAGTTGGCGTTTTCGAGAATACATTTACTTCCTAACCAACATAAGTTGGCATTTTTAGGAATAGTTTTACTTCCCGTAGGAATACATTTACTTCCTAATCAACATAAGTTGGCATTTTTAGAATACATTTCCTAACCAACATAAGTTGGCATTTTTAGAAATAGTTTTACTTCTCGTAGGAATACATTTACTTCCTAACCAACATAAGTTGGCATTTTTAGGAATAGTTTTACTTCCCGTAGGAATACATTTACTTCCTAACCAACATAAGTTGGCATTTTTAGGAATACATTTCCTAACCAACATAAGTTGGCATTTTTAGGAATAGTTTTACTTCCCGTAGGAATACATTTACTTCCTAACCAACATAAGTTGGCATTTTTAGGAATACATTTCCTAACCAACATAAGTTGACATTTTTAGGAATAGTTTTACTTCCCGTAGGAATACATTTACATCCTAACCAACATACTTCCCGTAGGAATACATTTGAGTAGAGTAGTCCGAGTTTTGCTGAGTAGTGTGTAGCACTAGTATTTCGCAAAAAAATTCCAATAAAAGGAAAGAACTGGGCAGAACATTGTCGCTTAATTCATACTGATGAAACTGCATTACATGAGAGTTTACATTACTGATAATATTTTCACAAGTGTTCAGCATTCCATGCATTCTTAAACTCCTCCCCCTCTAAAGTTTCTATTCTTTATGTCCCTGGTCGAACAACTTCTTTAACTCGGTAGGGTCCATGCCAGTTTGCTTCCAGTTTTTTGTGCTTTTGAATCACCTTCTTTAGCACATAGTCTCCTTCTTTCAAGTCACACTTCTTCACTCTCTTGTTGTAGAATAAAGTTGTTCGCTGATGGTAAGCAGCATTTCTAATGACTGCTTCTTCTCTAACCTCCTCGAGCATGTGCAAGTCTAACCTTCTCATTAAATCGCTGACAGGGGAATTGAAATTCAGTATTCTGTGTGTTGGGAGACCCAACTCGGCGGGTATTACAACTTCACTTCCAAATGCTAGCATATATGGAGATTCCCCTGTTGCTACTCGGGGAGTAGTTCGGTAAGCCCATAGTACTGATTGTAGCTCGTTGATCCAATTTTCTTTCGCATCATCCAGTCTTTTCTTCAAGCCATTCAGCAGCGTTCTGTTTGTCACTTCAGTCTGTCCATTGCTCTGAGGATGGCCTAGTGCCGAGTGGATCTTCAAAATATTTGACTGATGACAATAGGCAGCGAAATCCTCGTTGTAAAATTGTGTTCCATGGTCTGTGATGAAGGCATGAGGAAGACCATATCGACAAATGATGTTCTTCCAAATAAATTGGTACACCTTGTCGTACGTCATATCAATGAGAGGCTCAGCTTCAACCCATTTAGTAAAATAATCCATAGCGACCACGAGATACTTAAACCTTCCCCTAGTCGTCGACAGTGGCCCAACCAAATCTATTTCCCATATGGAAAATAGCCAAGGGGAAGTAATGGGTGTCAATAATGCTTGGGGGGTTCTTCGGATGGAGGAGAAACGCTGACACTTGTCACATTTCTTAGCATAGGCTATACAATCAGCCCTCATCATTGCCCAGTAGTATCCTTGCATCATCACTATTTGCAAAAGAGTCCGACCTGCTACATGGGCTCCACATGACCCTTCATGGACCTCTTTAATTAAATTTTTCACCTCGATGGGATGCACACATCTCTGCAAACCTGCTATAACTCCTCGTCTGTATAGAATACCGTTGGTCAGTATATAACGAGCAGCCTTAAACTTCAGTTTCTTAGTTGCAAGTTTGTCAGTTGGTAATTCCCCTTTCTCGATATATGCCCTGATGGGATCCATCCATGATGATCCTAAATCGAGGGTAATAAAGTTCATCATCAGATCTTCATCTATACTCCGACCAGCTAAAACTTCAATTGGGATTGTTCTTCGTAGCTTGGTACGAGTAGCTGATGCTAATCGAGCCAGGGTGTCTTCTCTCGCATTCTCCATTCTTGGTATTCTGACCAGCTGAATAGCAGCAAATTCCAACACCAGTTCCTTTGCCTTTGCATGATATCTGATCATTAATTCTCCTTTGGCTGCATATACTCCCATCATTTAATTTATGACCAGTTGCAAATCACTGAAGAATATAACTTGTTTCGCCCCGATGGTTTTTGCCAAACTAAGACCTGCAATTATGGCTTCATATTCAGCCTTATTATTCGAAGATTTGAATTGGAAACGTAGGGCGTATTCCATGTCGACCTCACCCGGACTGATCAAAACTATCCCTGCGCCACATCCTGTAGTGCAGGATGAACCATCCACATACAAACTCCATATAGGCAACTCGTCTTCAAATTGCTGATCTGACAGAGTTACTCGGTGGAAAATTTACAGCTCCCTTCACCATCTCCTGATATTTCTTGTTGTTCGTCTATCATCTTTTCTTTCCCTTTTACCAACCTAAGCTGGCCTGGGCTTGGATTTGATGATCTTGTAACATCTACTTGCCCTTTTACCAAACTAAGTTGGTCTGGGCTTGCATTTGATGATCCTGTAACATCCACATGTTGATCAGCGAGCAACTTTTGTTCCTCGGGGGTATCAGGATAGGTGAACTCTGCTATAAAATCTGCTATAAAATCTGCTACCGCTTGCCCTTTAGCGATGATCTAGGTTCATAAAATATATCATATTCACCGAGTTCTATTGCCCAGTACATCAATCTTCCTGAATTTTCTGGTTTATGAAGGGCTTGCCTCAATGGCATATCAGCATATACTACTATGGTATGAGCTTAAAAGTATGGCTTCATTCTTCTACTTGCCTCGATCAATGCTAGTGCCAATTTTTCCAGCCTTGGATATCTGATCTCTGCTCCTCGAAAGGCCTTACTTGTATAGTAGATTGGTTTTTGTACTCCATTCTCCACTCTTATCAATGCCGAACTGACTGCATTCTCGGACACTGCCAGATACAGGTATAATTTTTCTCCCATCACTGGCCTGGATAACAGTGGAGGTGCTCCTAAATATTTCTTCAAGTCTTGAAAAGCCTTTTCACATTCATCATTCCACTCAAAAGTTTTTCTGAACGTCTTGAAGAATGGGAGACATCAATCAGTTGCTCGCGATACAAATTTGTTGAGTGCTGCTACTCGTCCTGTAAGACTTTGTACCTCTTTCTTCGTCATTGGGGGTCACAACCCTAACAGAGCTTCAATTTTTTCAGGGTTAGCTTCAATTCCTCACTGATTGACAATGTATCCAAGAAACATGCCTCCTCGTACTCCAAATGTGCACTTCGTCGGGTTCAACTTCATTTGATATTTATCGAGTTGATCAAAGGTCTGGCTTAAGTCAATTAGATGATTAGCAGCTTTCTTGCTCTTTGTCAGCATATCGTCAACATTGACTTCCATATTGCAACTGATTTGTTCTGCAAATACTTTTTTCATCAGCCGCTGATATGTTGCACCTGCATTTTTCAAACCAAAAGGCATAACATTATAACAATAAGTCCCCCTAGGGGTAATGAAAGAAGTACTCTCCCTGTCTTCAGGTTTCATTTTAATCTGATTGTAACCAGAATAAGCATCCATAAAGCTCAGAAGCTCGTGTCCCAAGGTAGCATCCATTAGTTGATCAATTCCGGGCAGCGAAAAGTGATCCTTTGGGCATTCTTTGTTGAGGTCGGTGAAGTCTACACACATCCTCCATTTGTTGTTTTTCTTCTTCACCATCACCACATTTTCTAACCAGTGAGGATATTTAACATCTTCAATAAAGCAAGCTTTCTGGAGATTCTCGACTTCCTCCTGTATAGCTTGATTCTTCTCAGGACTGAATACACTTTTTCTCTGCTTCACAGGCTTGATATCCTTATTCACATTGAGTTCATGACATAAGAAATTTGGGTCTATTCCAGGCATATCCTCATGACTCCACGCAAAAGTTTGCTTTCTGCTTCTAAAGAAAGTTATCGATTCCTGTTTTAGTGAGGCTTCCAACGATGAACCTACTTGAGTAGTTCGTTAGGGTGCTCGTCGTCCAGAATGATGTTTTCAGTATCTTCCACCACTTGACCTTTCACAAGTTGCAACTCATCTCTAGGATCCAATGTTTCAATTTCTGCACCTTCATCCACTTGATAGGTAGTAGTCTTTTTCCTTGATTCCTCCAGTTCCTCTTGATCGACGGATGAATAATAGCATTCCCGGGCTACTTTCTGATCACCTTTCACAACTCCTACTCCAAAATTTATTGGAAATTTCAGGCATTGATGTACCGTAGATGGTATAGCCTTAAACTTCTTCAATCCTACTCTTCCCATGATGATATTGTATGATGATTGAACATTCTTATCCATCACGAAGAAGCGTATTCTTTCTGTCCGACAAGCAGGCCACGTACTAATGAATATATCCAACTTGATCGTTCCAAGTGGAAATACTTTCTCGCCAGCAAAACCGAGGAGGGGTCTATGATAAGGCTCCAGTTGAGATAACTTTAGATTTAAACTGTCGAAGCACGAGTAGAACATGATGTCTGTCGAGCTACCATTGTCGACCAGTACTCTTGAAATCATTACCTCCTTCATCCTCATTTTGATCACCAATGGGTCATCATGAGGATATAGAACACCTGCGAGGTCGTTCTTTGAGAAGCCAATGACCAATTTCTCGTTATTTACCTTTCTCGAGCGATTATCCTCAGCTAAATTTATTCGTTGAATGTATGAGCAAGATTGAGCCTCACAGAGGTAAGCTTTTCTCTCGATAGTAAGTTCTCCTCCTCCTGCATCTCCACCTGTAATAACATTACAGTCAAATGACCCAAATCTTATTAAAAATACCTCACGTTCTGGCTGCCTTGGTCTCTTGGGAAGATCAGGGTCGTCTTTTGGATCAACTTCATGGTCTCTTTTCTTGTTCTCCTCTGCTCGATGAGGAGATCTAGACCTCTCTCTTGTTCGGTCATTGTTTCTTCTATCATTCCTCCGATCAACATACTTTGCCAGTTTTC
Organism: Sambucus nigra; assembly: GCA_949130495.1. Taxonomy (NCBI): domain Eukaryota; kingdom Viridiplantae; phylum Streptophyta; class Magnoliopsida; order Dipsacales; family Adoxaceae; genus Sambucus; species Sambucus nigra. The sequence continues at coordinate 351,412,308 of OX422214.1, forward strand.
CTCGTCTGATGAGTGTTTCAATCTCATTCTGAAGAGCTATGCAATTTTTGGTCATATGGCCATGATCTTTGTGAAACTCGCAATATTTTTCCTTATTCCTCCTGTCAGGGTCTGCCTTCATTTTCTCTGGCCAACTTAATTCCTCGATGTTCTTGATTTCTTCTAGAACATGGTTGATGTCTTTCTTCAAAGGAGTATAATTATCAAATTTCCTCAATACTTCCCAAGACGACCTTGTTTTTGAGTGTTTGTCGTTACCATTGTTCTTATGCTCTTTCTTCTTAGCTTTATCACCTTCCACCTTGGTTTCTTTGGCATCCATATTCTTCTTCGCAGCCATAGACTCCTCGGCATTCATAATCTTGGCCGCTTTTCTCATCAGATCTGACATGGTTCTAGGTGGATCTTTGGCCAAAGTGTAGTACAACTTGTTGGGCATTAGTCCACTCATCAAAGCGATAATCACTGTCTTTTCCTCATAATCAATGACTTCGAGTTTCTCGTTATTAAAACGAGTTATATAATCTCTGGTACTTTCACCAGCTTTTTGTCTAACACTTAACAAATGCGCTACTCGTTTAACAGGCTTTGCCCCAAAACTGAAATTCCCAATGAATAACTCGGTTAGTTGAAGAAAATTTGAGATCTTACCCTGAGGAAGATTATTATACCACATTTGAGCAGATCCGGTAAGAGTTCCCGAGAATGCTATGCATCTCATCTCATCTGGAATAACATAGATGTCGGCTGCAGCTTGGTATTGTTCTATATGAAGGACATGGTCGGTCTTTCCATCATATTTGGGGGTCACAACAGGTGCTTTAAACTTTGATGGTGTTGGAAAATCTACAATGGCCTGCACAAAAGGTGTTCCTCTAACAAAAGTTCATTGTAGATGGTTCTTGGCTTTAGCCATTTCCCTTAATCTATCCTCCAGCCTCTGAATATAGCATTTCCATGCATCATTTCCTTCCTCGGGCCTGTCGGTTCGAGCAATTGATCGCGTTGATGTGGCTTCCTGGGATCTATCTTGACGAGCAACTGGTCGCGACTAGGCAGATCCTTCCCTTAAATCTGATGGTCGTCGAAAACTCCTCGATGCGGCTCTAGGAGGACTTTTGCTCTTTTTAGGGCCTAATCGATCAAAAGGAGATACTCTTCTTAATCTTTCTAGTGCACTGGTCCTTTCTGGGGAGAGAGTGATACGTTGTTTAGTATCTGTGGCTCGTACTGACGAAGTTCATCCAGATCGATAAGAAAAATCTTCAGACTCCTCAGTACGATAGGAATCGGTACTCTTAGTACGTGAAGAAGGTAAACGGGTATTTCTTTGAATATTTTGCGATTCTAAATGGGTTGGTGCACCTCCATGGATGGTTCGTATCAGTTGTCGCATAGTTTCTTGCATGACTGTCTGACCCTGGGCCAAATTTGTCATTATTCCAGCCAGATCTGGAATATTGGGCAGAGTAGATGGATTTGGAGGGCTTCCAGCGTTTCGATTGCTGGGTTCTGGAATATCAGCCATTTGTGATGAATTGTTTTTGATGAAAAACGATATTACCAGTCGTTTCCCACAGACGGCGCCAATCTGTTGATGTAAAAAATTAGATTATATCTAATTATTTAATCACAGCTAAAATAAATGAGACAAAGAAGTTTTAACGTGGTTCTGCCTTATAAGAATGGCCTACGTCCACTGTTTCTGTTATTGATGACTATTTGGGAATTCTCGATTACAAATTTAATCAAGAAATTCAGCTCCCCTTCAATGAGGGTAATACAATGTATTTATAGCCCTAAGGCTGTAATGTGAAAGGGTAATACATTCAATACTGTACATGTGAAAGGGTAATACATTCAATACCCCTTAAGTGTATACATCTAAATGATAAGCATTTAATGAACAGTCAAACTGTTGGTTATCCTGCTATTAATGCTTTGTTCGAGGTGCATCTCGGACCACCTAAGCTACTCTGTACTCAAGAGTTGCTCGGTACTTAAGAGTTCCTCGTAGAGTTCTTGTTCCTCGGAGCGTCTGAGTTCCTCGGGGAAGCAGTGTTCCTCATTGTTGCCACGTAGATTGCCACGTGTCTTCATTCGATTGAGCCATGTCAGCTGACTAAATTTAATATCAACAGGTAGCAATCTGTAGGTTGTTTCCGATTTTCTGGGAATAAACTATGAAGTAGATTTACCCCATGTGAATAATATGGTCTTGGATGAAACCAAAGGATTCAGGTCTAGAATTTCGGCCAAAAGTAATCACAATCAGGTAGGTTTTAGATAAAGGTATTTCTAAGACTAATAAATCAGTTACGGTGGATCCCAACAAATCAAATGATAAAATATCAAAGATGGCACCATTAGTGTCTTCTGGCCACTCAGAAAAAAATGGTGGAATTGATAATCATCCTCTTTTTTCGGGATACAAATTTGATGATATTTTGGATAATGACGATTCCTATAGTGAAATGCCAACTCTGGAGGAAATTCCAAACACGAGTATGAAAGACCATGATATTCCTAAATTTGATCTTGGAATGTCAAAAAATTCTAAAAAAGCTCAGGCATTTATTGAAAACTCGATTGGATATAAATATGGAAATCAATTGTCCAAAACACTAGTTAGCAATTCTTTCAAGGTTTTAGGGACTATGGATGACTCAAATATGTTTATTCAAAAAATTAAAGAGAAACGAGATTCCTTTCCATACTTAAGTGTCGAGGAGTTATCTGCTCTAAAATGCAACAGGCGTCCTATTATTCGATCTTGTTTTCATAAATTTTCTTAAGTTTTCATTGCTTTAGCGCTTGTAAGTGCCCCAGGAGAGGCTTTTTCTCCTTCCAATAAATAAATAAAATTTATTAAAATAAAAATATAAAAAATAAACCTCTTAAGAAAAGTCCCCAGAGGAGTCGCCACTGTGTCCATCCCTCATTTTGGCTCTTTTCTCTCGTCTTGGGGGGTTCCGTCTCTCGCGCGCACACACTCAGAGAGAGAGAGAGAGAGAGAGAGAGAGAGAGAGAGAGAGAGAGAGAGAGAGAAGGTATCTCACCCTTTTTCTAGGAAGTCTTCGATCGTTGTCGACGTGGGGTTATGTAAAGAGATGGAGTCTCCAGACTATTTTTCATAAAATGGGCAAAAGAACATGCCTCCACCTTGAGGGAGCGGCATCAAAGACAAAATGATGTTTACGAAATAAATAGTTCACAGATTCGAGCGATAAGTTACGAAATGGGAAGGTTTTAGTCACCCATCCCGCCCTTTCGGTCTCTCGTAGTATTATTTACTATTTTCCTTAATTTTTTCGTGAAGTGTGAGCATGTATATATAAATGGAGATCAAAATCGTTCAATTTATATCTCGAAAAAGATAGAGTGAAGTCATCCAAAGGAATGTTCCCAAAATAATAATTATTAAATATGATGTGTGCGCTTATTAAGATATTGATCGTTATAATGAAACAACAATATTTATTAGATAAAACACAAATATGAATCACAAGTATTGTATATATGAGTAATGTATGGATAAAATAGGAAAAGGATGAAAATGCGAAGATAGGAAAATTGGAAAATAGGAAAAATGGACTCGAGTCTTGGGTTTTAGCCCGAAACGCTTACATAGACTATAATGGCATAAAAAATCAAGTAGTTATCATGATTTACAAGGGTGAGGCTTATCCCATAGATTGAAACGGTAGTTTATTATATGTATGTGTGGAAAAGGTATTTTTAGTTTGGAGAAAAAGTGGTGAATAATCATGTTGGAATTTATAGGTGTAGCCCTCTTTTTTTGTTTTATTTTTTTTATAGAAAATAAATTATGTGCAATATAACTAATAAAGGGTGGAATATTAATTTATATGATCAAAAGTAAGAGAATTTATAAAAACAATTTGAAAATAAATAAATTTATAGAGAGAAAACGGTATTTGGAACTTCTTTAGAGCCTTAAGGCTTGATCTTGATCCATGATGAGCTTCCTTGCAAGTTGAGATGAATGTTCGATGAGAGAGAAAGAGATTTTTTCTAACTTTGTAAGGACATAATTTTTTAAATTTCCGGGGTAAAATCTAGGATTTTTCTGTTTTCCCTAGATCACAACTTTGTATGTTTGATACCTCTACATTCGGCATGTCAACACGATCATTCGCGACGACATTTATCCGAATCCGTGCATCCATCATCTTCACACGTGCATCATGCTTCATGCGATGTGATGTTCAACCGTTCCCACTACTCCACTTTGCATTATTGGTAAAATGATTTATTGGAGTTGTTTATATTTGCATAAATATTTGGGAATTTTTCAAAAAATGTTTTTTTGAAGTCTGATTTATTTTTATCAAAAGCATAAATTTTTCTAAGGGTAGAAGCGGAGTGCCTCAGTCGACGAGCTCATTCAAACGAGTTTACACTGTCGTTCGAGCGAGATAAGCACCTCGTGCGATGTCATTCTAATGTCACATGTCCTTCGTTTGATCGAGATGCCTATCTCGTTCGAGCGGCGATGCCGCCTCAATTTTTGTATAAATATCTGGTCATTTTCTACACGTTTTCCAAGTCCTTTTCAAACACGATTTTTGTGAAAAATAACTCAGAAAATAGACTTCAACTTTTAAGGTTTTTGTCTTGTTTATTCACATAAACTCTCTCATCTATGTATGTGAATCGTTAAACCTTTATGAGGATCGTTTTTACTGATCTGGAGTAATTTATGGAGAAACCGTTCTCTTCTTTATTGCTGCCCACCTGGAGTTCTTGCGGGAGATTCCAGCTGAGACATCAAAATCGATGCCTGGGGTTATTTCGTATGTCACTCTTATTTTCATTGTAATTTGTGTAACCATTTTTACAAATTATAGTGAAAAAAAAAGGTTTTTCCCCTTTGGGGGATTTTTCCTCATTTGTGTGTTTCGTTTGTGATTGACTGTTCTTTCATGCTCATATTAATTTCAATCACACCTAGATGCATGTTTTAGGATTTGATTGAAAAATTGAGTTTAATGAAATAATTTCTTAATTTGAACAAAAGCACACTCTTCAAACTTAGGTATGAAAGTGATGGGAATGAAAGACGGAAAGGAATTTCACACAAGGGAACTTTGTTGATTACAGAAGAATGTTGCTGAGATCATTGATATTAATGGATCTGATGTGTGCCTTGGGAGTGATCTCATGCCCTCCTTTTATAGGTTAGGGGGACTATCGATCAGTATACCCCTAACCCTGCTAATCAGTAGGTGACCCTAGACACACTACCGATTGACATGTAAATTGACATGCCAATCGGCAGTCTCATGCAGATATTTCAAGAAAATGATCATAGAACGAAATGCATAAATCTAAATCATGCACGAATCATACCATTAGAAAGGTAATTCAGAAACCTTTAAGAGTCCTTTGGTTCGCTCCTGGGTGTAGGAGTTGATATTTGGTCAAACAGGGCTCAGAAATGCCTTTCGATCCTTTAGACGGAAGATTGTCGGGCGATAATGGATTTTTTGTCCAAATCGTAAGTCAGAATCGCACACGGGGTGGATATATGATAGTTTATATGAGTTACTTTGCTGTCCCAAAGGTCTTCACTTGGTTTGGAAAGTTGGCGTTGGTCAAACAAGGCCCAAAAGCACCCGATGACCTTTCGAAGTAAAATAGATTATCCGTCCATATTGTAAGGTTGATTGTCACATGGGGTAGACCATTATAAAGGTAATTTAGTTTCCTTCGAAGATTCATGTAGTCTCGTTCGAGCTGAAGAGTTGACTTTGGTCAAATGGAGCCCGGTGGACTCCGGATCAGTTTTTGGGATAAAACGGATCATTTGCCCAAACAGTTATGTTGTTTCACGCATAAGGAGGACTATTGGAAAGGGATTTCTGTTACTTTAAAAGATCCATTAATCTTTCACTCTAACAATGAAATTGATTGGGGTCAAAGTGAGGCCCAAGAGCACTCGATGGCCTCTAGATCAGTTTTCAGTAGTAAAATTATCCATTCGCCCGAACCATTATGCTGATTCTTACAAAGGGTGGACCGTTGGAAAGGGTATTCAAAGACCTTCTAAGATTAATTAATCTTTATCTCTGACGATAGAGTTAACCGGAGTCAAACAGGGCTCGAGAGCGCCCGATGGCCTCTTGATCTATACTCGGAGAATGACCTAGGGTTTATAGTGAAAGGGAGAGGTGCTAGGGACCTAAGGTTTATAGGGGGTCCTAGAATATGGTGTCTACATCCATCAATGTATTTTATTTCATTTAATACCCATATGAGGAAAAGATTTTGATATAAAATAATGATATTTCTATTTCATCCTTGAATACGTGTGTCGCTAGCAAAAAGCGATAAAAATAAAAAAGATATAGTGCTAACCTATTATGGGATAATCCAATAAATCTTAGAATTTGATTACTTAGATTTAACATAAACCATATTCTATTGTGATTGGTCGAAGGTGGAGGATACTAAGAATGATTGCAAAATTGCTCCTGACTCGAAACTCATTATGGTAGATTTATCAAAAATGAAGAATAAAGATTTCATAGTCGGTGAGCTTTTATTTGTGCCTTTCAGAACGTAAAGAAGGTATTATACTCGAAGTGCATAAATGATGGAAATTAATCTATTGTTATGCATGCGCTAAAGGGTATGAATACTCAAGTAGACATATTAAAGGACCGAAAAGAATTCCAGTCAACTCTTAATAACAACCCTAATTTGAAGGATCTTTTAGTTGATTTAGAGAAAAATTGAGTATCGAAACATTATTTTATCCTTGTCAATATTTTTTGTATCCTATTATGATATTGACACATGAATGTTTTTTATTTACGATTGTTTAATTGATTTATGAATGTTTAATTTTTTTTATGAATGTTTAGGGGCACAAACACCTTGCACGAGATGCTCGGTTTGAGAATAGAGTCTTCTGATTTTGTGATTGGAGCAAATTCGACCAACTCAATCTCCACGTGTTCTTGTATATGTACATTTGCTGATTGGTTTCATCGATACAATCTTCATAAAATAAAGGAAAATTAATGTACCACATGTTACAAAAATGGACATTACTGATATCCTCAAAATTTGGAAACTCTAAGTTGATGATGAGGTTTTTTTGTTATGAAAATTATCCTTGATCAAACTCAGAGACATTAGTGTATAGGCAATTTCAATTTTCATAACAGAACAACCGCATCACTAACTTTGAGTTTCCAAATTTTTAGGATATCAGTAATGTTGATTTTTATCCCATGTGAGATGTTAATTTTCCTTCAATTTATGAAGATTGAATCAATAAAACTAATCAATAAATGTACATGTACAAGAATACGGAGGGGGTTCTAGGATCAATTTGGTCCAATCACAAACTCAGAAAACTCTATTTAAAGGCATTCTTAGATATTAGGAATAATGCATTCTTTAGTTTAACTAATATTTTTATATAATTGATGTGGATAATCATTTAAATGTTTGGAAATAGTCACACTTGGGCTTGAAAATGTGTTGCTCCTTCACAAAAAAACCCTAAATATCCCCCAAACATCCTCACAAGGAGCACCAACACCTCACATATGAGCAACTTAATTCGTAGCAACCGAATGCTTAGTCGTAAGACTCCCGATTTCATAACAAGACCAAATAATGAAAATAGGCACACTTAAGCTTAACAACATGCCACATATAGCCAAAACCCCAAACAACTCACAAATGACCCCAGAAGGGACACTAACTGAAACACCTTATACTCTTGACTCACTTGAGTCTATATTGTATAAGTGTTCATCTAGTTTGGAAATTGTGACAAAATTATGTCTAACCTAGAATCCAAAGAACCCCAGAGCTTGCATTTCAATTTCATCTTTGATTGAAGTGATCTAGACCATATTACCAACACTCACACGCAATAGAATGAATCATTTACATCTCATATTGCATATTAGTGTGTGTACATATGTTCAGTGTGTTTAAATCCCTAATATTGGTTTTTAAATAATTTTTTGGGATTTTATAAACATTTTAAATTAAGGTTTTATTAATCAAAACTTGGTTTTAAAAGTTTGTGGGGTCAATCTGGTATTTTACATTGATGGTTATATTGGCTTAAAGTTACCTTGGGTAGAATGCGAAAGCGGCAGAGACTTCAGGGTGTCTTTTTAATTATTTTGGACGCGCGTTTTATCTCGTGTTATTGGACAAAATTTGTTGTCCTCTGATTGGTGGGAAGTGTGTTTCTTTATAAAGAGTAAACCAGCGCCTGTTTTCAACCCTTGGATCGTTTGTGATCAACGATCTGCATGCGCCCTTTTATAATCCATGTGAATCCCTTTTGAACCAATCATATGAGTTTTAATCACCGCATATCGTGAGCCCTTGGATTAAAGTCAATCCATCTTGACTCAATCTGAACCCTTGATTTTGGTCCTCATTCTCGAACCTTCTCAGCCTCCTATAAAAGGAGCCCTTTACTCAGTTTTCTGAGACTTTTGACATTTCGTCCTTTTGAGAGAAAAAAGAGAGTAGAGAGAGAAGAGAGAAAAGAGAGAGACGAAAGAAACCAGAAGAGAGAGAAAGAGTTAGAAACCCTAACCCTAACCCTAACCCTAAATCGTCCAGACCATTTTTCAAATCAAAACCTCTTTTCAACTCATGTATATCCCAAACACAACCTTGAGTGTTTGAGAGTTGTTTTGATTAGTTGGTTTGTTGCTGCAACCTCTTCGTTCTTTAGATCTTGTGTCCAACTTAAACATTGTCTCTTAGATCTATTTTCTGCCTTATAAAAATTTCAGATCTGAGTTATTCATGTTATATTACACTAAGATTTGCATATTTCGTTTCTCAGCTTGAGAAATATATTGTTGATTCTTTTCTGTAAATATTTTTTAACTTTGAAATCAACAATAATGTTTTATGTTTCTAGTTCTCTTGAAACAAGAACTTTGACCTAGTTTGGAATCTCACTTGGTGGTTTTCAATCTCAAAAATCTTTTCATAACCCGAGATTAATTAATATCTTGATACATCTTCTGAGCAAGATAGCCGTGGATTCTGGGATTGTTTTAAAGGTCAAAAAGGTTAAGTTTTGTGAGAAGAGAGAAAAAGAAAAATCACTGCATATAGTCTTATATGTAATTTGTTAAGACTGTTTGTACATAATAAGTGTGTGTGTGTGCATGCATGTGTTAGAAAGCACCTCCACAAACACTTTCACCCTACCACACGAAAAGTGTTGGTAATAAGATCTTGATAACAAAAGTCGACGTAAAGAACTTGAACAAATTGGAAGTTAGCAAACTTGGAGAACAACATCAACAATCAGAACTGCAGAGAAGTTATAAGGACACCAGAGGGTACATTCCTAAACTTATATAGGTCTGAGTTGTATGCATGTTTGTAATATAGTTTTGTAACTATGAAATTTGTTTTAGTGGATTTTTTTTGTTTACTCCGTAGAGGGAGTCATGGATGTTTCCTCAGTTGGGTGAGGTTTTACCACGTAAAAAATCTTGTTCTTAATCTTTCTACATCTCCTCATCTCATTCTTGATTGTGCTGAGTTTAAAGTTTTTAAACTGCTTTATTAAACCTGTTATTCAAATCTTGAATAAATCTCATACATACTTTTATTAAACACATCTTGTGTTCAAATAGTTTTGGTTTTTAAGAAAAGAGTTTCTTCAAAAAACTGTTCGGAGTTACTTAAATAGTATAATTTTATTAAACAACTTTAGTAACAAATTTTCAATTGGTATCAGAGCTTTGTAAACTTCTTTTAAAAGAGATCCTGTGTTTCTGAAATTGTTTTCTGAAAATCAAATATGGACGAGAAAAATGAAAGATTTGGTAACTTGACCAGACCTCCTATCTTTGATGGAACCAATTTTGCTTACTGGAAAGTTAGGATGATTGCTTTCATTCAAGTAACTCTGGGAGATGATGTATGGGACATTGTTGAAAATGGATACTTTTTTCCTACTAAACCATCCACTGAAGGAAGTAATGAGAGGGTTAAGAAAGTATTAAGTGAGTTCACACAAGAAAAGAAACAAGTTTCTCGCAACAATAACAAAGGAAAGAATGTCATATTTATGTCTATAAATGAACATGAGTTCAAAAGAATCTCATCCTGTACCACTTCTAAGGAAGCTTAGGAAACTTTAGTTACTGCTCATGAAGGTGACACTAGAGTTAAGGCTGCTAAAACTCAAATGCTCATTCAATAGTATAACTCTTTAATTATGTTTGAGACTGGGTCATTTGATGACTTCTATATGAACTTGACTGATATTGTGACAAAACTGCATGCTAATGGGATAAATTATGATAGACATGAAATTGTATCTAAAATTCTGAGATCATTACCACAAAAATTTGATAACAAAATATATGTTATTGAGGAAATGTGTGATATCAATCTCAATCCTGAATTACTCAGTAGTAAATTAAGAACTGTGGAAATGGAACTAGAATTTAAGAAACAATTGACCCAGTCCCATAGGAAACAAGCTAGTTCCAATCTAAGCTTCTCTTCTAAGTTGATTAAGCCTAAGTTCAACATTGCTAATGATAATTCTGATGAGGAATGCGATATAGAGAGTTTGGACAATCACATTTCCTTAATGTCAAAATAGTTTAAGAAAATCATTAAGTTTAGAAATAATATGGCAAACAAATAAGGCAAGTCCAATTATCCAACTCACTCTAATCATAGACCTCATGAGAAAAGTCATGACAAATATCAGAAGGATTCTTGCACTAGACCTAACAGAGACCTTAAGAAGACTGAATGCTTTAGATGTGGAAAACTAGGACACATTGCATAAGACTGTAGAGTTAACTTGAACACTCAAAACAAACACACTAGAGCCAACATTTGCAAGACATGGGATGATTCAAGTGACTCTAAAAATGAGGAACCTGAGTCATCTGATGTTTTTGACCCTTGTATGTCTTTCTTTGTCAAGATTATATATAATGATGATATGGCTGCGTTTATTAGTGAGGACGAATCTAGTAATTCTACTTCTGTTGTTGTGAATCATGTTGTTACTGGATTAGATGCTTTAATTACTGAGAACATTGATATTTCTACCTCGGGGTGTGTGAGTCAAAGGGAAAGCGATAATGACGATGTTAATGGGTGTGTGAGTCCAAGAAATGAAGCCTTAGGGGTCAATTCACACACTTCACTTAGTGACTCGGACAATGAAGACCTCCCAGATATTCACACGCTCTATGCTAAAACTATCAAGAAAAGCACTAGACTAGAAAAGATTGTGAAAGATCTCACCAAGAAGCTAGAAGATCTAAGCCTGATGGTCAAACTAAATGCTGAAGAGTATACTACCCAATGTTTAACTCATGAAAGTGAAATCAAAATGTTTGATCAAAAACTCAGAAATTTGACTGAAACAAATGAAACTCTCGAGAAAAAATAAAAAGGGACATTGTTAGAATTGGAACAAACTAAAGAAAAGACAGCAACTGTTTTCAAAAAAGTTACAAAATTTGAAAATAATTCAAACTGTTTTGATGAATTTGTTGCTGAATCTAAAACCAATTCTGATGATAGAACTGGAATAGGGTTTTGCCCCAATTTGAAGACACAAACAAAATCTTTTGAACCTATCAGGTTTGTGTCAGGAGGTAAAAGACCTATTGAAACTTGCCCAAACTTTCATTCACTAAAAACTAACTTTGACTCAAAGCATCAAAATTCTAACATTGTGGAATCAAGTAGATCTAAACATGAAAGTTCACCTAAGGCTAAATACGTTTGCCTCTCTATTAGGACGAATGAATCTACATTCATAACTGTACTACCTAGGAACAGAGTTCAACCTCAAAATTCCTCAAAACCTTTGTTTAGAGACTTTCCTAAGGAGATCCCAATTTTGAGCAATCTTTATTGCTCCTACTGTGATATATACGGTCACTCTTTTGATGGTTCCTATGCTAGAAGAGTAATTAGACCTGTCTGCAATCCTCCTATCTATCAGAATTTTAACTATTCTAGGAGAAGCCGCAACAATTATGTACTTCCTAAACAACCAGACAAAAACTCTAATTATAGGAAGAGAAAGACCAAACCTAAAAGAACATTCCCTAGAAGGAATCCTAAACACTTTCCTAAATCAAATGCTCATGTCTTTCATAAAATTCAAAATCATGGGCAAAACATTTTTCAACAAAAATCAAATGCTCATAAATTTTATCAATTGAGAGTTAATAAGCGCAAAATGAAAACTAGAGAAATTTGGGTTAGAAAAGATGATCTATTACCCCAGATGAAGTGTAACATAGTTGTTACTGCTTTAAAAGTTGAACACACATCATATGGTTGGTATTTAGACTCTGGATGTTCTAAGCACATGACTGGTGATGATACAAAACTTTTAAACAAAACCAGCTTTGCTGGTGGAAAAGTTATTTTTGGTGATGGAGTATCATCTCAGATCATATGCAAAGGAACTCTCCAAGAAGATGGACTTTCGATTCTTGAAATTGTTCTTCTAGTTAAAGGTCTTAAGGCCAATCTACTTAGTATCTCGCAATTTTGTGACTCAGATCATACTGTTACCTTTTCAAAGAACAATTGCAAAATTTTAAATGAAAAAGTGAATGCATAATTACAGGATTCAGAACTCTTGATAATTGTTATACTGTCATGAATAAGTCTGAAATCTGTAATGTTGCCAGAATGGATGACAACAAGATATGGCATAACAGAATGGGTCACATAAATTACGATAATCTTAGTAGACTGACCTCTCAAGAAATAGTTAGAGGAGTTCCAAAAATTAAACCTATTTCTAACGTTGTCTGTGGTCCCTGTCAGGAAGGAAAAATTGTTAAAGCTCCTCATAAGAAAGTTAAAGACATACTTACCTCTAATCCTTTGGATCTCATCCCTATGGACCTAATGGGCCCCTCCCAAACTGTTAGTCTCTGTGGACACAGTTATATTCTTGTTATGGTTGATGACTTCACTAGATTTACTTGGGTAGCCTTCTTGAAACATAAGTCTGACACTTTTCAAATTTTCTTAAAAATACTTCTTCGGATTGAAAATGAGAAGGACACTCAAGTAAATAGAATCCGTAGTGATAGAGGTGGAGAATTCAAAGACACTGGTATAATAGAGTACTGTGAATATAATGGTTACAAAAAGGAGTTCAGTACTCCTAAGACTCCTCAACAAAATGGAATTGCTGAGAGAAAGAATCGTACCCTTCAAGAGATGGCACGTGTTATGTTACATGCCAATAATTTTCCTAAATACTTTTGGGTAGAATATATTCGTACGGCATGTCACATTATCAATAGGGTCTATCTTAGAAATAATTCCAAACAAACCCCTTACGAACTTTGGTATAAGAAAAACCCTAATCTTAAGTACCTTAGAACCTTTGGCAGTACTTGTTACGTATGCAAAGATAGGGAACAGTTGTCTAAATTTGAGAGCCGAGGAGATAAAGCCATTTTTCTAGGATACTCGCCTAATAGTAGAGCCTATCGAGTTTATAATCTTCGCACTAAAACTTTGATGGAATCCATAAATGTAATAGTAAGTGACACTACTGTAGAGAGTAAGACTGGTGAATCAACTATTGAGGAAGAGCCTACAAATGTTTTAGAAAGTGACTCTCCTGAAATAGATGACTCATTACCAATTGAGATAACTGAAGTACCTAACTGGGTTTCTAAAGATCATCCCATAAATAACGTAGTTGGTAATCCTAGTGAACTAGTGCGTACAAGATCTTAATTAAGAAATTATGCCCATTATGCATGTTTTGTTTCCCTAGTGGAACGAAAGAATGTAAATGAGGCATTGAATGACTCTCACTAGATTTTTGTTATGCAGGAAGAACTTCTTCAATTTGTCATTCATAATGTTTGGTATCTTGTACCTAGGCCTGATCACAAAAAGGTTATTGGCACACGTTGGATTTTTAAAAATAAGTCTGATGAAAGTGGGATCATTAGAAACAAAGCTAGATTAGTTGCTCAAGGATACTCTCAAATTGAAGGTATACACTTTAACGAGACCTTTGCTCCTGTTACTCGTTTAGAATCTGTTCATCTTCTCTTTGCTATAGCTTGCCACTTGCATTTTACACTCTACCAAATGGATGTCAAATCTGCATTCCTTAATGGAATATTGACTGAAGAGACCTATGTTGAACAGCCAAAAGGGTTTATTGACCCTCAATATCCAAATCATGTATTTTGTCTTAAAAAGGCTTTGTATGGTCTTAAACAAGTGCCTAGAGCCTAGTATGAGCGTCTTTCCAGCTTTCTCTTAGATAAAGGTTTTAAGAGAGGTGGAAATGATCAAACCCTATTTGTCAAACATTTTGGCAAACACATCACGATTGCTCAAGTTTATGTTGACGATATTATATTTGGATCAACTTCTCCCTCAGAAGTAAAATACTTCTCTGAAATTATGCATAAGGAGTTTCAAATGTCTCTTATGGGGGAGTTGCAATTTTTCTTAGGTCTTCAAGTCAAATAAAATTCAAAAGGACTATTTGTTTCGCAATCTAAGTACGCTTTATAGATAGTAAAGAAATTTTGCCTTGAGAGTGCTAAAGATGCTAAAAGACCCATGAGTACTACGGTAAAACTATCTAAAGACGAAAATGGAAAATCCATAGATCCTACTCTATATCGTAGTATGATAAGAACCTTGCTATACCTTACTGCCTCGCATCCTGATATAATGTATGCTGTGTGTGTATGTGCTCGTTATCAAAATAACCCTAAAGAGAGCCACCTATCTTCTATTAAAAGAGTTATTAAATATGTTAAAGGCACTCTGAATCTAGGACTTATGTACACTAGTGACACACCAAGAACTATAATTGGGTACACTGATGCTAACTGGGCTGGGTGTACTGATGATAGTAAAAGCACATTAGGAGCATGTTATTATATAGGTAATAACTTTGTAGGATGGAGTAGTAAGAAACAAAACTGTACATCACTCTCAATAGCTGAATCTGAATATATAGCCCCTGGAAGCTGTTGTGCTCAATTACTATCGCTTAAACAAATGCTAAGTGATTATGGTATTCAAGAAAAACAATTACATCTCTATTGTGATAATCAAAGTGCGATCAATATTGATATGCCCCAAGTGTGACCTCGGCTCGGAGACACCAACCTCGGCCGAGACCGTGGCCGACATTGAACAAGCCTTGGGCATGTAGCATCAGCCCTCGGCCATAGCAAGGTCGGCCCAGGCCGACACTTCCACCATCCTCTCCAAGGGACATCGCACGCATCACAAGGATCAACATCATTCTCTTATACCTTGGAATGGAAACCTCGGCCAGATATAGGCCGAGCTCGTAAAAAAACCTTACCAAAAACCTCATCAAGCCATTAGTCGATGCTCCAAAAACACCAGCTCAACCTCGGCTCAGGCCGACCTTGTCCATTGTCTCGACTAGGATTAAGCCGAGACCTCCATGGTCACCTGGGACTGAACGAGCACCTAGACTTACCAACCTCGGCCTCTCCCAGGCTGAGGTCATACACCAAGCACAATAGCCAAGCATCTGCTGACATTTGGATAAGGGCACGTGGACACATATCAGTTATAACAAGATTATTCCCCACACGTGGGGAGAATATTCCATCATCATTCTCTACTTGTGACAGTGACAGATGGCTTTACCATATTGGTGAGGCAATCACACACATGCACATTACATGCATGGGGGGTACATTACAACCCTAGGTACTATATATAGAGGTCATCCTCTACCTTGCAAAGGATCCAAAAAAATTTAACCCTAGCTGAAACTGTTTAGATATACAGCAGAGAGAGAGATTGAGAGATTGTATCCATGGACATCAGTGCCCAATTACAGTGTGGTTATTCACATACACAGTGGACGTAGGCCGATTTAGGTTGAACAACTTATATTCGGGTGCCTTATCCTTTTCTCCTAATCTCATTCTCTTACCTTTTACATAACTATGTAGCCATTGTTGTTATTAGATTGAGCTTGAAAACACCTTACCTAGTGGTACTAATTCTAGCATCATCATTTTGGCGCCGTCTGTGGGAACGAGAGAAACTATCTCTTCCTCTTCTTCATCTTAACCTCACCGGAGACTCTGGTGGTGAACCAGGCACCACCCCTTGTGTGGAGCTGCTTCACCATTGAAAGAGGTCCTTTGAGGTACTAAGCTCATCTGCTATTCAAGCTCTATAGTGTTAAAATATGGCACCAGAGTTACCACCGCCTCTACCGCTACCTGAGGGTGGAGGTCCTAGTTCCAGCCAGGCGCTGCCCCAGTCCAAAATGGCGTAGGTAGCTGCAGCCTTGAGGTCTTTAGGTGAAACACAACAAGCTATGCAGGAACAATTTGCAGAGCTCAGCCAAACTATGATGAGGCCACCTGGAGTCTCACCGGATATGATCACTTCGGCTGCTGTTCAGCCTCATCCTGACGCCAAGGTACCACCCCAGGAACCAATGAAGGATCAGCCTGCACCCCAGCAGAGAAGGGACGTTGCTGACCCTAGGCGCTTACGCCTGGGGAGGCAAGGAAACCCTTGCCCAGAGGACAGGTATGACAATCTAGAGGCGGAAGAGGCCCCAAAAGACTGCTGGGAGCCGTATGAGGTGTTGAATAATACTGCACGACCTCTTCAGCAAATTTAAGGTTGTGTCGACCAAAGAGGTTAAGAGGATCAACAAAGAGGGTCAGCCTTTGATCGGTTGAGCAGAGGGTCAGCCTTTGAGAGATTGGGCCCAGAGAATGACCTAAGACAGAGATTGTCGAGATCGAGGAGAGCAGCGGGCTCTCAGAGAGGAAACAGGCAGGGTCGGCCAGACCAAAGCCGACACTATGAAAGAAGAGGTAGGGAACAGGAAGAGGTCAACAGCCGACGTGCCACGGTAGGGGAACCCTCGGTCCATCCTATGGAGGTGGCTGGGGATAACCTCGGCCAGGTCGATGGTAGAAGACCGTGGAATGACACTATCCAGCGCCTTGAGGAGAAGATAGGAGACCTCATTAAATGCAGGGACCCATTACAAAGGGGTTACTCAGAGGGCTCTCCATTTGTGGCTAGGATAGTGGGCTTCCCAACCCCAGCTAAGTTCAAGACTCCTACAGTGTCTCCCAAGTATGATGGCAGCACTAACCCTGTACATCACATCGAGATGTACCAGTCGGCAGCAGACATCTACTCGATACCCGATGAGATGAAGTGTAGGGCCTTCTCTGGGACCTTAACAGGGGCAGCACACAGTTGGTTCACCTCCCTTCCGAAGAACTCAATTGAGAACTTCAATGGCTTGGCTGAACGATTCATCCACAACTTCTGCTTTGGGGTGAGACCTCAAAAGAAGACTACTCACCTGCTGTATGTCAAGCAGGGAAGGATGAGAGCCTAAGAGACTACATAGCGAGATTCAACAAAGAGAAGTTGGAGGTCGAAGATTATTAAGAGAACATAGACATGACCTCCCTCATAGGGGGTCTACAGAAAGGGAAGCTGTTGTGGAAACTTGTGGAAGACCCCCTAGGTCTATGGCGGAGCTCTTATCAACCACAGGGAAAGTAATGAATGCAAAAGAGGCAATGGCCGCCAAGTATGAGGATGAGAACCGCGATGGCAGTGGAAAGTTCCAAAACAAGAAAGATGGGAAGAAGAGGTCGGGTGATGACAAGTTCGCTCACTATAATCCTCTGAATGTGAGCTGCGAGCACATCCTCAACGAGATTAAGAATGACAGGACTCTGAGATGGCCAGAGAAATTGAAAGCCCCACCACATAAGAGGAACAAAAACCTATGGTGCAAGTTCCACCAGGACCATGGCCACGTCACGGACAGATGCTTCGCCTTGAAAGATGAGATTGAAAAGATGTTAAAATCTGGAAAGCTGAGAAAGTATGTGGATGATAAGGCTCCTAAAGGTGGAAGAGATGACTATAAGAAAAGGAGAAATGAAATATGCCGTGACAATGTCCTGGCCAGAAGAGACGATGATTCAGAAGGTGATGATGAAGACGATCCGGATCTTCCGCTGAAAGATGACAACACCCCGGTGAAGAGGGTTGGTATGATCTCGTTTGGTGTTGACACCATATGCGGAGGATTTGCAGGAGGTGGATCTAAAGTAGATGATAGGAAGGCTCACGTAGAAGAGGCCAGGTCAGTGGCCAAGATTGAAGTTGTGAATCTAACGTCTTTCGATACAGTGGTGAAGAGGAAGAAAGTAGACATGGGTACCCTTCTAGTTGGGTTCTCCAGACCTGACTTCAAAGGTATCATAGGCCCCCATGATGACCCTCTGGTCATAACAACAAGGGTTCATGGGTACGAGGTGCAAAGGATCCTTGTAGATGGGGTGAGATTGGCGGACGTGATGTTTTGGCCTTGCTTCAAGAGCTTTGGCCCTAGCAGAGCAAGGATGGTACCCTATCATCACCCCTTGATAGGCTTCAGTGGCGAAAAGGTCCACCCCTTAGGCATGTATGAGATGGACATACGGATGGGTGGTGAGTGGCCTAAGAGGCTGACCAAGAAGATAAATTTTTTCGTCATGGACGAGAACGTATTTTCGGCCTATAACCTCATCATAGGAAGGGTGGCCCTTAAAGAGTTTGAAGCTGTGCCGTCGAAGGTCCATCAGATGCTAAAATTCCTGACTCCCTATGGGGTAGGGGAAGTGCAAGGTGACCAGACCACAGCACGAGAATGTTACTTCAACTCGAACGAAGAGAGAGAGGCCCATATGAGGGCAACCACCACTTATAGCATTGATACGCTTGACCCAAGAGATGAGATAAAGTTGAAGAAGGTAGAGGCCGCAGAAGAGGTAGAATCCATCGTCCTCAATGAGAGAGAGAAAAAAAAAACCATCCAGGTCAGTAAATCCCTGAAGACAGAAATTAAGGAAGAGATGATAAACTTCCTCAGGAGGAGACAGTCTGTCTTCGCATGGAGTCACGCAAACATGCCCGGCATCGACCCTGAAGTTATGAGTCACAAGCTCAACGTGACCAAATATGCCAGGCCAATCAAACAGAGACGAAGAGTCTATTCTAGGGAGAAGTACGACGTCATCCAAGAAGAGGTCAAAAAATTGGAAGAGGCAGAGTTTATAAGAGAAGTCACATATCCGAAATAGTTATCAAATGCAGTCATCGTGCCCAAGGCCAATGGTAAGTGGAGAATGTGTGTTGATTTCACTGACCTGAACAGATCTTGTCCAAAAGACAGCTACCCCTTACCTCAGATAAATCAGATGGTGGATTCTACGGCGGGACATGAGCTTATGAGCTTCATGGACGCGTATTCAGGTTACAACCAGATCTTCATGGATGCTGAAGACTCAGAGAAGACAGCCTTTATTACCGACAAAGGGACATACTGCTACAAAGTGATGCCCTTCGGCCTGAAAAATGCAGGGGCGACATACCAACGTCTTGTTAATAAGATGTTTGAAGAGAAAATAGGTAAGACTATGGAGGTGTATGTAGATGATATGCTAACAAAGAGCTTGAAAGCTTGCACTCATGTAACGGATCTCGAGAAAACCTTTGACATTATGGACTCATATAGAATGAAACTCAACCCCGCGAAGTGTGTCTTCGGAGTAGGAGCTGGGAAGTTCCTAGGATTTATCATCAACCAGAGAGGGATTGAAGCAAACCCTGAAAAAATTAAGGCTTTACTTGACATAAAGACATCGAGGAGTATCAAAGAAGTTCAAAGACTTACGGGGAGAGTGGCTGCCCTTAACAGGTTTGTTTCTAGGGCAACAGACAAGTGCCTTCCATTCTTTAAAGTGCTGAGAAAGGCCTTCTAATGGGACAAAGAGTGCGAAAAAGCCTTCAACCAGCTAAAGTCTTATTTAGGGTATCCCTTATTGCTGTCTCGCTCTGTAGTAGGGGAGAAACTGTACGTGTATCTGGCAGTATCCGAACCAGCCATCAGCGCAGCCATAATACGAGAAGACGCTAGAATCCAAAGGCCTGTATATTTCAATAGTAAGGCCCTTCAAGGGGCCGAACAAAATTACCCTCGCATGGAAAATCTAGATTACGCCTTGATACATGCTTCGAGGAAGATGAAGCCTTACTTCCAGGCTCACTCCATGGTTATCCTCACTGACTCCCCACTAAGACAGGTCCTACATAAACCTGAGAAGTCTGGGCGATTGATGACATGGGCCATTAAGTTGGGGGAGTACGATCTTACCTACCAACCTAGGATGACCATCAAGGGGCAAGCCCTCGCAGACTTTGTCGCTGACTTCACATGGGAAGAGGCCGAGGCAGAGAATGGCCTAGAGGGTGTTGAAAACCGTGGTGTCTTCCAGAATTCGAAAGAGACGACACCAGACATCTTCCAAGATCAGGAAGAGATCGCATCCAATGGGGACATGAAACGAGTTGCGAAGAATGAGGAAGATCGGTACCTCTTCAAAAAAGAAGTCATGACAGAAGGGGTCTTCTCATCAGGTACAAATATTTGGAGCCTCTTCGTTAATGGATCTTCCTGCGATAATGGAAGCGGTGCGAGGTTTATACTCTCAGCTCTAGATGGTGCCAACATTGAATACGCTTTGAGATTCAACTTTCGAGCTTCTAACAATGAGTCCGAGCATGAGGCCATGTTAGCAGGTCTCTTGTTGGAAAAGACTCTTCGCGTAAAGAGACTCCTACTCCATAGCGACTCAAGGTTAGTTGTCAATCAAGTATTGGGAATCTATGAGGCCAGAGATGAAAGGATGGCCAAATATCTGAAAAGGGTGAGAACGATGTTAGAACATTTTAAAGAGGCAAGACTGAAGAGAGTGTCTTGATAAAGTAACAGCCACGCAGATGCATTGGTGAGGTTGGCCTCGGCAACGAAGACAGATGTTAGAAGGACCATTATGATCCAAGTCTTGGGGAAGGCAACCATTGAGCAAGAAGAGGTATATAACCCTTGTCACAATTTAAACTTAGGAGACTCATGGATGGACCCCCTCTTCAGATATATAAGAGAGGGAGAGCTACCTGAATCCAAGTTAGAAAGGCGAAAATTGAGATATAAGGCTGCCAAGTTCTCGGTAGTAGGAGACGTCCTGTACAAGAAAGGATTCATTCTACCTCTCCTCAGATGTGTGCACCCCACGAAAGTTCCCCAGGTCTTATAGGAAGTCCATGAGAGTTCTTGCTCTAGCCACATAGGGGGAAGACCCTTGGCCAAAAGAATCATCACCCAGGGGTACTGGTGGCCAACCCTGTCCAAGGACGCTGCAGCCTATATGAGGAAATGCTATAAATGTCAGAGGTTCTCCGCCATCCCTCATCAACCTCATCAGCCTATGACGTCAATCACTTCTCCATGGCCATTTGCAGTATGGGGAATTGACTTAGTAGGACCCCTGTCAAGAGCTGCCAATAATTATAGATTCTTGATAGTTGCCGTCGATTACTTTTCAAAGTGGGTGGAGGCAGAGCCGATGATAACGATCACAGAGCAGAAGACCTTCCAATTTATTTGGAGGAATATCATATGCAGAAATGGCCTCCCAAACACTCTCATCTCGGACAATGGAACCTAGTTCAAGAACTCCTCTTTAGAAATGTATTGACTAAGAGTGGGAATAAAGCAGTTCTTCTCATCTCCTGGCCGACCTCAGGCAAACGGTCAGACCGAGGTCACAAACAGAACAATTCTCGATGGAATTAAGAAGAGGTTTGAAGATGCGAAGGGAAGATGGACTGAAGAGGTCTACGCTGTGTTATGGGCCTACAGAACCACGACACCGACACCGACAGGAGAAACCCCGTTCATGTTGGCACATGGCTCAGAGGCTGTCATACCAACGGAAGTAGGGCTCCCAACTCATAGGATTCAGACCTATGACCCTGATAATAATGGGGAAGAGAGAAGGCTAGACCTAGATCCTATCGAAGAAAGAAGATAGGACGTAGAGGTTAGGCAAGAAGCCTACCAACAGAGGACAGCGAAATTCTACAATCAGAGGGTGAAGTCAAGACCCATTGTATTGGGAGACCTAGTGCTAAAGAAGACCTTACAGAAAGCAAACAAACTCCACCCAAACTGGCACGGTCCCTACAAAGTGACAGAAGAGGTTGTTCCTGGCACTTACAGGATAGAAAATCTAGAAGGAGAACCTTTCGCTAATCCATGGAATGTTGATCACCTAAAGAAGTATTACATATGATGTTGCATAAAGTTGTGTAAATGTACCATCTTATCATGAAGAGGTTATTAATAAAAGATCAGTTCCCATGGTGGTACTTGCTTCATTATGCACTTGTCATTAATTATGGGGATAACATCTTATGTGATGACCTCAGACCTTCATAACACCACAATGGTGACGAGATCTGAGGTCAAACACCATAAAGGAATGACCTCAGACCCTCAACATCATTAATTTGGTGAGATTCATTAATGGGGATAGAACCTTGGGTGATGACCTCAGACCTTCATAACACCAAAGTGGTGACGAGGTCTGAGGTTAGACACCATAAAGGAATGACCTCACACCCTTAACATCATTAATTTGGTGAGATTCATTAATGGGGATAACACCTTGGGTGATGACCTCAGACCTTCATAACACCATTCAGTGGTGATGAGGTCTGAGGTCAGACACCATAAAGGAATGACCTCAGAACCTTAACATCATTAATTTGGTGAGATTAATTATGGGGGTAACATCTTAGGTGATGAACTCAGACCTTCATAACACCATTCAGTGGTGACGAGGTCTGAGCTCAGACACCATAATGGGATAACCTCAGACCCTTAACATCATTAATTTGGTGAGATTCATTAATGGGGATAGCACCTTGGGTGATGACCTCAGACCTTCATAACACCAAAGTGGTGACGAGGTCTGAGGTCAGACACCATAAAGGAATGACCTCAGACCCTTAACATCATTAATTTAGTGAGATTCATTAATGGGGATAACACCTTGGGTGATGACCTCAGACCTTCATAACACCATTCAGTGGTGATGCGGTCTGAGGTTAGTGTGACACCCCGCCTAATTAATCCCGGGTGATCAGTCCTAAATCAAGTTAGAACAGGTTTCTCATTTGGTCCATTCTTAGCATCACTGTCGTCTTATTATTTACTAACCACCTAAGTGAGAAAAATAGACTGGTGCCAATTTTTGTCTTTCATTAATTAACAAACACCCATGCGGAAAAAAAACTATATAACAATCACAAATAACTGAATTAATCATTCACACGTAAAAATAATTGACCGAATAAACCAACGGTCCAAATAATGAATCCCATAAAGATAAGAATAAACTCTCAACAAGTCTAATACAAATAAATGGAAAGTGAGCAACATGCTCGAATACTAATTATGAACTTCTACATTTAAGAATGAAGAATGAGGCGTCTATCAAAATCCCGCAACATCCACATATGCTGCAGCAACGGATCCCTGGAATATAGTCAAGGCTGGCGTCCCTGTGGTTGGACACCTAAAAGGTTTTTAAAAGTTTTTATAGCAAGGGTTAGTACCCAAAATATTTGAAAAACATTTAACAAATGATTAACTTGCAGTAATAAATAAATATGCATGCTCTTCATATTTTTAATTAATAACGCACTCTCTTGAGGACTTCCTTACTCTTCCTCTATTATACCCTACGAATGCTTTAATTAAATTACCTAGTTACTCATCTCATGGTTAGATAATTAACAAGGTTCCTTTATACCCACCCTACTCTAACTGAGTATGTAGTGATTTTGATATATAAGTTATCGGTAACATCAACTTAACTAAATCACTTCCCTTTTTATATTCATATAACTTCTACCC
Organism: Sambucus nigra; assembly: GCA_949130495.1. NCBI lineage: Eukaryota > Viridiplantae > Streptophyta > Magnoliopsida > Dipsacales > Adoxaceae > Sambucus > Sambucus nigra. The sequence goes on from OX422214.1 coordinate 351,436,165, forward strand.
TTGTTATACATGTGAACTAACTCACTTTTAATATTCCGTATATAATTAATTATAAAATTTTATATACTAAATATCATATTCCAGCATTCACAATCATACTGTAATATATATAATAACTTGCAACCTCCCGAGTAAAAATACTCCCGGAATGTAAATTCTATAAAGTGCTATCCCACTAGGTATACTCACATAGCCTAGTTATCCCAAGTCAGAATTTTCACACCAACTTGATAAAAATAAATAATTGGAGGCGGTCATATTCCTTCCCTGAAAGTGAGTTGTCCCTCACCCATATAACGGACGCTATGACCTCGGGAATATACTCACCCTACTCCTCAAGCTAGGGGATTCATCCACTACGCACAACCTCCCCCTATAGCACTATAGTAACAAATATCTAATCACTGATATTAATTGAGCACACCATATATATATATACTAACGCCTCCGTATATATAAATATAAAAGTCCCGGCTATACCGTTCACTAAAATCCGTAACATAAGCCTATTAAAATTATTAAGAGTTTATGGTCCAACTCTAAGTATTAATTAAATTGCACTTTAATTCATTTAGTTATTGTTGGTGTCGCCCCACCATAAATTTGAACTTACTCCCGTAGCCCAAAATAAATTTACCCGAGTCACCATTCCCGACTCTAATTTATTAGCCTCAAACCCTAATTAATTTATCTACAATTAATTAGATTTAAACCCATGTATTTAATTTCCCAATAATTAATTACATAAGATTTTTATATAAATTTTCCCTCTCATATACCCAACTGGCGAAACTGCCAGATTCTGGCGACCGTCGATCGATCGACCCAGACCGTCGATCGATCGATCGAACAGATCTTCGTCTTCTTCGCGAAGACAGGGCAGCCATGGACGGATTTTCATAAACCCTAATCTCTTCTAACACGAGTTTTAAGCCATCTTATCACCAGAGCATACTAGAAACCTTATTAGGATTACCCAGAAAACTTACAACACTCATCAATTCGTCCATAAACTACAGATTTATAAATTTTGGGGAAAACCTATCTTTTTCCTTAAACCCATTTTTACTCCAAATTTCTTCATTAAATTCGTTTTAATTTATCTGAATATCATCCTAACAGATACACACCAATATTCCAATATCAGATTTTACATAACTCCTCATAATTTCGGGCCAATCAGATTCATGTTTACTTTTGAATTATCAAAACCCCATGTTTATACCATGAACACCAAAACGAATTTTTAATTCATAACAGCACACAAATATGAATTTGAAAGACAGATTTTATGCTATTGCAAGTTATTCACTTGCCTTAGGTTTCGTAGTGTCTGAATCTTCAATGGATTCCAAGGTTGAAGATGACCTAGTTGGTTCTTTGAGATCCCCAAATTGGCTTTGGCTGCTGCTAGGGTTTCCTAACCCTTTAATTCCTTTCTCTGCTTAAGCTTAGCCAGCCCTTATTTTCTTTTTATTAAGTTAATTAAACCATTCCCGTTTTTTGACTAATGGGCCAAGCCCAAGTGACCAAAATGCCCCCGAGTGGGCCCGACAATGTCTAAAAATGTCTCGTGACCCGTTTACTACCCCTGGGTACACTTTTCCGACTATCTCGGCCCATCCGGACTCAACTGTACACTCAGAATTTGCATCCGAATTAATTTATAAAAATACTTACCCCCCACCCAATATAGTCTATACCGACTTCCGGATGTGATAAGTACATATCTCGTCATTAATACTTGAAACGACGAAATTACATTATTACTATACGCTCAGTAAATAATTTTCCCTAAATATTAACCATTCAATCCCAGATTAATATTTATATATTATTCTATCATAATTAATTCATTAAATTACAACACACTAGTAATTTAGAATTTTCGAATTAATTAAATTTTAAATGTACCAAAAATACGGGGTGTTACAGTTAGACACCATAAATGAATGACCTCAGACCCTTAACATCATTAATTTGGTGAGATTAATTATGGGGGTAACATCTTAGGTGATGACCTTAGACCTTCATAACACCATTCAGTGGTGACGAGGTCTGAGCTCAGACACCATAATGGGATGATCTCAGACCCTTAACATCATTAATTTGGTGAGATTAATTATGGGGATAACATCTTAGGTGATGACCTCAGACCTTCATAACACCATTCAGTGGTGACGAGGTCTGTGCTCAGACACCATTATGGGATGACCTCAGACTCTTAACATCATTAATTTGGTGAGATTAATTATGAGAACATCTTAGGTGGCGACCTCAGACCTTCATAACACCAAAGTGGTGACGAGGTCTGAGGTCAGACACCATAAAGGAATGACCTCAGACCCTTAACATCATTAATTTGGTGAGATTCATTAATGGGGATAACACCTTGGGTGATGACCTCAGACCTTCATAACACCATTCAGTGGTGACGAGGTCTGAGCTCAGACACCATAATGGGATGATCTCAGACCCTTAACATCATTAATTTGGTGAGATTAATTATGGGGGTAACATCTTAGGTGATGACCTCAGACCTTCATAACACCATTCAGTGGTGACGAGGTCTGAGCTCAGACACCATAATGGGATGATCTCAGACCCTTAACATCATTAATTTGGTGAGATTAATTATGGGGATAACATCTTAGGTGACGACCTTAGACCTTCATAACACCATTCAGTGGTGACGAGGTCTGTGCTCAGACTACTAATTTGGTTTAAGCAAACACCATTGCATAAGCTTTAGAGCAAAACATCATGACATACATTCAACAAAAGAAGATGATCCTCTTAAGAGAATAACACATTCAGAGATTATAAATATTCAGAGGTTACAAAGAATGGAAAAGTAAGAGCCATGCTCATCCAGAAATTATAAATGTTCAGAGGCTACAAAAATATTCAGAGATTCTCTTTAAGGGTTTGAGGGAGGAATGCTGGTGCCTTCGGTTTGGTTAAGCTGGAAGACGTTGGTCACCTCGGCAACATCATCATGGTGGTCTGCCCCTCCAACCTCTGTGTCGTCTAACGTGGTAGTCTCGGCAGGCGCGGCAGCCTCATCCTCAACCTCCTGAAGGGCCTGGGAAAGCTGAGGATTAGTAAAGCCAAGGCTTATAAAGTCAGAGGCTTTCAAAGTGCCAGCCTCCTTATCCTTGACAGCTGCCCACTTGGTAGTAGCCTTGATACCTCTCTCGAGGTATTCAAAGCCAAAGCCCATAAACTCATCAGAACTTTTATACTCGGCTATTATCCCGTCAGAGGCATCATCGAGGTCTGCCTTCACGACCGCGCTGACCTTCTGCTACAAAACATCGTCCTTGGCCTTCAGAGCCACATCATGGTCCTTGTTAAGCCGAGAGATGTCCCTCTCCAACCCCTTCACCTTCTTGTCAGACTCACCCAACTCAGGCTTCAGGCGGTCAATTTTTGCGTTCAAAGTACTTTGGACCTTCTCGACCTCTTGACCCTTTTGGATGAGGGGCAACTTCCTTAGAGTCCAATTAGAGAGGTGGTGCATAGCTTCCAGGCCCTGCAGATTTTGTGATAATAAATGAGTCAAAGACAAATCAGAGGTTACACTTAGAAGTTACAAAGAAATATGAGGTCATACCTGAATGGATATGTGGATGCCTAACTCAACCAGCAAGGGAATATCAAGTGACCGGAAGAAATGCTTGTCAGCCTCGGTCATTATAGAGCCGAAGGCATCTAGGGCCTGCAGACTATGGTCGACGATACTGTCAGTAATATTTAACTTCTCTAGAAGAGTCGACAAGGAGTCCGCTGAAGAGATGGGGATGGCAATATCAGCACTCTTTTTATTCTGCCTCTGATCCTCAGGGGCATGATCAGTTGAAGCCCTCTTCTTTTTGGCTTGGGGCTTTGAGGCAGAGGGAGCTAGTGGAGGAGCATTAAGGCCTTCTTTCTTTGCAAGTCTCGTCAATCTAGGAGCAACCATTTCCCAGAGTTCGTCTGAGATATACTTTAGACGCTCTACAAAAATTAATAGATCTGAGTTAGAAGATCAGACATAAATAAACTCAGAGGTTCAACTTCAAATAGAAAGCGTTTACCAAGCTCGGAAAGAGGACTTCCACCCAGACTTGTCTCAAAGAGGTAGTGGGGGGTCATCAAGTGTTCGAACCTAATGAACAGACCATGTACCCCCTGAGCTTGAAGGGTTTTCACCTTCTGAAGGTTTTGTGGGATTAGGCCAGGGTCAGCCCTCGCAGACATTATGACCTTACCCCACCTCAGGGGCAACCTCGACTCTAGAATGGACGAGGGAGCACATGGGCCAAATTTCCGTGGTCCAGAAGCAAAAAAGTATCATGGCTTCCAATTATGGTTGGAAGTCTGAGTTATTTGAACCATCTTTTTTTCAGGCTTCCGAGCTAAAAAATGATAGTAGCTCGGATGATTTTTGGCTGAGGAAGGGACATAGCAACCTACAAAGACCTGAACTGGGAGGTCTGAGTGGTGGACAGCCTTCCATAAGACTATGGCCCCTATTATGACCCTCCAGGCATTAGGGGATAGTTGAGAGGGGGCCAAATTGATATAGGAAAGGATATATTTGATAATGGGATGGATGGACAGACGAAACCCCAACTTGAACATCTGCTCGTACAAGCATATTTCGCCGTCTCGGCCATGGAAAGCCCTCTCTTCCCTCAGAGGTCTTCTTATCTTTATAGAGGGACTAATGGAGTACAGATATCTGAAGTAAAGGAGGTATACCTCAGTTACAGTACTCTTGATCTCGGTCGCCTCAGAGACGTCAACATCACTTTCAACGTCATCATCATCTAGCTCAATGTTAGTCGGAGCATATTTTAATGGGTTACCCGGGAACCTCTGAGCGAACTCGGCACCGGTGAAGGCCAACAGAGGAATGGCGTCAAGTGGTGGTGGAATGGCCACACTCGGCTCAACGATCTCAACCTCTGAGGAAGAGGCTGAGGTGCTTGAGTTGTTATGAGATGAGGCCCGACTGGAGACCTCGGCCTGATCAGGGGCCTGATCTTCCCGAATTGAGAAGTCCATGGCTTCTTGGAAGGAATCCACGGACATGGGGTCTGAGGTGGAAGGCTCAGACTCAAACATTGGTATAGGATCGACAGGAACCTATGCCTGATTGAAAGACTCTGAGGGATCAGGATATATCACATACAAGGGTGGTGGGAAGATGGGTCTAATAGGTAATTCTTGTGACCTATGAGCCTCCTCCTGTGCTCTTTCTATTTGTCTGATTTTTTCTAAAGTCTTCTCCCTAAGGGAGGGGAACTCCTCAAGAAGTTGGTATAGGGGTCTGAGCATCAGAGGCAGACACTACACTTGGGAGACTTCCTAAACTACAAACAAGATTGGCTAATGAAGTAAGGCAATTTAAAGATCAAACCAAGAAACTTAAGTCAAATACAGTTCTCCTGAAACTGTGGTGGACTCACTGGAAAACTCAGAATCTCACCGAAAAACAAAAAAAACAGGGAAAAATAGGACAAAACGAAGAGAAAAAGATGGCAGAGAATACCTGAGGAAGAAGTAGTAGAAGGAAGCGAAGAAAATTGAGAAAGCACCACCAGAGACCCCTGCAGAGGAATTGCGAATAGCGCCTTTAGAGAGAGAAATCGTTGGAATGCAATTACGCAGAAGAGATAATGGAGGATGGAGGGAAAAATGAGGGTTCAAAACCCTTAAATATATAGGCGCAATTCCCAAGGCCCATCATTGCCTAGGGAGCCTCAAAGGGAGGCTGACAACACACGCTTGCCAAGCAAGCCATACTTCAACACTAGACAAGTGTCAAACAAATATTGGCTCATATTAGAAAGGCCTCGGAGATGTGTAAATCCCACAGTCACCTGCTTTCTCATGTAACTAAGGGCTGGGGGTGATTGATATTCCCCAAGTGTGACCTCGGCTCTGAGACACCAACCTCGGCCCAGATTGTGGCCAACATTGAACAAGCCTTGGGCATGCGGCATCATCCCTCGGCCATAGCAAGGTCGGCCCAGACCGACACTTCCACCAGCCTCTCCAAGGGACATCACACGTATCACAAGGATCAGCAACATTCTCGTATACCTTGGAATGGCAACCTTGGCCAGATATAGGCCGAACTCGCAAAAAAGCCTTACTAGCAACCTCATCAAGACATCAGTCTATGCATTAAACACACCAGCTCAACCTCAGCTCAGGCCGATCTTGTCCATTGTCTCGGCTAGGATTAAGCTGAGACCTCCATGGTCACCTCGGACTAAACGAACACCTAAACTTACCAACCTCGGCCTCTCCCAGGCCGAGGTCATACACCAAGCATGATAGCCGAGCATCTGCTGACATTTGGATAAGGGCACGTGGACACATATCAGTTACAACAAGATTATTCCCCACTCGTGGGGAGAATATTCCATCATCATTCTCTACTTGTGACAGTGACAGATGGCTTTCCCATATTGGTGAGGCAATCACACACATTCACATTACATGCATGGGGGGTACATTACACCCCCTAGGTACTATATATAAAGGTCATCCTCTACCTTGCAAAGGATCCAAAAAAATATAACCCTAGCTGAGAGAGCTTGAGAGATTGTATCTATGGCCATCAGTGCCCAATTACAGTGAGGTTATTCACATACACAGTGGACGTAGGCCGATTTAGGCTGAACCACTTATATTCGAGTTCCCTCTCCTCTTCTCCTCATCTCATTCTATTACCTTTTACATAACTATGCTTCCATTGTTGTTCTTATATTGAGCTTGAAAACACCTTACCTGGTGGTGCTAATTCTAGCATCATCAAATATCTCTAAAAATTATGTTCGACACTCGCGAATAAAGCACATAAAAATAAGACATCATTTTATACGCGAATTGGTTGACACTAAGGAATTAGAAATCAATTATCTTCCTACTGATTTACAACTCGCAGATATGTTTACCAAACCTTTAGATTGCAATCAATTTATTTCTTTGCATAAATTCATTGGCATGGTGTGTGCTGATTAATCTCTTTGATCTCTTTATTTTTTCCCTTCGTCTATTTGAGACAAAATGGGGGAGAAATTTGAGTCTAATGAAATTCGCATATGCTAAACAGCTTGATCTTAGTGATTCTTTGCAGGTTTCTGTACAGTTATTCTCAACAGTTGTAATAGGGTATTCAATTGTAAATAGTTGAGTTATGTACTTTTTCTTTCTATGAAATGGGTAGATAGAATTTTTTAGGAATAGGTTTCCTCATTCTTGTAGCCCTACGAGTTCTAGATGACTCAAAGGAGATTTTGTCTCATATTTCCAAAGGGGGAGATTGAAGCACCTTATACTCTTGACTCACTTGAGTCTATATTGTATAAGTGTTCATCTAGTTTGGAAATTGTCACAAAATTATATCTAACCTAGAATCCAAAGAACCCCAGAGCTTGTATTGCTATTTCATCTTTGATTGAAGTGATCTAGACCATATTACCAACACTCACACACAGTAGAATGGATCATTTACATTTCATATTGCATATTAGTGTGTGTACATATGTTGAGTGTGTTTAAATCCCTAATATTGGTTTTTAAATAATTTTTTGGGATTTTATAATCATTTTAAATTAAGGTTTTATTAATCAAAACTTGGTTTTAAAAGTTTGTGGGGTCAATCTGGTATTTTACATTGATGGTTATATTGGCTTAAAGTTACCTTGGGTAGAATGCGAAAGCAGCAGAGACTTCAGGGTGTCTTTTTAATTATTTTGCACGCGCGTTTTATCTCGTGTTATTTGCCAACATTTGTTGCCCTCTGATTGGTGGGAAGTGTGTTTCTTTATAGAGAGTAAACCAGCGCCTGTTTTCAACCTTTGGATCGTTTGTGATCAACGATCTGCATGCGCCCTTTTATAATCCCTGTGAACCCCTTTTGAACCAATCATATGAGTTTTAATCACCGCATATCGTGAGCTCTTGGATTAAAGTCAATCCATCTTGACTCAATCTGAACCCTTGATTTTGGTCCTCATTCTCGAACCTTCTCAGCCTCCTATAAAAGGAGCCCTTTACTCAGCTTTCTGAGACTTTTGACATTTCGTCCTTTTGAGAGAAAAAAGAGAGTAGAGAGAGAAGAGAGAAAAGAGAGAGAAGAGAGAAACCAGAAGAGAGAGAAAGAGTTAGAAACCCTAACCCTAACCCTAAATCGTCCAAACCATTTTTCAAATCAAAACCTCTTTTCAACTCGTGTATATCCCAAACAAAACTTTGAGTGTTTGAGAGTTGTTTTGATTAGTTGGTTTGTTGTTATAACCTCTTCGTTCTTTAGATCTTATGTCCAGCTTAAACGTTGTCTCTTAGATCTATTTTCTTCCTTATAGAAATTTCAGATCTGAGTTATTCATGTTATATTACACTAAGATTTGCATATTTCGTTTCTCAACTTTAGAAATATATTATTGATTCTTTTCTGTAAATATTTTTTAACTTTGAAATCAACAATAATGTTTTCTGTTTCTAGTTCTCTTGAAACAAGACCTTTGACCTAGTTTGGAATCCCACTTGGTGGTTTTCAATCTCAAAAATCATTTCAAAACTCGAGATTGATTAAGACCATGATACGTCTTCTGAGCAATATAGACGTGGATTCTGGGATTGTTTTAAAGGTCAAAAAGGTTAAGTTTTGTGAGAAGAGGGAAAAAGAAAAATCACTGAATATAGTCTTATATGTAATTTGTTAGGATTGTTTGTACATAATACGTGTGTGTGTGTGTGTGTGTGCATGCATGTGTTAGAAAGAACCTCCACAAACACTTTCACCCTAGCACACGAAAAGTGTTGGTAATAAGATCTTGAGAACAAGAGTCGACGTAAAGAACCTGAACAAATTGGAAGTTAGCAAAACTAGGAGAACAACATTAACAATCAGGACTGCAGAGAAGTTATAAGGACACCAGAGGGTACATTCCTAAACTTATATAGGTCTGAGTTGTATGCATGTCTGTTATATACTTTGTAACTATGAAATTTGTTTTAGTGGATTTTTTTGTTTACTCCGTAGAGGGATTCGTGGATGTTTCCTCAGTTGGGTGAGGTTTTACCACGTAAAAAATCTTGTTCTTAATCTTTCAACATCTCCTCATCTCATTCTTGATTGTGCTGAGTTTAAAGTTTTTAAACTGCTTTATTAAACTTGTTATTCAAATCTTCAATAGATCTCGTACATACTTTTATTAAACACATCTTGTGTTCAAATAGTTTTGGTTTTTAAGAAAAGGGTTTCTTCAAAAAACGGTTCGGAGTTACTTAAATAGTATAATTTTATTAAACGGCTTTAGTAACAGATTTTCACGAATACCGCTCACGTGACCAATGTAACTCGTAGCAACCGATCTCTTAGTCACAAGACTCTCGATTTGAGGATAACACCAAAATTTTCAAATAGGAACAATAGGGCTTAAAAAGGTGCCTCTCGTGGTCCAAACCCGAAACTGTCCCCCAAAGAGCCCTACAAAGGGCCAGAACACCTCGCACATGACCAATGTAAATCATAACAATCGAGTATTTAGTCGCGGGACTCCCAGTTTGAGAATAGTATTGAAATTTGCAAATAGGCCCACTTAGGTATATGCCGCTCATGGGCTAAAACTTCAATGACTCCCAAACGGCCCCGCAAGGGGCATGAACATCTCGTACGTGACCAACGTAACTTGTAGCAATCAACGGCGTAGTGGCAGAAATCCTAGTTCGAGAACAAGATCAAAATTTTCAAATAGGCACACTTAGGCTTTAAAAGGTGTCGCTCGTGGGTGAAAATATTGAACAGCTCTGTAAAAGGCACGAACCCCTCGCGCTTGGCTAATATAACTTTAATCAATTGACCGCGTAGTTTTGCGACTCCAAATTTGAGAATAAGACTGAAATTTTCAAATTGGCACACATACGCTTGAAAATGTGTCGCTCATGGGCTAAAACTCTAAACAACCCCCAAACGGCCCAGCAATGGGCAAGAAAACCTCGCACGTGACCAATTTAACTCATAGCAACCGATCGCATAGTCATAGTACTCCCGATTTGAGTAGAGGACCGAAATTTTCAAATAGGCACAAATTGGCTCGAAAAGGTGCCTCTTGTGGGCCAAAACCCTAAACACCCCACAAACAGCCTTGCAAGGGGCCCAAACACCTCGCACATGACCAACATAACTTGTAGCAATCTAGCGTTTAGTTGTGGGAATTTCAGTTTGAGAACAGTGTCGAAATTCACAAATACGCCCACTAAGGTACATGCCACTCATGGAATAAAACCTCGAACAACTCCTAAGCGGCCCCGCAAGGGGCATGAACACATCGCACATGACCAACGTAACTCGTAGCAATCGACGACATAGTCGCAGGACTTTCAGTTTTTAGAACAACATCAAAATTGGCAAATAGGCACACTTAGGCTTGAAAAGGTGTCGTTCGTGGGTGAAAATATCGAACGTCTCGGCAAGGGGCATGAACCTCTCGCACATGGCCAATATAAATTATATTAACCGACTACGTAATTTCAAGACTCTCGGTTTGAGAAGAGGACCAAAATTTACAAATAGGCATACATAGGCTTGAAAATGTGTCGCTCGTGGGATAAAACTCCGAACAACCCCCAAACATCCCTGTAAAGGGCATGAACACCTCGTAGGTGATCAACATAACTCTTAGTTATCGACCGCATAGTCGCAGGACTCTCGGTTTGAGAAGAGGAACATAAATTTGTAAATTGGCACACATACACTTGAAAACATGCCACTCATAGACCAAAACCCTAAACAAACCCAAAAAGGCCCTGGAAGAGGCATCGACATATCACACATGACCAACTTAACTCATAACAGCTTATCACTTAGTCACACGACTCTCGATTTGACAACAGGACCAAAATTTTCAAATAGGCGCACTTAGGGTTGAAAACATGTTGCTCGTGGGCCAAATCCCTGAACATAACCCAAACAGCCCCGCAAGGGGCACGAACACGTCTCACGTGACCACGAAACTCGTAGCAACAGATCACATAGTCGTAGAACTCCTAGATTGAGAACAGGACAAAAGTTGAAAGTAAACACACTTAGGCAAACGTGTTGCTTGTGCGCCAATACCACGAACAATCCTAAACGGCTCAACATGGGGAACGAGCACCACATATGTGACCAATGTAACTCGTAGAGACCGATCGTGTACTTATGGTACTCTCAGTTTGAGAACATGACCAAAATTTGTAAATAGGCACACTTAGGCTTAAAAATGTGTCATTCATTGGTAAAAACCATGAACAACCCCCAAATGGCACCACAAGGGGCATGAACTCCTCGTATGTGACCAATGTAACTCATAGCAACCGATTAGGTAGTCCCAAAACACCTAGTTTGAGAATAGGATCAAAATTTGCAAATATACACACTTGGGCTTAAAAATGTGTTGCTCATGGGAAAAACACCAAACATCCCCCAAACGGTCCCAATAGGGGCACGAAAACCTCGCATGTGACCAATATAACTTGTAGTAACTCTGCGCAATCGCGAGACTCTCAGCTTGAGAACAGGACCAAGATTTTCCAATAGGAACACTTAGGCTTGAAAACGTGCGACCCATGGGCCAAAACCAGGAATAGCCCGCAATTGGCCCTGTAAGGGGAACGAACACCTCACATGTGACTAATGTAACTCATAGCAACCAACCGCGTAGTCATGGGACTTTTACTTTGAGGCTTAAAAACGTGCTACTCGTGGGCCAAAACCCTGAATAGCCCTTAAACGGCCCCATAAAATGGACGAACACCTTGTATGTTACCAACATAACTCGTAGCATCAAACTGCGTAGTGCGTGTCTCTCGATTTGAAAACATCACCAAAATTTTCAAATAGGCACATTTAGGCTTGAAAACATGTTGCTCATGGGACAAAACCCCTAACATCTCCCAACTAGCCCCACAAGGGGTGCAAACACCTCACATGTGACCAATGTAGCTAATAGCAACCGACCGCGTAGTCATGGGACTTTCAGTTTGAGAACATGACAAAAATTTGAAAATAAAAACATTAAGGCTTGAAAACATGCTGCTTTTGGGCCAAAACCCCTGAAGAACCCCTAAATGGACCCATAAAGGGCACGAACACCTTGCATGTTACCAACATAACTAATAGCATCTGATCGCATAGTTGCAGGACTCCTAGTTTGAAAACAGGATTGAAATTTTCTAATAGGAACACTCAGTCTTGTAAATGTGCCGCTCATGGGCCAAAACCCCAAATAGTCCCCAAACGGTCCATCAAGGTGCAGTAACACCTACATAACCAATGTAACTTGTAACTACCGATCGCGTAGTCGCGCGACTCTAGGTTTGAGAACAACACTGAAATTTGCAAATTGGCACCCTTAGGCATGAAAACGTGTTGTTTATGGGCCAAAATCTCAAAAATCTCCCAAACAACACCGCAAGTGGCACAAACTCCTCGTATGTGACCAACGTAACTCGTAGAAACTGATTGCATAGTCACAAGAATATCGATTTGAGAACAAAATCGAAATTTGCAAATAGGCACACTTAGACTTAAAAACATGTCGCTCCTGGACCAAAACCCCGGACAACCCCCAAATAGCCCCGTAATGGGCAGAAACACCTCGTACATGACCAAAGTAATTTGTAGCAACTGACCATGTAGTCGTGCGACTCCCAATTTCAGAGAAGGATCGAAACTTAAAGACATGAGAACTTAGGCTTGAAAAGGTGCCCTTTGTGGTTCAAAACCTAGAACAACCTCCAAACGGCCCCACAAAGGGCAGAGACAACTCCTATGTGATCAACATGACTCGTAGTAACCGATTGCGTAGTCTTGAGACTCCCGATTGGAGAAGAGGACCAAAATTTGTAAATAGACACACTTAGGCTTGAAAATATGTTGTTTATGGGATAAAACCCCAAACAACCATAAAATGGCACCTGAAACACCTCACACGTGACCAATGTAATTCGTAGCGCCCAACCTTATAGTCACGAGACTCTCGTTTCAAGAACAAGACCGAATTTTGCAAATAGGCACACTTAGGCTTTAAAATGTGCTGCTCGTGGCCCAAAATCACGAACAACACCCAAACGGCCTCGCAAGGGCACGAAAAGCTCACACGTGACCAAGTAAGTAATAGCAACCGGTCGTGTAGTTGTAAGACTCCCGGTTTGAGAATAGAACAAAAAATTTTAGATATGAACACTTAGGATTAAAAATATGCCGCCCCGAACAGTCCCCAAATGGCCCCGCAAGGGGTAGGAACACCTTGCACGTGACCAATGTAACTCATAGCAATCGATCGCCTAGTCGAGGGACAAACAATTGTATAATAGGACCAAAATTTGTCGATACGCACACTTAGGCTTGAAAATGTTCTACTCATGGTCCAAAACCTCGTACAACCCCTAAACAGCCCCACAATGGGAACAAACACCTCACACGTGATTAAGTAACTCCTAGCGACTGATCGCATGGTCACGGGACTCCCATTTTGATAACATCAGAGAAATTTGCAAATCGGCACACTTAGGCTTAAAGACGTGTCGTTTTTGGGACAAAACCCCAAACAACCCCCAAACAGCCCCATAAGAGGGCTAAACACCTTGCATATGACCAACCTAAGCCATAGCAATCGGCTACATAGTCGCAGAACTCCAGGTTTGAAAATAATAACAAAATTTTCAAATAGGCACTGTCAGGCTTAAAAACGTGTCACTTATGGCCCAAAAACCCGAACAACCCCCAAAGGGCCCCACAGGGGAATGGAGACCTCACGCATAACCAATGTAACTCCTAGCAACTGATCGCGTGGTCATGGGACTCCTCATTTGACGACAGGATCTAAATTTACAAATAGGAAGACTTAGCCTCGTAAACATCCCGCTTATGGGCTAAAACCCCAAATAACCCACAACGGACCCACAAGTGGAACGAACACCTCATACGTGACCAACATAACTCATAGCAATGGACCACATAGTCGCGGGACTATCGATTTTATAACTAGACCAATTTTTGAAAATTGTCACACTTAGGCTTAAAAACATGCTCCTCATGGGCAAAAACCTCGAAAAACCCCCAAACGGCCCCGCAAGGGGCACGAGCACTTAGCATGTGACCAATATAAATTGTAGAAATATACTGCGTAGTTGCAAGACTCTCGATTTGAGAACACCATTAAAATTTGTAGATAGGCACAATTAGACTTAAAACATGGGGCTCGTGGTCCAAAACCCCTAACAACCCCCAAATGGACCGTAAGGGGCACGAACAACTCGCACGTGACCAGCGTAACTCATAGGATATGACCGCATAGTCATGGTACTTTTAGTTTCAAAACATGACCGAAATTTGTAAACAAGCACACTTATGCTTGAAAACATGCCACTCGTAGGCTAAAACCTTGAACAAACCAAAACATCCCCACAAAGTCAAGAACACCTCGCACGTGGCCAATGTAACTCATAGAAACTGACCACATAGTCATTGGACTCCCAGAATAAGAACATGATTGAAATTTGCAATTAGGCACACATAGGCTTGAAAAGGCATCGCTCGTGGGCCAAAACCCCAAACAACACCCAAATGGCCCTGCAAGGGGCACGAACGCCTCGCACGTGACCAACATAACTCGTAGCAACCGATCACATAGTCGTGAGACTCCAATTTGAGAATGGGATCAAGAATTGCAAATAGGCACCATAGGATTGAAAAGGTGCATCTTGTGGCCCTACAGGGGGCACAAACACTTCACAGGTGACCACCGTAACTTGTAACAACCGACCACATAGTCACAGGACCCTTGATTAGATAATGGGAACAAAATTTAAAAATAGGCGCACTAAGGCTTGAAAACGTCTCGCTCGTGCACTAAAATCCTTAACAACCACCAAATGTCCCTGCAAGTGGCCTAAACACCTCTCACATAACCAAAGTAACTCATAGCAACCAAACGCGCAGTCACGAAACTATTGGTTAGAGAAAAGAACCTAAATTTTCAAATAGACACAATTAGGCTTGAAAACCTACTGCTCGTGGGTTAAAACCCCGAACAACTCCTAAACGGCTCCACATGGACCACGAACACCTCGTACGTGATCTAGAAAACTCGTAGAAATAGGTCACGTATTAGCGGGACCCCCGATTGAGAACAAGCTTGAAATTTGCAGATAAGCACACTTAGACTTGAAAACGTCCCGCTTGTGGGATAAAACCCCAAACAACTACCAAATGTACATGCAAGGGGCATGAACACCTCATACGTAACTTGTTGCAGTCGACCGCATAATCGTGGGACTCTCGGTTTGAGAACAAGAACAATTTGCAAATAGGCACACTTAGGCTTGAAAACATGTCACTCGTGGTACAAAACCCAAATAATCCCTAATCGACCCCACAAAGGGCACGAACACCTCACACGTGACCAAAGTAACTCATACCAAATGATCGTATAGTCGCGAGACTCCTATTTTGAGAATAGGATTGAAATTTACAAATAGGTACACGGGTGTGAAAATGTGTCGCTCGTGGACTAAAACCCCTAATATCCCTCAAATGGCCCTGTAAGGGGTGTGCGGACCTCGTACGTGACCAACATAACACATAGCAACCGATCGCATAGTCGGGGGACTCTTGATTTGAGAGAAAAACTAAAATTTGAAAAAAGGCACACTTAGGCTTGAAAATGTGTCGCTCTCATGCCAAAACTCGAAATAGTCCCCAAACGACCCCGCAAGGGGCACGAACACCTCGCACGTGACAAACGTAACTCAAAGCCACCGATTGCGTAATTATAAAACTACCAGTTAGTGAACATGAGCGAAAATTTCAAATAGGTACACTTAGGAATGAAAACGTGTCGCTCGTGGACCAAAATCCCAAAGAGCTCCCAAACGGCTCCACAAGGGCCACAAACACCTCATACGTGACCAAGACAACTCATAGAAATAGGTCGCATATTCGTGGGACCCCCGATTGAAAACAAGCTTGAAATTTATAGATAGGCACACTTGGACATGAATATGTGCCGCTCGTGGGATAAATCCCTGAACAATTACCAAACGTCCATGCAAGGGGCATGAAAACCTCGCACGTAACTTGTAGCAACCGACCGCGTAGTTGCGGGACTCCCAGTTTGGGAACAAGACCAAATTGGTTAATAGGAACACTTAGGCTTGAAAACATGTCACTAGTGGAACAAAACCCCGACCAACTCCTAATTGGCCCCTCAAAGGGCATGAACACCTCACATATGACCAACATAACTCATACCAATTGATCGCATAGTCGCGAGACTCCTGATTTGAGAATAGTATTGAAATTTACAAATAGGTACACGGGCGTGAAAATGTGTCGCTCGTGGAGAAAAAACCCGAATAGTCCTCAAACGGCCTTGTAAGGGGCATGCGCACCTCGTACGTAACTAATATAACTCATAGCAATTGACCGCATAGTCGCGGGACTCTCGATTAGAGAGAAAAACTAAAATTTGAAAATCGGCACACTTAGGCCTGAAAATGTGCCGCTCATGTGGTAAAACTCGAAATATTCCCAAACGACCCCGTAAGGGGAACGAACACCTCGCACGGGACCAACGTAACTCGTAACCACCGATCGCGTAATTGTAAAACTCCCAGTTAGAGAACATGAGTGAAATTTTCAAATAGGCACACTTAGGAATTAAAACATGTTGCTCGTGGACCAAAATCCCAAACATCTCCTAAACGGGTCCACAAGGGCCACGGACACCGCATAGGTGAACAAGATAACTTTTAGCAACAAACCACATTTTCTCGGGACTCCTGGTTGAGAACAACACCAAAATTTGAAGATAGGTACACTTAGACTTGAAAATGTGCGGCTCGTGGGTCAAAACCCCGAATAGATACCAAACATCCCTGCAAGGGTCATGGACACCTCGCACGTAACTTATAGGAACCAATCGCATAGACATTGGACTCTCGATTTGAAAACAAGACCGAAATTTTCAAATAGGCACACTTAAGATTAAAAACATGTCATTCATGGGCCAAGACTCTGAACAACCCCCAATAGGACCCACAAGGGAAACGAACACCTCACACATAACCAACGTAACTCATACCAACTAACCGCATAGTCGCGAGACTCGGGATATGAGAACATAATTTAAATTTACAAATAGGTACCCTTAGGTGTGAAAATGTTTCGCCCGTGGGACAAAACCCTGAATATCCCCCAAATGGCCCCGCAAGGAGGCAAGAGCACCTCATACATGACCAACATAACTCGTAGCAACCGACCATATAGTCGCGAGACTCCTGATTTGTGAATAAACTCAACTAAACTCAACAAAGCCTTTTCCCAATTATTTGAGAATATAGCTGAAATTAAAATAGGCACTAAGGCTTGAAAATGTGTCGCTCGTGCGCCAAAACCCAAAAGAGTCTATGAACACTTTGCATGTGACTAAGTGACTCATAAAAACCAATCGTGTAGTCGTAAAAATACCGGTTAGAGAACATGATCAAAATTTCCAAATAGACACACTTAGGCTCGAAAACATGTCGTTCATGGGCCAAAAACCCTAAACAACCCCCAAATTACTTCACAAGGGCACGAGCATCTCGCACGTGCCCAAGATAGCTCGTAGCAACAAATCACATAGTAGCAAGCTTTTCGATTTGAGAACAGGACCAAAATTTGCAAACATACACACTTAGGCTTGAAAACATGCTTCCCATAAGACAAAACCCTGGATAACCCACATATTTCACGCAAAGGGTACAAACACCTCTCACGTGACTATCACAACTCGTAGCACCCGATCACGCAGTTACAGGACTCCTGATTTGAGAACATGACTGAAATTTGTAAACAGGCACACATAGGCTTAAAAACGTGTTGCTTGTGGGATAAAAGCCCAAACAACCCTCAAATATCCTTACAAGGTGAATGAACACCTCGCATTGGACCAACGTAACTCTTAGCAATCGATCGCATCGTCGTACGACTCTCGGTTTTAGAAGAGGACTAAAATTTGAAAGTAGGCACACTTAAGCTTGAAAGCGTGCTGGTCATGGACCAAAACCCTAAATAGATCCCAAACAGCCCAATAAGGGGCACCGACACCTCGCACATGACCAAAGCAACTCGTAGCAAATGA
Organism: Sambucus nigra; assembly: GCA_949130495.1. Lineage (NCBI taxonomy): Eukaryota > Viridiplantae > Streptophyta > Magnoliopsida > Dipsacales > Adoxaceae > Sambucus > Sambucus nigra. Next base: position 351,454,338 of record OX422214.1, read on the forward strand.
CCGCTTAGTCTTAGGACTCCTGATTTGAGAACATGATTGATATTTACAAATAGGCATACTTAGGCTTAAAAATGTGATGTTCGTGAGCCAAACCCCTAAACAACCACCAAATGGCCCCATAAGGGCAGGAATACCTTGCACATGACCAGCATTACTTGTAAAAACTGACCGCATAGTCGCGAGACTCCCTTTTGACAACATGGCCAAAATTTACAAATAGGCACACTTATGCTTGAAAACGTACCACTCGTGGGCTAAAACCCAACACAAGCCCCAAACGGCACCACATGGAGTATGAATACCACGCATGTGACCAACATAAGTCATAAAAATTGATCGCGTATTCGTGATACATGGTCAAAATTTGTAAATAGGCACACTTTGGTTTTAAAACATGCCGCTCGTGGGACTAAACGATGAACATCCCCAAATGGCACTCCAAGGGAAGCAAACACCTAGAACGTGACCAATGTAACTCGTGGCAACTGATCTCTTGGTCACGGGAATCCCGATTTGATAATACTATCGAAATTTTCAAATACACACCTAGGCTTAAAAAGGTGTTGCTCATGGGACAAAACCCCAAACCTCCTCCAAACATACCCACAAGGGGCACAAACACCTCGCGTGTGGCTGACGTAACTTATAGAAACTGACCGCGAAGTTGCGGAACTCCCGATTTGATAACAAGACCGAAATTTGCAAATAGGCACACTTAGGCTTTAAAATATATCGCTCTTGGCCAAAGCCACAAACAACCCCCGAAAGGCCCCGTAAGGGGCACAAACACCTCGTACGTGTCCAACGTAACTCTTAGCAACTAACCACGTAGTCATGAGACTCTTGGTTGGAGAACATGACCAAAGATTGCAAATAGGCATATTTAGGCTTGAAAATGTACTTATAATGGGCCAAAAGCCCCAACAACCCTGAACGGCCCTGCAAGGGGCAGAAGACCACATACATTACAAGCGTAACTCATAGCAACCGATTGCATAGTCACGGGAATCTCGAGTTGAGAACATGATAGAAATATGTAAATATGCACACTAAGGCTTAAAAACATGCTGTTCTCTGGCAAAAACCTTGAATATCCCCTTAATTTCCCCCACAAAAGACACTATCCCCTCTCATGTGACCAACATAACTTGTAGCAGTAGAACACGTAGTCACAAGACTCCCGATTTGAGAACTATATCAAAACTTTCAAATAGGCACACTTATGCTTAAATACGTGCCTCTCATGGGCCAAAACCTTAAACAACCACTAAACGACTCTATAAAGGTCACGAGCACCTCACATGTGACCAATGTAACTCTTAGAAATTGATCGCATAGTCGGCGGACTCCTCATTCTAGAACAAGATCAAAATTTGTAAATAGGCACACTCAGGATTGTAAACATGCCGCACATGGGCCAAAACCTTGAATATTATCCAAATGGCCCATATAGGGCCACAAACACCTCGTATGTGACCATAGTAACTCGTAGCTACTGATCACGTAATTGCATCCCTTTCGATTTGAGTACAACACTAAAATTTACAAATATGCACACTTAGGCATGAAAATGTGTCGGTCGTGGGCCAAGACGATGAAGAGCCCCCAAACGTCCCCTCAAGCGGCAAAACACCTCGTACGAGATCTACGTAACTCGTTGAAACTGACCGTGTAGTCACGGTTCAATCGGTTTCAGAAAATAATTGAAATTTTAAAAATAAACAGATTTAGGCTTGAAAACATGTAGCTCCTAGCCAAAACCCTGAACAACCCCCAAATGGCCACGTAAAGGGCACGAACACCTCGCACATGACCAAAGTAATTTCTATCAACTGACCGCGTAGTCGCGAGACTTCTGATTTAAGAACGGGGCCTAAATTTATAGATAGGCACACTTTGACTTGAAACCGTGAACCTTGTGGGCCAAAACCCAAAACAACCCCCAAACGATCCCATAAGGGGCACGAACAGCTCCCACATGACCAACATAACTTATAGACACTTATTGCATGGTCGCAAGACTCTCGGTTTGAGAAAAGGACCGAAAATTATAAATAGGCTCACCTAGGCTTGAAAATGTGCTGCTTGTGGGCTAAAACTACGAACAACCAAAAAATAGCACCACAAAGGTAATGAATGCCTTCTTCACATTGGATACTCGATTTGAGAATAAGATCGAAATTTGTAAATCGGTACACTTAGGCTTAAAAATATATCGCTCATGGGTCAAAACTATAAACAACCCCAAAATAGCCTTGTACTGGGCAGAACAACTCGTACATGTATGACATAACTCGTAGCAACTGACCCCATAGTCGCGGGACTATCGATTTGAGAACATGACTTAAATTTGCAAATAGGCACATTTAGGCTTGAAAACGTGTTGGTTATGGGCCAAAACCCCGAACTGCCCCTAACTGGCCCCGCAAGGGGCATACGAACACCTCAATCGTGACCAACGTAAGTCAAAACAACCGATCACATAGTCATGGGACTTAAAGTTTGAGAACATGATAGAAATTTGCAAAAAATTTCACAAAGGCTTCAAAATGTGCTGCTCGTGGGCCAAAGCCTTGAACAATCCCTAAATGACCCCATAAAGGGCACGAACACCTTGCAAGTTACCAACATAACTTGTAGCAACTGACTACATAGTCGTAGGACTCCCGTTTGGCGAACAGGATTGAAATTTGCAAGTAGGAACATTGAGGCTTATAAATGTGATGCGCATGGGCCAAAACCACGAACAGTCCCCAAACGGTCCATCAAGGGGCAGGAACACCTCGTATGTGACCAATATAACTCATAGCTAACGATTTCATAGTCGTGGGAGTCGCATTTTGATAATGGTACTGAAATTTGCAAATTGGCATACTTAGGCATAAAACCGTGCTTCTCGTGGGCCAAAACTCTGAAAAGACCCCAAATAGCACTGCAAGGGGAACGAACTCCTCATATTCAACCAACGTAACTCGTAAAAACTGATCACATAGTCACGAGACTATTGATTTGAGAATAGAACCAAAATTTACAAATAGGCGATCTTAGGCTTGAAAACATGCGACTCCTGGTCCAAACCCCGAATAGCCCCCAAATGGCCCCACAAAGGCACGAACACCTCGCATGTAACAAACATAATTGCATAGTCACGATATTCTCGATTAGAGAACAATACCAAAATTTACATCTAGGCACATTTAGACTTGAAAACATGCCGCCAGTGGGGCAAAACCCTAAACAATCTCAAACGGCTCCATAAGGGACACGAACACCTCGCACGTGATCAATGTAACTCGTAGAAACTAACCACATAGTCATGGGTCACTCAATTTGAGAATAGGATATAAATTCACAAATAGGCACACCTAAGCTTAAAAATGTTCTTCTCGTGGTCCAAAACCCTGAATATCCCTAAATGGTCCTGCAAGAGGCACAATCACCGCGTACGTGACCAACGTAACTCATAGGAACTGACCTATAGTCGCGGGACTCTTGATTTGAGAACAAGATTGGAATTTGTAAATATGAACACTTAGGCTTGAAAACATGCAACTCATGGGACAAAACCGCGAATAGCATCCAAATGGGCCAACAAGGGGCATAAACACCTCACATGTGACCAACTTAACTTCTCACAACAAACCGTAGCAGTTTGAGAACACGACCAAAATTTGCACGTAGTCACACTTACACTTGAAAATATGGCGCTCGTGGGAAAAAACCACGATCAACCCTCAAATGTCCATGTAAGGGGCTCGAACACCTTGCACATGACTAACGTAACTCATAGAAACTGACCGCGTTGTCACATGACTCTCGGTTTGGGAACCGAATCAAAATTTGTAAATAGTCAAACTTAGGCTTGAAAATGTGCCGCTCGTGGGCCAATACTCTGAAAAACCCCAAAATGGCACCACAAGGGGAACGAACACCTTGCACGTGACCAACGTAACTCGTAGTAATTGATCGCGTAGTTACCGAATCCCATTTGAGAACAGGACAAAAATTTGCAAATATGCACACTTAGTCTTTAAAACGTGTCGCTTGTGGGCCAAAACCCCGAACAACTACCAAATGGATCTACAAGAGAAAGAACACTTAGAACATGACCAACGTAACTTATAGCAATCGATCGGGTATTCGTAGGACTCCCGATTTGAGAACATCACCGATATTATAAAATAGGCACACTTAGGATTGAAAATGTGTTGCTTGTGGGCCAAAACACCGACCAACCCTCAAACGGCCCCACAAGGGGCATAAACACCTTAGACATGACCAAATTTACTCATATACATTGACCGCTTAGTCGAGGGACTCTAGATTTGAGAACGGGATGTAAATTTCCAAATAGGCGCACTTAGGCAAGAAAACATGTCGCTCAAGGATCAAAACCCCCAACCGCCCTCAAACGACCCCATAAGGGTCATGATCACCTCGCACGTGACCAACATAACTCGTAGCAACTGACTGCCGAGTCACGAGACATGCGAGTTTGTGAACATGATCAAAATTTGATGATAGGCACACTTAAGTCTAAAATTGTATTGCTCATGGACCAAAACCCCGAACAACACGTAAATGGATCCGCAAGGGGAATGAATACCTCGCGCATGAATAATGTGACTCATAGCAACAAACTGCATATTCACGAGATTCCTGATTTGAGAACATGATCAAAATTTGCAAATAGGTACACTTAGGCTTGAAAAGGTGTCTCTCGTGGGATAAAACCCGGAATAACCCCTAAACAGATCGACAAGAGGAACGAATACCACGCACGTGGCCAACATAACTTGTAGCAACCGAATGCATAGTCATGGGACTCCTAATAGGACCGATATTTGCTAATTGGCACATTTAGGCTTGACAACGTGTTGCTCATGGGTTAAAACCTCGAACAACTCCCAAGTGGTCCCTCTAGGGGCACGACCATTTTTTTGTGACCAACGTCACTCACGACAAGTGACCATATTATCATGGGACTCCTGATTTGAGAAGAAGATCGAAATTTTCAAATAGTCACACTTAGGCTTGAAAATGTGCCGCTCAGGGGCCAAACACCTGAGCAGCCCCCAACTGGCCCAGTAAAGGGCATGACCATCTCGCATGTGACAAACGTAACTCGTAGCAACCGACTGCATAGTCATGGGACTCTCGGTTAGAGAATGGGATAGAAATTTACAAATATGCACACTTAGTCTTGAAAACATGTCGCTTTGTGGCCAGAACCCCGAACAACCACCAAATGGCCCCACAAGGGAGCGAACACCTCACACATGACCAACATAACTCGTAGAAACCGATCGCATAGTAGAGGGACTCCCATTTTGATAACATGACCAAAAATTGCAGATAGGTGCACTTAGGCTTGAAAAAGTGTCGCTTGTTGGCCAAAACCCCAAACGAAACCACATGGGGCATGAACATCAGACATCTGACCAACGTAAGTCATAGTAACTGATCGCGTATTTATGGTACTCCCAGTTTGTAAATAGGATAAAAATTTGTAAATAGGCACACTTTTGTTTTAAAGCATCTCGCTCATGGGACAAAGCCCTATACACCCCCCAAATGGAACCGTAAAGGGCACGAACACCTAGTATGTGATCAACGTAACTCGTAGCAACTGATCGCGTAGTCGTGGGAATCCCAATTTTAGAATAGGGCTGAAATTTACAAATATGCACACTTAGACTTGAAAATGTGCTGCTCATGGGAAAAAATCACAAACATCCCCCAAACGACCATGTAAGGGTCACGAACACCTCACACGCAATCAATATGACTTGTAGTAATAAACCATGAAATCGCGGGACTCCCATTTGACAACAAGATCGAAATTTACAAATAAGCGCATGTAGGCTTGAAAATATGTCGCTCTTGAGCGAAAACCCCGTATTACCCCAAAATAGCACCATAAGGGGAACAAGCATGTCGCATGTGACCACTGTAACTCATAGTGGCCGACCGTGTACTTGCAGGACTCCTCGTTTAAGAAAAGGATCAAAATTTGCAAATATACACGCTTAAGCTTGAAAATGTGTTTTTCATGGGCCAAAACCACGAAATCTCCCAAATGGCCCCGCAAGGGGCACAGATATCTCGCATGTGACCAACGTAACTTTTAACAACCGATCTCGAAGTCAAGGGAATCCCGATTTGAAAACAAGACCAAAATTTATAAACAAGCACACTTACGCTTTAAAATATGTCGCTATTGGGCCATAGCCCCAAACAAACCCCGAAATGGACCCGTAAGGGGAACTAACACCTCGTACATGTCCAACGTATCTCATAGAAACTAACCATGTAGTCATGAGCCAAAACCCCGAATAACCCATGTACGACCCCGCAAGGGGCACTAACACCTCGCATGTGACCAACATAACCCATTGCAACCGATCACATAGTCGCGAGATTCCCGATTTGAGAACATGATAAAAATATTCAAATAGGCACACTAAGGCTTGAAAATGTGTTGCTCTTGGGACAAAACCCCAAATAACCCTTAAATGGCCCCCACAAAGGACATAAGAACCTCTCACGTGATCGACTTAACTTCTAGAAATCAACCACGTAGTCATGGAACTCCCAGTTTAAGAACATGACTGAAATTTGTAAATAGGCACACTTATGCTTAAAAATGTGTCTCTCATGGGCCAAAACCCTTAACAACCTCCAAACGGCCCTACAAAGGGCACAAGAACATCGCACGTGACCACATTAACTCTTAGTAACAGAGCGCATAGTCGCGGGACTCCCAGTTCCAGAATAAGATTAAAATTTGCAAATCGGCACACTCATACGTGTAAACGTGCCGCTCATGGGATAAAACCCCAAACAGTACCCAGACGGCCCATCAAGGGCCACGAGCACCTCATACGTGACCAAAGTAACTCGTAGTTATCAATCACATAATTTCAGGCCTTTGGATTTAAGTACAACACTTAAATTCATAAATAGGCACACATAGGCATGAAAACATATCGTTCGTGGGCCCCCAAATGTCTCCGCCAGGGGCACGAACACCTCGTATGAGTCCAACATAACTCGTAGAAATTGACTTCATAGTCATGGGACTATCGGTTTGAGAACATAACTAAAATATGCAAATAGTCACACTTAGGCTTGAAAACATATCGCTCATGGCCAAAACCAGAATAGCCCCCAAAGGGACCCATAAGGGGCACGGACACATCGCACATGACTAAAGTAATTTTTAGTAACTGGCAATGTAATTGCGGGACTCTCAATTTAAGAATAGGACTGAAATTTAAAGATAGGCACACATATGCGTGAAAACATGCAACTTGTGGGTCAAAACCCAGAACAACCTCCAAATGGTCCCATAAGGGGCAGGAACAGCTCCCACATGACCAATGTAACTCGTAGCAACCGATTGCGTAGTCATAAGACTATCGATTTGAGCAGAGGATCGAAATTTGTAAATAAGTACACTTAGGCTTGAAAATGTGTTGCCCATGGGATAAAATTTGAACAACCATAAAATGGCACCACGAGGGGAACAAACTCATCGCACATGACCAACATAATTGGTAGCATCCGACCTCATAGTTGCGAGACTCTCGATTTGAGAACAGGACTAAAATTTGCAAATAGGCACTCTTAGGCCTAAAAGTATGTCGTTCATGGGTCAAAACCACTAACAAACCCTAAACAGCCTCGTAAGGGGCAGAACACCTCGTACGTGTCTAACATAAGTCATAGAAACTGACCACGTAGTTGCGGGACTCTCAGTTTGAGAAAATGAATAAAATTTGCAAATAGGCACATTTATTCTAGACAACATGTTGGTCATGGACTAAAACCCCGAACTACCCCCAAATGCCCCCGCCAGGGGAACGAACACGTAAAATGTGACCAATGTAAGTCATTGCCACCAATCGCATAGTCATGGAACTTTCAGATTGAGAACATGACCAAAATTTTCAAAAAAGAACATTAAGTCTTGAAAGACATGCTGCTCCTAGGCCAATAACCCCTAAACGACCCCATAAAGGGCATAAATACCTTGCAAGTTACCAACATAACTTGTAGCAGATGACTACATAGTCACATGACTCCCGTTTTGAGAGTAAGATCGAAATTCACATATTGGCACATTCAGGCTTGTAACTACATCGCTCATGAGGTAAAACCACGAACAGTCCCCAAACGGTCCATTAAGGGGCAGGAACACGTCGTATGTGACCAATGTAACTCATAGATACCGATTGCATAGTCTTCGGACTCCCATTTTTATAATAGCACTAAAATTTATAAATTGGCACACTTAGGAATGAAAACGTGTTGTTCATGGGCCAAAACCCCGAAAAGCCCCCAAACAGCACCGCAAAGGGCACGAACTCCTTGTATGTGACCAACGTAACTCGTAAAAACTTATCGCGTAGTCACAAGACTATCGATTTGAGAATAGAACCAAAAATTTTAAGTAGGCCCTCTTAGGCTTGAAAACAAGTCGCTCCTAGTCCAAAACCTCGAACAACCCCCAAACGACCCAACCCAGCAAGGGGGAACGAACACCTCACTTGTGACCAACGTAATTTGTAGAAATCGACCATGTAGTCTTGGGACTATTGATTTTTGAACACCACCAAAAATTAAAGACACCTTAGGAATGAAAACATTCACCTTTGGGGACAAACCCCGAACAACGCCCAAAAGGCCCCGCAAGGGGCACGAACACCTCGCATGTCACCAACATAACCGCATAGTCATTGGACTCTTGGTTAAAGAACAGTACCAAAATTTATATATAGGCACACTTAGACTTGAAACATGCCGCTCGGGGGGCCAAAACCCCGAACAACCTTAAAATAACTCCGTAAGGGACACAAACACCTCGAATGTGATCAACGTAACTCGTAGCAACTGACCGCGTTGTCGTGGGTCTTCTGGTTTAAGAATAGGACTGAAATTCCCAAATAGGCACACTTATTCTTAAAAACATGATGATCTTGGGCCAAAACCTGGAACATCCCCCAAATGGCCCCGCAAGAGACACGAACACCTTATAGGTGACCAACGTAACTCGTAGGAACTGACCCAATAGTCATTGGAATATCGGTTTGAGAACATTACCTAAATTTGTAAATATGCGCCCCTAGACCTAAAAACGTGCCGCTCGTGGGATAAAACCCGAACAATCCCAAAATGGCACCACAAGGGGAACAAACACCTCGCATGTTACCAACTTAACTATAGCAAACGATTACATAATCGTGGGATCCCCATTTGAGAACAGGAGTATAGGAAAACTTAGGCTTGAAAACACGCTGCTCATGGGACAAAACCATAAACAACCCCCAAATGGATAGGCATGGGACTCGAACACTTCACACATGACTAACGTAACTCGTAGCACTAAACCGTATTGTCGCAAGACTCTCAGTTTGAGAACCAGATTGAAATTTGCAAATAGGCACACTTAGGCTTAAAAATGTGCTGCTCATGGGCAAAAACCCAGAATAACACCAAAACATTACCACAAAGGGAACGAACACCTCGCACGTGACCAAAGTAACTTATAGTAACCGACCGTATAGTCGTGGGACCCCCATTTGAGAACATGAGCAACATTTGCAAATAGTCACACTTAGGTTCTAAAACGTGTCGCTCGTGGACCCAAACAACGAAAAAGCCCCAAACAACTCTGTAAGAGCATGAACCCTTTTTATGTGACCAATGTAACTCATAGCAATTGTTCGGGTAGTTGTAGCACTCCCAGTTTGACAACATCACCTCTATTATAAAATAGGTAACTTAGGCTTGAAACGTGTCGCTCGTGGAACAAAACCCCGAATAACCCCAAAATGGTCCCGTAAGGGGCACAAACACCTCACACATAAACAACGTTACTCGTAGCCACTAACCACATAGTCGCGGGACTCTCGATTTGAGAATAGGACAAAAATTTCCAAATAAGCACACTTAGGAAAGAAAATATGTCGCTCATGGGAAAAAACCCCAAACAACCCTCAAACAACTCCATAAGGGGCACGAACACTTGCATGTGACCAACGTAACTCGTAGCAACCGACCGCGGAGTCACGAAACTCGCAGTTTATGAACATGATCAAAATTTGTCAATAGGCATACTTAGGTCTAAAAGAGTGTCGCTCGAGGACAAAAACCTTGAATAACCCCCAACAACGGGCACATACACCTCGCACATGACCAATGTTAGTCGTAGAAAAAAATTGCGTACTCGCGAGATTACCAATTCAAAAACTGGATCAAAATTTAAAAATAGGCACACTTAGGCTTGAAAGCGTGCCGCTTGTGGGACAAAACCCTGAACAACCCCCAAGCGAACCCACAAGAGGCAAGAACAACACACACGTGGCCAACATGACTTGTAGTAATTGAACGCATAGTCATGGGACTCTCAGTTTGAGAACATGACCGATATTTACAAATTGACACACTTAGGCTTGACAGCATGTTGCTCGTGGGTCAAAACCGCAAATAACTCCTAAACGGCCCCGCGAGGGGCACAACCACTTTGTATGTGATCAACGTCACTCATGTTAACTAACCACATTATCATGGGAATTTCAATCTAAGAATAGGACCAAAATTTGAAAATAGGTACACTTAGGCTTGAAAACGTGTTGCTCAGGCACTAAAAACCTTAACAACCCCCAAACGTTCCTATAAGGGGCATGACTAGCTCACACGTGGACAACATAAATCATAGAAACCAATCGTATAGTCGTGGGACTCTCGGTTATAGAAAAAGATAAAAAATTTCAAAATTGCACACTTAGTCTTGAAAATATGCCGCTCGTGGGCCAAAACCCTGAACTACACCCAAACGTCTCCACAAGGGGAACGAACGCCTCGCATGTGACCAACATAAGTCTTAGAAATTGACCTCATAGTCACGAGCTTACCGATTTAAAAAGGACTAAAATTGCCAAATAGGCACACTTGGGCTTAAAAATCTGTCGCTCGTGGGCCAAAACCTAGAGCAGCTCCTAGATGACCCTGCAAGAGGCACAAAAACCTCGTACGTGACCAATGTAACACTTAGAAACTAACCACCCAATTTGAGAACATGAACAAAAATTTCAAATATTCAAACTTAGGTTTTAAAACTTGTCGCTCAAGGTCCAAAATCTCGAACAACCCCTAAATGAACCTGTTACGGGCATGAACACCTCACAGGTGACCATCGTAACTTATAGCAATCAACCACATAGTGGCGGGACTTTTGATTTGAGAACATGACAAAAATGATAAAATAATCACACTTAGGCTTGAAAATATGTCACTCATGAACTAAAAGATTAAACAACCCCAAAACGGCCCTAGAAGGGGAACGAACACCTCGCACATGACCATCGTAACTCGTAGTAACTGACCGCGTAGTCGAGGGACTCTCGATTTGAGAACATGATTAAAACTTACAAATAGCCACACTTTGGCATGAAAACATGCATCTCATGGATCAAAACCTAAAACAACCCTCAAACGACCCCACAAGGGCAATGAACAACTCGCACGTTACCAACGTAACTTGTAGAAACTGACCCCGTAGTCACGGGACTCGCAGTTTGATAAAACGATCAAAATTTGCAGATAATCACACTTAGGCTTAAAACATGTCGCTCATGTACCAAACCCTCCAATAGCCCCTAAACAGACTCGCAAGGGGCACGAACACCTAGCACATGATTAACATAACTCGTAGAAACAAACTACATAGTAGATGGATTCCAAATTTGAAAAAAGGATAAAACTTTGCAAATAGGCACACTTAGGCTTGAAAACGTACCACTTGGCAGCCAAGACCCCGAACAGCCCCCAAACGGACCCACAAAGGTCACAACCACCTCGATCGTGACCAACATAACTCGTAGCAACTGATCGCATAGTGAAGGGACTTCTAGTTTGAGAATAATACTGATATTTGCAAATAGGCACACTTAGGATTGAGAACGTGTCGCTCGTGGGTCAAAACCCCAAACAACTCCCGAACCGCCCCCACAAGGGTCACAAACACTTCGCATGTGACCACTATTACTCATAAAAATTGACCACATTGTCGCGGGACTCCTGGTTTATGAACATGAATTAAATTTGAAAATAGGCACACTTAGTCTTGAAAATGAGTCGCTTGTGTGCCAAAACCCTGAACATCCCCAAATGGCTTTACAAGGGGCACGTGCACCTCGCACATGACCAACGTGGTTCGTAGCAATCGACTACATAATCGTGGGACTCCCGATTAGAGAATAGGATTAAAATTTTTAAATAGGCACACTTAGGCTTGAAAACATGTCACTTGTTGGCCAAAACCCCGAACAGCACCTAAACGGCTCCATAAGGGGCACAAACAACTTGCACGTGACAAAGGTAACTCTTAGCAACTGATTGCATAGTCACGAGTCTTCTGGTAAGAAAATAGCACTGAAATTTACAAATAGGCACACTTAGGCTTAAAATCGTGTTGCTTGTCGGCTAAAACCCTAAACAAGCCATAAATGGCCCTATAGGAGGCGCGAACACCTCATATGTGACAACGAAACACTTAACAACTAGCGTTATAGTTGTGGGCTCCTGATTTCAAATCAGAAAAAAAATTTCAAATATTCACACTTAGTCTTTAAAACGTGTCGCTTAAGTTACAAAACCCTAAATAATCCCCAAACAGCCCCGTAAAGGACACGAACACCATGTACGTAACCAACATAACTCGTAGCAAATGATCGCATAATTGCGGGACTCTTGGTTTGAGAATATGGTTAAACTCTGCAAATAGGCACACTTAGGCTAGAAAACGTGCCGCTCGTCAGCCAAAATCCCTAACAGCCCCAAAATGGACCCACAAGGGGCACGAACACCTCGCACGTAACCAATGTAACTCGTAGTAACTGATCGTATAGTAACGGGACTTCCAGTTTGAGAGCAAGATTGATATTTGCAAATAGGCACACTTAGGCTTAAAAATGTGTCGCTCAGGGTTCAATACCCCGAACAACCCTTAAACGGCCCCATAAGGGGCACAAACACTTTGTATGTGACCAACATTACTCATAGAAATCGACTGCATTATCGCAGGACTCTCAGTTTGTTAATAGGACTAAAATTTGCAAATAGCCACACTTAGGCTTGAAAATGTGCCGCTCGTGGGTTACAACCCACTAAACCCCCAAATGGACTCGCTAGGGGCACGAGAACCTCTCATGTGACCAACATAACTTGTAGAAACTGGCATCGTAGTCGTTGAACTCTCAGTTTAAGAATAGGACCAAAATTTGCATCTAGGAACAGTTAGGCTTGAAAATATGACCCTCATGGGCCAAAATCCCAAACAACCCCAATCAGCCCAGTACGGGGCACGAATACCTCGTACGTGTCCAAGGTAACTCGTAGCAACTAACCACTTAGTTGTGGGTCTCCTGACTTGAAAATGCGCTACTCATGGGTCAAAACCCCAAATAACACCAAACGACCCCACAAGGGGCACGAACACCATGCACGTGACCAACGCAATTTTTAGCAATTAGCCGTATAGTCGCGGGACTCTCGATTTGAGAACAGGACTGGAATTTTCATAAAGGCACACTTAGGCTCGAAAATGTTCTACACATGACCCAAACAAGCCCATAAGGGGAACGAACACCTCATACGTGTCCAACGTAACTCGTAACAATGTAAATCGCAAAAACATATTCGATAATCGGATGGAAATTTGCATGTAGGCACACTTAGGCTTGAAAATATGCCGCTAGTGGCCCCAAATCCCGAATAATCCTCAAACAGCCCAGCAATGAGCCCGAACACCTCGTAAGTTTCAAACATAACTCATAGATACCGTCTGCATAGTCGCAAGACTCTCAGTTTGACAACAGGGCCAAATTTTTTAAATAGGTACACTCAATCTTGAAAATGTTCCGCTCATGGGACGAAACCCTGAATAGTCCCTCAACATCCCCGTAAGGGGCATTAACAACTCATACGTGACCAACGTAATTCATAAAAACTGATCGTATAGTCGCGGGACTCGTTGATTAAGAACATCACTCAAATTTGCAAATAGGCACACTTAGACTTGAAAATGTGTCGCTCATGGAACAAAACCCCAAAAATAGCCAAACGGCCCCACAAGGGTCACAAACACCTCGTACGTCACCAACGTAACTCATAGAAATTGACCGCATAGCCACGGGACTATTGGTTTGAGAAGAGGACATAAATTTTCAAATAGGCACACTTAGGGTTAAAAACATACTACTCTTGGGACAAAACCACGAACAAACCCGAAACGGCTTCTCAAGGGACTCGATTACCCAGAATGTGACCCATGTAACTGATATCCATCAATCACATAGTCACGATACTCTCGATTTGACAACATAACCAAAATTTATAGATATGCACAATTAGGCTTAAAAATGTGTTGCTCGAGGTCCAAAACCTCGAATAACCCCTAAACGGACCCGCAAGGGGAACGAACTCCTTGCACGTGAACAACCTCACTTATAGTAACCGAACGTATAGTAAAAAACTCCCAGTTTGAGAATAGGACATAAATTTTAAAATAGGCACACTTATGCTCGAAAATGTGCCGTGCGTGGGCCAAAACACTGAATAACCCCCAAACAGCCCTGTAAAGGGCATGAACGCCTTACGCATTACCAACGTAACTCGTAGTAACTAATCGCCTAGTGAAGTGACTCCCGATTAGAGAAAAGGATTGAAATTTGCAGATAGGCACACTTAGTCTTGAAAACGTGTTGCTCATGGGATAATACCCTGAACCACACCAAAACGACCCTGCAAGGGGAACGAACACCTCGCAAGTGACCAGCATAACTTGTAGCAATTGACCACATAGTCACATGAATCCCATTTTGAGTACAAGACCGAAATTTGTAAACAGGCACACTTAGGGTTAAAATGTGTCGCTCGTGGGCCGAAACTCGAACAACCACCAAACGGTCCCGCAAGGGACCCGAACACCTCGCACATGCCAACTTAACTCGTAGAAATTGACAGCGTACTCGTAGGACTATTAATTTAAGAACATGAATGAAATTTACAAATAGGCACACTTAGGCTTAAAAATGTGTCATTCACGGGTCAAATCCCCGAACAACTACCAAACAGACCCGCAAGGGGCATGAACACTTCGCAGGTGACCAATGTAACTTGTAGCAACCGATTGCATAGTCATGATACTCTTGATTTGAGAACAAAATTGAAATTTTCAAATAGGCACACTTTGGCTTGAAACTGTGTCGCTCGTGGGTAAAAACCTCAAATAGCCCCCAAACGGCCCTACAAGGGGCACGAACACCTCACACGTGACCAACATACTACCTAGTAATTGAATATATAGTCTCGAGAATCTTAATTTGAGAACAAGGCCAAAAATTAAAAATAGGAACACTTAGGCATGAAAATGTGTCGCTCGTGTGTCAAAACCCTGAACAACCCTATAAAGGGTACAAAAATCCCGCACATGACCAATTTAACTCATAGAAATCGATCGCATAGTTGTGGGACTCCCGATTAGAGGAAAAGATCAAAATTTTAAAATAGGCACACTTAGGCTTGATGCCGCAAGTGGGACAAAACCCCAAACAACCATGAAATAGCTTCATAAGGGGCACGAAAATCTCGCATGTGACCAACATAATTCATAGAATCATACCACTTACTTGGGGGACTTTAGGTTTGAAAACCTGATCAAAATTTGTAGTTATGCACACTTATGGTTGAAAACATGTTTCTCGTGTGCCAACACCCCAAAAAGCCCCCAAGCGACCCCGTATAGGGCACGAACACCTCGTATGTGACCAGTATAAGTTGTAATAATTGATCGCATAATCGAGAGACTCACGGTTTGAGACCAAGACTAAAATTTTCAAATAGGCACACTCAGGCTTCAAAACGTGTTGCTCGGGCCTAAAACCCTAAATAGTCCCCGAATGGCCCCACAAGGGTCACGAACACCTTGCACGTGATCAACGTAACTCGTAGCATCCCACCGCGTAGTCATGGGACTCCATGTTTGTAAAAAAGACCAAAATTTTCAAATAGGCATACTTAGGTTTTAAAACATGAGCCAGAGGCCTTGTCATGGACCGAATCTGTGACCATCCTCTCATTTTGGTCTAGTGATGTAACATGGGGCTATAATAATATACTTATTGGTTGATCTTCTAAGAAATAATGTGACCATTTATGTTAGGACCTCACTATCCATTGTAAATTCGACGCATAATTTCTTAGATTTTATCCCCTATTATGCATTGCAAGTGGTTTTCGTCAAAGTTTTACTTTAAGAGAGCCTTATAATATTTGATGAATTATGATGAGAGTATCTAAAGAGTGATGAGATATTTCCTAGTATCCTCTAAAGGTAAACACCGTGTTAGATAAAATGATAAATTTTATTATACCATAAATCCACTTTATCTATTCATCATTATCAACCAACTCATATGGTAAGAATAAGATGAATCCACTTGTTTCTATATTAGGATGGGGGAAATTGCTACACCTTCAAGCATATTTACTATATAGACTAGGTAATGAGCGCATCACCGATGTTGTTCCTGGATTAGGGCAATTGTTGAAACGATATGCCTTTGAAATTTTATTCCAATTTCTCTAGGTGAGCATAAAATTAAAAAAAATCACATTTATCCCTTATTATTATAATCTAACCAATGATGGGGGTTGAATCCCCGTATACATCAATGTATTTAATATATTTCTCTAGGTCAATCTGGAGACCAATTCTACCAGCCTTGTCATCCATCATATTATTGGTGGGAGGAAAAATCCAACCTAATAGGGATGGGAGTACGGGATTCATCTAGGGTGACAAAAAATATCCAAATAGAGTAGCCTTTGTTATTATATGAACAATCAAAGTATAACTGTCAACAAAGTTCTTCAGATAATTCATTGAAATTCCTTCACTGGGAAACTCTATGACCCAAATATTGGATTCATCGATCCAATGGACTTCCAAGTAATTAAAGATAACTTTAACCTTAATAGATTTCTATAAGATATACACGATATCAAATTGATATATTTCTGTTGCAGGAACATTTTTTATAGGATTGTTTATAGCATAGCTTTAGGCTAGTTTGGCATAACATGTACAAATCGTCACGCACCGTCAAGACGAACCGAACTCAAGCATCTTCAAGTTTGAAGACTTGTCGACATCTTGATGAGGTCTTAAATGATTTAGAGTTTGAATTAATTTACGAAATTATATTTTGGGAATTTTATTTTGTTATAAAAAAACTAGTCTTTTAATTTCGAAAGGAAATAATGTTTTCTATTTTCAAAATCTCTTTGGAACTTAATTTTTTGAAAATGTGTTTTCTGAGATAACTGTAGGCGGAGTTTTAAAAAAAACAAAATTTGCATTTATGTCGTTCAAACGACATCACAATGTCGTTCAAAAGACATAACCATGTCGTTAGATGCCTCGTTTGAAGCTCACTTCTATTTTGGATCAAACAACATGCTACTGGTTGGATTTTGTTTACATAGTTAGTAGTGAGATGATATATGCTTCTAATGACATGCATATGTCGTTAGAACGATCTGTTAATCTCGTTCGAACGACACTATCTCTTTACTTTTTTATAAATACCTATTTCTTATTCAAAATGTTTAAGACTTTTTCCAGATTTTAAAATGCTTAACTTTTGCAAAAGTTCCATACTTTTTTGTTGAAAAACACTTGTTTAATTCACAATAAAACATCCTATAATATTGTTCTTGTGAATTGTTTAAACCCTAGAAATTTTTATATCTTTGCATACCCCTTTTGTAGAGAGGATATTCACTGCTAACTTGTGATACCTGCGGGTATTCACTGCTGAAGACGAAGGCTGATAGAGGACTGTGTGCAAGTTATTCCTGTGAGGATCATAGTTATTCTTTAGAGATTTGTGAAGATTAGCGCATTATGCTTGTGGCGGATATCAAGTACTTTGGAATTCGACTATCTTGTAAATTTCTAAGTGAATAAAAGGTTTTCCCTTTGGGGTTTTTTCCTTAAACATGGCTTTTTCCTATTTTCTTCTTTGATTTATATATTTTATCGCAATAGATTCACGTTTAGGATAAAAATAAAAAATCATTTAAAATTAACTTCCGCATTTTAAATTGGTGTTGAAATCTTCGATTGAAATCACCCTTGCAATTATTTACGCATTTACAAATTGGCATCAGATCTTTTAGCTCACATTTTTACCTTCTCGAGTTGGTATCATAATAGGTTTCTCCAAGTTATCGAGTGATCCTAATTTTTTTTTTAAATCCATCTGATACCTTTTGTGTCCTACAAATTAGTATTAGAGCGGATTGCACTAAGTTATTTTGTGTGATCATGTTTACCTGCTTTTTGGGTGGTTATTTGTGCCTCTCTCTTGTGTTTGTTTTTCTCTCAATGGATTCTCCTAGTTTTGACGACTTAAGTCGTTCGAATTTGAATTTTGATAAAAGAATTAAGATTCTTGAAAAAGAAAGTTTTAGTTTTAAATCCTCTATGGATCCTTTGCAAACTGTTCAAAACAAAGAGACTTATTTCGTGAGAAACTTTTGGACACGGACTGTGAATTTAGAAAATTAGAATTGTCCAAGAAACGGAGTGATGATCGAGTCCTCATTTTAGAAAAAGTATTGGAGAACTTTAAAAATTCTAGGGTTTGTAATTATGCCATTAAAAAAAATTAATTAATTATTTTAAGACACATGAGAAGACTCTTAGGGTCCATTTGGTAGAAAAGTGCGAATTAAGGTGGAATGGAAAAATTTGTCTAGTCAAATTTTGACAGGACAAATTTCTACCTGGAAAATACAATTTAGTGTTGTTTGATAGACTATTTTTGCATGCTGGCAAATTTGATATTTGTCTTCTTTTTGGGTTTGATAGACACATTTTACCTACTGGAATTCAATTATTTGCCTACTTAATGTGTTTAATAGTTATATTTTAGGTTGGTAAATGAAAACTTTGCCATGGTATATTTGCTTTATTATGTAGTATTGTTAATATTAATAAATGACAAATAAAATAGTTAATACCATTAACTATTTTATTTTTCAATCATGGATATTAAAAAACGTAGATGAAACATAAGGCAACCACGAAACACATGGATATTAAAAAACATTAATACCATCCCCTATCTTGATTCAAAACGTGATTTGAAACATAAGAAAGTGTACAAAAGTTACATAATTTTATCGACTATATTTTCTAGGCAACCACGGAACACCACATAAGGCATTCCCATCCCCCATCAACATTTTGGGTAAATGATGTACCAAATCCATGTCTGAATCTAGCCCTTTATAATATGGGAGTTCCGAATCCGATTCATACATTAGATCGTCAAGCTCAGTATTTATCAAATGTTTAGCATGCCACCGCTCAGGACTTTTCTCCATTTGTGCAATTTTTCCTTGTAATAATCGAATACATTTTTCATAATCTCTGTTTAAATCTTTGCAATATGTTGCCGATTTTTCCTGTGGCACGGGAAAACTGAGCCACTAAAAGTGGCACTCCAAATCGCAACGTCTATCAAATAACCTAGGCCATTTCAAATGATCATCCCATGGAATATTTCCTTTGGTCGGCGTTAACCATTTCATCACATGATTAACATTGCCTAAAGAATGGAGTTTGCATACAGGGATGTTTTCAAAAACCCTTTTCTCACCAAACCAACTACCTCCGTGGGGATCTTGGTTTATCCCTGGGTTAGTCAACACTTGTTCAACATTACTGAGCGTTGCCTCAACATGTTAATCACCAAATGATGTTGATGATTTTGATTTATCCTTTGTCTTCTTGGCCTGCTGCATATTGCTTAGCCCCCTTGTTGAGATGTAATCACATTGCACCACTCTTTTAGGCGGTGACCACTTAACAACTGGCGTTATAGTTGTGGGACTCCTGATTTCAAATCAGAACGAAAATTTTCAAATATTCACACTTAGTCTTTAAAATGTGTCGCTTAAGTTACAAAACCCTAAATAATCCCCAAACATCCCCGTAAAGGACACGAACACCATGTACGTGACCAACATAACTCGTAGCAAATGATCGCATAATTGCGGGACTCTTGGTTTGAGAATATGGTTAAACTTTGCAAATAGTCACACTCAGGCTAGAAAATGTGCCGCTCGTCAGCCAAAACCCCTAACAGCCCCAAAATGGACCCATAAGGGGCACGAACACCTCGCACGTAACCAATGTAACTCGTAGTAACTGATCGTATAGTAATGGGACTTCCAGTTTGAGAGCAAGATTGATATTTGCAAATAGGCACACTTAGGCTTAAAAATGTGTCGCTCATGGTTCAATACCTCGAACAACCCTTAAACGGCCCCATAAGGGGCACAAACACTTTGTATGTGACCAACATTACACATAGAAATCGACTGCATTGTCACAGGACTCTCAGTTTGTTAATAGGACTAAAATTTGAAAATAGCCACACTTAGGCTTGAAAATGTGCCGCTCGTGGGCTACAACCCACTAAACCCCAAAACGGACTCGCTAGGGGCACGAGAACCTCTCACGTGACCAACATAACTTGTAGAAACTGGCATCGTAGTCGTTGAGCTCTCGGTTTAAGAATAGGACCAAAATTTGCATCTAGGAACAGTTAGGCTTGAAAATATGCCCCTCATGGGCCAAAATCCCAAACAACCCCAATCAGCCCATTACGGGGCACGAATACCTCGTACGTGTCCAAGGTAACTCGTAGCAACTAACCACTTAGTTGCGGGTCTCCCGACTTGAAAATGCGCTACTCATGGGTCAAAACCCCAAATAACCCCAAACGACCCCACAAGGGGCACGAACACCATGCACGTGACCAACACAACTTTTAGCAATTAGCCGTATAGTCGCAGGACTCTAGATTTGAGAACAGGACTGGAATTTTCATATAGGCACACATAGGCTCGAAAACGTGCTACACATGGCCCAAAAGCGTGAACATCACCTAAACAAGCCCATAAGGGGAACGAACACCTCATACGTGTCCAACGTAACTCGTAAACATATTCGATAATCGGATGGAAATTTGCATGTAGGCACACTTAGGCTTGAAAATATGCCGCTAGTGGCCCAAAATCCCGAATAATCCTCAAACAGCCCAGCAATGAGCCCGAACACCACATAAGTTACAAACATAACTCATAGATACCGTCTGCATAGTCGCAAGACTCTCGGTTTGACAACAGGACCAAATTTTTTAAATAGGTACACTCAATCTTGAAAATGTTCCGCTCATGGGACGAAACCCTGAATAGTCCCTCAACATCCCCGTAAGGGGCATTAACAACTCATACGTGACCAACGTAATTCATAAAAACTGATCGTATAGTCGCGGGACTCGTTGATTAAGAACATCACTCAAATTTGCAAATAGGCACACTTAGACTTGAAAATGTGTCGCTCATGGAACAAAACCCCAAAAATAGCCAAACGGCCCCACAAGGGGCACAAACACCTCGTACGTCACCAACATAACTCATAGAAACAGACCGCATAGCCACAGGACTATTGGTTTGAGAAGAGGACACAAATTTTCAAATAGGCACACTTAGGGTTAAAAACACACTATTCTTAGGACAAAACCACGAACAAACCCGAAACGGCCTCTCAAGGGACTCGATTACCCAGAATGTGACCCATGTAACTTCTATCCATCAATCACATAGTCACGATACTCTCGATTTGACAACATAACCAAAATTTATAGATATGCACAATTAGGCTTAAAAATGTGTTGCTCGAGGTCCAAAACCTCGAATAACCCCTAAACGGACCCGCAAGGGGAACGAACTCCTTGCACGTGAACAACCTCACTTATAGTAACCGAACGTATAGTCACAAACTCCCAGTTTGAGAATAGGACATAAATTTTAAAATAGGCACACTTATGCTCGAAAATGTGCCGTGTGTGGGCCAAAACACTGAATAACCCCCAAACAGCCCTGTAAAGGGCATGAACGCCTTACGCATTACCAACGTAACTCGTAGTAACTAATCGCCTAGTGAAGTGACTCCCGATTAGAGAAAAGGATCGAAATTTGCAGATAGGCACACTTAATCTTGAAAATGTGTTGCTCATGGGATAATACACCGAACCACAGCAAAACGACCCTGCAAGGGGAACGAACACCTCGCAAGTGACCAGCATAACTTGTAGCAATTGACCACATAGTCACATGAATCCAATTTTGAGTACAAGACCGAAATTTGTAAACAGGCACACTTAGGGTTAAAATGTGTCGCTCGTGGGCCGAAACTCGAACAACCACCAAACGGTCCCGCAAGGGACCCGAACACCTCGCACATGCCAACTTAACTCGTAGCAATTGACATCGTATTCGTAGGACTATTGATTTAAGAACATGAATGAAATTTACAAATAGGCACACTTAGGCTTAAAAATGTGTCATTCACGGGTCAAATCCCCGAACAACTACCAAACAGACCCGCAAGGGGCATGAACACTTCGCAGGTGACCAATGTAACTCGTAGCAACCGATTGCATAGTCATGATACTCTTGATTTGAGAACAAAATTGAAATTTTCAAATAGGCACACTTTGGCTTGAAACTGTGTCGCTCGTGGGTAAAAACCTCAAATAGCCCCCAAACGGCCCTACAAGGGGCATAAACACCTCACACGTGACCAACATACTACCTAGTAATTGAATGTATAGTCTCGAGAATCTTAATTTGAGAACAAGGCCAAAAATTAAAAATAGGAACACTTAGGCATGAAAATGTGTCGCTCGTGTGTCAAAACCTTGAACAACCCTATAAAGGGTACAAAAATCCCGCACATGACCAATTTAACTCATAGAAATCGATCGCATAGTTGTGGGACTCCCGATTAGAGGAAAAGATCAAAATTTTAAAATAGGCACACTTAGGCTTGATGCCGCAAGTGGGCCAAAACCCCAAACAACCATGAAATAACTTCATAAGGGGCACGAAAACCTCGCATGTGACCAACATAATTCATAGAATCATACCACTTACTTGGGGGACTTTGGGTTTGAAAACCTGATCAAAATTTGTAGTTATGCACACTTATGGTTGAAAACATGTTTCTCGTGTGCCAACACCCCAAAAAGCCCCCAAGCGACCCCGTATAGGGCACGAACACCTCGTATGTGACCAGTATAAGTTGTAATAATTGATCGCATAATCGAGAGACTCACGGTTTGAGACCAAGACTAAAATTTTCAAATAGGCACACTCAGGCTTCAAAACGTGTTGCTCGGGCCTAAAACCCTAAATAGTCCCCGAATGGCCCCACAAGGGTCACGAACACCTTGCACGTGATCAACGTAACTCGTAGCATCCCACCGCGTAGTCATGGGACTCCATGTTTGCAAAAAAAGACCAAAATTTTCAAATAGGCATACTTAGGCTTTAAAACATGATGCTCGTGGGACAAAACCCCAAATAGACTTAAAACGACCCTACATGGAGCTCAAAAACCTTGCACGTGACCAACGTAACTCGTAGCAATCGACTTCATAGTAGCAAGACTCCTGATTTTAGAAGAAGACCAAAATTTGCAAATAGTCACACTTAGGCTTGAAAATGTGCCGCTTGTAGGCCAAAACCTCGAACAACCCCCAAACGGACCTATAAAGGGTATGAACACCTCCAACATAATCAACATAACCCAATGCAAATGACCATGTAGTTGCAGGAATCCCCGTTTGAGAAAAGGATCGAAATTTGCAAATTGGCGCACTTAGGATTAAAAACATGCTACTGGTGGGCCAAAACCCCGAACAATAACTAAACAGGCCCACAAATGGAATGAATACCTCACACGTGACTAACATAACTTATAGCAACAAACCTCATAGTCGCGGGACTTTCGATTTCAAAACAATACCAAAATTTGCAAAAGGGGCACAAAGGCTTAAAAACGTTCTTCTTGTGGGCCAAAACCCTGACCCTCCCCTCAAATGGCCACGCAAGGAGCACGAGCACCTCTCTCGTGACCAACGTAACTAGTAGCAATCGACCGCATATTTGTGGGACTCTCGATTTGAGAACATGACCAATTTTTAAAAATAGGCACAAAAAGGCTTCAAAACGTGTCGCTCGTATGCCAAACCCCCGAATAGCCCCCAAACATCCCCATAAGGGGCACGAACACCACAAGCATGACCAACATAACTCATAGCAACCGATTGCGAAGTTGCAAAAATCTTAACTAGATAACGTGACCGAAATTTTCAAATAGGAACACTTAGGCTTGAAAATGTGCCTATCGTGGGCCAAGACCCTGAACATCCCCCAAACATCTCCACAAGTGGCACAAACACCTCACACGTGACCAACGTTGCTCGTAGAAACTGACCGCATGGTTGTGGGAC
This sequence comes from Sambucus nigra, assembly GCA_949130495.1. Lineage (NCBI taxonomy): Eukaryota > Viridiplantae > Streptophyta > Magnoliopsida > Dipsacales > Adoxaceae > Sambucus > Sambucus nigra. The sequence goes on from OX422214.1 coordinate 351,478,781, forward strand.
TCCCGATTTGAGAACAAGACTGACATTTACAAATAGGAACACTTAGGCTTGAAAACGTGTCGCATGTGGGCCAAAACCCCAAACAACCCCAAAAAAGGCCCTGCAAGAGGCACGAACACCTCGCACATAATCAGTGTAACTGGTATCAACCAAATGCGTTATTGCAGGACTCCCAATTTTAGAACAATATTGAAATTTGTAGATATGCACACTTAGGCTTGAAAATGTGTCGCTCATGTGTGAAAACCCCGAATGGCCCCCCAAGGGACCCACAAGTAGCACGAATACCTCGCATATGACAACGTAACTCATATCAATAGATCACATAGTCCCGAGACTCTTGGTTTGACAACAGAACTGAAATTTACAAATCACCACACTGAGGCTTAAAAATGTGCTGCTCATAGGCCACCATTTAAGGGCAATGAACACCTCGCATGTGGCACGATAAGTCACAGTAACTAACCATATAGTCTTAAAACTCTCGATATAAGAGCAGTACCAAAATTTTCAAATTGGCACACTATGGCTTGAATTGTGCTGCTCGTGGGCCAAGACCTTTAACAGTCCCAAAGCACCCCCACAAAGGGCACGAACACCTTTCACGTGACCAACTTTACTAGTAGAAATCAACCTCTTAGTCGCAGGACTCCTGGTTTGAAAATAGGATCGTGAACAACATATATTTTTTCATATAAATATGGTCACACACTGAAACCGTGACCCAATTTTAGATTTTTTTCATGATAACTATATGGTCACGGATTTGGCACCGGACTAATTTGAAGCATGAGTACAAGAGGGCCACAAATTATGTTAGTGAACACATTAAATAATGTGTAGAATATGGGTCACGGTCTTCATCCATGACTACATTGAATCTTGTGAGGAAGGCGGGTCATAACTTTAGTCCATGACTAACTTTTCAAACTTGGTCACTGATGGGGTTTGTGACTAGCTATTCACGACCCTTATCCACGGCCAACATACCTTGTACTGGAGGAAGTTTTGGTCCATGAATGTCCTCTTGTTCAGGCATAAGGTCCGTGACCATCGATTTTGGTTACGCCAATTTTTTTTTCACGGATGGGATCCATGACCCAGAGGCCTTGTCATGGACCGAATCTGTGACCATCCTCTCATTTTGGTCTAGTGATGTAACATGGGGTTATAATAATATACTTATTGGTTGATCTTCTAAGAAATAATGTGACCATTTATGTTAGGACCTCACTATCCATTGTAAATTCGACGCATAATTTCTTAGATTTTATCCCCTATTATGCATTGCAAGTGGTTTTCGTCAAAGTTTTACTTTAAGAGAGCCTTATCATATTTGATGAATTATGATGATAGTATCTAAAGAGTGATGAGATATTTCCTAGTATCCTCTAAAGGTAAACACCGTGTTAGATAAAATGATAAATTTTATAATACCATAAATCCACTTTATCTATTCATCATTATCAACCAACTCATATGGTAAGAATAAGATGAATCCACTTGTTTCTATATTAGGATGGGGGAAATTGCTACACCTTTGAGCATATTTACTATAGAGACTAGGTAATGAGCGCATCACCGATGTTGTTCCTGGATTAGGGCAATTGTTGAAACGATATGCCTTTGAAATTTTATTCCAATTTCTCTAGGTGAGCATAAAATTAAAAAAAATCACATTTATTCCTTATTATTATAATCTAACCAATTATGGGGGTTGAATCCCCGTATACATCAATGTATTTAATATATTTCTCTAGGTCAATCTGGAGACCAATTCTACCAGCCTCGTCAACCATCATATTATTAGTGGGAGGAAAAATCCAACCTAATAGGGATGGGCGTACGGGATTCATCTAGGGTGACCAAAAATATCCTAATAGAGTAGCCTTTGTTATTATATGAACAATCAAAGTATAACTGTCAACAATGTTCTTCAGATAATTCATTGAAATTCCTTCACTAGGAAACTCTACGACCCAAATATAGGATTCATCGATCCAATGGACTTCCAAATAATTAAAGATAACTTTAACCTTAATACATTTCTATAAGATGTACACGATATCAAATTGACATATTTATGTTGCAAGAACATTTTTTATAGGATTGTTTATAGCATAGCTTTAGGATAGTTTGGCATAACATGTACAAATCGTCACGCACCGTCAAGACGAACCGAACTCAAGCATCTTCAAGTTTGAAGACTTGTCGACATCTTGATGAGGTCTTAAATGATTTAGAGTTTGAATTAATTTACGAAATTATATTTTGGGATTTTTATTTTGTTATAAAAAAAACTAGTCTTTTTATTTCGAAAGGAAATAATGTTTTCTATTTTCAAAATCTCTTTGGAACTTAATTTTTTGAAAATGTGTTTTCTGAGATACCTGTAGGCGGAGTTTTTAAAAAAACAAAAGTTGCATTTGTGTCATTCAAACGACATCACAATGTCGTTCAAAAGACATAACCATGTCGTTAGATGCCTCGTTTGAAACTCAAATTATATTTTGGATAAAAAAACATGCTAGTGGTTGGATTTTGTTTACATAGTTAGTAGTGAGATGACATATGCTTCGAATGACATGCATATGTTGTTAGAACGAGCTGTTAATCTCGTTCGAACGACACTATCCCTTAAGTTTTTTATAAATACCTATTTCTTATTCAAAATGTTTAAGACTTTTGCCAGATTTTAAACTGCTTAACTTTTGCGAAAGTTCCATACTTTTTTTTTGAAAAACACTTGTTTAATTCACAATAGAACATCCTATAATATTGTTCTTGTGAATTGTTTAAACCCTAGAAATTTTTATATCTTTGCATACACCTTTTTTAGAGAGGATATCCACTGCTAACTTGTGATACCTGCGGGTATTCACTGTTGAAGACGAAGGCTGATAGAGGACTGTGTGCATGTTATTCCTGTGAGGATCATAGTTATTCTTTAGAGATTTATGAAGATTAGCGCATAATGATTGTGGCGGATATCAAGTACTTTGTAAGTCGACTATCTTGTAAATTTCTAAGTGAATAAAAGGTTTTCCCTTTGGGGTTTTTTCCTTAAACATGGCTTTGTCCTATTTTCTTCTTTGATTTATATATTTTATCGCAGTAGATGCACGTTTAGGATAAAAAGAAAAAATCGTTTAAAATTAGCTTCCGCATTTTAAATTGGTGTTGAAATCTTCGATTGAAATCACCCTTGCAATTATTTACGCATTTACAAATTGGCATCAGATCTTTTAGCTCAAATTTTTACCTTCTCAAGTTGGTATCAGAACAGGTTTCTCCAAGTTATCGAGTGATCCTAATTTTTTTTAAATCCATCTGATACCTTTTGTGTCCTACAACTTAGTATCAGAGCGGATTGCACTAAGTTATTTTGTGTGATCATGTTTACCTGCTTTTTGGGTGGTTATTTGTGCCTCTCTCTTGTGTTTGTTTTTCTCTCAATGGATTCTCCTAGTTTTGACCACTTAAGTCGTTCGAATTTGAATTTTGATAAAAGAATTAAGATTCTTGAAAAAGAAAGTTTTAGTTTTAAATCCTCTATGGATCCGTTGCAAACTGTTCAAAATCAAAGAGACTTATTTCGTGAGAAACTTTTGGACACGGACTGTGAATTTAGAAAATTAGAATTGTCCAAGAAACGGAGTGATGATCGAGTCCTCGTTTTAGAAAAAGTATTGGAGTACTTTAAAAATTCTAGGGTTTGTAATTATGCCATTAAAAAAAATTAATTAATTATTTTAAGACACATGAGAAGACTCTTAGGGTCCATTTGGTAGAAAAGTGCGAATTAAGGTGGAATGGAAAAATTTGTCTAGTCAAATTTTGACAGGACAAATTTCTTCCTGGAAAATTCAATTTAGTGTTGTTTGATAGACTATTTTTGCATGCTGGCAAATTTGATATTTGTCTTCTTTTTGTGTTTGATAGACACATTTTACCTATTGGAATTCAATTAATTTCCCACTTAATGTGTTTAATAATTATATTTTAGGTTGGTAAATGAAAACTTTGCCATGGTATATTTGCTTTATTATGTAGTATTGCTAATATTAATAAATGACAAATAAAATAGTTAATACCATTAACTATTTTATTTTTCAATCATGGATATTAAAAAACGTAGATGAAACATAAGGCAACCACGAAACACATGGATATTAAAAAACATTAATACCATCCCCTATCTTGATTCAAAACGTGATTTGAAACATAAGAAAGTGTACAAAAGTTACATAATTTTATCGACTATATTTTCTAGGCAACCACGGAACACCACATAAGGTATTCCCATCCCCCACCAACATTTTAGGTAAATGATGTACCAAATCCATGTCTTAATCTAGCCCTTTATAATATGGGAGTTCCGAATACGATTCATACATTAGATCGTCAAGCTCAGTATTTATCAAATGTTTCGCATGCCACTGCTCTGGACTTTTCTCCATTTGTACAATTTTTCCTTGTAATAATCGAATACATTTTTCATAATCTATGTTTAAATCTTTGCAATATGTTGCTGATTTTTCCTGTGGCACGGGAAAACTGAGCCACTAAAAGTGGCACTCCAAATCGCAACGTCTATCAAATAACCTAGGCCATTTCAAATGATCATCCCATGGAATATTTCCTTTGGTCGGCATTAACCATTTCATCACATGATTAACATTGCCTAAAGAATGGAGTTTGCATACAGGGATGTTTTCAAAAACCCTTTTCTCACCAAACCAACTACCTCCGTGGGGATCTTGGTTTATCCCTGGTTTAGTCAACACTTGTTCAACATTACTGAGCGTTGCCTCAACATGTTAATCACCAAATGATGTTGATGCTTTTGATTTATCCTTTGTCTTCTTGGCCTGCTGCATATTGCTTAGCCCCCTTGTTGAGATGTAATCACATTGCACTACTCTTTTAGGCAGTGACCAGTTATAATACAAAAGTTTTTGCTCGGACAGAGTTTTGAGAGGAACATGGGTTAAAAATGGCGAATCTTCATCAGGCATGTAGACATTATTATGCATTTTAAAGTTTATAATATGAAGAAGTATAACTAGTGTTGTGGTATATATGTATGACAAAATGAACTCACATACCGGTTACTTATGCTCTAACTAATAAAGAGACAATTTATTTATAGGGTAAAAAATGGATGAATATAAAGTAATGATTGCCTAATACAGTGTATGGTCAAATCAAATCTGATTTTCTGACCATATTGTAAAGTATTGACTGCCCAAGATATGGCTAATATAGTGTTAGGGTAAGACCGACAAAGTTAGTGTATGGCCAAATCGTATATGATTTTCTATAAAGTATTGATTGAAAAGATATGGAAAATACAGTGTGAGGGTAAGACTGTGTTTTCATATCCCATCATGACATAGTTTGAGATATAAACGAAAATACCAAAATACCATTAATACCATAATTAACATCACGACTACATAATCGGCTTCATGGGCTAGACCATTAAGTTTAAATCCAAAATACATAATGAGGCAATTAAAAAAAGGGCCACCGCCAACAGATAGGCCACAACCTACCGAAAGGATTTTTACACAACATTAAAGCCGATAGTAACTAGCCACAAGTTTTAGGCAAAAAATTACATTACTTATGAACTGAAGTGATCAAGGGAGATTACGAATCTTGTTGTGAGCCCATGTACGTGAAAAGGTAAAGTCATAAAGACCCATGAAGACTCGTCATAGTCCATTATCGGCCTCAAACATTGACATCATGCGCATGATATTCTCATCTCCCATATCCATACCTACTAGCCTCTCAAGAATACCCTCCTAGTTCACGTGAGACTGAGAGTCCATGGAAACCTGAAGCTCCATTGTGGTGGAAATTTGCTTCGAAGATTTAACAATAATAGTGAGTGCTTGGGCACATTCATCCTGATGTTTTACACGACGACGATGCGAATTTATTTTAGGTGTCTGGCCCTTGCGCTTCATGGTGTTCCCAACTGATGTTTGTGTGTAAGCCTCTTGCCCAACGAACGTTTGAGCACCAGTATCTTGTCCAGGAATTGTTTAAGTCTCAGTCTACATGTACAATTTGTCATTTACATCCACTTCTACTTACACTTCTTCTGTCACTGAAAAAGAAAACGATCATTAATAAAATACCAATAAAACTTCAAGTTAAGTAGATAAACTACATATAGTAATGTAAAATTATGTGTACCATTCATGGCAGAGAACTGATATGTGCTCGATATAACATTATCACCTATAGTTGTGTCATTATCAAAGATTATTTGGAGCTCATCCTAGTACATACATTTCTTTCCTCTGATCCTTCCAGCATCTGGTTTACCCTACAATAACCATAGTTGCTAAGTAATTGTTTGATATATAAGAAATATTTTTGAGGACTAAATTACATGAAAAGTGTCGTACTTAACGCAATGTAGTCAGCCCATACACTTGCATCAGCTGTTAGGCCTCCACTATTTGCTTCGTAACCAAAACCACTTACCTATAACAGCTCATAAAATTCAACATAATCCTTTTTCAATGTTTTCAATATGGATCTGACATTCTTTTCTGCGACGCGAATGTGACATCCCTCTTTAATAGTATCTATTACGACTTTTATCTGGGCGACAGTGAATCCATTATCAACCCTCTGATGCCCCCTGAGCACCTGAGCACAAAGACAATGGATTAGAAACCCATCCATTAGCTCGTTCCACTGCAGATAGGTTTTCTTTTGATTTACTTTAACTTGATGAGATTGAACATCAACTCGCTCCCCATTGGTCCTATGTTGTTTTGGTGGGCGAAGCAGAGGGAAATCTTGGTTCTGCATGCCTTTTAAGCATAATGCAAAATGAAAATTATTGTAAATTATTCATATGATATCATCCCTCATATGTATCAGTAGGATCAAATATGATAGCATCCCTCATATGTATCAGTAGGATCAAATGATATAACATCCCTTATAAGATTTCTGTATGAGTAGCATCCCTCATATGAGTATGATCAAATATGATATCTGATATCTGATACTTCTGAAATGCATTTCTATATGATATATATAGGGTCAAATATGCATTTATGTATGAGTAACATCCTTCATATGCATTTCTGATATAATACTTGATAGTTCTGATATATCTATAGCTATGATATCTGATACAAGTGGGTATGCGTTAATGTTCATTCTTTCAGGGATGCTACATGATATCTGATATCTATCTGATATGTATTAATGTTCATTCTAATATCTGATATTTGATATAGCATATCTGATTTAGCATATCTATAGCACCATGATATCTATAGCTATGCAGTTCAGTTAATATGCATTTCTATAGCTATGATATCTGATTTAGCATGTCTGATTTATATTATATAGCATATCTGATTCATTTATATAGCATATCTGATTTAGCATCATGATAATTATAGCTATGCAGTTCAGTTAATGTGCATTTTGATATCTGATATCTATAGGGTCATTAATGTTCAGTTATCACCATGATATCTGTTATCAGTTACTAAAGCACCATGAATGTTCACTTAGCACCTTGATATAGGAGAACATTTAGCACCACAGCAAAATGCATAATTTAGACCATCTCATTTAATCCATCACCATCTCATTTAATTTAGCAAATTATGCATATCAGTAGAAAATTATCACTATATAGGTCTGAATCAGTACCAAATAATGCAAATTATGCATATCAGTAGCATTATTCAAATCATCAGATCATTTCGAATATTATGCATATTAGTATGCAACAACATTCAGACCTGAGTTTCAGTATATCAGTATATCCTATGCATATCAGTATTCAATAATTAAGTATGCATTTTAATAATTAAGTACCAAAATATATCGGTATTCAATAATTAGCATTTCAATAATTAAGTACTTAATATTTATTTCAGTATTCAATAATTAGCTGTTCAACAATTAAGTACTCAATAATTAAGTACCAAATCAGATCAGTAGCATTTCAGTATTCATTAATTATGCATCAGATCACATTGGCCATTTACATATTGTATCAAATTAGCATACTGGCCATTTACATAAGCATCAAATTACCCATTTCAATATGTATCATAAAATATCAAATTACCCATTTACACACTCATCACAAAATATCAGATAAAGCATTTCAATATATCCATTTACATACTGATTTCCATACTGATCACAACCATTTGAGAATCATAATGACATAAACACACTCTTATAATATCCATATTAAATTCTAAAAATATCCCTAAAAATTACACACCCTTACATTACAACAAAAGCAACGTACTACAAGCAACATTACGTAAACCATTTCAAGCCCCTAACATTACAACGAAAGTAATGAAAATACTAGAAGCAACGAGCAACAACATTTTTATAACTTGAAGGTTTTTTTATAGTCACCAAGGTACACATAACAACATGTTCATTGCCACTATAGGGTTCAACAATAAGAAGTGGCGATTGAATGGATACACTCAATGCGGGTTGTTCGCTATACTGATGAAAGGTTGCGTAGTTACTATTCATGCCTTCAATAGACAACTTAGTCCATCCTAAAAAATTCTGACATTGGGGACAAGTGTAATACAATCGGCCCTGGTTGCTGTTTTTATTAGTTAATGTAACCTTCACTCTAGATACGATGCCACAAGAGCATTTCTTTATTTCATACTGTAGTAGGAGAAGTTCACTTTCATTTGATGATGGCATATTTGAAATGTCCACTTACCTATAATATTAAAACACATATATTATAGGCGAAGTGTAAAATTGAAACCTGAACTTAATCATCATAGTATAAATTTTCAACGTGATTCTCATTGTATCCTTCCCACATCAAATTAACTATTTCATTTCTTTTCTCGGTCCATGCACTATCAGTTGTGAACATCACATGCTCATTTATTGGCGTTTCTAGCACATTTAGGGGAGGAGGAGTAATGTCATCATCATCACTTTCCTCATCCCCCACACATTCATCCTCGACATCAACAATCCTTAAGAAATTATGAAGGCCATAACAAGCAACAAAAATCTTTGCTTGAATTTCAATCGCGTGGAATGGTTGATGCCTTAGATATGCAATTTTTTTTCAATAACCTAATTGATCTTTCCACTACATTTCCATGAGTGGAATGCCTAAAATTAAATAACTCCTTACTATTCTCGGGACATTGTCCATCAACGTCCCTGTGATGATATCGAGTTTTACAATACGGGGAAAGAAAACCAGGTACCAATGGGAAACCAGCATCGCCGAGATAGTATTTACCTACGGGTGATTTAAGAATAAATGTTACTAATGCCTATTTTTATATTAACTAAAAACATCAATGAAAGTCAATCTCATTATTGAACATACCCACTGGAATGGTCAACTTATGACCTTGACGTTGTATCGCACTTCAAAGTAATCGACCATCATTCGTTGATCCCTCCCAACCAGCGAGGTCATAGGAGAATCGCATGTCAAATGTACATGCGACCAAAACATTTTGAGAAATTTCCCCTTTCCAATTGCGATACCTTGCTTGGCCAGCAGTAGTAACAAAACAAGATATGCGTGTACCATCAATTGCACGTACGGAATCCTAAACTGGTGGAAATGAATTTAGTAGGGGGAAAATCATGCTCTAAATAAATCAAATTAATTAATGAAAATATCTCAACCTCGAAGTAATGATACCACGGTAGGTCCTTCCCGTTATCGTAAGGGGAATTTAAAGAAGTGGCATTAGTAACTAAATCATTTAACAACTCAAGACATGCTCGTAAAACTCTATGGAAGTAGTAGTAAATGGTTTGAACAGATCTGAAGAAAGTCAATGACTCGAAAACATATCGCTCGTCATGACCCATGGTGTTAAGGAACATGGAAACTTGTTCCTCGACCTTAACTGATCGATTGTCACTCAACCCATATGCGTGTAGTCTAGTACAAAGTCTTTCGAATGAGGCTATGTTCATCCGAATTTGTGCGTGGCATACCCAATCATTCATTTTAAATAAACGATATAATGCAGTTTCACAATTAGCATCCCAGTTTCTATGGGGAGCCCTAGTAATGAGAAGGTCACTATTCCTCTTATATTGATAAATTGTAATTTCTCGCATCACCAAGGTCCAGAACTACCCTCGTTGGTGTCGCAACCGCTTTGAGACATTGTTCGGCATTGAGAGTTAAAATCCTATACCAACTAAATTTAAATAATTCTTTATGGCCATTTTAGTTAACAATGTCTATTGTTTCACCAAAACTATATATTAGATAAAAATAATTTTTATAAAATCCAACATCATAGAAAAATGATCTCATCTGTTTAATAACCAAATGCGTCATTAAAAAACAAATACATAGAAGTAAAGTAATATACCTAAACAGAGGCTTTCTGAAGAATTTGTTTCCGAACAAACATGTTATTTACATAAATAATTTACGAAATTTAATTATAATCATATTGACCACCATAACTAAAATTAACATTGCAACTTATATAACTAGGGTTTCTAGATCAACACAAGTATTTTGGGTCATCTAAAGTATACAAGGCACTAACCTAAAAGTAGCATTTAAAAAAAAGAAAAATATATTGAACAAGAAGAAGAAAAAGGGGAAACAACATGTACATCTCCTATTATACACTTGCCAAAATATACATATGCTAAAAAATATACATCTTCTAAAAAAATGTACAGGAAAAAATACATTAGGTAATATTTACCACAAAAAAATACCAAGCCATTCGTTTGAAATATACATCAGGTTGAAAAATTTGTTGCTGCTGATGAACATCAGGTACAAAAATTTGTGATGAAATATTTACCACAACGTTTGAAATATACATAGGTAATATTAACAACAAAAAAATATACTCCCAAATATACATCAGGTAGATAAAAATATACAACAAAAAGGTACATCAGGGGCTTGAAGATTTACCAACCCGGGCTTGAAATAACAAAGATTTACATCAGCTAGAAGGAGTATCATACCGAAAAAAATCGATGCGGGAGGAAGAAGAAAAAATGAAGATAAGAAGGAGGATCTTACCATGGTTTGAAATAGAAGAACCTTTGAGGAGGAGTTTTCTTGAGAGGTTGATTTTCTTACAATAATGGTGTCCTTCTTCATGTTGTATATGATTTGCTCCATCTCTCCCATCACTTTCGTCCAATTGTCTCGGTAAACACAAATGACTACTTTTCATTTACCAGGGCATTCGTTTATTTGGGGGGGGGGGGGGGGTAAAGAATTGAATTACCTATATTTGAGGTAAATTAGCTCACGTGACCCCAAACCAGCCAAACAAATATCGGGTAAATTAGTTGTATCAAATGTGGAAAAATATGGAATTGACGGTGGAATAAGACTTTTACCATGGCAAATAACCCTTATCAAATGGACCCTTAGTGATAATTTTGCTTTTATTGAGGGATAGAGATATAAACTTCAAGAATGATTTAACATATGAAGAAGGAGTCCCTAAAATTGTAAGAGTCAAATTTTTTAGAGACGCTAAATGTTATAATGGTTAATTCTTGCATGCTTACACATTTTTCCACACTTGCTATATCTTATGGATGATTGCTTGCATAATTTGTTTGTCATACTCTAGTTGTTCTTCCTGATGATGGTAATCAAGGTAGTAGCATTTTCTCTTGATCAAGTGATAATTTTTTTATTATTTCTCTAATATATTTCTTAAGCATCTAAAGGTCATTTTGTTTCACTTTGACATCTTCCCAATTAAATATACAAGATTTTTCTAAAAACGACAACCTCCCAAAGGCACTCTCGTAAAGGATTAGTTGGAACATATGCGCCATAATTTCTTTTGCCGCACCAAAGAGTCAAGTTTGGTGATAGTTATGAAGGTGAGTGACGAATGTTGCACTCCTAATAATCTCTTCAATGTCTAGCATCTTGAAATTAATAACCACTTTCCTATTTTTCAATCGAGGTTGATCATGCCCCTATCATAAGATATGTAAGTCGTTATAATTAAATTTCCATTATTAGCATGTTATATAATTATGAGACATTTTTTTTTTCAAATGAGATGTAAAATGATATGTTGAACAATAAAATAATCCATACACTATAATCAAATGAATCACCGTGATAAAAATCCATAATAATAAAACTCCAAGGATAAAAGATAAGATCAATAATAATATCCAAATAAAATCCATAAACAAATGTGGAGTCAAAGGACCTGCCAAATCCCCATCATTGTTCCAATTTATAAATGAAAAAAAGGGAAATCTATATAAAGAATTAAACAAGACTCCATTGTAATACCCCGTATTTTTGGCTATATTTATTTTGGGGATTAATTAATTAAATGAGAATTAATTGGAAATTAATCCGGATAAAATACTAGCGAGATGTGAGTTGGTATTTGACTATATTGAGTATATATGATGTTATATGAATATTGAATTATGAAATTTGTCGTGAGATTGATATACGACAATTTGGTCATTTTATTGGGACGCGTGTGACAGTCGCGTCAGGATATAATTATTTTATTTATAAAAGTGAATTTAAATTCTATTAACCGTATGGTCGTTTTGAGTGCACCAACACGTCCGGAAGGGTTGAGATAGTCAGAAAACACTAGTCGGGGGTTTAATTTGGGTCCCGGGGTATTTTTAGGCCATACTGGCAACATAAAGGGTATTTTGGTAATTTTGTATTTTAGGAGATTAAAAGTGACGAAAATTAAGAGTTTTTATCTGATTGGAATAGACCCACTAAACCCACTAACCAACCCTTAATGACCCAATAAGCTACGGAGGTTATTAGATTAGGTTTCCAATATTTTTCCCAAAACAAAACCCTATCCACCATAGCCATTGGAGAAAAAGCTTGGAGAAATAGAGAGAGAGGGAATTCTACAGAAAGAGAGAGGAAATCATCATCAAAATCAGAGATCGAATCAAGGCAAGTGATTTAATTTACATTCTTTATACAGTAAATGTTTCTTCCATGTTAGAAATCTTAATAATCATTCTTGTTTGAGAGATAAAGGAAAACCCATGAAATTGGAAGTTGTTAGTTTAATTTTGGGTATAGGTTTGCATGTAGAAACGTTATTGGAAGATTGAATTCAGAAATTACAAATTTTATGTGATGTATAAACGGATTAAATTCTTGAAATTGATGATGATATAAATCTAGGGTTTATGTTCTTGAAAAAATTGGGGAAAAGAGTAGAGACTTATGATTTGATGATGTGTAGGAAGAATTAATCCTTTAAAATACGTTAGTATGTGACTTTAACATGTTTAGGGACGATTAGAGACCTTAAACAATTGTTAGATTGAGGTTTGGATGAGATTTGAGATGTAGAGAAATTGGAAAAACGTATATAAGATTTCCGGGCTTGAATCTGGTCACTCGTTAAAAGACCTACCCAGGTCGTTCGAACGAGCTCGTTCGAACGAGCTTCTAATGAGCTCATTCGAACGAGCTTCTAACGAGCTCGTTCGAACGAGCTTCTAACGAGTTGACAGATTAGGGTTTTAACGAGAGGGATGTTCATTCGATAATCTCGTTCGAACGAGATCTCGTTAGATAGCCCAGTTCGTTTGAACGAACTCTCATTCGAACAGCCTCGTTCGAACGAGACTTCTAACGAACTGGCAGTTTAGGCCTTTTTGGCCTGTTTTGATTTTTGGAGTCCCGTAAACTTGTTCGAGGATAGAGATAACATTCCTTTGATGGTGTATTAGTATACTTGGGACATTTGGGATATTATGAGGAGTAAATTATATAAGTGTGGATCAAATCAAATAGACATTTGTGTTGAGACGTGAGTGCCTACTACGACGTGAGAATAAATTTACGGCGCGTATAAATATGGACCGGGATTATATAACTTATATATATATTAAGTTGGTACGAGAATGCGATAAGTACTACAATTAAACTACGGGGATTACTAAGATGTGTGCTTACTTAGTATTGGTATATGATTTGTGTGTTTGACATACCTACCATACTTGCTATCACAGGAGGTTTGCGTTCGCTTAGGGCCCTCTAATCCTTGTGTTGCTCGAATTTAGACTGGTTACCTCGATGAACATAGGTCAGAGAAAGACTTATTGGGATGTTAATAAGTCCACTGAAGGTGGGAGCATAGGTATGTGCGTGACCCATGTGATGTGACTGTGTTCGCCTCCACTATTTGTGATTTGTGTTATCTGAACGATTCCTGAGAGATTCGGAATACGTGATTCCTTATGTACGTGATGTACGGGGATGGATAGCAGAGTATGTGTGCACCGCAGCTTAGTCTCGGGGTGCTTATATTGTATATTTATGCTGTAAACTGAGAACTTTCATATGGTATTGTGTGTAACTATGGAATAAAATAAAAGGGATGATCTATAATGAGTTGTATTACTTTTATATGAGAAAATGAAATTTACGTTAAGCCCCTATTTAATTGAAATCGTTATAATGTTAATGGGAACCGAGTAATAAGGGTAGAACCTATGACAGTCTAGCTAGATATGATGTCACGTAGCTAGCGGTTAGATGGGTACTTACGTTAGGAGTGCACAGTTAGACGAGAGGTGAGAATTCCATGTGAGTGCACGTCCTAACATGTACTTTGCATTTAATGTTTTAAATGTTTTTAAAGCACTTGCAGGTTTTTAAAATATCTCCACATTCGGGCTCTGACCCGTTTGCTTTCAAATCTATTTTCTTGTAAAACCATTTTAGGTGCCCAGCCACAAGGACACCATGCATAGGATACTCATTCAGATGACGAGTTGTAGTTGTTTGTGGAAGTTACAGGGATTTTCTTTTAGACGCTTCTATCATTTGGATTCCATGTTCAGTATTCCACAGTTTTAGGGCATGTTGCCCAGTTCCATTAGAGTTACATTTCCATTTCAGTTTTTCAGACTTTGGCATGTATGGATTCAGTATTCAGTTTAATTATTTCAATTTGTGGAATTTTAGTGAGGAGTTTTCCTCCAGACTTTATTTACATTATGTGATGGTTATTCTATTTACTTCCGTATGGTGAATGGTGTTATTATTCTTCATTACAATGGTTGCATGTTAATCAGACTTTAATTAAAATTTGGCAACTTACTTTTTAAATACTAGGTGGTTAGAAATAATAAAAATGTTTCGACAGTGATGCTATTAGCTGAGCTAACTTGGCATTTTGAATTAATTTAACAAAGGAGTCGCTACCCGGTATTTAATTAGTCGGGGTGTCACATCCATCTTTACTCTCACTCCTCCAAAACCATGCAACTAAAAAAGACCTAAACTAAAAGGTTAGTAAACACAATGGTTCATAACCCACTATGAGAATACTTTCTATGTTTCCCAAATAGGGTTACATGAACATGGTCATAAGTTTTATATAAACTAAATAGCATAATATAGTATTTTAAATAATGATAAGAAATTAAATCTAGATTAACTAAATAAGCATTCCCACTTTACACTTCTATATTTTCAACATTAATTATCTTTTCATTATTAATTATCACATTTCTTTACCACTATAGGTATACAGTCTCTTATATGACCTTGCACATGCTATCGTTAGTCGTTCATATCCTCATATCAACACAATCCACTACATCACTAGAGTGAGACATTCGATGTACCCTCATATCAACACTTCCACTACATCACTATAGACAGACATCCCATAATGTCATCCACACATATTCTGATATATATCCATAAAACAATTTGTCACTATATTCGGTTAGACTAGGTCCCTCACATCCTATCACAGACAATAAAACATAGACCCCGCAAATACCATGACAAACACATAAAATTATTACCATGACATGTTAGACAAGGTCGTGTACATACTGTGGTAGCCAGCCAATGTAGTCCCGACACATACCATAACACCGACAAAAAAGGCCTTCAAGGTAACCAAACAATGTAGGTCACACACATACCACGTATCCAACCAATGTACTATTGGGGATCGATATAAACTGAAAATTAATTCAAAAAGTTTGTTCAATCATGCCATAGAAAGTAAACATGAAAAAACTAAGGTTAAGTTATAAACCTAGGGCTTTGATTAGAATACCTTAGCAAATATAGTTGGTTAATAGAACGAGGAGAAAAAAATATTTGGAGAATATAAAGGGGATTCCCTTTCATTGTCCTCCAGAGCTTCCTATAACACGTTGGAATTCTCGGATATTCTAGTGTATGATCCTCCCAAACCAGGGTATCCATGTGGGCACCTTTCAAGATGTAAACCTTTCATTTTGATTGAGATATGGACCTCTCTTTAACCCTCATCACAAAATGTGAAGAGTATTTTATCTCTCCCTCTTTAATCCTTTATAATGAATATATAACTTGAAACCATAGGTTACAACAATATAAATAAGTATAAGTTATGGGCTTTGGTTAAAAAAAATTTAAGAAGAGGTAGAAAACCCCCATAGATATTATAAAAACAAACCAAAGAGAAAAATGCACTCCAAGTTGGTTAGTACATGCTCAACCAGGGAACTAGCCCAAACAGAAGACAATCGATAGTCAAGCCAAATAAATTGATTGGAAGAAATCTATAAATGTGGGCATTTATAATAACCCCGTGAATACAAATCTATAAAATACTAACGAATTTAAAAGCAACATTATTTGGAAAATCTCAGTATTTTCATGCTAGTGATCTCCATTATATATTTTCCTTAAAGAGTTTTAAGGAAATCCTTAATAGAGTCAGAGACTGTTAACCTTTTAGAGGAGCACCCATGGTTAGCAAGGAGGCTGGCACATTGATTACCTTCTCTGAAAATGTAGTACACTGAAACTGGTTTATTTGTAATGAGCTACTAGATTTGGTTAATAAGAATTTTGATCGAGTAAGGACACACAATTCTTTTATTAAGAATATCCACCAGAATCTTAAAATTCGATCTATAATCAAGTTGTAAAGAATAAATTCCCCATAAATTCATGACCTATACAAAACAGTAAAAGTTTCAACTTCTATATTGGAGACCTTAGCAAAGAAGGATGAAAAAACTATAAGAAATTGGACCTTTTTGTTTTTAACAAAGCCGCTTCCACGGTCAAGACCTTGTTTGCCTTTTATGCAACCATCCTTATTCATCTTGAGGAAGCTATTAGGCGAGGGACACCATTTAACTAAAGTGAGAGATTTGGGAGACCCTATACACGAATCAAAAATGTTGAAATTGAAGAGATTTAATTTTTTAGGAAATATGGAGCACTTGTCTGCAAGAAGGTGGAAGAGGTTGATGATTTGGGGTTTCATTCTATCCAAAATTGTGGGAGAACCTTCATTTTTATCCTCACATCTAGGGGTCCATATGATCTAGTAAATTAATATTGGAAGCACTAGGTGTATATCCTTCCAGAGGAATATGTATAAGGATTAGACCACCAAGCAATCAAAATGCCTCTAATACTTGTATATTGAACAATCTCACCACAAAGGTTAATGAAAAATGACCATAAATATGAGGCCGTATAACTCATACCAAATATATGGTCCTCATCCTCCCCAGAGAAGTTAGAGCAATAACAACATCTGGAAGGACCCCTAACTCCTTTAAATCGAATATTGAGGTCTAGTGGGAGGCATTTGTGAGAGAGCCCCCCAGAGAAAAAAGTTACTTTTAAAGGAATGCTCACATGCCATACGAATAAGTTTTATTAGGAAGACATACATTTATATCTAATCATGTTCCAAGATGATTGTTTGGAGAACTTACCATCATCATTATCTAACCAAATAATCTAGTTATGGTTTTGAAGACTCAATCTATTTGTGTGGGCCACGTTGAATTCCAAAGTATAAGGAATATAAATCAAGAACCTCTCTATACGCCACATACCATTGATATCCTATGAAGATGAAATTTTGTAATCATAATTAGAAATGCCTATGGAATGAGAGGTCATTTACCTGTCCAATGATCCATACCAAAACTAATCTCACATTGCCCAACAAACCATAATATATACTCTTTTGCCACATTTATAATGTTAACCATGCTCTTCCAAATCAAAGAGCTATATTTGTTATCCACTTCACAAGGTTGCTTTAATCTAAAATACTCCGCCTTAAGGAATTTAGATCACATGGAATTTAAATTTCTAAAAAGCCACCAAATTTTCATACATAATAATCCACCCAGTTTTGCATAGATCTGGCATTTATCCCTCCTTCGTTATAAGGCAGACTTAAGTTAGAAAATTTTAACGAGTGATATTTGAGGATATCCCCTACTTTCACCATAGGAAATCTTCCATGATCATCTAAATCTTATTTAGCACTTTCTTTGAAAGGTTAATGGAGGTAATAAGGTAAAGGGTCATCATTTAAAACATGTACCTAGGAAGAGTTAATCTAGATCCCATAGATAGCATTCTCTATTTCTAACCTGAAAGTTTAGATCTTACTTTTAACAAGAGGTCAGAGAACATGGATGATTTTTTCCTACTGGAGTAAATCGAACAACTGGGATAGAAAGTTTGGGGATCATTTCTATAAATACCCATAATAGTAGATATCTTTCTAGAGGATGCGACAGACATATTTTTAGAGAAATATAAGACATTTTTTGATAAATCCATTCTTTAGCCAAAGCTTGCTTCGTATTTCCTTAGCAGATTTTTTTTATCTTTATGAGAGAGTAGCTATTATCAAAGGAGAAAATTATAAGGTCGTTCAAAAAATCAATGTTATATATCACATGGCTCCCAATGGGAGTTTTATAACATTTGAATGATGGGCTAAAATCAACATGCTTGAGATTTCTCGATAAAAATTTCGCACAGAAGATGAAGATGGCATGAGATGAGGGATCACCTTGCCTAATACCTTTAGTCTCTTTGAAAAAACCACAAGATTCCCCGTTGATTAAAATAAAGAATTAAGTATTTGAGATAAGCCTCCATATCATGTAAATCAGAAGCTCACAAAAGCAAAAAATTCTTAAAACTTTTGTGAGGAAAAACCATAAAACTCAATCGTAATTTTTTTCCATATAGACTTTGATCACCACATTACCTACTTCATTCTTCTTATTAACATAAAAAATAACTCTTGACTGAGAAGAATATTGTCGCTAATGATCCTTCTTTTAAAAAATCCAGCTCAGTTATGAGAAATGATTATGTGGAGGAGGGGGTTAATTTGATAGTAAGGGTTTTTAAATGATTTTACTGAAGAACGTGCACAGACTTATGGGTCTCAAATTTCTAAAACACTTAGGATCCTTCTTCCTAGGGATGATAATTAAATTATTTTATGTGACCCATTTAGGCATGTTCTTACTCAAGAAGGATGTTAGGGTCAATCACTTCCCAGGAACAGGTAAAAAAATTCCCAGTAAAACCATCTATACAAAGGGAACTTCCACCCGAAAGACGAAAGAAAACATTTTTAACTTCCTACAGCTGAGGAATGGATCCCATCAATGGGTTATCTTTAGCATTGAATAAATTGGGAATATCATTTAGCAAGGAGTCATCAATTTGGTTGGAATCTTAACTTTGGAAATATTTAGAGAAGTAGTGGATAGTTTCTTCCTTAACATAATTTTAGAGAAATACTTGGATTTTTTTTTTATTGACATAGTCATGGAAGAAATTTGTTTTTGAACCCCCCTCTTTAGCCAATTTCATATTTTCCTTCTGCATCTAATAATCCTCCTCAATGTTATTTAAGTGGGGTAGATTAGCATAAGATTTTGTTAGAGTTACTCTATGATCATCTGATGGATCATTTTCAAATTTCACATTATCTTGTATAACATCATCTTCAGTAGCAATATAATTTTGAGTAATGTTTTCAAATTTATGCTTATGCTAAATGAGGAGAGCTCTTCTAATCCTCTTAAGGTTCTCAGTTAGAGCATGAATGGGATTACCTTAAGCATATGGTCTCTAATGGTCTTTAATAAGGCTAATGTAAGAGGAGTGTTCTGTCCATAAGAATTTAAACACAAATCTCTTATTGGTAGTAGACAATTGGTTTGAAACATAGAGGAGAAGAAGAGCATGATCAGAAGCTAATTTTTTAGGTGTTTCACATGAAATTTAGTGAACATATTATTCCATTCCAAATTAAATAGGATTATTTCTAATCTTTCCCATATATTATCTTAGCCTACTCTTTTATTCCACCAAGTGAACTTATTTCAAAGAAGCCCAAGTCTTTAAGCCCACTATTGTGGATACAATCTAGAAATTCTGACGCACTTGGGGGATTAAAGTCATTTCCTCCGAATTTTTATTTTGTCAAAATAAGAGTGTTAAAATCCCCACCCATAATTTAAGTCTCTCTAGTGACTTCACTAGTTAGGTAATTCCAAAGAAAAAATATATCTACTCTATTACATTTGGCATAAACAAGAGCAAACTGAATAGGCTTGGGTAATATAGGATGGGATATGATTAAGGTTACAATCTAATGAGTTTGTGATTTAGCATTATAGCTTACTCCATGACTTGAAAACTTCCAAATGGAATTGTTTTCATTAGCGATACAATGATCAAAACCAAAATTCTTTCTGTACTCATTAATCTTAGAATTTTCTACTCTGGGTTAAAGGATAACTAAGATAGATAAGTTGTGAATTATTTTTAATTTTTTCACTCTATTAACAACATTCTTTTTATAAATTTCTCTTATGTTCTGAAGTATAAAATTGATCATTTAAATTAATTTGGAGAGGTAATTTTACTGCCAAATCTTAGGGACATTCCTAGGCTCCTAGATCTACTTTTAGTATCAATAGGATCCAATCTTGGAGAAAGGTGGGGTGTTTAGATATTTGGTGGAAAACTCCTTTAGTGTCTGATTCCAGTAGAGTTTTTGTATTTTTTTCTCCTAGTTTGAATCATTACTCTGGTAACAAACAGTTTCCAATTGGTAATTTAAGGAGTGGCTTACATTTATTCTGGTGCTTTATTTGTTGAGACTCTTGGTTGGGTTCTTTTTTGGGCTAGTGTTTCCTAGATTTGTCATAAGTATCTAAAACTTCCTACAATTGATGATCTTTATATAGTATATTTATCAGTTCACTAGCTAATGGTTCCAATGGCTGAAGAGTGGCATTAGTTATTTCCCCTTGTTCAATGCGGTTGAGTGTTGTCTAGTAAGAGATTACCTTAAGTTTTTGTATGTCTTATTTTCAATCCGCATGTCAAGGATGATAATGTTCTCCTTTTGAAGTAGAATTTAAGTTCTCTCAATTTGTCTATGCTCTAGACTGCATCTGTTGGAAGTTTCAGCATCTTTTTCTCCAACATTAAGCTTCTCATCACCTTTTATTAGACGTATAGTAGTAACATTCTCTTCATTAAAATAACTAACCACCTATGTTTTTGTGGACTTTTTAATATCAGCAGTACTTTTCATTTCATCAATTTTTCTTATGGCATAGCCTTAGACTCATTTCTATATATTTTTTCTTCTCTTATTCTAATTTTAATTTACATTGAGTTACTTCATGACCTTTCTTCACACAAAAATCCAAAATAAGGGAACATATTCATATTTTACACTTTTCTAGAAGCCTTTGACCTTTTCCCCATACCCAATCTACACCCCATGAGTTAAAAATTTGTTGTGGTTAGTTTCGATGAAAACTCTATCCAAGCTAAGTGTTGGTTGCATAATATTAGGATCATCAAGCTTGAGGTGGGTTCCAAAGGCACTAGCTATTGAAAAAATGCTTGGTTTATTGTATAGGTGAATTAGAAGAAGAGGTAAATTAATCTAAATAAGGGTTTGGGAAGATTACAATCCAGTATGGAATTCGTGTAACCATTTAAATACTCTAATGGGGAAGGAGTTTATATGACATATTGAATGCTTCCATAAATGTAATAAGTATTATTCATGAAAGCATTTGATGAGGATATGTTTTGAATCCACTACTCTCACATTGAAGGCAAATTCAAGTCCCATAGTAACAATAACATTTCTAATAGCATTAATTAAAGGTTACCATGTGAGAATTTACCAACCAGAGTGAACTTGTAGGGTTCAGATAAATTTTCATTGTCCTCATATGAGAAGTAAATGGATATTTCACCTTTGTGTGTACCAATTACTTTGAGGCTTATAGATCGTTGCGACGGGTTATTTTCCCCAACATAAGTGAAACATTCTTTTATTGGAGGATTAATGGGTATTATGGAATCATGGTGATGGTGGTATTTATGTGCCACCTCCTTACTGGAGATGGCCTTGGTGGCCATTTTCCATTCGTATAAAAGTAACCATTAGGAGAGAAGTTTTCAAAAAAAAAAAAAGGGGACATATGCAAGTTACTTTTATGTTAATGGTTCTTTCCAAACTAAGTTTTCAGAGTGTCTGAAAATGTAACATTTGAAATGTATATAAGTTAGTTATTTCATGTGTCAAAACACATGAGTCATGCACTAAGTCCAACCTAAAACCTAGATTCATAATATATGAGTGAGGGTGTCTTTGTCCTTTACTAATGGAGATTGTTTATTGGAAGACATGATGAGGAATCAGTTTTGAGTCATCTGTTGCTGCTGAAATTGAAGCATATCCCTTTTATGATGTTTAATTAAACTTCGATTATTGAATAGACTTACGAGTTTTGAAAATTGAGAGAATTTTTCATAAATTTATTTTTCATAAAATACTTTTATGAGTAGTATAATTTTTTTATAAAATGGGATTAAGGCTTATTTGACAAAAACTTTTTTTGATCTTGTTTTTAAAGGTTTTTAGGTCGTAGTCATTCACACAGCTGAGAACGTAAACCATTCGCATGATTAATGATAAATCATGGCATGGCCCCATTTTCCCCTCGTGCGCATGGCCAAGCCTCATTTTAAGAAGGGGCCTTACTATCCAACATCGTGCATACAAATATTACTCAACCGTGTTCATGACCGAGCTAAAACTTGAAAATTTTCTATAAACAACCTTATTCCCCTCCAATTGTTTACAACTATTTTCCCTCATTTCAAAATACATTATCTCAGTAAGTTTTCATGTTTTTAGAGATTTTATTTCTTTCTATATTTCAGGTTTTAAAAATCCTTTAAGTGTGTGAGATTTTCAGAACTATCATGATAATTAGATTTGAGAATTTATTTGAGAGGTGTTTATCAACACTTTACCAAGATGACATCTAAGTACTTGATCTATTCTCCAAGATCTAACATGAAGGTGTTCCATCTAAGAAGAAGTTGATCTTGGTGTGGAGCTATAGTGGAGAATGGACTTTCATGTTTGAGTGATGGATCTTCACTTCGATTTCTCATTGAAACGAGGGAGAGTCGAGATATTCATCGGTAAATTATTATGAGTGCACTTAATTGATTTATCTTCTTTTATCGTGTAAAGGAACATTCTTAATTTAACGATATGTTAGGTCAAATCGAGGATTTTTACCCATAGATTGGGTTTTTCCTTATATACCCCCGTGTTGTGCATTTTTGTGTGGTTTATTATCATTTTTTATTGTTTGATTATGTTTGTGTGATTGCAGTTTCACTATATCAACTTGTGATTTAATAAATTGATTTATATCTAAGTTTTGTGAATTGTAAAATAAAAATTGGTCTAAATTTGTTATTATAAACTATTCAACCTTCCCCCCGGGTTATTTGAAGTGAACAAACACTTTCATTTCCAATTGGTAGTTGCTTAATTAAGCTTTACATCCTGATCCTTGTTTGTGTGTGTGTGTGTGTGTGTGTATTTTCTTTTTTGTACTTGTACATGATTACATCATATTTCTATGCATTAGGTGTAAGTGAAGACAACATACGTTATTCCTCATCTTCATCATTTTGCTAAAAACACTTCACGTGCATCGAGTGTGTCTAGGTTCAAAATTACTCAAATGAGAATGATGTGAGTGATGAAGAGGAAATGAGTCATCAATTGTGCGCAAAATAAATTGTTTCATGAGTCTCTCAAGTTAAAAAGTTCAAACATAATAATGTGACATAAAATAAATTTGTTTGAAAAAGAGAGTGGTTGGTGAAAGAAAAACATGATATGGTTTTACAACTCAAACATGAGTTAAAGCGTGTTATTGAACGATATTCTTCTTTCAAATTCAAAAAGATGAGTAATTAGAAACAAAATGTACACTTGAAAATGAGCAAAAAAAATGTTAGAACTTGAGGAAAAAGAATATCAATAAGAGATAGAGTCTGTCAAAAAAGATTTGCCTAATGGTTTAAAGGTGAAACTTGCTTTAGAGGAAAGATGAAAAAAATCATTTTGAAAAATCCATGATTCCAAATGGTATGAAATGTATTGTACTTGATTATTTTGATTCTCCTTCTAACTCTTTTATTATATTTGTGCTTGAGAATGAATATGCTGAAAAAGCAGTACCTACTCAAGTTGTGAATCAAAAAGTGGTTTTTAAAGGAAAGGATCTTGAAAACAAATGTCTCGCCTATAAAAAGTAAAAATGTAACGGTTTCATCTAAAAGGAGATAATTTGAATTTAAAACCTCATGTTATCATAATGGTTTCATCTAAACCCAAGAATCCCGTTTCAAGAGACGCTTTGAAAAAAGAAAGGAGTTTTGAATGTTAGTATGAGTGTTTCCACCTTTAAGGGTGATTAACTCTCAAGTGTTCCCCCACCTCTCATTGATACCATAGAGGTTCCTCATTACACTTGAATTTCTTGTTACTTAACCTAGATAGGATCTTCATATCTCATGTTCCATATCATGTCCTACACTATGTATTGGGTGTTGATGTAAAGTTATGTGGTTTGTTTTTTATTTTATTCATATGTACATGCTTGTTACTCGGTTCCCATTAAGAAAAAAAAAGGTTGTTAGTTTTGTTTGAGAGTGTCTTGTGATCCATGTGTGATTTCATTCTCTCATACTACATTGTGTTTGTTTTTGTATGTTCTTGAAAAACCCCAGAACATGTTTATTTGTTTTATTTTTTTATTTTTTTATTATTTCTTATTCATTATATCTTATATTTTTTTAAGATATGTGTTGACACATATATTGTGATATCTAGTATTTGTTTTGGTATACTTTATGATGCAAATACATGTTTATTGATCTCATACCATGTTTCTTGGTGATTTGGTCTCATTTGCATTGAATGCGTGATTTTCATCTATTTCATATAATTATTGTGTTTCTTTTAGACATATGCATTTCTTATCATAGTTTCTCAAAATTGTTCATATGTTTTATGTTCATGATCAAATATTTTTGGTATATCTCTTCATGATACTCCCACTTTCATCATCTTTCACGTGTTTTATCCCTTTCTTATATCTCTCTTGTGATAATTTGTTTTATGACTTACTTTCTCTTCATTCGTGCAAAAAGGGGGAGATGATTTTGAAAATTGTGTGTTAATAAGGGAGAGATTAATGATCTTCATTCATTCTTTCATTATTCTCTATGATATGGGGAGATAACTTAATGGTTATGCTTTTTTTTTTTTTTTTTGGGGGGGGGGGGGGGATATATACTTCATTAGGGAGATGATACCATGGTATATTTTTTATTTTTTTCATGTCTTGGGGGAGATTTTCTATAGTCAATGGAACCCCCCATAAAATTCTTAAATTGATTAATTAGGTATACTACAAACTCAGAGGAAATCAAACAACTGAATATCATTCTAACCATGATTGTAATAAAAACTAAATTCATAAAATAAATAACTAAAACATACCAAATGTGAACCACATAACTCTAATACCAAACCAACCAAGATTACTACTAACATCGCGTAACTACAACTGTATCAACATAAATTAAACTACTGAAATTATCTCAGGGCGAAGGCAACACATCTTCCTATGTCCCCAAAAGTAAAATCAACATTGATGTTAATAATAAGTCTACGAAGTATAAGAATATAACTGAGTTTGTATAACAATAAAGTACTCATCTTCTTATCATATTTTAGTTGCTTTTAAGTTATCCCAATCCAAAGAAACCTACATATCACATGTGTCTAATCTCAAGTCTATACTTCCCAGTGATTAAGTCTTATTAATCTTAATGGTCTTTCGCTTACCAATTCTTATTTAATCCTTTTATACATTTCAATTGTACAATATCTTAATAGGAGTATTCGCTACTTAATCATTTTTCATATCTCAATTGTATAATATATCAATGAAGTATTTGCTAAATCTACATCCACATAATATATCCACGGTCCAATGCTCGTACATTATACAAGGGCCCTTCTTAAGTTTTCACATAACAAAGAAATATCATAATGCCTTGAGGGATTTCTCATGTGCAATAGGAATAATTATAAGTTGTTCCACAGATATAACAATCAAATCATCTCCAAAAGGATAATAACCAGGCCTTCACACTAGTCATATAGACCCATAACCAAATCTATATGAAAGTTTCAACCTGAGCATCTTACTCTAGATACAATGGGGAATTTCAACGCATAGTGTTCGGGGTAATCATGACTAAGGTAAACCGTTGCAATTCATCAGGTTACCCACGTAATTGTCGTCACTAAACAAAGGTAAACCCATATTTCGTATCATGGTGCCAACTTAATTATCGTTGCTTGTGCCCTATATGGATGTCCCCTAGTATGTATTCCGCGAGTACGGGCTCGATATGTGGCATATAATACACATATCATGTAAACCTACTACACATAAAGTTACGAGTTTTTCGTCCATATGTATAAACTCAATTCACTTCTATTAAGTAAGAATATTCTCCATATTAATCGAGTCAAAACATATTTAGATTACAAGTCTTAAATCAAATGTATTAACTTAATTAACATCTATTAATTAAGATTATTATCCATATTAATCGTATTTAAACGTATTTGGATTACAGGACTTAAATCAAATGTATCGACTTGATTAACCTTTATTAATTAACATTATTCTCAATATTAACCGAGTTAAAACACTTAATAGACTAACGACCATCCAATCCAAATATCTAAACTTCTCAAAACAAAATAACAATCCATTTGACTCTTGGGTCTACAAACATATAACACTCTAGAATAGTAATCATAATCACACCAGGGTAACTAAGTATTAATTCACCATTACTTATTTTGATAAGTCTCATTTAGTTAGGCATTTCATTCCAACCTAAATCTCAACCTTGATCCCTTTTGGTAAAATATTAAAAAGAAATTCAATAAAAATTCACAAAATAAAAAACTAGTTCACTCGCATTCGTAATTCAATTTTCCATAATCATGTTTCGTTAAGAGAACAATCACTTTTGGAGAAGGTTTTTTTTCTTAAATGAATTAAAGTTTCAATAAAAAATGGGCGGCCGATCCCGAGGATTGATCAATTGATGATACCTATACAAAAACTCCTTTCTCTACCTATGAGTTTAAACATCAAAATCCTCACTAATGAACTTCCAAGCTCCCAAATCATAAAAAAACCCAAATATATTCATATATAAGTGTTTCGACATCATTCCTAACCTATATCTAAGGTTTTGGCACGTTTCTAACAAGATTTAATGGTATAAATTCGTATATCATTTAAGAGCCCTAGAATTTCATATTTGATCAATGTGACTCAAATTAACTATTAATTACCGAAATCACCAAGGACATTTGATCAACTAACACATAAGAATATAATTCTAATAATCTAACATTAATTATACTTCAATTTCAAAATAATTCATATTAATTTCATATTATACTATGAACATGAATAGTATCATCACTCAATCAGTATTATTTTAAAATAGAAATTTAACTAGTTAAATCAGATTTCTTTATAATTATCGTTAGATTCCAATACGTAATTATATTATAACACCAAAAATAATTAGATTTATATACAAAGTAAAGTTGCATGAAATCCAAAAGGTGAATTCTGAGATCAATGCCCTAATTCTTTTTCTCTAAGTTTCCTCCAAGTTTCATTCCCTCTAGTCTCTAGGTTTTATCTCTAATGGTATAGTATGTTTTTAGGTTAAGTATATCCACTAGAATAATCTAATATCCAAGGCCTAATCTAAACCACAACCAAATGAGACCAATTACAACTCTAAATGGCCCACAACCTAGCCCAAGTCATATACTAACCCATAGGCTAAAAACCTAACAATATAAGTTATAATCGAACATTCTATATGTCCTTAAATTCAACCCAAATTACCATACTGAGCATTTTAATATGATACATGGTACAAGCCCAAAGTCAATTATTAAATTATTTATTAAATAATTATCAATTCATTACAGTGTATCAACTCCAATTCCAATTTCGAATAAAATATAAACATATAACCTATATGAAATATAACGATCATAACTAGTGACGTCATAAGTCATTGTAAATAATTAAAATTTCATAATTTAATTATTCATTAAAATGACGGGGTATTACATTCTTCCCCTTAAAGTAAGGAATTTCATTTTTGAAAATTCGAATTCGTTATACTCCTACTCAAAAGTCAAGAATATCTCGCTTATGGAATCCTCACAATCTATACACAGAATCTAGTCGTTCATCGAACTAATACACACTGACGTCTCTCATCGTAAGTAAAGTTTGGCTCATAATCACACCAAACTATTAAATCATTCGAACATCATCCTGTCCCTCCCGAATAACCTCCATCACGTACCCATAGAAACATCATGTATGCATTAATCATGATGAGGTAAGATCAAATGGCACCGGCCTCGCCCCATCTAAATGCCAAATTCTCCTTGGAATTTAAACATCACAATTCTCGTCCATAAGGATGTCTTGAAAAGTACTTGACCTACCTCGTGGGACTCCAAACCATACTTTCCTTCATCTCTAAAGGTTCTTTTTCCTACTATGTTAATCTTTATACACTCTACTATAAATAGAACTTCCTCTAAAGTTTTCCTAACACGTTCCCAAAGAAAAACTCACTAATTAGAAGCTCTTAGTTAACTTGGTCAATCTAGATCAAATGACACTAACCTCTTCCATGTCTTCTTTGGAACCCCTGAATCCTATTAATTTCTACTTATACATTGGGATTTCGAACACTTTAACTCTTCGAATGTATCTAATATTGTCCCTTATTCACTAGGAGTACCCTCTTAATATAAAATATGTTAAAACTTCTTCACCACACCAACGATATGGGCTCCCTTAATTACTGTACATCTAATCACTTCTGAGATGTAATGTGAACCACAAAGCACACGCCTCAGTCACCCTCGGTATCTTGGAACCCTAAGGAATAAAAAATATCCTTTGGAGATGTAATTGTCTACATTCGTCAATGTATAAAGGTATCTACTCCCAATTATGATATGCATACTGTCTCTCTGTATAATTCAACACTTGAACTTTAACCAACCTTGACCCAAAAATCAGATGTAACGTCCACCAGTTCTACAAATGCTTACGATTTAAAAAGTTATCATCACAAAACCAATGACAAACACGTCACAAAAAGACACTTATCTTTAAATGACGCAACACGCCATCGACACATGATAACAAACACTTTTCCCTCGTGACTCCCATTGATCCACTCAACAAAGAGAATCGTCCATCTATTAACAAAGTGAATTGGAGTTTTTTTAAAATAACATATTACTCAATATAACTTCTTGGCTCCAAAACTATGGTACCTACTCCTATGGAACTCTATCCTATCTAATAAGACTAACCCTAATAAAAAAAATACCCTCGCAATGGGTCTAACAATAATTCCAACATTAAGGCCAAAACTAATCTTTATTGTAAGTACCAACTCTGTACCGGCATAACTATAACTGAAAACTTCCTACCATTGGTAATATTTCTAAGACATCGTAACCCCTCTGATGTGCTTGTGTAAAAAATATTCAAACACACTAGGCCTCCTCCCGAGCCTAATCATAACTATAAGAAACATTACATGCCCGAAAATAAAAATTGTAGTAACTTACCCATGGTAATCGATATAAACATAGTATATATAGCTACTACTCAAAGCTAAATAGTAAAAATCGTAAGACCACATGCTTAAATAAAAAAAATGGTTTAACATCCAAGATGACCATCAAATGGTCACGTTTATACAATCATGATGTAATACAGCTCCCACCCGCTGGGGTATCCCCATAAAAATAAATCTCGGTGATAAGATCTATATATCTCATACTTTCATTAAAAACACTAGTAATAAAGAATGACTATTCCTCAAGTCTGACTATTCCTCGATGTCTAAGTCAGACTCATATGCGTGAGTCATAAATATAATCAAACCCATTCCCCTAGTGGTATCCTTAATCATGTTGGTTGCTCTAAGACATCTACTAACTAAGTGACCTCATTCACCACAAGTGTAATAATTTACTCTAAAGGATCTAGACAAATGACGACCATACTAGTGGGCCTGCTAAACTTGCCACTATAGTCACTTATGCTAAAACGTTTCTCGTTGAGCTTACTCTCATTGTCCGTCATCACATTGGTAATAATTTCCATGGATCTACTCGTTGTATCAAATCTTATTTTCTACTCTTGGAAACCTCTTAGGATCTTCTCCCGCTATGGAGTTCCTTTTGCTGGTGAAGTCTTCCCTACTTGGGCTCAATGTTACACTGTCTCCAGTCGTTGGGCTTACTTTGGCCTTAGTCCTCAAAATCTTAGGAACTCTATCCTTTATATAGTTTTGATGCTCCTACTTATGTAGGAAGCTAATTTCCATCATCTAAACATAAGTGGTGAATAACAAGTTACCTAATAAAACCTCACAACCCTTCACATAAGGTTTATGCTAACTTAAAGCAAAATCTTCTCATACTGAAGCGCATAATGGGGACATCCTTCTTTGCTTCAATTATCAATCTATCCTACTTCGAAAAGTGGAAGATATTTAAACTACTCCTCATACTGGCTACCATGCGATCGCATGGATGAGGTCTTCAAAAACATGGTTCTAATGTCTTTATGAATGGTGGATAAAAGAATTTTGACTCGATCCGTATGCTATGTACTTGCCAAGGTGTCATGCCCAATAGTTACTAACTCCTAAACAAATCCAACCACATATGTGGGATGTCTCATAAAGGAAATCCAAACAAGGAACCCTCTTAATATGCTCAATCTTATTTGAATCATTCGTGTGGAATAATAGTGCAAAACTCCCTCAATGATTGTCGTTATACATAAAATAAATCCTGAATTATGAAGCTTTAAAGTAATTAGAGAACACAATGCGAAAAGGTGACATATAAACTCACAAACCTAGGACAATAGAACCTAGAATTCTATGATACAAAGTGTGATAACCCATAAAATATGTAGATAGATTTATTAGATCTAATACAAACTCATGAGAATCGAATAAGTGAATATCATTGTAAGCATTGCATAGGTGAACCACATAACTATGATACCAAACCAACCAACAATACTAGTAACATCATGTGACACCCCGACTAATTAAATACCGGGTAGCGACTCATTTATTCAAATTAATACAAAATGTCAAGTTGGTTCAGTTCATAGCATCACTGTCGAAAATCGTTTTAACAATTTCTAGCCACCTAATATTTAAAAAGTGAGTTGTCAATTTTAATTAAATCCGATTAACATACAACCAATTTAAATTATGAAATGCTAATATAACAACCACAACATAGTCACAATAGAATAACCATGGAATAACAATGAATCTGAAGGAGTAATCCCCTCAATAATTCGAATACTGAATATAACCAAATGCAAAGTCTGAATCACTAATTAATTAAATCCAAAACTGAATTAAAACTGAATAAATAAGCTGTCTCTAAGAAAAAGGGGCGACACGCCCCACAGATAAATAAGTCTGAACTGGAATCAAAGTATAAAGTGAAGGCGTCTATAATCGAGGTCCTGTAACTTCCACAGCAGATACAACACGTCACTGGAATAGAACTCCTAAGCTTGGTGTCCTTGTGGCTGGGCACCTAAAAGTTTTTACAAGAAAATGGATTTGAAAGCAAACGGGTCAGAGCCCGATTATGAAAACAGTTTAAAATACAACAAGTGTTTAATATCATTAAACAGTGAATATAAAATATATGATAGTGCGTGCACTCACATGAGTTTCTCACCTCTCCACTAATTGTGCACTCCTGCGTACCCATACACATTCTAGTTATTCCACTAACTAACTAGTCTAATTCAATATCTGGTTTTAGTATACTATTCACGATTTAATTCCCAACTTCTTAATCTAAACTGAGAGTTTTACCTTCATTCCTCAGAATTAGTTACAATAATTACTAAGAATTTTCCCATTTTTAATTCTACAAAGATGTTACATTAATTCACACTTGTACTTATATAAATAGTTCATTTCAATATTTTATTATATCAATCTCATCATAAATATACAACAACGGCGCCCCTAGACTAAGTTGCGGTGCACACATACGCTGCTATAAAATCTCGATACATCACGTACATAAGGACCATGTATTCTGAATCTCTCAAGAACCATTTCGATAACAATCACACATAATGGAGGTGGACATAGTTCACATCCCATGGGTCACGCACAAACCTACGCTCCCATGTTCATCAGACTTATTAACTCCTTAATAAGTCATTCTCTGACTTATGTCCTCGAGGTACCAGTCTAAATCCCCCCGTAGGCACACAAAGATTAGATGGCCCTGATCGAACACCGACCTCCCATGATAGCAAGTATGGTAGGTATGCTGTACACAGATAACCACATATACTAAGCATTCACACATCTTAGATATCTTATAATATTAATAGAGGTGTATTTACATTATTATTCTGTCAATTAATGTTGCACACTTACAAGTCCCCAAATAATGTACATCATAGACCATCAACTCTTCTCACGTCGCAAATTCAAGTACTGATATCCTAATCCCTAGAAGTTTCCCGGTTTATTATATAATTCTAAGTTTTAATCCTCGACGTACTCCAATCTCGCAACTATACCCACTAATCAATAAGAGAAGGATAACACTCAATTAAATAAGTTTACGGGAAGTTCGAAACTAAAATCAGGCCTGAAAAGACCATACTGTGAACTCGTTAGAAATCTCGTTCGAACGAGGTCAATCGAATGAGTGTTATTCGAACGAAGTATTCGAACGAACTCGTTAGAAGGGCTACTGGAATCTCATTAGAAGCTCATTCGAACGAGGTTGTTCGAACGACCTGGGTTGGTCTTCTAATGAGATGGAAGAGAACACCCAGAAATTCCCACTTCGTTCTGTCAGGAACAGATAGTTCGATTACTAGCAGAGGGAGCCGAGTCCTATACCGTTAGTTCAGACGGGGGATTACGCTTTAATGGGAGACTGGTTGTTTCGGAAGGGGAAGACTTGCGACACGAGGTAATGACAGAGTTGCACGGTTCACGGTTCGCAGTACACCCTGGTGGGGATAAGATGTACCAAGACATGAGATGACAGTACTAGTGGAGCAGGATGAAGAAAGATATTACCGTGTTCGTTTCTAAATGCGCCACTTGTCAGCTGGTAAAGGTGGACCATCAGAGACCGGCAGGACTTCTACATCCATTAGAGGTTTCGATGTGGAAATGGGAGAGCATTTCCATGGACTTTATCACAGGGTTACCTACTTCACAAAGGGTTCAAGACTCCATATGGGTAATCATGGATAAACTGACAAAAGTTGCTCATTTTTTGCTTACCCGGAGAGACTGCACTATGGGATAGTATGCCCTAATTTTCATAGCAGAGATTGTAAGACTTCACGGGGTGCCTCTCAATATCGTGTCTAATCAAGACAAGATATTTGTTTCACAATTTTTGGAGAGTTTCCATAAGGCAATGGGTATGGAGTTACGGCTGAGTACGACGTACGACCCGCAGACAGATGGGAAAACCGAGAGGATGAATAAGATGTTGGAGGACATATTTCATATGTGCATCCTATATTTTGGAGGTGGTTGGGAGGAGTACCTTCCACTGGTGGAGTTTGCTTATAATAACTTGTACCAGTTCACCATTGGCATGGATCCATTCGAGGCGTTGTATGAGAGACCTTGTCGTTCCCCAACATATTGGTTAGAGGTCGGGGATAACAAACTCCTTGGGCCAGAAGTGATTCAGGATACTTCGGCAAGGATAGAGATGATACGTAGGCGTAGTCGGGTAGCTCAGGACCGACAAAAGAGCTATGCCGATGCCAAAAGGTTCTTCAGAGAGTTCAAGGTGGGGGACCAAGTGCTACTCAGAGTATCTCCAATAAAGGGGATTATGCATTTTGGAAAGAAGGGGAAACTGGCACCAAGTTATGTGGGGCCATTTCTTATCATCGAGCAAATTGGGCCAGTTGCATATAGGCTTGGATTATCGGAGAACTTGCATAGGATTCATGACGTGTTCCATATTTCCTCACTAAGGAGATATCTTAGGGATTATTTGGCTCATAGCCATATTGCTTTGGAGAACATCGATCTTCAGCCTGATAGTTCCTATGAGGAGGGACCGATTGCTATTCTGGACCACAACGAGAGGAAACTGAGGTCGAAGATAGTACCGTTAGTACACGTTCAATGGCGGCATCATAATGTCGATGAGTCCACATGGAAGAGTGAGGATGAGATGCACGTACGTTATCCAGAGTTATTTGTACTAGGTATTCTTTAGTTCTGAATTTTGGGATGAAATTCTATTATTGGGGAGGAGTATGTAATACCCCGTAATTTTATTGATTTTTATTTAATGGATTAATTAAATTAAATGAGAATTAACTTGGAAATTAATTCGGAGGTAAATACTTGTGAGATTTGAGTTGGTATTTGATTATAATGTTAAAATATAATATTACTGAGAATCTATGGTAATATATGAGTATTGAAAATATTAAAATTGTCACGAGATAGAAATACGACAATTTGGGAAATTTAGTTGGGACGCGCATGTTAGTCGCGTCAGGAATGAATTTATTTTAATTAAAAAGTAAATTATATTTTTATTAATCGAATGGTCATTTTGAGTGCGCCAACGTGTCCATAAGGGTCGAAATAGTCAGAAAACACTAGCCGAGAGTTTAGTTTGGGTCCTGGGGCATTTTTAGGCCAAACCGGCAACCCAGAAGGGTAATTTGGTAATTTTAAAAATTAAGGGATTAAAACCCACGAATTTTAGAGTTAAATTAGAGATTATTAGAGAGGACACTAGGGCCATTACCAGCAAAATACAAGAGAGTGGGCTACGAGAGTTTTGAGAGGAGTTGGAGAGAGGTTACAAGAGAGCCAAACTAAAGCCATCACCCATCACCACCACTCTAGAAGGATTTGTGACAGAAAAGCGGAGAGAATCAGCCTATAATCACCGATAACAAATCTAAAGAACAAACCTAAGGCAATTCATTTGATGTTATTAATTTCATTGAATATTTCCTCCATGTTTAGTGTAGAAACTGTATTTGTCTTGAAAGTTTTGATGAAAAACCCAATAGGATTGTTGGGAAACTCATGATGTGGGATAGGGATTTCATGTAGAATGGTTATGGACGAATTTAATACCCAAAAATGTAACTTTTGATGATTTGAAAATGGATTAATAAGGAACCTTTATAGTCAATTAAATTCCGAGTTCATATTCATAGGGTTTGGGCAAGAATTGGGTATTTATGATTATTGCATGTTGATTATTAAGATTTGACCCCAAAAATATGTTAAGGAGTGACCTAGGGTGACTTAGAATAGTTTAAAAACATTAAAACGTTATTTCTATGATCTTAGGATGGATTTAGAGAAGAGAAAAATGAAGAAAAACGAAGTGGGAATTTCTGGGCGTCCTCTGCCATCTCGTTAGAAGCCAACCCAGGTCGTTCGAACGACCTCATTCGAACGAGCTTCAAATGAGATTCCAGTAGCCCTTCTAACGAGTTCGTTCGAAGACTTCGTTTGAATGACACTCGTTCGAATGACCTCGCTCGAACGAGATTTCTAACGAGTTCACAGTATGGTCTTTTTAGGCCCGATTTTAGTTTCGAACTTCCCGTAAACTTATTTAATTGAGTTTTATCCGTCTCTTGTTGATTAGTGGGTATAGTTGCGATATTGGAGTATGTCAAGGATTAAAACTTAGAATTATATAATAAACCGGGAAACTTCTAGGGGTTAGGATATCAGTACTTAAATTTGCAACGTGAGAAGAGTTGATGGTCTATGATGTACATTATTTTGGGACTTGTAAGTGTGCAACATTAATTGACGGTATAAGAATGTAAATACGACTCTATTAATATTATAAGATATCTAAGATGTTTGAATGCTTAGTATATGTGGTTATCTATGTATAACATACCTACCATACTTGCTATCACGGGAGGTCGGCGTTCGATCAGGGCCATCTAATATTTATGTGCCTACGGGGGGATTTAGACTGGTACCTCGAGGACATAGGTCAGAGAATGATTTATTGAGGAGTTAATAAGTCTGCTGAACATTGTAGCGTAGGTATGTGCGTGATCCATGGGATGCGAACTATGTCCACCTCCATTATGTGTGATTGTTATCGAAACGGTTCCTGAGAGATTCGGAATACGTGGTCCTTATGTACGTGATGTACCGAGATTTGATAGAAGAGTATGTGTGCACCGCAGCTTAGTCTAGGGGTGGCATTATTGTATATTTATGATGAGATTGATATACTGAAATATTGAAATGAAATGTTTATATAAGTACAAGTGTGAATTAATGTAACATCTTTGTAGAATTAAAAATGGGAAAACTCTTAGTAATTATTGTAACTAATTCTGAGGAATGAAGGTAAAAATCTCAGTTTAGATTAAGAAGTCGGGAATTAAATCGTGAATAGTATAGTAAAATAAGATATTGAATTAGACTAGTTAGTTAGTGGAATAACTAGAATGGGTATGGGTACGTAGGAGTACACAATTAGTTGAGAGGTGAGAAACTCATGTGAGTACATGCACTATCATGTATTTTATATTCACTGTTTAATGATATTAAACATTTCCTGTATTTTAAACTGTTTTCACAATCGGGCTCTGACCCGTTTTCTTTCAAATCCATTTTCTTGTAAAAACTTTTAGGTGCCCAGCCACAAGGACACCAAGCTTAGGAGTTATATTCCAGTGACGTGTTGTAGCTGCTGTGGAAGTTACAGGACCTCGATTATAGACGCCTCCACTTTCTACTTTGATTCCAGTCCAGACTTATTTATCTGTAGGGCATGTCGCCCCTTTTTCTTAGAGACAACTTATTTATTTAGTTTTAATTCAGTTTTGGATTTAATTAATTAGTGATTCAGACTTTGCATTTGGTTGTATTCAGTATTCGGATTATTGCGAGGAGTACTCCTCCAGATTCATTGTTATTCCATGGGTATTCTATTGTGACTATGTTGTGGTTGTTATATTAGCATTTCATAATTTAAATTGGTTGTATGTTAATCAGATTTAATTAAAATTGACAACTCACTTTTTAAATATTAGGTGGCTAGAGATTGTTAAAACGATTTTCGACAGTGATGCTATGAACTGAACCAACTTGACACTTTATATTAATTTGAATAAAAGAGTAGCTACCCGGTATTTAATTAGTCGGGGTATCACACATCGCGTAATTAAAACTATATTAACATAAATCAAACTACTAAAATGATCTCAATACGGAGGTGACACACCTGCCTATGTCTTGAAAAGTAAAGGCAACACTGGCGTTAATAGCAAGTCTATAAAAGCATAAGAATATAATTGTGACTGGGTTAAAATATAATACACATCTTCTTCTCATATTTTAGTTTCTTTGAAGATATCCCAACCCAAAACAACCCTACATATCATATTCTTTTAATCCCAAGTCCATATTTCCCAATGATTAAGTCTTATTAATCTTAATGGTCTTAAGCTTACCAATTCTGATTTTAATCATATTATACATGTCAATTGTATATTATCTCAATATAAGTATTCACAATTTAATCATATTGTACTTATCAATTGTATAATATCTCATTCGCTACATATACATCCACATAATACGGTCACATTCCAACACGTGTACCTCATACAAGGGCCGTTCCTAAGCCTATACATAACAAAGACCTACCCTACCGCCTTTGGGGATCTCTCACACATACTAAGTACAGTTATAGGTTTTCCTACACCTATAACCATAAAAACATCTCCAACGTGATAATTATTATACTTTCAAACCACCCATATAGACACATACCCAAAACTATATGAAAGGATCAGGCCGAGCATCTTACTCTAAATACACCGAGAATTTTAACACGTAGTGACTAGGGTAATCATAGCTATGGTAAACCCATCTTATCGCATTAGGGTACCCATGTAATCATAGTCATTCAATCCAGGTAAACCCATCTTTCGCATCGAGGTACCAATGTAATCGTAAGAAGAACTAGAGTCAAGCGAGTGACCTTGGTGGGTGTCAATAACACCAATTTCATTTGAAGAAGAACTATTGTCATCGTAAGAAGTTGTGCTTCCATAACCAACAAGTTTCTGTTCAAGTGAGAAAGACGAGGAACAAGCAATTGAAACCTCATTACTTGTAGTTTCACTAAGTAAAAGAGAAGTAATTAGAGTACTTTCAGTGATAGGGGTGGATGAGATGGACTGCTCATGATGAGGGATGCCTAAGGCCTCATAAAGGTATCTTCGATCCCAATAGTGTTAGTATCTGACTCTTGGTCTGGTATAATTGAGGGAGCAGTGGGCTCAGCCACTTTCTTCTTCTTTTTTCATGCTCGAGTCCTCACGGGTGAAGAAGAGATAGTATTTGTCTGTACCTGGGCAGGAATATTAGAATTTGAGATTATTTCCCCTTTTATTTATATTATATTAATGATTTATACACTAGAATTTAATATAAAACAACTTAATTATAATCAATCGAGAAGAGTTCTAATCAATTATTGGAATCACTTGGGCTTGGGATTAAAATCGCGTGTTATGCTTAGGGTTGTTTGGGTTTAGTTAACTTAAAAAGAACTAAATATGAGAGGAGGATGCATTGTTATTACTATAGCCCAAATTTTGTTAAATTCTTACTCTTTGTAGATTTATTGTTAACGTTGTTGTTGGAATTTATTTTCAAGTCCTAGGCTACTGTTGCATCCACAACCCTAATTATCATCTGCATTCCTTTCAGTTTTAACTCTCATATGGGATCTAGATATCATGCCTGCGTGCTCATTCCTTTTATATTCTTTTACATTTCCAGTTGGGTCGGATTATTGTATTAATTCTTATTACTTTTTGAGTTCGTTCATATATGAGACAACTTGTATTATTTCATGATGGATTATATTTAATATTGGTTTTATGGTATTAGAGATTATGTTATCTCATTCACGTTATTATTATTATTATTATTATTATTATTATTATTATTATTATTATTATTATTATTATTATTATTATTATTATTATTATTATTATTATTATTATTGTTGATGTAAAAAAACTAGATCACTCTAATTCTTCAATCACAGATAAATAAATAAGACAAAGATTTTTAAAGTGGTTCGGCTAGGAATAAAGCCTACGTCCACTGTTATGTTATTGCTGAGTGTTTGTGGAATTCTTGATTACAAGTTCTCTCAAGAAATTCCGGTCCCTTTGAATGGGATTGATACAAGGTATTTATAGCCTCAAGGCTGTACATGAAAGGTCCAATACATTAAATGATATACATATGAATGGGTAATACATTTAATGCGGCGTGTGCGTCAAGAATCTAATGAATAGTTGAACAGTTGTCCGTCTGATAATTGATGACACGGCCGAGGTGCAGTTCGGACCGCCTTAGTTGCTCGTTGATCAAGAGTTCCTCGGAGTGCTTAGAGTATCTCGGGATGATGGAGTTCCTCGGATGGAGTTCCTCGGCATGATAGAGCTCCTCGGTGTATTCTCGTTGCTCGGTACCAACCATAGTTGTTCAGTAAATGATCTTCCTCGCTGTTATTGTGCCACGTAGATCGACACGTGTCTTCATACTATTCGTCCACATCAGCATATTAATTTTGGTATCAACAGAAGCCCCCAATGTTTCATATTTCGAACTTTGAGGAGTATGGGACATTCTTTCTCGGTATATGGTAGTATTAAATGACCTTCCTGGGTTTTAGGAGCATTGTATTCAAATTTCCTTCTCATTTCGCAGTTTCCGCCTTTTTAAAGTGGTTCGGCTAGGAATAAAGCCTACGTCCACTGTTATGTTATTGCTGAGTGTTTGTGGAATTCTTGATTACAAGTTCTCTCAAGAAATTCCGGTCCCTTTGAATGGGATTGATACAAGGTATTTATAGCCTCAAGGCTGTACATGAAAGGTCCAATACATTAAATGATATACATATGAATGGGTAATACATTTAATGCGGCGTGTGCGTCAAGAATCTAATGAATAGTTGAACAGTTGTCCGTCTGATAATTGATGACACGGCCGAGGTGCAGTTCGGACCGCCTTAGTTGCTCGTTGATCAAGAGTTCCTCGGAGTGCTTAGAGTATCTCGGGATGATGGAGTTCCTCGGATGGAGTTCCTCGGCATGATAGAGCTCCTCGGTGTATTCTCGTTGCTCGGTACCAACCATAGTTGTTCAGTAAATGATCTTCCTCGCTGTTATTGTGCCACGTAGATCGACACGTGTCTTCATACTATTCGTCCACATCAGCATATTAATTTTGGTATCAACAGAAGCCCCCAATGTTTCATATTTCGAACTTTGAGGAGTATGGGACATTCTTTCTCGGTATATGGTAGTATTAAATGACCTTCCTGGGTTTTAGGAGCATTGTATTCAAATTTCCTTCTCATTTCGCAGTTTCCGCCTTTTTAACAAGCGCTTCGATCTTCGTGCAACTTTTGTCTTTTTAGCCGCCGGAAGTTCAGTAGTTTCTTTTTAGTAATCATTTCTTTCGCCGCTTCCCAATGTAAAGTATTTAAACTCCTTTGGTAACCATACCGTCGTCTACACTTTCCATTTTTCTGCATTCAAGTTTTTTATTCTCTTCCTCTCTCTTGTGTGTTCATCATTGTTTCCGTTCGTTGTCAACATATCTCCTTTCTTTCTGTAAGATTTTCTTCCTTTCTTCTGCATCTCTTTTATTCAATATGGTTTATATTGTTGAATCTGCTGAGAAATTTCGTTCTGACTTTTCCATTCCTTCTTGGGTAATTCTAGAGGTTCTTTCTGAGCCTTTAGATTACTTTCGATTGGCTGAGGGACATTGGTTCCCCAGTCTTTTCATTGCTGAATGTGGTTTTTCTTTTCCCCCAAACCCATTATGTCTTGAGTTTTGTCAATATTTTGATCTTGTTCCTGCAAAAATAGCCCCCAATTCATGGAGAATAATTAACGGGGTGCACAAGTTAAATCTAACTCATGGGACTCGTATAGGGATCCCAGAAATCATGTACTGCTATAAATGGGCCACTTTAGATAATATTTATTATTTAAAAACTAGGTTTTTAAATAGAGCCCTTGTAGTTAACCTCCCTGATTCAAATAGAGATTATTTTGAGCATGGGTTGGTCATAAAAAATTGGCAACATGCGCCTTTATCTGGGAATGAAGTATACAACGGTCCTAGATGCCCCTCATACGGCAATGGGATAGGTTTATTTTTCATTTTTATTTTACTTATGAAATTGCGTATTCATCATGTTTGACAAAATGTATGACTGAGATTTATGTATTTATTTGCAGTTGATAGTAAAAGAAAAACTCCAAAAGAGTCGGAAGTGAATATCAAGCATTTAAAACTTATCTGGAATTTGCATAAGACGATTGCAGACGAGCATATTAGATCTGCATCATATTTGCTGCAGTATAAGAGCTACACAACCTCTTATACTGCTCGCCCTGTTGAACCAGCCTCAACACCAGAAAGTTCATCTTCAGATTCTCATATTCCCCTATCTCAGAGAATGGGCAAGAAAAGAGCTCCTCCTGCTCTATTTGGTGAAATTTCTTCTGCTGTTGGAGCACATAAAAGCAAAATTGATGTCCCAGAGGGGACTAAAAAAGTAGATGCCAGTTCATCCAAATTTGCCGAGAATCCCCCAGTGGCCCCGAGCAAGAAAAATGCTAGTGCTGATGTAATTACAATCTCTCCAACCAAGACCTCTTCCTTGGTTGATGCTGCTGACCCTCCTTTGAAGAGATTGAGGAAATCATCCTCGGTTAATCTTGCTGGAACTGCATCTTCTCTACCCGCTGGTGGTAGTAGTATTTCAAAAATCATTCTTCCGAGCTCTTCAACGAGCTCAGTTATACCCGAGGTTCTCGGGGTTGATGAAAAGATTCCTAGGGATACACTGACATCCCTATCTGCTCGCCATCTTTCTTCAGTAAATTTCTCATACCTTTGGTCTTTCTTTTCTTTTTCCTGAACTCTTGTATTTGTGTTGACTCTATTGTTTTTCTTATCTTTCAGCTGGTGAACTGTTTCAATACCATCGTGAAGAAAGATCAAGCTATTAAAGCTTCTAGTTCCTCGTCCGATGTTGACGATGCCCTCTTGGTTTTAGCCCAATCTGTGAAAGAATCTCGCCAGCAGTACGTCGAGGAGAAAGCTGCCTGGGAGAAAAAATTGGCTGCAGCTGAGGCTGATAAAATGAAGATGGCTGAAACCTCCAAGAATTTGGAGGAGAAGGTGAAAAGCTTAGAGGTCAATCAGCAAAAGTGCGATGACCAACTGAAGAAGACAGAAGAAGAACTGTCTATCCTGCGAGACATCAAAATCCAGAAAGAACAATTGGATGTCAAACTCTCCTCGGAGCAGTTGAAAAGAAAAGTTGCAGTTAGGAAACATTTCAGTGCTGGTTGGGAAAAAGGATGGGATAAAGGGATTGCAGCTATGACATCTCAAGTCAAATATGGGGAGTTGAAATACTTCCATGACGGTTGGGTAGCTGCTCTACGAGAGCTAAAAATCCAAGACAATTCTGAGCTATTCCAACGGCATCTCCCTGGTCCTCCTCCACCAATTGTAGAAGAAGAAGAAGATGAACCTGCATCAGATGAATCTTCCATGGCTGTGGATGTCCCAATTTCTGCTTCTCAACCCTCTGTCATTGAGGATATTTCTTCTATGCCTCCTCCTGCCGAGAAGATTTCTGCTGATCAAGCTGTTGTTATCACCGAGCAACCGAGCTCCTCGTCCCAGCCTCCCGAGAAAGTCTTGGGAGACAAGGAAAAGGTGTGAAGTTGTTCGGTATCATTCTTATCTTTTATCATTTGTAATCGAACACTGTAATCCTTTTATGATCTAATAAAATACTTCTTTACTCATCGCCGTTATTGATGATTCTTTGTTGATTGTTGTCTTTTTCTTGTCTTTAGTTTGTTGCTAGAATGGAACTAATCTCTTCTCATGATACCGAGCTGATGCAGCAATGTCACCAATACTATAGGGCTGGTCATACAGACCTTAGTTCTTCTGAAATTGCTGACATTCTTGGTCATGATGCTTCAGAACAGGTGACTGAGGCTTATCGGTATTTGAAAAGTTTACTCGACCGAGCTGTAGCTAACAATGTCGCTTATTATGACTTGATTGAAGAGTTGCATTGTTCCTTAGAGGATCTCCAAGGCCAGCACAATGAATCGATGGCTTCATTACACGGGGAATATGAAAATAGATATCAACAACTTTCCTCTGATACAGGTCATAAAAAGATCATTGCTGCATATGACATTAGGGAAAGGACCCTAAAAGGTGAAGTTGAAGCCTGCCGACAAATTGCCGAGATCCTGGAACAAGAAAATAATAGTCTGCAGAAAAGATTGGCTCAATATGAATCTGTTGCCTCCTCTTCCACTGCATTAGTACCAGTTACTGATGAAGGTTTTTCGTTTCTAGAGGTTGAAAATGCCAAACTAAGGCAAGAGTTGGATGACTTGAAAAAATCTATTATTCCTGTGACTGCTCGGGGACGAGGAAGGAGTTCTCGGGGACGAGGAAGAATCGTCGAGGAGCAAAGTTCTCTAGTTGCTTCTCGGAGCCGATCAAGAGTTCTTAGCCGTAGTGTTGAAGAATCTCGCACCCAATCTACTCTGGAAACTCAAGCATTCCAACTGAATGTTAAGGATCGTGCTCTGTCTGATTTGTCTAAGAAAAATTTATCTTTAGAGGATCAATTGGCTGCGATGAAGTCTGATCTGAATAATAAAGATGCTCTTATCAAGAACTTTCTCGAGCAAGTAGATAGATTAACTTTCCAATTCCATAAACAGCCTCGGGAGTTCTGGAATGCAGGCTATAATGAAGCTCTTTACCATTTGGATGATCGCCTTGAAAATGCTAACAACGAAGGTTATAAGCAGGGATGGTTGAACGCCCTGGGTGTATTAAAATTGGAACAAGGTCATTATTTATGGGATTATCATGCTCCTGGATTGCTAGACTTGCCTGTTCCTCCCTATAAATTGGATATGGCATGGATTCCTGCTCGTTCCATTCCTCGGAGTTTGATCTCTAAATATCTTGGTGATTATAACCTTCATTCTCAAGTTGAAGTATCTCGTCCTGAGCACCTGTTGGACACTCCTACAATAATGAATGTCAGAATGCTGAAGGACATGAACTTTATTAATTCTCCTCTTTGTCTAGAGGATCCTCCTGCTGGCGAGGAACCTGTCTCAAAGGACAAAGGAAAGAAACCAATAGAGTAGGAATCTTTAATGTAATAGTTATCACATACATGTAACATGTAATACATTTTTATCTTAATGAAAGAGTTTCATTTTCT
The DNA here is from genome assembly GCA_949130495.1 of Sambucus nigra. NCBI lineage: Eukaryota > Viridiplantae > Streptophyta > Magnoliopsida > Dipsacales > Adoxaceae > Sambucus > Sambucus nigra. Next base: position 351,523,552 of record OX422214.1, read on the forward strand.
GTTTTGCCAATAGCTATTTTTCTGTTTGCAAATTATATGGTTCATCAACCAAATTAGAATTTATAATAAGCATAAATTGTTCAAAATTGTTTCCAACCAACCAAGGTGGATAAATAATGTTTGTCGACCAACCACAGTTGATGGGTTTCTATCCCCGACCAACCATACTTGGTTCAATTTTCAAATATAAACATGTGTCCGACCAACTAAGGTCAATACTTTTATCCTCGTCGACCAACTACAGTTAGTGGGTTTTTATCCCCGACCAACCATACTTGGTACAGTTTGGAATATTTTGTTCTTTAAAGAACTTTTTGTAATAATGTTACCTCCCGACAAACATAAGCTGTAATGCGAGAGTATATAAAGTCTTACCAACCGTAGTTGATCATGCTGGTCTACACCTCCTAATCAAAGGAGTAGTAGGGTTCTTTCGAACTTTTTGGCTCCTTGGAGCATGTCCTCCTAACCAAAGGAGGTTGGCTACTTATAGCACTTTTGCTCCGTAGAGCGCTCCGTAGAGCTTATCCTCCTAACCAAAGGAGGTTGGCTACTTATAGCACTTTTGCTCCGTAGAGCGCTCCGGAGAGCTTATCCTCCTAACCAAAGGAGGTTGGCTACTTATAGCACTTTTGCTCCGTAGAGCGCTCCGTAGAGCTTGACTCCGTAGAGCATGGCTCCGTAGAGCATGACTCCGTAGAGCAGTCTTCTTCTTGTCAAGCAGTGTAGTGTTCAACACTAATATTCCCCGAAAAACTTTCAACAGAAATAAAATGGTGAACCATCCTCGTTTTATTCATAATGAAGGAAATACTTTACATTTTTCATTACTGATAATACTTTCGCAGGTGTTCAGCATTCCATGCATTCTGAAATTCTTCTCCTTCTAGAGTTGCTATTCTGTAGGTTCCAGGTCGAACAACCTCTGTAACTCGGTAAGGTCCATGCCAGTTTGCTTCCAGTTTATTCTGTTTCTGAATGACTTTCTTCAGCACATAATCACCCTCCTTCAAATCGCATTTCTTCACCCTTTTGTTGTAGAACAGAGTTGTTCGTTGTTGATAAGCAGCATTCCTAATGGCTGCCTCTTCTCTTACTTCTTCGAGCATGTCCAAATCCATTCTTCTCATCAAGTCACTGATCGGAGAGTTGAAATTCAGCACTCTATGCGTTGGGAGACCCAATTCGGCCGGTATCACAGCCTCACTTCCAAATGCTAGCATATATGGTGATTCTCCAGTTGCTGCTCGGGGAGTTGTTCGGTAGGCCCATAATACTGATTGGAGCTCATTAATCCAATTTGCTTTAGCTTCACTTAGCCTCTTTTTCAACCCATTCAGTAATGTTCTGTTCGTCACTTCAGTCTGTCCATTGCTTTGGGGATGGCCTGGTGCTGAATGAAACTTCAAAACGTTCGACTGATGACAATAGGCAGCAAATTCTTCATTATCAAATTGTGTTCCATGATCTGTGATGAAAGCATGAGGGAGACCATATCGACAAATGATATTCTTCCATACAAACTGGTATACTTTCTCGTACGTCATATTGATAAGAGGCTCAGCTTCCACCCACTTAGTAAAATAGTCCACTGCAACTACGAGATACTTGAATCTTCCTCGGGTGGTCGGCAGTGGTCCAACCAAATCAATTCCCCACATGGCAAATGGCCAAGGGGAAGTTATTGGTGTTAGCAATGCTTGTGGAGTTCGTCGGATGGAGGAAAAACGTTGGCACTTGTCACATTTCTTGGCATTGGCTATACAATCAGCCCTCATTGTCGGCCAGTAATATCCCTGTGTCATCACTCTTTGTAAAAGTGTTCGACCTGCTACATGAGCTCCACAAGATCCTTCATGGATTTCTTCAATCAATTCTTTCACCTCGGTGGGATGTACACATCTCTGCAAACCTGCCATAATTCCTCGTCTATACAAAATACCATTAGTTAATACATACCGAGCAGCTTTATACTTCAGTTTCTTGGCAGCGAGTTTGTCCTCCGGCAATTCACCCTCTTCAACATATTTCCTGATTGGATCCATCCAAGATGGTCCTAAATCAAGGGTAATCACATTCGTTGTCAGATCTTCATCTATGCTCCGACCTTCTAATACTTCAATCGGTATGGTTCTTCGCATCTCGGTACGAGTAGCTGATGCTAGTCGGGCCAGTGCGTCTGCTTGTACATTCTCCATCCTCGGTATTCTCACCAATTGAATGGCCTCAAATTCTGTCAACAATTTCATCACCTTTGCATGATATTTGATCATTAAATCTCCTTTAACCGCATACATTCCCATCATCTGATACACAATTAATTGAGAATCACTGAATACCATCACTTGTTGTGCTTCCATAGTCTTTGCTAGATTAAGACCTGCTATCATGGCCTCATACTCCGCTTCATTGTTAGAGGCTTTGAATTGGAATCGCAAAGCATATTCCATGTCAATCTCGTCTGGAGTGATCAAAACAATTCCTGCTCCACAACCAGCTGTGCAGGATGATCCGTCTACATATAATCTCCATGTAGGTATTTCGTCTTCAAATTTCTTATCTGTCAGAGTTCCTCGATAAAATATCTGCTGTTTTCTTCCATCATCCCCCGGTATCTTTCGCTCCTCGTCAGTCATCTGCTCGTACCCTTTTACCAACCGTGGTTGGTCTGAGTTTGAATATAATGATTTCTCTACATCCACAAGTCCTTTTACCAACCTTGGCTGGTTTGGACCTATTTCTGCTGATCCTGTATCGTCCACAGGTAGGTCAGCAAATGTTTCTGTTGATCCTGTATCGTCCACAGGTAGATCAGCAGGCACCTTTTGCTCCTCGGGGGTATCAGGGTACGTGAACTCTGCTATAAAATCTGCTACAGCTTGCCCCTTGAATGATGATCTGGGCTCATACACAATATCATATTCACCAAGTTCTACTGCCCAGTACATCAGTCTCCCTGATTTTTCTGGCTTATGGAGGGCTTGTCTCAATGGCATATCAGTATAAACGATGATGGTATGGGCTTGGAAATATGGCCTCATTCTTCTACTTGCTTCAATTAGTGCCAATGCCAATTTTTCTAGCTTTGGGTACCTGATTTCTGCACCTCGGAAAGCCTTACTTGTGTAATAAATTGGCTTTTGGACTCCATTCTCCAATCTGATCAACGCTGAACTGACTGCGTTCTCTGATACTGCCAAATACAAATACAACTTTTCTCCTGTTATTGGTCTTGACAACAGTGGGGGTGCTCCCAAATATTTCTTCAAGTCTTGAAAAGCTTTTTCACATTCCTCATTCCATTCAAAGGTTTTTCAAGTGTTTTGAAGAATGGTATGCATTTATCAGTTGCTCGAGATACAAATCTGTTGAGCGCTGCAACTCGTCCGGTAAGACTCTGCACTTCTTTCTTCGTCGTCGGAGATCGCAGCCCTAGAAGAGCTTTGATCTTATCTGGATTTGCCTCAATACCTCGCTGATTGACGATGTATCCGAGGAACATTCCTTCTCGTACTCCAAAGGTGCACTTCGTCGGGTTAAGCTTCATTTGGTATTTATCCAATTGATCAAAAGTTTGACTCAAGTCAATCAAATGATCAGCAGCTTTCTTGCTTTTAGTGAGCATGTCATCGACATAGACCTCCATGTTGCGGCTGATTTGTTCAGTAAAAACCTTGTTCATCAACCGCTGATATGTTGCACCTGCATTTTTTAAACCAAAAGGCATAACATTATAACAATAAGTTCCCCTAGGGGTAATAAAAGAAGTACTTTCCCTGTCTTCAGGTTTCATTTTGATCTGGTTGTAGCCAGAGTAAGCATCCATGAAGCTGAGTAGCTCGTGTCCCGAGGTAGCATCCACCAGTTGATCAATTCTGGGCAATGGAAAATGATCCTTGGGGCATGCCTTATTGAGATCGGTGAAATCGACACACATTCTCCATTTGTTGTTTTTCTTCTTTACCATCACCACATTAGCCAACCAATCTGGATATTTTACATCTTCAATGAATTGGGCTTTCTGGAGTTTCTCGACTTCTTCCTGTATGGCCTGGTTCTTCTCGGGACTAAACACCCTTCTTCTCTGCTTTACAGGTTTAATCTCCTTATTCACATTGAGTTCATGACATAAGAAGTTTGGATCTATTCCTGGCATGTCTTCATGACTCCAAGCAAAAGTATTTTTCCTATTCTTCAAGAAAGTTATCAACTCCTCTTTTATTGACATATCCAACGATGAACCTATCTGGGTTATTCGTTCAGGATGCTCGTCGTCCAGAATAACATTTTCTGTAGATTCCATCACCTGTCCTTTTACAAGTTGAGATTCATCCCTGGGATCAAGAGTTTCAATTTCGGTACCTTCCTCCACCTGGTAAGTAGTAGTCTTTTTCATCGATCCTTCTAGTTCTTCTTGTTCGGCCGACGAATAATAGCATTCCCGAGCTACTTTTTGATCACCTTTCACCACTCCAACTCCGAAATTTGTTGGGAATTTCAAACATTGATGTACTGTTGAAGGAACGGCTTCGAACTTCTTCAATCCAACTCTTCCCATGATGATGTTGTAGGCCGATTGCACATTCTTATCCATCACAAAGAATCGTATTCTTTCTGTTCGACAGACAGGCCAGGTTCCAATGAATATATCCAACTTGATCGTCCCAAGTGGAAAAACTTTCTCGCCAGCAAAACCCAGAAGGGGTCTGTGATAAGGTTCCAATTGAGATAATTTCAAATTCAGGCTATCAAAGCATGAATAGTACATGATGTCTGCTGAACTACCATTGTCTACCAACACCCTTGAAATGATCACGTCCTTCATTCTCATTTTGATCACCAAAGGATCATCATGAGGGTAAAGAACACCTGCCAGGTCGTTTTTTGAAAAACCAATCACTAGCTTCTCTTTATTTACCTTCCGAGGACGATCATCCTCGGCCAGGTTTATTCGCTGAATATATGAGCAAGCTTGAGACTCTCCGAGATAAGCTTTTCTTTCTGCAGTAAGGTCTCCTCCTCCTGCATCTCCCCCTGTAATAACGTTACAATGAAATGATCCAAAACGTATGGAAAATACCTCTCGTTCAGGTTTTCTTGGCTTCTTGGGAAGATCGGGGTCATCATCTGGATCCTCTTCATGGTCCCTCCTCTTTTTCTCCTCTGCACGACGAGGAGATCTAGATCTCTTTCTAATTCTGTCCTCATTTGTCCTCTCACCTCTGCGATCTACATATTTTGATAATTTTCCTCTTCGAATGAGTGTTTCAATCTCGTTCTGAAGGGCTATACAATTTTTGGTCATATGGCCATGATCTTTGTGAAACTCGCAATATTTGGTCTTATTCCTCATGTCTGGATCTGTCTTCAGTTTCTCTGGCCATTTGATTTCCTCGTTATTCCTGATCTCTTCTAAAACATGATTAATACCCATTTTCAATGGAGTATAATTATCATACTTCTTTAGGGCTTCCAACTTTATCCTGTTATTCCTGGAATACTTGTCACCACCATTACCTTTCTGATCTTTCTTTTTAGAGTTGTCGACCTCCACTTTAACTTCTTTATCCATATTCTTCTTCGCAGTCATAGCCTCCTCGGCATTCATGATTTTGGCCGCCTTTGCCATCAATTCCGACATATTTTTAGGCGGATCTTTGGCCAGAGTATAGTATAGCTTGTTAGGCAGCAAACCACTCATCAAAGCAGTGATTGCTGTCTTTTCTTCATAATCTATGACTTCCAACTTCTCGTTATTGAAACGAGTTATGTAATCTCTAGTACTTTCTCCTGATTTTTGTCTAACACTTAGTAAGTGCGCTACTCGCTTTACTGGTTTTGCTCCAAAACAAAAATTACCAATAAACAGCTCGGCTAACTGAACAAAAGTTGAAATCTTACCCCGAGGAAGATTATTGTACCATATCTGTGCAGATCCGGTAAGAGTTCCCGAGAATGCTCTACACCTCATCTCGTCGGGGACAGCATAGATATCTGCAGCAGCTTGGTACTGTTCTATATGAAGTACGGGATCTGTCTTTCCATCGTACTTGGGGGTCACTACAGGTGCTTTGAATTTCGACGGTGTGGGGAAATCCACAATGGCTTGCACAAAAGGTGTCCCTTGAACAAAAGTTCTCTGTAAGGGGTTCCTCGCCTTAGCCATTTCTCCCAGTCTATCCTCCAATCGTTGAATGGAACCTTTCCATGCTTCATTCCCTTCCTCGGGCCGCTTAGTCCGAGCAACTGATTGCTCTGACGTAGCTTCCTGAGATTTATCTCGACGAGTAATTGGTCGTGATTGTGCAGATCTTTCTCTCGAACCTGGTGGTGGTCGAAAACTTCCTGATGGAGCCCTAGGTGGACTCATGTTCCTCCTTGGTCCTAACCGACTGAAAGGAGACACCCTGCTTAATCTTTCTAAAGCGCTAGTTCTCTCAGGAGAAAGAGAGATATGTTGATCAGTATCCGTAGCCCGTATTGATGAAGTTCGCCCAGGTTGATAAGAAGAATCATTGGATTCCCCATTGCGATATGACCCAATACGTCTGGATCGTGATTGCCCATGATCAGTCCTTTGCCCTGAATGAGTAGGTACACCGCCTTGAAGAGTTTGAAGGAGTTGCCTCATAGATTCTTGCATGGCGGTTTGTCCCTGAGCCAGATTCGTCATAATTCCGGCCAGATCTGGAAATGCAGATGGATTTGGAAGATTTCCAGTATTTCCAGCATTTCGATTACTGGATTCTGGATTATCTGCCATTGGTGACAAATGATTTTTATGAAAAACGATAACAACAGTCGTTTCCCACAGACGGCGCCAATCTGTTGATGTAAAAAATTAGATCACTCTAATTCTTCAATCACAGATAAATAAATAAGACAAAGATTTTTAAAGTGGTTCGGCTAGGAATAAAGCCTACGTCCACTGTTATGTTATTGCTGAGTGTTTGTGGAATTCTTGATTACAAGTTCTCTCAAGAAATTCCGGTCCCTTTGAATGGGATTGATACAAGGTATTTATAGCCTCAAGGCTGTACATGAAAGGTCCAATACATTAAATGATATACATATGAATGGGTAATACATTTAATGCGGCGTGTGCGTCAAGAATCTAATGAATAGTTGAACAGTTGTCCGTCTGATAATTGATGACACGGCCGAGGTGCAGTTCGGACCGCCTTAGTTGCTCGTTGATCAAGAGTTCCTCGGAGTGCTTAGAGTATCTCGGGATGATGGAGTTCCTCGGATGGAGTTCCTCGGCATGATAGAGCTCCTCGGTGTATTCTCGTTGCTCGGTACCAACCATAGTTGTTCAGTAAATGATCTTCCTCGCTGTTATTGTGCCACGTAGATCGACACGTGTCTTCATACTATTCGTCCACATCAGCATATTAATTTTGGTATCAACAATTATTATTATTATTATTATTATTATTATTATTATTATTATTATTATTATTATTATTATTATTATTATTATTATTATTATTATTATTATTATTATTATCAATTTTTAGTATTATTCTTTAATTTTTATAGTCATGCTTAGAATGGTACTTAATTATTTAAACTCCTATGTTATTAACATTAGATTTGATTAATATATTTATGGATTGTACAGGGAATCACACATTTCCAAGTACTTAAAAAGGACTAGAGATTATGCATTGATTTACTTAGCAGATAATCTTTGTACCCATTGGGTACACAAGCTCACATTTTCAGTCAGATACAGATTCATGGAAGTCAACCTCGAGATCTGTATTTACCCTAGGAGGTGGATACATAAGTTGGATGAGTTTAAATTAATTATTCATTATTGAATCCACCATGGAATTTAAATATGTTGCAGCTTTAAAGGAAACAAATGAGGTTGCTTAGCTCTGAGACTTCCTAAGTGGTTTTGGTATGGTTCTTTCAGTGCAATCGACTGTTACACTGTACTGTGACAATAGCGGTGCAGTTGCTAACTTAAAATAATCAAGGACTCATAAAAGGTCAAAGTACATTAATTGGAAGTTTCACTTAATATGAGAGATCATTGAAAGAGGTAATTTCATCGTCATGAAGATTACATCTCATGAAAACCTGGTGAATCTCTTTAAAAAGAGCTTACCAGCTAAGGCTTTTGATAGTCATGCAGAGGGAATGGGTGATAGATTCATAGGCACATGGCTTTAAAACTAAATGGGAGGTTTTAAGGGTTTATTCTTAAAACCATGTACGACGTTTATTTATCATTAAAGGTCTCTCATGTTCATTTGAAATGACAATCATATTTGTTATAATGCCTTATATTTGTTCTTAAATATATTGTATGAAATGTTGATAAATTGGACTAAGTAAGAACTACGGTGATATGGGTTTATCCTTCTCATAGAAAATTAAAATTTTGGTTCTAGTACAAAGAAAAATTTACTACCTAGATAATGAGTTAGAATACTATTGCTAAAGCTGCAAATTCAATCTTAGTAGTCTATCTCGAACTACAAGAAGTTGTCATATAGTACAGATGCTTGTTTGATATTTTAAAGTGAAAAGTGCCAGGTACATCAAGAATTCATTGAACAGGTTCAAGAGTGAGATTCAAGTCTAGGTGCGGATTATATTGGAATTTCACATTCTCACAAGTTTGCAAAGGGTGCATAAGTCTTAATACTGAGGTTTATGAGGATTACAATGCTTGCAAATTGTTACTTTGATTGTTATGGGTGAGATTCAATCTTATTGGATCTAAATCTCTTTAAGTTGGGAAATAATTGTGTGAGTAGGCCAGAGATCATAATTCGGAGGAATACGCATACTAGAAAGATCTTATATTGTGATATCTCATTGATATGCTTATAAATTTTGATTTTACTAGTAAACGTGATAAATGGAATATTTTATAATACTCTATAGTATCAAATAAGTTAATTCTAATATCAATGAATAAATAAGAAGTTGGTTAAAATTGATTAGTAGCGAATTGATTTAATCAATCGGGTATTGTATTCTTAGTGTACGAAATCATATTGTGTACCATACCAACTTTGAAAATAAAAACTCATCATTCGAGTAATTTTTAGATAAATAAGTTAGAGTGAAGTTGGTATTTATTTAGTGGAAATAATTGCAGTTAAATGAAGAAATGAAAAAAATTACGGTAACGTAATTTGGGAATTTTGAGTACTTATTTGGAAGCCAATTTAATTATTTAGTTTTGGGTCTCTAGTATAGTCCATTTTCCCAAGTGGAGGCCCAGACTCTTTAAAAATAAGTTTAGACCAAGCCCACTTTTATATATATATATATATATATATATATATATCAGTGTGCTTTGGGTTTTTAAATCGAATACTCGTTATAACGGGCTAGATATGGAGAAGGAAAGTACTATTCACATTTTTGTGAAGAGTTGTAGAGAGATAAAGTCATATCTAACTCAAAACACCATATGTTAATCTCTAAGAGTTCCAACACACATTAGCCTACTTTGGGAGGATCATATACTTGAAGATATAAGGATTTCGGTGTGTTTTAGAAAGGTTTAGGAGGAAAAGTAAAATCATCCCCTTCATCTTCTTTAAACTTTATTTCTTCTTTCTCGGATTACCTACAAGATCCATAAAGGTACCATTATTTGAAATCCTAGGTTTATGCTTTAAACCTAGTTTTTGTTCTTCACTTTCTTATGCATGACGAATAAATATTTTTTAGTAGTTACGTTTTTTTAATATCAATTCCCAACACTTGGTGGTGCATATATTATATATTTCTATGTATCGAATTATTGGATGGTATTGTGATAACTTTGTACTGAATAAAGATTACGTGTTTATGGTGCTTTTTGTAGTTCATTCATATTGATCGACTTATTGTATATTGGATATTTAGTGAGGAGATAATTCTATGTAAGGTATTTGCCTTCAAACATTAAGGTTAGGATCAACACCGGTGGATACGAATTTCTTAGATAGAGGTGAGGTGAGATATCCTTGGACCGAGTATTGGTGGGGATGGAGCATAAATGAGTTTCATTTAATATAGAATAAGAAACATTGATATTTTTCGCCTATTTGTGGGGTATAACCCACGTTTTTTCATAAACACTACTTCTTAGGTATCCATAATCAGGTGCCATCGGGATGAGAAGTTCGACTTCCATTCAGTTGATTATCTTGTTCCCCATTCTTAGAGTGGGAAGATTATTTATTTTTAGTGTTTGATTTCAGTTAAACATTCCATTTATTCTTTGTTTAAGAATTTTTGTTGTTGGTCCAAGGAGATTATAGAGTTTTTTATTGGTTCATTTTTGAGACAATTAGTTTTGTTCAAACTCAGTTATTATTGATTCATTTTGGATGTTGTTATTATTTTTTAGTTTTACTTATATTTTTATATTATTATTGTGTATGGTTTACTTTTTTTGTACTTATCTATTTGCCGTTGATGTTGAGGACATTATAAATTATTTGACACTCCCCATTCTTCAGGGTATCGGACTTTCCAACTGGCACATAGAAAATAAGGGGTGTTTCATCTAACCCTCAAAACGAGAAACTTATGTACTTGTAAGATGACCCCTGATATCCACAAAGAAATCATCAGTATTATAGGGAACTCCAAGACAGTGCAAGTAGCTCGTGATCATATGACCAAAAGTCGATGCACCGAGTGAACCACCCTTATAAGAGCATAAGATAAAGTCTAAAATGATAAGTGAAAGGTCCATATAATGATGCTCACAAACTTCATGAATAATTTACTCATCTTAATCGAAAAATCTTACATCCTACTGCTAAGATATCGATAGTGGATAATAACGGAGTACATAACCTAAAGCAACAGTCTATGATCCCCGTGAAGAAATATACTAACTCACTAATCTATGTGATGATCGAAAAACATATGGCGAGGTGGTTATGAGAAATACCACTCAAAGATTGAGGTGTAAAATCAGGATAATTTACCAGTGGAACTCCTAAATACTAAGAAGAAACATTCCTCGTGAGAATAATATCACGATATCTCCCAAATGATAAATCAACTAACACCTCGTAACATTAGTTCCCACACCTTTTATGTCTCCACGTTTCTACCTCTTTGAAAACATACCCCGATCAGCACTACCTAAAATTTCTATGTCGCTCACTTCTAACAACACATTCACGTGTTTGTTCCTAGGCAGTACATGAAAAATTTCCAACAAGAATGAATTTATTACAAAAATAATTTTCCTAGCATTCATGCCTATTGTGGGTACCCGAAATTAAGATAATGGGTCTGGACGAGTAGCCCAATTCTGGTGGCCCAAAGTCTAGACCCCCCATCTCTTATTTGATTGAGATCCGGTCTCTTCCCACGCTCCCATTAAGGAAGGTTATAGGGAGAGATGGAAGACGTGGGGGAATCCAACACCCCCACTTACCAAAATGCACATGTATATATTGAACCCTAGGTCCGGGGCAAAGGACAAGTTGTATTCTCTGTATCCACTCTCCGGAGTATATAGAAATAACACTAATTGCACCACCGTGGACGTAGGCACATCTTTGTTGAACCACGTACATCCTTTGTTGTGTGATTGTCATTTTATATTCCTTGTTCTTACTTGGTGCCTGCCTTTCTCCAATTCATTTGTGTTGCATAATAATTTTCACCACAATTGGCACCGTCTGTGGGAACCGTTTGTCTTCCCTGAGAAAAGCCCACACCAAAAAAGGAGTTTAAAATGTCTGGTCACAGTAGCAATGCTCCCCAGGCAGGGGATATTTAAGACCCCCCTGTTCCTCGCAGGATTAGATCTGAAGTTTGACGTTCAGATCAGAGGGATCGCTTAGAAAGGCCAGCCTCAGAAGAAGATATCCAGACTGATTTATGCATACGAGGCAAGGCTCCACGAGTAGAGGGAGTCTTCTCGTAGACACGAGGCTGAGAATGTTCGCTTGCAAAGAAGGCTAGAAAGACTGGAGAGAGAGCTCCATTATGATAACAGGAGACGTCCATACCGAACTCCCAGCCCTCAGGCGAGCAAGTCTCACAACCAAGGAAGGTTCCCTAGGCGAGGATCCCAAAAGGTTGAGGGAGACGAATCAGATGACGACCTCTGCAAGCAGCTGCGAAAAGCTCGCCGTTACCAGAGCCCTACTCGCAGCAACGAGAACATACGAAATCTGGTCCGCAGGGAGGTGGACCAACATCCTGCCCACCACGGTACCAGATCGACCCGAGAACTCGTTCGGTGAGATCTCAAAACCCAGATGAAGTCACCTTTCACGAAGGAAATTGAAGAAGAAGAATCCCCCAAGAAATTTTCCATTCCAAGGTTCAAGATTTATGACGGTAAGACTGATCCCAGGCAGTACCGACAGGCTATGACCCTTTGGAACCACCAGGACGCGCTAATGTGCCAAATTTTTCCCTCAAGCCTGCATGACATAGCACAAAAGTGGTTCGAAAGGCTCCCTCACCGGTCCATCAGGAGTTTCAAATCCTTGGTCGAGATTTTTATGGACCGATTCATCACTAGTAGCTCCCATCCCAAAAGGATGGATTCTTTGCTGACAATAAAGAAAATGCCTCAAGAGACCCTCCGAGACTACGCGAAGAGGTACGGGGAGTTATTCAACGAGGTCGAGGATTGCTCAGAGCAAGTGGCAGTGGACTCTTTCAAAATTGGGCTACCCAGTCCTTCCCTTCTGTACCAGTCCCTGACGAAGAAGGAGGGTATGACTATCGATGACCTAATGGCTCGCATCGAGAAGTACGCTAAGGTGGAAGATGTCACCCGCCTCAGTACAGGGGAAAATGGTCAACCTAAAATCCCTACCAAGGGCAGTGACAAAGATGAGAACCAGAAGAAAGGAGGAAAGAACGGGGGTAAAAATGGCTCCAGAAACGGAGGTAACGATGATGCGTCGAAAGCATTTCAGGCAGTCAATACCGTCTTCAATGAACCAATTTACAAAATTCTCACGAAAATCAAAGATGAGCCATTAATCAAGTGGCCTAGGAAGATGGGAGGAGATCCTTTGAAGAGGAACAATGCGCTAAGATGCGCTTTTCACAAAGAGGGGGGACATAAGACTGAGAATTGCAAAGCTCTTAAGTCTCACCTCGAGGATCTAGCCTAGTCCGGGCATTTGAATGAGTATATGGAGAAAAAGGCAGAGAAAGTGGCTGCCAATAGAGAGGCGAGACCTAACAACGTGCTCGAAGATGACGCTGGACATGAGTTCGTAGTAATTCACGAGGCATCTGATGCCAAGCAGATCCAAGGAAATTTAGCTCGAATGGAGATAAAGAAACTTACAGCGGTAATGCAGGCTTTTCAGATCGATCCAGCAAAGTCACAGTCAGGAAAGCGTCGATGAGCAGATGACGTCAACTATAACAAGCATATTGTTTTCACAGATGAAGATCTGGTGGGAGTGAGAACCCCATCACGATGCTTTGATCATTACCCTCAGGATAGCTAACTTTGACATTGACAAGTTGCTCGTCGACAAAGGAAGCTCGTCTGAAGTAATGTATCTCGACTTATTCAGAAAATTGAAGCTAAGCGTCGCTGACCTAAAGGAAGCTACTGTCCCTTTAGTTGGCTTCGCTGGAAAAATAACTATGCCCCTGGGGAAAATTTTACTACTAGTGCGCACGGTAAACGTCTCTAAGATGATTGAGTTCTTGGTGGTGGACATCGACTCGCCATACCAGGCCATCCTCAGCAGGGGATGGCTCCACGCAATGAAAGCAGTCTCCTCGACATACCATCAAAAACTCAAGCACTTAACCGAACGAGTAGCACTACACCAAATCCTGCGAATGGTCACGCCTAGTGGGTCACGGTCCAAGTTCGGGAACAGATGGTCGCGGACTTGGGCCGTGACCCACTCATTTTTTCGCGTGACCAATATTATTACCACATTAAATTATCCATGCTCTGGAAATGGTCACGGCCCGAGTCCCTGACCAGGCCGTGACCAGTTTGGCGCCAAAAATCCCTCTAAACTGGCCGCGGGTCGGTCACGGCCACAATCTGTGACCAGGTCGTGACCAATTTGGCGCCAAAAATCCCTCTAAACTGGTCGCGGATGGGTCACAAACTTGGGTCGTGACTAAGGGTGCGACGAAGCAGAAAACATACACATTAAGGGTCACGGCTATGGGCCGTGACCATTTGTGGGACTTGGTCACGGCTATGGGCCGTGACCATACATCATTCAAACACCAAGGCTGTTGGAAAAGGGTCACGCATTATGGGTCATGGCCCATATCCATGACCATAGAGAAATTCCCATTGTTCTGCAAGAAAGTGATGGGTCGCGCGCATGGGTCATGGCTGTTGGCCGTGACCAGTTTGGAAACACCATTGTCGAAGTCATTATTGGGTCACGGCTCTTGGCCGTGACCAGGTCGAAATCGCCAGAAATCATGCTAATTAATGGGTCGCGCTCATCGGTTCAGGGCTCTAGGCCGTGACCATAGTCTAGTCTTAAAAAGAAATATTCCCAGCTTCTCATTTATTACGTCCGACTTCATTGCTGTTAGGGTTTTTGCGATTTCGAGCTGCGATTTCAGTTGCGATTTCGGTTGGATTTCTATTGGATTTGCATTTGGATTTCTATTGGATTTGCATTTGGATTTCAGTTGGTATGTATTGATTCATTTGGATTTCGTGATTTCTATCTGAAGCCCTAATTTTTGTGTATGTATGTGTAGATTTGTGTTTGTATGTGTGTATGTGTGTGTATGTACAGATTGTATGTATGTGTATGTATAGATTTATGTCAAAAAAAATATTAGGATTTAGTAAACCTTAAATAGTATGTGTGTGTATGTATAGATTATGTCAATAAACCCTAGCTTGTATGTGTGTGTATGTATAGATTATGTCAATAAACCCTAGATTGTATATGTGTGTATTTTTTTTAATCAAAATATGCGTGTGTATTTTTATTTTGAGAAATATAATTAAATGATTTTTTTGACATATGAGTCGCAAACACGTGTACACATTACTATAGTGAGATATTGTTGGCTTGGTTGTTGGATACTATGTTGAATTTATTGAATTGATACTAGTGTCGATAAATGTATATGTTATTAAATTTGTTGGGTGTGCTCTTGATTTTCCTATGAAAAAGTATAACACATATGCTTGTCTTGTTTATGTGTATATGTATGTTTAAACTCCCATAACTTTCAAACCTAAACCTTAATAGCAGGACTCGTATTCATGCCCTCGTATACTTTTCTCAGGAAAAATGAGGCACGGTGATAAATACTGTCAACAAGAGTGGGACAGGTTGCAATTAGACCGCACACATAACTCTTTTATTAGCGTGCGTCATATAGAGGGTACTCCTATTTATAGGTACGGAAATTAAAAGATCGAACAATTTAATTACCTTATAAATCATGGATTTGATATCCAGCAAGATTACTTGTTCGATCGTATTCTATTTTCTCTACCAGAAAAATGGGATGACGTTATACAAAATATATTTCACACACATAATCCCGACATAGCCCTGACCTTGGTTATGTTGTTGGAGAAGGCGGAAAAAAAAATCCACCCGTTATGGATACAACTGCGTACAGAGAGCATTGACATAGACTGTGATGTCTCGCGCCACATGCACGTAAAATTGAATCTTGCCAACAAGTTGAGAAATAGGGGATTCCGAGTTCATGTCACTGACATCTACACATCAATCATAAATACCCTTCCTTCTAGTTGGCCACGTGCAAAAATTCATAGGTTCTTAAAAACTAATACCGAATGGATGGAGATCAGACACATTGAACTTATTCTAAAGTCTTACTTTGAAAAGGTATCTATCTATCTATATATATAAAACTAATTAAGCTTGATTAATTAGTTATAATTTCATATTATTATAATTATATACTCACTTATATTTTTTAATTTTTGTAGATAATGTCGAGAGGAAACAACCCTAGGGTACCAAG
This sequence comes from Sambucus nigra, assembly GCA_949130495.1. Lineage (NCBI taxonomy): Eukaryota > Viridiplantae > Streptophyta > Magnoliopsida > Dipsacales > Adoxaceae > Sambucus > Sambucus nigra. The sequence continues at coordinate 351,539,509 of OX422214.1, forward strand.
TGCCGATGTGACACCACAACGAGGTTCACCATCTTGTGCAGAACCCGGATTCTCAACACCAATGGCTGAGCAATTCACAACTCCACCAATGGTTCACTCCTCACCAAGTCCAACCTCAAGTGCTCCTACGCCCCAATCCAGCACTCCCGTTGCTTTAACGCCTCAATCCAACACTCATGATGCCTCCCGCTCAAATGAAAAGAAGCCTATTGGCTTCTCCATTCTCGGGAATAACCCGATGGGTGATAGGAATAACGTGCTAAACTTTAAAGCCCGGTGTTTGTCGCTGGGAAAAATGAACGTGGGAGTCGGTGGACCAGGCAATTGGAACCTTGTTGATCAAGCTGTCAAAGATGACATATATGACCAACTTTGCAAGCATTTCTCATTTTCTGACCGTTCCAAGAATAAGGTTTTATCTCGGGTTGCTGAAGGATTGAGGACATACAGGAGAAACCTTCAGAAGAAACATTTCCCGAAAGAGGCAGCGAGCTCCGATATTTTGGCTTTGAAAGAGAAAGTGCCTCCCAATGTTGAAATGCCGGTGGACCAGTGGAATAAGTTTTTGGAGAATGAGGCGAAGGAAAACAAGTTGGTCCAGAGGGAGCAAAACAAAAAAAATAGGGCACAAAAAACTGATATCCATAGGCTGGGATCCAAATCATATAAGGATTTGATGAATGAATGGGAGAGTAGGACAAAAGATGGTCCAGATGCCGGTAAAAACCCAAATCGGTCCAACTTATTCCTTCATGCTCGACGGGACAAAGATAATAAATTCCCGCTGCACTTGGCTAAGACACTGGAATCAATAGAGGCCATCAGCAGTCAATCAGATTCGAGCCCTACTGATGACTTTGACCTTGAAAATGATGCCTTGACTAAGACCTTTGGAAAGGACAAAAGGGGGAGGACGAGAGGTGTTGGCTCACATATGCCAAAAACAAAACTTCAACACATTGCACCTCTTGTGGACGAGCTTTCTTCGGTCAAGAATTGCATCTCATCCCAAAATGAGCACCAGTTGAAGACCGATGGGGATGTCCATGAGATTAAAAATTCCCTAGGATTATTGACAAATCAAATTGGGAAAATTGTGAATTTTATTGAAAGTTATAGGACCCCAATGCCTCCTTAAGGTTTCACACATCCTTCCCCTCCAACATTCCCCTCTCAAATGCCTCATCCTCCAACATTCCCCTCCCCTGCACCTCAGCCAATAACGGGGCTCGGATCATCGTCAACAGCGCACGGTGACTATGGCGAAGAGTACTATATCAAGGACATGAGCAATTCGAGGTTTGTTGGCGTGTGCATACTCATCTCCAGGGTTCCCGGAACTCTAGTACATCACCGACCTTTGGAGAAGGGTGAGGCTAAAATAATGGTCGATGAAATATACAACGGCTGCGGAGATGTATCTGTGTACGTTAATAGCGGGGATGGGATGGAATTGAGGAATTATGCAAAATCTTTTATTACTTGGCCACTTTATCTGTTGGCCAAGATTTAATAATATTTTCTTTCATTTCAGTTGAAATAATTTTTTTTTTAGTTGTAACAATATTGTTTTTTCTTCAGTTGGAATGATATTTTTTTTGTTTCAGTTGTAAGAATATTGGTTTTGTTTCGTTTGGAATGATATTTTTTTTGTTTCAGTCGTAAGAATAATCTTTCTGTTTCATTTGTAATAATATTTTTTAACCTATTACCACAGGACTGAAATTTGAAGATTAATACATGGATTTCCCACAATACAAAGAGTGGATGGGAGAGACTAACTGGATATCAATTAATCATGTAAAGGGCGTTTATGAATTTGTTAAATATGCTTCCAAAAATCTTAAAAGTGAGAAGATTCCGTGTCCGTGCACTCATTGTATTAACGAAAAATATAAGTCATTGGAAGTTGTTGAGTTGCATTTACTAAAGTGGGGAATCTGTCAAGACTATATAATATGGACATACCATGGTGAAAAAGTTGTACCTTATGTTCCAGAAGAATTCCCGGGAGCCGACCGTGTAACGAAACCTCAAGGAGTAGAAGTGGTACATGATTCACCAACACATCGTCCATTGACCGACTTAATTGATGATGCTTACAGACTCCACAACCAACAAAACCACCAACCTATGGATACAAATAATGCGCATTATGACCAAGTAAATGAACAAATTGATGCTAAACTACTAGGAGATCAAGAATACATACGGTTGAAAGCCGATGCAGCTTGACCGTTGTATAAATATTACGATGAAGATCACTCGGTATTATATGCAATGATTGGTTTGCATAATTTGAAGAGTCAATTTGGTTTGTCTGGAAACAGCGTAACCGGAATTCTTAAGTGGGTTAAAGAAATTCTCCCAAAAGAGAACATGTTACCAGACAATTATCCTACCATGAAGAAGAGTTTGAAGGGTTTAGGTTTGAAATACAAATCTATTCATGCTTGCAAGTATGATTGCATATTGTACCGAAATGAGCACGAAGAGAAGGATGAATGTCCTGTATGCAGTGAGCCTAGATATATGGTTTGTGAGAATGGAAATGACAAACATGCAAAAAATCGCAAGTGCTCGCAAGTCCCACAAAAGGTTTTGAAGTATTTTCCACTTGGGCCACGGTTAAAACGTTTTTTTACTGTACCGTGGATAGCGGAGGCCATGACATGGCATGCTCGATTCGAGGTGGGTGGGAATTTGATGCGTCATCCGGTTGATTCACTCATCTGGTAAATTTCAAATGCACAACACCATGAATTTGCAAAGGAACCGCGCAACGTTCGTCTTGCAATCTCAACCGATGGGTTTAACCCTTTCAGTAATTTAAGTACTAGTCAGAGTTATTGGCGAGTTCTTATGGCGCCTTTAAGTCTTCCTCCGACGTTATGCTTGAGAAAGGAGTTCACATTGTTATCTCTGTTGATACCCACGGGGCCGTTCGGGGGATGTTTTGGATTTTCACACTCTAAAGTCATATTTTTAAGCCTATGTCTAAAAATATTTAAAATATCATCGTATTCTCAAACCGAGAGTCCCGGGGCCACGCGGTCAGTTCCTGCGAGTTACATTAGTCCGGTGAGAGGTGTTGGTGTCACCAATAGGGCCGTTCGGGGGCTGTTTCGGGTTTTCATGCACTAACGCCATGTTTTTAAGCTTAAGTCTACAAATTTGCAAATTACCTTCGTATTCTCAAATCGAGAGTCCCGGGGCTACGCGGTCAGTTCCTATGAGTCACATTGTTCCCGTGGGAGGTGTTGGTGCCACCCACGGGGCCGTTCTGGGGCTGTTTTGGGTTTTTACCCTCTAAAGCCACATTTTTAAGCCTAAGTCTAGAAAAATGAAAATTATCTTCGTATTCTCAAATCGGGAGTCCCACGGCTGCGCGGTCAGTTCCTACGAGTTACATTAGTCCCGTGGGAGGTGCTGGTGGCACCCACGGGGCCGTTCGGGGGCTGTTTAAGGGTTTCACCCTCTAATAATGTATTTTTAAGCCTAAGTCTCAAAATTTGAAAATTACCGTAGTATTCTCAAATCGGGAGTCCTGCGGCTGCGCGGTCAGTTCCTACGGGTCACATTGGTCTCGTGGGAGGTGTTGGTGCCACCCACGCGACCGTTCGGGGGCTATTTCGGTTTTTCACCCTATAAAGCCATGTTTTTGGCCTAAGTCTGAAAATATTCAAATTATCATCATATTCTCAAACCGGGAGTCTCGGGATTGTGCGGTCAGTTCCAACGAGTCACATTGGTCCTGTGGGAGGTGTTGGTGCCACCCACGGGGCCGTACGGGGGCTGTTTCGCATTTTCACCCACTAACGCCATCTTTTTATGCCTAAGTCTAGAAATATTCAAATTACTATTTTATTCTCAAAAAGGGAGTCTCAGGACTGCACGGTCAGTTCCTACGAGTCACATTGGTCCCGTGGGTGGTGTTGGTTCCATTCAAGGGGCCGTTCGGGGGCTATTTCGGGTTTTCACCCTCTAACGCCATGTTTTTAAGCCTAAGTTTAGAAATAAGCAAATTATCATCGTATTCTCAAATCGGGAGTCCCGTGGCTGCGCGTTCAGTTCCTACGAGTTAAATTGGTCCCGTGGGAGGTGTTGGTGCCACCCACAGGGCCGTTCGGTGGCTGTTTTGGGTTTTCACCCTCTAACGTCATGTTTTTAAGCCTAAGTCTCGAAATTTTCAAATTATCATCTTATTCTCAAATTGGGAGTTTCGCGGCTGCGCGGTCAGTTCCTACGAGTTACATTAGTCCCGTGGGAGGTGCTGGTGGCACCCACGAGGCCGTTCGGGGGCTGTTTTGGGGTTTCAGCCTCTAATAATGTGTTTTTAAGCCTAAGTCTCAAAATTTGAAAATTACTGTAGTATTCTCAAATCGGGAGTCCCGCGGCTACGCGATCAGTTCCTACGGGTCACATTGGTCCCGTGGGAGGTGTTGGTGCCACCCACGCGACCGTTCGGGGGCTATTTCGGTTTTTCACCCTCTAAAGCCATGTTTTTGGCCTAAGTCTAAAAATATTCAAATTATCATCATATTCTCAAACCGGGAGTCTCGGGGTTGTGCGGTCAGTTCCAACGAGTCACATTGGTCCCGTGGGAGGTGTTGGTGCCACCCACGGGGCCGTACGGGGGCTGTTTCGCATTTTCACCCACTAACGCCATCTTTTTATGCCTAAGTCTAGAAATATTCAAATTACTATTTTATTCTCAAAACGGGAGTCCCGGGACTGCGCGGTCAGTTCCTACGAGTCACATTGGTCCCGTGGGTGGTGTTGGTTCCATTCAAGGGGCCGTTCGGGGGCTGTTTCGGGTTTTCACCCTCTAACGCCATATTTTGAAGCCTAAGTTTATAAATATGAAAATTATCGTCGTAATCTCATACTGGGATTCCCGCGGTTGCGCGGTCAGTTCCTACTAGTCACATTAGTCCCGTGGGAGGTGTTTGTGCCACCCACGGGGCCGATTGGGGGTTGTTTCGGATTTTCACCCTCTAAAGCCACATTTTTAAACTTAAGTCTAGAAATATGAAAATTATCATCGTATTCTCAAACCGGGAGTCCCGGGGCTACGCCGTCAGTTCCTACGAGTTACATTGGTCCCGTGGGAGGTGTTAGTGCCACGTATGGGGACGTCCGGGGGCTGTTTCGTGTTTTCACCCTCTAACGATATGTTTTTAAGCCTAAGTTTAGAAATATGCAAATTACAGTCTTATTCTCAAATCGGGAGTCCCGCGGCTGCGGGGTCAGTTCTTACGAGTTACATTGGTCTCGTGGGAGGTGTTGGTGCCACCCACGGGGACGTTCGGGGACTGTTTCGAGTTTTCACCCTCTAACGCCATGTTTTTAATCCAAAGTCTAGAAATATGCAAATTATTGTCGTATTCTCAAAACCTAGAGTCCCGCGGCTGCACGATAGGTTCCTATGAGTCATATTGGTCTCGTGGGAGGTGTTGGTGTCACCCACAGGGCCGTTCGGGGGATGTTTCGGGGTTTCACCCTCTAAAGCTAGGTTTTTAAGCCTAAGTCTAGAAATATGAAAATTATCATCATATTCTCAAATCGAGAGTCTCGAGGCTGCGCGATCAGTTCCTACGAGTTACATTGGTCTCGTGAGAGGTGTTGATGCCACCCACGGGACCATTTGGGGGCTGTTTTGAGTTTTCACGCACTAACGCCATGTTTTTAAGCCTAAGTCTAGAAATATGAAAATTATTGTTGTATTCTCAAATCGGGAGTCTCAGGGCTACGCGGTCAGTTTCTACGAGTCACATTGGTCCCGTGGGAGGTGTTGGTGCCACCCACGGGGCCGTTCGGGGGCTGTTTCGAGTTTTCACCCTCTAACGATATGTTTTTAAGCCTAAGTTTAGAAATATGCAAATTACCGTCTTATTCTCAAATACGGAGTCCCGCGGCTTCGTGGTCAGTTCCTACGAGTTAAATTGGTCCCGTGGGAGGTGTTGGTGCCACCCACGGGGCCGTTAGGGGGCTGTTTTGGGTTTTCACCCTCTAAAGCCATGTTTTTAAGCCTAAGTCTAGAAATATATAAATTATCGTAGTATTCTCAAATCGAGAGTCCCGTGACTGCACGATCAGTTCCTACGAGTTACATTGGTTCCTTGGGAAGTGTTGGTGCCACCCACGGGGCCGTTCGAGGGCTGTTTTGGGTATTCACCCTCTCAAGCCATGTTTTTAAGCCTAATCTCGAAATTTGCCAATTACTGTAATATTCTCAAACTGGAGTTCCTACGAGTCACATTGGTCTCGTGGGAAGTCTTGGTGCCACCTACGTGACCGTTCGGGGGCTGTTTCGGGTTTTCACCCTCTAAAGCCATGTTTTTTTGCCTAAGTCGAAAAATATTCAAATTATCGTCGTATTCTTAAACCGGGAGTCCCGGGGCTACGCGGTCAGTTCTGACGAGTCACACTGGTCTCGTAGGTGGTGTTGATGCCACCCACGGGGTCGTACGGGGACTGTTTTGGGTTTTCACCCTCTGAAGCCACATTTTTTTGCCTAAGTCTAGAAATATGCAAATTATCATTGTATTCTCAAACCGGGAGTCCCGCGGCTATGCAGTCGGTTCCTACGAGTTAAATTGGTCCCGTGGGAGGTGTTTGTGTCACCCCCGGAGCCGGTCAGGAGCTATTATGGATTTTCACCCTCTAAAGCCACGTTTTTAAGCCTGAGTCTAGAAATATGCAAATTATCGTTGTATTCTCAAATCGGGAGTCCCAGGCTGTGCGGTCAGTTCCTACGAGTTTGTTGGTCCCGTGAGAGGTGTTGGGGTCACCCACGGGGCCGTTCGGGGGCTGTTTTTAGTTTTTACGCACTAACGCCATGTTTTTTAGCCTAAGTCTAAAAATTTGCAAATTATCATCGTATTCTCAAATCGGGAGTCCCGAGGCTACGCGATCACTTCGAACGAGTCACATTGGTCCCGTGGGAGGTGTTGGTACCACCCACGGGGCCGTTCGGGGGCTATTTTGGGTTTTCACCCTCTAAAGCCACGTTTTTAATCCTAAGTCTAGAGAGAGAGAGAGAGAGAAGCGTTTAGGTCATCAACATCTGACGAGAGAGTGAGAAGCGGGCAAATAGAAAACTAAATTAGTGCGCCTCTTTATTTTTTAGGAATGACCTGGTCACGGCCTAAAGCCATGACCCACCATCGTAACCCTCCCTGGAGTTCTAAGAACTAATTAATAAAGAATGGTCAAAGCCTACAGCCGTGACCCCCTTGCGCGACCAACAACAGCTATCAAATGAGTTATGGTCATGGCCCATAGTCGTGACCCATACCAAGACATGGTTACGGTCCCAAGCCGCGACCCTCGATCTGTGATGCGCGACCCTTCTCATCCACCCTATAGTGGTTGAATGAGGTATGGTCACGGCCCATAGCCGTGACCCATGACCAGAAATCATCACGGCCCTAAGTCGTGACCCTTAATGTGTGTACTCACTTCTTCCTCATGCCAGGGGTCACGGACTTGGGCCGTGACCCATCCGCGACCAAGTTTGGAGGGAATTTTGGCGCTAGTTTGGCGCCAAGATGGTCACGAACTGGTCACGGCCCAAGTTCGCGACCAGATGGTCATGAACTTGGGCCGTGACCCACTGGGCGTGACCATTCGCAGGATTTAGTGTAGTGTTATGTTCGGTGGATTGAATAATTACCCCATTCTTGATATTGTTTCATTCTTCAAACCATTGAACCAAATCTTCCAAGGACTTAAGGATATTCACCCTTTAATTTATCCTAACATGAATGATCTGACCACAAATTAGCTAATGCTTGGCCTTATATATCCCTTTAAGGTACATATTGCAAGCAAACCTCATATAGAGTTAACACCCATTTACCAATCATATTTAGTTAAACAGGTCTTGTTAATATCTATTAGATCAAATTGAACTTCGAAATGATAATTACTTCTTTAAGCAATAAGTAACATCTTAATTTCATAGCAGCGAAATACAAAGTTAAACTTAGTTTTTACATTACAGAATATATACATTCATTATACCTTAAAAATTTACTAAGATAATACACAACTTATTATTTGTAATTCTCATAGTCTTTTGATAATAAGATTCTAGTTCAGGTATCAAAGGCTGAAATGTAAAACATCAGTGGCTTATTTTCTCTTGGAGGTTCTAGCACAGATGGCTTAACCAAGTATATTTTGAGTGTCTAGAAATATACTCATGCTCTTCCTTCCAATTCAGCTCATCTTGATCCTTTAGATTCAAGAAAAAATAAAATACTTTAGTTTTTCCTACTGCGTTAGATATAAATCTGCAAAGGAAATAAACTTTACCTAAAAACCTTTGTAATTCTTTATTATTTTGGGAGTCATGCTTTCAATTATATCTTTAGAGTTAATTTTTGCAACTTGTATTCCCCTTTTTATGCACCAAATATCATAGGAAATTTCATATAGAAACTATAAAGGAACATTCTAAAGGATTCATTTTAAATTGATAAGGACCCATCCTTTTGAATGATTTATGTAGGTGTGTTATATAATCAACCACTGTTTTTAATTTAACAATTATATCATAAATATAACATTGTAAAAAGTTACCAACTATATCATGGAAAATGGTATTCATCCCCCTTTGATATGCGACTCCAGAATTCATTAAAGCAAATGGCATTTTGATCCATGCGAAGGTTCCCAAGTTGCTAAGTCACCTGAAGGTAGTATTATGCACATATTTTTTAGATATGCAAATTTTGTTGTAACCTGACCATCCATTATAGACATGATACCATGACCAGCAGCTTTATCAACTAATAAATCTACCACTATTATTGGATATTCATCCTTTGGAGTGGATGCATTTAGAATCCTAAAATCAATGCACACTATTAGCTTGCCATTTTTCTTAATGACTGTCACTATATTGTAGTGCCATGCAATATACTTGGTAGTTCTAATTAACCCACTCTTCAATGCTTTCAGTTTCCTCTTTTATTTATGTTGTGACTTCATAAGTCATTTGTCGGTGTGGTTGTTTAACAGGTTTCTATCCTTATTTGATTAGAAGTCTATGCTCAACCAATTACTATCTAATCCAGTTAACTCATTATATTCTGAAGCAAAGAAATCCTTATACTGATGTAAAAGATCCACGACCAATTGTTGGTCTCTTTTGTTAAGGTTAACATTGACATATGTCACCCTTTTATTTTGTTTGGTTCCTAATTTTACTTCTAACAAAGGATCTGGTTGATTTACCATGAACTCTTCATACTCCACTAGTGAAATTTCTAATTCACTACTGTTGAGAGGATATTTATCCTATTTATCTTCTACAAACACATAATCACCTGAATTAACAGTCCTTTCTTCATTAATTTTGGTACTCAAATTTAATTCCCTGAATTTTCATAGTACTATGGCCAAAGTTTCATCAAATTTTTCAACATCAATGGGTGTGCTATACATTAATCAACTATTTTGTCTTCTTTGGGTGGTCCTATAGGAAAAAAATCTATATCTTCCCAAACTTCATCTGAGATTTCCTCTTTTGATTCCTCTAGTATCTGTGTATCTGTAATTACATGTCCCGCATTTTCTTTGTAAAGTCTAACCTTTACTGAGTTATAGCTGGTATGGAAAGGCGAAGGATCTTCTTCCATGTTTTTATTTATTAACACTCCATTTACCCACGATTTTATAAACAAGAGATTAATATGATTAATCATGTTCTTGGTTCTTCTAATCCATGCATTAAATCTAGAGCAAATATAAACAAGTCAAATTTGTATAGCTCTAATTTATCCTCTTTGTCCAATTCCATCTTTGAAACTTCCTGTCCCTCTTCATCTTCTTACCTCTTTGGGATTTATGATTAGTCATCTTTGGAATTTATGAATTAGAAGAATTGTTGTTGTAGATTTAATATATGATTAGTCATCTTTGGATGAGGCCTCTTAGTAGGTTCTTCTAATTCCAATTCCAATTTCATTTAATTAGTAGATTCAAAGATTATTCAACGAAGAGTTATTCGAACTCATATATGATTAGTCATCTTGGGAATTTATGAGACCCCTTTTCGGACCCTATATTTTATTTTAATTCTCTCTTACTAAGTGCGAGAGGTCATAATATATTATTCTCATTTCTTTAATTTTGATGGATGAATTAAAAGAACATTCCAGGATTTACCTTTTAAGGCTTCGTAATTTGTGGCCTCCTAGGCATCTCATTAAATTGTTGGGCAACCTTTAGGTCTTGAACAACAAATTAATTAGGTACTCCATTAAATATTGGAATTGCTTTTGGGATATTTGTGGGTCCTAAAACTCTCAAATACTGATGTGATTTGACTTCATTAAAATCGGGACTGATGTATTTGAAGTTCCTTGACGTTTTGATTTTTCCTTTAGGGTTGTAAGGGCTAAAAAGTGCTCATATTTTTCCAAAGACATTCCCTTGGAGTTATTTTTGGCTTTGAAATGCTTGGTCTTTAGCAGCATAGACACTATTCCCACTCCTCTTAATTGTTTGTTATTTCCCCTTCGAAGCAACACATTCTTGCATCTCAGCATATTTCTCTCCACACTTAATGCATATATGTTTCATGACTTTCTGGTTCAGGTTAGTAACTTCTTCAGACTTCGAAGATTATGACTCAGCTCTTGTCTTCATTTTAAACTCCATATGCCCTTTATTTTGAGGCAGTTGAATCGATTGCATGTTTTTTCCTAACTCGTTTATGCTCGAAAATGGGTCTTCATCAACCCCCACGCTGCTTTCCTCTTTTCTAGGAAACTTGAGTTTCCATCTCCTAATCAACTCTTAGATCTTATCATGCAAAATAGATCAAGCATTATTTAAGTGAGAGAAACCTTTATGCCATTTACAAAAGTTTTTTCCTCTAACTTCAATTGGTTTTTTTGCATCATTGGGATGTTTTAGTATTTTAACTTTTAAGAAATAATCAAATATTTCATCTGCCTAAGAGATACCAAATGAATATTGTTTTTAATCATACTTCTTTTATTTTGGGGCATAAGATTATGTTTTTGATTTATTTTAAACTAATGGTTCAAAAATTATAGTCTCAGTTCCTATAATCTCAAGAGGATTTATATCTAAGTTTAGATCCCTATAATATGTTTTGAAAGAAGAAGTGTTTCTTTCATGCGCTTCCTCTAAAAGTTCTTTATATTTGGATACTTTGGTAGTTAATTTCACCAATTATGTTAATCCAATTGCATCAAGCTTCTTTTAAAGCCTAAATTACAACCCATTTTGGGCCAATTTGAGAAACTCGTCGCCAGGTAAAATTATTTTACATTCATCCCTAGCCTTTTTACCTTTTTACAAAGCTTGTTTCTTTTTCATCATGTTTATTGGATTAGTCTAGCCAAATCATCCGTGGATACATCTGGTTCAGTTTGGAACAATTGTGTACAAAATATATCTTCCATTTGCTGCTAAGTTTGGACATTGTTTAGAGGTAGTCTTATGTATTAAGAAAAAGTGCATCAATGAGAAAACTATAAAGAGTAATATGTTCCACAATTAGTTGACTCCCATATCCTAAAAATAAAGAAAGGTCTAGGAACTTAAAGCCCTTTTGAAGTTCGATCCTATCTATAAGAATATTGTATACTCGATTTGCTTCATATAAAATATTGTCTCAATTCCTTGACAAAACATTTTTGAGCCTTTGTCCAGGAGGTCATCGAAAAGATTCATCAACGAATTGGATTCACTCAATATTGAACCTCAGGTACAACACTTAGGAAAAGATATATAACTTAAAGGACTTAGATTAACCATGGTTGATCTGTTTTTATAAATGAAAAATATTTTTAATTAACTTTGGTTTTGTAATTTTGTCAAATACACATGAACAAAAACTTTTCATAAAGAAAAATCTATTTTATAAAGAACTACATCTTTTTGTGCATTTTAAGTATGTTTGTTCATGCGAGAAACAAACATACTTAGAGTTTGCCTCAAAAAAACATTTTGAAAAATCTTCTAAGGAAAATTGGAAATAAAATTTTGGACACGACTCGCCTCATCTCCTCTTCGCCACAGTGATGGCTTGCCTCACTGCAGTAAAAGAAGGTCATTGGAATTTCCTTGGGCGTAATAAAAAAAACTTTGGGTAATGGCACGACTTTCCTCAGCGTAGTTTCACCACAGCGTTTGTTTTCCTTACTGTAGTGACACTATATCTTTGGTTGGTTATGTCCCCGTGCAAAACATCTAGACATAAGTGTGACCTAGTTTGCTTTAGGTTCATCACATCTATGTAATAGCTCACTATAACGACATTATGGCAAAACGCGTCTGAAATCGCCTAAAGTAACTTTTTCACAAGATCCTTCTTTAATATATACTTGGTTACTGTGTCAAGTATAATTTTTTGGGAGACTTAGACCCTAATGTGACTATTTGACACCTTAAGAGTATGACACCTAGCATTTATTCCTTTAACTCCTTTCAAAACAAGAGGTTATAAGTTCATGTATTGTTTACTCTTCCAAAGTAAGAATGAAATCTTTGAAAAAAATGTTTTTGTTGATCAAAACATTTCATATATTTAAGAGCACATTTTTCACTCCTCTTCTTTGAGTTCTTTCAAGCCATTGTTTTTAATAGACGTATATTTACTCATTTTGTATTCAAAATTCAATCTTCGTTGGTGAGTAAATATTTTCTCTTCCTTGACTTAAAAAAATTCATTTTCGATATTTAAAGCACCACACCTTTGCAAATACCCCAACACATATATCTATAGGATTACCTCAAAGATCCTAGATGTAACATTTTGGTTGCTTGAATGTTTCATCCAGGAACAACATAAGTGTTTAAGAAGAAAGTTTTGACTAGAGGATTCGATGGCATTGGCTGCGAATTAAAACCGGTCTCCGACCAAAATCGATCACAGTTGTGCAACTTACTCCAGTTGTTGTCACTGACGAATATGGTGGGATAGAGTGTGTAGTTAGTTGCAGCATCGTGAGGTTGTAAGTTATTTTCTATCAGTTGTACCATAGTGCATTTGTTATTATTATCGGCCTGAGGTTTTTTCCGGTAGTGAATTTTTCTCTTATTCATTCGATATTGTGATTATTTTACCCTTGTTGTATCTTTTAGAATCATTGTCTTAAATAAGAGGATAAAACTTGAAAGATTATAAAATTTAGTAAAATATTTTGTCACATAAACTTTTGGATTCTTAAGGCATTTTATAATAATAAATTAACTAATCTTTCTCGTGAATTAGGGAAATTAATTTTTATTTGGGTAACTACCATTGAGAAGGACACTATCACTATATAACCACTCATGGTATGGTTTCCTGTACACTAGAGTTTTCACCCCTTAAGCCATTGGTCCATAAATATGAAGTATGAGATCTACAATTTCATTTCTCCTAACACTCCCAGGTAACTTCCTATTTAGTCGGGCAATGATTGGGTTCATTATGGGTTATGTCTACACCAACGGTGGTGGAATTTGGGAAGGAATATTTTGATGCGTTTAAAAAGCAATTAGTTGAGATACCAGAGGAGTTTGATTGGAAACATCATATTATTTTACAACCCCCTGAGTTCCTGTTTGAACATAGGATTATTGATTACCCCATAGTTAGAAGTTCTTGGGAAACCTAAATTGATCCCATTATGGAATGGTCTAGTCATTCCCACTTTTGAGAGGGGTGTTCTTCCTACTAAGTTGTTTTATACCAACTGCTGGTAAGTGTTATATGTTCCTAATCCTCTAGTGGGTTGTTCACACCTAGACCAGTGGTGTTTGACTACTTTCCCATAATAAAGTTTGTTCTAAAATCGATTTCACCAGTATTAAGCCAATAATACATACGATGATAAGGATTGGATTGATTGGTCATGTTTACTCCAACTTATGGTGAATATATTTAACCATTGGACACTGGAAGAGTAGGCGTGGACAACCTACTAGTTAATGTTGTGATCATTGTGTTAATATTTTGCATTATATTCCCAATATGATCAAGAATCAAGTTTAATGGTTCATCAATTTATCTTGGGTGTTTGATGACATATCTACAACAGGTGTTGCATTTCGAATTTCAGTCCTTGGAGCCATTGTCATGCTTAATTCTGGGTTTTGAGCAATTGGCACCTCAACTCTTGGGTAGTTTCAACTACTTCTAGCTATGTCGTGTTAACACATTGGCTAGTTGAACCAATTTAACTAACATTTTATGTACCATCATCTCTTCTTCTTATTTTCATTATGGTAAACAACAATTTTGCACTTGTGTCCCTCCGGGTGTGCCAAAAATATGATTGTGTCACTGGCTTGGTTTGGATATTTGGGTTAATTGCGAACGTGAAAGGTTGGATGATGCTCTTACCAAATAATTGATTATCTTATGCTTGAGATAATCAGGTGATTGTGCATCGTTCTAGGCTTAAATTAATAAGACATGTGCTTATTTTAAGGGAGACTTAACTCTTAGTGATAAATAATTATAAATAACTAGAACTAAAGAAGAAAATGCAATTTGAATAAACTAGAATTAAATTAAAATTTTCAAAATAGTAAATAAAGATAAATGCAACAAAAAAAACAAATACACTACGGAATGACAAACCATAGTGTATGAAAATCCATTTGCATAACTTCGGACCAAAAAAATTGGGTAAGTTTTTACCTTCTATCATGTATATTTCCATCGCTTGAAAGGTTAGGTTCATTGTACCAACAACTTTATTTTGTTGTGGAGTTACAATAGCTGAAAAATCATGTTTTATCCCAATTTATCACAATATTTCTCAACTTTGGAATCCATAAACCCGGAACCATGATCGATCTAGGTCTCACAATAAGTACTGATTGCTCATTTTGAATTTTCTTCTAAACCGACGCTATGATATCAAATGAATCATTTTTCTCTCTTATAAATCCCACAAATGTGAATCTTGAAATGCCATTAACTATCACAAAACAAAATCTCTTCCCTCCAATATTCTCCATATTTGAGGGACCCATTAAATTAATTTGTACAAACTCTAAAGGTCTAGAGGTAGAAATCTCATTTAATTTCTTATGAGAAGTCTTGGTTTGTTTTCCCTTTTGTCATGTCCCAAAAACTTTTCTCATAGACTTACCTAACTTGGGAAGATCTCTAACTCTCTCTTTCTTTGACAAACTCTCCAAATCTGTAAAGATGATATGTCCAAGCCTTTGATGCCATAAGTTAATGTACTCCACTTTTTCATTTTGACTTATAACTTTAGTTTCAGTAACAAGAGTATAACATTTATCACTCGATCAAACAAAAATATAACAATTCTCCATTCATTTCCTTTTTCAGTAAGCACTAAAATTTAGAAAAACTCACAAGATAACCATCGCTGCTGAGTTGACTTGTGCTAATGAGATTAGTGATAAGTCCTTCAATATAAAGAACGTTGTGAAGTTTAGTTCTCTCAAAAACTTTCATAGTACCTCTACCACTGACACTAGAAAATTTCCAATTCCAAATGTTACTAAATCACTAATGTGATCCTCTAGTGAAGTAAAAAATTCCTTATCTACCATCATATGTCATGAGCAACCACTATCAAAATACTAATTTATAGCATTTGAGGCTTTAAGAGCCACGATGACAAAACAACAATTATTATTCTACTTCCTAATCCATTAAATTTTATCTTGGGCACCCTTTATCAACTCATTCACTTCCTTTTTTAGTATCTTTAGTTCATTTTCAAGTCTTGAGTTAACTTCTTGAAACTTTTTCTTCTGGAGGACCTAGTGTATGAATATAGCCCATTACAAAGTTTATAGCAAAAATGTCTTAAATATCCTATCATTAAACAAGAGGAATATTTTCCAGTTTCAAAAGGCTTGTAATAAACATTCGTATTTATTTTGGAAAATCTTTTTCCTCTTTGATTTTGAAGAACACTTTTTCTCTTAAAATGATTTTCATAATGCCTTGGATGAGGATTATATTTGGTGAAAACTTTATTCTGATTATCTTTCATTTGAGGTCTTTGTACAGCTTTAGTCCTTTTGACTTGAGAATCCTTTTCAACCATAACAATGCGTACCTTTGCATTCTAAAATACATTCTCCTAAAGTTATTTTCCTTTGACATCATTTGAAGAAACATTATTTTCACTTATTTGAGTAGAAATGACTTGTTCAATAACATTCAACTTTCCATGCACAAGAGTAGTAGATGAATTTGAAGAAGCATTAAATGAGTCAAAAGCTAACCCGTGTTTTATGATTTTGTATCATAGACTTCTCAAATAAAATATTATTCATTTTCTCGAACCTATCATCCAAAGCAAGTTTCAATTCATAGCATAAGACAAATCACTTTTTTTAAGAAATATTTCCTTTTTGAAATCTTTTTCTTTAATTTCAAATATCTAACATTTTGTCTCAAGTTTTCTATTAATTTAAATGAGATAGGATTTCCCGATCCCTAGAGTAGTTTTTATCATTCATATCCTTTATCTTAAGTTTGAGTTCAAAAATCATTTCATCTTGTTCTTTCAACAAAGAACTCTCTTCTTAAAATAATTTAGTTTTGTTTCTCATCTTGATGTTCGATTTCTTCAATTCCAATTACTCATGAAAAAATTGTTGTATGTGTGATTAATTTCACTTATTTTCTCATCATCACTCGATTAATTTCCATTATGTGCAATTTCATAACTAAACTCACTAGATATGAGCGATGTGTTCTTAGCTATAGAAGAATGTAATGATGAATGCATATCATCCAAACTAACTCCCAAAGCATAAAAATCGAAAATATCCATGTAAACACATAATCAAGCAAACACACACAATTATAAATAAGGATCAACTCAAGATGTTAATCCCTAAAAATTAGTAAATGTGCTCTGATACCAATTGAGAATGTAAATGTGTGAAGCTTAGATCTCAACCTATAGGGGATGAATGGCTTTCAAAGCAATATATCCCAATTTTAAATATAAAATTCAAGTAGTAGTTTAGATTTAGGTCATTTTTAATTTTAACATGTAAATATAGGTTAACAATGAAATAACCAATCATGAACAACTAAGAAAGCCACAAAATAATCACACAACACTGATTTACGAGGAAAAAACCCTACCTGAAGGGTAACAAGCCTCGTTGCATCCTAGAATCTCATTATATTTGAAATTTTACCTTATATAATGCAAAAACGTACTTATTTCCTATTCCCTAAATATACGTTACCTATGGATTCTAAGACTACCCCTCATTTTAATGAGAAATTCATTCACATCTCCATTGATTGGATGATAATGTAACATTCTTTATCATTGGATCGCACCATGCTTGAATTGTTCAATTACACGTCCTTTAAGGTCTTAAAGTATAAATCAAATGAAATATAAGTGAATGAGATGAAAATCATTGCTATTATGGATTTCAAATCACTCAAATCATCTTATAAAACTAGATCTAATAACATTTCAATTTGAATTTGAACACTTGTGATTGGCAAAAGTAGAATAAAAATCTTACTCTTAAATTAAAAAAAAAATCCATTATGTTAGAATTGAAATGAGACAAAGTGCTAAAAAATTTGGAGGGAAATAAGGTCAATTTATAGACCTCTCAAAATATGCACTATCGTGCGCATGGGGGTAACTAAGCATCATGCGCATGGATTTGAACAATGAAAAAATCCATGCTAAAAAAGTGCAGATGTGTGCACGGTCCTAAAGACCATCCTTGTGAATGGATTTATGTTTGGAATAAAAATATATCAAAAACCAAAGAGACGTGTGTATGGGGACAAATCAAATTCATGCTCATGGTTTTAAGAAGAGAAACTCCTAAGCCTGTAGTTTTAGGCATAGAACTTCTCAAGACTAAAAACCATGCACCGTATGCACAACTGAGATAAACAATCATGCGAATGACAAAAGGAAAAAAGAAAATCATCTCAAGAAAAAATCTTCAAAAATAAAAATAAAAAAGATCTTATCCCTTTTCTAAAAATATATGCATGCTCTAAGGAAACATAATTGCTACATTTTCAAAAAAGTTTAACAAGTTTAAAAGAACGTGAGTGTGTGCATAAATAAATGAATCATTTTGTAAAAGGGTACACTTTATTTTAATCAATACTGGAAGACTACAATGTCGAGGAGACGTATGATCTTCTGTGGAACCATATGTATTTCAAATAAAAGGATTTATATGATGACAACACAATTGATATAAAATCATAATTCACTATATTCTCTCTAATGTACTTGAGATCAAAATAAGAACTCAATATATTATGAAATATTTTATAAGGAATGTACCGTCCACGCAACCATACCCACATGTCCAAGAAACACATTGAAGATCACAACCAAGAAAATAAAAATCATAACCAAGATAATAAAAATCACAAACAATCCAATGTTAACTCAAAGCATGTATCAAACCTTAGATATGGCCATACCCCAATCTTCAAGAGAAGTTCAACATCAATATCTAATCAAGTTCATGATCATCTCAAACATCATACAACCAAATAAGATCAAGCTCAAGCAAGCATGATCATCAATCAACACTTTATGACTCATTAGTCACTTTCTTGTTGTAATTTTGGAACTATTGTACAAAATTAAAATAACATGAGTTACCTTGTATATTCTCAAAATCAACTCACCTTACCCTAAATATACCTAAACCTACCTTAAAGTATATCCCAAAACCCAATATCATATAGCCTAAAAACTGGAAGTTTTAGTCGACTAAAATTTTTGAGATAGACCACTAAATAGGCCAAAAGGAAAAATATAAGAGTTTTAGATGACTAAACCTGAGATTTAGTAGACTAAAAATTTAAACAATTCATTTTGGTAAAGCTTAATTTCCATCCTTTTTATCCTAATACCCCCAATCTTTACCAACCTTTAATAAAACTTTGGATGTCAACTAACACTATAAAAAAAGCCTCCCACTTCAATTCCAGAACACACAAGCTCACAAAATCAAACCCATTGGGTAAATTTCTATTCTTAGCTTATGACAAAACCTCAAAGTTTCTAAGAGAGAGAAACCAAATCCTAAATTTCCATTTGAGAGTTTTAGTCCCAAAAACCCCATTAAAGATCTAGCTTAAAGAGAATCCACTTTAACCAAAGGCTTCCATTTTAATAACTCTTTAGCAAAGTAATAAAACCAATACCCACTTGTGTTAAAGTTATATCCAAAAATCCATTCAAGCATCACAGTTGTGATTATTGTTTTTTTACTTTTCTAGAGAGAAACAACAATTTCACCATTTGTTTTAGTAAAGAAAATGTGCTTTATGTTTTGGATATAGATATTGTACTATTGATTACGGTTTAACTTCATTGTATCTTCTTAACTGAAAGTGTCGTTATTACGGGTAGTTAAGGCATTTAAAGTCCTTGGGCTATTATGAGGGTACAACTTAGGCAAGGACGAAGTTAACTTCTCGTTAGTTGTGATTTTCATGGTAGAATTCCTTTTATAGTCTTGGTTCCACCGTAAGTAAACCTTAGATAGTGAAATTCTAGGGTACAGTCCTGAGCGTGGATGTAGGTAATGATCGAACAACATTAAAACATTAGTTTGTAAAGTTCCATTAATCCCTCTCTCTTTCTTTTAACTGCATATGTTTATTATTGATTAATTTCTTACTCTTTAATTGATCTATCATATTACAATTAATATTTACAACAAAATTCAAATGTTTTAAATTTTTCATTAAACCCATAAACCCAATTCACCTCCCCTCCCCCCCCCCCCCCCCCCCCCCCGAAATATTATTTTGGGGACAATAACTGGTATCAGAGCCTAGATCACAGATACTTATTTTTAAAAGTATATTTTGAGCATAAAGATACAAATTAATTGACAAGCATTTCACGATAACTTTTCGGTAGATGTGGCATACCCATTTTTGAAAGAGAAAACTTCAAAATATGAAGAAAAAAAAGAACCTCTTAGATTATTCAATCCATAGATTATTATTTTTGAAAAATTATTAGTGGTAAAAATCTCCATTACCAGATGGACTAACCATCAGAAAGAGATTTGAATTAAAAAAATGAAGCTATGATAATTCTTGAGTCTTCTCTAGATAATATTGTTGGAGGAAAATTATCACATTTCATGGAAGACAACGAAATTTAAGATACTCTTTTAAAATAATTGTTTGATGAAGTTACACCAAAAGAAGTGATATTAAGTCCATTAAAAGAAAAAAAAATATACCAATGGAAAAAGAAGAGGAATTAGTAGAGGATTATTCAAGTTCATTATCCAAAAAGGAAATAAAAATTCACACACGCTCACAACAAGAGTCGAGAACGTATGAGGTAAAATCTTTAACTATTAAATATTTAGATCTAAATATTTTTTCTAAAAAGGACATCATACGGGCTTTGACAAAAGAAGGATATTTATATAATCAAAACATAAATATACATAAAAAGTTGATTAATAAACACAAAGCTTTAGAAAATAAAAGTAGAGATGTTTACATATCAAATAATGAATCAATTAAAGAAAATGAGAAACCCATTATTGAAAATAAAAGATTAAAATAAGATAATGAGAAGTTAAAATCAAATGATGAAGGGATATAGCTTGAAAATATAGAATTAAAGGAATAAGTTTAATGTTTAAAACAAATCGTAAAGAAATTCTAATCAAGTAGTAATAGCTTGAAGCTACTTCTTAAGAAACAAATATTTAAGTCTAGTAAGGAAGGTCTTGGATAAAAACAATAAATGGCGAACTCAAAGAAAAAAATTTGAATGAAAAGGAAGAATTTATTTTTGAATAGAAAGTAGAAAAATATAAAATTAATGTCACAAAAATCCAAAACATCAAGAATGATGTCGATTGCAATTCTTTCAAAAAGAAAAAAAAATCATATTGCTGAAAAATGTCATGCACAACAAAAGTTAGAAAATCATTCTTGTATTATTTGAAAAAATAATGACCATATATATGTTGATTGTGAACCCATTTCATCATGTGATCATTGCACATATTGTGTTAAAATAATCAATCATTTGATGTTTGTCACATAAGGAAAAGAAAGGTTCATGTGTATAGACAAAGGAGATCATCATACTCCATTACTAACAAACAAGGATCCAAAATCCAAAGGGTACCAAAAAATAATATTTTTCTTTCGTATTTTGTTAGTACTCAAAGAATGTCAAAATGACCTTATGTATGGGTAAGAAATAGCTAAGAATGGTGAAATATGGAATGTATGGAGAAGAGACATACATTAGGAAAAAGAAATGAGTCAAATGATAGTGAAACATTAACAAGTTGGAAACCTTCCAAGGATCTAAATAAATCTTCAAATGAGGTAACATCCACCCATAATTTTCAAATGATTATTTGTTCTCCTTTTAAACTAAAACACATGATGCAAACAATCTCTTGAAACAATTACAAGAAAAATCTAACAGTCATATTAACACATGTAAGATATAAAAATATTTATTAAAAACTCCATCACAACTTAACTTACAACCATATGATTTAAAAATTACAACAATGTGGAAAACTGTGAATATTCAGCAACCTAAAATTTAGATTATACATATTTGGAAAATATTTTTAAAAGGTAATATTTGTGGTGAGAATATATCAAAAAATATTTGAAGAAAATAATTGGTTGGTGAAAATTGATAAAGATTCATGTGGTTAAAAAGCAATGGATTTTGTAAACTCCGTGGTAAAATAGAAAAGAAAGAAAACTCATTCTTGGAAAGTTAATGTTGAAAATATGTTTTAAACCTCCCTTATCATAAAGGATTATTGTGGATTTCTAAGGGAAGAGATTGAGAAGTATTATTTCTATGATTAAAAAGGGAAAATAAAATTTTGTGAAAAGAGTTATTGTCTAGAATAAAACATGAAAACCTATGAACAATGAAAATGGAACTTACTCTTATAATGAAAGATGAGATCTTAAACTTCCACCCCCACATTTTAACTCATATAAATTTATACAACTTTGATGAAAACTCTGAAAACATTCACAATTATGTTGATTCTCATTAGAAACATATTATTTGACAAGAGAACTAAAAGATATCATACACATGTAACAGGAGTAAAAAGGAACACACTTGGTCTTATCAGAACACATGAGTTCATCATAAGTTGTCACCCTATCCTCACACACATTATAAACACGACAACAAACTAATCTCACATGATTTACGCAAAATGAAATGATTCAAAACTTTATTTGTGCATCTCATTAAACAAAAGGTGAGAATGTGTTTTTGAAAAGAGATTTGACTATCACAAATCACTTTAAAATTCATATGACACAAAACCTTGTTCCACAACTTTTGACATAATTGAAAAAGAAATAGTATTATTGGGAAATTTGAAAAACCCTTGAGAATATTAAAACACCATTGACTATTTCTTCAACCTCTTTCAAGTAAAATGAAGAATACTATATCCAACACTCTCCATTAAATCACTTACACACCTAATACGTGAGTCCCTTGTTGAATTGTACACTAGCACTATCAGAGTAATCTATGATTAAAGAAAACAATTTACAATGTTGTTTATCCCTCTTGCAATTGGTGGCATCTTTACCTAAAATATGATTTTGATGAAATCCCTCATAAGTTTTGGAAATCCCTTTTGGGCAAAATATATGAACACTTCATGCAACATGACAATCCAGAGAGTGATTAACCATTCCCCTTCAGAAATTTGGAGAAAATAAACGTTGGGAATTTTAAAATTCATAGGAAGAAAAGTTACGCTCTAAATGATCAAGAAATTTTTGCAAACTTGATCTTAAATCCACTAAAAGAATCATTTTGGAGTAAATCACAAATAGTCAAAAATATGTACACAAGAACCCATGTCATCCAAGATTATATACATGTCACAATTAATGAAACTAACAAATACTCATTTAAAAATAAAGTATTACAACTAAGTATGAAAAAAACAAAAACCCTCTCCATATGACCAACCAAGAAACAACATAAGGAAGACACTCTATTTGAAAGAAATGATCCCACCAAAAATATACAAGTATAATGTCCTTAACAAAAATTGGGTCGAATATTATTGAACCAAACATATTAACTTTAAGCACCACTTCTTATGGGAAAATGTATCAAAAATAGGATGTGATACCACAGTCTCCTTATAGTGCAAACAACCTCGCCGGTATCTATACCAAATCTCGTTCTGACGATAGGATTAGACCAATCAATGTGACCTTGACTTCAAAATTCCAAATAAAATTGTCTTAGAAACTTATCTAACACTAATCCATTGCATGAATTGATTCCGTACATAAAAAGACTCGCTTCCACATATGCTAACCACCCAGGATGTTTAGAAAATACATTTTAAAAAGGCCTCCTCACCAGAAACTTAAAATCTTCACTATATCATGATCATATGTGCTTCTAAATTAGAACACTCTAACCAAAAAATTAAGAGTATAACTTGATGTAATTCTTCTTTACTACTGCAAAACAGATATTATCATGGTATGATTATCGCATTACTAAAGTTTGTACTTCCATGAATTCACCCCGTGAAAAATAAGATCCATTAACTTGATTGTTAAAGAATCATGATAGTAAAATATATAACCTCCTATTATTTCCACACTAACTCTCTTCTGCAGTATATATTGAAAAAGTAGTCAAAAAAGTATGCCCTCCTTATTTGATAATGACAAAGGGGGAGAAAAATAATATGAGAAAAAGATGTACGAGAAAAAGAAGACGATACAAAAAATGGGGAGAGAAATAGTCTTTCTAAATATAAAGTCTCAACGAAATAGGGAGCCTTTCAACTATTTTCTCAAACTATATCAAATGTATTCGCATCATGAAAAAGGGTGAGATTATGAAACCAAATGTATTTCAGCCAAAAGTATTTTGTATAATGATAACATAGTTGATATAAGATTATACGTCACTATATTCTCTCTAATGTACTTGATATTGAAACAAGTAATCAATATATTATGATAATATGTTATAAGAAACATACCATTCATACAACCACATCAGCATACTTAAGAAACACAATGAATATCCCAACCAAAAAAATGAAGATCATAAGCAAGATAATAGAAATTGCAAGCAATCCAATGTTAGCTCAAAGCATGGATCAAACCCTAGAAAATTTCATCCCTCAAGTTTCAAGAGAAGTCAAACATCACCATCTAAGAAAGTCTATGATCATCTAAAACATCAGACAACCAAGAAATATCAGGCTCAAGAAAGCATGATCTCTAAGGAGATTATTGGTTATTTTTTGTTATACATTAGGAACTATTATACAATGTTAAAGTGACATGATTTACCTTGTATATGCTCAAAATCTACTCACCTAAGATTACCCTAAATCTCCATAAAACTTCATAAAGTATGGACCAAAACCCAACATCATAGCTTAAAACCTGGGAGGTTTAGTCGACTAAAATATGCCACTAAAAATTTTAGTCAACTAAACTTTTTTAGATAGACCACTAAAGCAGGACAACCTAAAATAGGAGAGTTTTAGTCGACTAAAAGTGCCAAGATTTTGTAAATTCATTTCGATAAAATATTCTAACCTTTTATCTTAATATCTTAACCTTTTCAAACCTTATTACCAACCTTTTACCAAAATTTGGCTGCCTATTAATACTATAAAAAGAGACTCCCATTTCAATTCCAAAACACACTAGATCAAACCCAATGAGTAAAGTTCCTTTCCTAGCATGTGTTAATACCCCAAAGTCTCTAAAGGAAAGAAACCAAATCCCAAAACCCATTTGAGAGTTTTATGCCCCAAAACTTCATTAAACCTCTAGCTTAAAGAAAACCCACTTGAACCAAATGCTTATATTCCAATCCCTCTTTAGTGAAGTTATAAATCCCATACTCACTTGTGTTAAAGTTGTACCCAAAAACCTATTTGAGAATTATAGTTGTGATGATTATTTGTTTAATTTTTAAGCCAGAGAAAATAATCTCATTTCACCATCTTTTTTAATAAAGCAACTTTTCTTTATATTTTGGTTACAAATATTATACTATTGATTACGGTTGAACTTCATTATATCTTCTTGGCCGGTAGTGCCATTCTAGTGGGTAGTCCAGGCATTTAAAGTCCTTGTGTTATTGCATGGGTACCACTTGGGCAAGGATGAGGTTAACATTTTGTTAGTTGTGGTTTACAAGATAACATTCCTTAAAATTTTTGGTTCCATCGTAAGTGAAGTATAGATACTGAAGTTCACGAGTACCGTATCGAGTGTGGATGTAAATAGTGGCTGAAACTAAATTAAAACCTTTGTTCGAAAGTTCCATTAATATCTCTCTCTTAACTGTATATGTTAATTATTGATTAATTCCTTACTTTTGAATTATTTATTATATTGTAATTAATTTTTACAAAAAAGTTAAGAAAGTTTTAAATTTTCCATTAAACCTATATACCCAATTCACCCCCCCCCCCCCCGAATATACTATTATTGGTTCAACATCTTAAAGTTTCATAGTCCATATGTTCTAATGAACAAGACTCTCTCTAACAAAACAAAAAAGTGCATCAAGCTTTGGGCTTAATATAGTGAATGAATCAAATGCTTTGATACAAAAATAGGTCAATTAAACATTAAATATATGTTTACATTATCATTGGTACGTTCAATGGGACTCATTTTCGTATATATATGACGGTTTGGATAACTAACGAAGAGGAGGAAATGCATGTGCAAGACTTGCTTATCCATAAACCTCAAAATCATCATTGGACCCTTGTTCGGTTAATTTTCAACTTCAAGCAACCTATTTAAACCTCCTCCAAAAGTTTTTCAACTAAAGAAAAATCTTTAAGGAACACTCAATTTGATATCTCACAAGTCAAATCGATGTACGAGTTATGACTAAGTCTAAAAAAAGTGAGAAGTACTACGCGGAAGTATTGTTTGGATTAAACCACAAATAGGCTTTCCTACTCCAATGAGCAAACTTCATTTGTTTAAGTAAGAACTTATCTTTTGTGGTAAAATCCCTCTTCATCCACCAAACTTGTTCAAAAAAACTATTTCAACCAACTTATCACTAATTCACTTCATCACTACACCAACACACATTTTGTTTTATTCACTTACAACCTTTCTCTGTGCCTACAACCTTATTCTACACTATGTAGACTGGTATGGAGCTATAAATAATGGGAATAATTAGAGTTTTAACCGGCCTTTTCCTTTTTATAAAGATCCTAGAACTAACCTATTTTATAGCCCTCTTATTTTTTTTAAAGAAAACACTACGAAAAATCTTTATAACCCCAAAAGTATCTTTAGATCGTACTTTAAGGAAACATCATAGGGGACCTAAAGTAATTCCCCCCGACATGATTCTAGGTCTAATTGCCAATTTACTTACAACAAAACCTAGTCTATGTCCTAAAATTTGCAAAATAGTTCTTTAAACATAACTACTAATTTTCTAAACTCCCCATGCCCATGAAAAATACTTGAGAAATATTAATAAATTCGTCTAGCTTCAAGTTTCATCCATTGTAGCTTGCTCATTTCCTCAATTCGTTGCAACAATGATTTAGATCATGTACCCCTATTCTACCACTTCATCACCTAATGATCTTTAAGAATATCACTTTTGACTTTCTTCTGTGAAGCCATAGTTATTAATCGTATTAATGGAATCTCTAATCACTTACCATGTCTTATGGTTGACTCTTACGTCATCCAGAATTGAAATCAATATATATATATATATATATATATATATATATTGATTTCGGGCTCAACTCAGACTCAACCTCAGCACGACTCAAGCTCAATTTAGTGAGTCGAATGGGTGTGGTTTAGGTTTTCTCTACTCAATTTACAGCCCTACTATCAGCGTAAGATAAACTTTTTCTCTAATCCTTCAAATCAAAATAGCATTGCACAAAGACAAAAAAGAAAGCACGGGTGAATGGGTTCATGGAGAAAGAAAGAGTGTGCATATATATCAATAAATTTTGAATGAAAATGAATATGGGGTCCTCATTTTTAGGATGCTCTTGACACACTAGGTAGATAAGAACTTGAGATTGTGTGCTCTCGATGGTAGCAATCAAAATAAATATTGTAACCACATTAAAAGATAATTATTCTTATTTCAAATGACAAAAAAATATATCACAAATATTTGTGACAAAAAATTTACAAAGTTAGCAATACATTTTTTATAATCATGTCAAGACAAGTGATTTTAAATATGTTGAAAAGTAAAGCAATCAGACAACACCGAATATAAGAGGAAAAACTTACTAATAGGAAAAACCTCGAACTCATAATAATGATACATGTACTGAGGTAAAAAATTACAAAGAAGAACTATTGTTCTCCCCTTTATAACTTCCTCTAACACTCTTTGATGCCTTATCTTCCAATGTGGGAAGGCGTCAATAACTAGAGTAAGCTACCCAATCATGTTAGGTCCGCAACTAATGTCTTCATGTATTCCAATACTAAAATGTTCTTCATAATTAAAGAGAACTTGTTCCAATAAAAAAGGAACCAATATAACCACAAAAACTACACTAGGATGTGTCAAAGTATCATAAGGTTGGAAAGTATAGGGGAAGTGTTTGGTCACTAAAAAACTCATTAAGTCTTTTTCAAACTCTAAAAGAAAGAAAAACTTATCGAAGAAAAAATGTATTTAGAAAATGATTTCTTCAAGTCTTGAGTAATGAAGGAACAAATGTTAAAAAGGTTTTCGAGCAAAATGAAGCAAATATTTTGAGGAAACCCAAATGAAGAATATACTTTTATGTTTTGTCAAATTTTGGCAAACCAAAGAAGGCTTTTCATTCAAACTTTGAATAAGTCTTCTAAACATGCAATGTAAATTTTTAACATAAGTTTTATAATAAAATTATGTTCTACATTGTGTTTGGAAATTCAAAATCCCTAAGGTTAAATTATGAAAATATACAGCCTAATACTATATATCAATGTAGAAAACAAAAAAACTCCCAAACATGTCTTTTCTTCGTCTTCCTCTTCTCATGGTGATCACGAACAATTGAATGTATATTTTTTACTGGGGCCCAAACTTGACATTGCTCCAAGTCGTATCACCTAGAGAGATTGACATATGAAGAAGAACCGTCGACCGACACTTGCAGATTTCAAACCCATAAAAGTAACAAACTAGATAAAGTCCTCACGGACAAAAAATGGTGGTTGTGCATAAGATTAGTCCTCTAAAGATAACAACATCCAATTAAGCACCATTTTGACGAGATGAGCAGCTAACACGAGGAGCATGAGGTGAAACGACGTCAGGAGGTGCGTCATAACTAGAATAGTCATACATCCAAACCATAATTTTATAAAAATAACTACAAGAGATCACAGACTCGTGTTTTTCTTCAACTTCACTCGACCGAAGAGCAATGCACGAGTCTTCATCTCGGTTGTAGCGTAGACTTCAGGAGCGTGAAAATATATTCTGCCAAATCCATATAGACTATAGTGATCCTTTTCAACAGAATATAATAACATAACATGGAGACGGCACGAGAAACATTGGTTAGGTGAAGCGCAAGTATAACATGAGATGACACTATCATGTTCAGAATGTAAAAATCCTTGGACAGATTCAGTCTAATCCATCCACGACTATAGTTGTCACTTTGACAAGTAACCACTTCATAATTTGAAGGCTCCACAACAAATTTTTGAACGGGTACTCAGCGTCCTTAACTTTCAAAATACCATAGAGTCAAGAATTCATCTTACGAAAAAGGATAATAACTGATCCACGTGCCCTAGTTGTCATGATGTCACGGCCACAGTCTTTGGTACCACATGTAATGGAAGCATAGAACTCACTAATCATATGAGGAAAACGCAACCAAGCGTTATGATCCAGTGGTACAAGATTGTCACTGGAACACTCTTTGGGGGTGGATTAGGTTTGATCCCTAATTCGATTCCTGGCAGTGTCAAAATAATGCTTGACCAGCGTAAACTGACCCGAACACCTCGTGGTACAAAAAATACCTTACTAAAAAAAATATCAGGAAAACGCAATTAAGACTTGGTACAAATATAATTCTCCAACCACGATGCTCAAAACTCCAAGGCATGAACGTTCGAGATAGAGAATCAAAAAGAATAATATTCTCAAAGTTCACCAAAAAATGGGAATAGAAATATTAGTAACCAGAAAATCATGCAACCAAGAAAAAAATCAAAGGAATCTTATGAAAAAATGGATATCAAGTAAGATACACCAGCGGATCCTAAACTACGAATACATGAAAGAGTTTTATTTAAGAAAAGATATCAAATAATCCTCAAGTCAAACACATGTTTGACACTAAAGTAGACAAACACCAAAAATGGGTATGGCAAAGCAACAAAGACTAAACCACACTCAATAAAGAATACTTTAAAGCATGAATATCATATCAAGATAAGTATTCTCGTCAATTACTGACAAAGATTCAGCCAACAAACCAACAAATCTAAACCAATAACTCCAAGATCTAGAAGAGGAAATCCACGAAGAACTAGTAAGGAAAACATAACAAATTGATGAATAACCACTAGGTAGGGGATGTAAAAATCCTAAATTTTCAAATATATTATTATGGTAGGAAATGGAATAGGTTTGATAAATAATTGAAAAGGTTTGATAAAAAGAAGGTAATTCATAAAAAGTGAAATCGCGAAACTAAAAAGTTCTTATTGATATCCTTGGTTGGAGCAATAAAACCCTGTCATTAGTAGCCAAAAAGGGTTCGTTGCAGTGAAGGACGAACATAGAAAATCGCAAGTGTAATATCTCGTATTACTGTAGTATTTAATTAATTATTAAATTAATTATCTGATATTTATAAATTGTTATATGACATACGGCATGTCATTTTGTGTTTTGATATGTTGGAGTTTTGATGTGTTATTAAGTAAATTGAGATATGACTTTAAAATTTTACATACGTGTTTTATGTAATTGAGTTACATGTTGATTGGAGTTGTTTCTATAAATGTTAGCAAACTTATAATAATTCATTAAGATAAATCATTAAGTGACTTGGTAAAATGGGAGGCTATGAAATGGTTAGGGGTTATGTGTGGGGGTTTTCTAATTTGGATTATTCCCTCAGCATCAGATCCCACCGATCGTGAACTAGGTTCTTATAATACTAAGTCGTAATCTAATTAATTTATAATTTATATTTAAATTTAAGTTGTGCGTATTATTTAATTAATTAACTTAATAAGAAGATTAATTAATTTAATAAGATGATTGACTTGTAAAAGATGTTAACCTTCAAGTAGGTTTGTATGATGTTTAAAGAGCCTAGTTTAAGCCTATTATAGTGTATTTTATCCGTTAGATTAGTGTATGGACTAGCAAAGTTTTAGGCCATTTGGATCATGTTTTGATCCTTTTTAGTTGAGGCTATTATAGGGCCCTAGCCTAATTTTTAGATTAATAATTGAAAAACAGTTAGAGTGGTCCAGTTATACGATTAAATGTAAAAATCGTAGATTGGGTCAATAATAAACCAAATTCAATTTTAATCCAATTTTATCTTAATTAATTAGGTGAAACTAAACATGTAAGATATTGAATCGAAATCGAATCAAACAAACCACACAACACACGAGGTGCGCTTAAGCTGGCTCGGACACCTCATGGTATTCTACCAAAAAAACCACAACACAGGATGTGAAGGAAAAAAAACCTTTGGGAAAAAATCTTTTTTCAAAAGTGTTATAACTAAGGTATTACGGAATGACACAAACGGACTTACAAACTTAGATTCCACTAAGTATCACAGTTATACATCCTTCCTTGTTGATAACAGAAAGCAGTGCAAATTCAATAGCGCTCCATAACAAGCTCCACTTACCTAGATATCCACCGATAAGCCACAGGAAACTCATTTCCTATCTTTAGTGGTGAAGAATTAACTCCTTAGGATATGAACATCTAATGTGTTCTTCAAGATTTGATAAAGTGGTCACAAACCATCCAAGGGATAGGGATTTGAAAAATCAAAATCTTTGATCATAAAAGATGTGTAAAAAGGCTTAAAAAGAAGTGAAAGTTCGTACCACTTATATAGGGAGAAAAATCTACAAGAGATAGACTTTAAAAAGTTGCATTTGAAACCAAGTAATTTTTTTTTTCACAAGATCGTTCAAATGAGTTGGACCTCATTCAAACGACATATGCAAAGTCGTTTGAGAGAAAATCGAAAAAGATAGAGAAGGATATTCCAGAGCGACGAGAAAATTGGATCGTTTAAAGCTTCGTTAACGACCCTTCGTTCCTCGTTCTATCAAGTTGCCTTAAAAATGATTTTTTTTATTAAAAACTTTTTTTAAAAATATTTTATGTTTTCAAACACTTTTAAAATACCCTTGAATATAATAATTACATATAAATAAACTCATACCTTCTCTGATAATTGTAGTGATGATCTCAACTCTTCGTTCTTCGATTGTCGCATTCAGTCACTAATTTGTCTTCGATTGAAGCTCAAAAGAATGTACATGATAATGTAGAGGTGGAACAACATATGTCAATCTTAAAGACGTAATGAGCAATTATAATCTTTCTCTTACATTGATTTAACATAATCTATTATCTTAGCCTTATTATCAGAATAAACATTTGGGAGAGCCCTAGATGATAAGAAAGAGGTTAAGTAAACCCTAGCTTAAAGAATGGAGGATTAGGCTTAGAGAGTTGGGCGAATTGAGGGCTAATTCTTCGATCAATCAAAGTAAAGTTTGCTTTATTTGAGAATACTATTGGATTTGTGTTAGAATGATTTTAATGTGGTGGAATATATTAAGATGGCGTTATAAATCTTCTTTTTTTTCATAATCAAATCATAATTCTTAATGAAAATTAATCTAATAATTAACCCTAATTTTGTATTAAAGAACTCAGGTAACTTTATTAAAGAATCAATCAATTGAGACTTGAATCATTGTAACCAAAGTTAGATGTTAGTAAATGTGTATTATACTTGATTTAACCTATAAAACCCCTATTTTGATCAAATTAATTAATGATAAATAGTAGGCTAATTAGACCATTCATACTAAGAACATAAACCTAGGGATTCTTTTATGATTTCGGAGATTGAATCTTTAAATGGGTTTTTAATCATTTAAAACTTGTATAAATAGGTTCCCAGTATTTATATATTAGTTATATGTGAAGGAAAATGATCATTTTAAAGTTGTATATGCTGGTTAAAGTGGAGCTATAACCTCGCTAGAGCAAAGGTTGAAGAACGAGGGTGAATTAGGCTCATCCAATCGATCTGACCCTAATGAGTGGACAAGTTTATTTGGTTTAGATAATGGTTCAATTAGGGTTTTGATTGGGAATATGTTTTGAGATTTGTAATGAATTGAGATGAGTATAAAATCAATAGGTTTGAGTATCTAAACCTAGTTTAGAGACCTTGGGATTAAAGCCAAATTTTGTAATGTCGAGTGACATTTAGCCATATAGTTAAGCAAATGCAAGACGAGAACAAATTTCTAATTCGTTGATAAGGATAATGACTTATTTAGAATGATTATAAAAACCATATGTTGGATATGATACCTAGTTTACGGGCCTCAGATTTCAGGTTGAGATTTATGATATTTTATTATACTAGTTGATGCTTAGTGATTGTGTAGAACCAATGATATTGTAACACCCCATAAAATACATAAATAGATAGATCATGTCTAATACAAAAATCACGGAAGAAAACAATTAGTAACATTCTTAACATGAACGAAATAAATAAAAAAAATATAAGTAAATACAACACAAGATAATAAAATGTTGAGTAAATTAAAACATCTCTAGTATTATCCAAATAACAATAGAATCAAAATCCAAGTCTAGAATATAAGATATAAGTTAATATCTCAATGTTCAAATCTGAATAATAAATATATCACGTACAAATGTCTAACTCGTGAAATCCGATATAACACAACTGACTAATAACTAGAAAGTAAATGAATACAGAACTATAAAGGAGCTACAATGCTCGACATTATTTATGTTCTTCACAAGAATTATCTAATTAACCTACGAATTATCATCAATTAACATGAATACAATATGGGTTTTATAGATTAAAGGATGTACGATTCACACCTAATAATTTTTAATGTAGATTTTAATGATTTAAGTCTCGATTAATTGACTCTTTAACAAGATTACCTGATTTCTTTGATACAAAAATTAGAGCTCATAATTAGATTAATCATAATTACGAATTAATGTTTGATTATGAATAAAATTAGACTTAAATTGTTATCTTAAAGGATTTCAATACATTACTATCCTTCTAATATAAATTTAATCATATTCTTAAACAAAATAAACTTTTCTAGGGTTGATTAAAGAATCAATCCTGAATTCCTCCAATTCTCTAAGCCAGATCCTTCATTCTCCAAGTTAGGTTTTCCTAACCTCTTCCTTAGAATCTAGGGTTCTCCCAAATGTATATTATCATAATTATGTTAAGATAAAAGTGTATATTAAATCATTATTAACGAAATTAGTCTATGGCCCTAAAATATCATCAACTAAAAAGTCCAAAAGCATGCTCCAAATGGCCTAAAACTTGGCTCAATTCATAAACTAATCCAACGAGCTAAAAATCCACTAAAGTTAGATAAAATCAGAATTTCTAAACATCATGTGAAGCTACTCAAGACAAACATATTTGTTGACACCAAAATTAGTATGCTGATGTGGACGAATAATAAGAAGACACGTGTCAATCTACGTGGCACAATAGCAATAAGGAAGATTGTTTCCCCGACCAACATACTCACTCCGAGGAACACCAACCCTCCGAGGAACTCCAATTCTCCGAGGAACTCTTGGACGACGAGCAACGAAGGCGGTTCGAGCTGCACCTCGACCACAGCATTAATTGCCAGATAATCAACAATTCAACTATTCATTGAATGCTTATCATCTTGACGCGCACATTTGATGAACATTAAATGAATTACCCTTTCATATGTGTATCATTTAATGTAACACCCTTTCATGTACAGCCTAAGGGCTATAAATACCTTGTATCACCCTCATTCAAAGGGACCGGAATTTCTTGATAGAGCTTGTAATCGAGAATTCCCAAAACACTCAGCAATAACATAACAGTGGACGTAGGCCATTCTTATAAGGATAAACCACTTCAAAATCTTTGTCTCATTTTATTTATCTGTGATTAAATAATTAGAGCTATCTAATTTTTTACATCAACAGATTGGCGCCGTCTGTGGGAACGATTGTTATTATCGTTTTTCATCAAAAATCATTCATCACCAATGGCGGATAATCCAGAATCTAGTAATCGAAACGCTGGAAATACCGAAAATCCTCCAAATCCCTCTGCACCTCCAGATCTGGCCGGGATTATGACGAATTTGGCTCAAGGAGAAACCGCCATGCAAGACACAATGAGGCAAATCATACAAACCCTTCATGGCGGTGCACCTGCCCGTTCAGGATAGCGAAGCGGTCTGAGGCAAACTTATTTACTTTCTTCACGATCCAGACGTACTGAGTCATATCGTAATGAGGAGTCTGATGATTTCTCTTATCAACCTGGGCGAACTTCATCAATAAGGGCTACAGATACTGATCAACGTATCACTCTCTCTCCATAAAGACCCAGTGCCTTAGAAAGACTGAGTAGGGTGTCTCCTTTCAGTCGATTAGGCCCTAGGAGGAATAAGAGTCCACCTAAGACCATGTGGAGGAGTTTTCGATGACCATCAGATCTAAGAGAATGATCAGCACAATCACGACCAATTGCTCGTCAAGATAGATCTCAGGAAGATACATCCGAACAATCAATTGCTCGAACTAATAAGCCCGAGGAAGGAAACGATGCGTGGAAGGGTTCCATTCAGCGCTTGGAGGATAGATTGGGAGAAATGGCTAAGGCGAAGAATCCCTTACAACGAACTTTTGTTCAAGGGACACCCTTTGTCCAGGCCATTGTAGGTTTCCCTACCCCATCAAAGTTTAAAGCACCTATGGTGACCCCCAAATATGATGGAAAAACAGATCCTGTTTTACACATAGAGCAATATCAAGATGCTGTCGACATCTATGCCGTCCCCGACGAGATGAGATGCAGAGCATTCTCAGGAACTCTTACTGGAGCTGCCCAGATATGGTACAACAATCTTCCTCTGGGTAAGATTTCAACTTTCTTTTAGTTGGACGAGTTATTCATTGGCAATTTCTTTTTTGGAGCAAAACCAGTAAAACGAGTAGCACACTTGTTAAGTGTTAGACAAAAATCTGGTGAGAGTACTAGAGATTACATAACTCGTTTCAATAACGAGAAGCTGGAAGTCATAGATTATGAGGAGAAAACAGCAATCACCGCCTTGATGAGTGGGTTATTGCCTAATAAGTTGTATTACACTTTGGAGAAAGATCCACCTAAAACTATGTAAGAGTTAATGGCAAAAGCGGCCAAAATCATGAATGCCGAGGAGGCTATGGATGCGAAGAAGGATATGGATAAAGAAACCAAGGTGGAAGACGACAAATCCAAGAAGAAAGAGCATAAGGGCAATGGCGGTGACAAGTATTCCAAGAATAATAGGTCGTCATGGGAAGTCCTGAAGAAATTCGATAATTATACTCCTTTGAAAATGGGTATTAATCATGTCTTGGAAGAAATCAAGAATAACGAGGAAGTAAAGTGGCCAAAGAAACTGAGGTCAGACCCTGAACAGAGGAACAGGGATAAATATTGCGAGTTCCATAAGGATCACGGCCATATGACAAAAAATTGCATAGCTCTTCAGAACGAGATTGAAACGCTCATCCGAAGAGGGAAACTGTCAAAGTACGTTGATCGGGGAGGTGAAAGAAGAAATAATGATCGAACTAGAGAGAGGTCTAGATCTCCTCGCCGAGCAGAGGAGAAAAAGAAGAGAGACCATGAAGCTGATCCAGATGAAGACCCCGATCTTCCCAAGAAGCCAAGGCAGCCAGAACGAGAGGTATTTTCCATACGTTTTGGATCATTTGATTGTAATGTCATTACAGGAGGAGATGCAGGAGGAGGAGACCTTACTGCAGAAAGAAAATCTTACCTCGGAGAGGCACAAGCTTGCTCATACATTCAACGAATAAATTTGGCCGAGGAAGATCGTCCGAGGAAGGTCAACAAAGAGAAGCTGGTTATTGGCTTTTCGAAAAATGACCTGGCAGGTGTTCTTTACCCTCACGACGACCCTTTGGTGATCAAAATGAGGATGAAAGAAGTAGTGATTTCAAGGGTGTTGGTAGACAATGGTAGTTTGGCAGACATCATGTACTATTCATGCTTTGACAGCTTAAATTTGAAATTATCTCAATTGGAACCTTATCACAGACCCCTTCTGGGTTTTGCTGGCGAGAAAGTTTTTCCACTTGGAATGATCAAGTTGGATATATTCATTGGAACTTGTCCTGCTTGCCGAACAGAAATAATACGCTTCTTTGTGATGGATAAAAATGTGCAGTCAGCTTACAACATCATCATGGGAAGAGTTGGTTTGAAGAAGTTCGAAGCAGTCCCATCTACAGTACATCAGTGCTTAAAATTCCCAATAAATTTCGGAGTAGGATTTGTGAAAGGTGATCAGAAAGTAGCTCGGGAATGCTAATATTCGTCTGCCGAGTAAGAGGAGCCTGAGGAATCAAAGAAAAAGACTACTACCTACCAAGTGGATGAAGGTACAGAAATTGAAACACTGGATCCCAGAGATGAATCCCAATTGGTAAAAGGACAAGCGGTGGAATCTACAGAAAATGTTATTCTGGACGACGAGCACCCTGAACGAGTAACCCAGATAGGTTCATCGTTGGATGTTTCAATAAAATAGGAGTTGATAGCTTTCTTGAAAGACAGAAAGAAAACTTTTGCATGGAGTCATGAAGACATGCCAGGAATAGATCCAAACTTCTTATGCCATGAACTCAATTCGAATAAGGAGACCAAGCCTGTAAAGCAGAGAAGAAGGGTATTTAGCCCCAAGAAGAATCAAGCTATTCAAGAGGAGGTCGACAAGCTCTAGAAAGCCCAATTCATTGAAGATGTGAAATATCCAGACTGGTTGGAAAATGTGGTGATGGTAAAGAAGAAAAACAATAAATGGAGAATGTGTGTTGATTTCACTGACCAACTAGTGGATGCTACCTCGGGGCCCGAGCTGCTCAGCTTCATGGTTGCTTACTCCGGTTACAACTAGATCAAAATGAAACCTGAAGACATGGAAAGCACTTCTTTTATCACCCCTAGGGGAGCTTATTGTTATAATGTTATGCCTTTTGGTTTGAAAAAAAAGGATCGACATACCAACGGCTGATGAAAAAGGTTTTTGCCGAACAAATCAGTTGCAACATGGAAGTCTATGTCGACGATATGCTGACAAAAAGCAAGAAAGCTGCTGATCATCTAGTTGACTTAGGTCAGATCTTTGATCAACTAGATAAATACCAGATGAAGCTCAACCCGATGAAGTGCACCTTTGGAGTACGAGAAGGAATGTTCCTCGGGTACATCGTTAACCAACGAGGCATTGAAGCAAATCCAGCAAAGATCAAAGCTCTTTTAGGGTTGCGATCTCCAACGACGAAGAAAGAGGTGCAAAGTCTTACAGGACGAGTTGCAGCGCTCAACAGATTTGTATCTCGAGCAACTGATAGGTGCCTTCCATTCTTCAAAACACTCCGAAAAACTTTCGAGTGGAATGATGAATGTGAAAAAGCCTTTCAAGACTTGAAGAAATATCTGGGAACACCTCCATTACTGTCCAGACCAGTGATGGGTGAAAAGTTGTACTTATACCTGGCAGTATCAGAAAATGCGGTTAGCTCGACATTGATCAGATTGGAGAATGGAGTCCATAAGCCAATTTATTACACAAGTAAGGCTTTCCGAGGTGCAGAGATCAGGTACCCGAAGTTGGAAAAATTGGCATTGGCATTAAGTGAAGCAAGTAGAAGAATGAGGCCATATTTCCAGTCCCATACCATCATCGTGTATACCGACATGCCATTAAGACAAGCCCTTCATAAGCTAGAAAAGTCAGGGAGGTTGATGTACTAGGCAATAGAGCTCGGTGAATATGATATTGTGTATGAACCAAGATCATCCTTAAAAGGGCAAGCTGTAGCAGACTTTATAGCAGAGTTTACATATCCTGATACCCCCGAGGAACAAAAGTTGCTCGCTCACCAACCTGTGGATGTTACAGGATCAACAGACATAAGTCCAAACCAACTCCAGTTGGTAAAAGGGCTCGTGGATGTAGAAAGATCATCAAATTCAAACCCAGAACAACTCCAGTTGGTAAAAGGGCGAGAAGAGATGGTCGATGAGGAGCTAAAAATACTGGGGGTAGATGAAAGAAAACATCAGACATTTCACCGAGGAACTCTGTCAGATAAGAAATTTGAAGACGAGTTACCTATATGGAGGTTATATGTAGATGGCTCATCTTGCACTGCAGGATGTGGCGCTGGAATAGTTCTGAGCACTCTAGACGAGATTGACGTGGAATACGCCCTGCGATTCCAATTCAAAGCTTCCAATAATGAGGTTGAATATGAGGCGATGATAGCAGGTCTTAATTTAGCAAAGATTATGGAAGCACAACAAGTGATGGTATTCAGTGATTCTCAATTAATTGTGAATCAGATAATAGGAACGTATGCAGTTAAAGGAGAATTAATGATCAAGTATCATGCAAAGGCGATGGAGTTGTTGGCAGAATTTGATGTCATTCAGTTGATCAGAATACGAAGAATGGAGAATGCACAAGCAGACGCACTGGCTCGACTAGCATCAGCTACTCGTACCGAGTTGCGAAGAACGATATCAATTGAGGTGTTAGAAAGTTGAAGCATAGATGAAGACCTGACGATGAATATTATTACTCTTGATTTAGGACCATCTTGGATGGATCCCATCAGGGCATATGTCGAGGAAGGAGAATTGCCGGAGGATAAGATCGCTGTCAAGAAATTGAAGTTTAAAGCTGCTTGGTATGTACTAACTAATGGTGTTTTGTATAGACGAGGAATTATGGCACGTTTGCAAAGATGTGTACATCCCTCCGAGGTGAGAGAATTGATTAAAGAGATCCATGAAGGGTCCTGTGGAGCTCATGTAGCAGGTCGGACACTTTTGCAAAGGGTGATGACACAAGGATACTACTGGCCAACGATGAGGGCTGATTGTATAGCCTATGCTAAGAAATGTGATAAACGCCAACGTTTTTCCTCAATCCGACGAACTCCGCAAGCATTGTTGACACCCATAACTTCGCCTTGTCCTTTTGCCATGTGGGGAATGGATTTGGTTGGACCCCTGCCAACGACCCGAGGAAGATTCAAGTACCTCGTCGTGGCAGTGGATTATTTTACTAAGTGGGTAGAAGATGAGCCTCTGATTGATATGACGTACAAGAAGGTGTACCAATTCGTTTGGAAGAACATCATCTGCCGATATGGTCTCCCTCATGCCTTCATCACAGACCATGGAACACAATTTGATAACGAGGAGTTTTGCCGCCTATTGTCATCAGTCAAACATTTTGAAGGTTCACTCAGCACCAGGCCATCCTCAAAGTAATGGGAAGACTGAAGTGACGAACAGAACATTATTAAATGGTTTGAAGAAGAGGCTAAGTGAGTCTAAATCTAATTGGATTAATGAGCTACAATCAGTATTGTGGGCATACCGAACAACTCCCCGAGCAGTAACTGGAGAATCACCATATATGTTGGCGTTTGGAAGTGAGGCTGTAATACCTGCTGATTTGGGTCTCCCAACACATAGAGTCCTGAATTTCAATTCCCCAGTCAGTGACTTAATGAGAAGATTGGATTTGGACATGCTCGAGGAGGTTAGAGAAGAAGCAGCCATTAGGAATGCTGCATATCGACAACGAACAGCTCCGTTTTACAACAAGAGGGTGAAGAAATGCAATTTAAAAGAAGGAGATTATGTGCTAAAGAAGGTCATTCAGAAGCACAATAAATTGGAAGCAAATTGGCAGGGACCTTACCGAGTTACAGAAGTTGTTCGGCCAGGAACTTACCGAATAGCAACTCTAGAAGGAGAGGAATTCAAGAATGCATGGAATGCTAAACACCTACACAAGTATTATCAATAATGTAAAATGTAAAGCAGTTCTATCAATATGAATAAAACGATGATGTTTCACCATCTTCTCTCCTTTTCTTTTGAAAGTTTTTTGGGGATGTATAACACTACGCTGCTCGACAGCAAAAAGAAGACGAAGACGATAGTTCAGACCCACGACCAACTTCGATTGGTAAAAGGGAGAGAACAAACTATACTCCTTTGGTTAGGAGGCATACACTAGCGTGACCAACTCCGGTTGGTAAAATAACTAGTGGACACTGATAGTTCGAGCATGATCAACTTCGGTTGGTAAAATAGCGAGAACACGATAGTCCAGACCCACGACCAACTCCGGTTGGTAAAAGGGCGAGAACAAACTATACTCCTTTGGTTAGGAGGCATACACTAGCGTGACCAACTCCGGTTGGTAAAATAACTAGTGGACACTGATAGTTCGAGCGTGATCAACTTCGGTTGGTAAAATAACGAGAACACGATAGTTCAGACCCACGACCAACTCCGGTTGGTAAAAGGGCGAGAACAAACTATACTCCTTTGGTTAGGAGGCATACACTAGCGTGACCAACTTCGGTTGGTAAAATAACTAGTGGACACTGATAGTTCAAGCGTGATCAACTTCTGTTGGTAAAATAGCGAGAACAAACTATACTCCTTTGGTTAGGAGGCGTACACTAATGTGATCAACTTCGGTTGGTAAAAGAATTAGTGGGCATGATAGTTTAAACCCATGACCAACTCCGGTTGGTAAAAGGGCGAGAACAACATTTCTTAAAAAATGCCAATCTTGGTTGGCTTGAAAACAAACTCTCAAATGCCATCTTATGTTGGTCGAAAAGTAAGTTTATTACATAAAAGTTCTTCGAAGAACAAATATTCCAAACTGAACCAAGTATGGTTGGTCGGGGATAAAAACCCACTAATTGTAGTTGGTCGACGAGGAAAAATCTTGACCTTGGTTGGTCGGGCACATTTATTGAAAAAGATAAAATTTACCAAGTATAGCTGGTCGGGGATAAAAACCCATTAACTATAATTGGTCGACGAGCTCAATTTAAACAACCTTGGTTGGTTGTAAGAAATTTTTACATTTTTTTTATACTCATTACTTTGTTATTAAGTGATCGAGCAACATTTTTTATACTTGTAATTACTAGATTGGTCGATGAACCACAAAGAATTGTTATGCAATCACAAATATAAAAGTGTTAGACAAGTACAAAACAATAGCAATACAGATTTGCAAACAAAAAATGAAAGTCTTTCATTAAAATTCAAAATAAATTACAAGTTATATATGTGTCCTAACTATTACATTGAAAATCCTATTCTATTGGTTTTTTCCCCTCAGCCTTTGATATAGGTTCCTCGCCAGCAGGAGGATCATTTAATGTCTAAGGAGAATTGATAAAATTCAAGTCCTTCAACATTCTGACATTCATTACTGAAGGAATATCCAAGAGATGCTCGGGACGAGATACTTCAATTTGAGAATGAAGATTATAGTCACCAAGATATTTTGAAATTATGCTCCGAGGAATGGCACGAGCTAGGATCCATTCCATATCCAATTTATAGGGTGGTACAGGCAAGTCTAGTATCCCCGGAGTATGATAATCCCATAAAGAATATCCCCGCTCTAGTTTTAATACACCCAGGGCATTCAGCCAACCTTGCTTATAACCTTCATTATTGGCATTTTCAATGCGAGCATCCAAGTGATAAAGGGCCTCATTGTAGCCTGCATTCCAGAATTCGCGAGGTTGTTTATGGAATTGAAAAGTTAATCTTTATAACTGCTCATGAAGGTTCCTGGCAAAAATTTCCTTATTATTCAAGGCAGACTTCGTTGCAGTAAGTTGATCTTCCAAAGTCAGGATTTTCTTGGACATTTCAGACAAAGCCCAATCTTTTGCGTTCAACTGGTACGCTTGAGTTTCCAATGTTGACAGAGTATGAGCTTCTTCAATACTACGAGGAGTTCTTGATCGATTCCGATCAGGTGGAGTACTTCGCTCCTCGACAACATTCTGGGCAACTCTTCCTCGCCCACGAGAACCTCTTCCTCGTCCCTGAGCAGTAGCAGAAATACCAAACTTTCTTAAAGTATCCAATTCTTGCCTTAATTTGGCATTCTCAACCTCCAAGAATGAGAACCCTTCGTCGGAGACTGGTACCAAGGCAGTGGTAGATGAAGTTGCAGACTTATACTGTGCCAACTCTGTCTGCAAATTGTTGTTCTCTTGTTCCAGCAGCTCGGCGATCTGTCTGCAGGCCTCAACTTCACCTTTTAGGGTCTTCTCCCTGACATCATACCCAGCAATGAGTTTGTCATAGCCCTTCTCGGCAGAAAGCTGTTGATATTTCTTTTCATACCCCTCATGTAACAAGGCATTTGACTCCCTGTACTAATCCTTGAGATCTTCTAGAGTATATTGAAGCTCCTCGATCATATCATAGTAGGCCACGTTATTGGCCACTGGTTTATCAAGTAAGTCCTTCAAGTACCGATAAGCTTCGATTGCTTGCTCTGAAGCACCATGACCAAGGATATCGGCAATTTTGGATGTACTGAGGTCTGTGTGACCAACTTTATAATACTCATGGCATTGCTGCATCAACTTTGTGTCGTTAGCAGACAAAAGATCCATCCTGGCCAGCAACTAACAGAGAAAGAAAAAGAAGATCAAGACAGAGTGCAGATAAAAAAGAGACAATCATATGGAAAGAAAGAACTCAAATTTTATTAGATCATAAGGCAAAAGTTACAAAGATCTGAGATACAAAGTACAAGTAAGAAGAAAAATAGAAAGATAGTACCGAACAACTTCACACCTTTTCCTTGTCTCCCAAGACTTTCTTGGGAGGCTGGGACGAGGAGCTTGGTTGCTCGGTGGGAACACTGATTTGATCGGATGGAGTTGGGATTTGTTCAAGAGGAGCAGGCAAAGAAGAAATCTCCTCAGCAGATGTCTGGTTGGGTTGAGGAGCATGGATCTGATCACCCACAATCATTGAAGATTCTTCAGATGCAGCTTCGTCTTCATCTTCGTCTTCAATAACTGGAGGAGGACCAGGGAGATGTTGTTGAAATAGCTCGGAGTCCTCACTCACCTTTAATTCCTGCAAGGCAGCAACCCAACCATCATGGAAGAATTTAAAACTTCCATAATTCACCTGGGTCATCATTGCTGCTACGCCCTATCCCATCCTTTATCCCAACCAGTTCGAAAGGATTTCTTCACAGCTATTTTTCTCTTCATCTTCTCCGAGGAGTGCTTCTCGGATAGAAGGTCCTCGGAGGCTTTCAGCTTGGCCTCCAACTCCTCCTTCTGACGATTTGCTTCGCGCAGAAGTGTCAGCTCTTCCTCAGCTGATTTCAGCTTATTTTCAAGCTCCCCGAAAGTAGTGAGCTTCTCGGAGTATTTCTTGTTCTCCCTCTCCAAGTACTTCACCTTGTTTCCCAACTGCACCTTTTCTGCTTCAGATGCAGCCAATTTCTTCTCTCATACACCTTTATCCTCGTCGTACTTCTGACGAGATTCCTTCAGAGTTTGGGCCAAACCCTGGAATGCATCCTCTACTCCAGACGAGGATCTTGAAGCCTTGAGATCTTCATCTTTCTTCACAATGGTGTTAAAACAACTCACCAGCTGAAAAAAGAATGTAGTGATGAGTTAGTGCCGAGATACATATATTGATAGAAGGAAAAATTCAAGATAAAAAGAAACTTACTGAAGCAATGTGACGAGTAGCTAGGGATGTCAGCATATCCCTAGGCATGTTTTCCTCGATGCCTTGGACTTCAGGAATAATCTAAGTCTTTACCGAGCTCATTGCAGAGCTCGGGGGAATAATAGTAGGAACACCAGCTCCACTAGCTTGGAGCTGAGGAGTGGTTTCAGAAAAACTAACCGAGGAGGATTTCTTCAATCTCCTCAGTGTAACTTCAGCAGTTTCAGCCAAAGAACCTTTGGTGGGGGAAATGGTGACCACTTCCACATAAGTATTTCTCTTGCTCGGAGCTATTGGAGGCTTCTCAGCAGCCTTCTGAATAGCAACAAAAGGAACAACATCAATTTTCTTGGTCCCCTTTGGGACTTCAGCCTTGTTCCTCTTTCCATCCCCGGCAGAGGAAGTCTCCTCGAAGATAGCAGGAACTCTTCTCTTGCCCATCTTCTGACTTAGAGGAATATGGGATTCTCGTGAAGATTCCTCGGAAGCTGGCAATGGGTCACTAATGCTGACCACGGGATGAGCAGTAAAGGATGATGTGTAGCTCCTGTACTGCAACAAATATGAAGCAGACCTGATGTGCTCATCTGCAACTCTCTGATGCAAACTCCAGATATGTTTCAACTGCTTTATATTGACTTCTGACTCTTTTGGAGTTTTTCTATTGTTGTCAACTGTAAACAAGAACATATTGAAATATCAGTCATACATTTTATCAAATACTATGAAATCATAATTTCAAAAACAAAGTAAGATGAAAACGACCTATCCCATTG
Source organism: Sambucus nigra (assembly GCA_949130495.1). Taxonomy (NCBI): domain Eukaryota; kingdom Viridiplantae; phylum Streptophyta; class Magnoliopsida; order Dipsacales; family Adoxaceae; genus Sambucus; species Sambucus nigra. The sequence goes on from OX422214.1 coordinate 351,584,256, forward strand.
CCATATGGGGGGCATCTGGGACCCTCATATACTGCATCTCCAACCAAAGGGGCATGTTGCCAATTTTTTATAACTACCCCGTGTTCAAAATAATCCCTGTTGGCATCAGGGAGGTTGACTACTAAGGCCCTATTCAAAAACCTAGTTTTTAAATAAAAAACGTTGTCTAAAACAGCCCATCTGTAACAGTACATAATCTCAGGAATTCCTATACGAGTTCCATGAGTTTGATTTAACCTATATACCCCATTAACTATTCTCCATGTGTTGGGGGATATTTTTGCAGGGACAACGTCAAAGTACTGACAGAACTCTAAACACAACGGATTTGGTGGAAAAGAAAATCCACATTTAGCAATAAATAGGCTAGGGAACCAGTGTCCCTCAGCCAAATCAAAATAACTTGAAGGCTCAGAAAGAACCTCCAAAGTTACCCAAGAAGGAATAGAGAAGTCAGAGCGGAACATCTCAAGAGATTAGATAATGTAAACCATGATGAATAAAAGAAGAAGGAAGAAGAGCTAACAGGGAAAAAGGAGATCTGTTGACAAACGAAGGAGGAAATGAACGCACAAGAGAGAGAAAAGCTTTAGAAAACTCGAAAGCAGAAATTGAAAAGGTAGAAGACGATGGGATTGCCTCTGAAGTTTAAATACCTTGCCTTGGGAAACGGCGAAAGAAATGATTACAAAAAGGAAATATTACGCTACCGGCGGCTAAAAGGATAAAAAGGGCACGAAGATCGAAGCGCCTATAAAAATGCAAAAAGGCGGATTCTGCGAATTTGGAAGGAAATTTAAATATGAAGAAAAAGCTCCTAAAACCCAGGAAGGTCATTTAATATCGCCATATACCGAGAAAGAAAGTTCCATACTCCTCAAAGTTCGAAATATGAAACATTGGGGGCTTCTGTTGACACCAAAATTAGTATGCTGATGTGGACGAATAATAAGAAGACACGTGTCAATCTACGTGGCACAATAGCAACGAGGAAGATTGTTTCCCCGACCAACATAATCACTCCGAGGAACACCAACCCTTCGAGGAACTCCAATGCTCCGAGGAACTTTTGGACGACGAGCAATGAAGGCGGTTCGAGCTGCACCTCGACCACAGCATTAATTGCCAGATAATCAACAGTTCAATTATTCATTGAATGCTTATCATCTTAACGCGCACGTTTGATGAACATTAAATGAATTACCCTTTCATATGTGTATCATTTAATGTAACACCCTTTCATGTACAGCCTAAGGGATATAAATACCTTGTATCACCCTCATTCAAAGGGACCGGAATTTCTTGATAGAGCTTGTAATCGAGAATTCCCAAAACACTCAGAAATAACATAACAGTGGACGTAGGCCATTCTTATAAGGCTGAACCACTTTAAAATCTTTGTCTCATTTTATTTATTTGTGATTGAATAATTAGAGCTATCTAATTTTTTACATCAACAATATTTATATGTCAATCATCTTATTAGGTTAATTAGTTATTTTATTAAATTAATTAAATAGCCAATACACGCATCTTATGTTAAATCTTAATTAATTAGATTGTGACTCGTTATTATAAGAACGTACTTCCTGATCGGTGGGACTCGCTGCCAAGGGAATAATCCAAACTTGGAAACCTATACCCTTACCATTCCATAGGGTTCCATAATACTAAGTTATTTAATTATTTATCTTTCTGAATTATCATGAGTTCACTAATATCTATACCAAGATAGTTAAATCAATACGTAACTCAATTACGTAAGCCAGCATATGTCACCTCTAAACTTACGAAATAAGATATCGAAATTCCAACATCTTGAAAATACACCTATTTTAGTTTGCCTCAATTTTATGACAAACTCGTTATCTTTCTCTCATTATTATTATGCATTTTACTTGTGGCTAAAGTTAATTTTTAACAATTTAAAACAAAATATAATTGTTTATTTAATTGGTTTAACATTTAAAGTATTTTTGTTAATATACATTTTATATTAATTTAACTTAAATAATTTTTATATTATAATTTAGTGGTTTTATTATTTTTCAGAATTAGTAAAATATTTTTTTATATATATATTTTTTTGGATTTTAGAATGTTAAATTTAACATTTGATTAAACATTACTATTTGTTTAATTAAACAAAATTTAACATATAGTAAACAACAGTGTTTTAGGCTTTGGCTAGCGATCCGTGTGAGCCAATATGGGCTAATGGATGTTGAGCATTTAACACACGCGATTTCACTATGCGTCGAAGATATTTTCTAGGTTATAAATGACTCATTTACACTTATTGTTGGGCTGTCAATTTACGCATGTACATTATAAATCTTAATTAGGCTAATATCCTTAGTTGTCCGTGGAAGATTACCTTTATGCTTTCATTTGTGCTGGTATTTACACGTTTACCAGGCTAGTTCTCAACCCTTCCATGGTATCCTATAAATAAAAAGACCTTGAGTCACATTTTCATACAAAAAAATTTATAACGTTAAGTTGACAAAATTTCAACGCACATTCTCTCTCTAAAACCTAAGTGTTAACATTTTTTTAGAGTTTTTTTCCTTTACCCAAACACCATTCTTGCATTTCATATGTATCTTGTGAGGCTTGAATGTTTTCTTCTGGGTGTAAGGTTTTGAGGTTTTAAATTTGTTATTTTTTTGGCATTATGGAGATACGTGGTTTCAAAGTTTTACATTGAACCTTCTGGGTTTTAAGAGGTTATTTGCATATATTAATTTGGTCATGTCTAAGTTAGTTGGAGATCAAACAATTCATCCTCATTTTGACTTATTTTTGGATCTTGAGTGGGTATAACCTTTATCCTCTCATTTTGATATATATATATATATATATATATATATAGGTATAACCTTTATCCTCTCATTTTGATATATATGTATATATATATATAGAGAGAGGGAGGGGCAGTATCTCATACATACCAAATTTATATATTTGCTGGTACAAACATATTTTAATAAAATATTAAAAACATATTTTTGAGTTGAATTTTTTATGCGTTATTTAAACATTTCAAGGAACCCATATAAAAAAATCAGCTCAAAATAACTTTTTTTACTATTTTTAAAAAATCAATCAAATTTTCACAGCCTTTAGTTTAAAAGTTGTGAAGGTGTGACCGATTTTTTAAAAAATGTCCTGAGAACTAATTAAATAAAATAAAATGGGATGAACAAAGTATAAATTTGGGTACAAAATAAATAAAATAATACACTCATCAAATACCTCCAAACTCGAACTTTGCTAGTCCTCAAGCAAAACTAGATATTTAAAATCTAACTCATTTTCGTAGGAATCATGATTGCACTTGGCATGTGTAATAAACCATTAAACCCCTAGGTTACCCTAGTGGACGAGTTTTTCCTCGTGAAGGTTTGCAGTGAATAAATCCACAAAATTCAAAAACTTGACACAATACAAAAGACACAAAAGTAATATAACCAAGTCTCGAATACAAACTTCATAAATATAGTAAAAACTTCACTTCTCAATCTCAACTTATCGTGTGTGTGCATAGCCAATATAATTGTTAATTTCAAAAGACTTGATCATTACGTTTCTTATCCGAAAGTTCGTTTTGATTCAAAATCTCACTGAATGCACTCACAATCAAACACTCGAAAATCGGTTTCTTTCTCTCAATATATGTGAATAAAAGACTAAATTCTTATGAACAAATTTCACAATAGATAATCGAAAAGGGACTTTTATAATGGATGGATATAATCTCATGATAGAAAAACCAATTACTTTTTGAAAACTTGAATTGCACCATAGATCTTATTCATCTTCTGTCCACACAATAACTAACTTCTCTTGGGATCGATTAGGACTTTATTTGGTGGTATTATAGGCTTGAGTTTTGGCTAAAAAGAATGGATTTTGGAGTTCAATTTTTTTTTAGAATATAGAGGTTTTCAGTATTTTTGACTTTTAGGAACTTTTTTCTAACTTCTATTTTTCTGTTTTATTTTTGTTTTTCTTTTTCAAACTCTCATCTTTTTCTTTTCATTTTTTTTCTCATTCTTTATTTCTTTCCCTTTTTTCATTCTTTTCATTTCACACATCATTCTTGCAACTTCCTTTTCTTTTATCCTTTAACCTACTATTGGTGTCTAATATTCGTATGTGGGTTACGATTAGTTTTAACTTGATTAAACCAAATTATAATATGCTATAGATAAAAATATCAGATGGTTTGAACTAGATAAAGATTAAAGGCAAACGGGGAGATAAAGATTTTTACGTCGTTTAGTCCAATATGGTGTCTACTAGGTGTAGTGCCACTAAGTGTTAGGGTTTTAGTACAAGCTCTCAGGAACTCTCTAGGGTTAGGTGTAAATCATTTTTTAGTTGTCCCTTGACTGAGGGGTGCAGTGAGCTATTTATAATTGTGAGAAGGATAATAGGTGGAATACCTTTATAGGTATTTACACCTTTACACTATAAATAACATTTGTGTTTTTATTCACGTGCATGTGTATGGGTCCCGCGTGTGTCTATTCACCTTACTGATGGTTTGCATTCCTAAAGGTTGTCGGCCAGCCTTCCTACCTAAGGGGATAAGAAAGCTGACCATGTCAAACTGTTGGATTGGTCCCATTAGGTACTATGACATGTGTTGTGAAGTTATTAGTCCACGTAACACTATTATTTTAGATTACAATAAAAGCCCCCAATACTTCATTCTTGATTGGAGTGAGTATAACTGAAAGGATGGAGTATTACTCATCAAGGTTTGTTCAGCTCTCTAGAGGTGTCTGTTCATCATTCACACATATTTGTATATTTTTTCATCTTTTTGGTCCTCCTCTAATACTATTATTAAATGCATTTTCTTTTCTTTTTGTTTTGCAAAGAAGATGAAGAAAGATATTATCGTGTCTCAGAGGTTAATTTTGGTGACCTAAAGATCATTTGGTCCATCCAATAAAGAATTGGTTAATCCCATCCTTGTCTGCCTCCATTTTGCTCGGTTACCATCGAGAGGCTAAGTGAGAAAGTTGTTTGCCTTACTTATCATTTTCATAAACAATCTCATACCACTACACCAAATCTGCCCATTTGTCAAGGTCATTGACCTTGACAAATCCACCTTGTCAAGGTCAATGACCGTGACATTTCGAGGCGAGACAACTTTTTTTGTCACGGTCATTGACCTTGACAAAACACGCGTTTTATGTCACGGTCGTGTCAAGGTCAATGACCGTGACACGTTTGTCACGGTTTATAACCGTGACAAAGCTGTGACCCTTTTAAAAAAAATTGTCACGGTCAATGATCGTGACACGTCCGTGACAATTTTGTCACGGACGAATCACGGTCAACGATCGTGACAATTCTGGGCAGAATTAAAAAAAAACTGCTGGGCAGTATGGCCACTGCCACTGCCCAGCAGCATATTTGTACCTGTTATAGCAACGTTGTACCTGTTCCAAACATCATATATCCGAAAAAACTAAAGATAATGCAAATATATATTCAAATAAGAAACTATTTAAAAAGAAACAACATCACCATAATTTTATCTCAAATCTACAAACTATTTGCATGGAAAAGAGATTTTGTACCGCGACGCTCGGGAACACCTCCTTATCCTTCCCTTCTCGTCCGAATAGCCACATAAGTATAGAGCATATGTGGCCTACCCTTAGGGCCACTCCCTATCCCCTGAATTGAAATAAAGTAAAATTAGTATCCGCCCCTCAAATATAGATAAATATAAATCGTAATTGAAATCGAAATCGAAATTGACATATAAATATAAATACATTACCTGTAGTGTCACTCAAACAGCTAACTTGAGCTCATATGGCACCTCCTTCCAACTAATGTACCCCGGGCAATCGTGTCAATTATAATTCTCTTCATATCTAAACACTAAGAAATACCATAATCCTATGGAGGTATGCGTTGAAAATTCCTTCCAACCGTTGTGTAGCCAAAAATCAGCAGTTGAAGTTGTCAACTCCACCTTTGAATGGTCTCCCATGTTTTGCTAGAAGTTCCAAGTGGTGGGGTATGGAAAATGGAATTGACAACTTCAACCGGTGATGTTTTGCTACATAACGGTTGGGAGGAATTTGCAGAGCATCGCTCCATAGGATTATGGCATTTCTTAGTGTTCGGATAGACGAAGAGATTCAGTCTCCTCTCCACAAATAGGACACCCCAAATAACTATGTACTAATCACCTATTAAAGGTAAGAAGCGTATATTCATGGATTAGTATAAACAAAACTTAGATGCAGTTGGAATATTTATGTATTAATCTCCTCTCCACACACGCACACTACATAAGAGTGAAAATGATAATGTGCAGATCAAGTAAAAGCATTAAAAATGGATGTTTCAGTACAAATTGAAATATTTATTACAAATTGAAAAATTGTTTCAAATTCGGGTTATCATAAAAAATGGATTGATATTCGGTAGGAGCAACCAAGTCATCCACACTACTATTTAGACGCCTTGGCGCGCGTTGGACAATTGACCACGGCTCGTTGTTGATATACTCCGAGTAAAACACTTGCTTAACCTTTTGAAATGCACAAACAAACGGCTCATCGCTCACGTGGTCGTTGCTCTTCAACTTGGACAAGTCAACCATGATCAAATTGGTGACAGGATCAACTTTACAAGCATTTTTATCCTCAACTCTTACCCATTCACAGTAAAATACAACCTCTTTGAAGCTTATATAATCCAATTCAAATATATTTTGGATTACACCAAAGTAAGTCATTTCAGCTTCAACGAGGTTTTTATCTTTTGCGCTCGCTCGAAAGAAAGTAAGAGCCTTGTATGAAATTCCCGAGTTCTGTACATTTGTACTTTCCTCGTACACTTTAGCGCCGAAAATGTAACCGTTCAATCGATATTTTTTGTACTCTTGTGCCACGAACAAGGGTCCAGTGGCTAGACGAGCAAGCCTTGATGTCGCATCACCCATCTTTAGGAGCTGAGAATATAGATAAATTAATTATATTAGTGGTAAAATTTGAGTGTAATGTAATGTTATATAACGACTGTTTTCATTGTAATTACCTCTTGTGTTAACCATAGCCTAAATTCGCTGTCTGATTGTACCACTGTTTTTCGTCTTTTATTGTTCTCACAGGCTTCATATTTACTGCATATTACAAAATTAATCATGTATAAAATAATGCTAAACATTATAATATTCGAAACTTACTTTTTCCATTCTTCGACATCTTCATGTGTGTCAAATAGATAACGAGCTACTTGTTCATGTTGCAAACTCGTTAATTTCACTCGTTTTCCCATCACATTACCACCATCATCGAGGAATTCATCAGTGTCATCAACGCTGGTCGAGTCAGTCATATATTCCCGAGTATATATTGATGACTCCACGGTGATGTATTCCTCTGCAATTGATCCTGCAATATATCGCGTATTCTTGACGTAATCTTTAAAAACTTTCATCAATCTTTCAAACGGATACATCCACCGATATCTAACTGGACCACAAAGAAGTGTCTTGTCGCATAGGTGTACCCACAAGTGAACACTTATGTCAAAGAATGCTGGGGGAAAGTACTTCTCCAATACACAAATCGCTTCGTTCACAGCCAATTTTGCGGCCATTATGTGTTCTCGATTCACTACCTTCTCACATAAGAGGGAGAAGGTAATACTAATTTGCATAATAGCCCTACGCAAATCCTTGTGCTTGGAGAAACAGTGCTTAAACAATAGAGGAACCAATTGCATGATCACATGTCAATCGTGGGACTTACACTTATGTAAATCATGAGTAACATAATTCACAATCCTTTGCAAGTTGGACGAAAAAGTAGATGGGCCCTTCAAATTATATATTGTGTCTAGAAGCACCTTCCTTTCCTCACTCGTCAAAGTAAACGCACCAGGGGGAATTACTGTCCTTCCCCTACTATCTTCTTTCAACCATAGTTGTGGTTTAAGTTTTAATGTTTTAAGGTCTTTTCGTGCATTTTCTCCATCCTTCGAATGACTCCCCCCAAGGCAAGTACCCACAATATGTTGAGCGAAGTTCTTCTCTGCATGCATCACATCCAATACATGGCGCACCGGGTTTTTCTTCCAATAAGGCAAGTCAAATAAAATTGACCTCCGAGACCATGCCTTTCTTATCTCAGTTTCATTCCCAGTTGGGGTCTTCTTATGCTTGACATTCTTAAATTTGGGATTCTTACCTGGCATATTTGGGCCACATTCAGAAGATTTACTTTCAATTTCTGAATCCGAAAGTTTTCTTGGCGGTAGCCTATGTTCAGCTCCGCCCAATAAAAAATTGGAAGCTTTCTCAAATCTGAAACTATGAGCTAGGGGTAAAAACCTCCTGTGGCAATGGCATACATTTTTTAAGCTGGAGGATAGACGAAGAGATTCAATCTCCTCTCCACAAATAGGACACCCCAAATAACCATGTACTACACATCCAGATAATGTCCCATAAGCTGGAAAATCATGAATTGCCCACATCAACATAGCTTTCAGCGTAAACTCTTCTTTTCTAAAAGAGTCAAATGATTGCACACCCTCTTCCCACAACTCATTTAATTCTTCTACCAAAGGAGCCAGGTAGATATCAATGTCTTCACTTGGTGCCTTTGGGCTAGGTATCAATAAAGCCATCATCGAAAATTTAGATCTCATACACTGTGAAGGAGGGAGGTTGAGTAGGGCTAGGATCACTAGCCATACACTCTGATTGGTGCTTAGATTTTCAAATGGATTGAAACCATCTGTTGATATAGCCAAACGAATGTTGCGTTGTTCTCGAGCAAAATCGGGATACTCATAATTCATCCTCCGCCAGGCAGTAGAATCAATAGGATGACGCATGATATTACCCCCTACTTCTTCCCTAGCATGCCAAGTCATTGCCTCTGCAATCCATGGTACTGTGAAAAATCGCTTTAATCTAGGCCCAACGGGAAAATATTTCAATACTTTTTGAGGCACTTTTGAGCTTGTGCCTTCCTTACTAGTAGATTGGACATATCTAGGTTCATCGCATACCGGACAACGATCGAGATTTTTATACTCCTTTCGGTATAGTATGCAGTCATACACACAAGCATGAATCGATTTATACTTAATTCCCAAACCTTTCAAACTGTTCTTCATAACAGGATAGCTATTTGGAAGTGTATTCACCTTGGGTAATAAGCCCTTCACCCATTTCATAATTCCCGTCACGCTATTGCCAGACAAACCGTACTGCGTCTTCAAACTGTGCAAACCAACCATGGCATGTAAAGTTGTTTGATCTTTCTCACAGTCAGAGTATAACGGTTGGGTCGCCTTAAATTTTAAACTTTGGTAGTCATCGTCAAGTTTTATCGTGTTATCTTCACGAGCACTTGAATCTTCTACATCATCAGTAACCTCATTCTCGTCAGCTTCATAAACTCCGTAGGCATCATCAACTAAATCCTCTAACATATTATGATCTACGTCGTCCCCTTCTTCATCTATTCTACTTGTTGAAGGTTGTTGTGAAAGTTGGTCAGGGACAAATGGAACTTTCAATTCACCGTGAAAACTCCAAAATCGATAACTATCTTGCATACCCGATCTTAACAAATGTAGTTCAACTGTTGTCCACTCAAACACCTTACCATTCTTACACCTAGAACACGGACACGGAAACTCTTCATCATTACGACATCTCTTTGCATATTTCACAAATTCGTTAGCACCTCTGCGAAACACATCCCCCATTCTATTAGTCTCACCCATCCACTCTTTGTATTTCAGATATCCCATCACAGCTACCACAACTAAACACCTATTAAAGGTAAATAAAACTTAGATTTATAGTATGTTTTATTTAATTATCCCATCATTTAATTATCCTATTAAAGGGTAAGTGGTCCTATCCCATTCAAGAATGCATTTTTCTGTAATATACTTAACAGCCCATGCACATTGTTACGATTTGAAAAAAATTCGACAGTATATCCCCTTAGTTCTCCAAGTACACGACGTAGATTGGCAGGTGTGAGTGTTATTTCAATTGGTCAATTAAAATAACAGTCACACTTGTCAATCTAGTATGTACCCAGAGAACATTAAGATACGACTGCAGAACTTCCTCCAAAAGTAACAACTTTAAGCCAATAAGAATATTATACAGAAATTATACAGTCTCAAACTGTCCAAACGGGAAAATTCGAGAGATCTCATTACAGGGGTAATGACTCTCGAACGGGTCTAAGGGTTATTGAATGCGTACGCATAAGAACTAGAATGCTAGTATCTATGCGCACTATATTTAATTTCAAGTATGTTTCATATAATGGGTTAATTCAAATACAAAAATAAATTCATGGGTTAATTCAAATACAAAAATAAATTCATGTATTGACCACATACACACACAAACACACACTATCTAAGCTGTTCTATAGGTATAAAAACAATTATTATCCAACTATTATCAATTATTTATTTTGAATGTAAATAATATTCAAAACCCCACTCACCCCCACCCCCTCCCCCTCCCGATGTTTATTATCCAATTATTATCCAACTATTATCAATTATTTATAAAATTGATGTCTACTTTTAGTGTTGTGTATACCCCACCCCACCCCCGACCCCCCTCCCCCACCACACACCACCACACACACACACCCCACCCCACCCCCTGCCCCCACCCCCTCCCCCACCACACACCACCTCACACACACACCCCACCCCACCCCCTCCCCCACCACACACCACACACACACACACACACCCCTCCACCCCCTGCCCCCCTCCACCACCCCCTGCCCCCCTCCACGCCGCCCCACCCCCTACCCCCACCCTGCCCCACCCCCCACACACGCACACACATACATACATATATATATATATATATATATATATATATATATATATATATATATATATATATATATATATACACATACACACATAAATATACACACAAATATATATATATAAATGGAAGAGAGAGAGAGAGAGAGAGAGAGAGAGGGAGGGAACGGCGCGGAGGGAAAAAAGAGGGGGGGATAGGGTTTTTACTGTGAACATTGTCACGGTCGTGTCAAGGTCTTTGACCGTGACAAGTATTTATATTATTGTCACGGTCAATGACCGTGACAAGTCCGTGACAAGTAAATTTGTCACGGGCTTGTCACGGCCAATGATCGTGACAATTAGTTGTCACGGTCAGGTCAAGGTTAATGACCGTGACATAAAACGCGTGTTTTTTGTCACGGTCATTGACCTTGACAAGGCTGGCCGGCTGAAAGGTGACAATTTGCCCATTTTGGTGTAGTGTACGATATGGATGAATGGTTATGATGAGGCGCTGACACATTTGAGTGAGGAACTTGAGCAGGACCCTAGAGAGGGTTATAAATGGGGGTTGATAAATGCTCTTACCATGATGAAGTTGATGAAGGAAGATAACTTTTGGTATTTGCATGTGTAAGACCCCGGATTTTAATTATCTCAAATTAAAATATATAATTTCCTTTTTATGTAAAACACGAGATGATGCGGAAGCGTTATAAAACAGGTGATGGTTCAACTTCAAAAAAAATTAAGAACAACAAGATTTAATTAAATCCAAGTCCTAGAATTTGCCTAATTCATAATTAACAATTATTTCCAAAGTTAGGCGAAACCAATTTTAGCAAGTGACTTGAATAAACCAAATTTACCCAATATTTAATTTAAGTCCCAAATTAAATGAGTGTGATAATTAAACCGAATTTTATCTTGAATTAAACCTAAAGCATGCGTTCTAAATGATGTGCAAGATAAAATAAACAAAGTCACACAACACCGCGATGTACGAGGAAAAACCCACTAACGGGAAAAAACCTCGGGACGGCCCTAGCCTCAAATCCACTAAAAATGGTATTACAAAATACAAGACAAAAGACTTACTTCCTAAACTCGAACCCTCTCAAGCCGTGATGCTCCTTCTTGTATCAACCTCCAATTAGCGGATAACCAACGGAGCTCCACCGTGGTCTCGGAATACACCGATAGGACTTTAAACGGTCACCGTCACCCGAACATGGAGCCTTTCTCCAAACGGGTAGAAATGAAACAAACTTCTCTTCAATTCGGTGTAGAGAAAAACCGGTGCCAAAACAATCTCCAAGCAATTGATATTTATATAGAAGCTTGGATAAACAATTGGGTGTAAACTAGAGTGTGTATGAATTTTCCATTAAAAATTAACACTCAAAACATGAACATTTTCCCTAATCAAATTTGCTCTCAAACTCTCTCTAAGAGTTGGATATGGAATGGAAAAGTTATCTTGGAAAATGTGTTTCCCGCACATAATAATGCATGAAAAAGTTGGTTGAAAACCAAGTGGAGAAGTGGGGAAAAAACTGTCAAAAACTGCTCAAAACCGTTCCCGCCTGACGTCTCGTTCGAACGAACTTGACTCTCGTTCGAACGAGACTTCTAACGAGCGACCAGCCTGGGCTCGTTAGAATCTCGTTAGATATCTCGTTAGAACGAAAACTCGTTCGAACGACATATCGAACGACTGACCAGATAAGGGTCGTTGGCAAACTCGTTCGAACGAACCTAGTTCGAACGACAAAACTCGTTCGAACGAAATCTGGTTCGAACGAAAAAACTCGTTCGAACGACATTTCTAACGAACTTCCAGAAAGTTTGTAAAATTCGATTTTGGCCCAGAAACTTTTATAAACTTTTATATACTTATTTTTTAAGTTTCTAATTGATTCTTTCTGAAAAATAAAATGCAGTTTTAATTCACCTAACACCCAATTCAAATTGTTCCAAGCTCCTATATACATATAAATACATTCATACCTTGGGAGCATGGAACCTAAGTTGATGACGTACAAACGAGGCACATAAACTACGGCATGTTGATGATGCTTTATACTCTTTGCCGCTACGTCTTCAACAAACACTTCATAGGTCTTGAATATTACAATTAAATAAAATCCTATGAATAAATGTTTTTGTCCGGAATTGAGCCAAACCTATAAGAGGACTCAATTGGAAATTTGTGTCCTTACAAATCTCCCCCTTTGGCTATTCCAGGACAAAAACCAAACAAAAAATCCTAAAGGGGCGTCAAGCTCTACTAGACTCAAAACATAACCCGCCCAGTCTTGACTCAACCCAAGGATCAAACTCTTTGCCATAGAAAGATGCCGCTTTAGAATAATTCCTGCACACTTAAGCAAACTCATCAAATGCATAGGGAATATCAAAATATCAAAATGCAATTAATTAATTACTCCCCCTAAAGTAATTCTCCCTTTAAACACATGACCTACTTAGAAAGACGTCTCCCCCTAAGATAAATCTCCCCCAAACGAAGATACGATAATAATAGGATTAGATACCATTTCTCCCCCTATCATCATTCTCCCCCTGTTTGTTCGGGAATAGGCAAAGGATAAAGAACTAATAAACCGCATGTGAAAGCTTAAAGTGTTAAGAAATGAAAGCATATGGGCAATTAAAAGCAAGGCAAAGATAAACAAATATCATATATATATATATACTATAAATATACCAATAAGTACGAGCATATATAGATAGATATAAACACACACATGACACAAAATACAATAAGTGTGCACACTCGTATGGCAAAAATGTGTCATATGGAAACGGAAGTGTAGGGGTGTGAACTAGCAACAATTAAATTTAGACCCAAACACTTAATAAACGTTCACGGAGTTCTCATTTGATTGCAAACTTCATCACAGTTAAATATAACCTCATGTGACAATATAAAGATTGAACTCAATGAACAAACATACACAATGCATACAAGCCTAGCATGATGATGATTTTACAAATCAAATAGAGTCATGACATTAAAGACAACTAGGATAAACGGACATTGTGCAAACCGTTGATATACCATCCAATTCTCCCTCAATAAGCATATATATTCTTTTATTTTTGAATGAATATATCAAACAAACATAGGCCTTGGCAATTGTTTTCTTTTTAATGCCAAATATTCTGTTTTTAGGCCTTTGGATCACGTATTTCTTTTAGATCCAATCAACGGTGGCTTACAATCGCAAAGGATTTAATTCATCCTTTCAGAGCCCTTCCCCGTGCATATATTAATTTATCATGTTTTCATTTTTCGCACAAATCTCACATGCAACGGATTTTGACATGCACTAGTCCTCCTAGGTCATAGATATGTAGATGACTAGATTGATAGGAGAACACCTCAAAAAGCTCAAATATAACATGTGACATTAAGATTTCAAAAGAGCTCGTGCATGTGTGAATAGAGGCATATTGAAATACAATCCATTTAAACAATACAAAATCCAACTACTACATATAAAACATGGTAAAGAACATTTTAAGGATTGAAAATCTAAACCAAAAGTTCTAGCCACATGGAAGCGTAAACGATAGGATTCAAACACAAATATATGCCACATAAAGTGTGTCAAACAAAAATACACACAAAAACAAAATCTTTTTGAGTTTTTAACATTTTTAATCAAAGATAAATATTTACTCAAAAGGACAAACAAAAATCATTTGTATTTTTCATTAAACTTAAATGAAATAAATAAAACAAAAATGATAAACAAAAATCTTTTTATATTATGCAGTCGATTCAAACAAAAAATATAATACAAAAAGATAAACAAGTCATAATTTCTAGCATGTGATATGAAATAAGGCAATGACTAGAAAATGACTAAACAAGCATACATTTAGCATATGAATATAGCATGAAGTACAAACGCTAAAGTATGCAAACACTAACACATTCATCCATTAGAATTAGCAAGGGAGGAAGGATGTGAAAGTAAATGAGAATCAAAATCCCTATGTTGTAAGGCAACCAAGTCGGATTTCCTAACCCAAATTAATGAAGAATTACTATCTTGGGGTGTAGGAACGTTAGCTATCGTGGTTACTTTACTATGGGATTTTCTAGGAATTCGTTTAAGATCTAAACAAAATTTCCTAAGATGACCTTGTCGACCACAAAGTGTACAAGTAAGAATATGTCGAAAAGATTTATCTAAGGAGTGATCATTAAATGCATTCCTAGAAGATTCTCCTAAAACATTGGTTTTGACTTTAGGGTTAAAATCATTACAAGAATTGAAGCCTAAACCAAAAGTGTCATTTTTAATTTGGACCGTTCCTAACATTTTATCTAGTTTTTCCGAACGACACTCCAAATCAAATTTGACATTACTAGAATCTTTTAATTTATTTTCTAATTCAACAATGTTAGATTCTAGTAAAGAATTACGCTCTTCAAAAGCAAGAAACTCCTTTTTCAAGGATTCCATTAAACCCCTAAGGCTATCTCTCTCGCCTTCTACATATTCAAGCTTCTCTTGAAGAGTCCTCACATGTGTCCTAAGGTCTTCTATTAAGGAACTTTCATCAATGACCTTGACACTCTCTCTTAAACTCGCTTCTAACTTCAAATTAGCTCTTTTCAATTTAATAGATTCTTTATATAATTCATGAAAAGCATTTTGAAGTTCACTCATATCAACCTCTTCTTCATTTTCACTCTCTTCTTCTTCTTCACTCTTACTATCATCAAAAATAAGAGAATCATGTACAATGACCTTGGAAGTGGCATGTGCTATAATTTCATCATCCGATGAGTTCTCATTATCACTCACATGTGCCATAAAAGCCACAAAATTTTTCTTAATGGGGGATTCGGGCTTCTCTTCCTTATCACTATCACTAAGGGTCGCATTATATGAAATGGGTCGTTTACCCTCTTTCCTTAGTTTAGTGGGGCACTCATAAGCCCTATGGCCATAACCTTCATAACCAAAACATTTATTAGACTCGTCCCTATCAATATTTTCATTACTAGGTTTAGGGATCTTATCGGCTTTAGAAATCTTCTCGTTTTTATCATGTTTAGAAGATTGAAATTTCTTAAAATCATTTTTAACTTTATCTTTGTTAAATTTAAGAAATTTTCTAAATTTACGAGCAAACAAAGCCATATCATCCGAGTCACTATCACTATCGCTCTCTACTACTTGTTTAACCTCTTTGCGGGCTTTTAAAGCAACGCCCTTTTCAATTTTCTTTTCATTTTTAGAGGGAAACATATCTAGTTCATAGGTTTGTAAATCACCTACAAGCTCTTCTAATTTCGTAGAGGCTAAAGTGGGTAAAGAATTTAAAACGGTCACCTTAGGAATAAATCTATCGGGTAGGGACCTCAAAATTTTATTTACAACACGGTCGTCAGGTATTTTCTCTCCCAAGTTAAAGGATGAATTAACAATATCAGAAAGTCTAGCATAAAATTTATCAAAAGTTTCTTTTTCATCCATTTTGATAGTTTCAAATTGTGTGGTGAGGTTTTGGAGTTTTGAAGCTTTAACGACACTAGTTCCTTCATGAGTTAATTGTAAAATATCCCAAGCTTCTTTAGCGGTTTCACACGTCATAATACGTCGGAATTCATCCGGTGTGACAGCGCTAAATAAGGCATTTAAACCACGAGAATTAAAATTTGCAAGCTTAAACTCATTTTCGGTCCATCTATCAACGGGTTTGGGAACATGTTCATTTTCAATTAAATGTGTTGGTGGGGTCCAACCGTTAACAACAGACATCCAAACACGTTCATCGATAGATTTAAGTGCCGATTTCATTCGCGCTTTCCAATACGCGTAGTTTGAACCATCAAAAATAGGAAATTTGGAAAATGGGGAAAAATCCATATTTAGCCAAAAATTAAAGAATCTTAACGAAATAATTTATCGTTTTTGGATCTGATACCAATTTGTAAGACCCCGGATTTTAATTATCTCAAATTAAAATATATAATTTCCTTTTTATGTAAAACACGAGATGATGCGGAAGCGTTATAAAACAGGTGATGGTTCAACTTCAAAAAAAATTAAGAACAACAAGATTTAATTAAATCCAAGTCCTAGAATTTGCCTAATTCATAATTAACAATTATTTCCAAAGTTAGGCGAAACCAATTTTAGCAAGTGACTTGAATAAACCAAATTTACCCAATATTTAATTTAAGTCCCAAATTAAATGAGTGTGATAATTAAACCGAATTTTATCTTGAATTAAACCTAAAGCATGCGTTCTAAATGATGTGCAAGATAAAATAAACAAAGTCACACAACACCGCGATGTACGAGGAAAAACCCACTAACGGGAAAAAACCTCGGGATGGCCCTAGCCTCAAATCCACTAAAAATGGTATTACAAAATACAAGACAAAAGACTTACTTCCTAAACTCGAACCCTCTCAAGCCGTGATGCTCCTTCTTGTATCAACCTCCAATTAGCGGATAACCAACGGAGCTCCACCGTGGTCTCGGAATACACCGATAGGACTTTAAACGGTCACCGTCACCCGAACATGGAGCCTTTCTCCAAACGGGTATAAATGAAACAAACTTCTCTTCAATTCAGTGTAGAGAAAAACCGGTGCCAAAACAATCTCCAAGCAATTGATATTTATATAGAAGCTTGGATAAACAATTGGGTGTAAACTAGAGTGTGTATGAATTTTCCATTAAAAATTAACACTCAAAACATGAACATTTTCCCTAATCAAATTTGCTCTCAAACTCTCTCTAAGAGTTGGATATGGAATGGAAAAGTTATCTTGGAAAATGTGTTTCCCACACATAATAATGCATGAAAAAGTTGGTTGAAAACCAAGTGGAGAAGTGGGGAAAAAACTGTCAAAAACTGCTCAAAACCGTTCCCGCCTGACGTCTCGTTCGAACGAACTTGACTCTCGTTCGAACGAGACTTCTAACGAGCGACCAGCCTGGGCTCGTTAGAATCTCGTTAGATATCTCGTTAGAACGAAAACTCGTTCGAACGACATATCGAACGACTGACCAGATAAGGGTCGTTGGCAAACTCGTTCGAACGAACCTGGTTCAAACGACAAAACTCGTTCGAACGAAATCTGGTTCGAACGAAAAAACTCGTTCGAATGACATTTCTAACGAACTTCCAGAAAGTTTGTAAAATTCGATTTTGGCCCAGAAACTTTTATAAACTTTTATATACTTATTTTTTAAGTTTCTAATTGATTCTTTCTGAAAAATAAAATGCAGCTTTAATTCACCTAACACCCAATTCAAATTGTTCCAAGCTCCTATATACATATAAATACATCCATACCTTGGGAGCATGGAACCTAAGTTGAT
The DNA here is from genome assembly GCA_949130495.1 of Sambucus nigra. Classification (NCBI taxonomy): domain Eukaryota; kingdom Viridiplantae; phylum Streptophyta; class Magnoliopsida; order Dipsacales; family Adoxaceae; genus Sambucus; species Sambucus nigra. Next base: position 351,602,489 of record OX422214.1, read on the forward strand.
GACGTACAAACGAGGCACATAAACTACGGCATGTTGATGATGCTTTATACTCTTTGCCGCTACGTCTTCAACAAACACTTCATAGGTCTTGAATATTACAATTAAATAAAATCCTATGAATAAATGTTTTTGTCCGGAATTGAGCCAAACCTATAAGAGGACTCAATTGGAAATTTGTGTCCTTACAGCATGACCTTGGTTGCTTGGACTTGCCTACTCCTCTTTTCAAGTTAGATACTTATTGTATGCCTACGTACACGATCCCAATCAGTTTAATTAGGAAGTATCTTATGGTTTTGACTAAGTTCTTATGACACCCCGCTTAAAATAATAACGGGTGGCTAACCCTATACTATATTAAATCAGGAATCTCAGATGGATCCTTCTCAGTATCAACTAACGATACTAAAATAAATAAGGCTAACTACCCAAAACTATAAAAGCGGATGCCAAAATTTAAGTAAAACATGCAACAGACAACAAACCAACACTATAGAACTACTAGAAAAGGTATAATGCACACAAGTACCATGATAAAAGAAAGTGATAGAATTAAAATAAAATGAGTACACAAAAGGAACTATACCCGAATAAGTTGTCGGGTCCCAGACAGTACAACAACTATAAAGAAGTATAAACAGCAACAGATAACCCTTGGGTATAAACCCGATATACAACATGAATCCTACCTAGATTTATAATGAAATAGGAAGCGACTACAATCGAAATCCCGCCACAGTCCGTAACTGCTACGGCTCCCAAGACTCTGGATAGAAAAGCATCCGGCATCCACGCGGTAGGACACCTGTAGTAAACAGTATATATATATATATATATATATATATATAGCAAAAAAGAAATATAAACGGGTCAGAGCCCGAGGTGTAAAAATGTTTAGCAAGTGTGTTAACCGTGCATAATAAATCTAAATGACTATTTCATAATTAAAGTGGAGTCGCACTCTCAAGAAGCCCCAAACTCACCTCTCGTCTACAGCGCGCACCTAAGCATGTCCTGGAACCTTAAGTGAATTTCCCCACCCATAAGGACAACCTACCTTACCATATGCACGGCCTATACCCGCATGAGCTGCCACCCTAACATAACCCAAGAATCCTTTCCATTCTAGTCCCACCAAAATATATATACACATATATGCCTTATTAGGCTCTAGTAGTTTCCAAATATTAACTTAAACCAGTTATAAGTCTTAATACATCACAAATTATTATTTCGCTTCAATATAAAAAAAAATTTCTCTAAACAACATACATACAAGTGCTAAGGACAAAACTTCTCTCTACTCTCAACATTGCACTATGTTTCGTTCGTGGGGCGTCTCGCAAAGCGAAATCCAAACAAGGAACCCCCCCGATACACTACTCCTTGACAATGTCGATCGTAGGGATCCATCATGTCATCCACATATATCATACTACTACAACTACTTAAATAATGAGTATTACATCTAAGAATATAAATAAAATCTCTATTAAATCCTCTGGTCGATATAACCGTGATTGACTCTTAGTATGATCCTTCGACCCTGATAAACTAGTACACCTAAATCACACAAGATGTACATCATAGAAACTCCATATCCTCTTCACCTATATATATATATAAGCAATCATTTATTCCTATAACCACGTATACATAACACGCATAATGTACACTTTACCATACACATAACATAAACTATTATAGGATACAAAAAAATACTGCACCTAACTATCATCTTCCAGGGCATCACTCACATACCATCCTGGGGACCACCGGTAGGACTAAATATCACCTACTTCGTGGTCATAGGTCACAACGTATGGGAAGCGGTCATAGCTCCAAACCGGCAAGTGAGAACGAATCATACCTAAGACTTCTCACCCCCAAAATATAAAATCACACAAATAAAAAGGGACGACTATGACCTGAGGAATATCCACACCCTGCTCCTCAAGACAGGGGATCACCCTCATCGTGCAACTTCCCATAATAGCATGTGTCGGGTATGCTCACACAATAAGTATATATATCATTCACACAATATATATATATATATATATATATATATATATATATATATATACAAGCAATCACATCATATGTATAAATCATCACACAAGAAATATACATTTACGCCATTTTTATATAGTCATTTAAATATATATAAATCTCTCTCTATATATATGCATACCCTATCTCCCAAACCTTATTCATCAAGTAAAATAAGCTAGCATTATTTATACAACTCTCGTAATACTCACCCTTGTTATGACGCATACTTACTCAAAGCATTCTCCCTTATACAGTGCCTCGCTTGACACATATTTATCCATTTCCCATATGATATGGATAGTCTTCCAATATATGTAACAATAAGGTTACTAACTCCAAGGTTAACATATATAACAATCACTATAAATTCTAACTATATCCCGATACACTTCGATATATCTAATAACAATCCAGACTATTGGTGTACACATAACTAATAGTCTACAAACGTCAAGCTCAATCCTAAATTCATTCCATGATCCCATCAATCATTGGAATCCCCATTGTTAATCACACATAGATATATAACAACTATCCCGACTAGATTTACAACACACTCCATTCTAGTTGATAGTATGATCCAGTCTCTCTCAATTTCGACTACGATTCAATTTCTCCTATGAACGCTTAACATTAACGCATAAATATGAAATAACTAACTCGGCTAGAAGTACACACATAACTATTATATTCGGTAATAATCTAAAACATACACCATAATGCCTCTTGATATCAAACGCACATAAACATAAAGGGATTACCTATACAATTTATAACTATTTCATGATAGCCCACCACCATCATATTAGGATAATCTGCCAATCATTCAGTCCCATAATCATTTCCTTCCTAAAAGAGGCATCCGAACCTCATAATCCATTTTTAACATAAGTTCGAAAGCCCCTATTCATCCTAAGGCACAAATAACTTAATATTATATCATAACCCTCCATAATAAGTCCATTAATAAGGCCCTTAAGAATAAGACCTAAAAGAAAAGGGGTAAAAGAAAATCCCAAACTTGAGCTAAAAACAGAGGATCGATCGACCGGTCCCAGACCCCCGGTTGACCGCGAGTCAAAATTTAGCCTTACGAAGAAAGCAGTATGCTATTACCTTAGAGCGCGATTGATCGGCCCCCTGACCGCGGTCGACCGGCCATACCAGGTGCCTTGGCCGATTTCCATTTTTGAACAAAACCAAACTTCCCAAAAACCAATTATTTCACTTTCTAACCACAATTTTTCAACCCAAACATGCCCCTAACATCAAGACTCATTCTACATCTCATCCCATCAATTTATATGTCATCAATCCCATATATAAACATCAAATTCAAGTTTTAGTCCCAAAATCTAGGTTTTGACATATATACCCAAAATCCAATTCTTTTATCCATAAATTATGAAATGAAATACTTAAATGAAATATTTAGCAAGATTAAACACTTGCCTCAAAATCATAGTGGTTGAATCGTCCTCGAGATCACGTGTTCGCCATAGTTTCCAAGATTTTTCCTCTCTTTTTCTTCCTTTCTTCTTCTTTCTCTCTTTCTCACAAATGAGAATGGCTGAAATCGTGAGCCTCTTAAACCCTTAAAACATAAATCTCAGTTTTAAATGTTAATGCACACTTTAAATGACTCGTTTACTCCAATTCTAGTCAAACTAACTTAAAAATATTCTAGGACCGAAATAAAATGCAAGGACAATCATTTTGACTATCTCGCCCATCTGGAACTAATGGGGCACTCAGAATCATCATCCAGAATAATTTATAATATCCTCAATTTTTGGACCTCGATTTCCAATTTTAAATTTCTCCAATTTGAATAAATTTTAATTCTCCCAAAATTTTAATTTCTCAGTCCCAAAGTCACGGGGTATTACAGTGCTAGCGTTAGTTACCATTGGTGACTAAATATTTTAAGATTGTTCCTTAATTCGGTTTGGTTAAACTTATCGTTCTTGAGTTTAGGGAGCTATACATGAAGTTTTATATTTGGAACTTCTTATTCTTGACCTCGTGGGGACATACATGAAGTTATGTACTAGGAACTTCTCATTTGTGGCTTGTCCGATGACGAAGTTATACATGAAGTTTTGAATTTTTTGAAGTCTGGTTTCGCATTGTTATTTGATATTTCTTGAGATTACTTTAAATTTTAGTGCATATCCCAACATAAAAATGGTAACAATCCTCGATGAATTTTATTGATAATTGAAGACGAGTGTTGATACCAAATTTAGTCTGCTGACGTAGATCAATTATGGAGAGACACGTATCAATCTACATGGCACCTGCAAACATTTTTTTAACAACACCTTGACTCCGAGAAACTCAACCTCCCCGGCCAACTCAGGCGCTCCGAGCAATGAGTGTTCTCTGAGGAACTTTATTGTACCGAGCAACTCATGTATACCGAGCTACTTAGGCGGTCCGAGCAGCTTAGGCGGTCCGAGCTGCATCTCGTACAGAGCATTCATATCCGAATAACTAACATATTGACTGTGCATTAAATTCTTATTATTATCATACATATGTACACGCCTATTGGACAGCTATGTATTACTCTTTCGCATGTACAGCCTCAGGGCTATAAATACATTGTATCATCCTCATTGTAAGGGGACTCGGAATTTCTTGGTAAAACTTGTTATCAAGAATCCAAACAGTCAGCAATAACAAAAATAGTGGACGTAGGCCATTCTTTCAAGGCTGATCCACTTTAAAATTCTTTTGTCTTATTTATTTTTATCTGTGATTGATTAATTAGAGATAATCTAATTTTTTACATCAACAGATTGGCGCCGTTTGTGAGAAACGACTGTAATTTTCATTTTTCACCAAAACAATTCATCACCAATGGCTGATAATCCGGAATCCAGTAATCGAAATGCTGGAAATCCCCCAAATCCATCTGCTCCTCCAAATGTCCAATATCAAGCCAGAATAATGGCTAATTTAGCCCAAGGCCAAACAACCATGCAAGAAACTATGCGACAACTTATACAAACTGTCCAGGGTGGAGTATCTACCCATTCAGGACAGCAAAGCGTTCAAATAAACACCCGGTTACCTTCTAGGCGAATGTTACTCTCAGAGGAATCTCGATCTAGACGTGTCGATTCATATCACACTCAGAGATCTAATGATTTTCCTTATCAACTTGGTCGAACTTCATCAGTACGAGCTACAAATACTGAACAAAACATCACTCTCTCTCCAGAAAGAACTAGTGCATTAGAGAGATTAAGTAGGGCCTCTCCTTTTGATCGTTTGGGCCCTAAGAGGAATAGCAGTCCTCCTAAGGCTGTGTCAAGGAACTTTCGACAACCATCCGATCTAAGGGAGGGTTCTGTCCAATCACGACCAACTGCTCGTAATGAAAGATCCCAGAAGGAAAATTCAACACGATCAGTTGCTCGAACCAACAGGCCCGAGGAGGGAAATGATGCATGGAAAGGCTCTATTCAGAGGTTGGAGGATAGACTAGGGGAAATGGCTAAGGCTAAGAATCCTCTACAAAGAACTTTTGTCCAAGGGACACCTTTTATCCAGGAAATTGTGGATTTTCCCACACCATCAAAGTTCAAAGCACCTGTTGTGACTCCTAAATATGATGGAAAAACTGACCATGTCCTTCATATAGAACAATACCAAGCTGCTGCCGATATCTATGCCGTGCCAGATGAGATGAGATGTAGGACATTTTCGAGAACTCTTACCGGATCTGCTCAAATATGGTACAATAATCTTCCTCGGAGGAAGATTTAAAATTTCTTTCAACTAGCCGAGCTCTTTATTAAAAAAATTTATTTTGGAGCAAAACTAGTTAAACGAGTGGCACACTTGTTAAGTGTTAGACAAAAAGAAGGTGAGAGCACTAGGGATTACATAACTCATTTCAATAACGAGAAGCTCGAAGTTATTGATTACGAGAAAAAGACAGAAATTACTGCTTTGATGAGTGGACTGTTGCCAAATAAATTGTACTACACTTTGGCCAAAGATCCGCCTAGGACCATGTCAGAACTAATAGCAAAAGCAGCCAAAATCATGAATGTCGAGGAAGCTATGGCTGCGAAGAAGAACATGGACACTAAGGAGACCAAAGTTAAGGCCGAGAAGGTTGAGAAGAAGGAGTAGAAGAACAATGGTGGTAACAAGCAGTCAAAAGCAAAGCCATTATGGGAAAAGTTGAAGAAATTTGGAAATTATACTCCTTTGAAAGTAGACATAAACCACGTTCTGGAAGAAATCAAGAACATCGAGGAGCTAAACTAGCCAGAGAAAATGAAGACAGATCCTGATAAGAGGAATAAGACCAAAGATTGCGAGTTCCATAAAGACCATGGTCATACGACCAAAAATTGTATAGCTCTTCAGAATGAAATTGAAGCACTCATCAGACAAGGTAAGCTGGCCAAATATGTTAATCGTAGAAATGACGGGAAAAGCAACGACCGAGCAAGACAGAGGTATAGATCTCCTCATCGAGCAAAAGAAGACAAGAAAAGAGATCATGAAGATGATCCAGAAGATGACCCCGATCTCCCCAAAAGACCAGGACAGCCAGAACGTGAGGTATTTTCAATTCGTTTTGGATCATTTGATTGTAATGTTATTACAGGTGGAGATGCAGGAGCTGGAGACCTTATTATAGAGAGGAAAGCTTACCTCAATGAGGCCCAAGCTTGTTCATACATTCAACGAATAAATCTAGATGAGGATGATCGCTCGAGGAAGTTGAACAAAGAAAAACTGGTCATTGGTTTCTCTAAGAACGACCTTACAGGAGTGTTATATCCACATGATGATCCATTGGTGATCAAAATGAGGATGAAGGAAGTAATGATCTCAAAATTACTGGTGGACAATGGTAGCTCAACGGATATCATGTTATACTCATGTTTTGATAGCTTAAATCTAAAGTTATCTCAGTTGGAGCCTTATCATAGTCCCCTCCTCGGTTTTGCTGGCGAGAAAGTTTTTCCACTTGAGACGATCAAGTTGGATATGTTCATCGGTACATGGCCTGCTTGTCGAACAAAAAGAGTGCATTTTTTTGTGATGGATAAGAATGTCCAATCAGCTTACAATATCATCATGGGAAGGGTAGGTTTGAAGAAGTTCGAAGCAGTACCATCTACTGTACATCAATGCCTAAAATTTCCAACCAACTTTGGAGTAGGAATTATGAAGGGTGACCAAAAAGTAGCTCAGGAATGCTATTATTCATCTGCCGAGCAGGAAGAACTGGAGGAATCTAGGAAAAAGACTACTACCTATCAAGTGGATGAAGGTGCAGAAATTGAAACATTAGATCCCAGAGATGAATTGCATCTTGTGAAAGGCCAGGTGGTAGAAGGTACTGAAAATGTCATTCTAGACGACAAGAACCCAGAATGAACAACTCAAATAGGTTCGTCGTTGGATGCCTCACTAAAACAGGAATTGATAGTCTTCCTAAAAAGAAGAAAATAAACTTTTGCATGGAGTCACGAGTACATGCCAGGGATAGACCCAAATTTCTTATGTCACGAGCTCAATGTGAATAAGGAAATCAGGCCAATGAAGTAGAGAAGAAGAGTGTTCATCCCCAAAAAGAACCAAGCTATATAAGAGGAGGTTGAGAACCTCCAGAAAGCTTGCTTTATTGAAGATGTCAAATATCCAGACTGGTTAGCAAATGTGGTGATGGTGAAGAGGAAGAACAACAAGTGGAGGATGTGTGTAGACTTCACCGACCTCAACAAGGCATGCCCAAAGGATCATTTTCCTTTGCCCCGAATTGATCAATTAGTGGATGCTACCTCGGGACATGAGCTGTTGAGCTTCATGGATGCTTATTCTGGTTACAACCAGATTAAAATGAAACCTGAAGACAGGGAGAGTACCTCTTTCATTACCCCTAGGGGAACTTATTGTTATAATGTTATGCCTTTTGGTTTGAAAAATGCAGGTGCAACATATCAGCGGCTGATGAACAAGGTGTTTGCAGAACAAATCAATTACAATATGGAAGTTTATGTTGATGATATGCTGACAAAGAGCAAGAAAGATGTTGATCATCTAATTGACTTAGGCCAAAACTTTAATCAACTAGATAAATATCAAATGAAGTTGAACCCATATTCGGAGACGAGAAGGCATGTTCCTCGGGTATATTATCAACCAACGAGGTATTGAAGCAAACCCTGAAAAGACCAAGGCTCTATTGGGACTACAATCTCCAACGACGAAGAAGGAAATGCAAAGTCTCATGGGGCGAGTTGCAGCGCTTAATAGATTTGTATCACGAGCAACTGATAGATGCCTCCCATTCTTCAAAACACTCCGAAAAATGTTTGAATGGAATGATGAATGTGAGAAGGACTTTCAAGAGTTGAAGAAATACCTGGGAGCACCTCCACTGTTTTCCAGGCTAGTGATGGGAGAAATATTGTACTTGTATCTAGTAGTTTCAGAGAATGCAGTTAGCTCGGCATTGATAAGAATGGAGGATGGAGTGCAAAAACTAATTTATTACACTATCAAGGCCTTCCGAGGAGCAGAGATCAGATATCCAAGACTGAAAAAGTTGGCACTAGCGTTAATCGAAGCAAGTAGAAGAATAAGGATGTACTTCCAAGCTCATACCATAGTAGTGTATACCGATATGCCACTGAGCTAAGCTCTTCATAAACTAGAAAAATCAGGGAGATTGATGTACTGGACAGTAGAACTTGGTGAATATGACATAGTTTATGAACCTAGATCGTCGCTTAAAGGGCAAGCAGTAGCAGATTTCATAGAAGAGTTCACCTATCCTGACACCTCCGAGGAGCAAAAGTTGAATACCGACCAACCTGTGGATGTTACTGGATCATCAAATTTAAACCCCGATCAACTTAAGTTGGTTGGCGAGCAAGAGAAGATGGTCTACGAGAAGCAAGAAGTGCTAGAGGAGGATATAAGGAAGCAACAAATATTCCACCGAAGAACTCTATCTGATAAAAAATTTGAGGACGAGGAACCTATATGGAATCTATATGTGGATGGCTCATCTTGCACTACAGGCTGTGGGGCAGGTATTGTTTTGAATAACCCGGATGAGGTTGATGTGGAGTATGCTTTGCACTTCCAATTCAAGGCTTCTAATAATGAGGCTGAATATGAATCTATGATTACAGGTCTTAGTTTGGCAAAAACCATGGGGGCAGAGCAGGTTATCATATTCAGTGACTCGCAATTGATCGTAAATCAAATGTTGGGGGTATATGCAGCCAAAGGAGACTTAATGATCAAGTATCATGCAAAAGAAATGGAGATTTTATCAAGTCTAATTACAGTACAGGTAATTAGAATACCAAGATTGGAGAATGCACGAGCAGATGCCTTAGCTCGGTTAGCCTCAACAACACGCACTGAGCTAAGAAGAACAATCCCAATAGAAGTCTTGGCTAGTCGGAGCATAGATAAAGATCTGATGATAAACTTTATTACCCTTGATTTAGGACCATCTTGGATGGATCCCATTAGGGCATATATTGAAGAAGGGGCTTTACCAACTGATAAACTCACAGCCAAGAAACTGAAGTTTAAAGTTGCTCGTTATGTATTGACCAATAGTGTTCTATATAGACGAGGAATTATAGCAGGTTTGCAAAGATGTGTGCATCCCTCCGAGGTGAAAGACTTGATTGACGAGGTCCATGAAGGGTCCTGTGGAGCCCATGTAGCAGGTCAGATGCTTTTGTAAAGAATAATGACACAAAGATACTATTGGCCAACAATGAGGGCTGATTGTATAGCCTATGCCAAAAAATGTGAGAAATGTCAATGCTTCTCCTCTATCCGAAGAACTCCCCAAGCATTGTTAACACCCATTACTTCCCCTTGGCCATTTGCCATGTGGGGAATAGACTTGGTCGGGCCACTTCCAACGACCAGGGGAAGATTTAAATATCTCGTGGTCGCGGTGGATTACTTTACTAAGTGGGTGGAAGTTGAGCCCCTTATTGATATGGCATATGACAAGGTGTATCAATTTATATGGAAGAACATCATTTTTAGATATGGTCTTCCTCATGCATTCATCACAGACTAGGGAACACAATTTGATAACGAGGAGTTTGCTGCATATTGTCATCAGTCAAACATATTGTAAACCCACTCTGTACTAGGCCATTCCCAGACCAATGAATAAACTGAGGTGACAAACAGAACGCTGCTGAATGGTTTGAAGAAAAGCCTGGATGATGCGAAGGCAAATTGGATCAACGAGCTACATTATGTGTTATGGGCTTATCGTACTACACCACGAGCAGCAATAGGAGAATCTCCATACATGCTGGCATTTGGAAGTGAAGCTTTTATACCTGTCAAGCTGGGGCCCCCCACACACAGGGTGCTGAATTTCAATTCTCCTATCAGTGACTTGATGAAAATATTATACTTGGATATGCTCGAGGAAGTTAGAGAAGAAGCAGCAATCAGGAATGTTGCATACCAACAATGAACAACTTTGTTCTACAACAAGAGAGTAAAGAAATGTGATTTGAAAGAAGGGAATTATATGCTGAAGAAAGTAATTCAAAAACACAACAAACTGAAAGCTAACTGGCATGGACCCTACAGAGTAACATAGGTTGTTCGACCAGGGACATATAGGATTGAAACTTTGAAAGGAGAGGAGTTTAAGAATGCATGGAACGCAGAACATCTGCACAAATATTATCAGTAGTTCAATCCGTATGTAATGCAGTTTTTTTCAATATGAATAAAGTTTTGGATGTTTTACCCAATTCTCTCCTTTTTGTTGAAATTTTTCCGAAATACTAGTTCTACACACTACGCATCAAGTCCAGAATGAAAATACACCAACTACGGTTGGTCGGGAATGAAAATCCACCAACTACGGTTGGTCAGGAATAAAAATCCACCAACTACGGGTGGTCGGGAATGAAAATTCACCAACTACGGTTGGTCGGGAATAAAAATCCACCAACTACGGTTGGTCGGGAATGAAAATCCACCAGCTACGGTTGGTCGGGAATCAAAATCCACCAACTACGGTTGTTCGGGAATAAAAATCCACCAACTACGGTTGGTCGGGAATAAAAATCCATCAACTACGGTTGGTCGGGAATAAAAATCCACCAACTACGGTTGGTCGGGAATAAAAATCCACCAACTACGGTTGGTCGGGAATAAAAATCCGCCAACTACGGTTGATTGGGAATGAAAATCTGCCAACTACGGTTGGTCGGGAATGAAAATCCACCAACTACGGTTGGTCAGGAACATCTGGTTAAACGAAGCAGGATCATGTGATGAAAGTCGTTTCATGGCTTAGAATTAAAAAGTCATAAGTCACTATAATAAAAAAATAAAACATAATTTCTTTACTTGTGACATTTTAAATTACCACCAACTCTAAGTTAGTCGGGAAATAAAATATCACCAACTCTGGTTGGTCGCCAGATAATTATCACCAATTCAGGATAAGTCAACAATAAATTTTTACCAACTCCAGTTGGTCGGCAATATAAAATAACACAATTTTTTTTTATCTTTTTACAGATATACATACACATTCTTCAGTAAATAAAATAGATGTTTCATAAAGTAATGACAATCAAGATTGCATGGGAAACTAAAAGTTTCTTCATTAAAAAGAGAACAAATTACATATTACATGAGAAATTATTACATCAAAAATCCTATTCTATTGGCTTTTTTCCTTCTGCCTTTGAAACAGGTTCTTCCCCAGCAGGAGGATCGTCTAAGGCATAAGGGGAATTTATGAAGTTCAAATCTCTAAGCATCTTAACATTCATCACAGATGTCCGATCAAGCAGGTTCTCCAAGCGAGATATCTCGAAATTAGAATGAAGATTGTAGTCTTCGAGATTCTTGGAGATTAAACACTGAGGAATTGCCCGAGCAGGAATCCAGCTCATATCAAGTTTAAAAGGTGGCACAGGCAACTCGAGCAACCCAGGGTCATAGTAATCCCAGAGATAATGACCCTTCTCCAACTGTAACACCCCCAATGCATTCAGTCATCCTTGCTTGTAACCCTCGTTATTTGAATTCTGGATCCGATAATCGAGGTGATAAAGGGCATTATTATATCCATCCATCCAAAACTCTCTGGGATGTTTGTGAAACTAATAGGTCAACCTCTCCAGTTGCTTATGGAGGTTCTTCACTAAAAGTTCTTTATTCTCTAAGGCAGAGCTTTGTGTAGAGAGTTGCTCGTCGAGGTTTATAATCTTTTTGGACATCTCAGTTAATGTTTGATTCTTCTTCATCAACTGTAATGCTTAATTCTCCAAGGTTACCTGCGTTCTAGATTCTTCAACAGTAACCCAAGCAACTCTTGCTCGTCCCCGAGAAGAGGTAAAGGGTCCAATCCTCCTTAAGGTTTCCAATTCGTCTCTCAAATTGGCATTTTTGACCTCCAAGAAAGAGAAACCTTCATCATTGACAGGGACCAAGGCTCCCGAGGTAGACGCTGCAGATTTTAGTTAGGATATCTCTCCTTGCAAGTTATTATTTTCCTGCTCCAAAAGTTTCGTGATCTGCCTGTGCTCTTCAACTTCGGTCTTCAAAGTTCTTTCTTTCTTCTCATAAGTAGCAATCAACTTGTCATATCCTTTGTCAGCATTGAGTTGGTGATATTTTTTTCTCATACCCTAGATGCAAAAGGGTACAAGATTCCATGTATTTTTTATTGAAGTTCCTCGATGGTACCTTGGAGATCTTCAATCATCTCATAATATACCACATTATTGGCAACTGCACGATCGAGCAAACATTTTAGATATTGGTAGGCCTCAACTGCTCGCTCAGAAGTATCTGGACCAAGGATGTCGATGATTTGAGCTTCATTCAGGCCATCATGGCCAGCCTTGAAGTAGTCATTGCATTTTTTCATCAGGTCAGTATCGTGGGCTGACAAGAGCTCCATTCTAGCAATTAACTAGTAAAGAAAAGAGATTGAAAGAAAAAATAAGAATGAAGACAGAGCAAGAAGAGGAAGAAGTCAAGATAAAAAACCAAAAGCTTGAATTTTTATTTCACCATAAAAGAAAGACATAAAAGTTGAGGCTACATCCAATAAAGTGACAAAATAAACACCTAACTACTCTACACCTTCTCTTTATTCCCTATAACTTCCTCGGGAGACTTCGAGGAAGAGGCTGGGTGCTCGGTGGACACGAGTAGCTGCTCGATAGGAGTAATAATTGGTTGGGGCTACTCGTATCGAAGTTCAACAGTAGGGACCTAATCCCCAATCATCATTGAAGACTCTTCAGAGGCAGCTTCGTCCACTTCTTTTACTCCAGGAGTGGGAGGAGGACCATGAACATGGCGCTAAAAAAGTTCAGAACTCTCAGAGACCTTTAGCTCCTGCAGAGCTGCGACCCATCCATCCCTGAAGTATTTTAGGCCAGCAAATTCAATATGAGAGGACATGGAAGCTAGGACTTTGTTCCATCCCTTGTCCTAGTCAGCGCTAAAGGACTATTTAACAGCAAGCTTTCTCTTTGCCTTCTCCGAGGAAATCTTCTCAGAAAAAAGTTCATCGGTAACCTTCATCTTTCCTTCTAGCTCCTTCCTCTGACGATCAGCTTCATGGAGTCTGCCAAGTTCCTCTTCAACAGTTTTAAGCTTAGTCTCAAGCTCTCCAGCATTTTTGAGATTCTCCTCAAGCTCATTCTTCTTCTTCTCAAATTCTTTCATTTTCCTCTCCAACTCCTGAGAGGCCTTCATAGCTTTCTCTCTCTCTTGCTTGATGGACTTTAGCTGCTTCTCCCAAGAAAGTTTATCTTCGTCATATTTCTGACGAGAGTCCTTTAAGGACTCAGTCAGACCCATAAAAGCTTCCTCCACACCTCTTGAGGAGATCGAAGCCTTTATGATCTCATCCTTCTTCAAAATAGTGTTGAAATATGTTACCAACTGGAAAAAGAAAATAATTGTAAGTCAGTGCAGGGACATAACATCAAAAAATGAAAACTTAAACTAATAATACTTACAGAGGCAATATGTTCAGCAGCTAAAAAAGTGACTGTCACGAGGAACACTGTCTTCAATACCTTGGATCTCGAGGATAATCCAAGACTTTATCGAGCTCATAGCAGAGCTCGAAGGAACAAAGGTGGGAACACCACCTTCAACATTCAAAGACTGAGAGACTACTTCTACTGGTCTCTCCATAGAACTTTTCTTTAACCTCCTCGTATGATCAGGAACATTCTCAGCCAAGGATGTTGTCTTGGTCGGTGGTATAACGATAACCTCGCTTGGAGGAGAAACAGCTACAACTTTGCTCGAAGCCACATGGGGCTTCTTGACAACTTTCTTAGCAACAAATGGAGGTTGTACATCAATGGTCCTCGTTCCTTCCTCTGGAACATCATGTTTGCTTATCTTTGCCTCCACATTGGCAGAGTCTAATTTATCAAAGAAAGAGGGAGATTTTCTTCTCCTCATTCTGTCACTGAAGGGAATTATTGATTCAGGGGAGGAACCTTCAGAAGATGGTGCTGGGTCGATGTCACCTACCACTGGACGAGCAGTAAAAGATGAAGTGTAGCTCTTGTACTGCAATAAGTACGAGGCTGATCTAATGTTTTCGTCAGCAGCAGTTTGATGCAAACTCCAGATAAGTTTCGAGTGATTTAAATTGACATCAGTCTCTTTGGGGGATTTTCTTTCGCTATCAACTGCAAATAAACAAAAATTAAAATGCCAATGACGCATTTTATCAAACACAAAGAAAACATAATTTCAAAAATAAAATAAAATAAAAATAACCTATCCCATTGCCATAGGAAGGGCATCTATGACCCTGATATACATCATGTTGCCAATTTTTTATAAATACCCCATGCTCGAAGTAATCCCTGTTGGCATCTGGGAGATTGAAAACTAAAGCCCTATTTAAAAACCTAGTTTTTAAATAAAAAGTACTGTCGCTGACAACCCATCTATAGCAAAACATAATTTTTGGAATTCCTAAACGGGTTCCATGAATCTGATTTAACCTATGGACTCCATTGACTATTCTCCATGTATTGGGAGCTATTTTTGCAGGTAGAACGTCAAAATATTGACAGAATTCCAAACACAAGGGATTGGAGGAAAAGAAAAGCCACATTCAGCCACAAAGAGACTGGGGAACTAATGTCCCTCATCCAAACAAAAATAGTCTGAAGGTTCAGCAGGTTCTTCCAATATGACCCATGAAGGAATAGAAAAATCAGAACGAAATTTATCAAGCGACTCAACAAGGTAAACCATGATGAATAAAGAAAATAAAATAGAAGAAAGAAGATCTTACAGGAAAAGGGTGGATCAGTTGACAATGAACAATGGAATAAATGAACGTACAAGATAAAGAAGAAGTGAAGAAGTTCTAAGATGCAGATTTGAAAAAGTAAAAGACGATCAAATTTTCGGAAGCGTTTAAATACTTTACCTCAGGAATGGAGAAAAACAATGATTACCAGGATGGGCGATTGCATACCCGGCGGCTAAAAAGAAGAAATGGGCACAAAAAATGAAGCGGCTATGAAAATTCAAAAATACTTTAAAAGCCTGATACTATGCACTCAAAAAAGGAGTTATGTACAACGAAAGTTTGTTTAAAATCCATAAAAATGGAAAGTCTAGGCAGCAGAATGTTCCATAATTTTCTTCAGCATCAAACTGTTAAACATTGGGGGCTTCTGTTGATACCAAATTTAGTCTGCTGACGTGGATGAATTATGGAGAGACACGTGCCAATCTACATGGCACCTGCAAACATTTTTTGAACAACACCTTGACTCCGAGGAGCTCAACCTCCCGACCAACTCAGGCGCTCCGAGCAACGAGTGATCTCCGAGGAACTTTATTGTACCGAGAAACTCATGTATACTGAGCTACTTAGGCGGTTCGAGCTGCATCTCGTACAAAACATTCATATCATGATAACCAACAGATTGACCGCGCATTAAATGCTTATTATTATCATACAGATGTACACGCCTATTGGACAGCTATGTATTACTCTTTCGCATGTACAACCTCAGGGCTATAAATACATTATATCATCCTCATTGTAAGGGGACTCAGAATTTCTTGGTAAAACTTGTTATCGATAATTCCAAACAGTCAGCAATAACAAAAATAGTGGACGTAGGCCATTCTTTCAAGGCTGAACCACTTTAAAATTCTTTTGTCTTATTTATATTTATCTGTGATTGATTAATTAGAGATAATCTAATTTTTTACATCAACAACTAGTTACGAAAAAAAAAGAGTACATTTCGTAGGATCACTGATAATATATCACTAAATGTTACGCATTCCAAGGTTCTTGAACTAATCTCCTTCTAGGGTTTCAATTCGATAGGTGCTTGTTCGGACGACTGCAGAAATGCGATAAGGACCATGTCAATTTGGCTCTAATTTATTCCCTTTCTGAAGCTCTTTTTTTAGTATTTAGTTTCCCTCCATGAGGTTGATCGTTTTGACCCTCCTATTATAGTACCGATTAGTTCGTTATTGATATGTTGCCATGCGCATTGCTGCATGTTCTCTAACTTCCTCAACCAAGTTCAAATCTAACCTTCTCATAAGATCACTCTTTGGTGAATTGAAATTGCTTACACTGTGACTGGGTAGACCAATTTTTGTGGGGACTACTTCCTTAGTCCTAAATGCAAACATGTAGGGGTTTCAGCGGTGGTTGTCCTCGGCGTGGTCCTCTAAGCCCAGAGAAAATTTTGTAGTTCATTAATACAGTTTCCTTGAGCGGCATTCTATAATGCCCCAGCCCAAATTTATGGGTTACCCGTAGTCAACCCGGTCCGACCCGAGCATTATGTGTGAAGTATAATGAACAACCTATATAATATTTCTAGTCCAGTTTTATTTTAATTAGCGTTTCACTTGTTTAGCATGCAATTCCAATTTCAAGTTCAAACTACATGAAGGACCCTTAGGAAGAATCCCTAGAGTCCAAACATACTGAGCAACTAACGTAAAATTAAATAGAATACTTACCTATATAACGCTCTCAAAATACGAACTCGTACCAAACTTGTCATAATAAACACAAGGGTGTGAGCCAAATGTTGAGTGGGAAATATACAAATGCAGTATAGAATCGAACAGCAGAAAGAAGACTCTAACACATTATTCCTATGTACACATGCAACTACCTCATATATATATATATATATATATATATATATACACTCATATTATGCATGAAATTGTTTTACTTTCGAAAATCTTACTTATTCTGATTAATTCACCTTAATCTTGTAAAAGCCTTCCTTTTTCTCATTTTTGACATTCATCCCTTTATTTTATGCACGTAATTAATTATCTGAAACAAATCCACTGGAATTGACCAAAAGCCATTCTTATATTGAAATTATCCTTTTCATTGTAACCAATCCACATTAGTATTTTCATTGAAAATCACCCTTTCAACACACGCAAACAACGTGTTAGAAAAAAATTATTTAGTCTTTGAAAACCTTTTACAACACTCTCTTGCTTTAATTATGGATTGAACCACTTAAGTTGCTTGACCACCCATTTATCAATGCACTTTACATTTTTCCTTACCTCATGGATATTAAGCAATTTCATACTTACTTGTCCATTTTAACCTTAACCAGACCTTTCATTACTTCATTCAAGTTAAGCTATCTTAACACGTTTTTACTGACGCGACTAAGAATGTGTCTCATAAATTCGTACTCTCTAGGCTCAAGTGCAAGCCTGGCGCTCAAGTAATAATTCGATAAGTCGGGTATCAATCCTTAGGGAAATAGGACAACATAGTTTTGACGACGTGGACAGACGAGTGAATCCTAATTCTGACTCTAAAGAAAAGGAAAATATGATATGACTGGTGGAATAACTACAACTATATGCAATTATGAAACAATTAACTAATGAACTAAAATATGAATGGCATGCAATTAATCTAAATTACCTAAATTACTGATGATGATGTTGATTGAACTGAAACTTGAACTATATGATGAAGAAAAGACGACGGGAATACAATCCCTCCACCCTAGTGTATTGCAGGTATAAACTAATCGTAAATTTAAGTGATTGATTAGACCCAGACTTTATTACTCCCAAGCATTACGTATATGATGTTCAAGCTCGCACCATACGAAATCAGAGGATGAGTAAAGCGATAACGTGCGATAGCAACACTCGCATTACATTATAAAGAATCCCGATTACCTGAAAGCAAACGAGATCCAAATATATACAATGGTTGTGTTGCTACGCAATGAGGTAGTAATAAATCACTAAATTCAGAGGATTAATTTTCTACACGTGCAACTAACACATCAGGTTGAGTTCATGCATCCAGACCCTTTTAAATCTAACTGGACATGTTAAACTAAATGATGCATGAAATAATTACGTTGCATGTGAAAGAACTCATGATTGAAACTATATTGAAACATGAAAATAAGTGTTATGAACCCATAAATTGTTTGAATCAAGTAAGAGAAATAACCATGGAAGAACAATAATAAGAAGAATGAAACTTGGATTAAAACTTGAAAATAAACTAGGAATGAATCAATCTTTAAGCAAATAATTCAAACTATGTTCCTAGGTGATCTTATACCTTTATCTCTATCAAAAACTATAAAAAACTATGAAGAACTCCCTTTCCTAAGTCATTAACTTCGTACAAATACGTTTTAGAATGAGTTGTAACAAAATGTAGCTCTTTGGACCAATCAGAATAAGGAGTAATTTTGCGCATCAGGACCCCCGAACCGGTTCGTAGGTACCCCGAACCGGTTCGACTTGGGGTTCGGGAATTTTCTTTGGTTTTGGGTGCCTTTTTCCTCTTTTCAACACTTAGAATTTTTCTCATGTTTTCTTCTTTTCTTCTTGGATTTTTCCTCAACTTCAATTGATCATAACTCTTTAACCGTAACTCAGATTTGGATGATGTTTCTTCCATGGTTCTCGTTGTTCCGAGTTTTTTAACTTTCTAGTTGACTTCTCCTCCGGTATTCGACTATATAATTACCAAAATGCCCTTGAACTTGCCTTCCTACCTTTTCTTTCTTCATTTTCGATTTCTCTTTTGCATCGCTTGCATAATTAACTTGTAAAACACATAGGAGAAACATGAAACATGAAATACTTGGAAACGAAGGTTAGTAACATAAATGTGATTTAAATCCATATCTATTGCATCACTCAGGTTCACAAATGTACCGAAATTAGGGGAATAAATATACAATATTTATACCCAATCAAACCACCCTAACTTAGAAATTTGCGGGTCCCGAGCAATGTAAAAGATAAAGAATAAAGTCACAACTCCTCTAAACATATTATGGGGATAGAATACCTTTTTCGCGGGCAAGCGATTGCATTTAGCGTATGCAACAAGCCTTTAAACCCCTAGGTTACCCCAGTAGGACGAGTGTTGTCTCGTGAGGGTTTTTAGAGAATATACCCACAAAATTTGACTCAAAGAAAATCAAAATATGCAAAAATTCTATAATTAAAACTTTTCCCCAAAATAGTCATCATCAAATCATGTTTAAAAAGTCTGAAATCATAGTGCGTGTGTGCGAAGCCGAAAATTTAACCGCGAATTTCCACCGATTGACCATTACGTTACTTATCCGAAAATTCGTTTTGATTTCAAAACCTCACGGGATGCTCTCACAAACGAATCACTCAGAATGTGGCTATTCTCTCGGTGTGTGTGATTTATAAGAGTAAATATATTGGAACCAAGTTCACGCACACAAGTAGAAAGATAAAATTTTTATAGTGATTGGATCTCATTAACGGAATACGGTTTGAAACACGGGAACATTGCCTCTTATATATACGTTTTATCTCTTTTATTATCTTTTTGTGTTTTAGCTCTCCATGCGGTAACCAATTTCACAATTTTGGACTCTGTTAGGACTTTTACGGGTTGAAGGTGTATTGGGTAATATTGGGAAAGGTTAAGAATTTCGAAATTGGAAAACTTTCTTATGATGTCCGTTAGTGCTTTTCAAGGCTTTTGCTCATTTTTTCTTCTTTTTCTATTTTTTTCTTTATTTTTCACGCTTTTCTTTTCTTGTTATTTTTGTTGAGAATATCTTTTTTTTTCTCTTGCTCCTTTTTGTTGCACTTTTCGGACTTAAATTCTGATTTTTTTCATTTTTCACAATTCTGGGCTATTTGGGTTTTTTGAGTTATCAAACGAAAGGGAAAAATATTCGGATGAATTTTTGGTTACAAAAGGGATGATTTTTCATAACTTTTTATGACTAATATTTTTGAGTAACAAACGATGGCCTACTTCATTGTCCAAACTATTAATTGCGTTACCATATGCATTTCGAGATGAATTTAATTTAGAGATTTCTTTGGTACGTTTTTCAAGGCAATATCACACACGTTTCTCAAAACCGATCAAGGTGAAAGACTTGAGATCCTCGAATACTTATTAGGCATTGAAAAGAATTTTGAGTTAACAATTAACTCGGATTGATTTATAAATTTCACAAAATTGAAAGGCTCGAATCTCACCGGGGTTGTTAATCTCGACACTTATTCGTCAAGTCGTCAATTTTCGCACAATTTTCATCTTTGGTCAATTTCGACTTTGTGTATTGTGTTTTTTCAATTTGAGACTTTAAACCGACTTTTAATGATAATTTTGAAAATTTTGAATTTCAATTTTTATTTATTTTGAAGTAAATTTTTTTTGGATTTTTTAAAAATTTATAATTTTTTTGAAATTTTGGGCATTTTTGAAAATTTGTGAAGTTTTAGAGAAATGCACTTGTGACCCCCCCCCCCTAACATAGACTTTTGCATTGTCCTCAAGCAAAAAGGACTAAAATCTAACTCAAAGCGAATTAAAAGTGCGAAAAAATAAAACAATAAACTAAAATATAAGTGCATAATTTTATTATATCAACGGAGAAGCATGTATTACAAAATAGGTGAGAGAGCATACAACTAACAATATTTAATCACCTACAACAACACATAACCAAAAAACACATCAAAAATAGTCATGGGCTTCATTGGGGAGGACGATTTAAGGGCTCGGGTGCGCTCGGATCATAAGGATCATAAAAGAAAGATGGTGGGGTTCCACCGAAATTGAGCTCGTGAAGGTGGGCTTCGAGACGGTGCATCATACTTGTGTCCCTCCGATAGGCCTCTTGATCCCTTTGATAGGCGGCTCGATCTTGATTGTATTGGGTGATGAACCCGTCAAGGCGGTATTCCACCGCCGAGAGGTGCCTAGCAAAACTTTCATCCAGGGGCTCGAAATCCAAGTCATCCTTTTCTTTCTCATACTCCGCTTCTTCCTCCCCCACATCCATCATGGGGTCATCATGTGCTTCCTCCCCTGCACCCTCATCGATAATTGGACGGTCAAGGTGAGCCACCCGTATTTGGCATTCACTCCAAGTGGTGGAGGTAGCGCCAATTGGGCGGGGGAGTCGGATTTGCTGCCCCGGGTCTTCTACCCCGTCATCCATCAAAATTTCCGTAATGAGGCGGGCGTAAGGGAGCATGGCTTTTCCCCACTCGTCATAGGAGGCATTGATGATATCTGCGTAGAAGAGTTGGGCTAGATTGATTGTGCTCTCGGGGTCGAGGAAGTAATAGTGGAAGTTGGCGTAACATAGCCGGACCACCGAGTCATTGGTGGTTTGGTGGATTGCTCCGCAAGCAATTAGGTGCATGAATCTCACCATATCCGATAGACTTCCTATAGGAAAATAACCCCTCACCCATTCCTCCCCGGGTGCCATTCGAGCAATACATTCTTCTTTGGTGCGGAGGGCACCATTTGTTGGATATCGGAAAGGCACGGGGAGGACAACCCCTTTGGCATGCATTTTTTGCGTGATGATGGCGGCCAAAAATGGAATTTGGATACCGTAAAGGTAGGCCTCGTGAAGCGTAGAGAATTTTCGAACGAGTGTTGCATAAAATTGGCAGATAGAGGCTTCAAACATGTGATTTCTCATAGGAGCTAGAAAAGTGCACTACCCCCGGCGGTTGAATAGGGCGATGACGTCGCCGGAAAGTTGCTCCCAATTAACAAAACACTCGATGTGGATTGGGCGCGTGGCCGAGAAGTATTGCTCGGCCCAATGGAATTCTTGGACGCTTCGAAACACCCCCTTACCTCGTCATCAAGGACGGTAGTGTCATCATATATCTTAAGGAAGAAATTGGCTCGACGGGGACGCGGCATGGTGAGTGAGAGAGATAGGTAGAGAGGTAGGATATGGTATAAAGGAGAGGGAGAGTGAATTTTAGTGTGATAAATGGATGAGAGGTGGGGGTGAATTTTTGGTGGGAAAGGGGAATGTGTTTGGAAGGAGAGGAAGGAGGGAAGGAATTGGGATTGAAAGTGGAAGGGGGGAAGGTTTTAGAAGGGGAAAAATGTAGGGAAATGAATGGAGGGAAAATAGGAGGGAAGAGAATGAATTTGGAAAAAAGGGGGGGAATCTACGAGAACCCCCAAACCGGTTCGCGTGTACCCCGAACTGATTCGCCCCCCGAACTGATTCACCTTGGGGTTCGGGGTAGGGTGCTGGCCAGAAAGATTGGGTTCTCTCTTCTCTTAAAAACTAAGTGTTCTCTCCTATCTCCTCTCGTGCGTATTACCCCTAAAAATGTTCTAGACCCTCGAGTGCCCTAAAATTGCCTCGACCAAGCCCTCGAAATACATGAAACTCTCTCAAAAAGTGTGTTAACTCAATTATTCTCCTGAATCGTGCTCCGGACTCAAAAATACCCTAACTCAAACATGACTATAATACACAAAAATTCACCCCATACACATCGGGGGTGCGACGACCTCTCATTTTAAGCTCACTCTACCCCATAAGTGGGGTCTGATAACCAAACGGTGTCGATTTCTTCCACACACGCCTCTAGATATGTCTTTAAGCGTTGTCCATTTACCGTGAACATATTTCCCCCTTTTAAATCATCTAATTCCACAGCTCCATGAGGAAAAACGTTCTTTACAATGAATGGGCCACTCCATCATGATCGCAACTTGCCCAGAAATAGATGAAGCCGAGAGCTATAAAGAAGAACTTTTTGTCTGGGAAGAAACTCTTTGCGTTGAATGATGTTATCGTGAGCGAGTTTCATCCTTTCTTTGGAAATTTTTTCGTTCTCATACGCATCATTGCGTATCTCTTCTAACTCATTTAATTAAAGCTTGCGAGCTTCAGCGGCTTTATCCATGTCATAATTCAACTTCTTAATCGCCCAATACGCCTTGTGCTCTAATTCAATGGGAAGATGGAAAGGTTTTCCATACACAAAGCAGAATGGGGACATGCTGAGCGAATTTTTGTATGCGGTACGATAGGCCCATAGTGAATCTTTCAATCGAAGTGACCAATCTTTCTGGGTGGGATTGACGGTCTTCTCGAGAATGTTCTTAATTTCTCGATTCACTAATTCGGCCTGCCCGTTCATTTATGGGTGATAGGTCATTCCAACTTTGTGAACGATGCCATACTTTCTCATGAGCTTCGCGAATGGCATGTTGCAAAAGTGCGTGCCATTATCACTGATTATCACTTTTGGCGCACCAAAGCGGGAAAGTATATGTTCTTGTAGGAACCTAATCACCACTTTACTGTTATTTGTCTTGGTTTCTATGGCTACCCATTTAGAAACGTATTCTACAGCGACAAGGAAGTATAGGAAAGTAAAAGATGGGGGAAAAGGGCCCATGAAGTCAATACCCCAGCAGTCGAAGATCTCAATAATGAGTATCAGGGTTAATGGCCTCATGTCTCGTCGGGTAATCGCCCCCATATTTTGACACCAATCGCAGGATTTGCAATAATTATTCACATCCCGAAATATTTTGGTCCAATAGAGATCGCATTGAAGAATCTTAGCGGCCGTCTTTTTCGTCGAAAAGTGACCTTTATAAGCTTGCGAATGACAAAATTGGATGACTTTGGGTATCTCGTTATCCGGTACACAACATCGGATGATTTGGTCGACACAATATTTAAACAGGAAAGGATAATCATAGAAATACATGTGCGACCAAGTAATAAACCTCTTCTTATCTTGCGGTGTCCAATCGGGAAAGAAAGATCCCGTGATAAGATAGTTCATGATATCCACAAACCAGGGCAAAGAAGAGGTAGCAAAGAGTTGCTCATCCGAGAAGTATTCATCTATGGGTATTGGATCACTAGGTACGTCGGACGAAAGCCATGATAAGTGGTCGACAATGACGTTTTCTACTCCTTTCTTAGCTTTAATGGAGAGATTAAACTCTTGTAGGAGTAGGATCCACCTTATGAGGTGTGGTTTTGCGTCTTTCTTCACAAGTAGGTATTTCAATACTGCGTGGTCAGTGAAGCAAGTGATGGGAGAAGCGATAAGGTAGGACCAAAATTTGTCAAGAGTAAAGACTATCGCTAACAACTACTTCTCTGTGGTGGAGTAATTGAGTTCTGGCCTGATAAGAGTTCAGCTAGCATAGTAGATGACATGAGACTATTTCTCTTTTCTTTGGCCCAAAACAGCCCCTATCGTATAGTCGCTAGCATCACACATAAGTTCGAATGGTAAGGACCAGTCCAGAACTTGCCTGATGGGAGCGGACACAAGCATGATTTTTAGTTTTTCAAAAGCGGTACGTCATGCTTTCGTCCACTCAAATGGGGTTTCCTTCATGAGTAGGTTGCTTAAAGGTCTAGCAATGGTGCTAAAGTCCTTAATGAACCTTTGATAAAACCCCGTGTGGCCCAAGAAGTAGTGCACGTCTTTAACCGATTTTAGTGGGGGTAGATCGGGTATGAAATCTATTGTAGCTCTATCGACTTCTATCCCCTTGGATGAAACTATGTGGCCAAGAACTATCCCCTCAGTAACCATAAAATGTCATTTTTTCCAATTTAGCACTAAGTTCTTCTCCACACACCGGGAAAGTACTTTTTCCAGCTTTGCCAGACAAAGATCGAAAAAGGTGCCAAAAATGCAAAAATCGTCCATGAACATTTCGATTCCTCTCTTAACCATGTCGCTAAATAGACTCAACATGCACCTTTGAAAGGTCGCGAGTGCATTACACAAGCCGAATGGCATACGTTTGTAGGCAAACGTACCAAAGCGACAAGTGAAGGTCGTTTTCTCCTGGTCAAGTACATCTACCTCAATTTGGTTATATCCGTAATAACCATCATGGAAGCAATAGTAAGGGTGGCCCGCTACTCTCTCAAGCATCTGATCAATAAATGGCAAGGGAAAATGGTCTTTCCTAGTTCCTGCATTAAGTTTTCGGTAATCAATGCAAATGCGCCACCCAGTGGTGGTACGTTGAGGAACTAACTCTCCCTTAGCATTTTCAATCACAGTCATGCCTGAGTTCTTTGGGACAACTTGAATAGAGCTCACCCACTTGCTATCCGAGATTGGGTATATAATCTCGGTATCTAATAATTTAATAATTTCGGTCCTCAACACTTCTTTCATATTGGGATTTAGCCTTATTTTAATTTCTCTCAAGGGCTTGACATCCTCCTCAAGGTGAATCTTGTGGGTGCAAATCAAAGGACGATTTCCCTTCAAATCGATAATACACCAACCGAAAGCACTTTGGTGCTTCCTCAGAATCTTTAACAGTTTACCCTCTTGTTCTTCGTCTAGGCTAGAGGAGACAACAATAGAAAATGTCTCTTCCTCACCTAGGTATGCATATTTAATATGGGAGGGTAGTTTCTTCAATTCAAGGGTAAAAAACTTGTCACTGGAGGGAACCATGCATGACTCCCTTAGCGGTAACTCCTCGAATCGAGAAACCCAACTTACATCTCTTGCGTCCTCGTCTTACTCTCTCTCATTAGGTAAATCTCTTAACTCCTCAATTTCCCTCTTGAATTCGGTATACGTTCCCTCACACTCATGGTTCGATACTAAACAGGACCCTAGAGCATCTCCATAATAATTTTCCTTAAAATACTCCTCTACGATCTCGTCGATTAGGCTCACCGCGTGAAAATCATCTTCTTCACCCGTATGTTGGGCTATATGGAAGATGTTAGTCTCTAAGGTCAGGTTCCCAAAGGTGAGTTGCAGCTTTCCATTTCGAGTATTGATAATTTCATTAGCCATAGTTAAGAATGGGCGCCCAAGAATGATAGGAACATGATTTCTCGAGGCGAAGGAGGGCTCCGTGTCCCAAATAATAAAGTTTATCAGGAAGTAAAATGTGTCAACTTAGACGATCACGTCCTCAATTATACCTCTTGGGATCTTCACGATTCGATCTACCAATTGGAGAGTGATCTTTGTGGGCTTGAGGTCGTCCAGATCAAGTTGCCTATAGAAGGCGTAAGGGAGAATATTGACACTTGCTCCCAAGTCAAGTAAGGTTTTTTCAATTTTATTTTCTCCAATGATGCAGGAAATGGTGGGTGCACCGGGATCTTTGAATTTTGGCGGGAGATCATTAAGTAGGATGGAGCTCACGTTTCGTGCTAGAAAGATGTTCTTCTTTACCTTCATCTTCCTCTTCACTGTTAACAAGTCCTTGATGACTTTCCCATAAGCTAGAATATCTTAATGACATCGAGGAAAGGTAAATTTAACTTTACTTGCTTAAGTACGTCTAACACTTTATCAAGGGGGTTTCCTTTGTGGGAAGGAAGCAACCTTGAGGAAATCGTGCCACGGTGGGTGGTTTTACTACTACCTTGGGCTCACTAGTGTCTTCTTTATCACTCTCATTCAAGGGGACATCTTTGGCCTCTTTCATGCTGAGCAAAATCTCCTTGTCTTTGGTTGCGTCGTGTGGGGGAGGTGATAAATCAACGACTCTCCCACTACGAAGAGTACTCATCGCTTGACATTGCTCCTAATGTTCTGTCGAGGTGGAGCTAACACTAGTTTGACCTTGGAGAGGTATTTGGCCCTGGGTAGGAAACTTTCCCTTCTCTTGGATACTCAACGATGATTGCATTTTTAAAATATTTGCATTTATGTCGCTAATCATACGATCATATCTAGCATTGGTGACATTCTGATTATTAATAAATTGGTTCATTGTATACTTGAGATTTCTTCGCGGTGGAGTGATATATGACCCTTGAGGTGGTGGTGCTTACACATATCCTTACATGTGTGGAGCTTGTTGAAAGTGCGGTGGTGGAGGAGGGGCAACACGTGAATTAGGATTCATCACAGCATGTTGTTGCCCATAGCTAAAACCAAGATGGTTTTTCTATGAAGGGTTGTAAGAATTCTCGTGCAGTGCATAGAAATTACCTAATTCACATCGAAATTACCAAAATTACCCATGAATCCTCCTATTCCACTTACTTGTTCTTGAAGCATAACTTTGTAGGCGGGTATAGTCGGGCATTCCTTAGTTGAATGACCCGCCTCACAAATCGCACACACCTTCTCGACGGGGTTTGGGATGAATCCAGTTAGTCCTCTTCAACATACTTCAAGTATTTCTCGCACTCCTTTCTCAAGTAAATTGAGTCGGATGTCCGTTATAGCATTCCTTTCCACGTGAAATAGGTCTAATGCCGATGGAGTGGTGGTCGCTTGGTGAGTTCAATTTTGAGAACTCAGGTCAGGTGTATCCCAGGATTGGGTAGTCTCGGCGATATACCTAAGGTAAAGCTCAGCATTGTTGGCGTCTAATTTGACAAATGGACCACTGCACATGGTTTCAACGAGTTGCTTGGAATTAATGTTCAACCCATTATGGATGAAGGAAATTATTTACTGTTTATCAAATCCATGATGGGGGCACGAAGTAATTAACTCATTAAAACGCTCATAGCATCGATTGAATGACTTATTTTCTAATTATCAAAAAGTTTGAATTTGAGCCTTGACGGAGTTCGTTCGATGTGGAGCAAAGAATTTCTTGATAAATTTAGATTGCAACTCATTCCAGGATGAAATCGAATTTGGAGGTAAAGACCATAGCTAGGTCTTAGGCTTATCCTTTAGCGAGAATGGGAAGAGTTTAAGGCTAAGCACATCTTTTATGAAAGTTTGATTACTAAGGGTCTCGCATGCCTCCTCAAATTCCATGATATGGGCATATGGATTTTCTGAATCCATTCCATGGTAAGTGGAAAGTATCTGGATCATCCCACTCCTAAAGAGAAATTTCCCTGCATTATACGGGAGTAAAATGCATCCCGAAGTGACCGTGCGCTCGGGATATAAGAGTTATCTCAAACGGAGGTATGGGGCCTCTTCCTCACTGGCGGCTGCACTACCGTGTTATGATATATTTCTCTCACTCAAATACTTTGTGTCCTCACTTGGTATACTCAGAGCGTGTTTGAAGTGTGTCCTAAGAGGGAAAATGGAGTGTTATTTGCAATTGAGTGTGATGGTGTGGGAGGTGGAACCCAAAATTGTGGAGCGTTAGGAGTGTGAGGGCTATCAGCATCGTACTCAACTATTGGATTTTCATGAATGTGGGTTGAAGTATTATGGGGGAGTTAGAGTGAGTTCAGAATTTTGCATTAATGGGCTTATGAGAGATGATGATGAATACTTTTGTCTTTTAATATTTTTGATTTTTTTTAATGTTTTTGGATTTTTTGAAATTTTTGGTCAAAGTTTTGGATTGACTTGATCTAATCCTAAGTTTACCTAAATCCCCGGCAACGGCGCCAAAAACTTGACGCGACTAATAATGTGTCTCAGAAATGCGTACTCTCTTGGCTCAAGTGCAAGCCTGTCACTCAAGTAATAATTCAATAAGTCGGGTATCGATCCTCATGGAAATATGACAACAGAGTTGTGACGACGTGGACAGACGAGTGAATCCTAATTTTGACTCTAAAGAAAAGGAAAAGATGATATGATTGGTGGAATAACTACAACTATATGAAATTATGAAACAATTAACTAATGAACTAATGTATAAATGGCATGCAATTACTCTAAATTACCTAAATTATTGATGATGATTGAACTGAAACTTGAACTATATGATGAAGAAAACAGGACGGGAATACAATCCCTCAACCCTAGTGTATTGCAGGTATAAAACTAATCATAACTTTAAGTGATTGATTAGACCCAGACTTTAGTACTCCCAAGCATTACATATATGAGGTTCAAGCCCGCACCATATGAAATCAGAGGACGAGTAAAGCGGTAACACGTGATAGAGACACTCGCATTGCATTCTAAAGCATCCAGATTACCCATAAGCAAACGATATCCAAAGATCTACAATGGTTGTGTTGCTATAAAATACGGTCATAATAAATCATAAAATTCAGAGGATTAATTTTATACACATTTAACTAACACATCAGGTTGAGTTCATGCATCCCGACCCTTTTAAATCTAGCCGGACATGTTAAACTGAACAATGCATGAAATAATTACGTTGCATGTGAAAAAACTCATGATGAAACTATATTGAAACATGTAAATAAGTGTTATGAACCCAGAAATTATTTGAATTAAGTAAGAGAAATAACCATGCAAGAACAATAATAAAAAGAATGAAACTTGGATTAAAACTTGAAAACAAGCTTAGAATGAATCAATCTTTAAGAAAATAATTCAAACTATGTTCCTAGGTGATCTTCTACCTTTCTCTTTATTAAAAGCTATGAAAAACTATGAAGAAATCCCTTTTCTAAGTCATTGACTTCGTACAAATACGTTTTAGAATGAGTTGTAACAAAATGGAACTCATTGGAACAATCAGAATAAAGGAGCAATTTCGCGCATCAGGACCCCCGAACCGGTTGGCAGGTACCCCGAACCGGTTCGACCTAGGGTTCGGGAATTTCGCATGTTTTGGGTTCCTTTTTCCTCTTATCAACACTTAGAATTTTTCTCATGTTTTCTTCTTTTCTTCTTATATTTTTACTCAACTTCAATTGATCATACCTCTTCAACTGTAACTTAGATTTGGATGTTGTTTCTTACATGGTTCTTGTTGTTCCGAGCTTTTTAACTTTCCAGTTGACTCCTCCTCTGAGATTCGGCTACAAAATGCCCTTGAACTTGCCTTCCTAGCCTTTCTTTCATAATTTTCGATTTCTCTTTTGCATCGCTTGCATAATTGACCTATAAAACACATAGGAGAAACACGAAACACGAAATACTTGCCAACGAAATTTAGTAGCATAAATGTGAGTTAAAGACATATCGATTGCATCACTCGGGTTCACAAATGTATCAAAATTAGGGGAATAAATATACAATATTTAGCCCAATCATTTACCACACAAGCCATTCTCTACATGTTTCTTATTCCTTGATCTAGTTCTGGAAATCTTTCAATAACTGCGTACTTTAACAGGGTCCATACCTCCGGCTATGTGCACCATCTACTATGGCCAGTGATTTTGGGTCTTTCACCCTAGGGCTCCAGACCCTCCTCAATTATACTGGTGTCATCCGAGTTTCGTTTATGTGTCTAAACATTTTACAATGTCCACGTTATTCCTTCTTTTCCATTTTACCCAGATGAAACCAAACCGGGGGTTTCACCCCAACTCAGGTCACTTTGAGGTTATCATTTCATGTCCTTTACACTTTAACTTAGATTTTTATTCCAAAATTATATTCATTTAGGACCAATTTGTATAACACTCTTTCCAACATTTTTATTTTATAAAAATGTTCCACTTTAAGTAAAATTATCATTTTACTCGCTTGTTTACAAACTCAGTTTTTACTCCATTTCACGAGTATTAATTTTTCCGAAAACACCATTAGGTTACTCACACTAACTCCATAAGTGTTTTAAGATCTTAACAAATTTTTAACCTTTAAGTATCATTTTTTACAAGTTGGAAACCTCTTTATTCTATTATTCCCTTTTTATTCATAAGTGTTAATCTTTCAATCATCATTAAGTTACACACACCAACTTCCCAATGTTTAACCATTAACACTTATCCAACACCTTTACTAACCATATTTTCAAATTAGACATTTCTTTACTTTCTTCATTCAAGAAATATTATTACTCTTATGGACTACTTTTATAAGAAAATAGCATTGTCTTTTTAATAATACATGTAGTCTTATAAGCTTATATTCATCACACCTCTAACCCCTTTTTCACACACTTTGAAGCTTAGAATTACTACTTTTCTTATTTCCTAATTAAACCCAACAAAACCTTCTTTAAACTTGTTCAAATTTTCATCATCAAAATATTACAAGATTATACACATGAGAATATGGATTTTAAATCCTAAAATCATACTAAGTAGGTTAAACATGCATTTCATTCATAATATTTGCAAAACATACCTTTTAAGACCATAGGACATTTAATTTCTTAAAACTCAAATCAATGTACCACTCTTTTAAAAAATATTTATTTTTGCAAGAAATCAAACTTGATTTACCAAATATCTTAGGCAAGATAAAAATCTAAATTTAAAACATTTTTATTCCATAAAAATATTTAGCATCACTTTAAGCATACCCCTTTACATGAAAATACCATTTATTTCAAGAAAACTTTGAAATATTTATTCTTAATTTATTCTCAACCAAAAGACATTTTTCCAACATTTTTATTACATAAAAATGTTTATCATTAATTTTCAGTAGAAAACCCATCATCAAGTACATAAGCATCCTACTCTTAATATTCAAATAATCAAGACTATAAGTCTTAATCTAAGAGTAGGTTGTCCCCACCTATAAAGGCTTCAAAAGGTGGCAACAAGGTTGGTGTAGGAAGAGCAAACCCTACCTCCAAAGGTGGCTTTAAGGGGTTACTAAAAGCATCCTCCAAAACTGCTCTAAATGTGCTCGACTAAGCTCCCAAACCAAAAACCCCCTTCAAACTCCATGAAAGCTTCCATCATCTTCAAAAATCCCCCAACACTTCTCCAAAATTTGTAGCTCTCCTAATCCATGGTGGAAATGGGTGTATAATGTTAAAATATGGGGATAAAAGGTGGAGGAGTGGTGATAGCATGGTGATTTGTGGTGGTGGGAGAGAGTAGGAATGCTAAAATAGTGGAGGAAGACCACCCCTTCCACTTTCCCTCTCTTCTTCCAATTTCCCCAACATGGATGAGCCCAAATCACCTATTTAAAAAATACACAAGACCCAAAAATTCTGTTTTTGCCCATTTGGGAATACCAGATTTCAACAACTCAAAAATTGAAGGGCCAAGAACTTGACAGCATATAAGGGAAAATCAGACCAAACATATTTTAGGCACGTCGTTCAAAAGACATAAACCTCGTTCGAACGATATGTCCACCTCGTTTGATACATGGCTTCGCGTGACCTTTGCTCGACCTGGAATCGTAAGTCAGTGAGATCTCATTCGAAGGTCGTTTGAACCTCGCTTCTAACGACACCTAAATGTCGTTCGAATGACCCTATTGTCGTTCCAACCCTCTAAATTCCAGTTTGAACCCTCAACCTTCCAACAATTACCATCAAACCTCACTTTATTATAATTTATACAAAATTTAAATGGATTATTAGAATAAGTTATTATACATTCAGCCATTTCTTTATTCCATCGATTAGAGTTTTGTTTGTTACTTATGGTTGCCCATTGCATTGAGGATGTTAGAGGGCTTCATGCAATTTTTGGATTTTGGATTAGACCCAGTAATCTTCAAACTCTTGGTTGTCAAATTTTGTTCCATAGACTGTGATGAAGGCAAATGGTATCGCATAGAAGCAACTAATGTTCTTCCATATAAACTAGACGACCTTCTCATAAGACATACTCAATAGAGGTTATGTTTCCTCCCATTTGGTGAAGTAATCTATCGTGACGACCAAATATTCAAACCTTCCTCTTGTATTCGGTATAGGTTCGACTAAGAAAAGTTCCCACATAGCAAAGGGCTAAGGGGATGTGATCAGTGTGAGTGTAGCTCCAGGTGTCCTGTGTATTATATCATATCTTTGGCATTTATCACAACATCATGCATAGTTTGCAAAATTTACTTTCACGGTTGGCTAATAATAACCTTGTGTGGTCACTCGCCTAACCAACGATCTTCCTACTGAATGAGCTTTGTATGAACGTTCATGTATTTCTTTAATCAAATTTAGTACCTCAGCCAGATGGACACATCTGAGTAGCAAAATGATGAATCCTTTCTTATATTATATCCCTCCTTCCATAACGTAGTTAGCTACTTTATACCTTAGTCTTCAAGCTTCCTTTGGATTGCTCAACAAGATGCCCTTCTTAATGTTCTCCTTTATTGGATCCATCCATGATTGGCCCAAATCCAATGAAATCATATTGAGGCTCTCTTCATCAATACTCTCATGCATGAGGATCTCTACAGGAATGGTTATTCTCAACTCAGTTGTAATCGCAGAGGTAAGTCGACCAAGTGTGTCTATTCAGGCATTATCAATCCTAGGAATTCTGATTATTTTGACCGCTGGAATTTTGATATCCCATTTTTGTCTTTGCCGAAGTATTTCAATATGAACTCTCCCTTGAATTCGTAGATGCCAAAACTCTTGGTTTATAATCAATTAGGACTCATTGGTTGCCTGTATCTGCTCAGCACCTAGAGAGAGCGCTAATTCAAACCTGACTATTAGTGCTTCATACTCTACTTCATTATTGGAGGCTTTAAACTTAAACATGAGGGAAATTTCAATGCCTATGTCATTCAGGGTATTGATCATTAATCCAACCCCGTTGTCAGAGGCATATAACGACCCATTTACATACATATTCTAGACAGCAGGTTCTTTCTTGAAATATCCTTTAGCCGGAATCCCATAATTGAACACTTTTGACTTTGTTCTAGGCAGTGAGCAGTTGTTTCTTGCTTAACAGATGTCTCTGGCATATCTTCCACATGGTCGGTTGATCCAGCTTTTGAGATATCTTTCAGAGAAGTTTGCTCAGTAGGTTATACTCTTGAGCTCTCTTCTAGAGAGTTATGCTTGGCTGGTTTCTCTTCGTAAGTGAATTTTTCTATGAAATTAGCTACTGCCTCACCCTTTACCGCCATTTTGGGTTCATACAGTATATCATATTCTCCTAGATCCACAGCCCAAGCTATTAACCTTCCTCACTAATTAGGTTAATTAATGGCTTAGCATAGGTGCAAATCTGTATAGACCACGATGGTGTGTGCTTAGAAGTATGGATTCATTCTTCTAAAGACTTAAATTAGGGCTATAGCTAATTTCTCCAATCGTGGGTAACAAATTTCAGCAGCACGATAAGCTTTGCAGGTGTAGTAAATTGGCTTCTACACTTTATTTTTTATTTGGATCAAAATCGAGCTAAATTTTGACTCGGATATGGCTAGGATAAGTAGAGCTTTTCTCCCAGTAGCGATCTTGAAAGTAATGGTGGAGATCCCAAGTTTTTTTTTCAATTCTAGGAATGTAAGGACATATTTTTATAAATGTCTGTCACAATTTATTATGTCTTATACAGTTACATTCGTCGAAGAAGTTCAAGAGCAATCTACATCAAGACGGATCCGAATATATCAAGTTCTTCATCAAAAAGACTCTGCAAAAGTTTACTTTGGTAAGGGTATGTTTTAAATACCTTAACTTTCCACTTATAGCTTTGGGATATTTTTGAAAATATTTTCTAAGTGTTGGAGCGGACTTTTTCGTAAAAATTTGTGAATGAGTAAATTTTTTCGAAGTCCTGTAGCGTACCTTATTTTTTTATGTCAGGTCGTTCAAGCGAGATAAGCATCTCGTTCGAGCGACATCTGATGTCACACGATGTCGTTTGAACGACACGCGTCCTTCATTCGAGCGAGATGGTTGTGTCGTTCGAATGAGCACGTATACTGAGGCGACGCAATTTTGTATAAAATACTCATTAAATGGTTTCATTTTCATTAAGAAGTCCCAACGTTTTAGAGAACAGAAAAACTGCAATTTGCACAATTCTTTTGGCTTCTTCTTTTAGGGTTTAATCCTTTTTTGTTTTCAATTCACAAAAATCCCATATGATTTGGTGAATTGTTTTGGTGTTCAACGAACACACTTTGCTGTTGTTTAATCTTGTGGAGAGTATAACCTACACCGAGAAGAATGCATGTCTAGGATTGCGATCTTTGTGGTATAGCTGCATGTGAACCATTGTTGATTTATTTCTAGTTGTTGCTTTGGAGGTTTGACGAAGACACCGTGTGTTACTCTTGTGGGCGAAAGCAAGATTGTATGTAATTCAATGGTCTTGTAAACTTATCAGAGTTCTAGAAATAAAAAGGTTTTGCCCTTCGGGGATTTTTCCTGAAATTTGTGTCGCATGCTTTATTTATTTATGGTTTGACACACGCACACATGTAGTTGCATGTTTTGGGGATGATTTAATTTTGATTAAAAAGAGACCCGAATTAAATATGGTGTAATTGAAAACTTGAGAATTAATTTTATCAATTATCACACACCGCGATTATTCATTTTACAAATTTGTATCAGAGCCGGTTATTCTAATTTATCTCGCATTCCTATTTTTCGTAAAATTGTTTGATATTGATTTTTTTTTTAAATCGCAATTTTTCCGATGGAGCACTTATGTAATCGGATGGCCCCATTTAATGACACGAGTCAAAGTTTTGATGATATAAATAATTTGAATTTAACGTTTTCTAAAAGAATTAATTTTTTAGGAAAAGAAAAATCTCGTTTTAAATCTGCGATGGATCTTTTGCAAACGGTTCAAAATCAAATAGATTTTTATCGTGAAAATTTTTGTTTCTTTGGACCATGAATTTAATTCTTTAAAATTATCCAAGATGGAGAGTGACAATAGAGTCCTATTTTTAGAAAATGAGTTGGAGGACTTTATAAATTCTAGTGGTTGTGTTTGTGCCAAAGAGGACAAAAATATTTTAATCAATGAGTTTGTGGCACGTGAAGAGACTCTTAGGTAAAAGTTTGTTTTAATTGAGGGGGAGAGAAATACCCTTTTAGAAATTATTAAAAATTTGAAAAAGAAATCCCTATCTTTGGAAGAGTCTAATTTGTTGCTTGAATCAAATATTTTGAAGTTGAAAAATGATTTAAACAATTCAAGTAGGTTTGATAGTGATGGTAATGTCTCATCTTGTTCTCATGCTTCTAGTGCTAAAGCCAAAACTATTATTTATTTTATAGGGTCAATTAATCCCAAGGATGTTAAAAAAGATCACACTTTAGGTGGCATTCCACCCGTTTACACATGTTTATATTGCGGTTGGAAAGGTCACCTTAGGCATTTTTGTTTTGATCTTGGAAAAAGTCCTAGGAGGTTTATGTCTAGTGTTCCCTTGGTTCCTAAATCCCCCACATGATGTTTCACAACTATTTGGGTTAGGAAATCACTTTTAGAGGCACTGGATTTTAGACAAGTTGATTCCCGTTTGCTTCACATGATTCTTCTCTTGCCATATCATATAGATGATTGTGTACGCATGTTTGTCATATGCTAGTTTTTTTGTTTCATGATATTTACGTCTACTAGCGTTGTGACATGTACTTATTGTATAAATTTGTTGAAAATTTTGAAAAATACAAAAATATTTTATTTTGATAAAATTTTGAAAAATCCAAAACGATTTTTGTTTTTTTATTTGCATCATTTTATGGATGAACACTTAGGATGAACAAGTCACAACATCATTCCATTTTTTTCATGTGACTATTTGATAGTGTTTGGAGACAATAGGTAAATTTATCCATGTGATTTACAATGTTTGGAGTCATTAAGATGTAATTAAGTGATACTTCTTACATGTTTGACTCATGATTTCCTTTATTGCACACATGCACAAAATTGTTTGATTATTTCGCTTATCTATTACATGTTGGTTGAGTGTTTCCATCTCAATTGTGTCTATACAACTAACCAAATGCGATAAAATAAGACAATAAAAAGTGTGCACTCTTGAAAAATGTTTGTGAGGATTTGCGTGTTCTGTTTAAAAACGGTGAAGGGCTACGAAAGGTTATCATTTATCCTTTGCGATTAAGATGACATTTAA
Organism: Sambucus nigra; assembly: GCA_949130495.1. NCBI lineage: Eukaryota > Viridiplantae > Streptophyta > Magnoliopsida > Dipsacales > Adoxaceae > Sambucus > Sambucus nigra. Next base: position 351,639,563 of record OX422214.1, read on the forward strand.
TTTATAAGCAAAATTTTATCATGTCCGAAATGTTACATTTGTATATGTCATACGCCGCTACATTCGGGCACGTCTGTACTCGATCACATTTGACGGCCTCAATCTGAATTCCGAGAATCATGCATTTATCATATCCATCATGTGTCCTACATAGGCCTCAACGACTTCACATTCCACAATTTTAGAGACTACATGCAAGTGGTACGCAAGAAAAGTCAAAACAGTGAAATAAGGCTCGATATGGAAGTTCAAGGGAATTTTGGTAATTGTACAGCTACCGTTCGGAGGTATAATCAACTGGAAAGTTGAAGAGCTCGCTACAACAAAGATACTGGAGGAAACGGCTCCTTAATCCGAGCTACGGTGAAGAAGTTATGGTCTCTTGAAAATGGAGATAATTCCTCGAAAAAGACTTGGGAATTATTCTAAGTGTTTAAGCTTCCCATTCCAGCGATTATTTGTGAACCGAGGATCAAACCGGTTCAGGGGGAGAAACAGTTCGAGGTACACCCAAACCGGTTCGGGGTACCTGTACGCTGGCAGAGTTTAAGATTTACAAAACTCTTTATTGGTTTCCCTATAAAAGCCAACTTCGGGGGAGTAGTTTTGAAAGAGTGCGCGTGCGTCCAAATAGAGATATTATTTAATCAAACTCAGTTTTTTCAGTTAAGTCCTAAACATGCAGCTATATGTGGTTGAACAAGATGATGAAACATTCAAGAACATTCAAACACACACATGTGAGGAAAAATTCCCCAAAGGGGCAAAACCTTTTATTTTCACTACAATTTTGTAATATACGGTTACACGGATTACAATGAAAATACAAAGACACAGAAATACTCGCAGGCATCGGTTTTGTAGTCGGCGGCTAGAACTTTCCCTTTCTACGAGTGCAGCAATGAAGAAGAAGAAGAACGGTCTTCTCCATAAGGGTATGAATAGAGAAACGGATGTGTTCTTGGGTTGCAAACGGATTCACAAAGGTTTGGAAAAGTTTGTGTGAATCAAAACATGAGTTCGGGAACTCAAAAATCGTTTATTAAAGTCTTACAAAACAACTCCCCCGAAATTCTCTTTTATAGGGAAACCAATAAAGAGTTTTGCAAATCTTAAACTCTGCCAGCGTACAGGTACCCCGAACCGATTTGGGTGGACTGCGAACGGATCCCCCCCCCCCCCCCCCCGCGAACCGGTTTGGTCCTCAGTTCGCAGAAAATCGCTGGAATGGGAAGCTTAAACTCTTATAATAATTCCCAAGTCTTTTCGAGGAATTCCCTCCATTTTCAAGAGACCATAACTTCTTCACCGTAGCTCGGATTAGGGAGCTGTTTCCTCCAGTATCTTTGTTGTGGAGATCTCTTCAAATTTCCAGTTGATCGGTCCCCCAAACAGTGGCTGTAAAATTATAAAATTTCCCTTGAACTTCCCTATCAACCCTTCTTTCACTATTTTGACTTCTCTTGCGTACCACTTGCATTACGAGCCTAAAATCATGGAATGTGAAGTCTTTGAGGTAAATGAGGGACACATGATGGAGATGATAAATGCTTGATTTCCGTAATTCGGATTGAGGTCGTCGTGTGAGATCGTGTAGAGACGTGTCAAATGTAGCGGCGTATGACATATACAAATGAAACATTTCAAACATGATAAAAATGTCCTTAAAAATCTCCCCCTATGTCTATATAGGTACATAGGTGGATATTTATAAGGACACTTTATCATGTCCAAAATGTTACATTTGTATATGTCGTACGTCGCTACATTCGGGCACGTCTCTACTCGGTCACATTTGACGGCCTCAATCCAAATTCTGGGAATCACGCATTTATCATCTCCATCATGTGTCCTACATAGGCCTCAACGACTTCACGTTCCACTATTTTAGGGACTACATGCAAGTGATACGCAAGAAAAGTCAAAACAGTGAAATAAGGCTCGATATGGAAGTTCAAGGGCATTTTGGTATTTGTACAGCCACCGTCCGGAGGTACGGTCAACTGGAAAGTTGAAGAGCTCACCGTAAAAAAGATATTGGAGGAAACGGCTCCTTAATCCGAGCTATGGTGAAGAAGTTATGGTCTCTTAAAAATGGAGAGAATTCCTCGAAAAAGACTTGGAAATTATTCTAAGTGTTTAAGCTTCCCATTCCAGCGATTATTCGCGAACCGAGGATCAAACCAGTTCGGGGGGCGAATCGGTTCGCGATACACCCGAACCGACTCGAGGTACCTGTACGTTGGCAGAGTTTAAGATTTGCAAAACTCTTTATTGGTTTCCCTATAAAAAGCTAACTTCGAAGGAGTTATTTTGCAAGACTTTAATAGACGATTTTAAGAGTCCAAATACTTTTAGTCTTCACCTTTTTGAGTCCCAAGACTCATGTTTTGATTCACACAACTCTGCCAAACCTTTGTGAATCAGCTTGCAACCCAAGAACACAACCTCATGTTTGTTCGTACTCTTGTGGAGAAGACCGTCCTTCTTCTTCATTGCTGCCCTCCTGGAAAGGGAAAGTTCCAGCCGCTGACTACAGATCCGACGCCTGTGGGTAATTATGTGTCACTGTATTTTCATTGTAATCCAAGAAATTATATGTTACAATATTATAATGAAAATAAAAGGTTTTGCCCCTTTGGGGGATTTTTCCTCACATGTGTGTGTTTGAATGTTCTTGCATATTTCATCATCTTGTTCAACCACATATAGTTGCATGTTTAGGACTTAACTGAAAAAACCGAGTTTGATTAAATAATATCTCTATTTGGAGACATCATAAAAAGGGGGAGAAAGAATTATCATATTATGGGGGAGTTTTGAGTTTGAGGATATATTTTAAAATTGGTATTAGAGCAGGTTACCTTAATGTATTGCGTATTCCTATTTTCCGCAAAATTTGTGTGATATTCATTTTTTTTTAAAAATCAATTTTGTCAAAAATCTCAATTTTTCAATGGAACGCCTGTTTAATGAGGAGCCTATTTTTAAAAAAGTTCACGACCATACTGAAAATTTAAAAAGTTTGAATTTGAAACTTTGCAAAAGAATTAAAATTTTAGAAAAAGAAAATTCTCGTTTTAAATCTGCGATGGATCTTTTGCAAACGGTTCAAAACCAAAGAGATTTTTATCGTGAAAAACTTGTTTCCTTGGACCATGACTTTGTTTCTTTAAAACTGTCCAAGAAGGAGGGTGATGATAGGGTCCTAGTTTTAGAAAACGAATTAGAGGACCTTAAAAATTCGATGGTTTGTGTTTGTGCCAAAGATGATAAAAATATTTTAGTCAATGGGTTTGCGACACGTGAAGAGACTCTTAGGAAAAAGTTTTATTTAATTGAGGGAGAGCTAGATAACCTTCTAGGTTTGATTGATAATTTAAAGAAGGCGTCCCTTAATTTGGAAGAGTCTAATTCTTTACTTGAGTCAAAAAATTTGAAGTTAAAAAATGATTTGACAGACTCAAGTAGGTTTGATAGTGATGGTAATGGCTCATCTTGTTCTCGTGCTTCGAATGCTAAAGCCAAACCCATTATTTATTTTAGAGGGTCAACTAATTCCAAGGTTATTAGAAAAGGTAATCCCATAGGTGTCATTTCACCCGTTTACACATGTTCATATTGTGGTAGGAAAGGTCACCTTAGGAGATTTTGTTTGGATCTTGGAAAATGTCCTAAGAAGTTTATGTCTAGTGTTCCCATGGTTTCCAAATCCCCCGCATGACGCTTCACATCTATTTGTGTTAGGAAATCACTTTTAGAGGCACTAGATTTTAGACAAGTTGATTCTCGTTTGATTGCACATGATTCTTCTCTTTCCATATCATATAGATGATTGTGTTTGCATGTTTGTCATACGCTAGTTATGCTTTTTGATGTATTTTTGCTAGCGTTGTGACATGTACTTTTTGTATTATTTTTTGCTTTTGAAAAATTTTGAAAAATCTAAAAAGATTTTATTTTGATAAAATTTTTAGAAAAATCCAAAAAGATTTTTGTATTTTGTTTGCACCGTTTATGGATGGACACTTTGGATGACTGAGTCACAACATCATTTCATTTTTTTACATGTGACTATTTGATAGTGTTTTGAGACAATATGTCAATTCATCCATGTGCTTTATAATGTTTGGAGTCATTAAAATGTAATTAAGTGTTATTTCCTACATGTTTTACTCCCGATTTCCTTTATTGCACACGTTCACGGATTTGTTTGATTATTGTTCTTGTCTTTCACACGTTGGTTGAGTGTTTTCACTTCAATCTTGTCCTTAAAACGAACCAAGTGAGATAAAACTTAATAAAAAGTTGTGCAAATAAGAACCGTTTTGTGAGTTTGTGTGCTTTGCTTGAAAATGGGGAAGGACTGCGAAAGGCTCATGTTGCCTTTGCGAATACTAAGCCACCGTTAAATTGGACCTAAAAATGGAGGAATTTTATTATCCGAGGTCCAAAGAGGTTTAAAAGAGCCCAAAAAAATTTAAAGGCAATAAAAAGATATTCATGCCAAATTATGGGCCATTTAGGTTTTTGCACCAATTCTTCAAAGTTTGAGAATTTAGATTACCTCTAAAAGAAAATATATATGAGGGAGTTTGGATGGAGAATTAAAACAGGTTTGCACGTCCTTGAAATTCTTGAAAATGCGCTAAATAGTTTTGGACGTTATTGGTGTGGAAATCATTTGACTTTGATTTGTTGATTTGGATAAGACGATGTCATCTAAATTCAACAAATTTTTGCACCTAAGGATACTGTTGACACCAAAATTAGTATGCTAATGTGGACGAATAATAAGAAGACACGTGTCAACCTACGTGGCACAATAGCAACGAGGAAGATTATTTCCCCGACCAACATACTCACTCCGAGGAACACCAACCCTCCGAGGAACTTTTATCCTCCGAGGAACTCCAATGCTCCGAGGAACTTTTGGACGACGAGCAACTAAGGCAGTTCGAGCTGCACCTCGACCATAGAATTAATTGCCAGATAATCAACAGTTTAACTATTCATTGAATGCTTATCATCTTGACGTGCACGTTTGATGAACATTAAATGAATTACCCTTTCATATGTGAATCATTTAATGTAACACCCTTTCATGACCTTGTATCAACCTCATTCAAAGGGACGGGAATTTCTTGAGAGAGCTTGTAATCGAGAATTCCCAAAACACTCAGCAATAACATAACATTGGACGTAGCCCATTCTTATAAGGCTGAACCACTTTAAAATCTTGTCTCATTTTATTTATCCGTGATTGAATAATTAGAGCTATCTAATTTTTTACATCAACAGATTGGCGCCGTCTGTGGGAACGATTGTTATTATCATTTTTCACCAAAAATCATTCATCATCAATGGCGGATAATCCAGAATCTAGCAATCGAAACGCTGGAAATGTCGGAAATCCCCCAAATCCCTCTGCACCTCCAGATCTGGCCGGTATTATGACGAATCTGGCTCAAGGACAAATCGCCATGCAAGACACAATGAGGCAACTTATACAAACCCTTCATGGCGGTGCACCTACCCATTCAGGACAGCGAAGCGGTCTGAGGCAAACTTATTTACTTTCTTCACGGTCCAGACGTACTGAGTCATATCGTAATGAGGAGTCTGATGATTTCTCTTATCAACCTGGGCGAACTTCGTCAATAAGGGCTACAGATACTGATCAACGTATCACTCTCTCTCCAGAAAGACCCAGTGCCTTAGAAAGACTGAGTAGGGTGTCTCCTTTCAGTCGATTAGGCCCTAGGAAGAATAAGAGTCCACCTAAGACCATGTCGAGGAGTTTTCGACGACCATAAGATCTAAGAGAAGGATCAGCACAATCACGACCAATTACTCGTCAAGATAGATCTCAGGAAGATACATCCGAACAATCAGTTGCTCGAACTAATAAGCCCGAGGAAGGAAACGATGCGTGGAAGGGTTCAATTCAGCGCTTGGAGGATAGATTGGGAGAAATGGCTAAGGCGAAGAATCCCTTACAACGAACTTTTGTTCAAGGGACACCTTTTGTCCAGGCCATTGTAGGTTTTCCTACCCCGTCAAAGTTTAAAGCAACTATGGTGACCCCCAAATATGATGGGAAGATAGATCCTGTTTTACACATAGAGCAATATCAAGCTGCTGTCGACATCTATGCTGTCCCCGATGAGATGAGATGCAGAGCATTCTCAGGAACTCTTACTGGAGCTGCCCAGATATGGTACAACAATCTTACTTGGGGTAAGATTTCAACTTTTTTCAGTTGGCCGAGTTGTTCATCGGCAATTTCTATTTTGGAGAAAAACCAGTAAAACGAGTAGCACACTTGTTAAGTGTTAGACAAAAATCTGGTGAGAGTACTAGAGATTACATAACTCATTTCAATAACAAGAAGCTGGAAGTCATAAATTATGAGGAGAAGACAGCAATCACCGCCTTGATGAGTGGGTTGTTGCCTAATAAGTTGTATTACACTTTGGTGAAAGATCCACCTAAAACTATGTCAGAGTTGATGGAAAAAGAGGCCAAAATCATGAATGCCGAGGAGGCTATGCATGCGAAGAAGAATATGGATAAAGAAACCAAGGTGGAAGACGACAAATACAAGAAGAAAGAGCATAAGGGCAATGGTGGTGACAAGCATTCCAAGAATAATAGGTCGTCATGGGAAGTCCTGAAGAAATTCGATAATTATACTCCTTTGAAAATGGGTATTAATTATGTCTTGGAAGAAATCAAGAATAACGAGGAAGTAAAGTGGCCAAAGAAACTGAGGTCAGACCCCGAACAGAGGAACAGGGATAAATATTGCGAGTTCCATAAGGATCACGGCCATATGACAAAAAATTGCATAGCTCTTCAGAACTAGATTGAAACGCTCATCCGAAGAGGGAAACTGGCAAAGTATGTTGATCGGGGAGGTGAAAGAAGAAATAATGATCGAACTAGAGAGAGGTCTAGATCTCCTCGGCGAGCAGAGAAGAAAAAGAAGAGAGACCATGAAGAGGATCCAGATGAAGACCCCTATCTTCACAAGAAGCCAAGGCTTCCACAACGAGAGGTATTTTCCATACGTTTTGGATCATTTGATTGTAATGTCATTACAGGAGGAGATGCAGGAGGAGGAGACCTTACTGCAGAAAGAAAAGCTTACCTCGGAGAGGCACAAGCTTGCTCATACATTCAATGAATAAATTTGGCCGAGGAAGATCGTCCGAGGAAGGTCAATAAAGAGAAGCTGGTTATTGGCTTTTCGAAAAATGACCTGGCGGGTGTTCTTTACCCTCACGACGACCCTTTGGTGATCAAAATGAGGATGAAAGAAGTAGTGATTTCGAGGGTGTTGGTAGACAATGGTAGTTCGGCAGACATCATGTACTATTCATGCTTTGACATCTTGAATTTGAAATTATCTCAATTGGAACCTTATCACAGATCCCTTCTGGGTTTTGCTGGCGAGAAAGTTTTTCCACTTGGAACGATCAAGTTGGATATATTAATTGGAACTTGGCTTGCTTGCCGAACAGAAAGAATACGCTTCTTTGTGATGGATAAAAATGTGCAGTCAGCTTACAACATCATCATGGGAAGAGTTGGTTTGAAGAAGTTCGAAGCAGTCCCATCTACAGTACATCAGTGTTTAAAATTCCCAACAAATTTCGGAGTAGGAGTTGTGAAAGGTGATCAGAAAGTCGCTCGGGAATGCTATTATTCGTCTGCCGAGCAAGAGGAGCCTGAGGAATCAAGGAAAAAGACTACTACCTATCAGGTGGATGAAGGTACAGAAATTGAAACACTGGATCCCAGAGATGAATCCCAATTGGTAAAAGGACAGGCGGTGGAATCTACAGAAAATGTTATTCTGGACGACGAGCACCCTGAACGAGTAACCCAGATAGGTTCATCGTTGGATGTTTCAATAAAACAGGAATTGATAGATTTCTTGAGAGACAGAAAGAAAACTTTTGCATGGAGTCATGATGACATGCCAGGAATAGATCCAAACTTCTTATGCCATGAACTCAATGCGAATAAGGAGATCAAGCCTGTAAAGCAGAGAAGAAGAGTATTTAGCCCCGAGAAGAATTAAGATATTCAAGAGGAGGTCGACAAGCTCTAGAAAGCCCAATTCATTGAAGATGTGAAGTATCCAGACTGGTTGGCAAATGTGGTGATGGTGAAGAAGAAAAACAATAAATGGAGAATGTGTGTTGATTTCACTGATCTCAACAAGGCCTGCCCAAAGGATCACTTCCCATTACCCAGAATTGACCAACTAGTGGATGCTACCTCGGGGCACGAGCTGCTCAGCTTCATGGATTCTTACTCCGGTTACAACCAGATCAAAATGAAACCTAAAGACAGGGAAAGCACTTCTTTTATTACTCCTAGGGGAACTTATTGTTATAATGTTACGCCTTTTGGTTTGAAAAATGCAGGAGCGACATATCAGCGGCTAATGAACAAGGTTTTTGCTGAACAAATCAGTTGTAACATGGAAGTATATGTCGACGATATGCTGACAAAGAGCAAGAAAGCTGTTGAGCATCTAGTTGACTTAGGTCAGACCTTTGATCAACTGGATAAATATCAGATGAAGCTCAACCCGACGAAGTGCACCGTTGGAGTGCGAGAAGGAATGTTCCTCGGGTACATCGTCAACCAACGAGGCATTGAGGCAAATCCAGCAAAGATCAAAGCTCTTCTAGGGTTGAGATCTCCAACGATGAAGAAAGAAGTGCAGAGTCTTACAGGACGAGTTGCAGCGCTCAACAGATTTGTATCTCGAGCAACTGATAGGTGCCTTCCATTCTTCAAAACACTCTGAAAAACTTTCGAGTGGAATGATGAATGTGAAAAAGCCTTTCAAGATTTGAAGAAATATCTGGGAACACCTCCATTGCTGTCCAGACCAGTGATGGGTGAAAAGTTGTACTTATACCTGGCAGTATCAGAAAATGCAGTCAGTTCGGCATTGATCATATTGGAGAATGGAGTCCAGAAGACAATTTATTACACAAGTAAGGCTTTCCGAGGTGCAGAGATCAGGTACCCAAAGTTGGAAAAATTGGCATTGGCATTAATTGAAGCAAGTAGAAGAATGAGGCCATATTTCCAGGCCCATACCATCATCGTGTATACCGACATGTCATTGAGACAAGCCCTTCATAAGCCAGAAAAGTCAGGGAGATTGATGTACTGGGCAATAGAGCTCGGTGAATATGATATTGTGTATGAACCCAGATCATCCTTAAAAGGGCAAGCTATAGCAGACTTTATAGCAGAGTTTACATATCCTGATACCCCCGAGGAATAAAAGTTGCTCGCTGACCAACCTGTGGATGTTACAGGATCAACAGACATAAGTTCAGACCAACTTCGGTTGGTAAAAGGGCTCGTGGATGTAGAAAGATCATCAAATTCAAACCCAGACCAACTCCGGTTGGTAAAAGGGCGAGAAGAGATGGTCGATGAGGAGCAAAAAATACCGGGGGAAGATGAAAGAAAACAGTAGATATTTCACCGAGGAACTCTGTTAGATAAGAAATTTGAAGACGAGTCACCTATATGGAGGTTATATGTAGATGGCTCATCTTGCACTGCAGGATGCGGCGCTGGAATAGTTCTGAGTACTCCAGACGAGATCGACGTGGAATACGCCCTGCGATTCCAATTCAAAGCTTCCAATAATGAGGCTGAATATGAGGCGATGATAGCAGGTCTTAATTTAGCAAAGATTATGGAAGCACAACAAGTGATGGTATTCAGTGATTCTCAATTAATTGTGAATCAGATAATTGGAACGTATGCAGCTAAAGGAGAATTAATGATCAATTATCATGCAAAAGCGATGGATTTGTTGGTAGAATTTGATGCCATTCAGTTGATCAGAATACCAAGAATGGAGAATGCACAAGCAGACGCACTGGCCCGACTAGCATCAGCTACTCGTACCGAGTTGCGAAGAACGATACCAATTGAGGTGTTAGAAATTCGAAGCATAAATGAAGACCTGACGATGAATATTATTACTCTTTATTTAGGACCATCTTGGATGGATCCCATTAGGGCATATGTCGAGGAAGGAGAATTGTCGGAGGATAAGCTCGCTGCCAAGAAATTGAAGTTCAAAGCTGCTCGGTATGTACTAACTAATGGTGTTTTGTATAGACGAGGAATTATGGAAGGTTTGCAAAGATGTGTACATCCCTCCGAGGTGAAAGAATTGATTGAAGAGATCCATCAAGGGTCCTGTGGAGACCATGTAGCAGGTCGAACACTCTTGCAAAGGGTGATGATGCAAGGATATTACTGGCCAACAATGAGGGCTGATTGTATAGCCTATGCTAAGAAATGTGATAAATGCCAACGTTTTTCCTCCATCCGACGAACTCCGCAATCATTGTTGGCACCCATAACTTCTCCTTGGCCTTTTTCCATGTGGGGAATGGATTTGGTTGGACCCCTGCCAACGACCCGAGGAAGATTCAAGTACCTCGTCGTGGCAGTAGATTATTTTACTAAGTGGGTAGAAGCTGAGCCACTTATTGATATGACGTACGAGAAGGTGTACCAATTTGTTTGGAAGAATATCATCTGCCGATATGGTATCCCTCATGCCTTCATCACAGACCATGGAACACAATTTGATAACGAGGAGTTTGCTGCCTATTGTCATCAGTCAAACATTTTGAAGGTTCATTCAGCACCAGGCTATCCTCAAAGCAATGGACATACTGAAGTGACGAACAGAACATTATTAAATGGCTTGAAGAAGAGGTTAAATGAGGCCAAAGAAAATTGGATTAATGCCCAACAGTCAGTATTGTGGGCTTACGGAACAACTCCCCGAGCAGCAACTGGAGAATCACCATATATGCTGGCGTTTGGAAGTGAGGCTGTAATACATGTTGAGTTGGGTCTCCCAACACATAGAGTACTGAATTTCAATTCCCCAGTCAGTGACTTAATGAGAAGATTGGATTTGGACATGCTCGAGGAGGTTAGAGAAGAAGCAGCCATTAGGAATGCTGCATATCAACAACGGACAACTCTGTTTTACAACAAGAGGGTGAAGAAATACGATTTAAAAGAAGGAGATTACGTGCTAAAGAAGGTCATTCAGAAGCACAATAAATTGGAAGCAAATTGGCATGGACCTTACCGAGTTACAGAAGTTGTTCGACCAGGAACTTACCGAATAACAACTCTAGATGGAGAGGAATTCAAGAATGCATGGAATGCTGAACACCTACGCAAGTATTATCAGTAATGTAAAATGTAAAGCAGATCTATCAATATGAATAAAACGATGATGTTTCACCATCTTCTCTCCTTTTATTGAAAGTTTTTCGGGGAATACTAGTGCTGTACACTACACTGGTCGACAGCAAAAAGAAGATGAAGACGATAGTTCAGACCCACGACCAACTCCGGTTGGTAAAAGGGAGAGAACAAACTATACTCCTTTGGTTAGGAGGCATACACTAGCGTGACCAACTCCGGTTGGTAAAATAACTAGTGGACACTAATAGTTCGAGCGTGATCAACTTTGGTTGGTAAAATAGCGAGAAAACGATAGTTCAGACCCATGACCAACTCCAGTTGGTAAAAGGGAGAGAACAAACTATACTCCTTTGGTTAGGAGGCTTACACTAGCGTGACCAACTCAGGATGGTAAAATAACTAGTGGACACTGATAGTTCAAGCGTGATCAACTTCGGTTGGTAAAATAGCGAGAACAAACTATACTCTTTTGGTTAGGAGGTGTACACTAATGTGATCAACTTCGGTTGGTAAAAGAATTAGTGGGAATGATAGTTCAAACCCATGACCAACTCCGGTTGGTAAAAGGGTGAGAACAACATTTCTTAAAAATGCCAATCTCGGTTGGCTTGAAAACAAATTCTCAAATGCCAACTTATGTTGGTCGAAAAGTAAGTTTATTACATAAAAATTCATCGAAGAACAAATATTCCAAATTGAACCAAGTATAGTTGGTCGGGGATAAAAACCCACTAATTATAGTTGGTCGACGAGGAAAAATCTTGACCTTGGTTGGTCGAGCACATTTATTGAAAAAGATAAAATTTACCAAGTATAGCTGGTCGGGGATAAAAACCCATTAACTATAATTGGTCGACAAGCTCAATTTAAACAACCTTGGTTGGTTGTAAGAAATTTTAACATTTTTTATACTCATTACTTTGTTATTAAGTGATCGAGAAACATTTTTGATACTAGATTGGTCGATGAACCATAAAGAATTGTTATGCAATCACAAATATAAAAGTGTTAAACAAGTACAAAATAATAGCAATACAGATTTGCAAACAGAAAATGAAAGTCTTTCATTAAAATTCAAAACAAATTACAAATTACATGTATACTAACTATTACATTAAGATTTCTACTCTATTGGTTTCTTTCCCTTTGCTTTTGAAACAGGCTCCTCGCCAGCAGGAGGATCTTCCAGGCAAAGAGGAGAATTAATGAAGTTAATATCTTTGAGCATTCTGACGTTCATCATAGAAGGTGTGTCCAGTAGATGCTCCAGACGAGATAATTCAATTTGAGAATGAAGACTATAGTCACCAAGGTATTTTGAAATTAAGCTCCGAGGAATGGCACGAGCTGGGATCCATTCCATGTCCAGTTTATAAGGCGATACAGGCAAGTCTAGTAGCCCAGGAGCATGATAATCCCATAAATAATGACCCCGCTCTAGTTTTAACACACCCAGGGCGTTCAACCATCCCTGTTTATAACCGTCATTATTGGCATTTTCAAGACGAGCATCCAAGTGACAAAGGGCCTCATTGTAGCCTGCCATCCAGAATTCACGAGGTTGTTTGTGGAATTGGAAAGTTATTCTCTCTAACTGCTCGTGAAGGCTCCTGGAAAAAATGTCCTTATTTTTCAGAGCAGATTCTGTTGATGCAACTTGATCCTCCAGAGTTTGGATTTTCTTGGACATTTAAGACAAAGCCCGATCTTTGGCATTTAGTTGATACGCTTGAGTTTCCATTGTTGACAGAGTACGAGCTTCTTCAATACTACGAGGAGTTCTTGATCGGCCCCGAGCAGCTGGAGTACTTCGTTCCTCGTTAACATCCTGGGCAGCTTTTCCTCGCCCACGAGAACCTCTTCCTCGTCCTCGAGCAGAAGTAGAAGTACCAGATCTTCACAGGACATCCAACTCTTGCCTTAATTTGGCATTTTCACCCTCTAAAAAGGAAAATCCCTCATCGATCACTGGGAATACTGGTGTTGAAGAAGAAGCTGCAGACTTGTATTGTGCTAGTTCTTCTTGCAAATTATTATTCTCTTGCTCCAAAAATTCAGTAATTTGTCTACAGTCTTCAACTTCTCCCTTTAGGGTCCTTTCCCTGACATCATACCCAGCAATGAGTTTGTCATAGCCCTTCTCGGCAGAAAGTTGTTGATATTTATTCTCATACCCCTCATGTAACAAGGCATTTGATTCCTTGTACTGATCCTTGAGATCTTCTAGAGTATATTGAAGCTCCTCGATCATGTCATAGTAAGCCACGTTATTGGCCACTGCTCTATCAAGTAAGTCCTTCAGGTACCAGTAAGCTTAGATTGCTTGCTCTGAGGCACCATGGCCAAGGATATCAGAAATTTCGGATGCACTTAGGTCTATATGACCAGCTTTATAATACTCATGGCATTGCTGCATCAACTTTGTATCGTTAGCAGACAAAAGATCCATCCTGGCCAGAAACTAACAGAGAAAGAAAAAGAAAATCAAGATAGAGTGCAGATAAAGATGAGACAATCATGTGGAAGAAAAGAACTCAAATTTTATTAGATCATAAAGCAAATTTACAAAGATCTGAGATACAAAGTACAAGTAAGAAGAAAAATAGAAAGATAGTACCGAACAACTTCACACCTTTTCCTTGTCTCCCAAGACTTTCTCGGGAGGCTGGGACGAGGAGCTTGGTTGCTCGGTGGGAACACTGATTTGATCGGCTGGAGTTGGGATTTGTTCAAGAGGAGCAGGCAAAGAAGAAATCTCCTCAGCATATGTTTGGTTGGGTTGAGGAGCATGGATCTGATCACCCACAATCATTGAAGATTCTTCAGATGCAGCTTCGTCTTCATCTTCATCTTCAATAACTGGAGGAGGACCAGGGAGATTTTGTTGAAATATCTCGGAGTCCTCGCTCACCTTCAATTCCTGCAAGGCAGCAACCCAACCATCATGGAAGAATTTAAAACTTCCATAATTCACCTGGGTCATCATTGCTGCTACCCCCTATCCCATCCTTTATCCCAACCAGTTCGAAAGGATTTCTTCACAGCTATTTTTCTCTTCATCTTCTCCGAGGAAAGCTTCTCGGATAGAAGATCCTCGGAGGCTTTCAGCTTGGCCTTCAATTCCTCCTTCTGACGATTTGCTTCGCGCAGAAGTGTCAGCTCTTCCTCAGTTGATTTCAACTTATTTTCAAGCTCCCCGAAAGTAGTGAGCTTCTCGAAGTATTTCTTGTTCTCCCTCTCCAAGTCCTTCACCTTGTTTCCCAGCTGCACCTTTTCTGCTTCAGATGCAGCCAATTTCTTCTCCCATACACCTTTATCCTCGTCGTACTTCTGACGAGATTTCTTCAGAGATTTAAAAAAAAACCTGGAATGCATCCCCTACTCCAGACGAGGAGCTTGAAGCCTTGAGCGCTTCATCTTTCTTCACAATGGTGTTAAAATAACTCACCAGCTGAAAAGAGAAGGTAATGATAAGTCAGTATCGAGATACATATATTGATTGAAGAAAATAAGAATTCAAGATAAGAAGAAATTTACTGAAGCGATGTGACGAGTAGCTAGGGATGTCAGCATATCCCTAGGCATGTTTTCCTCGATGCCTTGCACTTCAGGAATAATCCAAGTCTTTACCGAACTCATTGCAGAGCTCGGGGGAATGATAGTAGGAACACCAGCTCCACTAGCTTGGAGCTGAGGAGTGGTTTCAGAAAAACTAACCGAGAAGTATTTCTTCAATCTCCTCAGTGGTACTTCAGCAATTTCAGCCAAAGAACCTTTGGTGGGGGAAATGGTGACCACTTCCACAGAAGTACTTTTGTTGCTCGGAGCCATTGGAGGCTTCTCGGCAGCCTTCTGAACAGCAACAGAAGGAACAACATCAATTTTCTTGGTCCCCGTGGGGACTTCAGCTTTGTTCCTCTTTCCATCCTCAGTAGGAAGTCTCCTCGAAGATAACAGGAACTCTTTTCTTGCCCATCTTCTGACTTAGAGGAATATGGGATTCTAGTGAAGATTCCTCGGAAGCTGGAAATGGGTCACTAATGCTAACCACAGGACGAGCAGTAAAGGATGATGTGTAGTTCCTATACTGTAGCAGATATGAAGCAGACCTTATGTGCTCATCTGCAACTCTTCTATGCAAATTCCAGATATGTTTTAAATGCTTTATATTAACTTCTGTTTCTTTTGGAGTTTTCCTCTTGCTGTCAACTGCAAATAAAAACATAGTGAAATATCAGTCATACATTTTGTCAAACACAATGGAATCATAATTTCAAAAAACAATATAAGATTGAAAATAACCTATCCCATTGCCATATGGAGGGCATTTGGGATCCTCATATACTTCACCTCCAACCAGAGGGGCATGTTGCCAATTTTTTACAACTACTCCGTGTTCAAAATAATCCCTGTTGGCAACAGGGAGGTTGACTACTAAGGCCCTATTCAAAAACCTAGTTTTTAAATAAAAAACGTTGTCTAAGACAGCCCATCTGTAACAGTACATAATCTCAGGAATTCCTATACGAGTTCCATGAGTTTGATTTAACCTATATACCCCATTAACTATTCTCCATGTGTTGGGGCTATTTTTGCAGGGTCAACGTCGAAGTACTGACAAAACTCTAAACACAACGGATTTGGTGGAAAAGAAAATCCACATTCGGCAATAAATAGGCTAGGCAACCAGTGTCCTTCAGCCAAATCAAAATAACTTGAAGGCTCAGAAAGAACCTCCAAAGTTACCCAAGAAGGAATAGAGAAGTCAGAGCGGAACTTCTCAAGAGATTCGATAATGTAAACCATGATGAATAAAAGAAGAAGGAAGAAGAGCTTACAGGGGAAAAAGGAGATTTGTTGACAAACGAAGGAGGAAATGAACGCACAAGAGAGAGAAAAGCTTTAGAAAACTCAAAAGCAAAAATTGGAAAGGTAGAAGACGATGGGATTGCCTCTGAAGTTTAAATACCTTGCCTTGGGAAACGGAGAAAGAAATGATTACAAAAAGGAAATATTACACTACCGGCGGCTAAAAGGACAAAAAGGGCACGAAGATCGAAGTGCCTATAAAAATGCAAAAAGGCGGATTCTGCGAATTTGGAAGGAAATTTAAATACGAAGAAAAGGCTCCTAAAACCCAAGAAGGTCATTTAATATCTCCATATACCGAGAAAGAATGTTCGATACTCCTCAAAGTTCGAAATATGAAACATTGGGGGCTTCTGTTGACACCAAAATTAGTATGCTAATGTGGACGAATAATAAGAAGACACGTGTCAATCTACGTGGCACAATAGCAACGAGGAAGATTATTTCCCTGACCAACATACTCACTCCGAGGAACACCAACCCTCCGAGGAACTTTTATCCTCCGAGGAACTCCAATGCTCCGAGGAACTTTTGGACGACGAGCCACTAAGGCGGTTCGAGCTGCACCTCGACCACAGCATTAATTGTCAGATAATCAACAGTTTAACTATTCATTGAATGCTTATCATCTTGACGCGCACGTTTGATGAACATTAAATGAATTACCCTTTCATATGTGAATCATTTAATGTAACACCCTTCCATGTACAGCCCAAGGGCTATAAATACCTTGTATCAACCTCATTCAAAAGGACGGGAATTTCTTGAGAGATCTTGTAATCGAGAATTCCCAAAACACTCAGCAATAACATAACAGTGGACGTAGGCCATTCTTATAAGGCTGAACCACTTTAAAATCTTTGTCTCATTTTATTTATCTATGATTGAATAATTAGAGCTATCTAATTTTTTACATCAACAGATACCTTTGATGTTCATTCGTTAGGAGTACACGTATGCATCTTGCACATATGATTGATTGAGTTGATTTACCTATCGAATGTGTTCACACCCATTCTTTCTATTTTCATGACTTGGTTGTTTGAGTTTAAATCCATGGTGTGATTTTTGTATCATATTTTTTTCAAATTGGTATCTTATTTTTTGTATGAAAAAAAAATTCAAAAATAGAAAGTTTATTACCTTGTGACATTCTCCATGTACATCTATTTCTACCTCTCATATCTGTCTATTAGGGGACATCATAAAAAGGGGGAGAAAGAATTATCATATTATGGGAGAGTTTTGAGTTTGAGGATATATTTCAAAATTGGTATATATGTTTAGCTCATTTCAAACTCGATATGTCACGTGGTATTTGCTTTTTCTCATTTGTGTAGGTACTACATTGATGATCACTGAATTGCACATCCTGATGAGAAATGCTTTGAAAGTTTTGAAGATTTGAAGATCAAACGATGAAGACTTATTCATTTGTATCTTTCCAGTTTTTGGGTTCATGGAAGGGTAGATTTGTATAGGTAATTTTGTTATTCGATAATTCGTATTTTTAATGTATGTACCGGCATAGACATAGGGGGATATTCGTAAGGACAATTATATCATGTCCGAAATGTTACATTTGTATATGTCATACGTCGCTACATTCGGGCACGTCTCTACTCGATCACATTTGACGGCCTCAATCCGAGTTCTGGGAATCACGCATTTATCATATCCATCATGTGTCCTACATCGGCCTCAACGACTTCACGTTCCACAATTTTAGGGACTACATGTAAGTGGTACGCAAGAAAAGTCAAAACAGTGAAATAAGGCTCGATATGGAAGTTTAAGGGAATTTTGATAATTGTACAGCCACCGTCCGGAGGTATAATCAACTGGAAAGTTGAAGAGCTCGCTGCAAAAAAGATACTGGAGGAAACGACTCCTTAATCCGAGCTACGGTGAAGAAGTTATGGTCTCTTGAAAATGGAGAGAATTCCTCAAAAAAGACTTGGGAATTATTCTAAGTGTTTAAGCTTCCCATTCCAGCGATTATTTGCGAACCGAGGATCAAACTGGTCCGGGGGGTGAATCGGTTCGCGGTACACCCAAACCGGTTCGGGGTACCTGTACGCTGGCAGAGTTTAAGATTTGCAAAACTCTTTATTGGTTTCCCTATAAAAGCCAACTTAGGTTGAGTTGTTTCGCAATACTTTGATAGACGATTTTAAGAGTCCAAATACTTCTAGTCTTCACCTTTTTGAGTCCAAAGACTCATGTTTTGATTCACACAAACTTTTCCAAACCTTTGTGAATCAGTTTGCAACCCAAGAACACAACCTCGTGTTTGTTCATACTCTTGTGGAGAATATCGTCCTTCTTCTGCATTGCTGCCCTCTTGGAAAGGGAAAGTTCCAGTCGTCGACTGCAGATCCGATGCCTGTGGGTAATTCTGTGTCACTGTATTTTCATTGTAATCCAAGAAATTATATGTTACAATATTATAATGACAATAAATGGTTTCGCCCCTTTGGGGAATTTTTCCTCACATGTGTGTGTTTGAATGTTCTTGCATGTTTCATCATCTAGTTCAGCCACATATAGCTGCATGTTTAGGACTTAACTGATAAAACTGAGTTTGATTAAATAATATCTCTATTTGGAGACATTATAAAAAGAGGGAGAAAGAATTATCATATTATGGGGGAGTTTTGAGTTTGAGGATCTATTTTAAAATTGGTATGAGAGCAGGTTATGCTAATTTATTGCGTATTCCTATTTTTCGCAAAATTTGGTTATGATGGTGCCTCCACGTCCCAAATTTCACCTGGACCAGTCCCTGAGTTACTACCACTCCTTATGGTAATCGCCAAAATCCACGAAGGAGATTTCGACCAAGGAAAGCAAACCAAGGTCTGCCTAAGACTGTGTTCTTTTGTACATATTGCAAAAGAAAAGGCCACCTGAGGGAGTTTTGCTATAGTTTGGGTCGGACACGATGTACTTCTGCTCCACCTCGTCATACTAATGATTTTGCCAGTCTAACAGAGCATGTTGATTTTTTAGCCGCCACATCATAGAGTTTGATGGAGGAATTCCGACGGATGTCTTTGCTATCAGTGAATACTTCTCACATTCCGGCTAAAACCAACAACAACAAGGGTAAACAAAAGGTTACCACTTCTTGGGTGCCTAATAAAGATAAGAAAGCCCTTGTTGTTCATGTTGCTCTCAAAGCACATAATACCTCATAGTGGTATTTTGGTAGTGGGTAATCCAGACACATGACAGGTGACGTCTCATTTTTTACCTACCTAGAGGAATATAAGGAAGGTAGAGTCACCTTTGGAGATGGGAGCAAGTCTAGCATTGTAGGATGAGGTACTGTAGAGTTACCATTATTTCCTAAACTAGAGAATGTTTTTTACGTCAAAGGTTTGAAAGAAAACCTTCTCAGCATTAGCCAGCTGTGCGATGCTGACTTTGCTGTAAAGTTTGATCGGGAAGCGTGTAATGTCTACAATTAATCCAGTAAACTTTTAGTGCAAGGGGTGAGGACCGAGGATAATTTCTATGGGAACTAGTCCCCTGACCTAGTGAGACTAATGTGATAGGTACCCGGTGGATATTCAAGAATAAAATGGATGAAAATGGTACCATAATTAGAAATAAGTCTAGGTTAGTCGCTCAAGGCTACACACAGATAGAGGGTGTAGGATTTGGGGAGACATTTTCTCCTGTTGCGAGGCTTAAGTACGTCCTCTTACTACTCACGATCGCATGTTATCTTCTCTTTAAGTTGTATCAGATGGATGTCAAGAGTTCCTTCCTAAATGGCGTTCTACAGGAGGAGGTTTATGTGGAACAACCAAAAGGGTTTGAAGACCGTAAGCACCCGGAGCACGTCTATTATCTGAGGAAATACTTGTATGGTTTGAAGCAAGCACCTCGTACTTGGTACGAAAGGCTTACTTCCTATCTCTTAGCCCATGGCTTTAAGAGAGGGGGAGTTGATATAACGTTGTTCGTCAGGAGAGATGACGGTGCTATTTTGGTTGCCCAGGTCTATGTGGATGACATAGTCTTTGGATCCACATGCTACCAGCATGCTCACCACTTTGAGGAGGAGATGAAAAGGGATTTTGAGATGAGCATGGTAGTTGAGCTTACTTTCTTCCTTGGTCTCCAGGTTCGTCAGCTAGAGGATGGGATGTTCATCTCCCAATCCAAGTATGCTAGAGACCTAGTGAAGAAATTTGGTCTAGACTTAGCTAAGCATGCACGTACACCTATGAGTACTTCTATCAATCTTAGTAAGGACACTTCAGGCAAGGACGTACAACAAACCTTGTATCAAAGTGTGATAGATAGTCTTCTCGACTTGACTGCCAGTCATCCCGACATAGCCTTTAGTGTTGGAGTCTATGCGAGATATCAGGCGTCCCCAAAAGATTCACACTTACTCGCTCTAAAATGTATTATCAAATTCGTGAGTGGGACTCTCTCATATGGTATTTGGTATTCCTTTAATATCAATGATCGTTTGTCAGCCTATTCGGATGCCGATTGGTCCGGGGATGTAAATGGTTGTAGGAGCACTTCTGGTGGGTGTTTCTACTTTGGTTCTGCTCTTGTCTCCTGGTTGAGCAAGAAGAAAAACTCCATCTTTTTGTCCACTACGGAGGTTGAGTACATAGCCGCTAGGAGTTGTTATACGCAACTCTTATGGATGAAGCAAATGCTGGAGGATTATGGAATTTCACAGGACACCATGACCATTTCATGTGATAACACGAGCGCGATACACATATCCCGCAATCCAGTCCAGTATTCGCGCACAAAGCACATTAGGATACGTGAGCACTTTATACGTCAGTTAGTTGAGCAGAAAGTCATATCCCTGAGTTTTGTTCCCACCGACCATCAGTTAGCCGATATTTTCACGAAACCTTTAGATGCCCTTAGATTCGAGAGTCTTAGGAAGTCTTTGGGGATTTGCACAATTGACTGAAGGGTTGGTCCGTGTCTAGCATAGGATGCATTTATATCATCTGATGCCTATTGCTAGATTGTATCATATGTTTTGTTGTTCTTTATTTTTGAAAAATCCAAAAATATTTTTTTTTCATAAAAATTTTAGAAAAGCTCAAAAAGATTTTATTTCGATAAATTTCAGAAAAATCCAAAAAATATTTTTGTATTTTTTTTTGCACCTTTTGTGGATGAGCGTTTAAGATAGTCATAATTTCATTCCATTTATCCATGTGACTATTTGACAGAGATTTGAGAAGCTACATCATTTCATCCATATGCTTTACATTGTTTGGAGTCTTTGAGATGTGATTAGTGATATCTTTCTACATGTTTGACTCTTATCTCCTTTATTGCACACATGCACGGCTATATTTGATTATCGCACTTATCTATCACATATTGGCTTCAGTGTTTCCATATCAATTCTGTCTATACAATGTACAATATGCGATAAAACTTGACCAGATTGGAATGCATGTAAAAAACCGTGTTGGTGAGACTGTGTGTTTAATTGAGAATGGGGAGGGGCTGCGAAAGGTAATTATCTATCCTTTGCGTAAAATCCACCGTTAAAAAGGACCTAAAAAATTGAGGAATTTTATTATTTGAGGTCCAAAGAGGTTAAAAGAGCCCAAAAAATTTTAAGGCATTAAAAATTAATACATGCCAAATATGGGCCATTAGGTTTCACCATCAATTCTCCGATGTTTGAGAATTTAGATTACCTCTAAAAGAAAAAATTTGTGATGGAGTTTGGTTGTAGAATTTAAACGGGTTTGCACTTCCTTGAATATCCTGAAAAAGCATGAAATCGTTTTGGACGTTATTGGTGTGAAAATCACTTTGAGCTTTGATTTGTCGATTTGATTGAGTCAATGTCTCATATTTCCATTTTTTTACTCCAAAGGAAGATTTTGAGTTCATTCGTTAGGAGTATCCGATATTCATCGTGCACATATGTCATGTTTGTATGCATTGATTTTCCTATTGAATTTCATCACACCCATTCATTTACGCTATCATCGACTTGGTTGTTTCGTACTCATTCATGGTGTGTTTCTTCGTTTATATATTTTGTGTGAAAATTTTGGAAAAATTCAAAAATAGAAAATTTATTACCTTGTGACATTCTCCATGTACATCTATTTCTGCCTCTCATATTTGTCTATTTGGGGACATCATAAAAAGGGGGAGAAAGAATTATCACATTATGGGGGAGTTTTGAGTTTGAGGATCTATTTTAAAAATGGTATATATGCTTAGCTCATTTCAAACTCGATATGTCACGTGGTATTTGCTTTTCTCATGTGTGTAGGTACTACATTTATGATCACTGAATTGCACACCCTGATGAGAAATGCTTTGAAAGTTTTGAAGATTTGAAGATCAAATGATGAAGACTTATTCATTTGTATCTTTCCCGTTTTTGGGTTCATGGAAGGGTAGATTTGTATAGGAAATTTTGTTATTCGATAATTCTTATTTTTAATGTATGTACCGGCATAGACATAGGGGGATATTTGTAATGACAATTATATCATGTCTGAAATGTTACATTTGTATATGTCATACGCCGCTACATTCGGGCACGTCTCTACTCGATCACATTTGACGGCCTCAATCCGAATTCTAGGAATCACGCATTTATCATATCCATCATGTGTCCTACATCGGCCTCAACGACTTCACGTTCCACGATTTTGGGGACTACATGCAAGTGGTACACAAGAAAAGTCAAAACAGTGAAATAAGGCTCGATATGGAAGTTCAAGGGAATTTTGATAATTGTACAGCCACCGTCCGGAGGTATGATCAACTAGAAAGTTGAAGAGCTCGCTGTAACAAAGATACTGGAGGAAACGGCTCCTTAATTCAAGCTACGGTGAAGAAGTTATGGTCTCTTGAAAATGGAGAGAATTCCTCGAAAAAGACTTGGGAATTATTCTAAGTGTTCAAGCTTCCCATTCCAGCGATTATTTGCGAACCGAGGATCAAACTGGTTCGGGGGGTGAATCAGTTCGCGGTACACCCGAACCGGTTCGGGGTACCTATACGCTGGCAGAGTTTAAGATTTGCAAAACTCTATATTGGTTTCCCTATAAAAGCCAACTTCAAGGGAGTTGTTTTGCAAGACTTTAATAAACGATTTTAAGAGTCCAAATACTTGTAGTCTTCACCTTTTTGAGTCCAAAGACTCATGTTTTTATTCACACAAAATTTTCCAAACCCTTGTGAATCCGTTTTCAACCCAAGAACACATTCGTGTGTCTACTCATACCCTTGTGGAGAAGACCGTTCTTCTTCTTCATTGCTGCCCTCCTGAAAAGGGAAAGTTCCAGCCGCCGACTACAGATCCGACGCCTGCGGGTCATTTTGTGTTACTGTATTTTCATTGTAATCCGAGAAATTGTATGTTACAATATTATAATGAAAATAAATGGTTTTGCCCCTTTGGGGGATTTTTCCTCACATGTGTGTGTTTAAATATTCTTTCATGTTTCATCATCTTGTTTAACCACATATAGCTGCATGTTTAGGACTTAACTGACAAAACTGAGTTTGATTAACTAATATCTCTATTTGGACGCATACGCACTCTTTCATAATTGGACCTAAAAATTGAGGAATTTTATTATTCGGGGTCCAAAGAGGTTTAAGAGAGCTCAAAAAAATTTAAAGGCAATAAAAAGATATTTATGTCAATTATGGGCCAATTAGGTTTTTGCACCAATTCTCCAATGTTTGAGAATTTAGATCACCTCTAAAAGAAAATATGCATGAGGGATTTTGGATTGATAATTAAAACGGGTTTGCACGTCCTTGAATGTCTTGAAAAAGCGTTAAATAGTTTTGGACGGTATTGGTATTGAAATCACTTTGAATTTTATTTGTTGATTTGATTAAGACTATGTCATCTAAATTCGACAAATTTTACACCAAAAGATGTTTTTTATGTTCATTCGTTAGGAGTACACGTATGCATCATGCACATATGATTGATTGAGTTTATTTACCCACCGAATGTGTTCACACCCATTCATTCTGTTTCCATTATTGGTTGTTTGAGTTTAAATCCATGGTGTGATTTTTGGCATCTTATTTTTGTACAAAAAAATTTAAAAAATCATAAATAGTTTGTGAATGTTTTTTTTTAGATACTCCTTTGACTGAGTAGCTTGATTCCTATTTGCTATGAATTTTTGTTGTGACACTCCATGCTTGGATTGTTTCTTCTTATCTGCCTATTTGGGGACATCATAAAAAGGGGGAGAAAGAATTATCATGTTATAGGGGAGTTTTTGCATTATGGGGGAGATTTGATTTATTAATGATTTATTCTTATATAATTTCAAACTCGATGCGTCACGAAGGTTTTTCTTTATCTCATGTGTGTAGGTACAAATATTGACGATCATTATGTTGAACACCCTGATGACAAAAGCTTTCAGATCTTGCAAATTTATTCATGGGAGGGTAGATTTGTATAGTCTTTTTGGTATTTGATAATTCGGACGTTTTTTATATATGTATCGCCATAGACATAGGGAGAGATTTGTAAGGACATATTTTTATAAATGTCCATCACAATTAATTATGTCGTATATCGTTACATTCGTCGAAGAAGTTAAAGAGCAATCTACATCAAGACGGAACCAAATATATCAAATTCTTCATTAAAAAGAATCCACAAAAGTTTACTTTGGTAACGGTATGTTTTAAATACCTTAACTTTCCACTTAGAGCTTTGGGATACTTTTACGAATATTTTCTAAGTGTTGGAGCGAACTTTTTCGTCAAAGTTTGTGAATGAGTAAATTTTTTCTAAGTCCTATAGCGTACCTCATTTTTTAGTCAGGTCGTTCAAGGGAGATAAGCATCTCGTTCGAGCGACATCTGATGTCACGCGATGTCGTTTGAATGACACGCATCCTTCGTTCGAGCAAGATGGTTGTGTCGTTCGAACGAGCACGTATACCGAGGCGGTACAATTTTGTATAAATACTCATTAAATGATTTTGTTCTCATTAAGAAGTCCCAGCATTTTACAGAACAAAAAAACTGTGATTTGCAAAATTCTTTTGGCTTCTTATTTTAGGGTTTAATCCCTTTTTGTTTTCAATTCACAAAAATTCCATATGCTTTGGTGAACTGTTTTGGTGTTGAACGAACACACTTTGTTGTTATTTACTCTTATGGGGAAGATAACCTACACCAAGAAGACTGTGTATTTAGGATTGTGGTCCTTTATGTATAGCTGCGTGTGAACAATTATTGATATATTTCTAACCGTTTCTTTGGAGGTTTGATGAAGAAATCGTGCGTTACTCTTGTGGGCGAAAGCAAGATTGTATGTAGGTCAATGGTCTTGTAAACTTGTCAGAGTTCTAGAAATAAAAAAGTTTTGCCCTTCGGGGATTTTTCCTGAAATTTGTGTCGCATGCTTTATTTATTTATGGTTTGACACACGCACACACGTAGTTGCATGTTTTGGCGCTGATTTAATTTTGATTAAAAAAATACCCTAATTAAATATGGTTTAATTGGAAACTTGCAAATTAATTTGATCAATTATCACACACCGCTTTTATTCATTTTACAAGGAAGTCATTTTTCATTCTTCATTCCATTCGAAAGTCGTTTTTAGCACCTTGAAGAAAGGGAGGCACTTGTCAGTATCTCGTGAGATAAATATATTGGGGATTTCTACTCTGCCTTTTAACCTTTGTACTTCCTTCTTATCGGTAAGATACTGCGCATTGATCAATGCTTGAATTTTTTTTGGGTTAGACTTAATACCTCTATGATTTACTATAAACCTGAGAAATATTTCTTCATGTACACCGAATACACGTTTGGTCGGATTAAGCTTCATCTGATGTTTCTCCAACTGGTCGAACATCTATCCCAGGTCTTTGATGTGATTGGATAATTTCTTTTCCTTGGTGAGTATGTTGTCCATATATACCTCCATGTTTTTACCGATCTTCTCTTCAAAAATCTTGTTCACTAACCTTTGGTATGTTGCTCTAGCTTTTTTTTAGCCCAAAAATCCTAACGTTGTAGAAGTAAGTACCTCGTCTAGTGATGAATGAGGTTTTCTCATTGCCTTCCAGCATTATATTAATTTGGTTATAACTAGTGCATGCTTCCATGAATTTAAGTAGTTCATGCCGAGCAGTCGCATCAACTGATCGATCAATCATTGACAATAGATAATGCCCTTTTGGACAAGCTTTGTTCAAGTTTGTGAAATTAACACACATTCTCTATTTGTTGTTATTTTTTCTAACCATAACTACAATGACCAACCATTAAAAGTATCTGATGTCTTCCATGAATTTTGTCTTCTGTAACTTTTTCGCTTCTTCCTAGATAGCCATGTTCTTCCCATAGTTGAATACATATCGCTTCTACTTAATAAATTTTACATCCTTGACGAGGATAAGTTCGGAATACACAAACTTTGGATCAATCCCCAGTATATCCTCAAGACTCCAAGTGAATAGGTTTTTCCACTATTTGAGGAAATTCACTAATTCCTTTTTTATGGTTGGGCCTATGGATGAGCCGATCTGTGTTATCTTTTCTGCGTCTTCATCATCCAGGAATATGGTCTTTACTGGTTTCATGACTTGTCCCTTAACCAGATGATCTTCCTCACAAGTTTCTATGGTCTCTATTTGATAGGTGGTGGAAGTTTTGTTTAGCTTCTCTTGGTCGGCTGATGTATAATAGCATTCTCGGGCTTTAACTTGATTTTCTTTAATGATACCGACCCTATACTGTGTAGGGATCTTCGGGCATTAGTGTACGGTGAAGGGAATATCTTTAAACTTATTTAGACCAAGCGTGCCAAGAATAATTTTATATGATGAGCTACGTTCTTGTCAAGATGAAGAAACGAATCTTCCCAGTTTGGCAGGTTGGCCAATTACCAATTATGACTTCCACATTGACAGTTCCTAGGGGATACACTTTTTCTCCTGAGAACCCGATAAGGGGTCGATAATAGAGTTCAACCTTGCTATATCACAAACCCAATCCTTTGAAGCAGTCATAAAATAGTACATCGGCTGATTTGACATTATCGATCAATACTCTAGCTACCCTTCTTGCGTGTACCAACATTGTGATGACCAACGGACTGTCATGGGGATGGACCACCCCTGATAAGTTATCTTTGGATAATCTTATCACCAATCTGTCTATATTTACTTTCCTTGGGCGATTATAAATGTTTCCAGATAAGTTTATCTATCGAATGTAGGATCATGATTTGGCTTCCTTAAGATATGCTTTTCTCTCAGCTAGTTCATTACCTTCGTCGGTGTCACCATGTGTAATAAAATAACAATAAAAAATATCATTCACTTCATGTATAGAATCTTTAAGTCTTCTTAGCAGGTCTATATCATCTTTGACATCATCATATCTTCCTCTTTTCTTATTGTCTCATCTTTTAGGGGGATTTCAATCTTCTCTAGGTTTCTCGCCCTTCTAAAGGGTCTTCTGTTCCCTTTACTGTCAATAAACTTAAACAAATTTCCTCTTTAGATTAGGCTTTCTATATCATTCTTCAAGGCTATGTAACTGTCCATATTATGTTCATAATCTTTATGAAACTCACAATACTTGGATTTATCCCTTCGGTTTGGGGTAGACTTCATCTTCTTGAGCCATTTCAGATCCTTACTTCCTTGAATTTCTTCAGGATGTGATGTACCCTAATAATAAGGGGGTGTATTCATCATATCTCTTGGGTTTCTCCACCTTCTTGTACTTCTGCTCTTTCTTCTAGAAGCCCTTACTACTATCGACCTTGGGGTTGTGAGATTATTTGCCATCCATGGCCTCCTTGACGTTCATAACCTTGCCTACTTTAGCCAGTAATTCGGTCATGGTTTTTAGAGGATCTTTGGATATAGTATAATATAATTTCTCGGGGAGAAATCCACTCATTAGCGCAGTGATCATCGTCCTCTCTTGATAATTAATAACCTCCAGTTTTCGATATTAAACTGAGTGATATACTCACGTGTGGGGTCTCTAATGCTCTAGCGAACACTTAGCAGATAAGCTACCCTTTTGACTGGTGTGTCTCCAAAGAAAAAGTTACTGGTGAATAAATTAGTTGATTGTTGAAATCTGGAGATTTATCCTCACGGTAAGTTGTTGTAGAAAATCTGGGTTGATCCGGTTATAGTGCTAGAGAATGCCCTACAACACATGTGGTTGGGGACTAAATAGTTGTCTATGGTATCTTGATACTATTCCATGTGAAGCACAGGGTCTATCTTTATATCGTACTTTGGGGTTACGAAAGATGGTTTAAATTTGGCAGGTGTAGGGTAGTCTATATTTGTAGGGATGGAGGGTGATCATTTCATAAAACTCATGTGCAAAGGATTCTTTGATTTATCTATTTCCCCCCAGTCATCCTCTAAACATTGAATTGAGCCCTTCCAGGGATGCTCAATTGGATCAACTTTAATTGAGACTATTTTAGTCGCTCAGCCATGGGTTTGTACTCAGCTATCTTCGTGAGAAGTCTGCTCGGCACACACCGATCCTCACATGTTAGTCCTTGACCTGACACATCCTTTTCGATGATCTCTAGGTCTTGAAGGCTCCCTGTGATTACGTCCCCTTGCAACTCGGGAACCTAGGATATCAAATGTTGAGCCCCTGCCCAACTTATCTAGTGCACTCAGTCTTTCCTGAGAGAGTGAATACCCATCGTAATAGTTAGTAGACATGAGAGATGAAGTAGCACTGGGATGACAGGTTCGGTCATTAGTTGATCTAGAGTGTCTAGATCTGCTATTTTCATGTCTCCCTGTGGGGTTTACAGGTTGCCTGTCCCAATAAAGGACAGGGGAAACATTTTTCCTCTTACGATGGGGCCAGCTAATGGGCCTATTTTGGATCATCTGAGCCAACTGTTTGACAATCTCTTTCATATCCTCTTAGCCTTTGGATGTTCTCATCAAAATTTCTTATATATCCCCTACACTAAGAGGGGAAAAAAGGGTGAAGGTGTTAGTTGTGTGGATGACTTCTCGATTGTCTACGATATTCTGGTACTCACAAGTAAGCGATGGAAAAATTACTTTTGAATTGAAAATAGGTAGGAAACGATAATGACACATCGATTCCAACAGACATCGTTAATCTATTGGTGTCTAAAATTGGTATGTGGGTAATGATTAGGCTTATCTTGATTAGACCAATTATAATATACCACGGATAAAAATATGAAATGATGTGGACTAAAGAGAGATGGGAGATAGGGAGAGAGACAAACGTTTTTATGTGATTCATCCAAATATGGTCCCTATATCCACAGATGTAGTTCCACCGAGTATTAGGGTTTTAGTGCAAGCTCTCAGGAACTCTCTAGGGCTATGTTTAAACCATTTTTTAGTTGTCCCTCAACTGAAGGGTGCAGTGAGCTATTTATAATATTGAGAAGGAGAAGAGACAGAATACCTTTATACATTAGGTATCACTACACCAAATCTACCCATTTGTCAAGGTCATTGACCTTGACAAATCCAACTTGTCAAGGTCAATGACCGTGACATTTCGAGGCGAGATAACTTTTTTTGTCACGGTCGTGTCGCGGTCAATGACCGTGATACGTTTGTCACGGTTATAAACCGTGACAAAGCCGTGACCCTTTTTTTAAAAAATTGTCACGGTCACTGACCGTGACAATTCTGGGAAGAATTTAAAAAAAAATCTGCTGGGCAGTATGGCCACTGCCATTGCCCAGCAATATATTTGTACCTGTTATAGCAACTTCGTACCTGTTCCAAACATCATATATCCAAACAAACTAAAGATAATGCAAATATATATTAATGACGATATAATCCAAATATTCAAAATTGAAATAATATACATGACGATATAATCCAAATATAATTAAAATGGACAAACTTAAAAATAATGTTACTACATATCTTGGGTAAAACTGAGGAGGTGAGTAGGCCACACGACATACGAATTGACGCACCCACTAATATACGTCATGTCGCATTGTTTGCGCAACCACAATAGGGAGTTCTCCTTCCCGGGTATGACATGCGTGACGAGCACCCTGGACTCCATCTCTTGAAGCGCACGTCCATGAACTATTCCACCCTCGACAATATTCGGGTCCCTCAACATTTTTGTATATTTACACCTTTACAATATTGATAACATTTTTGTATTTCTTCACGTGCATGTGCATGGGTGGTTATAAAAATTCCCACACATGTGTATTCAGCATACTGATGGTTCGCATTCCTGAAGGTGGTCGGCCAGCCAGCCGACCTAAGGGAATAAGAAAGTCGACCACGTTAAACTATTGGATAGGACCCACCAGGCACCATGACAGGTGTTATGTAGTTATTAATCCATGTATAATTATTATTTTAGGTTACTACACCTATCGTAATTCTACCTTAGTATTCTCATAAAAAATGAGTATGGCTTCTTTTTATGGGCTTTGAACTCCCAGATGGAATTGGGTAGGATAATGGATTTTTAATAAAAGATTTATTTTTCTTTTTGGCTAAAATTTGCTTCAACGGTATAATGTAAAAGGTCAACTTAGGCTCAATTTTGGGCTTTCGAACGATGGCCTAATCTCACATCTTAAGTTCCATTAAGTTAATTTGTGTCTCAAGATGACTTACTAAGACTTCTAGTGCTTAAGATTCACATTTTGACTTTTGTTATCTGTAATTGAACAAAATAAAAAAATTTAGATCATTAGGAAATTTATCAATGAAGGAAAGTTTGAGTTATTTTAATTTTGATTATTTTAAATCTCTCAAAAATAATGAATGGCACAAAATCTCACCGGGTTAAAATCTCCACATTTTTTCGAAAAATTCTTTCATTTTCTCCTCAATATCCATTTTCAATCATATTATACGACTAATTTGTGAAATTTTTCATAAGTTGGCTAATTAATTCTATATAATGAAATCGTTTCAAAACTTAGTTATATTGAAAATATTTTTGGATTTTTAAAAAAATTTCTATTTTTTCTAATTAATTTTTATAAAAATACCATCCTTACCCCCAGGCCTACATTTTACATTATCCTCAATGTATGATCAAATAAAAAATATGGACAAAGAAATTAAATTGTAGAAGTAAAAGGACAATATTACCCGTGAATTTCACTTTTGCTACCAACTTCCAAACTTACCAAAAGCATGTTAACTAAAAGCATGTTTACTAGTGCTCACCGACATCATCAATAAAGAATTCTAAATCACACGAATCATATGCCGATGCATCACATTAGGGTAACAAATCACAATAAGGATCCAAATACTTATTATCCTTTTTTCTACAATAGTCACGTGAAATCTGGAATGTATACTCCACTCCTAAATATGGGACTTTAGAAAAAGCGCGAGAAGAAGAGGTATAACGTGGGGACAACTTTCTTCATAAAAAATGGGAGGATTGTCATAATTATTAGAAGTATCACTAAAATCGGATGACGAATCCTCAAATATTTTTTTTCACATATAAGATGAAGTAATATTTATTCAATTAAATTATAAAAGAAATCTTGA
This sequence comes from Sambucus nigra, assembly GCA_949130495.1. NCBI lineage: Eukaryota > Viridiplantae > Streptophyta > Magnoliopsida > Dipsacales > Adoxaceae > Sambucus > Sambucus nigra. Next base: position 351,671,281 of record OX422214.1, read on the forward strand.
CGAGAATCACCATCTAAATCATCAAATGTATTACTTGTGTCAATATTGTCAATTTTCTCCTCACATAATTGATTATCCCCGTTTAATTTATGGCTACTATTGGAAATAACATTATTATAAAGTTTGTTAACCTCTTCCCAATTAATACACTTTGGTAGAGAAATAGTGAATACTCTCGTCCACGCCTTCTTCAATTTCTTTTAAAATGACTAGTGACTCATCTGAGTCAAATCGAAATATATAGTCATTTAAATTGTCAGTATTTTGTATTCACACATCTAAAGGATCAATACAGGAATACGAAAAAGATGATGGAATAACAATATGAGGATCACCCATTGTAGTTTACTACTCATGAATATTTTTTGACTTTTTTTAACGAAAGAGCAATTAAAATTGACTCAAAACTATGTAAACTAGCACATAACAATTTGATTTATCTAATTAACGGGAGGAAAATTTTACTTTTAAAATATTTTTTTCTTGAGATTAATCGATGATAATACAGGTCTCCTAATTAATATCCATAATTAGACAACTCATACTCTTTGACAATGGAGATTTTGAAAGACGACGAACTACGGTTATCACCTCAATCGCGATTTTATCTCCGGGTAGGTCTTCAGTACGAAGACGCATTAACAAACACCAATCCTAGACATCATAAAATAGAACTGATTTAACAGTATTGCATTAGAGTAACTTTTAATTTTAACCTCGTTAAGAGTTTTCTTACGCGCTATATGATACCCTAGGCCAAATGTCTAATTAATTTTAAATTAAAAGTGATGGCTCGAGTTATGAAAATGCTCGGTTAATTTAGTAATTTTTGGGCCAAGGAAGGGTGATGAAATTTTATTCTCATCTTGCAAGTGGGTTTTTCCCTTAAGTTAAATTAATGTAACGTGCTAATTAAAATATGAGAAAACAAAACCACATAAGTAACACACAAAACGTACCTCCAGAGTGGACTTGTTACGATCAATTGTTAACGTCTGGTTGCAGTTAAAGTTGGCATCGATCGAGGGAAGGCGTCGCCTACATTTCTATCATCCTCGAGAGTTCCTTGTGCTCATGGCAAGATTTCACAAGTGTATTTCACAAGTGTATTTCACTTTCTTTTATTAAAATTTTCTTCACTTTTTTATTTTATTTTTATTTTTTAGTGACTACTTACAGAAAAAAAAAATTATGAATTTTTATATTTTTTTAATTACGAATTTTTTAATTTTTTATGGAATTTTTCTAACATAAATGCAAAAAGTAAAATACACTAGTATGAAAGTCAAATTTTTTAAAAAAAAATTGAACAAATCCCCGAAAACGATGCCAATAACTTGTTGTCAAATTATAAAATTATCGTAAGTGCACGGTCTATTTTAGTACAGCTTATGCAAGTATTGGTCGAACCCATAAAAAATTATTAATTTTATAAATGAATGACTTTCTAACTATACAGTATGGTATAAAGATGAGAAGTATAATCTAAAACTAAAGTAAAAGTAATTAATGGGAGCAACCAAGAATATGTAACAAATTATGGGAAAAACTAGGATTTCGGATCCATTTATCAATTTTAAATAATATTATGCATTAATTTAATTTCGTCATTTCCAAATTTATAACTCAAATTAAAACGACTCTTGTCACATTCAATTCTGAAAATAAAACATTTAAGTTCACACAAAACTTAACGTCTCTAATTTAGATGGCTGAAATACCTATTCCCTTAAAAATATCAATTTTAAGTTTTAAATGTAGCCTTTAAGCATGGACTATCAAAACACATGAGTGCAAGCATAACCTATCAAAAAGTATTCACATCAAAAATTGAAATATGAATTATCAACTTTAAGTCTTAACATTGTATTTAAGCATGAGATATCAAATTATTTCATGTAAGCATAATCCATAAAAAAATTACACATGTTAATTCTTAAAATATGAATTAACAATCATTTTTGAAAGTTTAAAACACACTTTCATGCCGTTTTAAGTGAATATCGAATTTATAAAACATTTAAAATATGTTAGGAATGAACACGGAATTAAACTAAATACAGAATACTAATCAAGCTTGAAAAACTTCACTTAGTCCTAGTAGAAAATTTACGCTAACACAATGATAGACATAATAATATTGCAAGAATGAATAAGAATTTTCATTAATGATTCAAACTTACAAATAATTGTGCCTTTTTATTAATCATGACAAAATTCTCACCACAAAAGTACAATTCTTAGCCCTCAAAATATAATAAACTCTCTCAACTCCCAAAATTTGTGGGTGAAAATAGGTTAGATTAAGCCAAAAACTAGATGAAAATTGAATTACCTTCATAAATAGGTTCAAAAGGGCTAAGAATAAATGCAAAATAATCCTTGAGTCTAATTTTTCTCTTTTGACAAAAGTTTTATGCAAATGATTTAGATATTTTTTGGTATTAACTGCCAAGGAATCAAGATATGAGGATCCCTTAAAAGAAGAGCATGAAAGAAATACCTCTTCTTTCAAAACATATTATAAGGATCCAAACATCGAAATAGATTTTGTTGCTGTGATTATTGGAACTAAAACAATAGTTTGTGAACCATTGGATCGAAAGAGCACAGTAACATAGTTTTATGCCCCAAAATCAAAGGGGTGATTAAAAAATATTCATTTGATATTTCTAAGGAAGATGAAATTTTTGATTATCTTTTAAAAATAAAAATATTAAAATTTCCAGATGATGCAAAAACTCCAAATAAAGTTAAAGAAAAAATATATTGTAAATGGCACAATGTTTTCTTTCATCCAATTAATGCTTGTTTTATTTTTTACGATAGGTTTCAGAAGTAAATCATAAAAGGGAAACTCAAATTTCTTGGAAAAGAGGAAAGTAACATGGGGGTTAATGAAGACGTGTTTCCTAACGTGAAATAAGTGGGAACAAACATGTCATCTATTCAACTGCCTCTGAATAAAGGGCATGTGAAATTCAAAATGAAGACAAAAGTTGAGTCTAAGGCTTTAAAGTCTGAAGAAATTACAGACCCAGACCAAAAGCTTATGAAACACCTATATATCAGGTGTGGAGAAAAAAATGACAAGATATGGGAATTAGTTGCTTCGAAGGGGAAACAACAACATAAAGTTAAGAAGAATGGGAATAGTGGCTATGCTTTCAAATCCAAGGGTTTTTAGGCCAGGAATAGTTCCAAGACGATGTATTTGGAAAATGAGATAATTTTTGGGACCTTATCATCCTCATGGTAATAACAAAATACCAAGGAACAATTAATACATCGAGTCTAGCCTCAATCAATCCAAATCACAACAATATTTAGGAGCTTCAGGGCTATGAAAATCCTAAAATTAGTTCAAATGGTAAAAGGGGCACCTGATTGGCTTGTATCTCAAGATCTAAAAGTGGATCAATAATTTAATGAAATTCTTAGAAGGACAAAAATAGTGAAGCCTTAATAAGTATCTCTCGGAATTTATCATTTGGTGCAGCCTCCAAAATTAAAGAACAGAGAGCCAAACATTATGATCTGTCACACTCAACAGAGCAGAACCCAAATAAAATACAAGCTTGGCAAGAAGCCTCGGAGATAGTGTGTTCAAGTGGCTCAGAAGCAATTGCTTTTTTAATATCTAAGCCAAACCCATGATTCCACATAAAGAGAAAAGGGAGACAGTCTTCTTCAGACTTCTTGGTTGAAAAACTGAAAGAGATGGACAAGGCCATATGTGTTGATGGAGATAGTTCGTCTTAGAATATATCTTCTAGTAAGAAGAAAGGGAAGAAATAATGGTTGTGGATGTAATAAGACCTGATCAAGGAACTGTGCAACAACTATTGATCCAGTTTGGGTCTCTTCCTCTACAAGTGCTAATTAACATGGTTGTGATCTTCCTAAAGAGATTCAAAACTGAAGAGGAATAAGAGGTTCCAGAAATGGAATTGTATGAAGATGAGAAATCAGAGGTAGATTACTTTGACTTATTTATATATGATTTAGATTTGATAAATGGGTTCGAAGAGCCTACTCAGAATATGACTAATCATATTAAACTCTTGTTTATAAAAGTTTGGATAAATAGAGTTTTAATCAATAATATATTAATAGATAATGGCGCTACTGTTAATATAATGTCATACTCCATTCCTTCTAGAATAAACAAATAAAATACTAAATTGGCCCAAACTTGAATTATAATCCCTAGTTTTGCTGGAGATAAAAAGTCGACCGAAGGTGTACTACCAGTTGATATTAAAGTAGGCACTTGAAAATCTAAGACTATTTTCTTATCATTGAAGGTAAACTAAGATTTAATGCATTACTTGGTAGAGATTATATTAACTATATTAAATGTATTCCTTCTTCCATGCATCAAAAAATGCTTTTGATAAAGGGGGTGGGAATGAAAGTTTTGGCAAGGTGTTATACAAATTTAGACTGCCAATCAAATAAGGGTATAAACTTGTTGAAAATTGCCCTAACAAATTACTCCAAAAGTCACAACAAAGATAAAAGAAGATACTAAAGGGTTGTATTTATTAGGAAAATTAGATATGTTGAATGGCTCTCTAACATAGTGTCAGTTATTAAGAAAAATGGCAAATTAAAAATGTTCATTAATTTTAGAAATTTAAATCTTATCACTCCAACGGATGAATATCCAATGTGAGTAGTCGACTTATTGGTTGAAATATCAGCTGGTAATTCTATCATATCCACAATGAATGGTCATTGAGGTTATAACCAAATATGCATGGATGAAGAAAATGTGCATAAAATTGCTTTTAGGTGCCCTGGTAATTTGGGAACCTTTGAGTGAATAAAAATGTCATTTGAATTAATAATTGCATGGGTCACTTACCAAAGGGTAATGAATGCCATTTTCATGATATGGTTGGCACATTTTTAGAATGTTAGATTATTGATATAATCTTCAAGTCAAAAATAGTGAGTGGTTATATTACCCACCTGAAAAAGTCCTTTAAAAGAATGAGACTTTATTAACGTAAAATGAATCCTTTGAAATATTCCTTTGGAGTTTATGCAAGAAATTTTCTAGGATATTTGGGGTACCAAAAGGGAATACATGTTTATTAAAACAAAACTAAGGCTTGAATTGAAAGCACACCTCCCAAAAATAAGAAAAAAATACAAATATTTTTGGGTCAACTTAGTTTCATTCATATATTTATATCTCCTGAAGCAAGAAAAACTAAAGTATTTTTTACTTTCTTGAAGATAAATTATCAATAGGATATGGATTGGAAGGAAAAGCAGGAGATAGCTTTCCAGACACTTAATAGATAGTTGGTCAAGCCACCTTTTATCCACCTCCAATAGAATATAAGCCATTGAAGTTATATATTTTAGACTCTGATGCATCAATTGGAGTTCTATTGGCTCAAGATTGTGAGAACCACAAAGAACAAGAAGTGTATTACCTTAGTATATTTCTGAGTGATTATGAATGTAGATATTCTTTAATGAAAAAACTATATTTGAATTTATATTTCACTGCTATGAAATTAAGATATTACTTATTGCCCAAAGAGGTATATATTATTTCAAAGTTTGATTTAATCAAATATATGTTAACCAGGCCAATTTTGCGTAATAGAATTGGTAAATTGGTGTTATATCTATCTGAGTTTTGCCTATATTGTGTGTCTCAAAGAGCAATAAAAGGCCAATGTTTGGATAAATGTTTAGTAAATCATTCGTGTGAGGATGAGCTAGAAGGAGAATATAAAATAGGATATATACCTTTAAGTCTATGGAAACTATTGTTATATATTTTGAAGACTGAAAAAATTTCATGAATATGGTTTGTTATTGAATCCCTAAACATATCGAGACTATAACATATATAGATTGGAAGAAAACTCATGCTTCAATAATCAAGTGGAATATGAGGTTATTATAATAGGCCTAAAAATCCTTCGAAGTTGTAAATCTTTAATAATAAAAATCTATGAGGATTCTCAATTGTTCATAAGACAATTAACAGGAGAATATAAGTGTGTCACTAATGGAATAACTTTATATAACCAAGTGGACTTGGATTTACTATCTAAATTTGATAAGGTCACATTAAATTATATCCACGAATTTCTGAATGAAGAGGCCAAAGAAATGGCTCAAAAGGCTTCAGGTTCTAAGATTGATGATATCTTCGAAACAAAATTAAATCTTAGTTCCATTGATGTATTCTTACCACTATTACATAACAAGCGGCCTTAGGTTGAAATCAAAAATGTTGATGTTCGTGAGATTGGAGAAAGCCATTAATTGAGTAACTAATGAACTAAATATTAAGGGTGATGGGGTTGTGAAACTAAAAGCAAATAATTATGTCATGTATAATGGAAAATTATTCAAAAGAGGTGTGGATGGAATGATTATAGAGTGCATAAGTAAAGATAAAGGAAAATCAACCATTGCAAAAGTCCATGAGGGCATTTTTGGTGCTCATCAAGTTGATCTAAAGATGAGATGGTTATTAAGAATACATGGTTCTATTAGCCTTCTATTTTAAAAGACTGCATGGATTTTGTAAAAGGATGTCAAAAGTTCCAACAACATAGTCCTCTACAACATGTACCTTGAATTAAGCCACAATATGTAGTGAAGCATTGGCCTTTCAAAGGATGGGAACTTGATGTCATAGGTTAAATATACCCTCCATATTCTAAGTTGCACATCTTTATTCTTGTTGTAATAGATTACTTTACTAAGTAAGTGGAGGAAAAATCTTTGAAATCACTTACCCAAAATAAGTTGGTAGACTTTATGAAAGATATTGCATACAGGTTTGGGATCCCATAAACTATAACCTTAGACAATGCAAGCATTTTTATATCCATATATGGTGTTAGAATTAACTTCGACGTTAGGCATAACTTTGACAAAAGCAACACCTTATTATGCTCAATCAAATGGTCAGGCAAAAAACACAACTAAAGTAATAAAAAATAATTACTCAAAGTGATTAAGAATAAT